>CM035844.1:365250503-366613189 GCA_020510985.1 Pholidichthys leucotaenia
TATTTTTTTGTCATATTTTTAGTTCATTAAAGTTTTTTCTCCCTAGTTCCATTAAAATTTCATCTTTTTATAGTTTTATTAAGATTTTCTAACTTCACTAAAGTTTTTTCTCCCTAGTTCCATTAAAATTTTATCTTTTTTACAATCTTATTGAGATTTTTCTAACTTCACTAAAGTTTTTTCTCCCTAGTTCCATTAAAATTTTATCTTTTTTACAATCTTATTGAGATTTTTCTAACTTCACTAAAGTTTTTTCTCCCTAGTTCCATTAAAATTTCATCTTTTTATAATTTTATTAAGATTTTCTAACTTCACTAAAGTTTTTTCTCCCTAGTTCCATTAAAATTTCATCTTTTTATAATTTTATTAAGATTTTCTAACTTCACTAAAGTTTTTTCTCCCTAGTTCCATTAAAATTTTATCCTTTTATAATTTTATTAAGATTTTATTTAGTCACATATGCGGTTTTCCATCTCTATAGTTACGATGAAGTTTTTTAGCTTCAGAAATTAAAGTGGTTTTTATTCTTTATAGTCATATTAAGCTGTTTATTCAGTTTTTATGGTATATTGAAGTTTTTAGAATTGACACTATTCTCAAGTGAAAACTCACAGAAAAGACTGAATTATTGGAAAGAAGACCTGCAAATTGAAATTTCAGAGGAACAATGGGAAATGGCTTGTGCAGAAGCTCAAACCAAATCAATAAATGTACGTCTTAAACTGATACATTTTAAATGGTTAATGCGGATGTATGTTACACCAGTGGAGTTAAATAGATATAACAAAAACATACCAGATACATGCACAAAATGTATGGAAAGTAAAGGAACCCTATTTCACTGTTTATGGGAATGTAGAAAAATCAGAATGTTTTGGGAAGAGGTGAGGGTAACAATTGAAAAAATAATTTCAAAACAATTCACATTGAACCCTAAACTGTTTTTGTTGGGTCTGTATCCAGAAAAACACAACTTTAATAAGAGTGAAAGAGCATTCATAGACCTCGGTTTGCTTAATGCCAAAAAATGTATTGCACTACTGTGGAAAAAGACTCATAGACCAGATGTGACTCAATGGTTAAGACAGATGCTAACAAACCTTCCACTAGAAAGAATAACATATATACTGAAATTAAAGGAAGGTGTGTTTGAGAATATATGGAGACCTTTCATTGATTATGTAAAGAAATTAAACATAACTTCTGAAGAAAAAGGTGAATGATATGTGTGGACCTTGCAAATTCCAAACTGGTAAATGTATATTATGTATTCTTATGTAATAGATTACCTAGACTAAACAGAGGAGCATTGTTGTTGATTTGCTTTTGTTAATGGTTGTTGTTATTTTTAGTACATTTTTTTTGTTAGTGTTTTTTTTATTTTTTAAATTACTTTAGTGTTAGTGTTTGACTGTTTGTGCCATGTTTGTAAAAAAAGGTTCAATAAAAATTATTGTGGAAAAAAATGGATAAGTAGTACAAGCACACCAAATAACACAGGCACATTCACTGTAGTCACCTGTTTTATTATTTTGTTGCCTTATGATCATTGATGTTTCTTAAAAGAAAAATTACACATTAAACCACTAATACCCTTGTAAAAATCAGCATGCTGTATACATTTTGTCCACTAGATGGCCTGGTAGAGAAAATGAAGTCCCACATGAGGCCTCGTCTATATGAGCCATTTTGATGAAAGGCCTCAAGTCCTCCAGAAAACCTCATTTGGCCGTCACTACTTACACAGGATGATACGTTCTCTGGGAGAACACTGAGAAACAGCGACGAGGATGCCAGACAGAGCACATGCAAAAACTGACATAAGGGTAACTGATAATTAACTTAACGTAAGACAGCTGGGGCAATAATCAAGGGCTGAACAGGAGCACACATGAGGGAGAGGGGCTATGGGTATGGAAACAAGAGGAGTTGGAACAATAGGTAAACAGAAAATACACACAGACCGAGGACCAAACAGGGGATGACACAGAAGACCAAGACAAGGGACTCAGAGGAACACAGAGGGTAATAAATGCAAATGATAAATCATAAATAATCACAGAGAGAACAAATGAAAACAAGTTGTGAGCATGATCCTAAGAGCCTGCCCAGATGTGACATAATCCCCTTTATGGGGTGGATTCCAGACACCCCTAAAAAAAAAAAAAACAAAAAAAAAAAAAAAAAAAAAAAAACAAAGAAACACCAAGATGGGTACGAAAAGGGTGACAAGGCATGGTGGGAAAAACAAAACACAGGAATCTTACAACACCAACAACAACAAAAAAGAAAAACAAAATGTCCATTGGGTGGCCTCCCAAAGTCCCTAGACTACTGACCTGAGGAACACGATGAGTTGGGGGGCTGACCAGAGTCCAGGGCCCCCTGGCCCAGAGAACATGACGGGTCTGGTGGTCTTCCAAAGTCCCTAGACCACCAGACCAGAATGCAGGATAGGTCGGGTGGCCCACCAAAGTCCAAAGGCCACCAGACAGGTGAACATGGAGCGACAGGAACACAGGGATCAGATACCAGTTGCAAAAGTGCATTTAACACAGGAGATAACATTTAAGCTCTTTGCACAGGAGATGACATCAAAGAAAAATAAGAAAAACTCAAGAGATAATGACATACTGTAGAAACTCTTTGCACAGGAGGCAACATAGGAGCCCCAACCTCAAGAGATAACAAAGGAGCTTTTAGTTCTTGGGATAACACAGGTATTTTAACCTCAGGAAAATTGACAACACAAGTGTTTTAAGCTCAGGAGGAAACAACATGGGAACTCTTTGCTCTAGAGAAAAGAATATAGGAGTCCCTTGCTCTGGAGAAAACAAAATAGGAGCTCTTTGCTCTGGGAAAAACAATATTGGAGCTCTAAACTCTGGACAAAACAACACAGGAGTCTCTTGCTTAGTAGAAAACAACATGGGGGTTTTAAACTCAGGAGATGGCATTGGGGCTCTTTGCTCTGGAGACCACAAAGGTGCTCTCTGACTTAGAGACCACAAAGGAATTGTTCGTTCAGGAGACAACAACATAGAATCTGAGAGCTCAGCAAAAGGTAACAGTGGAGCTCTTAGTACAGAAAATAACATAGAAGGCTCTCGCTCTGGAGGTAGTAACAGAGGAGCCTTTTGCTCTAGAGAAAGTACCTGAGAGAACTTCGGCGCAGGGACTAACAGTGACTGGGGAGTGGCAACCCCACTGGGAGATGACTGGAGAGAGCTGACCACACTGAGAAGCTGCTGCTGCTGGGGAACGTCAACCACAGAGAGTACTGGAGCAGTGATGTGCTCCTCAGGGGCTGCTGGAGCAGCGATGTGCACCTCGGGGGAAATTGAAGAGGGGTGTGCACCTGGGGGGGAAACTGAAGCAGGGGTGTGCACCTTGGGGGAAGCTGGAGCAGGGTCTTGCACCTCAAAGACTGCTGGAGCTGCTGTGTGCACCTCAGGGGAAGCTGAAGCAGGGGTATGCACCTTGGGGGCAGTTGGAGGAAACTCATGCACCTTGAAGACTGCTGGAGCTGCAGCGTGCATCTCAGAGAAAAACAGGGAGACCAGGGTGGGTGACAGCACACAAACAAGGGTGACAGCAGAAGCAGGAGGTGAAGGCTCAGAAGCAGAAGGGGGCTGCTGCTGAGACCTCTTACCCAAAACAAGACATCTCATTAGGTGGGAAAGTAAAATGAGTATGTGTGAAGGGGGGGGGGGGGGTATGGAGGTTACCCAATTAGTGGAACTGAACCATTTAACTCTCTCATTAACCTTCAATAAAGCAAACCCCTTTTAGGTTCCCACTACGAGGGTGAGCAGTACTTAGTAAGCATCCAACACCAAGGTTTCAAGCACAAACATTTATTACAAAAGGTAAAATAAGATAAAATCACAACTGTTGCAAATGTGACCTTAAAAAGGAAGCAGCCTTTAAAAAGGCAAAAGTTATTAAAAACGTCTTATCAATCCCAGAGGCTTGGTGTCACACTCCAGGCCTCGTCTTTCAATATCTTCAACTGAGTCTATACCAACCATACCCACACAACCAGAAAGTCTTCCTCTAAACACCTAAAAAAAAAGGGAAAGTGGCCAGCAGTCTATTCTTCACACAAAGAGGTCAATCCCACTCAAACCTCCAACAACAATTAGTGTATTGGATTAAAAAGACTTACAGCTAGTGATGGGAAGGCAGGCACCGGTGCTCCGATCTTATCCAGGAAATATTTGGTGAGGCATGTTTTGAGGTGTGCATCGTGACGTATGTGTTGACGTCGGACCACGTGACTGGGTCAGGAAGCCATTCATGATTTTGCACGCAGCGTGAAATAAAGTGAGCAGCGGTACCCAATGGAAATCCCCATCCCTCACGTTTTGTTTTGTCATGTCTGACTATTTAAGGGATTTGTCACAGCCAATTTTCAGATGGACCCAGCACCAAAAACATGGACTTCTCCCGTTTGGGAATAGGTTGAGCTCGTTTCTCCCATTGATGTATTTTTGACAAATAGTGGCTATTTATTGCACTGAGGTGATGGTTTAGCAGTAGTATATCTGTTTTGCAAGTGGGAGACCTGGGTTCAAATCCTAGCTGAGTCGTTTATAACATAGTGATTTTTACCTTTGGGGTTGCTGTAGACTGGTCTGGGCGGGGCAGTGTGATGTCAGGCGGGCTACAGCTGTACATATAAATAGAGGAGTTCCTGTTTATAAATAAAGAAAATGTTCCTTTCAGCTCTTCTCCAGCCTGTTATTATTTTAGGACTTAAAATTTAACGACGAGGACAATAATGGCGGCGTGCATAGGGCACATACCTGTCTTTCTGGAACACCCAGGTTTACCGACCGTGTCATGGCCTCAATGGAAAGAGGGTTTTGAGGCGTTCGTGACAGCAGCGGGCCTGGGCTCGGCCAACGAAGGAAGACTGAAGAGCGTTTTACTCCAACACCGTGGCACCAAGGATCAGAGGCTCGCTCTTGGTCGGTGCCAGGATGGCTCGCTGGAGGAATGTTTGAAAGTGTTGGACGAAGTGTTGGACGGCCCCTCCACAGTCTTGGAGAGCCGGTGGAAATTCTATGAGAGACGACAATGGGAGGGTGAGTCACTGAGCTCATTTTTATTAGACCTTCTTAGCCTAGCTCGTAAAGGTAACATTGGGCCGCACGAATTTGGGCTAGTTAAGGACAAGTTGGTGCATGGCGCCAGATGCCCGCAGTTAATGGCTAAGCTGCTGTTGGCCGTGGAGTGCTGGAGTTGGTGTGGAGAGAAGACTCAGTGGCCCAGTTGGAGCAGAAAGCTAAGGCTAGCCAGGTGTCGCCCAAGTGCAATTTCCTGCCGAATGCGGAAGCTGGCGCGCTGACGGGGCGGTGTAGTGGAGGCAGGAGAAGGAGAGATGAGCTGCCTTGCGGGCGGGAAGACCCGGGGGCCCGGCTCAGGTTCACGCTGCGAGGATGGGGAAAGGCCCGATGAAGTGGTACGTCCTCCAACTGGACGGAGATGACGTGTCACTTATGGTGGACTCGGGGGCGGGGAGGTCGATCCTGAGCCTCCCAACCCTGCGGCGTCTGTTCCCTGCGAAAAACATTAAGGGTGGAGCAGTGAGACTCTTTGGTTACGGCCACGTGGAAATAGAAATGGCAGGCGCGGCGGACTTTGAGGTGACCTGCGGGTCGAAGAGGGTCCCTAACTTTACGTTCCAAGTGGCAAGGCAGGGGACGGACCTGCTGAGGGTGGATTTGTTGGGACGGTTAGGGTTTTCCATAATGGACCCTGAGGGCTTGCGGGTGCTGTCCATGGGTGCGGACTGATGCCTCCGCTGGCTGAAGCTATTCGTGGGGCTAGGCTGCATTGACGCATTCTATCACAAGGCCTTTGGTGAATGAGAATGTCACACTGAAGATTCAGCTATTGAGGCAACTGTGGGCTTCCAGCTATCGGGAGATGGGCTGAAGCCTTTGGTTTTGAACATGGAAGCAGTGCTTCGCCTGGCGGACCTCTCCTTGCCAGCGGAGAGCTCATTGTTCCTGGAAATGGTGAACTTTTATGGACGGTTCATTCCGAGGTACTCTGAAACGAGTGAGCCTCCCAGAGCGCTGCTGAAACAGGACACACCTTGGGTTTGAACTCCTGCCTGTTCGGCAGCTGTGAGGAAGCTGAAACGGTAGCTCAGTTTGCCCCCGATTTTGGCCCATTTTGACCCTGACTGCTCTATGATCGTGACCTGTGACGCTTCTGGTTCCGCCTTGGGGGCAGTAATGTTGCAGGTGCAGGATGGTACAGAGCATCCAGTTGCTTTGGCGGCAAGGTCTCTGTCGGGGGCTGAGAGGAAGTATGCTGTCGGAGAGAGGGAGGCGCTGGCTTGTGTGTGGGCCTGTGAGAGGTGGCACATGTACCTCTACAGCCAGCATTTCACATTAAGGACGGACCACTGAGCATTGACAACCCTGCTGGAGATGTTGGGGTCGGGCCACAGGCCACTGCGTATCCACAGGTGGTCCGAGAGACTCAGGGCTTACAACTTTGAGACTAAGTACACTCCAGGCAAGGACAACATCATGGTGGACCTTCTGTCTAGGGCCCCGATGTGTGTGCTGGTTCCGGATGTGGAATCTGTGGACCCAGTCGAGACGGAACTGGCCCATGCCGTACATGGGACTCTCCGGGACATCGTGTCACCTGAAGAAAGAGAAGTTTCGGAGGACGACCAGGTGATGAAGAGACTACGTGTGGCGATTAGAGAGGGCTGGCCAGTGAGAACACCAGGGGTCCTGGCTCCATTCCATTACTTCAGGGATGAACTCAGCTGCTGGGATGAGGTGTGCACGGTTAGGGTTCATTGTGCGGTGATCCCGGAGGCACTGAGAGGACAGGTGCTGGACATGCTGCATGAGGGCCATCTTGGGGTGGTTAAGGTCAAGCAGTGGGGCAGGGACTCAGTTTGGTGGCCAGGGATTGACAAGGACATTGAGATGATGGTCAGAAACTGTGTCCCATGCCTGGAGAGTGAAAAGACTGGTAGACCACCGCCACCTCCTCTCCGGTCAATCGCTTACCTGGAGGGGCCCTGAGAATACATCAAACTGGACATTTGCAGTGAGCTGCACGTGGCACCCCCAGGCAGCAGGTTCCTGGTAGTGATGTACGACTTGTTTTCCAAGTGGCCGGAAGTGCTCCCGAAGGGCTCGGTAACAACGGAGGTCATTACGGGGTTCCTGTCGTTGCTTTTTGCTAGATGGGAGACCCCGACTTCAGTGATGACGGACAATGGCCCGCAGTTTATTTCAGAAGCTTTCAAGAGTTTCCTGCAGGCAAAGGGGATTAAGCAGATCCGGACGGTGGTGTACCACCCACAAGCTAATGGCGGTGTGGAGAGAATTAATATGACCTTGAAGAATGAGTTGAGGGCCCATCTGGCAGACGGTTTTTCATTCGCTGATGCTCTGCACAACAGTGTGCTCCATTATAGAGCATTGGTGCACGCCACGATGGGGTGCTCCCCGGCGGCGATGCAAGGCCTAATGCCCCCCCTTTCTTCTATTTACAGTAATGCTACCTGTAGTGCAAATAGCGACAAAGATAAAACCCAGACATCCCACAGTGCAAATAAAGATAAACAATAAAAACCCAGCAATCCTATATAAAGAAGTACAGCAGTAATACTCATAGTTGTGAGTTCGATGCGGTAGTGTAGGTGCAGACTGACAGATTGGACTGCACATGATCAGTATTGCAATAACAGACAGAAGCAGATATGGTATTTGTGCAAATGGTTACAGTAAAGTGCAGAGACATACAGCAGCAGATGTATTACTGTTGGTGTGCCAGTCTTTCTGTGCCAACAGCCGAGGTAGTTATTGTGCGGGTGAGTGCATTACGGTCCAGGAGGGGGGGGGGGGGTGGACAGAGTTCAGGGTCCTGATGGCCTGGTGAACAAAGCTGTTAAGCAGTCTTGTGGAGCGGGCCCGGAGGCTCTGGTATGTTTTCCCCGAGGACAGGGGGCTGAAGAGGGAGTGTGAGGGGTGGGAGGTGTCGTCTGCAATGTTGATGGCTCTGCAGGTGAGACGATTGAGGTAGATGTTGGGGGTGGGGGGCAGAGGGGCACCGATGATCTTGCTGGCAGCTTTCACTGTGCGCTGTAGTGTCTTCCAGCAGGAGGAGGTGCAGCTTCCATACCACACCATGATGCAGCTGGTGAGGATGGTCTCAATGGTGCCCTGGTAGAGTGAGCACATGATAGGGGTGGGACTTGTGCTCTCCTCAGTTTGCAGAGGAATATAGAGGAGGAAATAGAGGCAAGTTTGAGCCTTCTTGACCAGTGATGTGGTGTTGTTGGACCAAGAGAGGTCCTCAGAGATGTGCACCCTCAGGAACTGGGTGCTGCTCACCCTCTCCACAGCTGCTCCATCGATGATCAGAGGGGGATGCTGTGTGTGTCCTCTCCTGAAGTCGACCACAATCGCCTTGGTTTTTCCCCACGTTCAGGAAGAGATTATTGTCTTTACACCACTAGACCAGTTGGCTCACCTCCAGTGTTGGGCAAGTCACTAAAAAATAGTAACTAGTTACAGTTACTAGTTACTTCTTTTCAAAAGTAACTGAGTTCCTTTTGAGTGACTACATGATTAAAGTAACCAGTTACTTGGGAAAGTAACTTTCACATTACTTTTAAATACATGCTTAAATCATATTGCACACAAGATCAAGGGCCCATTGTTCTTATCAGAAAAAAGAAGAAAAAGAAAACTGATGAGACTTACAAACTTTCATCTTACAGAGAAAAAATGTCTGATTTCCATAAACTATTATAATCAGTAGAAAGTCAGAAATTTACTAGAAATAAAGCTGTAAATTCACAGAGAAAACTTTGGACCCCCTGGTGGGCCATTTTTGGCTCACAAGCCATATGTCTGACACCCCTGGACCAGCCCATTAAAAACACATATTTAGAGGATTTACTTCCATGGAATAGTTGCATATCACAACAGCATTTAAATGAATGAGATAAAATAAAACAGAAAGCACAGATAAAAGAAAGTTCACTGCTTACAAGAAGCTGTTCTTTACTGCAACAAATCAGTCACTTTTTCTCTGTGTGTAAGAAAACTTTAAATGCATTTAATGCAGACATTAAATGCAAGCTTCTTGCTCTAAAAATATTCATGTTTAACCACAGAGATAGGAGCTGTTAGGGGCTACTCACCGCTGGGACAACAGGTGATCAGGGTTCGATATGAGAAGTTGCCACCGGGTTGCATGTGAACTGGGGCAGGACAGGAAACCGACCCGCGGAGACTGACAGCTGTGCCAGCTATGGTAGGGTCAGTTTATTTGCACTAAAATATGTATCCATATTAATAAAGCGAGTAACGCATCTGATCAAATTTCAGTAACTGTAACGAATTGCTGAATTTTTAAACAGTAATTTTGTTACACAGCATATTACTGCAAAAGCAGTGGCGTTACAGTATTACTCCCAACACTGCTCACCTCATTTCTGTAGATGACCTCTTCATTGTTGGTGATGAGGCCCACTACCATTGTGTTGTCCACAAACTTGATGATGTGGTTGGTGCTGCAGGCTGGTACAAAGTCGTGGGTCAGCAGGGTGAAGAGCAGTGGGCTGAGCATGCACCCTTGTGGGGCCCCTGTGCTCAGCGTGATGGTCTTGGAGGTGCTGCTGCCAACCCTCACGTTCTGTGGCCTCTCTTTGAGAAAGTCCAGCACCCAGTTGCAGAGAGAGGTTTTGAGTTCCAAGTGTCTGAGTTTTTGTATTAGGTGCTCGGGGATGATTGTGTTGAAAGCTGAACTGAAGTCCAAGAACAGCATTTGCACATAGGATCTCTTTGAGTCCAGGTGGGTGAGGGCTGGATGGAGCGCAGCAGAGATGGGGTCTTCTGTGGATCTGTTTGACCTGTATGCAAACTGAGATGGGTTGTGGGAGGGAGGGAGGGTGGACTTGATGTTCTGCATGACCAGCCGCTCGAAGCACTTCATTATGATGGAGGTCAGCGCTACGGGCCGGTAATCATTGGATGGGAAGGGCTTCTTTGGGACTGATATTATGGTAGCAGTTTTGAAATATGTGGGAACAACAGCCTGACTCAGTGAGATGTTGAAGATGTTGGCCAGGACATTCTTGAGCTCCTCCGCACAGTCCTTCAGAACGCAACCTGGTATGTTGTCTGGTCCAGATACCTTGTGTGGGTTGAAACTGGAGAGGGTCCTCTTCACACTAGCCGGATCCAGACTCATGGCCTGCTCGTCTGGGGAAGGAGTGTTCTTCTGTGCTGATATGCTGTTTTGTGTTTCAAAGTGGCCAAAGAAGTCGTTTAGGTTGTTAAGTAGTGTGGTGTCACTTGCACAGGTCTGAGGTGGAGGTTTGTAGTTGGTGAGGGTCTGTATGCCACACCAGAGGGAACATGCATCTTTGATGTTGCTGAAGTGTCTGGATATTTTCTTGCTGTACTGTCGTTTTTCCTCCTTGATACCATGGGACAGGTTGGCGGTAGCCATTGTTAGTCCTGCAGTGTTGCCAGCCCTGAAGGCTGCGTCCTGAGCCCTCAGGAGCCTGTGAACCTCTGCTGTCATCCATGGCTTTTGGTTAGCATGAACAATGCTGGTTTTGCAGTGAGTGACATCATCAATGCATTTAGCTATGTACGTATGCTACAACAACCTCAGTGTACTCCTCTATGTTTGTATGTCCATTATGAGTATCAGAATCAGAATCAGAATCAGCTTTATTGCCAAGTATATTTACAAGTAAACATACGAGGAATTTGACTTGACATTGGACACGCACGTAAGGCGCATCCAATGACGCGGCGCCATGCAAGGCGCCTGTCATACAGTTGAGGTAAAGAGGGGAAGGGAGGGGGAGGAAAACACAATAGGAGAGAGAAAAAACATAGTTAATCAGAATAACGCTCGTATAAGCTCATATAAAGCTCAAATGAGCCAAATTTTGACTACACAGAAAAAAAACCTCTATGCACAATTAGCAGACACTATAGATCACACAAACAAGAGTTGAGAGAGGCAGTGTATGTATGAGTCAGTATATACAGTATGTATCAGTTCGTGTAACGTTGTGTGCATTTGTGTAGTGTAGGTGTGACAGTTGCTAGTGAACAGCAGAGGGCGCCTCCAGGCAGTAGATAGATGTTATAGTCATGTGACTTATAAACAAGTCCGGAGTCTGTCTCTTCACTTGCAGATAAAGGCACATGGACTGTCCTTGAGAAGTTCATCCACTGAAGACAGCAGCTGTCTGTCGATTGTTTGGGTTAGCAGCCACCACTACTGCTTATCTCATCAAGGAGGAATGTAAACAGGGCATCAAAACAAGGTCAAATCTACACAGCTCAGAGCCCACGGAGAATAGAAATTTCCTCTCTTCATGCGCTTGTGCTTCATAATTTTAATATTACAGGCTTAAATAGGCATTCCATTCCATGGAGAGCACGGGGCTCCAGATGTATTCCTTCACTGAATCACTGTCATTCAGTTCACCGTTTGCCGCTACACGTGCACTCCCCAACTGGTCAAATTTGATGAAGGAGCTTGCTGGGTCCGCTTTGATCAGCTCTCTCACCTTCCTTCAATTTCTGATACATCAGGGAACTTCACAGCCAAAAATAGAAGTCCTGAGAACATATCCAATAATGTTTCCTGCCAAATCTCCACAGACGCATGACTTCCAATGTCCATGAGTCTCCTCTTGGGTTCCTCCTGACCCGATCTTCTTTTGAAGTGGTGACAATCACAGTTAAGCCGCTTTCCAGATCCATAATTTCCATTTAGATTAAGATTCAGCAGAAGAGCGACTAGACACAGACAAAAACACAACATTGCAAGCTGGGATCAGAAGGGAAAGAGAGAGGATTAGAAAAGGCGTCTGCTCTCTCTCAGAAGCGGAAGTGAAGTTGAAGTATGAGTGGCTGCATGCTTGAAAGTGTCCCAGTCTGTAGTGCCGAAGCAGTCTTTCAGCGCATCCAAGGCCCCCTCTGGCCACACACATACTTGCTTTTTTGTTGATCTGATTGTTTTCACTCTGGGTCTGTATGCAGGCCTCAGCAAGATGGTGATATGATCAGAGAGACCCAGGTGGTGGTGGGAGCTCTGTACATTCTCTTGTGAGTTGTGGACACCAGGTCCAGCAAATTGTCTCCTCTTGTTGGAAAGTCCACATGTTGGTGTAGTTTTGGTAGGAGGGCCTTTATATCTGCATGGTTAGAAGTCTCCTGTTATGATGAGGAATCTGTCTTGATGCACTCTTTGTGTTTCACTTATAGCCTGATAGAGTTCATGTAGTGCTTTAATTCAATTCATTTCAATTCAGCTTTATTTATATAGCACCATTTCACAACAACAGTCATCTCATAGCACTTTCAACTGTAGGGGAAACCTCCACAATTGCAGAAAGACCCCAGCAATCAGGTGATCCCCTGTGAGCAAGCACTTGGCAATGGTGGACAGGAAAAACTCCCTTTTAACAGGAAGAAACCTCCAGCAGAACCAGACTCAGGGATGGGCAGTAATCTGCTGCGACTGGCTGGGGGGTGAGGGGATAGAGAAGAAGAAGAAAAGAACAGACATGTAGAGAGCAAACAGCACGATGGGGACTCAATCTATGGGAGAGAACAAACAGATGTTAATTCATTCATTCATTCATTCATCTTCTTCTGCTTAATCCTTTTCGGGTCACGGGGGGCTGGAGCCTATCCCAGCATCTTTGGGCAAGAGGCAGGGTACACCCTGGACAGATCGCCAGTCCACCGCAGGGCCAACACAGAGAGACAGACAACCTTTCACTCTCACAGTCATACCTAAGGACAATTTAGAATCCCCAGTTTTGATGCCAATTAACCTAACTTGCATGTTTTTGGCATGTGGGAGGAAACCGGAGAAATCCCGGAGTAAACCCACGCAGACACGGGGAGAACATGCAAACTCCACACAGATCACTGTTGGTCGGGGGCTGGGATCAAACCCAGGATCCCCTGGCCAAGGGTGAGTTGCTGTGCTGCCACAGTGCTGACCACTCCGCCACTGCGCCACCCAAACATGACCAGCAAAAATATTTCATTGAGAGTGAAGAAAGGAGCGAAGTCCAGTGCATTGTTGAAGGTCCCCCGGCTGTCTAAACCTATTAGCAGCAAAACTAAGGGAGGGTTCAGGGGCACATGATCCCTCCTTAATTATAGGCTATATCAAAAAAGAAGGTTTTAACCCTGTTCTTAAAAACAGAGATCGAGTTTTGACTCCAGAATTCAGATTGGCAGCTGGTTCCACAGGAGAGGAGCTTGATAACTGAAGGCTCTGCCTCCCATTGTATTTTTGGTGATTCTAGGTATTACAAGTAATCCTGCTTTACTCCTCTCGCTGATGGTGGTGGGCGGGATATACACAGTGACTAGCAGGACAGATGTAAATTCTCTCAGTACGTAAAAGGGATGGCACTTGATGATCATAAACTCCACCAACGAAGAACAGTGTTTATGCACAACAGTCGCATCTCGGCATCAAGCGTCACTGATGTAAACACACACGCCTCCCCCACGGGTCTTCCCTCCTTCCATGAACACCATATCAGCATGATAGCATTTTAGTCCTGCTAACTGAATGGCAGAGTCCAAGATACTGTCATTAAACCACATTTCCATAAAGATAAAAACACAGCAGTTTCGGACTTCCGGTTATGGCCGCTGCGTAGAAGGACGTGCTTCACTCTACTCTGCTCCTAAAAAAAAAAAAAAAATCGGCAAATAACTCTCTTAATTGGAACAAAACCTATCCCAACGTTTGGGCGAGGACATGCCGGTAAAGCCTAAGGCTGGGAAATCAGGTGGAGGAAAAACTGAATCGCCGAAACAGTCCAAGTTAACCACTTGCACTCCGGGCAATTTTCCTAAAAATTCCAAAAAATAACGTGCCCAAAGTAAATCGAAAGCTGTTCTTCAACCCTTTGCAGCATCTTCATGGGGTTGGTCTCATTTAAAAGAAAACACTTTGAATTTTTTGGCAAAAAAAACATAATCTCTCTACGTGCTCCGGCCACTGAGTTACAGTCATCTAAACATACTGAACTTGAAGAAAAAAAATTTGGACACAGTGTTTTTTTGGATACAAATGCTTGTAAATAACACACAGCTGTCCGATCCGGCTGGAAAATGCAACAGAAATGTAGAACCAAGTGTTATCCAGCTGAGATCCAAATTTGGTAACAATACCACAAAAAATGAATATTTTACACAGCTTTGTTCTCAGGCTGTTCCCAGGCGTTTTGGAACTGTGCCAAATTGTGCCAAATGGCACAGTTTGGAAAAACGTCTGTAACTTTTGAATAATTCAATGTAGAAGCTTCATTTTAGGCTCAAAGGAAAGGTCACACTCAGGGCTATGTCTGTGTATGTGTGTGGGGCCCCCGCTATCAAGGACAGAGTTCGGCCCTCGCTACATGACAGATTACACTCGTTGCATGTTTCCACAGCAACGCTGTCACAGCGGCCCCCCCCCCCGCTACTGTGTGTGTGGGGGGGGGGTTGTCCCCCCCCCCCGCTCGCTAGGGAGGATGGACTTTAGCCATCGCTACACAACGGATTAGCCTTATGTGGTGATGTAGGACAGCAGTGCAGTCACCGCGGCTCCCCCCCCCTCGCTGCAGAAGAATAGCGGGGGTGGGGGGGCGTTCACAGCCTGTACACTGCAAGCAACCCCTTGTACCGCGGCGCACGAACTTCAGACTTCGTGAACCGCACAGCTGTAATTTACTGATTGGTCAAAAGTCATTTTGGATTACAATTTTCAGGGATAGAGAATAATTTAGCTTATAACACCTTACCTCTTCACAGCGGAGTCTGGGCGAACTTGTCTCCTCATTGTCAGACGAACACGACGCTGGTCCGCTCTGGTTCTGGTCTCGCGACTCGATCAAAACATAATTCCATTATTGCGGTTTTGTGCTTCCATGATTGCGGTTTTTGGCGAACGATTTTTCAAAACAAATAACAGTAGTAATTAAAAAAAGACTGGCGAAGGTGTGTGTGTCACTCAGCTTTCGTCGTCAGCCTCCGTCGGTCTATAATGACCATGGAAGAAATCATAACGTCTCCTCTGCTGGAACCAATACAAAATAAGCACCGCCTGGGGCCGAACATGCCGATCCACGAATGGCACTCCCTGTCACACAGGTTGCATTTGTGGATGGTCTCCATGCTGCTGGGTCTGTGGAGCTCTTCCTGTGTCCTTTTTTGATCCGCTCCAGCAGTCAGTCTTCACCCAGCCTTAAAAAAAACAGCTCACGAACTTCTCTGCTTCAATTGGCTCACTGCATTCAAAGCATTGGGAGGCGGGTCCTCCTTCCTAGGTTTTCATTCATTGGTTCGTCAAGGTTTCAGAAACCCAATTCAAGGCTCTTATTAGTCGAATGAGAGGTCAATCAGATGAACTAATCTGTTTGCGGCTGTGTTTGCAGTTTTTTTTTTCAGTGGCGCTTGGAGGGCACACCACCTACACCATCACCATCAATATCCTTATCATGCGTCATGCGCACGAGGGTGCACGAGCGCGCTCTCGTGCGCCCTCGTGCGCCCTCGTGCGCCCTCGTGCGCCTTAGGAGGCAGAGACTTGCCCGCCTGCGGAACAACGGAGTGCAAGTGGTTAACGGACTTTCACGTCCGTGACGAAGCAGAAAAATCCCCAAATATGGCGGAGGAAGCTAGCGGAGGAGCGGTGACTACTGGCGACGGCACAGGTGCGGTGCTCGCTGCCATTAGTTCAATGAGAGCAGACTTTTCCTCTAAACTTGACGGGATTATTGCAGCGATGGAAGGAATGAAAAAGGAATTAAGCGACTGTATGGAATGGGTTTCGCAGGTGGAGCTCTGAGTTTCCAGTGCTGAGGATGACGTCTCCAGCCTACAATTAAAGGTGCGCACATTGGAATTAAAAAATAAACGTCTGGAAGATAATGTTCTGGATTTAGAATCCCGGTCGAGACGGAACAACCTGAGGCTGGTGGGTCTCTCGGAGAGAACGGAGGGTCTGGATCCATGTTCCTTTTTGGAAAAGTGGATCCCAGAAGCACTGAACAACGTGGAGCTGCAGTCATCAGTCGTCTTGGAAAGCGCCCACCGAATTGGCCCACCGAGAGATAACAAGGCATCACCGAGGACGCTGATTATGAAGTTCCTCAGCTACAGAGACAGGATGACGATCTCCAACGCGACGCGAGCCAAAGGAGAAATTAAATACCAGGATCAACAGGTGCGGTTCTACCCAGATTTGGCCACAGGAATCCAACAATTAAGGAAACAGTTTGACCCCGCCCGTAAAGAGCTGCGCAACCTTGGGATTCGTCATGGAGTGATTTATCCTGCAAGACTGCTGGTCACGTATAAGGGCAGAACCCACATCTTCAAGACCCCTGAGGAGGCGCAGGAGTTCATCAAGAAGATCCAAGAAGAGACTGGTGGGAGCTAAGCATGAACAAAATATAAGGTAGAATATTTAAGCATTTGCACAGGCATCTGACTGATTTGAAGCATATAGCAAGTTTACAAAATATAGATTGTATTATATATTAAAAAAAAACAACCTATGATGTACAAAGTTGCTATAAAATTTAGGAGTTAAGTTGGAAAACTACAGAAGAGAGTTAATGTTACGTCATTAAAAGCAGTAGAGTTAGGGTGATTGAGAGGAGAAAGAAAGAGTGGTTTGACTGATCCTCGCGGGTGTGGAGCAGTCAATGGCTATAGTGGGAGACGGAATTTTTTTTTTGATTTTGGGGGGATTACCACGAATGTGGGAAGGAGGAATTTGTTTGTGTGTAGTTTGTAGGATGAATGTTCAACCACTCAAGTTTTTGCTTCTCTGTATGAGCATGTTTACATTGCGAGATAATCTCAAACTCCTCATTGATCATAGACCAAAGCGTTAATCTCAATTTAACCTCATGGAATTGCAGAGGTCTACAAAATTTAAAAAAACTTAAACAAGTTATGAATAAAATAAAAGATATGGGTTCAAAAATTGTGTTTTTACAAGAAACTCATCTAATAGAGGAGGATGTAAAAAGAATTAGAAGAAGATGGCAAGGAAGTGTATTCACCTCATCATTTTCATCCCGAGCCAGGGGAGTTATGACTCTCATACATAAATCAGTCCCATTTCAAGTGAAAAATGTAATTGGAGACAAATTTGGAAGATATCTAATCATTCAAGGATCTTTGTTATTAGAAAATATAAATTTGGTGAACTTATACGGTCCCAATATAGATGATCAAAATTTCTTTACTAATTTATTCCTTATTTTATCTTCACTTACAGGGCAACATATAATAGCAGGGGATTTTAATTGTACATTGAATCCCGGTATAGATAGATCAACAGGACTAGACTGTACGCACAATGGATGCTGGATGATCATTAATCATTTTATGAAAGAATTGAGATTGCTAGATATATGGAGAGAAATGAAACCACAACTTAAAGCCTATTCTTGTTATTCTAATATCTACAAGACATTCTCACGTATTGACTATTTTTTGATCTCCACAGAATTAAGGTCCAAGATTCAAAACTGCTTCTATGATAATATTGTGATCTCTGATCATGCACCCTGCTGTCTAATATATGTAGATAAGAAATTGACAAAGGAACCAGGTAGGTGGCAATTTCAGCATAAATGGCTTCAGGATGAGGAATTTGTTAAGTACATAGAAAAACAGATAGATGAGTTCTTTGATATCAATACTACACAAACATCAGCATGTATAAAGTGGGAGGCTTTCAAAGCTTTTATTAGGGGGCATATTATTAGTTATACAGGTTCAAAATCTAAGAAGACTCAAGAGGAGAGAGTCCAATTGGAACATAAAATAAAAATTCTTCAAGAAAAAGTGTATGCAGGAAGTGACCCAAAGTTAGAGAACGAATTACTGATTCTGAGAGCTGAATTTAACAAAAAATCAGCGAATAGAGCTGCCTCGAGTCTTCTAAGATTGAAGCAATCTTTTTATGAACAAGGTGAAAAATCAGGAAAATTATTGGCATGGCAGATTAAACAATTAATTTAAAACACCAATTACCAGTATTATAAGTAACGGACAGCCAGTTGTAGATCCTTTAGAAATTAATAGTGCCTTTAGAGATTATTATGAAAAATTATATAATACAAAAAATGAAACTGACTTAACAAAACTAAATGGGTTTTTGGACGGATTATCTATACCGAGTATTCCAAATGAAAACAGGGAGATACTGGAGTCTAAAATTAGTCAAGAAGAAGTTGGGCTAGCCATTGATAATATGAAATCAGGAAAAAGTGCAGGACCAGATGGTCTTCCAGTTGACCTCTATAAAAAATTTAAGAATAAATTAATAAAACCATTTTTGGAAATGGTTTTAGAAGCATTTCAAAATAGTAATTTACCACCATACATGAATAATGCCTTAATTATACTGTTGCCAAAACCACGTAAACCCTCTAATAAATGTGAAAATATGAGACCAATAAGCTTAATAAATGCTGACCTTAAGATAATCTGTAAAATTTTAGCAAGATGACTACAAGAAATATTACCAAATATTATTAACCGAGATCAGAATGGCTTTATAAAGGGAAGACAAGGCTTCCATAATGTAAGAAGACTATTTAATATTATCTATTCTAATAAAGAAGCACCGGATACAGTTCTCCTGTCATTGGACGCCGAAAAGGCCTTTGATAGGGTCGAATGGCCCTTTCTTTTTGAAGTTTTACAAAGGTTTGGAATTGGAAATAATTTCATAAAATGGGTTCAGATAATATACAATAATGCTACAGCAGAAATCCTAACAAACAGCAATATTTCAAAATCAATAAATATCAATAGAGGATGTCGACAAGGCTGCCTACTTTCACCTTTACTGTTTAGCATGGCAATTGAACCTTTAGCGATGGCAGTATGTTTACATCCACAAATATATGGAATTAAAGTAGGACCAACAGAACATAAAATCTCCCTGTATGCCGATGACATAATTTTGTTTATGTCGAATCTTAAAAAATCAATTCCGACCTTGTTGAATTTAATAAAGAATTTTGGGGAAATATCAGGATATAAAATAAATAAAACTAAATCTTCAATATTAATGCTAAATGAGACCCAGAGAAATCACCCAGCTCCTGAGGTAAATCAATTCAATGTTGTAAATCAGTTTAAATATTTAGGAATCCAAATTGTGCCTAAGCTAGAATTAGTTGCCAGTACCAACTATGAAGCCTTAATGACAGACATTAATGAGTTACTTCAGAGATGGATGTCACTACCAATGTTGATGATCGGGAGAATCAATATACTTAAAAGTAATATTTTACCCAAAATACTTTATTTATTTCAATACATTCCTTTACCACCACCTTCAGATCTATTCTCAAGAATTAAAAAAAAGTTAGTGGAATTTTTGTGGAACAATAGGAAGGCTAGATTACGTCTGTCCTTACTACACCGACACTCGCTGCCGCAGCCTGCGCGCCGCCGGGGGACAGCCGGGCTCCACCTGATCCGCTTCACCACTTTTCCCTTCAGGACTTCCCGCGGGGAGGGATGAACTCCATCGACCCACAGGCGCATCACCAGCAGCAGCAGCACGCCTCCCCTACAGTCGCTTCTCTGCCACCCAAAGGCGCCCAGGAGGCCCCGGACATGGCCGCGGCGTACTGCGACAACTTCGGCAGCATGTACCACCAGCCCAACCTGCAGGGCGCGCAGAGGCCCGCCGGCTACGGCCTCGGGGATTACGCACAGCCCTCCAACCCCTACCTGTGGCTCAACGGGCCGGGCGTCAACTCGTCGGCTCCCTACCTGCACGGCAACAACCCCGCGTCCTTCATCCCGCCCTCCTACGGCTCGCAGCGGCAGTTTCTGACGAGCTCACCAGGGTTCGGCGGGCCCGACCTGGGCTGGCTCTCCATCGCCAGCCAGGAGGAGCTCCTGAAGCTGTATATTTACCATTTGATCGTGGAGGTCTGAAATGTCCAAACTTTATGTTGTATTACTGGTCAGCACAACTGAGGTCTATGACATATTATTTTTCATCAAATGATCTTCCTCACTGGACTGAAATGGAATCATACAATTTACCTTTACCTCTTCCCATATTCATATACTCAGACTCGGCAAAAAAATTACAGAAACAAGTTAAAAATCCATTTGTAAAGCATATGATCAAAATATGGTGTGAAACCACAAAATATTTAAAAGAACCACACTTACTGTCACAATTTAGCCCAATATGGGGTAATCAATATTTTAAACCAGGGAGAGCGGATGCTGTATTTAAAGTATGGAATTTAAAAGGGATTCAAAAGATTCAAGACTTATATCTGTCATGTTCAGATAACATAATGTCTTTTGAAGAACTGAGGATCAAATTTAATCTTAATAGAACACATTTTTTTCAATATCTTCAGCTTAGGAACTTTATTCGATCAAATCAAAATAATGCTCTCATCCGACCTACTTATTCATCCTTGGAAAAAATTTTGACGAAAGATAGTAAGAGAAAGGGTATTATTTCAGAGTTTTATAACTCATTGACACTATTCTCAAGTGAAAACTCACAGAAAAGATTGAATTATTGGAAAGAAGACCTGCAAACTGAAATTTCAGAGGAACAATGGGAATTGGCTTGTACAGAAGCTCAAACCAAATCAATAAATGTACGTCTTAAATTGATACATTTTAAATGGTTAATGCGGATGTATGTTACACCGGTGGAGTTAAATAGATATAACAAAAACATACCAGATACGTGCACAAAATGTATGGAAAGTAAAGGAACCCTATTTCATTGTTTATGGGAATGTAGAAAAATTAGAATGTTTTGGGAAGAGGTGAGGGTAACAATTGAAAAAATAATTTCAAAACAAATCATATTGAATCCTAAATTGTTTTTGTTGGGTCTGTATCCAGAAAAGCATAGCTTTAATAAGAGTGAAAGAACATTCATAGACCTCAGTTTGCTTAACACCAAAAAATGTATTGCACTACTGTGGAAAAAGACTCATAGACCAGATGTGACTCAGTGGTTAAGACAGATGTTAACAAACCTTCCACTAGAAAGAATAACATACATACTGAAATCAAAGGAAATTGTGTTTGAGAATATATGGAGACCTTTCATTGATTATGTAAAGAATTTAAACATAACTTTTGAAGAAGAAGGTGAATGATGTGTGTGGACCTTGTAAATTCCAAACTGGTGAATGTATAATATGTATACTTATGTAATGGATTGCCTAGACTAAACAGAGGAGCATTGTTGAAGACCTGTCTTTGTTAGTGGTTGTTGGTGTTTTTTAGTACAGTTTTTATTTTTTATTTTTTTATTTTTTTAAAAATTACTTTAGTGTTAGTGTTTGATTGTTTGTATTGTGTTTGTAAAAAAGGTTCAATAAAAAATATTGTGGGAAAAAAAAACACAGCAGTTCCATGGATCACGTTGTGTAGTTCTCAGGAGCTGTATGTGGTCTATTTTGTTGTCTAGTGAATGTACATTGGCCAGAATGAGGGAAGCCCAGGTAAATCTTGCCAGAGGAACACCTCCACCTCTCAGGCAGCAGCTTCTCCCTCGCTGAGGCAGAAGACTCCTGCAGCAGTGCCTTCTCAGTGCTTTTCCTCTCTGGCTGTATCGTCAACTTCCTCCCTCCCCGCAGCTGCTGTTTCCGTTTTTCCCCTCGGCAATTCCTCCCACTGCTGAGAGGTCAGCCATTTCCTTTCTGGCTCCGCCCATCACCGTGTCTGCAGGGGTGGCTCCTCCACATTCCTCTGAGGTGCCCACATTCACTGAAGTCATGGAGAGGGCTGTTTTCCACCCAGCTGCAGCAGAAGACATCACACCCAGGAAATGCAGGCAAGTACTTTTCAACTCTCATTCAATTAAACGTGAATTATCTTGCCTGATTCCAGGTGGTGAGGCTCAGATTAGGCAGCCCTCTGAGTCTTCACCATCTGCTGCAGCCATAGACTGTTCACCTGCTCTCTTCGTGTCTCCTCCTTTCCCCCTTGAGTGCCGCCGGCCACAGGACTGAGCCGCTGGGCTATAGAGGAGCCTATGGCCCTGGAAGACCTGGTTCCAGCCCCGCAGCCACGGTTTGGACCGAAGGAGAGTGCTTAGACCGAGCTGACGCCTGCGCCAACAATTGAGCATCCCCGGGCTTCAGCTGTGCCGGATCCAGCGCCAGCAGGGAATGGACCTCCTGTTGCCACGCCAGGTGAGCCACCTGCGGGGGTCACATTGCGTGGGGTCCCAGGACTGCATCGGCCACCATGCCTGCTGCTGGGGCCACCACAGCAGAGTCCAAGCTAGACCTCCAGAGGACCGGGCCCGAGAAACCACTGTCTGGATCAACGGACTCCTGGATGGCGGTGGAGCTTGAGATCAGGCAAGTGCTCTCCTTTGTCTTTGTTGTTTCTATTTTGGAGAGATCTTGCCTGGCTCTTGGTGGGGAGAGCCAAGTGCAGCCGTCAGCTGCACGTGAGCTCACCCTGCTGGGCTCCACTGCCGCTGGTGACCCTGACCCTGTTTCTCTGTCTCTGTTGCCTGAGCTTTCCCCCAGGGTCACTGAGGATTGTCCAGCTCTGCCAGAAGTCTCCGTGGGTCCAGCCTTGCTACCCGAGATCATGGTGGGTCCAGTTCCTCCTGTTGAGGTCATTGTGGGTGCTCCATCCCAGCCCGGGACCTCCATGGGTGCTGTTCCGCCTCTGGTAGAGGTCTTCACAGGTGCTCCATCCCAGCCCAGGGCCTCCGAGGGTGCTGCTTCTCCATTAGTTGAGGTTGTTGCGGGTGCTCTGTCCCAGCTTGGGGCTTCTGTGGGTGCTGGTTTGGCCCAGTCCGGGTCCTCCATGGGTGCTGCTTCCCTTCCTGCTGAAGTCATCGCGGGTGCTCCGTCCCAGCCTGGGGCCTCCAAGGGTGCAGCTCTGGCCCAGTCCGGGTCCACTGAGGGTGCAGCCCTGGCCCAGTCTGGGTCCACCGGGGGTGCAGCCCTGGCCCAATTTTGGTTCACCGAGGGTGCTGCTATCCCATCAATTGAGGTTGTCGTGGGTGCTCCGTCCCAGCCCGGGGCCTCCGTGGGTGCAGTTTTTCCTCAATCTGGGTCCACCAAGGGTGCAGCATTGCTCCAGCCCGGAGTCACCGCAGGTACAGCTATGCTCCAGCCCGGAACCACCATGGGTGCAGCTCCGTTCCAGTCTGGGGCCACCATGGGTGCAGCTTCACTCCAGCCCGGAGCCACCGCGGGTGCAGCTCTGCTCCAGCCCGGAGCCACCGCGGGTGCAGCTCCACTCCAGCCTGGAGCCACCACGGGTGCAGCTCCGCTCCAGCCCAGAGTCACTGTGGGTGCAGCTCTGCTCAAGCCCGGAGCCACCGTGGGTGCTGCAATTTCCCAGTTTGGAGCCACCGAGGGTGCTACAGGCCAATCCGAGGGCATCATGGTACCCTTTCCTCTGCCTGACCCCGTCGTGGTTCCCCTGCCTCTGCCAGACGCCATCATGGTTCCCTCTCCTTTGCCCAAGGTCGTCGTGGTTCCCTCTTCTCTGCCCGAGGCCGTTGTGGTTCCCCTTCCTCTGCCAGATGCCCTTGTGGTTCCCCTTCCTCTGCCAGATGCTGTCGTGGTTCCCCCTTCTCTGCCAGATGCCGTTGTGGTTCCCCCTCCTCCACCTGATGTCACCGAGGCTTCCTCTATTCCTCCATCCTCCTTGTTTCTGGTCGTCTCTGTTGGGCGGCCACCCCCTTAACCACCTTCTCTATGTTGATGGTTAAAGAACTCTGGTTGACCGCTTGACAGACTGTGCCATTGGGTTGGATGGCTCATATTCTCCGGCAGGCCACCCGACTCTTACTACCTCACTGTCTGCCAGGCCTGGGACTTCGGCCGGCCACCAGAACAGTCTAGTTCAGGGGGCCTAAGTGCCTGGTTCTGTGTGGGTCCTAAGCAGGGCCTTTGTTTTTTTGTTTCCTCTTAGTCTGGACTTTGCTGGGATGTTAATTCTGAAAGTTTTTCATGTTTTCTCTGGGTTGGTTCGGTCTCTCTGTGCCTGGGTCCCCCTCCTCCCACCCGGGGTGGGGTTGTTTTCTTGTTGGGGGGGGGTTCTTTTCTTTTGATGTTGCCGGGGTGTCTGGTGTCCATCCCTTGGGGGGGGAGGGGGCTCTATCATGATCTGAGTGCAAGGGGATTCCACCAGGCTCAGTCTTTTTGCCTTTTTTCATATTTGTACTGTATCATTTTCTGTTGCAATTTCTGTTATTTTTTCCTTGGTTGATTTGTCACGTATTCTGTATTGTGTTTTAGTATGATTTAGGTTTCTGTTTACGTTCATTATAGTTTGTTATTCACATTTTTGAGGCTACTTGTCTTTATTTTGCCATCTCTTTATATTTTGATTCTGTTGTTCTCCACTGACAGCTGTCAGTGACGTTTCCAGGTTGTTGCTCCGTGTAGGCGGGGTCCCTGTTAGCTGTCAGTCTGCTCTCTCTCATTACTCCCAGCTGGTCTAAATTGTATCTTTGTTTTCTCCTGCCCGCTCAAGTGATCCACACCTGCCATCACTTGTTTCATTTGTTTCTAGCCTTATTTAAGGACTGTTGTTTTCATTTCTGGTCGCCAGAGGATTGAGGTTTGTTCCCCCTCGTCCTCACCAGAACCCTGCCCTTGTTCTGGTAAGCTTACTTGTAAGTTTGTTTATTTGTTTGCTTGACAGTTTGGATTTTTGTGTTGGTGCACTTTTGTTTTTGTTTCTTAATAAATTTTTGCAAACTAGCAGTTCAGCATCTGGGTCTTTCTCTCTGCCCCGAGGGGCAATTCATGACACTTAGGCGTATTTTAAACAACACTAAATGGCACAAAACAGGAAGAGAGAAGGGAGGCCACTGCTTGTTTAGGCGCCACCTAGTGACTTGTCAACAACTGTTTTCTGGTTAAATATGGTCTGTACTGGACGGACTCTTTTCCACTAGCCCAGCACACCTCGGTACGGCTCGATTCACTTCAGTACGGCTCGGAATGTAACACAATTTTCAGTGCCATTTTTGGGGTTAAAGATGGTCCATATTAGACAGACGAAACACAGCCCAATTTTCAGTATTTATTTGTGGGTTCAATTAAGGCTTGGACCGACAGACATTTAGGCAAAAATACAACTTCTAAATTCCGGCTTGTGCTGTGTGTGTGGGGGGGGGGGGGGGCAGCAGTGCCTCCCGGTCAAAGGTCAAGCTGTCCTCATGGCCATATTGAATATAATGTTTTATACAACAGTTAGTTCTGACCGAGCAATTTGATTGGACAATGGGGATTCCAGGAGTTACTATATTCCACAATAATTGCACTCAAATGTTTCACTGGATATGTATCACTTCAAAGGTGCTCTCGTAACCCTTAATTACTGACAGTAACTTACTGTCAACTCTCAGTGAGAATTGCAGTACTGTGTTGTATATCTTAATTTACACAGTGAGGCACTGTTTGAAAAGAAATCTTATCTGACCTGGAAGTCCCACCCTCTAGAAAAAACTTTAAGTTAATTCAGTTTACAAAGTCTGCCCTTGTATAAACAAATATCATTATACTACATATGTTTAAAAAGAATAGGCAGTGCTAGAGTTGGATTTATTGTCTCAATTAAACCACAATACATTTGTGGTGATGAACTCTTTATTCCAACAGAAAATGCCAAGAAAAACCAAAGTGTGTTGAAGCTAAGTGGCTAGCATGCTAACAAGCCACTGCCATCGACCACCTGTTGATCTCGGCCCTTCTCACTCCAAGCTTTACTGAAAAGTTGGCAACTCTGCAATAATAGGGTAGGTGGAGATCAAGACTAATGACATTTACCTTTTAGTGATGTTTCCCATTTCTTGACGTACAAGAAAATCCCCGGAAGAATCAAAATGGCTTCTTGTTGAGAAACCAAGAGAAAAATGAAATAAAGACTGTGTTTTTTTAAAGAGAGAAGTGTGTGTACTAATGCTTTTTCAATAATCACGTGACCAATATGTTGTGTTGTGATTTGGCACCTTATTGTGAAGTGCGGTGTAGTGGCGGGCACTTCCTGTTCCGCCACTGCACCGCCCTATAAATACTGGAGGACGTCCATCTTAGGGCCTCTTTGCTGGATGATCCTGCTGGTGCATACTGTGTGTTGTCTTGTACATAGTTCATTTTATAAAGCTGTGTTCGCTAACCATCATCCTGCTTCATCCTTCACCCAGGTATTTCCATACATAACATTTAACGATCGAAGATTAACTCATGGAAGCGTGCATCACCCCCGCTTCGTCCCTTTCTCGAGATCCCGGGCGAACCACAGGTTTTGTGGCCGCATTGGTGGGAGGCCTATCAGATGTATGTTATGGCACTGGGCCTCGGGGAACTCGATAAGGCGAGAGAGTGGGTGTTTCTCATTAACATCCTGGGTATAGAGGGCCAAAGGGTCCTGTGGACACTCAGCATGGCGGACTCATAGGAGGACATTGTGAAGCTGCTAGCTAAACGTTTCTCCACCCCAGACAACGTGACTGTCCGGAGGATTCGTTTTTGGCAGCGATATCAGTGGGTAGTTGAGCCTATCCGCTAATATGTCATTGACTTGAAGCAGCTAGCCAGCAAGTGTCATTTTGGACTGTTTGAAGATGAAATGGTATGCGATCAACTGGCAGAACACACGTGTAATGCTGAGCTGCGTGCTATTCTATTAATGGCGCCTAATGACTTAACGTTAGCTAAAGCAATGGAGCTAGCTCTCTGGTGGGAAGCTGCTGTTAAGCTAGCTGTGGAGCTAAATTGGTGCCAGCCACAGAAACAGCCGGTGCCGCTTGCCTCAGCTAATGGTGCAGACCTTGATAGCGAGGATAGCTCGGACAAAGATTTTTGGGAAGCAAATGCTGCCAGCCAAAGGTCTGTTCCTGGAAAACCCCTTTGCAAGGGCTGTGGGTCCGCGATGCACCGCCATAAAGCTAAGAAATGCCTGGCTAGGGAAAAAGATTGTGGTAGATGTGGACGCTAGAATCATAACACCAGGGTATGCAGTTTGTTTTGCCCAGGGAACCCACAGGAAAAATCACCCTGCTCGTCCCCAACGGACACTGGGAGCAAACAATACGAAGAGCTAACAGACACCACGGTGGTCAAGTCGACCAGTTTTCGCCCAGGGTCGGTACCCATACCAATGAGCAACACCACACTAGCCCCAGATGCCTCTGGTACTTGGCCATGGTTGACTGGGGGGTCTGCAGCTACAACGGTGAACACTACGTTTATAGAAGAGGGCAGGACCAGACTGTCGAGCATGGAGTTACCGCATGCTCAGCAGTGGCACATCGGGCCAAGTAAAATTCCACTCCAGATTAAGGACTTGGTTCTGGTTTGGGGTGAAGGACGTCCATGGCGAAGATGGGCCGAACAATAGCCAGCAAAACATCGAGGGTGTCTGCGCATTGTGGCTAAGCTGGGCGCAGCGTGCTTCAGGTTGGCTGACGGCTCGGCGAAGCACGCCAATCAGCTTCGGCATATCCAGGAAGATGCTCCAGGTGGCAAGGCTGCATGGGAGTCGGTGATGGCAGTGTGGTATCCAGGCTCTACCATCCAGATGATCGGCCATCGCTCCGGGGGTCTGCGGTCTCCTGGGGTGCGCCAGCTAAGGGGCTGCCCTGGATCCCCCCATGCAGGTTCCAGTTTTTCCACCCGACTGACTGTGCGGTAGCACTTTATTTATAGTTCTTATGTTTTGCATGCATGTTATGTTATGGGGTTATTATTATTTTAGGTTTTATTGTGTGAATATGTTAGGCTATTCTAGTACATTGTTTTTCGTTATGTTAGTGCGTGATTTGAGTTCTAAATTTGGGGAGGTTTTCAATTGTGTGCATGGTTTTGGACTTTTCTAAGGGGGGGTGTTATGTTATGATTCGGCGCCTTATTGTGAAGTGCAGTGTAGTGGCAGGCACTTCCTGTTCTGTCACTACACCGCCCTATAAATACTGGAGGATGTCCATCTTAGGGCCTCTTTGCCGGATGGTCCTGTTGGTGCATACTGTGTACTGTCTTGTACATAGTTCATTTAATAAAGCTGTGTTCGTCAACCACCATCCTGCCTCATCCTTCACCCAGGTATTTCTATACATAACACAATAGTTGCATTTCAGAAGGTTAAAACTTACAAAAACACAATTTTTCAGTCAATACCCCTTTTATCTTCTAAACTGACAAAATGTGAAAACATTTGTGATTTCTTAATGAATAACCTGTGGAGAAGTGTGGAAGGACGAGGCTGAGTTTATTTCTCAAGTCCGGTTTTATTCACATTCACATTCTCCAACATCCAAAAACAGAAAGAGAAAGGAATCCCCCAACATCTGTCCCTTTAATACCCCAGGACATCAAAGCACACAGTCACATTGTCTCTTAATCCCAAATCACAATGCATCCCCCTCCAGGTCTCCTCGTCTCCACCTAAAGTCCTGGTGGTCAGGAAATCTCTCAAGGCCATCTCTCTGCATACAAAAGGCCAGACTTCACATCCTCCTGTTACCCCTAGGAGGTTCAGACCTTTTGTTCCTCTGAGACGTGAAGCATACAATAAGCATACAGTAATACACATGTGAAGCATATGAAACCCACATATGTTCACCACAAACCTATCATTCTTGATAACTAATCACCCTGAGGTATAGAGTGTGTTTCACTGTTGTATTTGCAAAAAGAATTTACATCAGAATCTTCCAGCTGTACAGTGTCCAAGAATGAAGTGGATCAGATTGTCTCTTGTCAGAATAGACAGGGAAAAATTTGTCATGAATACACACATAAAGGTATTTGCATGTTATTAGCAAGGTATGCTCTGGACCAATTTAAAGAAACAGATTCAGTTTTAGTACACAGTGCTCTGCAACAAAAAGACCAGGTCTGTCTTTCAGACTGCATGTCAGCTGGCCTCCTGTCTGGAATCTCTCTGCATATCAATGACTTCATGTCAAAACAAGCCCAAGTCCTCCACTGTGAGCATGGAGGAAGAAAAAAAATCCTACAGGGTATACAGGGCACATCGCTCTCTCACACGCTCTCTCTCTCTCTCTCTCTCTCTCTCTCTCTCTCTCTCTCTCTCTCTCTCTCTCTCTCTGTATGTGTTTTTATATAAACTGGAGGTAATTTCCATCATTTCTTGCTGATCATTCATATCTGGTCAAGTGGACAGAGTAGAAAATTTCACGAATGTCAGAAGAAGATGGGGGGGGGGGGGCATGAAGGAAGTGTGCCACAGACATTTCACCGCCATACAGATTACTTTGCTCTGTGGATTTCAAACCTGCTGGAAAAATAAGAGACACTGAAAGATAGTGATGGAAGTGGTAGACTCTGCAGCCCAATCTCCAGCTAATGTGAATCTAATTTTAAAAGCATTTTATTCCTCGGGTAAAATCACAGATGTGTTCACTGCTTTCAGCTCCATAGTGATTTAATGAAATGATTTATTTCATTAGTCACTATATTTTGTTTTTAAATTTTGTGGCCATATCCCTTTGTCTCACCACTATATAATTTTCATCAAAATCATATTCAGGGTAGCTGCCCTAGTGGCTATTTTGTTGTTCTTATAGCCTTATGTTTTATATCTCAGCAATGATGACACCCATCATTGCTGCAGTAACAACTGAAAGCAAAACAGGAAGTCACTTCCTATCAGTGCTGTTTTCTGAAAATTTTCTTATTGCCACTTTTTTCTCGCAGATTTATTCATTCATTTATTTATTATTTATTTAGAAAACGTTAAAATTAATTTGAGTTAAAGTTCACTTTTAAACTTATTGTTCAGGTTACAGTGAAGCACAATTACCTGTAATGAAATACTTAGGCTGAGACCCTTCAGATATTGCACATGAAAGACAAATATTGCACATAACTGCACGGGGCTGCACGGTGGCGCAGTGGTTTAGCACTGTGGCAGCACAGTTTTACCCTCGGCCGGGGGATCGCGGGGATCATGAGATCGTGGGTTCGATCCCAGCCTCCGACCAACAGTGAGCTGTGTGGAGTTTGCATGTTCTCCCCGTGTTGCGTGGGTTTACTCCGGGATTTCTCCGGTTTCCTCCCGCATACCAAAAAAAAACATGTAGGTTTAGGGCGCTCGCGCACGCAGCGACCGGCAGCCGGTGGCTTGTCACCAGACTGCAAACCAAATCTACCTACGGGTACAAATAAGTAACAAAAAAAAAAAAAAAATAAAAAAAAAAATAACTGGAGTGGTGGCTCAGTTGGTAGAGCATCTGCCCCACACCCGGGAGGCAGGGGTTCAAATCCCGGCTGGGTCATGCCGAAGACCATATAAAAGTGGAACTTCCTGCCATCCAGCTTGGTGCTCAGCAATAATGGAATGGAGGAGAGAAATTTGTGGTGGCGCCTTGCATGGCAGCGGCACTCTGATTCTGCACTTGGGGTGTGTGTGATTAACACAGTAGATAGGTAAAACACAATCTCGTTCTACTGTACATGATTGGTTGTACAGTTGAATGACAATAAGGGTAATTTAAAAAGTAACATTTATGATTTTTGTGTAATTTTAACATAATTTTTTCCGATAAACTTTCTCTCACTAGATCAGCCACTCTTTTCTTTTAAATTTTCCATTTTTTCTCTTAAATTTGACCCTTTTTTGTTTAAATTTGACACATTTTTCTATGTAACAATTTTTCTCTTGAATTTGATATTTTTTTTCTCTTATTTTGTCCTGATAAATTTGCTTCTTTTTGCATACATTTGCAAGATTTTCTCATAATTGACAACTTTTTCCTTGTAAAATTGGCACCTATTTTGCTTAAAATGTTTTTAGGTACAATTTTCACTTCCTGAATTTACCACGTTATTTGTGTTTTTGTGTCACTTTTCTTTTGAGCTGGTAAATGCGCCACTTTTTTGCATAAATCTGCAAAAATCCCACGATTTTTAAAACAAAATTATTGTTATATTGCACAAGACAAAAAATATCAGTTAAGGATTTTGTGAGCTCTATGCTACTACTGACCTGTATGCTTGAACTAGATTTCAATGAAGTCAAGAAGGGGTCATACTCACCGCTATGTGGCGCTGTTTAAATCATACTGAGTTTTAATCCAGCATCAACGACCCTCTTGAATAGTAGACCGGAAGTTTCCTCTGTTGTATTATTGACTGAGGAAGGCATAGGAGCATGTCGGCTGTGGACGTTCAGGATTTTATTCGGCAAAACAGAGCCGTGGCCGACCAGATAGAGACGTACCGGGGTTACTGGGAGAGCGACAAGCACTGGGAGACCCGGAGGGAGTTTATCCTGAGGAACATGGAAGACTTTGAGGAGGTTCAGCTGGACCAGCTGCTGTCTTTGTCCATGGTGTGGGCCAATCATGTGTTCCTGGGCTGTCGGTATGCAGACACCACACTCTATCTATCTATCTATACACACACTGGAATTAAGATCCATCGATTTTTTTCTCACCTCTGTTGGACGCACTCCACACTAAAAAAATGGCAATGGAAAAAAAAAACCTCAGGCAGTGCAAAAAAAAGGATCAACAGTTGTTCAGGATGTCTGAGGGAGTCAACAAGTCAGATAAAGGACAGTAATATTAAATTAAAAATGTGCCTTTCTTGACTGTGCATTGCATATTGTACAGCAGTACACTACAATTCTCAAGTCCTTATACTCAAAGTTGCCTTATGTAACTAGCAAAACACACAGAATGTTGTATTTAGGTAATTAATTTTGATGTGTTTTAAAAGGAAATGTGCTGTAAATCACCCCAGAGCACAGCTTCAGCATTGAATTAAAACTAGGCAGTAGCTATGAATACGGAGGCTGTATCCCTATACAACATTTCTATAGCGCTCGCCAGCCCACTGTGACAAACATGCAATGCATTCTGGGTTGTGTAGGCCAAACAATTCTAAACTAACTGCATGAGTACACGGCGCCTCTACATTTGTCATGAATGAACAAAAAAAAAAAAATCACAAACTGGACCGTTCCAAGGAAAATTTAGAGGGACCGCATACCTGTCAAGTGATACGGTTTCGCCGTATTTTAATACGGGGAAAATGCAATTTTAGCAAATACGGGCGTATTGCCATTTCTGTACGCCAAAAAGAAAAATATACGGGAAAAAAAATTATTGAGAGTGTGGAGGAACACCTCGTGTGTGACCCCCATAGCGTACAGGGCTGGCAGTGCGCTCAGCGTCCGCCTGCACTTATTTCGATCCTCCACAAGCGCACCTAAAGCAGTGTTTTTGTGAGTTTCAAAATGGCTTCTTGCAGCGTGCCGCCGGCGAAGTAAACAAAGCTTGAAGAAAAGGGAAATCGAGGGACTGGACATCACCGTTCTCCTTCACCGTCTCCATTTATTTATTTATTTTAGATTGCACAATATTCCATGGCAGAATGTTGTGGGCTTTGGTTCGGACAATTGCAACACGATGGTGGGTCGAGACCTTTCCAGACTGAAGGAGAACTCTCCAAATGTTTTCAGGTATAGGCAGTATTATTCACCTTAAAATATTACCTAAATATAACAAAAAAAATGCTTTAAAATCTTAACAAACATGCTTAGAGGTAGCCCAAATCCCCTATAGTGTACTGTTATTTTGTATCTTGGAACTTTGCTTTACATTCATTTCAATTCAGTTCAACTTTATTTATATAGCGCCATTTCACAACAAGTCATCTCATAGCACTATCAACTGTAGGGGGAACCCCCACAGTTGCAGAAAGACCCCAGCAATAAGGCGATCCCCTGTGAGCAAGCAATTGGTGACGGTGGAGAGGAAAAACTCCCTTTTAACAGGAAGAAACCCCCAGCAGAATGTACATCTGAATGTATAGCATTATATTGAAAGGGCTGAATAAGACTGATATTTTCATTGTTATTATTATTAACACAATTTCAAAGAGAATTATTTCTGATACTTAACCCCTTGCACTCCGGGCAATTTTCCTAAAAATGCCAAAAAATAATGTGCCCAAAGTAAATCGAAAGCTGTTATTCAACCCTTTGCAGCATCGTCATGGGGTTGGTCTCATTTAAAAGAAAACACTTTGAATTTTTTGGCAAAAAAAACATAATCTCTCTACGTGCTCCGGCCACTGAGTTACAGTCATCTAAACATACTGAACTTGAAGAAAATAAATTTGGACACAGTGTTTTTTTGGATACAAATGCTTGTAAATAACACACAGCTGTCCGATCAGGCTGGAAAATGCAACAGAAATATAGAACCAAGTGTTATCAAGCTGAGATCCAAATTTGGTAACAATACCACAAAAATTGAATATTTTACACAGCTTTGTTCTCAGGTAGTTCCCAGGCGTTTTGGAACTGTGCCAAATTGTGCCAAATGGCACAGTTTGGAAAAACATTTGTAACTTTTGAATAATTCAATGTAGAATCTTCATTTTGGGCTCTAATGAAAGGTCACACTCAGGGCTGTGTCTCTGTGTGTGTGTGTGTGTGTGTGTGTGTGTGTGTGTGTGTGTGTGTGTGTGTGTGTGTGTGTGTGTGTGTGTGTCGCGGGTTGTGCTGCCAGAAATCTGGTAGCTTGACTGAAACCGCACACGCGTGGCTGGAGGTTCCAGTCCGGGCTGTCTGTGGGATGGCTGCCGCCTCGCTATAGCTTCCTGACCGGGCCGGCTCTGGGGATCTTGCCTCGTGTTCCATAATACGTCTTGGGTCACCAGTGTGGAGTGTGTGAAATAAGAGTCCCTTCGTCCTTGATCCCCTTGACATTTGCATCACATTGCATTCAACCCCCTACATCCTTGACTCCTTCCTGCTATCTCCCCAGGAACCTCCTGAGTATTGTTCTCCCATGTTTATCCACTGTCTCTTGTCTGAGATGCTAAATAATCTGGCTCCCCCAAGGTGCTAAAATACCGTATTTTTGGGACTATAAGACGCACCGGATTATAAGGCGCAATATCAAAGAACGGTCTATTTGATGGTCTGTTTTCATACATCAGGCGCACCGGATTATAAGGCGCATTAAAGCGAGGTAGTTGGAGCCGGGGAAAAATTTTTTTTTGCGTGCATGGAAAGAAAATCCTATCTATAGTCATTATAGACACATATAGCGCGATTGTCTGCGGGTGTGAATGACCTGTTCCATGAGCAGGCGGAACGTTTTTAGTCCGTGGCTGTTTACATCGCCATATTGGTCAGAATACTCGCTGGGTACTCGCTCGGTACTCGATACGGCTCGATCTCCGGCGGCGGCCCTGATAAGTAAACATATGCCAGGACGCTTGAATTCTTTCGTCCCAAAAATATCATTTTTGAATATTTAATTACAGCTAAACGGGAGCAGTTTCGATGGCGAAATTTCACATACAAATCTTAATATACGTGTTCTATATACCATCGGCTTTTCGGTGTCGGATCTGGGAATTTTTTTTTTTTTTGCGTGCATGGAAAGAAAATCCTATCTATAGTCATTATAGACACATATAGCGCGATTGTCTGCAAGTGTGAATGACCTGTTCCACGAGCAAATGTACGTTTTTGGTCCGTGGCTGTTTACATCGCCAGGATACTCACTCAGTACTCGATACGGCTCGCTCTCCGGCGGCAGCCCCGAGAAGTAAACAATGCAAACAAATGCCGGGACACTTGAATTCTTTCGTCCCGAAAATATCATCTTTGAATATTAATTACAGCTAAACAGGAGCAGTTTCGATCCACGATCCATTGGCAGATAGTGGCGTAACTTGCTAGCAGTTTAACTTTGAATGACCTGTTGACACCAATATAGCGGTTGGAGTTCTTTGGTTAATCCACCCGGAATGATGGCAAGCTCCGAATTAGTTTGCTTCACTTGGGTTTTGACAGTATCGGTGAGATGGGCGCGCATGGAGTGGCAGATCAATAGGGATGGAGATTTGTGGAAAAAGCCATCCGGCCATTATGTTGAAGCACATATTACTCCGCGAGGCTCCTGTCTACCGTAATGCTCCGACAATCCATCAAGCGGTTCGGCTTCGTAGCTTACCAAAGTCGTACTAAAACATTTTTGACAGATTTTTGAGTGCCGTGTACCACATAAAATCGGTTCGAGGTCAGTAAGCACAACCAGAATTAATACATAAGGCTCACCAGATTATAAAGCGCACTGTCGATTTTTGAGAAAATTAAGGATTTTAGGTGCGCCTTATAGTCCAAAAAATACGGTAAATATATAACAGCAGTCATTAAGAACAGGAGAGTTATAAGTGTCCCTGACCTATTTATCTGAGTTTAAAAGTTTTACTGACGTTGGGGTAAATGAGTTCTTGTATCTGTTGAACCTGCACTTGGGGACTCTGTATCTCCTCCCTGAGGGCAGCCACACATATTCATTGTTTAGTACATGGCTCATGTCACTGATTATTTTTTGAGCTTGTCTACAGGCTGCCTGGTCGTGTAAGATCTGCATGGGTAAATACTCTTTAACTCCAATAATTTTCCATTCTGTATGAATTAAACGCAACACTCTGTTCTTTAGTTTCACAGAGAGGTTGCCAAACCAAGCTGTAATGCTGTATCTAATACAGCTCTCCAACACAGCCTGGTAAAATATTAACATAATCCTTTTATCGACGCCATGTATTCTTAATCTACGCAAGAAATGCAGCCGCTGTTGTAGTTTACTACAGAGGTAATCAATATGTGTGCTCCAGGTTAATGAATTGTCAATAAATACTCCCAAATATTTATAGGAACTAACCTGTGTTATAGTGTGGTTGTGGGTGACCACAGGCCTGTGGTCACCAACTCCGAGGGTCAAACACCATCTCCTTTGTTTTATCAGTATTCAAAATGAGATGACTGTCATCACACCAATTGACAAACCTCTGAATTTCTATAAAATAGCTTGACAGATCATGAGTCTTTTGAAGTAGTGATAAAATAGCAGTCTCATCAGAAAATTTAATAATTTGATTGCCTGGATAGACACTTCTGCACTCATCAGTGTACAAGGTGAACAAAAATGGTGAACTAATAGCCTTGGGGAGCTCCTGTGCTGAGGGTTCTAAATTTAGATAAAGTTCCATTTACACTAACTTGCTGTTTACGATAAGTTAAAAATGAGTGGTACCATTTAATAATGACAGGATGCACTTTAAAATCATTTAACCTCTTAATTAAAAGGTCTGGCTGCAGTGTGTTGAAAGCTGAACTAAAATCAACCAATAAAAGACGTGCATATGAGGTTGTCTCCTGCAAATGTTTTAACACAGAATGAGTTAAGGTTAAAATGGCATGCTCTGTACTTCTATTATTTTTATAAGCAAACAGAGGATCAAAAAGTCCTCCAAAATCAGTTTTCAGAATGTCAATGACAATCTTCTCGAGGCACTTCATTACCAGTGAGGTCAGTGCAACAGGACGATAGTTATTATTCTCTTTGCAGCTTGCTTTTTTTGGTACAGGAATTATAATAGAGCTTTTCCAAATTACTGGAACAGAACACGTATCTAAAGACTTCTGGTAGATGGGACTCCAGGCTTCTGCTAGCTCCTCACTGCATGACTTCAGTAAGCGCCCAGAGATCCCGTCTGGTCCAGATGCCTTCCTGGGGCACATACGTGAGAAAAATCTTTCCACAACATGCTGGTCAACTATAATTTTTGCAGAGCCTGAAACTGATATAGCGTCCAGAGCAGCTTTTTGTTCATGAGAAAAATCTCTAATCTTAAATCTGCAAAAGAAATTATTCAACTTGTTTGCCTTTTCTTCCTCATTCATTACATTAATGCAGCTTTTGGGTGGAGTCAACTTTTTCCTAGGCATTCAGATTCAAATTTCTTCCTCGTCTCATCTCTAGCTGTTCTTAGTTTGTAATTAATTTCTTTCTGTATATTTTTCATGCTCAACATGTCCCCATTCTTAAAAGCAATCTTTTTCTGTACTATGCAGCATTTTAATTCCTTGGAAATATAAGACTTATTATTGGGGTACATAGTGATTACTTTATGAGGTAAAACATTTTCTTTACAGAATTTTATGTACTCAGTTATGGTGTCTGTGGCCTCCTCCAACTCCAAGTTATGGAAGAGTCCCCAGTCGGTACAAGAAAAACAACCTCTCAAAGTTTCTATACCTTCATTGTCCCATATGAAGATTGTCTTTGTCTGTGGTTTGCTGCTTTTAAGCAAGGACTTGTAAGTAGGAATCAGATGAACAGCATTATGGTCTGAGGACCCCAAGGGGGGCTTAACCCTTGCTATATAGGCATTTTTGACGTTCAAAAATGCCTGTTTATGTTAATGTTTATGCTAAACATCGTTCTTTCCCTATACAACCAGATCAAATTAAAATGTGCAGCGCTCTGAAAATATTTTTCAAAATACACAGAAATTATATAATTTTCAAGTACTGTGAAAAAATGTGTGAACTTGTCATTTGTTTTAAGTCTATATAAGATAAGATAAGATAAGATAAGCCTTTATTAGTCCCACAACAGGGAAATTCCAGGATTGCAACAGCACAGGGATAGCAACACTCAGAGCAACAATCAGAAGGCAAGAAAAAAAACAAGCAAGCAAGAGCAGCTAATATACATATGTACATATTACTATAAAATATATATATACACACACACACACACACACACACACAGTGCAGAGCATTGTAGCTGGATGGAATAAATATATGAATATATGAACACACAGTGCAGAGCATTGTAGCTAGATGGAATAAATATGTAAATATATAAACACCCACAGTACGGAGCATTGCAGCTAGGTGGAATAAATATGCAAGTATATAAACACACACAGTGCGGAGCAATGTAGCTAGATGGAATAATATGTAGATATATAAAAACACAGTGCGGAGCATTGTAGCTAGATGGAATAAATATATAGATATATAAATATAAACACACCCAGTGCTTAGCATTGTAGCTAGATGGAATAAATATGTAAATATATAAACACACACAGTGCAGTGCATTGTTGCTAGATGGGATGAAACAGCATAACCGTCTACTTAGTTATCCTACATGGTATGATTATGTGCCCATACATATTCTCACCCTCCATAGCGACCGGTATGTTCCTAGTTGTATGCCGGAGAGGACCATTGTGTAAGTCTATTGCATCTTTTGCATTCAAAAAACTATTAGTTTGTTACGTCTTTTTGCTATCTCTGCGAGCAGCCCTGCTTAGGTTGTACAGTCTGACAGCCGTTGGTAGGAAGGACCTACGAAACCTCTCGGTTGTGCACCTGGGATGATGTAGTCTGCTGCTAAATGAGCTCCTCAGTGCATCCAGTATGTCCTGCATAGGGTGGAACTCGGACTCCAGCAGAGATGACAGTTTAGCCACCGTCCTTCTCTCTCCTATCTCCTCCATCGGGTCAAGGCGCTGCCCCAGGACAGAGCTAGCTTTCTTAATCAGTTTGTTCAGTCTCTTCCTATCGGCTGCAGTAATGCCACTGCCCCAGCAGACCACTCCAAAAGTGATGGCTGATGCCACCACCGTGTCATAGAATGACTTCAGCAGCACCCCTTGTACACCAAAAGACCTGAGTCTCCTCAGCAGGAACAGCCTGCGCTGTCCCTTCTTGTAGAGTGCGTCAGTATTGTGTGACCAGTCTAGTTTATTGTTCAGATGAACACCCAGGTACTTATAGGATGTCACCATCTCGATGTCTGTTCCCTGTATATTTACTGGTGCTGTGAGGGGCTGCCCATGCCTGCGGCAGTCCACCACCAGCTCCTTAGTTTTCCTCGCGTTGATCTGGAGGCAGTTCCGATGGCACCAGTCCACGAAGTTCTGGATAAGCCCTCTGTACTCAGCTTCATCTCCGTTGGAGATGAGACCAACGATCGCAGAGTCATCAGAGAACTTCTGTAGATGGCAGTGTGTTGTGTTGTGTGAGAAGTCCGCAGTATAAAGAGTGAACAGGAAGGGAGCCAGCACCGTTCCCTGGGGGGCCCCCGTGCTACTGATGATCGTGTCGGAAACACAGTCCCGGGTTCTCACAAACTGAGGCCGGTTCGTGAGGTAGTCCAGGATCCATGATGACAGGTGCTGGTCCACCCCTGCGCGCAGCAGCTTGTCCTTCAGGATCATCGGTTGGATGGTGTTGAAAGCACTGGAGAAGTCAAAGAACATGATCCTCACCATATTCCCGGGCTTCTCCAGGTGGGACAGAGAACGGTGAAGGAGGAAGATCACCGCATCCTCCACCCCAATGCCATGCTGGTAGGCGAACTGGAGTGGATCCATCGCTGGTTCCACCAGGGGGCGGAGATGAGCAAGGAGCAGTCTCTCCAGGGTCTTCATCAAGTGGGACGTCAAGGCCACCGGTCTGTAGCTGTTCAGGTCTTTGGGGTGGGAAGTTTTTGGTACAGGTACCACACAAGATGTTTTCCACAGCTGTGGTACCCTCCCCAGTTTCAGGCTCATGTTGAAGATATACGTCACAATCCCACACAGCTGGTCTGCACAGGACTTGAGGAGCTTTGCGCTGATGCCGTCCGGTCCCGACGCCTTCCTTGCCTTGATCTTCCTCAGCTCCGTCCTCACCTGGGTCTTGGTCAGGGTCAGGATGGGGGGCTGTGTGTTGGGAGTGGGGGGGGTGTCGGTGGAGTGGGGAGTGGGCAGCAGGACTTGATTTCTTAGAGGCAGCAGTGGTTGTTGTGCAGACAGGGGGGAGGGCGGTTGGTCAAATCTATTGAAAAACAGATTCAGGTTGTTCGCCCACTCCCTGCCCCCCGTGGCCTGGGAGGAGGTATTCTGGAGCCCCGAGATGGTTTTGAGGTTTCTCCAGACCCCGCTGATGTCGCTCTGTTGCAGCTTGTCCTCCATCTTCTTCCTGAAGCTGTCCTTGCCTTCTCTGATCTTTCTCCTCAGCTCCCTCTGTACGGACTTCAGCATCTCCCTGTTCCCCGACCTGAAGATCCTCTTCTTCTCTCTCAGAAGTTTTTATCTCAGGGTTGATCCAGGGTTTGTTGTTTGAGTGACGCCGTATGGTCTTGGTGGGAACGGATTTGTCCACACAGAAGCTGAGGTAGCCCGTGAAGGTGTGAATGAGATGATATATGAAACATGTATCAATTTGTTTACTTTGTTGTGATTATGCAAATTAGCTTGTTATGATTATAGCTCTTCTGCTTAATCTGTTGTAATTCTGAATGTGTTGCGGTGTGCCTGCAGGCAGCCAGAAGAGCTGGGTGGCATGGTTGCCTGTGATAACCAGAACTGTGTGAGCCAGTGGTTCTCGTTTAGGATGTGTGGGACTCAGTCAAGCACCAGCCTCACAGCAGCCATGGTTATACCACATGTGCACACTAGAATAATACCATAGCACGAGTCTTGTTATATAGTGTAACGTTGTGTGAAATACATTGATGCATATCATTTTATATTCCTGTATTTTATTTTATTTTATTTTTTTTTCCACAATATCTTTATTGAACCTTTTTTTTTTTAACAAACATGATACAAACAATCAAACACTAACACTAAAGTACTACAAAAAAAAAAAAATGCACTAAAAACACCAACAACCACCAACAAAATCAAGTCTTCAACAATGCTCCTCTGTTTAGTCTAGACAATCCAATACATAAGTATACATATTATGTTCACCAGTTTGGAATTTACAAGGTCCACACACATCATTCACCTTCTTCTTCAAGAGTTATGTTTAAATTTTTTACATAATCAATAAAAGGTCTCCATATATTCTCAAACACAATTTCCTTTGATTTCAGTATATATGTTATTCTTTCTAATGGAAGGTTTGTTAACATCTGTCTTAACCACTGAGTCACATCTGGTCTATGAGTCTTTTTCCATAATAGTGCAATACATTTTTTGGCATTAAGCAAACTGAGGTCTATGAATGTTCTTTCACTTTTATTAAAATTATGCTTTTCTGGGTACAGACCCAACAAAAACAGTTTAGGAATTTTATTTTTTTTACTATAGGTTTTCCATAGTCCTGGGCTGTTTTTATTTCAGTTGTGTGTTCTGTAACTGTGTTCTAATCATTCTCTTATACTTAATTGTGCAGTAGCCTGGTGGAGCACCCACAATTTGGTTGTACTGTACAACTGTACAATGACAGTAAAGCCTATTCTATTCTATTCTTTGTGACTTGAAAGTGTTCCACATTTTACAAAGCTTTTGAAAAGTATTACAGCCAAAAAGACCCATTTTTGGCCTGTGCTTTGCACACATTCTGTACAGTGTTTTCCACAACTTAAGTCATGCTCAGAATTTTGCACCTTATAAATAAAAAGCTGGAGTTTCTAAGCCATTGTGTACTTTATTTTCAAATTGTTACAAAGCAGTTAAAGACATTATATCTGAGGGGGTAAACCATACCAAAAACATGTCAGTGTCTACATTCTAAAACTATGGCTTTATAACGACACTTGGATACATATTGGTCAAAGCACAGGTTACAGCAACAATCTTATCCAGTAAAGTCATGTCCTCACCTTCACATGGTACCACAAAGGCCAGACCTATATAGTGTCATTCAGTCTTCAGGGTTTCCTCTGGTAACATTTCTGGATGGTGGCCCACCTCACCAGAAAAATTACCGCCACGCTTATGAGGAGATATGAATTTAAGAAAAATATATGAAGCAATGACTTTCAGCAAGCGCACACACGAACAACACGCGTGGCTGTCATCCATGCGGAGTTTAGAAGCACCCTGCCCACGCGAGCTTTCCAGTAGTCACCGGACAGAGTGTCTCGCTAGTGTGACTGTCCGACAGAAACATGGGTTTATTAAAGTACTTTAAACGCTGAAAAAAATCAGAAGAGGTATGTAAGCACTGGAGGCATTGATCATGGTTTTAACCCGCTGGAAATGGGAGGAATAATGGAAGAGTTGCTTAGCTAAGAGATGTGGTTAGAATTCATATGCAGCCAGCTTCATATGAAGGGAAAGGCAAGAAGGACTGAATTGCTGAGGATATATTTCACCAGCCACAATATTATGTTCCCAATTATGTACCTGGCAAGTTAAGATGACCGAAATTCACCAAGTCAATGACTTTAATCCGTCAGCAGCCTTCAGACAAACTAAACGTACCAACATTTGGATTTCAAATAAGGGAGGTTTTTCCTGCTGTCTGGGTGGTGAGGAAATTTCTAAAAAAAAACAAAACACAAAAACCAACTATAAATATATAGAAATATTATAACAAATAACGGCATCCTTGGTCATTTAAGTTAATTTATTTCATTAAATACAATTTTATTAATTTTTTTTCTTTGTAATCAGAGTTATTGTTCTGTTCTGACTGCAAAATTATGGTCAAAAATGTAAATTGTTATAAGGAAAAAGTTAAAAAAAAAAATACCACAGTCTGTTTCAGATTTATTTAAAAAACAGTTGCCACAGCCAAAATATATAGTGATGATATAGAGTGAAGTATGTGGCGGTAATGCACCTGTAAGCTGGTTGCCAACCGCCAATCAAATCTAAAAGAAGAAGAAGAATTTTATTTTAAAAAAAAACAAACAGACAAAAATAAGCCATAAAATAATCCACATGTTTATAATAAAGTTTCAAATGTACAAGAAAAGTCAATTTTACAAGAGGAAATTACAAATTTGAGGAACATGGTTTCAACTTTAGATTTACAGAGAAAAGTAGAAAACTATAAGAAAATTGTTATAAATTTTTGAGAAAAACCTCAAACCTTCAAGACTGAAGTATTACTCAAGTTTTTAAGTGGGTGCTTTTTGAACCCTTAACTCAGCTAGAAATGTTTGGTTGTCTACTTTTTTCTTCCACAATATCTTTATTGAACCTTTTTTTTTTTTTTAACAAACATGATACAAACAATCAAACACTAACACTAAAGTACTACAAAAAAAAAAAAATGCACTAAAAACACCAACAACCACCAACAAAATCAAATCTTCAACAATGCTCCTCTGTTTAGTCTAGACAATCCAATACATAAGTATACATATTATGTTCACCAGTTTGGAATTTACTAGGTCCACACACATCATTCACCTTCTTCTTCAAGAGTTATGTTTAAATTTTTTACATAATCAATAAAAGGTCTCCATATATTCTCAAACACAATTTCCTTTGATTTTAGTATATATGTTATTCTTTCTAATGGAAGGTTTGTTAACATCTGTCTTAACCACTGAGTCACATCTGGTCTATGAGTCTTTTTCCATAATAGTGCAATACATTTTTTGGCATTAAGCAAACTGAGGTCTATGAATGTTCTTTCACTTTTATTAAAATTATGCTTTTCTGGGTACAGACCCAACAAAAACAGTTTAGGATTCAATATGATTTGTTTTGAGATTATTTTTTCAATTGTTACCCTCACCTCTTCCCAAAACATTCTTATTAATCTACATTCCCATAAACAATGAAATAGGGTTCCTTTACTTTCCATGCATTTTGTGCATGTATCTGGTATATTTTTGTTATATCTATTTAACTCCTCCGGTGTAACATACATCCGCATTAACCATTTGAAATGTATCAATTTAAGGCGTGCATTTATTGATTTGGTTTGAGCTTCTGTACAAGCCAATTCCCATTGTTCCTCTGAAATTTCAATTTGCAGATCTTCTTTCCAGTAGTTTAATCTTTTCAGTGAATTTTCACTTGAAGATAGTGTCAATGAGTTATAAAACTCTGAAATAATACCCTTTCTTTTACTATCTTTCATCATCATTTTTTCCAAGGATGAATAAATAGGTCGAGTGAGAGCTTTATTTTGATTTGATCGAATAAAGTTTCTAAGTTGAAGATATTTAAAAAAATGTGTTCTATTGAGATTAAATTTGATCCTCAGCTCTTCAAAAGACATTATGTTGTCTGCACATGGCAAATATAAATCCTGAATCTTTTGTATCCCTTTTAAATTCCATACTTTAAATACAGCGTCCGCTCTCCCTGGTTTAAAATATTGATTACCCCATATTGGACTAAATTGTGACAATAACTGTGGTTCTTTTAAATAGTTTTTAGCTTCACACCATATTTTGATCATATGCTTTACAAATGGATTTTTAACTTGTTTTTGTAATTTTTTTGCCGAATCTGAGTATATGAATATGGGAAGAGGTAAAGGTAAATTGTATGATTCCATTTCAGTCCAGTGAGGGAGATCATTTGATGAAAAATAATATGTCATAGACCTCAGTTGTGCCGACCAATAATACAACATAAAATTTGGACATTTCAGACCTCCACGATCAAATGGTAAATATAATAAAGACAAACGTAATCTAGCCCTCCTGTTGTTCCATATAAATTCCACTAACTTTTTTTTTATTCTTGAGAATAGATCTAAAGGTGGTGATAAGGGAATGTATTGAAATAAATAAAGTATTTTAGGTAAAATATTACTTTTAAGTATATTGATTCTCCCGATCATCGACATTGGTAGTGACATCCATCTCTGAGTTAACTCACTGATATCTGACATTAAGGCTTCATAGTTGACACTGGCGACTGATTCTAGCTTAGGCATAATTTGGATTCCTAAATATTTAAACTGATTTACAACATTGAATTGATTTACCTCAGGGGCTGGGTGATTTCTCTGGGTCTCATTTAGCATTAATATTGAAGATTTAGTTTTATTTATTTTATATCCTGATATTTCCCCAAAATTCTTTATTAAATTCAACAAGGTTGGAATTGATTTTTTTAGATTCGACATAAACAAAATTATATCATCGGCGTACAGGGAGATTTTATGTTCTGTTGGTCCAACTTTAATTCCATATATTTGTGAATGTAAACGTATCGCTATCGCTAAAGGTTCAATTGCCATAGTAAACAGTAAAGGTGAAAGTGGACAGCCTTGTCGACATCCTCTATTGATTTTTATTGGTTTTGAAATATTGTTATTTGTTAGGATTTCTGCTGTAGCATTATTGTATATTATTTGAACCCATTTTATGAAATTATTTCCAAGTCCAAACCTTTGTAGGACTTCAAAAAGAAAGGGCCATTCAACTCTATCAAAGGCCTTTTCGGCGTCCAATGATAGGAGAGCTGTATCCGGTGCTTCTTTATTAAAATAAATAATATTAAATAGTCTTCTTACATTATAGAAGCCTTGTCTACCCTTTATAAAGCCATTCTGATCTCGATTAATAATATTTGGTAAAATTTCTTGTATTCGTCTTGCTAAAATTTTACAGATTATCTTAAGGTCGGCGTTTAATAGGCTTATTGGTCTCATATTTTCACATTTATTAGAGGGCTTACCTGGTTTTGGCAGCAGTATAATTAAGGCATTATTTATGTATGATGGTAAATTATTATTTTGAAATGCTTCTAAAACCATTTCCAAAAAAGGTTTTATTAATTTATTCTTAAATTTTTTATAAAGGTCAACTGGAAGACCATCTGGTCCTGCACTTTTTCCTGATTTCATATTATCAATGGCTAGCCCAACTTCTTCTTGACTAATTTTAGACTCCAATATCTCCCTGTTTTCATTTGGAATACACGGTATAGATAGTTCGTTCAAAAACCCATTTAGTTTTGTTAAATCAGGTTCATTTTTGGTATCATATAATTTTTCATAGTAATCTCTAAAGGCTCTATTAATTTCTAAAGGATCTATAACTACCTGTCCATTACTTATAATACTGGTAATTGGTGTTTTAATTTCCAATTGTTTAATCTGCCATGCTAATAATTTTCCTGATTTTTCACCTTGTTCATAAAAAGATTGTTTCAATCTTAGAAGACTCGAGGCAGCTCTATTCGCTGATTTTTTGTCGTATTCAGCTCTCAAAATCAGTAATTCATTCTCCAACCTTGGGTCACTTCCTGCATACACTTTTTCCTGAAGATTTTTTATTTTATGTTCCAATTTAGCTCTCTCCTCTCGAGTCTTCTTAGATTTTGATCCTGTATAACTAATAATATGTCCCCTAATAAAAGCTTTGAAAGCCTCCCACTTTACACATGCTGATGTTTGTGTAGTATTGATGTCAAAGAACTCGTCTATCTGTTTTTCTATATACTTGACAAATTCCTCATCCTGAAGCCATTTATGCTGAAATTGCCATCTACCTGATTCCTTTGTCAATTTTTTATCTACATATATTAGACAACAGGGTGCATGATCAGAGATCACGATGTTATCATAAAAGCAGTTTTGAATCTTGGACCTTAATTCTGTGGAAATCAAAAAATAATCAATACGTGAGAATGTCTTGTAGGTACTGGAATAACAAGAATAGGCTTTAACTTGTGGTTTCATTTCTCTCCATATATCTAACAATCTCAATTCTTTCATAAAATGATTAATAGTCATCCTACATCCAATGTGCGTACAATCCAGTCCTGTTGATCTATCCACACCTGGATTCAATGTACAATTAAAATCCCCTGCTATTATATGTTGCCCTGTAAGTGATGATAAGATGAGAAATAAATTAGCAAAGAACTTCTGATCATCTATATTGGGACCATATAAGTTCACAAGATTTATATTTTCTAATAGCAAAGAACCTTGAATGATTACATATCTTCCAAATTTGTCTCCAATTACATTTTTCACTTGAAAAGGAACTGATTTATGTATGAGAGTCATAACTCCCCTGGCTCGGGATGAAAATGAAGAGGTGAATACACTTCCCTGCCATCTACTCCTAATTCTTTTAACATCCTCCTCTATCAGATGAGTTTCTTGTAAAAACACAATTCTTGAACCCATGTCCTTTATTTTATTCATAACTTGTTTAAGTTTTTTTAAATTTTGTAGACCTCTGCAATTCCATGAAGTTAAATTAAGATTAACACTTTGGTCCATGATCAATAGAGAGTTTGGGATTACCTTGCAGTGTAAACATGCTCATACAGAGAAGCAAAAACATGAGTGGTTGAACATTCATCCTACAAACTACACACAAACAAATTTCCCCATCCCACACTTGTGGCAAACCCCCCAAAATCAAAAGAAAAATTCTGTCTCCCGATATAGCCATCGACCGTTCCACACCCACGAGGATCAGCCTAAGCCACTCCTTCTTCATCCTCCCAATCACCCTAACTCTACTGCTTTTAATGACGTAACATTAACTCTCCTCTGTAGTTTTCCAACTTAACTCCAAAATTTTTAACAACTTTGTACATCATAGTTTTTTTTTGTTTGTTTGTTTTGTTTTTGTTTTGTTTTTTTTAATATATAATACAATCTATATTTTGTAAACTTACTATTTACTTCAAGTCAGTCAGATGCCTATGCAAATGCTTAATTATTCTACCTTATATTTTGTTCATGCTTAGCTCCCACCAGTCTCTTCTTCTTCTTTGATCTTCTTGATGAACTCCTGCGCCTCCTCTGGGGTCTTGAAAATGTGGGTTCTGCCCTCATACGTGGTCAGCAGTCTCGCAGGATAGATTACACCATGACGAATCCCAAGGTTGCGCAGCTCCTTACGTACGGGATCAAACTGCTTCCTCAATTGCTGGATTCCTGTGGCCAAATCTGGGTAGAACCGCACCTGCTGGTCCTGGTGTTTAATCTCTCCTTTAGCACGTGCAGCGTTGAAGATCTTCATCCTGTCTCTGTTGCTAAGAAACTTCATAATTAAGGTCCTCGGCGGTCCCTTATCTCTCCGTGGGCCAATACGATGTGCTTTTTCCAGAACCACTGCTGATTGCAACTCCTCGCTGCCCAGCACCTCCGGAATCCACTTTTCCAGAAAGGAACATACGTCCCGACCTTCTGATTCCTCTGGAAGACCCACCAGCCTCAAATTATTCTGTCTCGACCGAGATTCCAAATCCAAAATATTATCTTCCAGAGATTTATTTTTTTTTTCCAAAGTGCGCACCTTTAATTGAAGACGGGTGACGTCATCTTCAGCACTAGCGAGACGGAGCTCCATCTGCGCCGTTCGTTCTACACAGTCACCCAATTCTTTTCTTATTCCTTCCAACGCTGTCATAATCCCATCAAATCTAGAGGAAAAGTCCGCTCTCATTGAACTCATGGCTGCCATCAGCGCATCTGCGCCATTCCCCGCAGAAATCGCAGCGTTGCCAGCCTCCTCCGCCATATATGGAGTTTTGTTTGCTGCGTCACAGACCTGAAAGTCCGTTAATTTGGACTGTTTCGGCGGCTCGCTTTTTCCTTTTCCTGGTTTTCCAGCCTTAGGCTTCGCCGACATATCCTCGCCCAAATGCTGGGATACGTTCTGTCCCAAATGAGAGAGTTATTTGCCGATTTTTTTTTTCCAGGAGCAGAGCAGAGCGAGACACGTCCGTCCTACGTGGCAGCCATAACCGGAAGTCCCTGGTTGTCTACTTTTAATTATTAAGTTCAAAGCACTGCTTTTACATGAGTAGAATTTCTGATTACTATACCTACCTGATCATATAATTTTAAGTATGCATGAGTACATTACTATGATGAATGTTTTTTCCCTTCCCTACTCTCTCAATGGAAAAAAAGAAACTCTAGAATACAAATACAAAAAAAACCCCACATATTTTTTGTCATTTATGTAAACCATGACAAAAAAAATCGTGCAAGACAAAACATGACACTTGATATTTTCTAACCTGTTTGTATACCACCATAGACAGAGAGAGAACCTGAATTAGACAAGAGCTCAGAGAGGGCAAGATAAGACAGAAGAGAGGAGCCAAGGAGAGGGACGTGTTCAGGCAGAGGAAGGAGAGAAGGATAACACCACTAAAAAGTCTTAACACAGGACATCTGGGTGGGACCCCAACTGGCCCAATATTCCAGTATTCAAGTCTCGGTTGTACAATACTTCAAATGGTAAGTTCCATATGCAAAGTTACTGTGCAAAAGTTAAAAAAAGAAACAAATTGAATAAAATTAACATATTCTGGTAACAATCGTGTCATATGTTTACTGCCCCCCCCCCCCCGAAAAATATGTTGCCACCGCGCCAAGGTCTTTCAGCCAAAGGAAACACTGGTATTGTATATTTGGAGCGCATGCACCCTGTTACTCTCTGCACATGGAGAGAGTAATAGGGTGTAATACCCTATTACTCTCACAATTCAATTTATTTATAGTATATAGCGCCAAATCACAACACAGGGATATCTCAAGGCACTTTACAAAAGGGTCGGTTTAGGCCACACTCTCAAATTTACAGAAACCAGCAGAGACCCCTAAGAGTAAGCACTGTGGTGACACAGGCAAGGAAAAACTTGCCTTTAACATGCGGAAACCTCTAGTGGAACCATAGCTCATAGAGGACGGCCATCCACCTCGACCAGCTGGGTTGAAAAAAAGAGAAAAGTAGGAGGCCTAGCAGTAGCTACATTCATGTCTCTGGCATCAAGCTGGCTGTGGCCCCTGGTGAATGCAGGTATTTTCAGTGCGGCACCTACAAGGGCAATGCTTTCTTTAATATCAAATCCACGGTCTGCCAATACCATGTCTCCTGGTGACAGCTTCTGAAGAAAGCCACAATCCCACAGTTTTGTTGTGCTGTACTCTATTGTACAATGACAATAAAGCTTATTCTATTCTCCTCTTGCAAGAGTAAAATTTAAGCCTAAAGTGACACATACTACAGTTCAAGACTACCTGAATATAAAGGAGCTACATTATCCATCTCAGTCAAGGGGCCAGTGTTGTTGGGGGTTAACTTGCATGCCCTGCCGATTCTTTCTGTCATGATCTCCTCGCCCTTCTGCATAAGCAGTTAAACCTGTCAGAAGTTGTAGCTTGAACCTCTGCATGCCCAAGGTTTAGAGGGTGTCTGGACACATTGTACCAAGTCACTCTGTAACCAAATCACAATGTACCTTAAGGGCGCATTCAGACGGCCACTGTTTGGTCCGGACTAAAGGACCAAAGAGTATATTCCGCGGATAGTTTGGTTCGTTTTGTGCTGTCTAAACATGCGTTGGAACTCTGGTACAGCACCAAACAAATGAAGTCTAGTTCCCCTGAAAACAGGGGGTCTCGGTTCGCTTGCAAACGGAGTCTAGTGCGCTTCACTTGCTGTGTGAAGGAACGGAGTATCCAGCGGACCAAAGGGCGGATGTGCCCCTCGGCGTTTGTGTAACCACAGCAACATGTAGTAAGAAGAGAAAGTGGTGTTTACAGTAAAGGTGCCTTCACATCAAACGCGAATGGGCAAATTTTTTTGCGCAGCACGATTACATTATAACTCAATGTAAATACATGAAAAGACATGAATTCACCGTCTGGGTGAGATGCAGACAGACGAAGTTGCCACTCACCTGAAAAAGTTGTCCCTGCCTTGAAAACTTGATGTGTGTTTCCGTTGCTAGCTTGCTAGCCTTGTTAGCATGTCTGTGGCAGGAATCCGTGGGTAAATGAGTCCAACGTCCCGATTCAGCTGAAGAGCTGCCGGTCCACTTTTGTGAGGAGAGCATTCTTCCATCGCGCACCAGGGTGAGGTACTCTAATGATAAGCCCTGGTTCACTGCTAAGCTCAGACAGATCAGGAAGGAGAAAGAAGCAGCGCTGAAAAGTGGAGACAGGGGCTGCTACAGGGAGGTTAAATATCGGTTTAACAGAGAGCTGAGGAGAGCTAAATCTGTGTATTCTGAGAGACTCCAGCAGCAGTTCAGTGCTAATGACTCGGCTTCTGTGTGGAGAGGACTGAGGCAAATCACCAATTATCGGCCTCAGGCTCCTAATGGTCAGGATGACAAAGCCCTTTGTCAAAGATTGTCCCAACACTATGCCCGTTTTGACACCCCGTCATCTGTGTCCAACTCCCCCCCTCCCTCCAGCTCCACTGCCTCCACGATCCCTACTTCATCAAAGGCGCCCCCCCTCCCCCCCCCCCTGCCCTTGTCATCAGTGAGCAGGACGTGCTGAAACAGTTCTCCAGACTGAACCCGCGCAAGGCCCCCGGTCCAGACGGCGTGTCTCCCTCCACCCTGACACACTGTGCGAAAGAGCTGGCTCCTGTCTTCACAGACATTTTTAACACCTCCCTTAAGCTATGCCACGTGCCGTCCTGCCTCAAATCCTCCACCATCATCCCTGTCCCCAAGAAGCCACGGATCACTGGACTTAATGACTACAGACCTGTAGCGCTCACCTCTGTAGTCATGAAGTCCTTTGAGCGCCTGGTCCTGCCCCACCTCAAGTCCATCACCACCCCCCTCCTGGACCCGCTACAGTTTGCCTACCGAGCCAACAGGTCTGTAGACGACGCAGTCAACCTGGCCCTCCACTCCATCCTGCAGCACCTGGACTCCCCGGGAACCTACGCCAGGATCCTGTTTGTGGACTTCAGCTCCGCATTCAACACCATCCGCCCCGATCTGCTCCCGGACAAGCTGTCCCTGCTCAACGTGCCTGACTCCCTCTGCAGGTGGATCACCGACTTCCTGACGGACCGGAGGCAGCATGTGCGGCTGGGAAAGACTGTCTCAGACTCTGCTAGCATCAGCACCGGATCACCCCAGGGCTGTGTACTTTCCCCCCTACTCTTCTCCCTTTATACCAACTCCTGCACTTCCAGCCACCAGTCTGTCAAGTTGATCAAGTTTGCGGACGACACCACCCTCATCGGGCTCATCTCCAACGGCGACGAGTCCGCCTACAGGAGAGAGGTGGCCCAGCTGGCGTCCTGGTGCAGCAACAACAACCTGCAGCTGAACGCTCTGAAGACAGTGGAGATGATTGTGGACTTCAGGAAAGTCACAACCCCTCTGCCCCCCCTCACCCTCACAGGCTCTCCCATCACCACTGCTGATTCCTTCCGCTTCCTAGGCACCACCATCACCAGGGACCTCAAGTGGGAGCCGACCATCAGCTCCCTCATCAAAAAGGCCCAGCAGAGGATGTTCTTCCTGCGGCAGCTGAGGAAGCTCAAGCTACCCACCAAGATGTTAGTGCAGTTCTACACAGCCATCATCGAGTCCATCCTCACCACCTCCATAACCGTGTGGTACGCAGGAGCCACTGCCAGGGACAGACTAAGGCTGCAGCGCGTCGTGCGCACTGCTGAGAAGATGATCGGCTGCAAGCTCCCATCTCTCCAGGATCTGTACATCTCCAGGACCCGGAGGCGTGCTGGCCGGATCATAGCTGATCCCTCACACCCTGGTCACGTACTGTTTGCCCCTCTCCCCTCAGGTAGAAGACTTCGGTCCATCCAGACTAAAACCTCCCGTCACATGACTGCTGAACACTAAGTGACTTATTGACTCTCGTGCACTATGTACAGCAGCTCAACCAGACTCATGTCAATCATCACTGTTTTCTTCCTGCATTACCGACTGCACTATATGGTTCTCCACATTATCTGCTGCTCGCTAATATATTTAAACTGCTGACTAGTATTACTCACTCTTATTCTACACTTTATTGCATGTATAGTTTATTTCTTTTATTTTATCATGTTTAATGTTGCAGCATTGCACCGAGACAAATTCCTAGTTTGTGTACTACATGAACAATGGCAATAAATCTGATTCTGATTCTGATTCTGATTCATTCAGCCTCCATTTTGGGTAGGAAAAAACAAAGACAACCTCGCGGATCCAAGAAATACTTTTACCGGTGAAAACCAAGGAGAAAAGTTAAAAAAAAAAATGTCTTGTAGACACACTTAGAGTAGTGAGGAGATGCAGGCTCTGATAGATATTTGGTCTGAGGTCCAGATTTCTCAGTTGCTTTTGGCTACACACAAAAATACCAATGTTTTTAAAACGTTTAGCGACATGATGGTGGCACGGGATGTTGGTGCAAATTATGGCAAGAGCACTAGTGGCTCAATCCACAATTTTGTTGTACTGTAGATAGATAGATGTACTTTATTGATCCCAAACTGGGAAATTACAGTACAATGACAACCCGGCTGAAGGGAACGGGTTTCCATTTTTGGTCCTGGCCAATTGATGAGCCGGATTTCTCTTCTTCGCCGAGATTTTTTCTTCCTGGTCAGTGATGGTTTTGGCTACAGCGCCACAAACGAGCCGCTGTTGTAACTGTATGACGTTGTCCAAGCAGTTTGGTTTGCTTGAGTGAGGTGCTGTGTGAATGCAAACCAAACCAAACGAAGGTGTGAAAATTCTCGCCATTCCTCGCCGAGTCAAACCGAGACCCCCAGACTATCCTGGTGTGAATGCAGCCTGAGATGTTCCATACCTGCATAATTAAATACTTACCAAACCAAAATGTTGTTGTTTATTTGTAATGTCAAAATGTGATTACTAGCTTATCGAAAGCTTCAAAACTGAAATTAAGGCTGCTGTCAGACTCTTAAAAATGTCATGGCAATCAGTGGCATAAGAGTAGCAGCTGACAACTAGACACGAATGGAGGGATGTTTTGCCTTTCATTTATGTTTTTTTTTGGGGGGGGGGGTTCAAGGAGTCAAAAGAAAATGTTCATATAAAAATTTATTTAAAAATCACTGCAGATTTTATGGTAAAGATCAGCCATGATACAGCAAACCAATCTAGTAATTGGCTGGGGTTTGGTTAATTACAATCAGCTGCTACTCTTATGCCACTGATTGCCATGACATTTTTGAGAGTTTAATTTCAGCTTCTGTTTTGAATCACATTTTGATATTAAAAATAAACCACAACAACATCATTTTGGTTTGATAAGTATTTAATTAAACAGATATGGAATGTCTAGGGTGTGTTGTGATTTGGGGACGGAGTGAGTTGATACCAGTTTAGAGAAGGTGCCCAGTTAAGCCTGCTTCATGCTACATTTCCCTCTAGTCCGCTGTGGTCCGCGTACGCCTTGGACGAGCCTGGCACACACGTGGCGCTGCTCATGCTCACTTTTTTCATCTACTCAGGACAAGTGGTTGACGCATGTGCACAACCATCATTTGTAGTTTCACTCCTGCCCGATAGGTAGCGCCAAGACACTGACGCACCACGATTTTCACCAACAAAGAAACAGCGGACTTCTTCACAAAGTTTCTCTTCAAATAGAGTCCATTTCTGCTGTTTTGACTTCCCGGTTTTCAATCCTTTTCCACGAAGATGCTGCTTCCGCTGTGAAAGAAAGTGTATGTATGATTCATGTATGTTTTTATTCTCGTTTTCCGCCTCCACGTTGTCTTCTTCGTCTACTGATGTATACTGTGCCGACATCGCCACCTTGTGAAAGAGACGTTCAGTCTTGCGCATGCGCTTTTCAACGTGTTCAGGTCATGGACACGCGGCGCGGTCACAAAATTTGGGCTGCACGCGGTCATCCGCGGTCGAGCACTGTGGACACTAGCGGAGTGGAGACGATGATGTAAATTTCATCAGAACGTGGTTTTCGGTTACACTTACGCGGACAGCAGAGGTGTAGCATGAAGCAAGCTGGAGCATCACACACTAGCATTTCATAAGCTGGTCTGCCTGTAAAAGCAAAGAAAACAGGAGGAACATAAGTGTAGAACAAATTCAACCACTTACACGTTCGGAAGTGTGTAGTGATATATTTTTTCTAACTACTTGGATATCGGAGTCTTTGTTTAGCTTAGCTTTGTGTAGCTTAGCTTTATTTAACTTAGCACTGCTAACATGGGCAAAATGCTATGACCACGCAAGTTTTAACCACTCAGCAACAACAGTTATATACAGTAAATCGTACCGTACCATTATGAAAATGCTTTGAGCATACCACCATTGATAAAGGAATGTGGTTGAAAGTTATATGTTGGGTCTTTTCACGGCTGCAATCCAGGCCATGCGTCGCCTCTTTGTTTGATCCTAAACGTAAACTGTGCTTTTTTTTATTCCACGCTAGAAAGCGCTAAAAGCCTATTCCGTTGTTAATCTTTTTTCCACGGTGGTTGTGAGAACGACTATTGCAGTTTACAACACAGCAATGCTTCCCCATGTCTGCTTCTTTGTGATGCTACGTAGACATAATCTCAGCGAACTACCATGGCCTACCCTTCCCAGAATGCATTTGGTCAATTTTGTAAACACTATGTCACACTGGCGAGCCTTATTGGTAGGGATGAGTTGACAATCTGACAAAACCCTCTCAGATCAACTCAAAGCCAGCTGCTGCTGTGGCTTAGGTAGATAGTACGTTGGACCTGTGATCAGAAGGTTGCTGGTTCGTGCCCTGCTATTGGCACCTTGTCTAAACCATTTTACTTGATATGCGATGAAATTTACACTTAAAATTAAGAGGTTAGCCTTAGGATTTGAGAGTGGGTAAAGTTAAAAATGTAGTAAATAGATATTAATTAAAATTTTGAAACAAATAAATGATTTCTGTACCTGTAGCCTGCTGCTTACCCTCTAACTGTGTATGTCGCCAAACTGCGACATAACCCCTAGTGGTCAACAGTGGTAAAAAAAAATTTTCAAGAAAATACTCGGATCAGATGTCAGAACTTTACAAGGCTATAACTTGAAAGTGGTAAGAGATAATGGCTTACTGTCAATTAGAAAGATGTAGAATATGATCCAAAGTTTCAGATAGGAGTAAATTTATGCATCTAATTTGCATACAAACAAAGACATTTGTCACTTACTGCTGGCAAGGTGGCATCGTTTTGTGACATTCTGGTCATAATTTTGTCCTCTCCTGGTCATTTTAGCTTTCTCTCCTACATCCAGAAACTGTTATCGATTATTCCACCTTAATTTTGCTTTTATTCCACGGCAATTTAGCTTATATGATGACATGCAAACGGTGATTGCTCTCCAGTCACATGGTGCTCCAGGCGCCGGCAGGTCAAATCAACGAGCTTCACACTCCCTGTGTTATAAGAACATGTAAACATCTACCTTCATAAGCTAAACAATCTCTTTTTAGAACCATAGTTGGCGAATTTGGGACCAAATCCTCTGAATTTGCTCCTCGGTCTGAGATTGTGTCTGTCCACAACGATCAGTGCCCACTATTTTGTGTTGTAATCTCAAAGACAAAGAAGAAGAAGGAGGATTTCTTCCTCTTTGGTGCATTACGTGTCATCCATGAGTCCTCCGATGCATGCCTGCCACCTTGTGAACTGGCATGATCAGTACAAATCCTCAGTACAGCTGGGCAGTGTTTCTGCAGGTCATTATCATTTGACAGGTGCAGCGCCGCGCTCTGCCACTAAGGGCACACGAAATCACACAGCTTAAGGGCTAAGATGCACATTAATAGAGCGTACTGACCAATCAGATTCCAGCCGTATCTGTAGCAAGAATTCTATCTGTAAGGTTCCGTGTCCATAGCCACTGTCTTAAAACCATGCATGTGCAGAGGGGGGAGCTTTAGGGACTTGAGCCCCTGCCCCTTTGCCAAAGTGTCCAAAGTGCCCTTTTAAATGGCCATTTAAATTTTCAACATTCAGTATAATTAGATAGTCAGTGCCATGGAGCGTCATTCTGGGTTTGTGCCCCCTATTATAAGTTACTGTGTCCCCCCCCCCCCCAAAAGCCCCAGATGAAGCCTTTGGCATCAAACTTCGTTTTATTAATTGATAATGAATATTTAAGAAAAGTCAGATTTCTGAGTGGAAGTGAATGCAACATTACTACGCTGGTGGGTGGTTACCCCTCCCTTCCCCTGACGGCGGGTAGATAACATAATTTATTGTGTTGATGTTTAATAGTAATTTTGCATCATTCTTTCTTTATGTAAATGTAGACTACAGCTAAGTTTGTTATTATTCCTGCTTGGACTGAAAAAGTTCAGACTGATCAGACTTTTTTTTTTGAGAGAGAGGCTGAACAGCTGATATTCCTTCATACAGAGGCAAAATGATGTTTTCACCGAAGCAAGAAAAGAGCTTAAACATTGCTGTCTAAAAACATCTGCTTGAAAATTGAATAACCAACTTATTTTCGAGCTCTACCACTAGGCCACCGGAGTGGGGATAGGGTGAGATGGAAGCAGATGATCTGCTATGGTAGCCCCTAAAGGGAGCAGCCGAAAGAAGAAGAGGAGTTCATAAAACACCATTCATGAAGAGAAAATCCATTCCCAGACAGGAGAATAAATTTCCCTTTAGGATAAAAGTTTCATTTCTTTGATCTGACATTCACCAGACCCATCCTGATGTGTGCTGGGTCAGAGCAGCAGTAGAAGGTGGAGTGCACACCAGCGGCTTCAGGTTCCACAGATTTCCCTGTAGTAGACAGGGGTGGTGGTTGAATCATCTGTTCCGAGCTGACAACAGGTACTAGCCATGAGTCAGCAGGGTCTGGTTTGTGCCCCGAAACAAAGAGGCAAGGACACAGATCTGTGTTGTGCCAGGAGCAAGCCAAACAGGCCCTCAGCTTCACAAGCCACCCACCTCGTTTATCCCATGGCCTGCCATGCTTCCTCCAGAGGCAGGAGTTTGGTAAAAGCCGGCATTCCAGATACTAGTATTAGCAAAGAATCTTGTCTTTCATGATCAAACTGAATGTGTAAGTCAGCAGACAGCTGAAGCACCAGAATTACAAGGAATTATGGTTAGGAGTTAAATCACACAGCCTTCAGAATTTTCCATCACTGTTAAAAAAAATCCATCAGTGAAGGAGAGTTCTTAGTTAATGCAACCTCTGGTTGGAAGTGTAGGCTGTGCTGCCACTGTTAAGCTGAATTTATGGTTTGCACATCTGCTCGACCACGAGGCCTGTGTGATGTAAATTTTGTCATCCTCTTCGGTCCGCTTGGGTCCTCATGGTCCCTCTGCGGCTGTGCATGTGCACTGTGCAGCCCATAATTTTGTGACCATGCGACTACGCCTGCATGAGCTGGAGTGAAACCGCAGATGATGGATCATGTGTAGGCGTCCAGCATCTGGTCAAACAATAAGCACCAAGTATAGGTGCATCACAGACACGCAAAGCAAGAGTTCAGCTTTACTATCCAGTTGCTGGTCAAGTTTTCTCAGTTTCAGTCTGTTTCTACATATTACTCACACGCTGGTCTCCTTCTCTTAATGCAGGTATAGCACAGAGCTCCTGGAAAAAGTGAAGGAAATGGCTGAAGGTATCGTGGTAGAGGACGCACCAGTCTTTAGGACAAGAGATGAGATTATTAAAAACCAACAGGTACAGCATGACTGGACACAAACACACACTCAGAAGACACATATGCTGATGCTAAAGATACTTTTCTGTTTTGTTCCAGGGTCGATGACTGGACTGCACATACTGTCATGATCTGGACATGGTCGCTGACCATGTATACGCTCTTTGTTGCTTTTGGACTCATATCTTGGTCTTTTGTTATCATTAGTATTCTGATGTCCTTGGTTATTTAGTGGTGTTCTGATTATTCCCCGTTTATTCTTAATTCCTTGGGTTACTCTTATTTTGAAGTATTCCTGGTTTGTGCTTCTGCTTAGTCTTATTGTGTTCTCCATTTCCTGTTTACTGTTTTGATTTCTGTTTCACTTTCGGTTTTGTGATGTTGCCCAGCTGTCTTGTGTTTAGTAATCACCCATTTCCTGTATTAGTCTACATTACCTGCACTCCTGTGTGACAACATTATCAGAAGGCAGTTGGTGGCAGAGCTCCTGACCAGATAGAGTGATGATATAGAATGAAGTACAGGGCAGTAGTGCACCTGTAAGCTGGTTGCCAACCGCCAATCAAATCTAAAAAAAGAAGAGGAAAACATTATCAGAATTACCCTCTGGCTTCTGTTCTTGTTTTGGATCACTGCCTTGTTTGTGAGTTACCCTGCCCTCGTGGCTAGTCTTGTTTTACAGCCCCCGTGCAAATGCACAAATGCACTTGTTTGTGCATTTGCTAATAAATTGTGTTTGAACTGGGGGGAAGCCTGCATTTTAAGTCCTTTAATCCTTGTCAACTGGAGTCAAACCTGACACATATTGAATACGGACTGACTGGATTCATTTACAAGATGTGCTTTTATCAAGTCGAACTATGTTTTTATTATATTTTTATAACCCTGGTGAGTTTTTTAATGAGCTTTATTGGCATTTTTAAATAAAAGAACAAGAACAAAAAACACATCAGGTTTGAAAAAGTAAAAAAAAAAAGCCCATCCTCATTACCAGGCTGTTATACATTCTCTGATGGACTGCAGTAAGTACCAGAAAACCGTCGATCTACAGCACAAAGTCCAGTCTGAAGAGATCCATGTTATCCAGGACAGGTTGCTATTGTTGATGTGTTTTAATCTCAATATATATTTGTTTAAATGAAAAGCAGAAAGACTGGCCTCTTTCCAGTTTCATTGGTTTTCTGTCTGGAAATTTGTCTTCTCTTCCATTTCTGACCATGATTTTTATTTTTTGAAGTGTATTACTGTAGTCATTTTTATGCTTTTTAAAAAAGAAAACATGAAATCTGATGTTGATAATGCATGTTGTCTTAGTGTCACTGTCTGACACACAATAAAGGACATGCCTTTTATAACCTGTGTAAAAGTGGAGCTTTAATGTCTCTATGAAGCCAGACCAGATATTGCATTGTGAAAGTCTGAGACAAAAGATGTTCTAATGACAGTGGGCAGTTCAAAGTTGGCCGCTATGTCAGGGATGAAATCCTGATAAAGCCAGTCATTCCCATTCATCATCTCTCCCATTAATGTAAGACCTGGCAAATATGATTGGAGCCGCCAGAGTTGGAAATATTTATTCAGCTTTTTTAATGTAAGATGTACGACTTACAAGGTGATTCCCTTTTTTTTTTTTCCCCCCTCCACTTGAAACCTGCCCCATTCACTGAAATAATTGATTTTGAGGTGCAGCGCGGTGGAAGAGTGGTTAGCACTGCGGCAGCACAGCAACTCACCCTTGGCCGGGGGATCCTGGGTTCGATCCCAGCCCCCGACCAACAGTGATCTGTGTGGAGTTTGCATGTTCTCCCCATGTCTGCGTGGGTTTACTCCGGAATTTCTCCGGTTTCCTCCCACACACCAAAAACATGCAAGTTAGGTTAATTGGCATCAAAAACTGGGGATTCCAAGTTGTCCTTAGGTATGAATGTGAGAGTGAATGGTTGTCTGTCTCTCTGTATTGGCCCTGCGATGGATTGGCGATCTGTCCAGGGTGTACCCTGCCTCTCGCCCAAAGATGCTGGGATAGGCTCCAGCCCCGTCGCGACCCAAAAAGGATGGTATATTCATTGAAGCCAAAGTAATAAATTATTATAAAACTGAAATGGTTTTGTGCAGTACTGGACTAATTTATTTGCTGCACAGTATATTTAACCTCCACTGGCCTGAGTTATTAAAGGTCTGCACGTACTAAAAGCTGTGCAAAGTTAATGGCATCGGCAAAAAATCAGGCAAACCGATTTACTAAAACTGCACACTGAGATTTTCGTTGGTCATATGAGCAAAATAACACAGTTTGTATGGGAAGCGCTTTTATCTTTAAATAGGAACTGCAATGCAGATATCCACAATTCCCGTTTTCCTAGTACAAATGAATATTTTTACCCATGCTGACAAGGTGGCGTGGGTAGAGCGGTCAGTGCCGTTGGACTGGCTGGCTATGTCCAAGTTCTTACTCGACAGAGAATGAGGCTACGGCCACCAAACTTGGTACATAGGTTGACCTTTGAACTAACACCTGTGACTATAATTTTGGGGTCAAAAGGTCAAGGTCAGAATGCCAGAGAAACTACATCTCAACAACAAAGACAGGACCACCAAACTTGGTACACAGGTTGATCCTGAGATCATGACCTCTGGTTTGGGGTCAAAAGGTCAGCATTTGCATTTCCTATGCCTTATTACTATAGAACAAATTAAGCTAGGTCGCCAAACTTGATACACAGGTTCACCATGAGATCCTGAACTGGATTGCAAGTTCAGAGGTTGAGGTCAAAATGGCATATAAACTATACCTCAAGGACAATGAAAGCTCGGCTCACCAAACTTGGTATATACAGTGGTGTGAAAAAGTGTATGCCCCCTTCCTGATTTCTTATATTTTTGTATGTTTGTCACACTTAAATGTTTCAGATCATCAAACAAATTTAAATATTAAAGATAACACAAGTAAACACAAAATGCAGTTTTTAAATGAAGGTGTTTATTATTAAGGGTAAAAAAAAAATCCAAACCGTAGAAGATGGATGGATGGATGGAAAAATCCAAACCGACATGGCTCTTTGTGAAAAAGTGATTGGCCCTTAAACCTAATAACTGGTTGGGCCACCCTTAGCAGCAACAACTTCAATCAAGCGTTTGCAATAACTGGCAATGAGTCTTTTACAGCGCTGTGGAGGAATTTTGGCCCATTCATCTTTGCAGAATTGTTGTAATTCAGACACATTGGAGGGTTTTTGAGCATGAACCACATTTTTAAGGTCATACCACAGCATCTCAATTGGATTCAGGTCAGGACTTTGAGGATAAAACCCAGACATCCATAGTGCAAATAAAGATAAACGATAAAACCCAGCAATCCTATATACAGAAGCAGTACAGCAGTAATACTCGTTGCGAGTTCGATGCGGTAGTGTAGGTGCAGACTGACAGACTGGACTGCACATGATCAGTATTGCAATAACAGACAGAAGCAGATATGGCATTTGTGCAAATGGTTGCAGTAAAGTGCAGAGACATAGAGCAGCAGATGTATTACTGTTGGTGTGCCAGTCTTTCTGAGCCAACAGCCGAGGTAGTTATTGTGCGGGTGAGTGCGTTACGGGGGGGGGGTGGGGGGGGTGGATAGAGTTCAGGGTCCTGATGGCCTGGTGAACAAAGCTGTTAAGCAGTCTTGTGGAGTGGGCCCGGAGGCGCCGGTATCTTTTCCCCGAGGGCAGGGGGCTGAAGAGGGAGTGTGAGGGGCGGGAGGTGTTGTCTACAATGTGTATGGCTCTGCGGGTGAGGTAGATGTCAGAGAGGGGGGGCAGAGGGGTACTGATGATCTTGCTGCCAGCTTTCACTGTGTGTTGTAACATCTTCCAGTAGGAGGAGGTGCAGCTTCCATACCACACCGTGATGCAGCTGGTGAGGATGCTCTCAGTGGTGCCCTGGTAGAGTGAGCACATGATGGGGGTGGGACTCATGCTCTCCTCAGTTTGTGGAGGAAATAGAGGCAAGTTTGAGCCTTCTTGACCAGTGATGTGGTGTTATTGGACCAAGAGAGTTCCTCAGAGATGTGCACCCTCATGAACTGGGTGCTGCTCACCCTCTCCACAGCCGCTCCACTGATGATCAGAGGGGGATGCTGTGTGTGTCCTCTCCTGAAGACGACCACAATTGCCTTGGTTTTTCCCTTGTTCAGGAAGAGATTGTTGTCTTTACACCACTGGACCAGCTGGCTCACCTCCAGTGTTGGGCAAGTTACTAAAAAATAGTAACTAGTTACAATTACTAGTTACTTCTTTTCAAAAGTAAGTGAGTTAATTTTGAGTTACTGCATGATTAAAGTAACTAGTTATAAGGGAAAGTAACTTACATGTTACTTTTAAATGCATACTTCTTGCACACATAGCAAGATCAAGGGCCCCTTGTTCTTATAAGAAAAAAAGAAGATTAACAAAACTGATGAGAAAAAAACTTTCATCTTACAGAGAAAAAATGTCTCAGCTTTCCATAAACTATTATAATCACTAGAAAGTCAGAAATTTACTAGAAATAAAGCTGTAAATTCACAGAGAAAACTTTGGACCGCCTGCCCACGAGCCATATGTTTGACACCTCTGGACCAGCCCATTAACCTGTTGAACTCTGTTCAACTTCGCTAAAAATGCCTAAAAATAACATGCCCAAAGTAAATCAAAAGCTGTTCTTCAACCCTTTGCAGCATCTTCATGGGGTTGGTCTCATTTAAAAGAAAACACTCTGAATTTTTTGGCAAAACAGTCATAATCTCTCTAAGTGCTCCTGCCACTGAGTAACAAGAAAGTTTGCCTGGGTGTTTTTTTTAGATACAAATGCTTGCAAATAACATACAGCTGTCAGATACTGGCTGGAAAACACAACAGGAATGTAGTACCAAGTATTTTCAAGCTCAGGTCAAAATTTTGTAAAAAATACCACAAAAAATGAATATATTACACAGCTTTTTTCTCAGGTTGTAACAAGGTTGTGTCTGTACTGGAAGACTGGAAATACAGCTTTTTTTTTCAGTGCACACTGAGATGCACTAAGACGCAGAGATGTGACCGCCTGCGGAATTCAGAGTTCAAGGGGTTAAAAACGCATATTTAGAGGATTTACTTCCATGAAATAGTTGCTTATCACAACAGCATGTAAATGAATGAGATAAAATAAAACAAAGTGTCAACGATGGCCCTCACGAGCCATCAATAAGATGCCGATAGCCAGCCGATGAGTTTGCATGTTTTATTAACAGAAAGACAAATGACAAAATAATGAACCACGTGAGGCAAAAACACGAAATATGCACATGGAAATAAGAACACAGACTACGAGGAAATACACTTACTGAGAGTGGGACGTATCAGGAATCTTGAGATGGAGTTTTAACGAGGGAATGTTTGACGAGGTCGCAGCCCGGAGTAACCTGAGCTGCTCCCTTAAATAGGGCCAACAGATTAATTAGCTGATGAGGACGTCATCAGCTGAATGAATTCCAGTTGTCACTGCGGAGCTCGGCTCCGACAGCCGGAAGCCCCACCGAGACGCTGTCACAATAAAAGCCCGGAGGCCAAATGGCAAACCTGGGAAGAGAACGGAGAAACACCAGACAACCCGAGCGTGGACAGAGTCAGCGCTTGGACCATGACAGTAAGTACAGATAAATGAAAGTTCACCACTTACAAGAAGCTGTTCTTTACTGCAACAAATCAGTCACTTTTTCTCTGTGCGTAAGAAAACTTTAAATGCATTTAATGCGGACATTAAATGTGAGCTTCTTGCTCTAAAAATACTTATGTTTAATCACAGAGGTAGGAGCTGTTAGGGGCGATTCACCACTGGGACAGCAGGTGATCAGGGCTCGTTCTGAGAGGTCGCCACCGGGTTGCATGTGAACTGGGGCAGGACAAGAAACTGACCCACGGAGACTGACAGCTGTGGCAGCTATGGTAGGGTTGTAGAGACTGGGTTAATCATCTCAGACTGGATGCAGAGGGTAAACAGAGAAGGACAATAGGCATGGAGATTATGGTGAGGTAGCAGGAAGAAGGAGTTGGGGGGAGAAGGGATGAATGTATTGTGATGTGAGATGTCATGCAGAGGTGAGATGGGCGGTTGATATAAAAGGAGAACCCCCAGTGTATTGAAACATGCTTTTCTGTGTATGACTGATGTGAGAGTGAATAAAATCGTCTGCTGCATAAATCAGTCTCGTTATTTACACTCTCCACACTGGTGACCCCTTGATGAATTATGGAACATGAGGCAAGAACCCCAGAGACGGCCCGGATGGGAACCCCCAGCAACGCGTGCGCTGTTTCGGTCAAACTACCGGACTTTTGGCTGCACGACCCGCGGTCTTGGTTCCACCACACTGAGGCTCAGTTCGCCCTCCGGGGAATAATGGCAGACAACACCAAATATTACTATGTGGTCGCAGCGCTGGACGCTCACACATCTCAGCAAGTAGCAAGCCTGCTCCAACAGCCTCCAGCCCACAACAAATACGGGACTCTCAAAGCAATGCTGACCCTGCACTACGCGCTCTCGGACTGTGAGAGAGCAGAGAGGCTCCTGAGGCGCTCCGGGTTAGGAGATGGTTCGGCGGTCGAACTGATGGAGAAGATGTTTTTTGTTTTTTTGTTACTTATTTGTACCCGTAGGTAGACTTGGTTTGCAGTTTGGTGACAAGCCACCGGCTGCTGGTCGCTGCGTGCGCGAGCGCCCTAAACCTACATGTTTTTGGTATGCGGGAGGAAACCGGAGAAATCCCGGAGTAAACCCACGCAACACGGGGAGAACATGCAAACTCCACACAGCTCACTGTTGGTCGGGGGCTGGGATCGAACCCACGATCTCATGATCCCCGCGATCCCCCGGCCGAGGGTAAAACTGTGCTGCCACAGTGCTAAACCACTGCGCCACCGTGCAGCCCATACGTGCAGCCCAGATGTTGGCGTTGACGGTCACGGACGACGGGCATTTTCTGTTTGCCCACCTTTTCATCCGGAACCTCCCAACAGAGGCGAGAGCGGTTCTTGCCAATTTGCCGTTGCTGGCCGCACGTGACTACCGTGCGCTAGCCCAGGAGGCAGATCGGATCATCCTCACCACCAGAGCCCTCACAGTGAATGTGGCGGTGTTGGAACCCAGTGAGACGACCAGCGGAGGCAAGGAGCCGCTGACGGTAGCGGCAGCGGAGGCCAGGAAGCGCCAGAGAGACACGCTCTGCTTCTACCACCGCTGCTTTGGAGAGAATGCACGCAGATGTGCGCCACGTGCCAATTCAAGCGCTTGGGAAATGCCAAGGCCGGCAGTCGGTAGCAGCTGCGACTGCTGGTGAAGAAAACAAGCTGCTCTACGTGATGGACTCGCGCTCGGGGAGACGGTTCCTCGTAGACACTGGAGCCCAGAAGAGCATCATCCTGCCGTCCTACGCCGACCGGCTAGCAGGACCTAGCGGCCCCGGGCTGGTAGCAGTAAACGGCTCGGCATTAAGACTTTTGGTGAGAGAACACTGACTTTATCCCTACACGGCCTTATGTACGAGTGGACTTTTGTCATAGCGGCACTGAGTTTCCCACTCCTGGGAGCTGATTTTCTGTGTGCACATGGGTTACTAGTCGATGTTGCTAATAGACGCCTGGTTAATGCACTGTCTTTTGATTGTCTCCCCTGTACAGCTCGAGGGGCCGGGCCAATAACGCAAGCCAACGTCACAGCTCCAGGCGATAAGTTCCACACACTGCTCACTCAGTTCCCAGCACTCATGGGCCCGACGTTTTCGGGGGCCATCGCTAAACACGGGGTGGAACACTTTATCACCACCACCGGGCCGCCTGTTTTCGCATGACCTCGGCGCTTGGACGCAGCTAAACTGGCCATAGCGTGCAAGGAGTTTGCCAACTTGGAAAGGTTGGGCATCATAAGGCGATCGAACAGCCCATGGGCATCCCCGCTACACATGGTCCCTAAGGCCGAGGGATCGTGGCGACCGTGCGGAGATTTCCGCAGATTGAATAAAGCCACAGCGCACGACCGCTACCCGATTCCCCATATTCAGGATTTTTCCGTTCACCTCGCCGGAGCACGCATTTTTTGTAAAATAGACCTGGTCTGCGGTTACCACCAGGTCCCAGTGTGCGTGGAGGACATACCCAAAACAGCGGTAATAACTCTGTTTGGCTTGTTTGAGTTTTTACGCATGCCCTTCGGATTAAAAGGAGCAGCACAGACATTCCAATGCATGATGGATGTGGTGTTGCGCGATCTCCCGTTTGTGTTCGTCTACCTGGACGATATCCTGGTGGCCAGTGCGTCCGAGGACGAACACGTAACACACCTCAGGACAGTTTTCCGGAGGTTGGAGGAGCACGGGTTAATAATCAACCCGGCGAAATGCCAGTTCGGCGTGACGGGGACTGATTTTTTGGGGCACCGCATCTCACCGGAGGGAGCGATACCCTTGCCCGACAAAGTGAGTGCCGTGGCGAACTTTCTCCGGCCTCAGACGGTCAGGGTGCTGCAAGAATTTTTGGGGATGGTTAACTTTTATAACCGGTTCCTCCCCCGCGCAGCTCAACTCATGCAGTCATTGTATGCCGCGCTCAAGAAATGGAAACCCGCGGACAGAGTCGAATGGACTCCGGAGCGAGAGCAGGCATTCTCTGAGGTTAAAGCAGCCCTGGCAAACGCCGCACTGTTGGCGCACCCGGACCCGGCAGCCCGGATAGCACTCACTACCGACGCCTCGGACGTGGCCATAGGGGCCATCGTGGGGCAACGTGTCGCCGGTTCGTGGCAGCCACTCGCTTTTTTCAGCAGGGCTTTGCGCGACAGTGAGCGTAAATACAGTGCGTTCGACAGAGAGTTGCTGGCTCTCCACCTGGCCATACGCCACTTCCAGTTCTGGCTGGAAGGGCGCAGCTTCACCGCGTTCGTGGACCACAAGCTGCTACCGTTCGCGATGGCCAAGGTTTCAGAACCATGGTCGGGACGGCAGCAGAGACAGCTGGCCGCGATCTCGGAGTTTACGACCGATATTTAGCATGTGTCGGGTAAACTGAATGTGGTAGCGGACTGCCTCTTGCACGCAGTAGTGGCCCCAGTCTGCGTGGGGATAGATTATACAGCCATGGCCGCAGAGCACATTGGCGATACGGACGTGTGAGCGCTCCAGTCTGGACCAACAGGGTTAAGGACGGAGAACAGAGTACTGCAAGACGGCAGCTCCCCCCTATCTGTGACTTCTCTACAGGACGCCCGCACCCGGTGGTCCCAGCTGCTTGGCGCCGCCGCGTGTTTGAGTCAGTCCACGCTCTGGCGCACCCAGGGGTGCATGTGTCTATCAAAATGGTGGGAGCGAAGTTCGTGTGGCCAGGCCTGCGCAAACAAGTGAAAGAGTGGGCTGCAGCCTGCGTAGCGTGCCAACGAGCCAAAGTACACAGACACACAAAGGCTCCTTTGGAGCCGTTTCGTATACTGGCTAAGAGGTTCGACCATGTTCACGTGGACCTCGTGGGCCCCCTCCCGCCATTGCAGGGGTGCACGCACCTTCTGACAGTGGTGGACTGCACCATACGCTGGCCAGAAGCAGTCCCGCTGGCGGCAACCACGTCCGCAGACGTGGCGCGCACTTTTTTGACGACATGGGTGGCACGTTTTGGAATCCCGTCGGACATCACGTCCGATAGGGGCCCTCAGTTTGTTTCCAACCTCTGGTCCGCGATGGCCCGTAGCCTGGGTGTCGCAATTCATCGCACAACCATGTACAACCCACAGGCCAATGGGTTATGCTGTGGCGGATGAAATAAGGGAACCCAGTGTGGAGGCACGGAATAAGTGCAGGCACGGCGAACTGAAGTTTAAAAGGGTCTTTTATTCATCCACCATCACAGGACTCACTCCAGCGCTGTGAAAGCGCACTGGAGCGAGCCCTCAGCAAACAGGCAATGCGTGTGATCAAAACAGCAGTAGTAAGAGAGAGAGAGCAAGCGATATTCAGTTCACTTATATACCCAGCTAGACAATGCATGCATGGCACATTAGCATCACAATACAGCAGGAATGCATGGGACATTTACATGAGAGTCACACATATCAATAGCAGGATTACTGGCAGGAAGGAGAGGCTGCCATTTGATATCAGTCCATACATCTCACTGTTATGCTAATTGCTCCAGCTGAGCGCCCTGCTTGTCTGTAGGCTGTGGGGGTCACCCACAATGCGAGCGTTTTCATAGGTCACTGAAAGCAGCACTCAGGGCTTCGCTGACGGATGCAAATTGGGTAGACCGGTTGCCGTGGGTTTTATTGGGGTTGCGTTCCACACCAAAAGAGGATTTGGAGGCTTCCCCGGTGGAGCTTGTTTTTTCTCAGCCACTGCGGCTGCCCGGGGAATTTTTGCCAGATAATCCCGCACCGGACAACTGTCTGTCTCAGTGTTTGCAGCATAGTGCAGACACAGGCACGCTGCCGAGCCCACCACTGTTTTCCACGCGCTTTTGTGCCAAAAACTTTGAAGAACACGGCGTTCATTTTTGTCAGGCACGATGCCCACTGCCCTCCATTGCGCCCACCCTACGATGGCCTGTTCAGAGTGCTGGAAACAGGGGACAAACATTTTTTGTTAGATTTGGGGGGTCGTCGGGAGAAAATATGCATAGACAGACTTAAGCCCGCCTTTGTAGTGGCGGACGAGCAAGTGCTGTTGGCTCAGGCCCCTCGGCGTGGAAGACCCTCACTGAGAACTCCCCAGGTAAACGATTCATCAGAGCAGCCACATGGCCAAGTCGAAGGTTCCCCCCTCCCTCGCCATTACCCACCCGCAAACAGACACACCCCCAGGAGCCCCCCGCTGGCACAGCAGCGCCGCGGAGGCGGTAAACCCCCGTTACAGCAGATATGGGAGAAGACTGAAGCCAAAAGGACGTGAGGACTGAAACTCTGTCTGAGATTCTGGGGGGGGGGGGGGGGGGGGGGGGGGGCGTGTAGAGACTGGGTTAATCATCTCAGACTGGATGCAGAGGGTAAACAGAGAAGGACAATAGGCACAGCGATTATGGTGAGGTAGCAGGAAGAAGGAGTTGGGGGAGAAGGGATGAATGTATTGTGATGTGAGATGTCATGCAGAGGTGAGATGGGCGGTTGATATAAAAGGAGAACCCCTGGTGTATTGAAACATGCTTTTCTGTGTATGACTGATGTGAGAGTGAATAAAATCTTCTGCTGCATAAATCAGTCTCGTTATTTACACTCTCCACAGGGTCAGTTTATTTGCGCTAAAATATGTATCCATTTTAATAAAACGAGTAACGCATCTGATCAAATTTCAGTAACTGTAACGCATTACTGAATTTTTAAACAGTAATTTTGTTACACAGCACATTACTGCAAAAGTAGTGGCATTACAGTATTACTCCCAATACTGCTCACCTCATTTCTGTAGTTGACCTCCTCATTGTTGGTGATGAGGCCCACTACCGTCGTGTTGTCCACAAACTTGATGATGTGGTTGGTGCTGTAGGCTGGTACATAGTCATGGGTCAGCAGGGTGAAGAGCAGCGGGCTGAGCATGCACCCTTCTGGCGCCCCTGTGCTTGACTCAGGGAGATGTTGAAGATGTTGGCCAGGACATTCTTGAGCTCCTCCGCACAGTTCTTCAGAACACAACCTGGTATGTTGTCTGGTCCAGATGCCTTCTGTGGGTTGAGCCTGGAGAGGGTCCTCTTCACGCTAGCCGGATCCAGACTCATGGCCTGCTCATCTGGGGAAGGAGTGGTCTTCTGTGCTGATGTGCTGTTTTGTGTTTCAAAGCGGCCAAAGAAGTCGTTTAGGTTCTTAAGTAGTGTGATGTCACTCGCACAGGTCTGAGGTGGAGGTTTGTAACTGGTATGGGTCTGCCACGCCAGAGGGAACGTGCATCTTTGGTGTCGCTGAAGTGTCCGGATATTTTCTTGCTGTACTGTCATTTTGCCTCCTTGGTACCATGGGACAGGTTGGCGCTAGCCATTGTTAGTCCTGCAGTGTTGCCAGCCCTGAAGGCTGGGTCCTGAGCCCTCAGGAGCCTGTGAACCTCTGCTGTCATCCATTGCTTTTGGTTAGCATGAACAATGATGGTTTTGCAGTGAGTGACATCATCAGTGCATTTAGCTATGTATGCTACAACAACCTCAGCGTACTCCTCTATGTTTGTATGTCCATTGTGAGTGGCTGCATGCTTGAAAGTGTCCCAGTCTGTAGTGCCAAAGCAGTCTTTCAGAGCATCCAAGGCCCCCTCTGGCCACACATGTACTTGCTTTTTTGTTGATCTGATTGTTTTCACTCTGGGTCTGTATGCAGGCCTTAGCAAAATGGTGGTATGACCAGAGAGACCCAGGTGTGTGTGTGTGTGTGTGGGGGGGGGGCTCTGTGCACTCTCTCGTGAGTTGTGTACACCAGGTCCAGCAAATTGTCTCCTCTTGTTGGAAAGTCCACATGTTGGTGTAGTTTTGGTAGGAGGGCCTTTATATCTGCATGGTTGAAGTCTCCTGTTATGATGAGGAATCCGTCTGGATGCGCTCTTTGTGTTTCACTTATAGCCTGATAGAGTTCATGTAGTGCTTTACTCCTCTTGCTGATGGTGGTGGACGGGGTGTACACGGTGACTAGCGGGACAGATATAAATTCTCTCGGTATGTAAAAGGGATGGCACTTGATGATCATAAACACCACCAACAGAGAACAGTGTTTATGCACAACAGTCACATCTCGGCATCAAGTGTTACTGATGTAAACACACACATCTCCCCACGGGTCTTCCCTCCTTCCCTGAACACCCTATCAGCACGATAACATGTAAGCCCTGCTAATTGAATGGCAGAGTCCGGAATACTGTCTTTTAACCACATTTCCATAAAGATAAAAACACAGCAGTTCCACACATCACGTTGCGTAGTTCTCAGGAGCTGTATGTAGGCTATTTTGTTGTCTAGTGAGCGTACGTTGGCCAGAATGAGGGAAGGAATCAGGAGTCTGTGTGGGCTAGCGGCTAACTTTGTTCGGATACCTCCATGTTTACCTCTCTTTTGTCACCGTTCACTCTGCCTATGGTGTCGCCATCAGGGATGGGACACAGCAGTCGAGTCCGGGGGTGTGGAGGTCTGGTGGGGAAGACCTAGGCCACAGAATTCCTCTGTAATGCTCTGATCCAAGACATAATGTTTGGTCGTATTCCTTATCTCCAGAAGGCTGTGGTGACTGTAACTTGTATGCAGCATCATATATGGACATTAAACACATGAATATACACTTGGTGTCATGATCTGAGCGTGGGGGGATTTTACCGGGCTCAGTCTTTCTGCCTTTTTTCATATTTGTACTGTGTCATTTTGAGTTGCAATTTCTGTTATTTTTTCCTTGGTTGATTTGTTACTATTCTGTATTGTGTCGTAGTATGATTTAGTTTCCTGTTTACGTTCATTATAGTTTGTTATTCACATTTTTGAGGTTACTTGTCTTTATTTTGCCATCTCTTTATATTTTAATTCTGTTGTGTTCTCCACTGACAGCTGTCAGTGACGTTTTCAGGTTGTTGCTCCGCGTAGGTGGGGTCCCTGTCAGCTGTCAGTCCGCTCTCTCTCATTACTCCCAGCTGGTCTAAATTGTATCTTTGTTTTCTCCTGCCCACTCAGGTGACCCACACCTGGCATCACTTGTTTCATTTGTTCCTAGTGTTATTTAAGGACTGTTGTTTTCATTTCTGGTAACCAGAGTATTGAAATTTGTTCCCCCTCGTCCTCACCAGAACCCTGCCCTTGTTCTGGTGAGCTTACTCATAAGTTTGTTTATTTGTTTGCTTGACAGTTTGGATTTTTATGTTGGTGCACTTTTGTGTTTTTGTTTCTTAATAAATTTTTGCAAACTAGCAGTTCAGCATCTGGGTCTTTCTCTCTGCCCTGAGGGGCAATTCATGACACTTGCGCGTAATTTAAACAACACTAAATGGCACAAAACAGGAAGAGAGAAGGGAGGCCACTGCTTGTTCAGGCGCCACCTAGTGACTTGTCAACAACTGTTTTCTGGTTAAATATGGTCTGTACTGGATGGACTAAATGTAGCACAATTTTCAGTGCCGTTTTTGAGGTTAAAGATGGTCCATATTAGACAGACGAAACACAGCCCAATTTTCAGTATTTATTTGTGGGGTTAATTAAGGCTTGGACCGACAGACGTGGTTTAGCCAAAAATACAACTTCTAAATTGCAGCTTGTGCTGGGGGTGTGTGCAGCAACGCTCCCCAGTCAAAGGTCAAACTGTCCTCATGGCCATATTGAATATGATGTTTTCTACAACAGTTAGTTCAGACCGAGCAATTTGATTGGACAATGGGGATTCCAGGGGTTACTATATTCCACGATAATTGCACTCCAACGTTTCACTGGATATGTACCCCTGGATATGTATCACTTCAAATGTGTTCTAGTAACTCTTAATTACTGACAGTAATTTACTGTCAACTTTCAGTGAGAATTGCAATACTGTGTTGTATACCTTAATTTTCACAGTGAGGTGCTGTTTGAAAAGAAATTTTACCTGACCTGGAAGTCCCACCCTCTTGAAAAAAACTTTGTTCAGTTAATTAAGTTTACAAAGTCTGCCCTTGTATAAACAAACATCCTTAAGCTACGTATGTTTAAAACGAATAGGCAGTGCTAGAGTTGGATTTATTGTCTCAGTACCTCACCACAATACATTTGTGGTGATGAACTCTTTATTTCCTTTCAACAGAAAATGTCAAGAAAAAACAAAGTGTGTCGAAGCCAAATCGCTAGCATGCTAACTAGCCACCGCCATCGGCCTCTTTTTGATCTCGGCCCTTCTCACGCCAAGCTTTACTGAAAAGTTGGCAACTCTGCAATAATAGGGTAGGCGGATATCAAGACTAATGGCATTTACCTTTTAGTGATGTTTCCCATTTCTTGACGCACAAGAAAAGCCCTGGAAGAATCAAAATGGCTTCTTGTTGAGAAACCATGAGAAAGAGGAAATAAAGGCTGTGTTTTTTTTTTCAAGATAGAAGTGTGTGGACTGATGCTTTTTCAACAATCGTGTGACCAATATATTGTGTTGTGATTTGGCACATTATTGTGAAGTGCGGTGTAGCGGCAGGCACTTCCTGTTCTGCCACTGCACTGCCCTATAAATACTGGAGGACTTCCATCTTAGGGCCTCTTTGCCGGATGATCCTGCTGGTGCATGCTGTGTCCTGTCTTGTAGAAAGTTCATTTAATTAAGCTGTGTTCGCTAACCATCATCCTGCTTCATCCTTCATCCAAGTATTTCCATACATAACATTTGACAATTGAAGATTAACTCATGGAAGCGTGCATCACCCCGCTTCGTCCCTTTCTCAAGCTCCCGGGCGAACCACAGGTTTCGTGGCCACATTGGTGGGAGGCCTATCAGACATACGCCTCTTTTCCACTAGCCCAGCACACCTCGGTACGGCTCGATTCACTTCAGTACGGCTCGGCATGCTTCTGTCTCCATTAGCACGGTGTTTGGCATGGGTGTTGTGCTGGGGTGGGTGGGTTTATAACAGCGAGGCGGTGCCACACTCCCGTGACGTAACGCACGCGACCCAAGCAAAACATTTTTTTTCCAAAACTTTATTGAGAAGACCCAAGCAAAACATAACACATAGCTGTACAAGGCCACTCCTTGGTCTGTGGCTTTTTTCACCGTAAACGCCAAAAAGGACCGCCAGACAAGGGTACAGGCAGCGAGATGAAATATGAATGAATATTTCAATTTAATACTATCCCACTTGTACTTACAAAAACGTGTGAATATTCATAAAAAGCACACACATGAAAGGTAGCACCACAAGCAGTGGGTTACAGCGGTTTTGGGCAACAGCAACACAATTGTGTATCCTTTGCCAATCTGTCTGCTGTTATTTAATGTTTAACAGTTAAGGGACGGATGATTATATGCTCCAAAACTGGAGAAACTCTCTGATAAAAAAGCTGCAACAACATGTCACTTTTGTTTTGAATTAACTGCCAAATGACCTAGAAATAATGAGCTGAAACTTGTTTTTATTCGTATTAAATAATGAGACAGTGGCACACTGGCCAACACCAATTTGTATTATTTTTTACATCCTAGGGCATTTTGGATGTACTGAATAAAAAAAATTCATGTTTTTCACCAGGTCAACGTTTGGAACAACAGTATTATTATTTTCCGTTTAGATGATGCTACACTCCTTCTAAAGTATTGTAATTCTCTGAATTTGGAATGCCGATAGAACATTCAATTTACATATACTTACTTTTTGACTTGTAAGCTTGATCAGTCTCTCCTGCTGCATTTTAAAGTCCAACTGTGCAACTTCTTATAAGTTAACATAAAAAATTTTACCCAAAGTTTAGAACTGTATCATGTGGTGCTAATTTTTTATGATATTTCAATAAAAAGAACAGAAAGCTTACAAAAACATTTGTTTTTTGGTCTAGTTAAAAATTACATTACCTTTACAATGGTTGACCCCTGACAGGATGATCAGCATCATTTTCATCAGACTAGGCAATGGAATTTCTATGCAATTATACTGTTTTATAATTCAGTGTTATAACAGACAAACCACACTTTCCAAAACAATTCCATTTTATTATATACAAAATATTAAAATAAAAAAAAAAACTTTGCAACACAACATGAAGGTTAATCGACATTTTATACACACCGACCACTGAGTGCCTCTACACCAGCTTCCCAAACTGGGTCAGGAAGGCTCGGCTGAATGAAGCCGTCTCTGCCAGCTCTGGGTCAGGAAGGCTCGGTTGAATGAAGCCGTCTCTGCCAGCTCTGGGATACCCTCGCGTTTTCTGCAACCTCATTTAAATGTTGCAAATATTTATCATTGAATACATTTTGCGCCTGGTGGCGGGACAGATTCACATTGGAGAATCCGGGCGGGCTGGCACGGCGGACGCGTGGATTCTACAAGGAAAATGCACACAATAAAATACAGCATGAAAGTGCAAGATATACAGAAAAGACAATAGTTTTTAACAAGATTACATAAGCTTATTTCAGCGTATTGTTCACATGAATAATTAAAAGAAAAGCGAGTCTGCAGTGTGCTGCGATAAAGCAGCGATCATCATCCACAAATGAACAGCTTTTTTATTGCATAAATAAACTGAGCGTCTTACCGAATATATTTGCGAAAAAACGCACAATAAAAAAAAATTAAAACTCACCGTTAAAGGACTCCGATGTCGAGACCTCCCGGTATATTTTTTCATTCCGGGTGGCTCCGTCTAACTCGCGCTGGATACGTTCGTCTGACAATGCAGTGAGCAGACACTGCAGCTCCTTATTGGTCCATGGAACACCCTTATTACGCGAAGCCATTTTTGATAGAGAATAAATGAAAATAGCACAGCAATACACTGAAAATAAACCACCAACAGTGGTTGCGCGCTGAGTAATGGCGGTCGTCTAGATTCTTTTTTTTTTTTTTCAAAAACTTTATTGAGAAGGTCGTGAAGATTCGGTAGAAGAGGAGGAGGAGAGGGGTGGTTACAACCTGACCAATCAGCGCCGGTTATGACCTGACCAATCAGCGGCAACCAGTCTGCTAACGTCACAACACGGCCTGACATAACGCACGGCTCAGGAGACGCACACACACAGGCTTAGAGTAGTTCAAAGAGTTTATTAACAGCAGGCGTGAATGAGTGCGTGTCTGCGGGGTGTAAATGTGTTGGTGGTGGCGTCTGCTTCAGGCACAGAGGCAGGTGACCGTTCAGCCGAGCAACCCTATGGAGAGAGCACAGGGAGAGGGTGACGGGCATACACCAACACAGGAGGGATTTATGGCGAGAGAAGGACTTACTTGGGTTGTCAGGATAGCTGGCACAACAAGGGGGCGAAGCCCGGAAGACAGCCACCTGGAGAGCTCCGTACAGCAGCGAGGAATGGGCGATGGAGTGGAGATGTCCGCCGCCGAGGAATCCACCTGTGCACAGGGGAGCAGACTGGAAAAGAGAGGTAAGGGTTCTTACCCAAATAATGTTGCTGAAGAAAGAAGTTAGCTCACAACGGTGAGGGACAAAGTCTGACGGCTTCAGGCCGAGCCTCCGGGCGAGACGGCCTTTATCCCTCGCCGCTGATGATTGTCAGGTGCGTGAGCAGGTGGCGCCGCTGATGAATGGCGCGGCGTGACACGGCCCAGCTCAGCACTGCTGTACCCTGCCCTTCAGCGGGGCTGAGAATCGCGGCTGTTAATCCGTGTTGGGGCTTGTGGAAAAGCGTACAAAGCGTGCTGAGCCGTCCCGTGTCGCGCTAAAGCGTGCTAGTGGAAAAGGCCCTATACAGTATGTTACGGCACTGGGCCTCAGGGAACTCGATAAGGCGAGAGACTGGGCGCTTCTTATTAACAACCTGGGTATGGAGGGCCGGAGGGTCCTGTGGACGCTCGGCACAGTGGACTCATATGAGGACATTGTGAAGCTGCTAGCTAAACGTTTCTCCACCCCAGATAACGTGACTGTCAGGAGGTTTTGTTTTTGGCAGCGATATCAGTGGGTAGTTGAGCCTATCCGCTAATATGTCATTGACATGAAGCAGCTAGCCAGCAAGTGTCATTTTGGACTGCTTGAAGATGAAATGGTACGCAATCAACTGGCAGAACACACGTGTAACACTGAGCTGTGTGCTAGGCTATTAATGGAGCCTAATGACTTAACGTTAGCTAAAGCAATGGAGCTAGCGCTCCAGTGGGAAGCCGCTGTAAAGCTAGCTGTGGAGCTAAATTGGTGCCAGCCACAAAAACAGCTGGAGCCGCTTGCCTCAGCTAATGTTGCAGACCCTGATAGCGAGGATAGCTCGGACGAAGATTTTTGGGAAGTAAATGCTGCCAGCCAAAGGTCTGTCCTGGGGAAAACCCCTTTGCAAGGGTTGTGGGTCTGTGATGCACTGCCATAAAGCTAAGAAATGCCCGGCTAGTAGAAAACATTGTGGTAGATGTGAACGCTAGAATCATTACGCCAGGGTGTGCCGTTTGTTTTGCCCTGGGAACCCACGGGAAAAATCATCCTGCTTGCCCCTGACAGACACTGGGAGCGAACAATATGAAGAGCTAACAATATGAAGAGCTGCCTCCGGCATCTGGGGCTAGCATGGTGAACACTACAACGTTTATAGAAGAGGACAGGGCCAGACTGTCGAGCATGGAGTTACTGTATATTCACCAGCAGCACATCAGGCCGAGTAAAATTCCACTCTGGATTAAAGACTTGGTTCGGATTCGGGTTGAAGGACGTTCACAGCGAAGATGGGCCGAACGACAGCCAGCAAAACATCGAGGGTGTCTGCGCATTGTGGCTAAGCTGGGCACAGCGTGCTTCAGGTTGTCTGACGGCTTGGGGAGGCACACCAATCAGCTTCGGCGTGTCCAGGAAGACGCTCCAGGTGGCGAGGCTGGACGGGAGTCGTTGATGGTGGTGCAGTATCCAGGCTCTGCCATCCAGATGATCTGCCATCGCTCCGGGGATCTGCGGTCTCCTGGGGCGCGCCAGCTGAGGGACTGCCCTGGATCCCCCTATGTACAGAGGTTCCAGTTTTTCCATCTGACTGACTGTGCGGTAGCACTTTATTTATAGTTCTTATGTTTTGCATGCATGTTATGTTATGGGGTTATATACAGTGGTGTGAAAAAGTGTTTGCCCCCTTCCTGATTTCTCATTTTTTTGTCACACTTAAATGTTTCAGATCATCAAACAAATTTAAATATTAGACAAAGATAACACAAGTAAACACAAAATTCTGTTTTTAAATGAAGGTGTTTATGATTAAGAGGAAAAAAAATCCAAACCTACATGGCCATGTGTGAAAAAGTGATTGCCCCCTAAACCTAATAACTACTTGTGCCACCCTTAGCAGCAACAACTGCAATCAAGTATTTGCGATAACTGGCAATGAGTCTTTTACAGTGCTGTGGAGGAATTTTGGCCCACTCGTCTTTGCAGAATTGTTGTAATTCTGCCACATTGGAGGGTTTTCGAACATGAACCACCTTTTTAAGATCATGCCACAGCATTTCAATCAGATTCAGGTCAGAACTTTGACTAGGCCACTCTGAAGTCTTCATTTTGTTTTCCTTAAGGCATTTGGAGGTGGACTTGCTGGTGTGTTTTGGATCATTGTCCTGCTGCAGAACCCAAGTGCGCTTCAGCTTGAGGTCATGAACAGATGGCCGGACATTCTCCTTCAGGATTTTTTGGTAGACAGCAGAATCCATGGTTCCATTTATCACAGCAAGTCTTCCAGGTCCTGAAGCAGCAAAACAGCCCCAGACCATCACACTACCACCATCATATTTTACTGCTGGTATGATGTTCCTTTTCTGAAATGCTGTGTTACTTTTATGCCGGATGTAATGGGACACAGACCTTCCAAAAAGTTCAACTTTTGTCTTGTCAGTCTACAGAGTATTTCTCCAAAAGTCTTGGGGATCATCAAGATGTTTTCCGGCAAAACTGAGACGAGCCTTTATATTCTTTTTGCTCAGCAGTGTTTTTTGTCTTGGAACTCTGCCATGCAGGCCATTTTTGCCCAGTCTCTTTCTTATGGTGGAGTCATGGACACTGACCTTAAATGGGGCAAGTGAGGCCTGCAGTTCTTTGGATGTTGTTGTGGGGTCTTTTGTGACCTCTTGGATGAGTTGTCGCTACGCTTTGGGGGTAGTTTTGGTCGGCCGGCCACTCCTGGGAAGGTTCACCACTGTTTCATGTTTTCGCCATTTGTGGATAATGGCTCTCACTGTGGTTCGCTGGAGTCCCAAAGCTTTAGAAATGGCTAGAAAATTGAACTCAGCTTTCCAAAGATGTGATAAACCACAGTTAATTTATGTTTTAACGGGGGGGCAATCATTTTTTCACACAGGGCCATGTAGGTTTGGATTTTTTTTTTACCCTTAATAGTAAACACCTTCAACTAAAAACTGCATTTTGTGTTTACTTGTGTTATCTTTGTCTAATATTTAAATTTGTTTGATGATCTGAAACATTTAAGTGTGACAAGCATACAAAAAAAAAAGAGAAATCAGGAAGGGAGCAAACACTTTTTCACACCACTGTGTGTGTGTGTGTGTATATATATATATATATATATATATATATATATATATATATATATATATATATATATATATACACTACCGTTCAGAAGTTTGGAGTCACTTAGAAATTTCCTTATTTTTGAAAGAAAAGCACTTTTTGTTTTCAATGAAGGTAACTTTAAACTAATCAGAAATACACTCTATACATTGCTAATGTGGTAAATGACTATTCTAGCTGTAAATGTCTGGTTTTTGGTGCAATATCTACATAGGTGTATAGAGGCCCATTTCCAGCAACTATCACTCCAGTGTTCTTATGGTGCAATGTGTTTGCTCATTGCGTCAGAATTCTCCAGATTACCTCAACAAATTAACAGCTAGAAAGCCAAAGGTCTGCAATGCTGTAACTGCTGCAAATGGAGGATTCTTTGACGAAAGCAAAGTTTGAAGGAAAAAATTATTATTTCAAATACAAATCATTATTTCTAACCTTGTCAATGTCTTGACTATATTTTCTATTCATTTTACAACTCATGGTGGGAAATAAAAGTGTGACTTTTCATGGAAAACACAAAATTGTCTGGGTGACCCCAAACTTTTGAACGGTACTGTATATATATATAGTATATATACAGTGGGGTAAAAAAGTATTTAGTCAGCCACCAATTGTGCAAGTTCTCCCACTTAAAAGATGAGAGAGGTCTCCAATTTTCATCATAGGTATACCTCAACTATGAGAGACAAAATAAGAAAAAAAAAAAATCCAGAAAATCACATTGAAGGATTTTTAATGAATTAATTGGTAAATTCCTTGGTAAAATAAGTATTTGGTCAATAACAAAAGTTCATCTCAATACTTTGTTATATACCCTTTGTTGGCAATGACAGAGGTCAAACGTTTTCTGTAAGTTTTCACAAGGTTTTCACACACTGTTGCTGGTATTTTGGCCCATTCCTCCATGCAGATCTCCTCTAGAGCAGTGATGTTTTGGGGCTGTCGCTGGGCAACACAGACTTTCAACTCTCTCCAAAGATTTTCTATGGGGTTGAGATCTGGAGACTGGCTAGGCCACTCCAGGACCTTGAAACGCTTCTTACGAAGCCACTCCTTCATTGCCCAGGTGGTGTGTTTGGGATCATTGTCATGCTGAAAGACCCAGCCACGTTTCATCTTCAATGCCCTTGCTGGTGGAAGGAGGTTTTCACTCAAAATCTCACAATACATGGCCCCATTCATTCTTTCCTTTACAAGGATCAGTCGTCCTGGTCCCTTTGCAGAAAAACAGCCCCAAAGTATGATGTTTCCACCCCCATGCTTCACAGTAGGTATGGTGTTCTTTCTTCTCCAAACACGACAAGTTGAGTTTTTACCAAAAAGTTCTATTTTGGTTTCATCTGACCATATGACATTCTCCCAGTCCTCTTCTGGATCATCCAAATGCTCTCTAGCAAACTTCAGACGGACCTGGACATGTACTGGCTTAAGCAGGGGGACACGTCTGGCACTGCAGGATTTGAGTCCCTGGCGGCGTAGTGTGTTTCTGATATAGCCTTTGTTACTTTGGTCCCAGCTCTCTGCAGGTCATTTACTAGGTCCCCCCATGTGGTTCTGGGATTTTTGCTCACCGTTCTCGTGATAATTTTGACCCCACGGGGTGAGATCTTACGTGGAGCCCCAGATGGAGGGAGATTATCAGTGGTCTTGTATGTCTTCCATTTTCTAATAATTGCTCCCACAGTTGATTTCTTCACACCAAGCTGCTTACCTATTGCAGATTCAGTCTTCCCAGCCTGGTGCAGGTCTACAATTTTGTTTCTGGTGTCCTTTGACAGCTCTTTGGTCTTGGCCATAGTGGAGTTTGGAGTCTGACTGTTCGAGGTTGTGGACAGGTGTCTTTTATACTGATAATGAGTTCAAACAGGTGTCATTAATACAGGTAATGAGTGGAGGACAGAGGAGCCTCTTAAAGAAGAAGTTACAGGTCTGTGAGAGCCAGAAATCTTGTTGTTTGTAGGTGACCAAATACTTATTTTACTGAGGAATTTACCAATTAGTTCATTAAAAATCCTTCAATGTGATTTTCTGGATTTTTTTTTTCTCATTTTGTCTCTCATAGTTGAGGTATACCTATGATGAAAATTGGAGACCTCTCTCATCTTTTAAGTGGGAGAACATGCACAGTTGGTGGCTGACTAAATACTTTTTTGCCCCACTGTATATATATATATATATATATATATATATATATATATATATACTGTATATATATATGCTTTTGTGTTATTATGTTTAGTTTAGGAGCACGGCAGATATTTTTTAGTTTGAAATAAATACTCTTTTAGTTTACCAGTGGCAGAATAATCCACTGCGCTGTGCAGGCTGCAAGGTAGTCCACCCGTCAGCCCTATTTTAGGTTTTATTGTGTGATTGTGTTAGGCTATTCTAGTACATTGTTTTTTGTTATGTTAGTGCATGATTCGGGTCCTAAATTTGGGGAGGTTTTCAATTGTGTGCATGATTTTGGACTTTTCTAAGGGGGTTGGGGGCTGGGGAGGAATGTTGTGTTGTCATTCGGCACCTTATTATGAAGTGCGGTGTAGTGGCGGGCACTTCCTGTTCCGCCACTGCACCGCCCTATAAATACTGGAGGACATCCATCTTAGGGCCTCTTTGCTGGATGATCCTGCTGGTGCATACTGTGTACTGTCTTGTACATAGTTCATTTAATAAAGATGTGTTCGTCAGCCATCATCCTGCCTCATCCTTCACCCAGGTATTTCTGTACATAACACAATAGTTGCATTTCAGAAGGTTAAAACCTACAAAAACACAATTTTTCAGTCAATACCCCTTTAATCTTCTAAACTGATGAAATGTGAAAACTTTTGTGATTTCTTAATGAATAACCTATCATTCTTGATAACTAATCACCCTGAGGTATAGCGTGTGTTTCACTGTTGTATTTGCAAAAAGAATTTACATCAGAATCTTCCAGCTGTACAGTGTCCAAGAATGAAGTGGATCAGATTGTCTCTTGTCAGAATAGACAGGGAAAAATTTGTCATGAATACACACATAAAGGTATTTGCATGTTATTAGCAAGGTAAGCGGACGTCGCCCAGGTTAACAAGGTCAGGAGTTCCTGGCAGTGGAGGGCGAAGGACAGAGCTGTGTGAAGGAATCTGATCAGACCTAAATGAAACAGTCATTGTCGCCCCCGACAGACTGCTATGAAGAAGAAGAAGCACTGCAACAAAAAGACCAGGTCTGTCTTTCAGACTGCATGTTAGCTGGCCTCCTGTCTGGAATCCCTCTGCATATCAATGACTTCATGTCAAAACAAGCCCAAATCCTCCACTGTGAGCATGGAGGAAGAAAAAAAATCCTACAGGGTATACAGGGCACATCTCTCTCTCTCTCTCTCTCTCTCTCTCTCTCGCTCTGTATGTGTTTTTACATAAACTGGAGGTAATTTCCATCATTTCTTGCTGATCATTCATATCTGGTCAAGTGGACAGAGTAGAAAATTTCACGAATGTCAGAAAAAGATGGGGGGTGGGGGCATGAAGGAATGAAGGAAGTGTGCCACAGACATTTCACATTTCACCGCCATACGGATTACTTGCTCTGTGGATTTCAAATCTGCTGGAAAAATAAGAGACACTGAAAGCTAGTGATGGAAATGGTAGACTCTGCTGGCCCGATCTCCAGCTAATGTGAATCTAATTTTAAGAGCATTTTATTCCTCAGGTAAAATCACAGATGTGTTCACTGCTTTCAGCTCCATAGTGATTTAATGAAATGATTTATTTCATTAGTCACTATATTTTATTTTTAAATTTTGTGGCCATATCCCTTTGTCTCATCACTATATAATTTTCATCAAAATCATATTCAGGGTAGCTGCCCTAGTGGCTGATGACACCCATCATTGCTGCAGTAACAACTGAATTCAAACAGGAAGTCACTTACTATCAGTGCTGTTTTCTGAAAATTTTCTCATTGCCACTTTTTTCTCGCAAATTTATTTATTATTTATTTAGTAAATGTTAAAATTAATCTGAGTTAAAGTTCACTTTTAAACTTATTGTACAGGTTACAGTGAAGCACAATTACCTGTAATGAAATACTTAGGCTCAGAGACCCTTCAGATATTGCACATGAAAGACAAATATTGTTATGATCGGGTAAGTGCACTTCCATCTCCCGTCCTGTTGGAGGGTCCCCGGCTCTGCAGGTAATCAAGACACCTGTGTGAGTGGATATGCCTACTGTCTCCTTGCTGCCAGTGCTTAAAAGGGGATCAGTGTGTGAACGCTCCAGCGCTGGCTCGTTGGGTATACTGCCAACCAAATATTTAAGTAAATAAAGTATTCAGTGTTTTTTGGAACCCAGAGAATTTACCGTCTTTTCCTTTCTCATTCTCAGGTTGCTGCCATCTCTGCAGTGTGTCCTTGGGGGTTTGTTGTGCGCTCACCTGCTCCATCATCTTCATCGGCTTCATTCCTGTTCACCTACTTCACCCGGTCAGACTTCCACCTGCCTGTCTCTTCTGCAGCACCTGTTTCCATTCATCTTTGCCATCCTGGGTTCCTTGTCGGGCTCTCTGCTCCCACTTGTAAGCATTCCCAAAAATCATTATTATCTGTCTCCCTCCTTGCTCTAATCTGCTATCATTTCTTCCATTACAGGCTGGGCGCTCTTCTGGAGAGTGAGGTTTTCGACTACGTTTGCTGCATTCCTTTTCAATAAAATTATGTTTAAACTTTGCTTCTCGGCGTTGTGTGTGTTCTCTGGTGTAGCACTTTGCATGTGGGTTGATTGTGTTAGTAAATCATGACAGAACGTGCCAGCCAAGAATTAGGCCCAGCAGGTGCTACAGCAGCGGAACACTCTGCCCTTTTCCACCTCGATGCTACTGAGAGGCAGGTGGCCGTGCTAACTGAACAGCTGCAGACTATTATGCAGCAATTGAGCACGGTCACCGAACACCTGAGCCACATGTCTCGTTCGGGTCGTCTTCCTTCACCTGCCACTCCTGTTTCTTCTATCATCCACCGAACCATCTGTATTCCCTCACCTGCCCCATATGCCGGGGAGGTGGGGAAATGTAGGGGGGGTTTATGTCAAGTTCAGCTGTATCTGCGGCAGGTGGGCGGGGAGTACCCAGACAACACATCAGAAATTCACTTTATGACCCTCCTGCTATGAGATTGAGCCCTCAGTTGGGCTCAGTCTATTTTAGATAGTGAGGAGGGCCCTCATTACTCTTTTGATAGATTTATTGGTGAATTTTCTTGGGCTTTCGATCGCTCCGAGAGTGAGGGAAACATCATGAGTCGTGTGTTGTCACTTTGCCAGGGTGGTTGGTCAGCAGCCGATTACTCTGTGGAGTTTTGGGTTGTCGCGGCAGATTATGGATGGAATGACGTTTCCCTAAGAAGCGCCTTCCTCCAGGGTCTTAATACTAACCTGCGCGACAACCTGGCGATTCATGCTGCTCCCTCCTCTCTGGATGAGCTTATCGATCAAGCCGTTAGTCTAGATAATCACTACCATGAGCGCGCAAAGGAGCGGAAGGCCTCCTCTGACCCGTTGTCTCACGTATGTTCTTCCCGGCTGCTGGCCAACTCCTCCTCCGAGGCTATGGTGCTCGGCCGAGTCCGATTGACTCCGGAGAAGCGTCACCGACGGAGTGAAGCTGGTGCTTGCATGTATTATGGCTCGCTGAAGTACAAAATTTTCACTTGCCACCTTAAGCCCAAAAGACACGGCCCGTCAGTAGCTGTGGGGGGTCTGACGGGCAGGAACTCTGTTCATTCCCCTGGTAGCTTTTCCATTCCAGCCCTCATTCAGTTACCGGGGGTCGAGAGGAGGGTTTCGGCTTTAATTGATTCAGGGGCAGAGCAAAATTTCATCTCTCAGCAGCTCGTGCGGGAAATTGGTATATCCACAGCTCAACTGCCGACTTCACTAAATGTTGCGGCACTGTCTGGGAGTTGTGTGGTGTCTATTAGTGAGTGCACGGCACCAATCTTCATCCTTCTGTCTGGGAACCACCGGGAGACAGTTTCGTTCCTTATTCTCTCTAGTTCATCCTCCCCGGTGGTTCTGGGGTATTCGTGGCTCCGGAAGCATAACCCTATTATCAATGGGGCACAAAATTCCATCTCTTCCTGGAGCCCCTTCTGTTTAGCATCCTGCCTCTACTCGGCCGAGTGTCCTCTGTCAGTTTCCATCTCCTCTCCTCCAGTGGAGCTGACAGATCTCAGCCTCATACCCGTGGTCAATCATGACCTTGGGGGTCTTTAGCAAGTCAAGAGCCCTTTCTTTGCCTCCTCACCGCTCTTATGACTGTGCTATTGACCTCCTCCCGGGTGCGTGGTTGCCATCTAGCTGGCTCTACAGCCTTTCTGGACCGGAGGGGGAGGCGATGGAAAGTTCTATTAAGGTCTCTTTGAACGCTGGCCTCATTCGGCCGTCCTTGGCTCCTCTTGGGGCAGGGTTCTTCTTTATTGGTAAGAAGGACAGATCTCTGCATCAGTGCATAGATTTCCATGAGTTAAATGCCATCACTGTTAAAGATAAATACCCTCTGCTCCTGATCAACTCTGCGTTCGAGCTCCTTCAGCGTGCGTGGGTGTTCACTAAATTAGATCTGCGTAATGCGTATCATTTACTCCGCATTCGCGAGGGGGATGAATGGAAGATGGCATTTAAAACTCACTTGGGACAGTTTGAATATCTGGTGATGCCCTTTGGGCCCCGCCGTCTTCCAGTGATAGATTAATGACGTCCTCGGTGATATGGTTAATCAATTTGTTTTTGTCTACCTTGACGATATTTTGATTGTTTTTGCGCATGCCAGAGGAGCACTCATGTCAGCGCCATGTTATGACGGCTCCTGGAAAATCGGCTCTTTGTGAAGGCCGAAAAGTGTGAGTTTTCCTCCAGCTCCACTTCCTTCCTGGGCTTTATTATTGCTGAGGGAGAGCTGAGGGTCGACCCAGCCAAGGTGAAGGCTGTGCTTGATTGGCATACACCCCAGTCCTATAAGGAGCTCCAATGCTTCCTAGGATTTGCTAACTTTTATCATCGCTTCACTAGAAATTATAGTGGGGAAGCACAGCCTCTTACACAGCTGACCTTGGTCAAGGTGCTTTTTACCTGGTCTGAGGCAGCTGAACGGGCCTTCCTTAAACTGAAGAGCCTATTTTTCAACGCTCCCATCTTGGCCCAGGTCGATCCTCAGCTCCAATTCATTGTTGAGGTGGACACTTCTGATTCGGGGGTGGGCGCTGTCCTCTCGCAGAGCTCAGGCTCCGATCAGAAGCTCCATCCGTGCACGTATTTCTCTCGGTGGCTCACGCCAGCCGAGAGGAATTACAACATTGGTGATCGAGAGCTTTTGGCCATTAAATTGGCTCTGGAGGAGTGGAGACACTGGCTGGAGGGAGCAATTCATCCTATTGTGGTGTGGACCAACCATAAAAACTTATATTATAAACTAATATCTCCGGTTGGCCCGCCGATTAAATGCCCGGCAGGCCCAATGGGCCTTATTCTTTAATAGATTCAATCTTACCATCATCTATAGGCTGGGCTCCCGCAATATTAAACCTGATGCTCTCTCCTGCCAGTTTTCCTCTGACTACTCAGCCACTTCCTCCCTCCCCCAACCCATTGTCTCCCCTTCATGCATCCTGGGGGCCCTCACATGGGAGATCGAACAGAGGGTCCGATAGGCCCAAGCTGCTGAGCCCAAACCTGAGGAAGGACCTGAGAATCGACTGTTTGTCCCGGCCGGCCTCCGCAGCAAAGTTATCAGGTGGGGCCACACCAGTCATTTTGCCTGTCACCCAGGGGTTTCCCGTGCCACCGATCTCATTCAGCGAGTGTTCTGGTGGCCCACGCTGCGGATGGACGCCTGGGATTATGTTAACGCATATCAAGTGTGCACCAGAAATAAATCTGACTCTTCCCCTCCCGCCGGTCTACTTCACCCCCTCCCAGTCCCCAGCCGACCCTGGTCGCACGTTGCCTTGGACTTCGTCACTGGACTTCCTCCCTCTAATGGTAATACAGTTATCCTCACCATTGTCGACAGATTTTCAAAGGTCATTCATTTAGTACCCCTCCCCAAACTGCCCTCCGCCTCAGAGACTGCCAGTCTATTCACCAACCACGTCATCCGCCTTCCCGGCAGGATATTGTGTCTGATCGGGGGCCACAATTCATATCCCAAGTATGGAAGTCTTTTTGCCGGACTCTGGGCACCTCAGTCAGCCTGCCATCAGGATACCACCTGCAGAGCAACGGGCAACTGCCCACAACCCTGCAGTTTCTTCAGCTACGGGATTAACACCCTTCAAGGCATCTATGGGGTACACCCCCCCCTCTGTTGCCCATGGCGGAGAGGGAGGTCACCGTACCATCTGTGGAGGCCCATGCCCGCCGTCGCCGTCGCCTATGGAGGGCCACCCGTGCTGCGCTCCTCCGTTCCACTGAACAGAATCGACAGTCCGTGGATGGCAGGCGGGTTCCAGCACCCAGATAAATGGCTGGGCAGAAGGTGTGGCTGTCGGCAGACCAGGTGCCTCTTAAAACTGAATCTTGGAAGTTATCACCTTGGTTCCTGGGTCCGTTTTCCATCTCCCGAGTCATTAATGATGTCACAGTCCGCGTGGAGATTCCGCTGGCCCTCCGTATTCATCCGACCTTCTACGTATCCAAGATCAAGCCCCTCTCCGCCAGTCCTCTCTGTCTCCCCCAAGCCTCCTACTCCCCCTCGGATCCTCAACGGTCAGACCACCTACACTGTTCAAAGAATCCTGGATGTTTGCCGTCGGGGCCGGGGGCTGCAATATTTGGTCCATTGAAAGGGCTACGGACCCGAAGAAAGGTCGTGGATTCCCCGGTCGTATTTCCATGACAATGGGATGGTCCAAGCCTATCACTGAGCCCATCACGACAAGCCCGGTGGGCCGCCAGGAGGTGTCCCTTGAGGTGGGGGGGCACTGTTGTGATCGGGTGAGCACACTCCCATCTCCCGTCCTGTGGGAGGGTCCCCGGCTCTGCAGGTAATCAGGACACCTGCATGAATGGTTGCACCTGCTGTCTCCTCGCTGCCAGCGCTTAAAAGGATCAGTGTGTGAACGCTCCAGCGCTGGCTGGTTGGGTATACTGCCAATCAAATATTTAAGTAAGTAAAGTATTCAGTGATTTTTGGAACCCAGAGAATTTACCGTCTTTTCCTTTCTCATTCTCAGGTTGCTGCCATCTCTGCGGTGTGTCCCTGGGGGTTTGTTGTGCGCTCACCTGCTCCATCATCTTCATCGGCTTCATCCCTGTTCACCTACTTCACCCGGTCAGACTTCCACCTGCATGTCTCTTCTGCAGCACCTGTTTCCATTCATCTTAGCCATCCTGGGTTCCTCATTGGGCTCTCTGCTCCCACTCGTAAGCAATCCCAAAAATCCTTATTATCTGTCTCCCTCCTCGCTCTAATCCGCTCTTATTTCTCCCATTACAGGCTAGGCGCTCTTCTGGTGAGTGAGGTTTTCCGCTACGTTTGCTGCATTCCTTTTCAATAAAATTGTGTTTAAACTTTGCTTCTCAGCGTTGTGTGTGTTCGTTGGTGTAGCACTTTGCATGTGGGCTGATTGTGTTTAATAAATCATGACAAATATTGCACATAAAAAGTAACATTTATGGTTTTTGTATAATTTTAACATGATTTTTTTCTGATTAACTTTCTCTCACTAAATCAGCCACTCTATTCTTTTAAATTTGCCATTTTTTCTCTTAAATTTGACCCTTTTTTATTTAAATTTGACACATTTCCTATTTAACAATACACACGTGGACAAAATTGTTGGTACCCCTCTGTTAATGAAAGAAAAACCCACAATGGTCACAGAAATAACTTGAATCTGACAAAAGTGGTAACAAATAAAAAGTCTATGAAAATTAACCAGTGAAAATCAGACAATGCTTTTGAATTGTGGTTCAACAGAATTATTTTAAAAAACAAATTCATGAAACAGGCCTGGACAAAAATGATGGTACCCTTAACTTAATATTTTGTTGCACAACCTTTTGAGGCAATCACTGCAATCAAACGATTTCTGTAACTGTCAGTGAGACTTCTGCACCTCTCAGCAGGTATTTTGGCCCACTCCTCATAAGCAAACTGCTCCATTTGTCTCAGGTTTGAAGGGTGCCTTCTCCAGACGGCATGTTTCAGCTCCTTCCACAGATGTTCAATAGGATTTAGATCAGGGCTCATAGAAGGCCACTTTAGAATAGTCCAATGTTTTGCTCTTAGCCATTCTTGGGTGTTTTTAGCTGTGTGTTTTGGGTCATTATCCTGTTGCAAGACCCATGACCTGCGACTGAGACCAAGCTGTCTGACACTGGGCAGCACATTTCTCTCTAGAATACCTTGATAGTCTTGAGATTTCATTGTACCCTGCACAGATTCAAGACACCCTGTGCCAGATGCAGCAAAGCAGCCCCAGAACATAACAGAACCTCCTCCATGTTTCACAGTAGGGACAGTGTTCTTTTCTTGGTATGCTTCATTTTTGCATCTGTGAACATAGAGCTGATGTGCCTTGCCAAAAAGTTCCAGTTTTGTCTCGTCTGTCCATAGGATATTCTCCCAGAAGCTTTGTGGCTTGTCAACATTCAGTTTGGCAAATTCCAGTCTGGCTTTTTTATGATTTGTTTTCAACAGTGGTGTCCTCCTTGGTCGTCTCCCATGAAGTCCACTTTGGCTCAAACAATGACCTTGACCTGGGAGTTCATCATGAATGTGTTTAGAGGTTGTTCTGGGCTCTTTTGTTACCATTCGTATTATCTGTCTCCTCCTGCGGCCATGTCCAGGGAGGTTGGCTACAGTCCCGTGGATCTTAAATTTCTGAATAATATGTGCAACTGTAGTCACAGGAATATCAAGCTGCTTGGAGATGGTCTTATAGCCTTTACCTTTACCATGGTTGTCTATAATTTTCTTTCTAATCTCCTGAGACAACTCTCTCCTTTGCTTCCTCTGGTCCATATTTAGTGTGGTACACACCATGTCACCAAACAGCACAGTGACTACTTGTCACCCTTTAAATAGGCCGACTGACTGATTACAAGTTTGTAGACACCTGTGATGTTAATTAGAGGACACATCTGGGTTGAACATGTCCCTATGGCCACATTATTTTCAATCTTTTCTAGGGGTACCATCATTTTTGTCCAGGCCTGTTTCGTGAGTTTGATTTTTAAAATAATTCTGTTGAACCACAATTCAAAAGCATTGTCTGATTTTCATTGGTTAATTTTAATAGAATTTTTTATTTATTACTACTTTTGTCAGATTCAAGTTATTTCTGTGACCACTGTGGGTTTTTCTTTCATTAACAGAGGGGTACCAACAATTTTGTCCACGGCTGTATTTGAATTTGATATTTTTTTCTCTTATTTTGTCCTGATAAATTTGCTTCTTTTTGCATACATTTGCAAGTTTTTCTCATAATTGACAACTTTTTCCTTGTAAAATTGACACCTATTTCGCTTAAAATGTTTTTAGGTGTAGCACCTTGGGAGAGCCAGATTATCTAGCATCTCAGACAGGAGACAGTGGATAAGCATGGGAAAACAAAGAGCAGGAGGCTCCTGGTGAGATAGCAGGAAGGAGTCAAGGATGTAGGGGGTTGAATGCAGTGTGATGCAAATGTCATGTTGTGCGTGATGTAATGCCATGAAACTTAAGAGGAGAGTCTCTTTTAAAAAGTCAGTCTGTTCTGTGCTCGTGAGATGTGAGTGTGCAATAAATCATTTGAAATGTATCTGCTTCTGATTTCACACACTCCACACTGGTGACCCAAGACGTATTATGGAACACGAGGCAAGATCCCCGGAGCCGGCCCGGTCAGGAATGTACAGCGAGGTGGCAGCCATCCCACAGACAGCCCGGACTGGAACCTCCAGCCACGCGTGTGCGGTTGCAGTCAAGCTACCGGATTTCTGGCAGCACAACCCGCGCTCTTGGTTCCATCTCACCGAGGCCCAGTTCGCCCTCCGGGGAGTAACGGCAGATGACACCAGATTCTACCATGTGGTCACAGGGCTCGACGCCCGCACAGCTCAGCAGGTAGTGAGCCTGCTCGATCAGCCACCAGCCAGCAACAGATACGAGGCGCTCAAGGCTGCACTCATCCAGTGCTACATGCTCTCGGACTGTGAGAGAGCGGAGAGGCTCCTGACGCGGACTGAGCTAGCAGATGGTTCGGCTGTAGACATGATGGAGAAGATGCTGGCGTTAATGGGCACGGACGACGGGCACTTTCTGTTTGCCCACCTCTTCCTCTGGAACCTTCCGACAGTAGCGAGAGCGGTTCTGGCCAATTCGCCATGGCTGGCCGCGCGAGACTACCGTGCGCTAGCCCAGGAGGCAGACCGGATCATCATCACCACCAGGGCGATCACAGTCAACGCGGCAGCGACGGAGCCCAGCGAGACGACCAGAGGAGGCGAGGAGCCACCGACGGTAGCAGCAGCGGGGGCCAAGGAGTGCCAGAGAGACGCGCTCTGTTCCTACCACCGCCGCTTCGGAGAGAACGCACGCAGATGTGCGCCACTGTGCCAATTCAAGCGCTCGGGAGAACGCCAAGGCCGGGGACCGGTAGCAGCAGCGACCCTCGGTGAAGAGAACAAGCTGCTCTACCTAACGGATGCACGCTCGGGGAGGCGTTTCCTCGTGGACACCGGAGCCCAGAAGAGCTTCATCCGGCCAACCTACGCTGACCGGCTGGCAGGATCTAGCGGCCCTGGGATGTTGGCAGCAAACGGCTCGGATATTAAGACCTTTGGTGAGAGGACTCTGCTCTTATCTCTACACGGCTGTACATATGAGTGGACGTTTGTCGTAGCAGCATTGAACTACCATATCCTGGGGGCTGATTTTCTGTGTGCACATGGTTTACTGGTTGATGTTGCTAACAGGCGCCTGGTTAATGCACTGTCCTTTGACTCTCTCCCCTGTATAGCTCGAGTGACCCAGCCAACAGCACAAGCCAACGTCACAGCTACAGGCGGTAAGTTCCACACGCTGCTCACTCAGTTCCCAGCACTCACGGTCCCGACGTTTTCCGTGGCCATCGCTAAACACGGTGGAGCACTTTATCACCACCACCGGGCCGCCCGTTTTTGCAAGACCTCGGCACTTGAACACAGCTAAACTGGCCATAGCGCGCGAGGAGTTTGCCAACCTGGAAAGGTTGGGCATCATCAGGCGCTCGAACAGCCCATGGGCATCCCCGCTACACATGGTCCCTAAGGCTGAGGGATCATGGCGACCGTGCGGTGATTTCCGCAGGTTGAACAACGCCACAGCGCATGACCGCTACCCGATTCCCCACATACAGGATTTTTCCGTTCACCTCGCCGGGGCACGCATTTTTTCCAAAATAGACCTGGTCCGTGGTTACCACCAAGTCCCAGTGCACGCTGAGAACATACCCAAAACAGTGGTAATAACTCCGTTCGGTCTATTCGAGTTCCTGCGCATGCCATTCAGGTTAAAAGAAGCGGCACAGACGTTCCAGCGCATGATGGATGCAGTGCTGCGCGATCTCCCATTCGTGTTCGTCTACCTGGATGATATCCTGGTAGCCAGCGCGTCCAAAGATGAACACGAAACCCACCTCACGATGGTTTTCCGGAGGTTGGAGGAGCACGGGTTAATAATCAACCCAGCGAAATGCCAGTTCGGCGTGACGGAGATTGATTTTTTGGGGCACCGCGTCTCTCCGGAAGGAGCGATCCCGCTGCCCGACAAAGTGCCCGCCATGGTGGATTTTCCCCGGCCTCAGACGGTCAGGGCACTGCAGGAATTTTTGGGAATGGTGAACTTTTATAACCGTTTCCTTCCCCGTGCGGCGCAGCTCATGCAACCATTGTACGCTGCGCTCAAGAAACAGAAACCAGCGGGTAGGGTCGAATGGACCCCGGAGCGAAAGCGCGCGTTCTCAGAAGTTAAAGCAGCCCTGGCAAACGCCACACTGCTGACACATCCAGACCCGACGGCCTGCATAGTGCTCACCACCGACGCTTCAGACGTGGCCATAGGGGCTGTCGTGGAGCAGCGCGTCACCGGGACTTGGCAGCCGCTCGCCTTTTTCAGCAGAACTTTGCGCGACAGCGAACGTAAATACAGCGCGTTCAACAGAGAGTTGCTGGCTCTCCACCTGGCCATTCGCCACTTCCAGTTCTGGCTGGAAGGGCGCAGCTTCACCGCGTTCGTGGACCACAAGCCGCTAACATTCGCGATGGCCAAAGTTTCAGAACTGTGGTCGGGCCGGCAGCAGAGACAGCTGGCTGCAATCTCAGAGTTTACTACCGATGAACATTTCGTGTTCAAATCCAAGATGGCGCCGCGGATGGCAGCCACTGGCTTCTGCTCTCTGATGTTTTTGATAATTTTGTGTGTTTTTTTGGACTTCTGCTCTTCTGTCCGAATCACCTATTCAAGGGAGGAACTACTTTCACTCAGACTACCTCCCAATGCAACTTCTCCGCCAGTTACTGCTGCTGATCTGAAGTTTTTTCAGTCCATCTTAGCTGTGGGAGCAGCGGCTATTGGCGCTGGCCGGAAACGAAGGCGGCGTGGTAAACGTGCCGGTGCGTTAGTCAGGCTGAAGAAACGAGGATTTCGCACGCCGCTCCCATCGATCCATCTGGCAAATATCCGCAGTTTGGCGAACAAAATGGATGAACTGCTGCTCCTGACTCACAAAAACCGGGATTTTAGCAGATCTGGCGCCCTTTGTTTCACGGAGTCCTGGCTGAGTGAACACATCCCGGACAGCGTGGTGCGTCTGGACGGATTCCAACTGTTTCGCGCTGATCGCAGCCGAGAATTTTCTGGAAAGACTAAGGGTGGTGGAATCTGCTTCTACATAAACGAAGGTTGGTGTACTGATGTCACAGTGTTGAAGAAGTTTTGTAGCCCTAACCTAGAGTCACTGTTCATTAACTGTAAACCCTTTTATTCACCGCGAGAGTTCTCCTCATTTATTCTGGTCGGAATTTATATCCCGCCTGCTGCTTGTACAACGGAGGCACTGCAGCTCCTCGCTGACCAGATAGCAGAGGTGGAGGAAAAACATCCAGACTCTCTGCTTATCATTCTGGGTGATTTCAATAGAGCTAATCTCACAAATGAGCTTCCTAAATACAGACAGCATATTAAATGTCCCACCAGGGACACAAATACACTTGACCACTGTTACACAGTTTTAAGAAACGCCTATCATGCCGTCCCCCGTGCAGCTCTGGGTTTTTCTGACCACTGCCTGCTCCATCTTATTCCAACATACAGACAGAAACTAAAAACTTCCAAGCCTGTTGTAAGGACTGTGAAGAAATGGACTGAGGAATCAAAGCTGAAGTTACAAGCCTGCTTTGACTGCACAGATTGGAGTGTTTTTGAAGCTGCAGCCATTAACCTAAATGAACTCACTGACACTGTGACGTCATACACCTGTTTCTGCGAGGACATGTGTGTGCAGACCAAGACCTTCTGCATATACAACAACAATAAACCCTGGTTCATTCCTAAACTGAAGCAGCTACGTCAGACCAAGGAGGAGGCCTACAGGACTGGTGACTGGACTCTGTACAAGCGGGCCAGAAACATGCTGACGAAGGAGACCAGGCTTGCTAAGAGGAGCTACAGTGTGAAGTTACAAAAAAACTTCTCAGCTAACAACTCTGCTTCTGTCTGGAGAGGCCTACGGAATATCACCAACTACAGGAGACCATCCCCCCACCCTGTGGAAAACCTCCAGCTGGCTAATGACCTAAACAGCTTTTACTGCAGGTTTGAAAAGAACCTACAGTTCTCACCTCCCACCCACACAAAAGGATTATCTGCAGCCCCAGGAACTCCATCCCTCCTCCACTCTGACCTCCCACCAGCACTAATGATCTGTGAAGAGGAGGTGCGCCGGGTCTTTCAGAGACAAAAGATCAAGAAGGCTGCAGGACCTGATGGTGTGTCTCCGTCCTGCCTGAGAGTCTGCTCCAACGAGTTGGCCCCCATCTTCACCCGGATCTTTAACAGATCACTGGAGCTGCGTGAAGTGCCTTCCTGCTTCAAACGCTCCATCATCATTCCAGTTCCCAAGAAACCCTCTATTACAGGATTAAACGACTACAGACCTGTTGCCCTGACCTCTGTGGTCATGAAATCCTTGGAGAGATTGGTGCTGAACCACCTGAAGGTCATCACAGGCCCCCTGATGGACCCACTGCAGTTTGCCTACCGGTCAAACAGGTCAGTGGATGATGCAGTGAATATGGGACTACATTACATCCTGCAACACCTCGACTCCCCAGGGACGTACGCCAGGATCCTGTTTGTCGACTTCAGCTCAGCGTTCAACACCATCATCCCAGGCATTCTTCATCAGAAACTCCTCCAGCTCAAGGTGCCCCCCTCCACCTGCCAGTGGATCTCCAGCTTTCTGACTGACAGGTGGCAACAGGTGAAGCTAGGGAGATTTACATCCAGCTCCCGAAAAATTAGTACTGGCGCCCCCCAAGGATGTGTCCTTTCCCCACTGCTCTTCTCCCTCTACTCCAACGACTGCACCTCAGAGGACCCTTCGGTGAAGCTCCTGAAGTTTGCGGACGACACCACAGTCATCGGTTTGATCCGGGATGATGATGAGTCTGCATACAGGCGGGAGGTGGAGCAGCTGATCCTCTGGTGCAGCCAGAACCATCTTGAACTTAACCCAGCCAAAACGGGGGAGATGACTGTGGATTTCAGGCGACACCCCCCTTCATTCCCCCCACTCACCATCCTCAACAGCACAGTGTCCACTGTGGACTCCTTCAAGTTTCTGGGTACCACAATCTCCCGGAACCTGAAGTGGTCCTCCCATATTGACACTGTCCGGAAAAAGGCCCAGCAGAGGTTGTTTTTTCTGCGTCAGCTCAAGAAGTTTGATTTGCCTCAGGAGCTGCTGGTTGTCTTCTACACCGCCATCATCCAATCTGTCCTCTGCTTTTCCATCACTGTCTGGTTTGGATCTGCCACTAAACAGGACAAGACCAGACTGCAGCGGATCATTAAGTCTGCGGAGAGGATCATTGGTACCGACCTACCCTCCATTGAGAACTTATATCGGTCCATAACCAGGAAACGGGCGGGAAACATCTGTGCTGACCCATCACACCCCGGCCACAAACTGTTTGAACTTCTATCTTCTGGTCGTCGTTACAGATCACTGAAGGTCAAAACCACCCGTCACAGGAACAGTTTCTTTCCTCAAGCCATCACTCTGATGAACTCCTAACATTCACCTAGTCCTACCTGTTGCTGTACTCATGACTTTTCATCCATTATTACATTGCACATAACTCTCACACTGCTTTTTACTTCATTCACATTATATCACTGAATCTGAGTCCACATTGAAATACTGTGTGATTGTATATTTTTTCATATATTTCTGCAAAGTGTGGTTAGTCCGAGTAAATAACTGCATATATTCCTGTATATATTTGCATCCTTTTTATAGAAACGTGGACAGACTGTAATTTACTGTACATACTCTGGTTGTCATTGAATCCTTATTTAAATCCTTCACCTGAACAACGAGAGCAAGTTTTTAGCCAAAGTCAAATTCCTTGTATGTGTTGTGCATACTTGGCCAATAAAGCTGATTCTGATTCTGATTCTGATTCTGATTCTGATATTCAGCATGTGTCGGGTAAACTGAATGTAGTGGCGGACTGCCTCTCGCGCGCCGTGGTGGCCCCGGTCTGCGTGGGGATAGATTACGCAGCCATAGCCGCAGAGCAGATTAGCGATGCAGACGTGCGCGCGCTCCAGTCTGGACCAACAGGGTTAAGGCTGGAGAGCAGGGTGCTGCAAGACGGCATGCCCCCCCCAATCTGCGATGTCTCCACGGGTCGCCCGCGTCCCGTGGTCCCGGCTGCGTGGCGCCGCCGCGTGTTTGAGTCGGTTCACACTCTGGCGCACCCAGGAGTGCGCGCGTCGGTCAGAATGGTGGGAGAGAAGTTTGTGTGGCCGAGCCTACGCAAACAAGTGAAAGAGTGGGCTGCAGCCTGCGTGGCGTGTCAATGAGCCAAGGTACACAGACACACGAAGGCTCCCTTGGAGCCGTTTTGTATTCCGGCTAAGAGGTTCGACCATGTTCACGTGGACCTCGTGGGCCCCCTCCCGCCATCACAGGGGTGCACGCACCTCCTGACAATGGTGGACCACACCACGCGCTGGCCAGAAGCGGTTCCGCTGGCGGCAACCACGTCCGCAGACGTAGCGCACGCTTTTTTAACAGCATGGGTGGCGCGTTTTGGAGTCCCGTCGGACATTACGTCCGACAGGGGCCCTCAATTTGTTTCCGAACTCTGGTCCACGATGGCCCGCAGCCTGGGTGTTACAATTCACCGCACAACCGCATACAACCCACAGGCCAATGGGTTATGCGAGCGTTTTCATAGATCACTGAAAGCGGCACTCAAGGCTTCATTGACGGATGCAAATTGGGTAGACAAGTTACCGTGGGTTTTATTGGGGTTGTGCTCTGCGCCGAAAGAGGATCTAGAAGCTTCCCCGGCAGAGCTCGTTTTTACGCAGCCCCTACGGCTGCCCGGGGAATTTCTACCAGATAATCCCGCTCCGGGCAGCTCCCCGTCTCAGCTGTTGCAGCGTAGCGCAGACACAGGCACGCTGCCAGGCCCTGCCCACCACAGTTTTCCGCGTATTTTCGTGCCTAAAACTTTGAAGAGCACGGAGTTCGTGTTCGTCAGACACCACGCCCACCGCCCTCCATTGCGCCCACCCTATGATGGACCGTTCAGAGTGTTGGAAACAGGGGATAAGCATTTTTTGCTAGACTTGGGGGGTAGGAGGGAAAAAATTGGCATAGACAGACTCAAACCTGCTTTCGTTGTGGCGGACGAGCAAGTGCTGTTGGTTAGGGCCCCTCGGCACCACGGAGAGCTCCCCAGGGAAACGATTCGCCAGAGCAGCCACACGGACAGACCGAAGTGGCCCCCCTCCCAGCAGCCTCCCACCGGCACAACAACGCTGCGGAGGCGGTAAAACCCAGTTACAGCAGATACGGGAGGAGACGGAAGCCCGAACAGCATGCGGACTGATGTTCTGTTGTTCTATCACAACATGTGGACTGTTATTCTATTGTCCTATCTAAGATGCTGGGGGGGGGGGGTATTTGTAGCACCTTGGGAGAGCCAGATTATCTAGCATCTCAGACAGGAGACAGTGGATAAGCATGGGAAAACAAAGAGCAGGAGGCTCCTGGTGAGATAGCAGGAAGGAGTCAAGGATGTAGGGGGTTGAATGCAGTGTGATGCAAATGTCATGTTGTGTGTGATGTAATGCCATGAAACTTAAGAGGAGAGTCTCTGTTAAAAAGTCAGTCTGTTCTGTGCTCGTGAGATGTGAGTGTGCAATAAATCATTTGAAATGTATCTGCTTCTGATTTCACACACTCCACGTAGGTACAATTTTCACTTCCTGAATTTACCATGTTATTTGTGTTTTTGTGTCACTTTTCTTTTGAGCTGGTAAATGTGCAACTTTTTTTTTTTGCATAAATCTGCAACAATCCCACGATTTTTAAAAACATTATTATTATTATATTGTACACAAGACAAAAAATATCAGTTAAGGATTTTGTGAGCTCTATGCTACTGACCTGTATACTTGAACTAGATTTACTTGCCATGTTTACATGGACACAAGTAACCGGATTAAAAGCCTGATTGGAATGAAAATGCTTCATATAAACACACCAATCTGAATATTCTGACCCCATCACACTCATTCGGATCAAAATTTCCTTCCGATTGAGACTGGTGGACTATGCCAATTGTTAATCCAATTGGTGCACATAAAAACATTTATTCTGAAGTTTGGGTATAAAATATGTTTACTGCGCATGTCTGTACATCAGCCACACGTCAACGTGACGTATTTCCGCCTTCACAGCAGCGAGCGGAAGACATGGCGGGAGTAAAACAGGACTGGTATTGCTGTCTCCCTCTGTTCGTCATATGCAGAAGTATGTACAGCTGGACTTGTAGCTTCATTACGGAGACCAGCAAGAAGCAAAAGTACAGTCTGAATAACACAATACAGGTCCATTTCAAAAAGAGAAAGACACAAAGCGGGGTTTGTTTACATCGGAAGTTGCTTCTTCTACTATTTCCGGAATGTCGGATAATTGTGTGCATGTCAAAATGATTTAGTCCGTTCAAACGTGTGACACATGTAAACGCATGTCCTAATCGGATCAGCTTTTTCAGGATCCATGTAAACAGTAAAGTTCTGATCTGAATTGTAATCAGATTGAAGGAATTTTAGACATGTAACCGTGGCTGATGAAGTAAAAAAAAAAGGGGGTCATCCTCACCGCTATATGGCGCTGTTTAACTCATACTGAGTTTTTATCCAGCATCAACGACCCTCTTGAATAGTAGACCGGAAGTTTCCTCTGTTGTATTATTGACTGGGGAAGGCATAGCGGCATGTCGGCTGTAGACGTTCAGGATTTTATTCGGCAAAACAGAGCCGTGGCCGACCAGATAGAGACGTACCGGGGTTACTGGGAGAGCGAAAAGCACTGGGAGACCCGGAGGGAGTTTATCCTGAGGAACATGGAAGACTTTGAGGAGGTTCAGCTGGACCAGCTGCTGTCTTTGTCCATGGTGTGGGCCAATCATGTGTTCCTGGGCTGTCGGTATGCAGACACCACACTCTATCTATCTATCTATCAGGATGTCTGAGGGAATCAACAAGTCAGATAAAGGACAGTAATATTAAATTAAAAATGTGCCTTTCTTGACTGTGCATTGCATATTGTACAGCAGTACACTACAATTCTCAAGTCCTTATACTCAAAGTTTTTTTTTTTTGTTACTTATTTGTACCCGTAGGTAGATTTGGTTTGCAGTCTGGTGACAAGCCACCGGCTGCCGGTCGCTGCGTGCGCGAGCGCCCTAAACCTACATGTTTTTGGTATGCGGGAGGAAACCGGAGAAATCCCGGAGTAAACCCACGCAACACGGGGAGAACATGCAAACTCCACACAGCTCACTGTTGGTCGGGGGCTGGGATCGAACCCACGATCTCATGATCCCCGCGATCCCCCGGCCGAGGGTAAACTGTGCTGCCACAGTGCTAAACCACTGCGCCACCGTGCAGCCCTAAAGTTGCCTTATATAACTAGCAAAACACACAGAATGTTGTATTTAGATAATTAATTTTGATGTGTTTATAAAAGGAAACGTGCTGTAAATCACCCCAGAGCACAGCTTCAGCATTGAATTAAAACTAGGCGACAAAAATCCTGTCAGGTCAACTCAAAGCCAGCTGCTGCTGTGGCTTAGGTAGATAGTACGTTGGACCTGTGATCAGAAGGTTGCTGGTTCGTGTCCTGCTATTGACACCTTGTCTAAACTATTTTACTTGATATGAGATGAAATTTACACTTAAATTTAAGAGGTAAGCCTTAGGATTTGGGAGTGGGTAAGGTTAAAAAGGTACTAAATAGATAATTAAAATTTTGAAACAAATAAATGCCTCAGATTTCCGTACCTGTAGCCTGCTGCTTTTAAGCTGCACATTAATAGAGCGTACTGGCCAATCAGATTCCAGCCGTATCTGTAGCAAGAATTCTATCTGTAAGGTTCCGTGTCCATAGCCACTGCCTTAAAACCATGCATGTGCAGAGGGGGGAGCTTTAGGGACTTGAGCCCCTGCCCCTTTGCCAAAGTGTCCAAAGTGCCCCTTTAAATGGCCATTTAAATTTTCAACATTCAGTATAATTAGATAGAGAGTCAGTGCCATGGAGGGTCATTCTGGGTTTGTGCCCCCTATTATAAGTTACTGTGTCTCTCCCCCCCCCCCCCCCCCCCAAAAAAAAAAGCCCCAGATGAAGCCTTTGGCATCAAACTTCGTTTTATTAATTGATAATGAATATTTAAGAAAAGTCAGATTTCTGAGTGGAAGTGAATGCAACATTACTGCGCTGGTGGGTGGTTACCCCTCCCTTCCCCTGACGGCGGGTAGATAACATAATTTATTGTGTTGATGTTTAATAGTAATTTTGCATCATTCTTTCTTTATGTAAATGTAGACTACAGCTAAGTTTGTTATTATTCCTGCTTGGACTGAAAAAGTTCAGACTGATCAGACTTTTTTTTTTGAGAGAGAGGCTGAACAGCTGATATTCCTTCATACAGAGGCAAAATGATGTTTTCACCGAAGCAAGAAAAGAGCTTAAACACTGCTGTCTAAAAACATCTGCTTGAAAACTGAATAACCAACTTATTTTCGAGCTCTACCACTAGGCCGCCGGAGTGGGGATAGGGTGAGATGGAAGCAGATGATCTGCTATGGTAGCCCCTAAAGGGAGCAGCCGAAAGAAGAGAAGAGTTCATAAAACGCCATTCATGAAGAGAAAATCCATTCCCAGACAGGAGAATAAATTTCCCTTTAGGATAAAAGTTTCATTTCTTTGATCTGACATTCACCAGACCCATCCTGATGTGTGCTGGGTCAGAGCAGCAGTAGAAGGTGGAGTGCACACCAGCGGCTTCAGGTTCCACAGATTTCCCTGTAGTAGACAGGGGTGGTGGTTGACTCATCTGATCCGAGCTGACAACAGGTACTAGCCATGAGTCAGCAGGGTCTGGTTTGTGCCCCGAAACAAAGAGGCAAGGACACAGATCTGTGTTGTGCCAGGAGCAAGCCAAACAGGCCCTCAGCTTCACAAGCCACCCACCTCGTTTATCCCATGGCCTGCCATGCTTCCTCCAGAGGCAGGAGTTTGGTAAAAGCCGGCATTCCAGATACTAGTATTAGCAAAGAATCTTGTCTTTCATGATCAAACTGAATGTGTAAGTCAGCAGACAGCTGAAGCTCCAAAATTACAAGGAATTATGGTTAGGAGTTAAATCACACAGCCTTCAGAATTTTCCATCACTGTTAAAAAAATCCATCAGTGAAGGAGAGTTCTTAGTTAATGCAACCTCTGGTTGGAAGTGTAGGCTGTGCTGCCACTGTTAAGCTGAATTTATGGTTTGCACATCTGCTCGACCACGAGGCCTGTGTGATGTAAATTTTGTCATCCTCTTCGGTCCACTTGGGTCCTCGTGGTCCCTCTGCGGCTGTGCATGTGCACTGTGCAGCCCATGATTTTGTGACCATGCGACTATACCTGCATGAGCTGGAGTGAAACCGCAGATGATGGATCATGTGTAGGCGTCCAGCATCTGGTCAAACAATAAGCACCAGCATGGTCTCAAGTATAGGTGCATCACAGACGCGCAAAGCAAAAATTCAGACTTACTATCCAGTTGCTGGTCAAGTTTTTTCAGTTTCAGTCTGTTTCTACATATTACTCACACGCTGGTCTCCTTCTCTTAATGCAGGTATAGCACAGAGCTCCTGGAAAAAGTGAAGGAAATGGCTGAAGGTATCGTGGTAGAGGACGCACCAGTCTTTAGGACAAGAGATGAGATTATTAAAAACCAACAGGTACAGCATGACTGGACACAAACACACACTCAGAAGACACACATGTTGATGATAAAGATATTTTTCTTTTTTGTTCCAGGGTCGATGACTGGACTGCACATACTGTCATGATCTGGACATGTCATTTCCTGGTTTGTGCTTCTGCTTAGTCTTATTGTGTTCTCCATTTCCTGTTTACTGTTTTGAGCTTCTGTTTCACTTTCGGTTTTGTGATGTTGCCCAGCTGTCTTGTGTTTAGTAATCACCCATTTCCTGTATTAGTCTGCATTACTTGCACTCCTGTGTGACAACATCAGAAGGCAGTTGGTGGCAGAGCTCCTGACCAGATAGTGATGATATAGAGTGAAGTATGTGGCGGTAATGCACCTGCAAGCTGGTTGCCAACCGCCAATCAAATCTAAAAGAAGAGGAAAACATTATCAGAATTACCCTCTGGCTTCTGTTCTTGTTTTGGATCACTGCCTTGTTTGTGAGTTACTCTGCTCCCGTGGCTAGTCTTGTTTTACAGCCCCCGTGCCATCCTTGTTTGTGCATTTGCTAATAAATTGTGTTTGAACTGGGGGAAAGCCTGCATTTTAAGTCCATTAATCCTTGTTAACCAGAGTCAAACCTGACACATATTGAATACAGACTGACTGGATTCGTTTACAAGATGTGCTTTTATCAAGTCGAACAATGTTTTTATTACATTTTTATAACCTTGGTGAGTTTTTTTAATGAGCTGTATTGGCATTTTTAAATAGAAGAACAAGAACAAAAAACACATCAGGTTTCAAGAAGTTAAAAAAAAGCCCATCCTCATCACCAGGCTGTTATACATTCTCTGATGGACTGCAGTAAGTACCAGAAAGCCATCGATCTACAGCACAAAGTCCAGTCTCAAGAGATCCATGTTATCCAGGACAGGTTGCTATTGTTGATGTGTTTTAATCTCAATATATATTTGTTTAAATGAAAAGCAGAAAGACTGGCCTCTTTCCAGTTTCATTGGTTTTCTGTCTGGAAATTTGTCTTCTCTTCCATTTCTGACCATAATTTTTATTTTTTGAAGTGTATTACTGTAGTCATTTTTATGCTTTTTAAAAAAGAAAACATGAAATCTGATGTTGATAATGCATGTTGTCTTAGTGTCGCTGTCTGACACAGAATAAAGGACATGCCTTTTATAACCTGTGTAAAAGTGGAGCTTTAATGTCTCTATGAAGCCAGACCAGATATTGCATTGTGAAAGTCTGAGACAAAAGATGTTCTAATGGCAGTGGGCAGTTCAGAGTTGGCTGTTGTGTCAGGGATGAAATCCTGATAAAGCCAGTCATTCCCATTCATCATCTCTCCCATTAATGTAAGACCTGGCAAATATGATTGGAGCCGCCAGAGTTGGAAAATATTTATTCAGCTTTTTTAATGTAAGATGCACGACTTACAAGGTGATTCCCTGATTTTTTTTTCCCTCCACTTGAAACCTGCCCCATTCACTGAAATAACTGAGGTACAGACGTGGACAAAATTGTTGGTACCCCTCTGTTAATCAAAGAAAAACCCACAATGGTCACAGAAATAACTTGAATCTGTCAAAAGTGGTAATAAATAAAAACTCTATGAAAATTAACCAATGAATATCAGACAATGCTTTTGAATTGTGGTTCAACAGAATTATTTTAAAAAACAAACTCATAAAACAGGCCTGGACAAAAATGATGGTACGATTAACTTAATATTTTGTTGCACAACCTTTTGAGGCAATCACTGCAATCAAACGATTTCTGTAACTGTCAATGAGACTTCTGCACCTCTCAGCAGGTATTTTGGCCCACTCCTCATAAGCAAACTGCTCCAGTTGTCTCAGGTTTGAAGGGTGCCTTCTCCAGACGGCATGTTTCAGCTCCTTCCACAGATGTTCAATAGGATTTAGATCAGGGCTCATAGAAGGCCACTTTAGAATAGTCCAATGTTTTGCTCTTAGCCATTCTTGGGTGTTTTTAGCTGTGTGTTTTGGGTCATTATCCTGTTGCAAGACCCACGACCTGCGACTGAGACCAAGCTGTCTGACACTGGGCAGCACATTTCTCTCTAGAATACCTCGATAGTCTTGAGATTTCATTGCACCCTGCACAGATTCAAGACACCCTGTGCCAGATGCAGCAAAGCAGCCCCAGAACATAACAGAACCTCCTCCATGTTTCACAGTAGGGACAGTGTTCTTTTCTTGGTATGCTTCATTTTTGCATCTGTGAACATAGAGCTGATGTGCCTTGCCAAAAAGTTCCAGTTTTGTCTTGTCTGTCCATAGGATATTCTCCCAGAAGCTTTGTGGCTTGTCAACATGCAGTTTGGCAAATTCCAGTCTGACATTTTTATGATTTGTTTTCAACAGTGGTGTCCTCCTTGGTCGTCTCCCATGAAGTCCACTTTGGCTCAAACAATGACGGATCGTGCGATCTGACACTGATGTACCTTGACCTGGGAGTTCACCATGAATGTGTTTAGAGGTTGTTCTGGGCTCTTTTGTTACCATTCGTATTATCCGTCTCCTCCTGCGGCCACATCCAGGGAGGTTGGCTACAGTCCCGTGGATCTTAAATTTCTGAATAATATGTGCAACTGTAGTCACAGGAACATCAAGCTGCTTGGAGATGGTCTTATAGCCTTTACCTTTAACATGCTTGTCTATAATTTTCTTTCTAATCTCCTGAGACAACTCTCTCCTTTGCTTCCTCTGGTCCATGTTTAGTGTGGTACACACCATGTCACCAAACAGCACAGTGACTACTCGTCACCCTTTAAATAGGCCGACTGACTGATTACAAGTTTGTAGACACCTGTGATGTTAATTAGAGGACACATCTTGGTTGAACATGTCCCTATGGTCACATTATTTTCAATCTTTTCTAGGGGTACCATCATTTTTGTCCAGGCCTGTTTCATGAGTTTGTTTTTTAAAATAATTCTGTTGAACCACAATTCAAAAGCATTGTCTGATTTTCATTGGTTAATTTTCATAGAATTTTTATTTATTACCACTTTTGTCAGATTCAAGTTATTTCTGTGACCATTGTGGGTTTTTCTTTCATTAACTGTATATTCATTGAAGCCAAGATAATCAGTTATAAAACTGAAATGGTTTTGTGCAGTACTGGACTTACTAATTTGCTGCACAGTATATTTTAATCTCCACTGGCCTGATTTATTAAAGGTCTGCAAGTACTAAAAGCTGTGCAAAGTTAATAGCATCAGACAAAAATCAAGCAAACCGATTTACTAAAACTGCACACTGAGGTTTTCATTGGTCATATGAGCAAAATAGCACAGTATGTATGGGAAGCACTTTTATCTTTAAATAGGAACTTCAATGCAGATATCCACAATTCCCTTTTTCCTAGTACAAATGAATATTTTTACCCATGCTGACAAGGTAGCGTGGGTAGAGCGGTCAGTGCTGTTGGACTGGCTAGCTATATCCGAGCTCTTACTCAACAGGGAAGGAGGCTACGGCCACCAAACTTGGTACATAGGTTGACGTTTGAACTAACACCTGTGGCTATAATTTTGGGGTCAAAAGGTCAAGCTCAGAATGCCAGAGAAACCATATCTCAACAACAAAGACAGGGCCACCAAACTTGGTACACAGGTTGGCCCTGAGATCATGACCTCTGACTGTTGGTTTGGGGTCAAAGGTCAGCATTTACATTCCCTATGCCTTATTACTATAGAACAAGTTAAGTTAGGTCGCCAAACTTGAAACACAGGTTCACCTTGAGATCCTGAACTGTGGCTATGATTTGGGGATTGCAAGTTCAGAGGTCAAGGTCAAAATGGCATATAAACTACACCTCAAGAACAACGAAAGCTTGGCTCACCAAACTTGGTATATACAGTGGTGTGAAAAAGTGTATGCCCCCTTCCTGAGTTCTCATACTTTTGTATGTTTGTCACACTTAAATGTTTCAGATGTAGCATCAGCTTCTCCTCAGGCTCATTCAGGAAATCACTCTTCTTCATCTTAAAGAAGCTCTCACTTAACTCTGGTCAAGAATTGTTGTGTTCTTCATTATCAGGACCCCAGTGTAAACAATCCCAGTGTAAACAGTTTCCCTTTTGTAGAGAAACCTGATAAGGCCTTGGTTTTAAAGGATTAAAAAAAGTACGTCATAAAATTCTCAAGCTTCCTCCCTAAGCAGATAAGAAGCCTTCGTACCAGGAACTGATACTCTTAAAAAAGTCATAAACTCCTTAAGCTGACAGATATATGGTTGCCTCCTTCTTTTGGACATATAGCAGAACCCCCTAGGCTGCCCCCTGTTCACATACCCATCCATCCATCCATCTTCTACCGCTTTTCCGGAGGTCCGGGTCGCGGAGGCAGCAGTTCAAGCAGAGAAGCCCAGACTTCCCTCTCCCCAGCCACCTGCTCCAGCTCTTCAGAGGGGATACCAAGGCGTTCCCAGACCAGCTGGGAGACATAATCTCTCCACCGAGTCCTGGGTCTGCCCCGGGGTCTCCTCCCAGTGGGACGTGCCTGAAACACCTTAAGTGGGAGGCGTCCAGGAGGCATCCTAATCAGATGCCCAGATGCCATGGGCATCTGTTCACATACCAAAACCTAAAAATTATCTACAGCTCAACAGTACCTCCTTGTGGACATCTACGGAATATGTTTAATTACTTGGGCAATCTGGAACTGTTTATTTCTGACTGAACATTAACACTTTTTATAGCTCTCATCCCTCAGAATAACTCTGGACATTGAAGATAATCACCCTTTGTGGCGGCAGTGGCTCAGGAGGTAGAGCAGGTTGTCCAATAACCGCATGGTTGGTGGTTCAAATCCTGCTCTCCACAGATATCCTGCCATTGTGTCCCTGGGCAAGACACTTCACCCCCAGTTGCACCTGGTGGGTCTGGAAGTGCCATGTTAGGTAGTATGCAGCCATCAGTGTGTGAATGGGTGGATAGCAGGATCTTTAAAGTGCTTTGGTCATCAAGAGATGAGAATAAAAGCTCTACATAAGTGAATGCCATTTAAATTAAATCACCCTTATTGTCATTCAACCGTACAACCAATCATGTACAGCAGAACAAGATTGTGCTTTACCTATCTACAGTGTAAATCACACGCACCCCAAGTGCAGAATCAGAGGGCCGCTGCCATGCAAGGCGCCACCACAGAGTTCCCTCTTCCATTCCATTTATTGCTGAGCACCAAGCTGGATGGCAGGAAGTTCCACTTTTATATGGTCTTTGGCATGACCCGGCCGGGATTTGAACCCCTGCCTCCCGGGTGTGGGGCGGATGCTTTACCAACTGAGCCACCACTCCAGTAGAGTGTGGCTAAAATTGTCCATCACAAATTTACCATTTGTGACGGACAATAGTGGTTTGCAATAATTCATTAATCCTTGATTTAAATGTGAGTGCATGTCTTAGGAATGTCTTTTTCATGAATGTTATTCAAATGAATGTTAAACTTATTAGTAATAGTATAAATGCATGGTCACTGAATATTAGCCTTGAGTCACTTAATTTAGTTAGATTTTATATTGAGTATATAATGAATTTCATAGGAACTGAATGAATGTTTTCTGAATCTCTGCTGTCCGTCTTCCAACTCGCGACAACCAATCTCCCAGCTCCCTCTGTTGGATAACGCCCCCGCATTTGATTAGCTGTTCACAGACAAAGAACTGTTCCCTCATTGGACAAAAGCCCATTCAAACTCCTCTTTATGGAAGATAATTGGTCCGTCTTGCTGCCGATCCCCTGTTTATGACCCAGCAGTGCGCTTCAGTTAAATGCCAACAGAGCCACGCTGGCAGTTGAGTCTTTTAGTTGTTTTTCAGTTGTCTTTGAGTTGTTTTTATCTTAAGTTGTTCTGTGAGTCCTGTATGTTCGAGTTTTAAGAAGTCTTTTGTGTGTGTCTGAACCTTGTCAGGTCCTGCGCTAGCTTTCTTAAATCGTCTTTTGTTAAGCTTTCGGCTGTTTTCTGGTAACTGAGGAGAAACCATCCTTTTTTCTATGAGTTCGCCTTTAAAGAGAGTTAAACTTTCAAATCTTTTTTTCTTCACCTCAGAAGCCATTCTTATCCTATTTAAAGGTTTTTCTTGGACTTTTTGACTTTCCCTGCTGTAAAGTGGACTCAATTTCCCTGGCTTTAAAGTGGACTAATAGAGATTTTGGACTTTTCTGTTTCCCCCCGGAGAAGAATTCAGACCTCGTGGGTGAAACTGACTGAATACATGTTCCTTCAGCCTTTGGGGTTTGTCCTGGGTGCCGTGGACATCCTAAATTTCGGACTGGTTGCCAAAGGATGTCACACCTGGTCCGGGGCATAGCCGCTAACTCCACCGGCTACACTCTCGCAAGCCCCCCTCCCGGTGGAGTCATGTGTTCCGAACACTGTCTGGAAGAGCCGTTGAGCTTTCCTGAACAATACCACCGGCTGGCGCCGACCACCACTGAATACCTGAAGCTACAGCTGTTTGTAAGTGAGACTCCCGCTTTCCTATCTGCTGGGTTTAAATGAGATGTCCTAAATATCAATTATAATTGAACATAACCAATATTTCATAGTACAATTAGTCCCTCAGCCATAGGACAAAGCTATAAACTGAAGGAAAATTCTTATTCTTTGTTTTCAGTAACCTCCTTTCATTTTTGTAGATTAATTCAGAAGCTCCTTTTCAGATAATCAGCTTATGTAATTTTTCCCTATAAAATTGCTTTCTTATTTTTTTAGTTACCTCAGCCTTCCATTGCATTACAGTTGAAATATAAAATCTGGTTTCCTCTTGGTTCCACTAAAGGTTTAACAATAAATTTTATGCTCAGGAATCCATTAACACTTGATGTGATACCCAACACCTGCGGATCATTTAAACTTGTTTGCCCACCATTTGAATGCAATGTCATGTAACCTGAATGAGTTCCATTTAATAAACTTGTAAATGAGAGAAGCTGAAGCATTTTCCTTTGCATATATACTTTCCTGGGTCATGGCAGTAAAAGAACTCACTAATTTTTGAGACTGATTCATTAAGGTATTTAAGGTACAATCATGAATTAATAATTCATTCTTTTAGAACTGGTGCCCCCTTTTACAAGTGCTTTTCTATTTCATTTAGTGAGTATTGTGGTGACTGTTTAACTCTGTCCCCCTACGCACATCCACTTCTAAATAAAATAAATAATTCCTTTACCTTATTACACTATATTTTATTAAATATTGCTACACAGATCATCACACAAATTTAAATATTAAACAAAGATAACACAGGGCAGTGTGGTGGCGGAGTGGTTAGCACTGTGGCAGCAATTCACCCTTGGCCAGGGGATCCTGGGTTTGATGCCAGCCCCCGACCAACAGTGATCTGTTTGGAGTTTGCATGTTCTCCCCATGTCTGCGTGGGTTTACTCCCGGATTTGTCCGGTTTCCTCCCACATGCCCAAATAATGCAAGTTAGGTTAATTGGCATCAAAACTGGGGATTCTAAATTGTCCTTAGGTATGAGTGTGAGAGTGAATGGTTGTCTGTCTCTCTGTTTTGGCCCTGTGATGGACTGGCGATCTGTCCAGGGTGTACCCTGCCTCTCGCCCAAAGATGCTGGGATAGGCTCCAGCCCCCCCCCTCCCCCGCGACCCGAAAAGGATTAAGCGGAAGAAGATGGATGGACAAAGATAACACAAGTAAATGCAAAATGCAGTTTTTAAATGAAGGTGTTTATTTTTTCATGTGTTCTCTCTTGGATACATGAAAGTTACACCAAAGATTTTCTTCAATATCTCTGAAATAAATAGTCTGATTGGTACCATTTATGGTGACAATCATCGATACCCATGTGCCATCAAAAGTTGTTGGAAACTTTTCCAAATGCCCGACGGTTTGGCAGAAGGGCGTGGGCAAGTTTGCAGTATCTCCATCACCCTTCCAATGCCTTGAACTCTGGCATACATGACTGATTTCAACCAAATTTTGTGTGGTGAATAGGTAGCCAATACTGATAATTTCAAAAATAAAGAATGACACATAGCGACAGCCCCTACCCCCTACCGCCAATGGACAGGAAGTTGTCATAACTCACACATAGATTGTCAGAATGCTGCGAAACTTCATATATATTTTACTTGTCAGACCCAGAACAGAATTATATAACTATAAATAACATACCTATAGCGCCCCCTAGGAAAAAAACAAAGCTTTATAACTCAGCCTTGCTTTCCCCAAATTCAACCAAATTTTGAGTGGTGGATCGGTAGGCTACACTGAACATTTCTTTAATGAACAATGACACATAGCTACAGTGCCCCCTAGCAGAAAAAACAAAGCCTTATAACTCTGGCATTCATTCATTCATCTTCTTCCGCTTAATCCTTTTCGGGTCGCGGGGGGGCTGGAACCTATCCCAGCGTCTTTGGGCAAGAGGCAGGGTACACTCTGGACAGATTGCCAGTCCATCACAGGGCCAACACAGAGAGACAGACAACCATTCACTCTCACAGTCATACCTAAGGACAATTTAGAATCCCCAGCTTGATGCCAATTAACCTAACTTGCATGTTTTTGGCATGTAGAAGGAAACCGGAGAAATCCCGGAGTAAATCCACGTAGACACGGGGAGAACATGCAAACTCCACACAGATCACTGTTGGTCGGGGGCTGGGATCAAACCCAGGATCCCCCGGCCAAGGGTGAGTTGCTGTGCTGCCACAGTGCTAACCACTCCGCCACCACGCCGCCCTAACTCTGGCATACTTTGTCCAAATTCAACCAAATTTTGTGTGGTGTATGGTTAGCTAACACTGAACATTTCTACATTGAACAATTACATATAGCTATAGCGCCCCCTAGAAAAAAACAAAGCTTAATAATTCTGGCATACTTTGTCTGAAGTCAACAAAATGTGGAGTGGTGAATTGGCGGCCAATGGTGAACATTTGTATAGCATACAATGACACGCAGCAGTCGCGCCCCCTACTGACAATGGATAGGAAGTTGTCATAACTCACACGTACAAGGTCCAAATGGGCTCAAACTTTATATATATGGTACTGGTACCACCCAGAATGGATTTACATTACAATCGGACACATAGGTATAGCACTCCCTAGTACAACAATAAAGCTTTATAACTCTGGCACACATTGTCAAAATTCAACCAAATTTTGTGTCGTGAATAGGTAACTGACACTGAAGACTCCCGTAATGCAAAATGACGTATAGCCATGGCTCCCTCTAGCTGCGAAATGAAAAGGTTTATAACTCTGATAATGGGATGCTACACAATATGTTGTTTTATTCATCAATCGTTGATCTGTTCACCCAACTACAGTGGGGCAAAAAAGTATTTAGTCAGCCACCAATTGTGCAAGTTCTCCCACTTAAAAGATGAGAGAGGTCTCCAATTTTCATCATAGGTATACCTCAACTATGAGAGACAAAATGAGAAAAAAAAATCCAGAAAATCACATTGAAGGATTTTTAATGAATTAATTGGTAAATTCCTTGGTAAAATAAGTATTTGGTCACCTACAAACAAGCAAGATTTCTGGCTCTCACAGACCTGTAACAACTTCTTTAAGAGGCTCCTCTGTCCTCCACTCGTTACCTGTATTAATGGCACCTGTTTGAACTCATTATCAGTATAAAAGACACCTGTCCACAACCTTAAACAGTCAGACTCCAAACTCCACTATGGCCAAGACCAAAGAGCTGTCAAAGGACACCAGAAACAAAATTGTAGACCTGCACCAGGCTGGGAAGACTGAATCTGCAATAGGTAAGCAGCTTGGTGTGAAGAAATCAACTGTGGGAGCAATTATTAGAAAATGGAAGACATACAAGACCACTGATAATCTCCCTCCATCTGGGGCTCCACGCAAGATCTCACCCCGTGAGGTCAAAATGATCACGAGAACGGTGAGCAAAAATCCCAGAACCACACGGGGGGACCTAGTGAATGACCTGCAGAGAGCTGGGACCAAAGTAACAAAGGCTACATCAGTAACACACTACGCCACTAGGAACTCAAATCCTGCAGTGCCAGACGTGTCCCCCTGCTTAAGTCAGTACATGTCCAGGCCCGTCTGAAGTTTGCTAGAGAGCATTTGGATGATCCAGAAGAGGATTGGGAGAATGTCATATGGTCAGATGAAACCAAAATAGAACTTTTTGGTAAAAACTCAACTTGTCGTGTTTGGAGGAGAAAGAACACCATACCTACTGTGAAGCATGGGGGTGGAAACATCATACTTTGGGGCTGTTTTTCTGCAAAGGGACCAGGACGACTGATCCGTGTAAAGGAAAGAATGAATGGGGCCATGTATCGTGAGATTTTGAGTGAAAACCTCCTTCCATCAGCAAGGGCATTGAAGATGAAACGTGGCTGGGTCTTTCAGCATGACAATGATCCCAAACACACTGCCCGGGCAACAAAGGAGTGGCTTTGTAAGAAGCATTTCAAGGTCCTGGAGTGGCCTAGCCAGTCTCCAGATCTCAACCCCATAGAAAATCTTTGGAGGGAGTTGAAAGTCCTTGTTGCCCAGCGACAGCCCCAAAACGTCACTGCTCTAGAGGAGATCTGCATGGAGGAATGGGCCAAAATACCAGCAACAGTGTGTGAAAACCTTGTGAAGACTTAGAGAAAACGTTTGACCTCTGTCATTGCCAACAAAGGGTATATAACAAAGTATTGAGATTAACTTTTGTTATTGACCAAATACTTATTTTACCGAGGAATTTACCAATTAATTCATTAAAAATCCTTCAATGTGATTTTCTGGATTTTTTTTTTTCTCATTTTGTCTCTCATAGTTGAGGTATACTTATGATGAAAATTGGAGACCTCTCTCATCTTTTAAGTGGGAGAACTTGCACAATTGGTGGCTGACTAAATACTTTTTTACCCACCGTATGCGAGCGGTTTGAGTCGCACAACACTCCAGGTAGTGCAGAATGTGCGAGGGTCCTTCAGAATCAGAATCAGAATCAGCTTTATTGGCCAAGTATGCACAACACATACAAGGAATTTGACTTTGGCTAAAAACTTGCTCTCATTGTTCAGGTGGAGGATTTAAATAAGGATTCAATGACAACAGAGTATGTACAGTAAATTACAGTCTGTCCACGTTTCTATAAAAGGATGCAAATATATACAGGAATATATGCAGTTATTTACTCAGACTAACCACACTTTGCAGAAATATATGAAAAAATATACAGTCACACAGTATTTCAATGTGAACTCAGATTCAGTGATATAATGTGAATGAAGTAAAAAGCTGTGTGAGAGTTATGTGCAATGTAATAATGGATGAAAAGTCATGAGTACAGCAACAGGTAGGACTAGGTGAATGTTAGGAGTTCATCAGAGTGATGGCTTGAGGAAAGAAACTGTTCCTGTGACGGGTGGTTTTGACCTTCAGTGATCTGTAACGACGACCAGAAGATAGAAGTTCAAACAGTTTGTGGCCGGGGTGTGATGGGTCAGCACAGATGTTTCCCGCCCGTTTCCTGGTTATGGACCGATATACAGTAAGTTCTCAATGGAGGGTAGGTCAGTACCAATGATCCTCTCCGCAGACTTAATGATCCGCTGCAGTCTGGTCTTGTCCTGTTTAGTGGCAGATCCAAACCAGACAGTGATGGAAAAGCAGAGGACAGATTGGATGATGGCGGTGTAGAAGACAACCAGCAGCTCCTGAGGCAAATCAAACTTCTTGAGCTGACGCAGAAAAAACAACCTCTGCTGGGCCTTTTTCCGGACAGTGTCTATATGGGAGGACCACTTCAGGTTCCGGGAGATTGTGGTACCCAGAAACTTGAAGGAGTCCACAGTGGACACTGTGCTGTTGAGGATGGTGAGTGGGGGGAATGAAGGGGGGTGTCGCCTGAAATCCACAGTCATCTCCACCGTTTTGGCTGGGTTAAGTTCAAGATGGTTCTGGCTGCACCAGAGGATCAGCTGCTCCACCTCCCGCCTGTATGCAGACTCATCATCATCCCGGATCAAACCGATGACTGTGGTGTCGTCCGCAAACTTCAACACTGCTTGCAGTTTTAATTACTATTTATAACTTTCAGTTCATTTTTACCTACGCTGATTAGTTGCGTAGAGCAGTTGGTGTTGTCTATCTAACAATGTCTGTGCTCTAACTCAGCAGGGAATGAGGCTCCAGCCACCAAACTTGGTACATAGGTTGACCTTGGGACTAGCACTTACGGCTATACTTTGAGTCAGAAGGTCAAAGATCAAGGTCACAGGGTCATAAAAGGTCAAAATCCATTTTAGCCAAATTTTGTATTTTTACTAGTACAAGGAAGTTCACTTTATCTTCTTATTTCAATTATTTCACTGTTTCTTTTTATCAGACTAAAAGGTCTAAGATTATTCTTCGACTGACTGCAGATGTCAGTCGAAATATGTCAGTGTAAAAAAAAGAACATCTATACCATTTTGTCTGCTAAAAAGAAACAGTGAAATAATAATTGTATTTTTACTGTCTAGGGAGTTGGTGAATGAATCTGATAGCATTTTACCACCCCCCAAGGAGCAACATTAGTGTATAGGGCTGCAACTAATGACTGTTGGTAGTCAACCAACGACTGTTTTGATTATTCGCCAAATCACAATTATTTCTGTCATATCCGCCGTCTCTGTTTCAGTTGGCAGAGTTCCTGTTTGGGGCTGCAGTGCATGTTTAACCTCACCTGTTTGAGTCTGGAGACTTGAGAATATCACCTCGTTCTCAGTCTGTGCCTTTAATATAACACTTTATAAAAGGTCTTCACAGCTAAATAAAATAATGACCCTTCAAACATGAGTTTGAAACTTGAACTTAATGACTTAATCAAAAGTGTTTGTAGCAACACAAATGTCAAATGTCAATGTCACAAATGTCACACTGTTTCACACCAGTGTGTATACAGTGGTGTGAAAAAGTGTTTGCCTCCTTCCTGATTTCTCATTTTTTTGTGTGTTTGTCACACTTAAATGTTTCAGATCATCAAACAAATTTAAATATTAGACAAAGATAACACAAGTAAACACAAAATGCAGTTTTTAATTGAAGGTGTTTATTATTATGGGTAAAAAAAATCCAAACCTACATGGCCCTGTGTGAAAAAGTGATTGCCCCCCCCCCGTTAAAACATAAATTAACCGTGTTTTGTCACATCTTTGGAAAGCTGAGTTCAATTTTCTAGCCATTTCTAAAGCTTTGGGACTCCAGCGAACCACAGTGAGAGCCATTTTCCACAAATGGTAAAAACATGGAACAGTGGTGAACCTTTCCAGGAGTGGCCGACTGACCAAAATTACCCTAAGAGCGCAGTGACGACTCATCCAAGAGGTCACAAAAGACCCCACAACAACATCCAAAGAACTGCAGGCCTCACTTGCCTCAGTTAAGGTCAGTGTTCATGACTCCACCATAAGAAAGAGACTGGGCAAAAATGGCCTGCATGGCAGAGTTCCAAGATGAAAACCACTGCTGAGCAAAAAAGAACATAAAGGCTCATCTCAGTTTTGCCAGGAACTCAACTTTCAACTCAACTTTATTTATTTATATAGCGCCATTTCACAACAACAGTCATCTCATAGCACTATCAACTGTAGGGGGAACCCCCACAGTTGCAGAAAGACCCCAGCAATCAGGCGATCCCCTGTGAGCAAGCACTTGGCGACGGTGGAGAGGAAAAACTCCCTTTTAACCGGAAGAAACCTCCAGCAGAACCAGGCTCAGGGAGGGGCAGTCATCTGCTGCGACTGGCTGGGGGGTGAGGGGATAGAGAAGAAGAAAAGAACAGACATGTAGAGAGCAAACAGCACGATGGGGACTCAATCTATGGGAGAGAACAAACAAATGTTAATGACCAGCAAAAAAAAATATTTCATTGAGTGTGAGGAAAGGAGTGAGGCCCAGTGCATTACTGGAGGTCCCCCGGCTGACTAAACCTATTAGCAGCATAACTAAGGGAGGGTTCAGAAACACATGATCCCTCCCTAATTGTAGGCTATATCAAAAAGGTAGGTATTAGCCCTATTCTTAAAAACAGAGATCGAGTCTGACTCCCGAATCCAGATTGGCAGCTGGTTCCACAGGAGAGGAGCTTGATAACTGAAGGCTCTGCCTCCCATTGTTCTTTTGGAGATTCTAGGTATTACAAGTAATCCTGCATTTTGGGAGCGTAGTGCTCTGTTAGGATAATACGGTAGTATCAGATCTTTTAAATAAAAAGGAGTGTAACGTCGGGGCCATTTTAAGGGAGCCAGGGATTTCCCAGCATGCTTTGCCAGTTTGAAACGTTACTGTGTGTGTTAAATGTGTTATTTCTGAGTTATACTGCTGTGTCATTATAACTGCATTATAATGACCCAGCAGTGTTTAGCAGGATTAGGGCAAGATGTATCATGTGTGTGTAACCATGATTCAAACGGAGGTCTGGGGGAATGACCTCCACTCCTCTGTGTGCTCAGAAGCAAGTGGGGGGTTGGGGTGTGAAAAATAAATCAGGTTGATCACAGCCATCTGCTCCATTGTCTCTTTGTGTGAACCCTTGCAAACGTCACACTGGTATCAGAAGTGGGATATGGAGCAAGATGAAGATCCAGGCGGAGGTGCAGCGGCCGGAGCGGTTCATCGCTCAGCCGGCAACGGAGTGTAGAGCTGAGACGCCGGCCCCTGGAGAGCTTCGCCGCGATGGACGGAGCAGAGCAAACCAGCCCCGTTTCCCGCCCTTTTCAGGGCAGGACGGGCTGGCGATTCCAGAGCGATTAGAAGCGGCAATCGACCGGGAGATGACAGTCTCATCCATCCAGCAGCGGACCAAGATTCCCCGCTACAACGGCGAGAACCTGTTGGATGACCGCCTGGCCCAGGTCGAGTTGGCTGCCGCGCTGATCATCAGAGGAAACCACCGTGCTGAGAGTGAGTGGAGGAGGAGCTACGGCAGATCACAGCAGCGCGTGCACGAAGGAAACAGCCGTGGCGACGCGAGGAAGGACGGCTTCCGCTGCACAGAGCCAGGGTACATGGCATGGTACTGCCCCACACACAGCGCACGACAAACTGGCCCCTCGCCGACGTTAAATTAGAGCGAGGTGGCATGGACGGGGAAAAAGCCGCCTCCTGTAGATGCTTCCCCCGGCAGATGATGTCACAGAGGCCTTTGGAGCGCAGCAGCAGTGGAGCGAGCAGGACAGATCCGGTCTTTTCCCGGGCTCGGCAGGGGCTGGACGCATGGACGCGGGCCAGCGGCCGACTGGGAGATCCTGGCAGCGGTGGGAGTCATGGGACTCCCGCTGCCAGAGGAGGAACTGTGCGTGTCCTACCGCCACCCGATGCTTTTCCTTTCGGTGACGTCACAGAGGCCGTCGGCGCAGGAGCGACGCAGCGGAGCGAGCAGGACGAAGATGCGGCCATTTCCCAGGCGCAGCAAGGGCTGGACGCATGGACGCGGGCCAGCAGCCGCCTGGGAGAACTGGCAGCGGTGGGAGTCGGCCGGAGCGGGCCTGGGACTCCCGCTGCCAGGGAAGGGACTGTGCGTGGTCCTACAGAGGCTGTCAGATGTGTCCATCCGCCCGCTGATGGCCAAACCGGAACCCTACCCCAACCAGATGCTCTGACCGAGACTCAGATGGCCCGTGCATGCCGCCCTGGCACCGGGCTGACTCGCGTTGGATTTCTGAAAGTGGACTTTGAATTTTCTGGGGACAGAAACCAGTCCGGGGGGGGGGGGGGGCAGTGTAACGTCGGGGCCATTTTAAGGGAGCCAGGGATTTCCCAGCATGCTTTGCCAGTTTGAAACGTTACTGTGTGTGTTAAATGTGTTATTTCTGAGTTATACTGCTGTGTCATTATAACTGCATTATAATGACCCAGCAGTGTTTAGCAGGATTAGGGCAAGATGTATCATGTGTGTGTAACCATGATTCAAACGGAGGTCTGGGGGAATGACCTCCACTCCTCTGTGTGCTCAGAAGCAAGTGGGGGGTTGGGGTGTGAAAAATAAATCAGGTTGATCACAGCCATCTGCTCCATTGTCTTTGTGTGAACCCTGCAAACGTCACAGGAGCCTGATTGTTTAGAGCTTTGTAAGTAAGAAGAAGGATTTTAAACTTAATTCTAAACTCTATGGGAAGCCAATGAAGGGAGGCCAGAACCGGAGAGATATGATCTCTCTTTCTAGTACCTGTTAAAACTCTTGCTGCAGCATTTTGGATCAGCTGAAGACTTTTTAAAGATGTTTTAGGACAGCCTGATAATAAAGAATTACAATAATCTAATCTCGAGCTAACAAAAGCGTGGATCAGTTTCTCAGCATCACTCTGAGACAAGATGCTCCTAATCTTGGCAATATTACGCAAATGATAGAAGGCAGTCTTAGAAACAAATTTAATATGTGAATTGAAGGACAGATCCTGATCAAAAATAATTCCAAGGTTCCTCACAGAGCTATTAAGAGAAAGAGTAACCACATCCAAACTGAAAGTTTGATTTGGAAAGGAATTTCTAAGGTTTTTTGGACCAACAAGAATGACTTCAGTCTTATCTGAATTTAATAGCAGGAAATTACAAGTCATCCAAGCTTTGATTTCCTTAAGACAGGCTTCTAACTTGGCTAATTGATTACTATCATCTGGCTTCATTGACAGGTATAATTGTGTGTCATCTGCATAACAATGAAAATGTATACAGTGCTTTCTAATAATGTTGCCTAACGGAAGCATATATAAACTAAAAAGAGTAGGGCCTAGCACAGATCCCTGTGGAACTCCATGACTAAGCTTTGAGTTGAAAGAAAACTCATTATTTACATGGAACCTATCAGATAAATAAGATCTAAACCACTGCAACGAAGTTCCATTAAGTCCAACATAGTGTTCTAATCTATCAAGTAGAATATTATGATCGATAGTATCAAAAGCTGCACTAAGGTCTAAAAGGACAAGTACAGAAACTAGTCCATTATCAGATGCGATGAGGAGGTCGTTAGTGACCTTCGCTAAGGCTGTTTCAGTACTATGATGGATTCTAAACCCAGATTGAAACTCTTCAAGTAAACCATTTCCCTGCAGGTGGTCAAATAATTGCATAGCAACAACTCTTTCTAAGATTTTTGAAATGAAAGGGAGATTAGAGATTGGTCTATAGTTAGCTAAAGCTCCTGGATCTAGCGTTGGCTTTTTGAGTACCGGGTTTAATTACAGCCATTTTGAAAGCCTGCGGTACATGGCCTAAAGTTAATGAAGAATTGATTATATGAAGAATAAAGCTACCAATAAGTGGGAAGACTTCTTTAAATAACCTGGTAGGAATAGGGTCTAAAAGACAAGTTGAAGGTTTGGATGAGGAAACTATTTTGTCTAACTCACAAAGGTCGATTGGAGTAAACTCATCAAGACAGACATCAATAGAAGGAGTTGTAGTAGTTACAGTATTTAAGTTAACTGTGGGAAGAATCAGGAAACGTCTTGATGATCCCCAAGACTGTTGGGAAAATACTCTGTGGACTGACAAGACAAAAGTTGAACTGTTTGGAAGGTGTGTGTCCCATTACATCCAGCGTAAAAGTAAGACAACACTTCAGAAAAGGAACATCATGCCAACAGTAAAATATGGTGGTGGTAGTGTGATGGTCTGGGGCTGTTTTGCTGCTTCAGGACCTGGAAGACTTGCTGTGGTAAATGGAACCATGAATTCTGCTATCTACTAAAAAATACTGAAGAAGAATGTCCAGCCATCTGTTTGTGACCTCAAGCTGAAGTGCCATTGGGTTCTGCAGCAGGACGATGATCCAAAACACACCAGCAAGTCCACCTCTGAATGGCTTAAGAAAAACAAAATGAAGACTTTAGAGTGGCCTAGTCAAAGTCCTGACCTGAATCCGATGGAGATGCTGTGGCATGACCTTAAAAAGGCAGCTCATGCTCGAAAACCCTCCAATGTGGCAGAATTGCAACAATTCTGCAAAGATGAGTAGGTCAAAATTCCTCCACAGCGCTGTAAAAGAGTCATTGCCAGTTATCGCAAAAGTTTGATTGTAGTTGTTGCTGCTAAGGGCGGCCCAACCAGTTATTAGGTTTAGGGGGCAATCACTTTCTCTCTCTCTCTCTCTCTCTCTCGCTATCTCTCTCTCACACACACACACACACACACACACGCACGCACACAGAGTGGTGTGGAAAAAGTGTTTGCTCCCTTCCTGATTTCTCATTTTTTTCGTATGTCACACTTAAATGTTTCAGATCATCAAACAAATGCAAATATTAGACAAAGATAACATAAGTAAACATAAAATGCAGTTTTTAAATGAAGATGTTTATTATTAATGGAAAAAAAAATCCAAACCTACATGGCCTTGTGTGAAAAAGTAATTGCCCCCTAAACCTAATAACTGGTTGGGCCGCCCTTAGCCGCCCTTAGCAGCTGTAATCAAGCTTTTGCGATAACTGGCAATGAGTCTTTTACAGCGCTGTGGAGGAATTTTGACCTACTCATCTTTGCAGAATTGTTGCAATTCTGACACATTGGAGGGTTTTCGAGCATGAACTGCCTTTTTAAGGTCATGCCACAGCATCTCCATCGGATTCAGGTCAGGACTTTGACTAGGCCACTCCAAAGTCTTCATTTTGTTTTTCTTAAGCCATTCAGAGGTGGACTTGCTGGTGTGTTTTGGATCATTGTCCTGCTGCAGAACCCAATGGCGCTTCAGCTTGAGGTCACAAACAGATGGCTGGACATTCTTCTTCAGGATTTTTTGGTAGATAGCAGAATTCATGGTTCCATTTACCACAGCAAGTCTTCCAGGTCCTGAGGCAGCAAAACAGCCCCAGACCATCACACTACCACCACCATATTTTACTGCTGGCATGATGTTCCTTTTCTGAAATGCTGTGTTACTTTTATGCCGGATGTAATGGGACACAGACCTTCCAAAAAAGTTCAACTTTTGTCTTGTCAGTCTACAGAGTATTTCCCCAAAAGTCTTGGGGATCACCAAGATGTTTTCTGGCAAAACTGAGATGAGCCTTTATGTTCTTTTTGCTCAGCAGTGGTTTTTGTCTTGGAACTCTGCCATGCAGGCCATTTTTGCCCAGTCTCTTTCTTATGGTGGAGTCGTGGACACTGACCTTAAATGGGGCAAGTGAGGCCTGCAGTTCTTTGGATGTTGTTGTGGGGTCTTTTGTGACCTCTTGGATGAGTTGTTGCTGTGCTCTTGGGGTAATTTTGGTCGGCCGACCACTTCTGGGAAGGTTCACCACTGTTCCATGTTTTCGCCATTTATGGATAATGGCTCTCACTGTGGATTGCTGGAGTCCCAAAGCTTTAGAAATGGCTTTATAACCTTTTCCAGACTGATGGATCTCATTTGCTTTGTTTCTCATTTGTTCCTGAATTTCTTTGGATCGCAGCATGATGTCTAGCTTTTGAGGATCTTTTGTTCTACTTCACTTTGTCAGGCAGGTCCTATTTAAGTGATTTCTTGATTGAGAATAGGTGTGGCAGTAATCAGGCCTGGGTGTGGCTAGAGAAATTGAACTCAGCTTTCCAAAGATGTGATAAACCACAGTTAATTTATGTTTTAACAAGGGGGGAGGGGTCACTTTTTCCACTTTTTTTTAAATAATAAACACCTTCATTTAAAAATGGCATTTTGTGTTTACTTGTGTTATCTTTGTCTAATATTTAAATTTGTTTGATGAGCTGAAACATTTACACTAAGTGTGACAAATATACAAAAAAAAAAGAAATCAGGAGGGGGCAAACACTTTTTCACACCACTGTATTATTTACAAAAAGTTAGGGATATTCGGCTTTCAGGTGAAATTTCAGGATGCACCTAAAATGCACTTTCACCTTTTCAGGTGAACTTAATTTGACCTTCTCTAACCTTTTGAATATACATGTCCAGCTGCTCAGTGTTTCAGTACTTTTTGCATAATTTGCTGTTCTCTAACAATGTGCTTCATGTCAAAATTCACAACAGGTGTTTGATCCATGAATCGACCAATAAATTTTCTGGTTCAATTAGAATTGGTGTTTAAACACTCCTCTTCAACATGCTGTTTACATTTTGACATCATGAGACCAAGATGGCACCTAACAATTGATCAACAGTAGGTGAGAGGCACCCAAGTGTCACTTCACACTATTCAAAACCATTTACATCAGCGTGGTCTGCATGCTAGATGACCTCCAAGGGTACCTGACCACACCGCCAGGCACAGGCGTCATCATCTTACATGGGCCAGGGAGTATTTATGCTGGACAAGGGACCAGTGGGCCTCAGTGCTGTTCTGTGATAAAAGTCGATTCACGCTGAGCAGAAATGATGGCCGCCAATGAAGTTGGGGACATCAAGGAGAGTGCAATGCATCAGCCACTGTTGTTACCAGACAAGCCTTTGGTGGTGGTGGTGTCACAGTCTGGACAGGTGTATCTCGTCACTACAGAACTGCCCTACACCTTGTGAATGGTATAGTGACAAGTCGATACTACCTGAATAACATCATTAATCCAGTCATTGTGCCCCTGTATGAACAACACAGGCCTAATTTCATCTTCATGGATGACAATACTTCAGCTCATCGAGGTTGCATCATTATGGAACGGCTGCTGGAGGCTGGGGTACCTCAAATGGATTGGCCTGCACTTTCTCCAGACCTGAATCCCATAGAAAATGTATGGGATCAGCTGAGTCACCATGTAGAGGCTTGTAACCCTGCACCCCACAACCCCAATGACCTGAGGGCCGCCCTTCAAGAAGAGTGGAATGCCATGCCTCAGCAGACAATAAGTCGACTTGTCAAAAGTATGAGACGTCATTGTCAAGCTGTAATTGATGCTCAAGGGCACATGACAAGTTATTTAGACATTGCCATTTTTTGTTTTGGTATACCCACCACTGTTGTTGGCTTTTGCTTCAATAAGTTATTTGAGATGAGGAAATCACCTTTGCATGCTTCTACTTAAATGCCCTACTTTCATGAGATCATATCACTGTAGTGTGAACTTTTTACATTTTCCATAAATTTCACCCAAAAGCCAAATATCTTTTTGTGAGTAGTAAAAGATATATAAGATATATATATATATATATATAATTAGACAAAGATAACTGGAGTAAACACAAAATGCAGTTTGTAAAAGATGATTTCATTTATTAAGGGAAAAAAAACCTATCCACCACCCCTCCATTACATCATGAATTGACAGTGATTAACCACCTTTTTTTTTTTTTTGAAAACTGTGTTCAATTTCATGAGCGGCACCCAGGCCTGATTACTGCCAGACCTGTTGAATCAAGAAATCACTTGAATAGAACCTATCTGACAAAGTGAAGTAGGCTAAAAGATCTCTAAAAGCAACACATCATGCAGCGATCTAAAAAAATTGATGAGAAACAAAAACCCAGAACATCATCTAAGGAACTGTAGGCCTCACTTGCCTCAGTTTGGACACTAGTCCATGATTCAGCAATAAGAGACTGGGCCAAAATGGCATCCATGGTAGAGTTCCAAGGCAAAAACCACTGCAAACCAAAAAGAACACAAAAGCTCACCTCACACTTGCCAACTCAAAACAACAACAAAACCCCCCCCCATCTCAATGATCCCCAATACTTTTGGGAAAATATTCTGTGCACTGATGAGACAAAAGGTGAACATTTTTGGAAGGTGTGTATCCCATTACATAAAAAACTAACATTTCATAAAGAGAACATGATACCAAAAGTCAGACATGGTGGTGGTAGTGTGATGGTCTGGGGCTGCTTTGCTGCTTCAGGACCTGGACGACTTGCTGTAATTGATGGAACCATGAATTCTACTCTCTACCAGAAAATCCTAAAAGAGAATGCCCGGCCATCAGTCCATGACCTCAAGCTCAAGCACGCCGATGTGGCGGAATTAAGACAATTCTGCAAAGAAGAGTGGGCCAAAATTCCTCAACAGTGATGTAAAAGATTCAGTGCCAGTTATTGCAAATGCTTGATTGTAGTTGTTGCTGCAGTTATTAGGTTTAGGGGGCAATTCCTTTTTCCACATAGGACCAAGTAGGTTTGCATAGCTTTTTTCCCCTAATAAATGAAATCATTTAATAAAAATGGAATTTACATTTATTTGGGTTATCGTTGTCTAAAATTAAAATTTGTTTGATTATCTGAAATATTTAAAAAAAAAAATCAGCAGGGGGCAAATACTTTTTCACAGCACTACTGTACATCCATACAGGTGCATTTCAATAAATTAGAAAGTCATCAAAAAGTTATTACAGTAATTCAATAAAAAAAAACTCATATTCATTACACACTTCATTTGACTGCTGCCTTTAGGGGTCACCCCAGTGGATCATCTGCCTCCATCTCACCCTATCCCTTGCATCTTCCTCTGGAACACCAACCCTCTCCATGTCCTCCTTCACTACATCCATGAATCTTCTCTGTGGTCTTCCTCTTTTCTTCCTGCCGAGCAGCTCCATCTTCAACCTCCTTTGCCCAGTATATCCACCATCCCTCCTCTTACTTAGCCCCAAAGCCAGGCGGCTGTAGGAGCACCACCGATGACTTTTTGACAAGTTCCCTCCATCTTGTACGGTCCTCTGCTAACCTCATTATGCTGGTGAGAGGTAGGTTTGTCCATTCCTTGATGTTATCATCCCACCTTTTCTTCCGTTTGCTGTGTCTCCTTCCTCCAGGTATGGTGCCTTGTATGATGGTTTTTGCAATTCCAGTGGATCGTGTCACATGGCCATACCAGTTCATTTTCCTGCTTTTCACAATGGAGAGGAGGTCCTCATATGGTCCAGTGGCTGCTCTGATGTGATTCTGCACTGCTTCGTTTGCAATGTGGTCTTTGTAAGAGATGCACTTGATTTTCCTGTAGCATCTCAGCTCAAAGACTTGGATCCTCTTTTGTAGGTCCACCGTCCATGATTCACATGCATAGAGGAAGGTTGAGATGACCAATGAATTCCTCCTCTACACGTCCAAACCGTCTCAGCCTTGTCTCTCTTACTTTGTCTCCATACCGTTCAACCTGAGCTGTCCCCGATATACTCATTTCTAATCTTGTCCCTCCTAGTCACTCTCAATGAGAGCATCTTCAGCTCTCCCACCTCCAGCACCGCCTCCTTTTTGTCAGCACCAGCATCTCCAAACCATGCATCATAGCAAGTCTCACTTCCATGTTACCATCTTGTAAATCTTCCCTTTCACTTTAGTCATTTTCTGTCACAAATCACCCCTGACATCTTCACCCACTCCACCCTGCCTGCACTCTCTTCTTCATCTCTCTTGTGCATTTTCCATTACTTTGGATGGTTGACTGCAGGGATTTAAACTCATCGATTTTCACTACTTCTACTCTTTCCATCTTCACCGTTACACCTGCCTCCCTGTCATCTGCTGGTCTTTGTCCACTGTGCTTTAACAAGTCTAAAGTCAGTGTAGCCGTTTAGCAGAAAATTTTAGAACACTTCATGTTTCCTTCTGCTGACAAGCTTTATGGAGATGCTGATTACATTTTCCAGCAGGACTTGGCACCTGCCCACACTGCCAAAAGTACCAATACCTGTTTGCTTTTTTATGACCATGGTATCACTGTACTTGACTGGCCAGCAAACTCTCTTGACTTAAGCCCCATAGAGAATCTATGGAGTATTGTCAAGAGGAAGATGAGAGACACCAGACCCAACAATGCAGACGAGCTGAAGGCCGCTATCAAAGGAACCTGGGCTTCCAGAACACCTCAGCAGTACCACAGGCTGATCACCTCCATGCCACGCCACCTTGATGCAGTAACTCATGCAAAAGGAGCCCCAAGTATTGAGTTTGTACATGGACAGACTTTTCACTAGACTTTTCCTATTAAAAATCAATTTTTTAAAGTTAATTTTATGCAATCTTTAAATATTTTGAGAAACTGAAATTGAGGTTTTCATGAGCTGTAAGCCATAAATATCAAAATTAAAAGAAATACTTGAAATATACATCACTGTGTGTGATGAATCTATAGTTTCATTTTTTAAAAAAAATTGAATTACTGAAATAACCTTTTGATTACTTTCTAGTTTACCGAGATTCACCTGTATATACGGCACATTTATAGCTGGATGAAAATACAAACGTGCCAATTATTGCCCCATGTTTACCTCTGTATGGCAAGAATAAAAAATAGAAAAACAGTATCAAAGTCTGAAAAATGTGTTTATTATGTTTATACAGCATATTGTTATAGGTGTACATTTTCTTTAATTCAGAAAATTTAACATATCCTTTCTGCTTATTAGGCGAGATACGTCACTAGCCACAATATAGTCTTTACTAAAAAGAGAGAACATTTTCCTTTTATGATGACTGGTTATTTAGCTGGACTTGGACTGTGTTAATGGATTTATACTCAGATGGCATTTCAATTGGGCATCAAGGACAGATAAAACAGGAGACAACTGCAGACATGGAAACAACTTGAGGTTTCAAGAAAACGGTACATTTCGCACTCCTGATACGGGGATTCAAACTGCAAGCAAGAACCTTCCGTGCAACATTTGGTTTTCTTAAAAAAAAAGTTGCCTCTAGGCAGTGGGCTGCACAGCTTTTATCCTCTGCCTACTTGTTAATTTAAATGTCAGCTGTGTCATTTTAAGACAGGGATTAAAAGTGCCAACACTTCGTTCAGGCCAACACGCATCACAGGCAACAATTTCTTACTGTGGTGAGTGAAATTAGGAAACCATGTGAATGTGAGAGGAAAGAACTGTTCATCTACAACCAGTATGGTTTATTACAAGAACATGATATAAGAGCAGAGCCAGTCGGTGGTATTTTTTTCTTCAACAATTCATCCTAATTCTATTTAACCTTCAAGCTTCTATTTTAATAAACCACACTCGAAATAATATAAAAAAAAACCACCATCTACTATTTCATTCCTTAACTGAGGTGCTCCCATGGTCTCACTTTGATTACATCTAAAAAAAACAAAAACCAAAAACATGATATAGACAGAGAGAAGAACAGAAGATCTACAGTCCAAGTCTGCCACAATCCCATCCTGGTGTTAATATCCGCTTTCCTCATAACCCTCTCAAACATCATCTTCCAACCCTGGAACTGAAATGATTAAAATAAAAGCTCAGAGATGGCTAGCCACCAAGTCATGATTCATCAGTGCAAGGGAGACTTGGCACTGCAGCAGCCTGTGACGTCTGCGAGCCCAAACCTACGGCGTCTCCTAAAAATAAAACCACAGATATGCTGGAGCTGATCAAGGAGTGGTCTTTATTGGTTTTTAATCAAAGGCCGAGTTTCAACAACGATGGTGCCACCTCGTAAAAAAAGTCAGAAGAGTCCGTTATCGATGACCCCTTGCTCAAAAACAGCCAAGTTGTTTACACACCAGCAGACAGTACAAAAAAAAAAAAAGCTGAAAAAAGAGGGAAACTCAAAAACACTGACGGCATCATACCAAACAAGATATATTACAAATTCTGTTAGCAATAACTTATAAGCACATCATGCAATAAAAAAGTAAAATTAAGGATGAGAAACGATACATTTCCCCTCTCTTTTTGCCCCCCTTAAAATGTATTGGCAAGCAAGTTAATAATGTCCGTTCTGATTTGGTTGCCCCCCCTCCCCCTCCCCAGTGTGGCACTTGAGTTCTTCTGACATAGTTGCTGTTTTTATCTTTTCTTCTTGATGAGGTAAAAATGAGATCGTGAAGTACTGGGATGATGATGATGAAGAGGGTGATGGAGAGAAGAGTAGAGAGTGAGTGAAGCTCAGACGTCCACCCAGCTCTGCTCCACGATGGCCGTCACCCTCTTTTCATACTCCCTCTTGTTTTCCTGATAGAGCTGTGCGGCCTGGCTGTTGGCTGGGCTATTGGGGTTTGGCTCATCCAGCAATGACTGAAAATAAAAAGCATATTTGTTCCATGTGGAGCACTGCTAAGCTGGAGAGAACATACAGCTTCATCAACAATCCAAATCAGGCTGCATTCATCATGAAAACAAAATCAAACCAACAAACCTGGATGGAAGTGAGTATGGACGACACATCATATGTAGGGCTCCAGCGATTCTGAAGAATGTCTAAACATATACTGCCATCTGCATAAACTGGAAAACACAAAGAAATGAGAAAAAAACAGATCAACATGAGAAATCATGTTGCCAAATGTAGCCTGTGTCCCCCCACCCCCCGCCCAATTTTAACCCATTACTACTAGGGATGAGCCAATACCACTTTTTCAAGTCTGATACCAATACTGAGTATCGGCTGATACCACCTCTCTCATTTAAAACAACAAAAGTACAGAACATACTTTGGTAATGACTGGTTGCATTTTGTACACATAAAAACAAATCTACAAGTTAAAGAATATATTACAAATTTGACTCAGTTCAGCAACACTGCTGCTTTTTTTATTTTAATCTTTGCAACATTGGCAGCATTTCACTGGTCAGCACTATGTAAACATGCATTCTGAAGTTTTAAGTGCAAATTTATCCAAACTTTAAAGCTGAGTATTTAAGTAAACATTCAGATGAAATTCAAAGTGCCACTTTATGCATGAGGTAAAAAAATACTGTAGATCTGAAAATAAAGGAACTCTAAGTTGTATTTTTGTCATCCATTATTATTATTATCATCTTAAGTATTATCCCGGTCCTCAGTTTATTTAGTAGTGTTCCTGATATTATTCTGTCCATTCTAAGTTTTGCTCTTATTTTGAAGTCATTCCTGTTCCATTTCCTGTAGCCTTATTGTTGTAGTCCTGCTTCCAGTTCACCATTATGATTTGCTATGTACGTTTCTGTTATCCAACTCTCATCAGCTGTTCCTCATTCTCCGCCGAAAGGCAAGCCCATTTTATGTCTTTGTTCCTGTCAGTTTCCACGTTCCTGTCTGGTTTGTACTTTAAGTTTCATTCTTTTGTTTACATTTCAGTTTTAGCATTTTCCAGCCTCTGAGCTGGAAAAGCAGTGGCTGCTGATGCACACCACACTTCCTTCTGCTTAGTTCTTGACAGAATTCGGCATACTCCTTTACTGCGATACTTTTGCAAGTGTTTTATCAAGTTGGTGGTGTTAAAATTGTAAATGCTGGTACCACACAGCAAACCTAACGTGGCGAGTCCTACAGAAAGGCTCCAGTGACACTCGTTTCCTTTGACGGAAGCCATGCACAGTGTGGCAGAGAAGGTGATCGCACCTTCATTTTAATATTATTAATGTATTGGATCGGTAAATTACTTTTATTCCTTACCAATTTTGATCCAGCCATTTGCCTACTGTGGACTGGATCAGCTCATCCCCAATTACTACTGCTACAAATGCATTTTGACACCTTAGGCCAGTGTTTTTCAACCAGGGGTCCTCGAAAGAATGTTCACGGGTCCTTGGGAAAAGGTCTAATTTAACTTCTCAAATGGCCCAAAAAATGCAAATAATTTGCCACTGTTGTGCATGGATGCTTGTAGTGGCTCCTCCATGTCGGTAGGTGGGCGTATGAATGCAATAATAACGGCTACCATCTTCTTCTTCATGTGATTTACTGAGGTTAATGACCTTGTTAAGACATGCTGGAGGTCACAGTGACTAGATGAAAGTCAGCGGCATATAAATATTCGAAAAGATTCAGATTCTGAACTGGGACCAGGACAAAATTCTTACCCAGGTGAAGGGCCGAGCAGTTGTCAAAAGAAAGCTAATGACCTCAAGGCAGTACAGCAAAAATCTTTGTTCGGATTCATTTCCACTGGGAATCCAGCTGCACCAAGTCGGTTATGCTTGGTGTGCAGGGAAAAGCTACACAACTGTGTCATGGTCCCAATGTAAGCTTGAACGTCATTTCAAAATGAAACACCTGTCTGCTATTCCTCAGTTCCTGCCAGGATATCAGCTTTGCGTTCATCTAAACAGACCCAAGTTTCAGACAGAGTATAAACTAATTACAACATGAAATTGTCACAAATGCTGTAATAGGCAACAATATAATAGAATAGCCTTTACTGTCATTGTACTGTTGTACAGTACAATGAAATTGTGAGTGCTCCACCAGGCTACTGCGGAATAAAGCATTTTGAGACATTTTTGGTTGATGTAAAAAGGGATCCTTGGCTCAAAAAAGGTTGAAAAACACCACCTTATGCTTCCTTCATCCAGATGCTACATCAATAATCACTTACAGCGGGGAAAATAAGTATTGAACACACCAACATTTTTCTCAAACATATTTCTGATGGAGCCATTGACCCGAGATGTTCACCAGATATCAGTCACAACCCAAGTAATCCATACATACAAAGAAATCAAGGCAACTGTGTCCACAAAACAAGTTATATTTAATAAAGTGGAATGACACAGGAAATAAGTATTGGACACACTTGGTGAAATTTATGTAATATTTAGTAGAAAAGCCTTTGTTGGTAATAACAGCTTCCAGATGCCTCCTGTATGGAGAAACTAGGTGCAGGCATTGCTCAGGAGTGATTTTAGCCCATTCTTCCACACAAACAGTCATCAAATCTTTAAGGTTCCATGGGTGTCTTCTATGAACTCTGATCTTCAGTTCGTTTCATAGATTTTCAATTGGATTCAGGTCAGGTGACTGACTGGGCCATTCTAGCAGTTTTATTTTCCTTCTCTGGAGCCAGGTGAGTTTTCTTGGCTGTGTGTTTGGGATCACTGTCTTGCTAAAATGTCCACCCCCGTTTCATCTTCAGCATCTTGGCAGAGGGCAACAGGTTCTCATCAAGGATGTCTCTGTACATTTGTTCATTCATCTTTGCTTCAATTATATGAAGTCTGCCTGTACCATGTGCTGAAAAACACCCCCACACCATGATGCCCCCACCTCCAAACTTCACTGTTGGTATGGTGTTTTGGGGCTGATGTGCAGTACCATTTCTTCTCCAAACATGCCGTGTGTTGTGGCACGCAAAAAGTTCAATTTTGTTCTCATCTGACCAGACTATATTCTCCTAGTATTTTACTGGCTTGCCCAAATGTTGTGCAGTAAACTTTAAACAAGCTTTAACATGCTTTTTCTTCAGCAATGGAGTCTTGCGAGATGAACGGGCATAGAGCCCATGTCAGTGGAGTGCATTACTTATTGTTTTCTTTGAAACAGCAGTACCTGCTAACTCCAGGTCTTTCTGGAGCTTTCCACGAGTGGTCCTTAGCTCTTGGATAACTCTGATAATTCTTTTGACTCCTCTGTCAGAAATCTTGCAAGGAGCTCCTGGTCGTGGCCGGTTTATGGTAAAATGATGTTCTTTCCACTTCCGAATGATGGCTCCAACAGGGCTCACTGGAACATTCAGCAGTTTAGAAATGCACCTGTAACCAATGCCATCATTATGCCTCGGTGAAACGGAGAGGCATACGGTAATCAGTCAATACGTCTGTGTGTATCTGTCTGTCCGCCCCTCAGTTTCAGCTCACCCAGCCAAAATTAAGTGGAACTAAAGGCTTGTATCATTGTATCACCATATTTTCTCGACTTTTAATTTGCCAGAATTCCGAGATAAGGCTTTGTTTTCGAAATAAACACAAATTTAACTCACCTTTAATGTCAATGAAGCCAGGGGAAAAGGTACTGTGATGACTATGCCGGACCACTAGAGGCGGCAGTGTGACTTTTGTACAGCACAACACAGCACTTGTTTTTTTTTTTTTTTTTACAGCACGTGGAGCTGAACCGTTATAAAATAGCAGTTACTGAAAAAAACAAAAAAACAAAACACGTATTCAGCAGCTACACAATTTATTCATCACATCGATTGTTTTCACACTGGTTTTAGCGTTTAGTTTTGCAGAGGAAGGATGAGGTAAAACTCGTTAAAAACTCCAAGTCCCAACAATCCTCGCCCGCTAATGGTCGCAGTGAACTGCGCATGCGCCCGGAAACTCCTGCCACAGGGAAGTACTGAGCAATCTGCCAATACTGGGTGAACAAATGTCTGTCTTTTTGCCCGTCGGTTTTCCTACTCTGCCACTAAACAGCAAAAGCTCCCGTTTGTGTTGTTTGTCATTGTATTCACGTACCTCCATCGCTTCCACTATTTAAAACATCTGCCACCATGCTCTTTTGTTTGGATTGAAGCTGTTCAAATCAGTTTAGTGGCTCTTGGCTGCTGCCGACAGAACGGGCATGTGAACTGCAGATTATTTTTACTGCGCATACGTGTACTCCAAAACTACTGGATGGATTTGGATGAACTTTTTACCAGAGGTCATCCTTGGGCTAGAGAAGAACCATAACATTTTGGTGATGATCCCAGAATGCATGCCTCCACCAAGGCTCGTATCTTCTCAGTGTGTTAGCAAGAATACTCCAAAACAACTAGATGGATTTGGATGAAATTTTTACCACAGGTGGTCCTTGAGCTAGAGAGGAACCCATAATATTTTGGTGATGATCCGAGAATGCATACCTCTGCCAAGACTCTAGCACTGAGGCATCAGCACCTTGGTGCTTTCACTATGTTTTGCAACAATAAGGCTGCAAAGGCCGAGAGAGAGCTCTTTGCTTCTATCCATCATGAGTTCTTTGTGGTGTGACAATCTGATATTCACAGACCTTTTTAAAGGCTATCAGTCAGGATTTAACCAGCAGAAATCAATTTGCACTGATGGCTTTCTAAATTCTGATGAATTTCAACTGATTTCTTGGCTTTCTATGCCTTTTTGCACCTCTTTTTCTTCACGTGTTCAATACTTGTTCCCTGTGTCAATCCACTTTATTAAATATAACTTGTTTTGTGAACACAGTTGCCTTGACTCCTTTGTATGTATGGATTACTTGGGTTGTTACTGACATCCAGTGAAAATCTCAGGTTAACTGTTCCATCAGAAATATGTTTAATGAGAAAAATGTTGACATGTTAAATACTTAATTTTCCCCGCTGTATTTTTAGACCAATAACATACATCAATGACACTGGACAGTTTCAATTAGTGTTGTAGTTCTCGAGATCGGTCTTGGTCTCAAGATCGGTCTCTAGACCAGTATTTCCAAGGTCTGGGTCTCATCTCGAAGTCATTTTCACTCAGTCTTGTCTCGGACAAAACAGTCTTGGGATTTTAAATCAAGACCATTACTGGTTTATTGTCCACACAATTATTATGATTACAAACAGATATCCCCCTTAAATGTAGCAATAATGCAATATGCAAGTTTACTTTTATGCCACTGTGGTGGACCACCAGGAGGTCCCACTCTCTCACCCAGTGACTTGGGGAGTAGGACGAAGGGGCACGAAATGTAAATATACAGTGGGGCAAAAAAGTATTTAGTCAGCCACCAATTGTGCAAGTTCTCCCACTTAAAAGATGAGAGAGGTCTCCAATTTTCCATCATAGGTATACCTCAACTATGAGAGAAAAAATGAGAAAAAAAAAATCCAGAAAATCACATTGAAGGATTTTTAGTGAATTAATTGGTAAATTCCTTGGTAAAATAAGTATTTGGTCACCTACAAACAAGCAAGATTTCTGGCTCTCACAGACCTGTAACTTCTTTAAGAGGCTCCTCTGTCCTCCACTCGTTACCTGTAGTAATGGCACCTGTTTGAACTCGTTATCAGTATAAAAGACACCTGTCCACAACCTCAAACAGACTCCAAACTCCACTATGGCCAAGACCAAAGAGCTGTCAAAGGACACCAGAAACAAAACTGTAGACCTGCACCAGGCTGGGAAGACTGAATCTGCAATAGGTAAGCAGCTTGGTGTGAAGAAATCAACTGTGGGAGCAATTATTTGAAAATGAAAGACATACAGGACCACTGATAATCTCCCTCGATCTGGGGCTCCACGCAAGATCTCACCCCGTGGGGTCAAAATGATCACGAGAACGGTGAGCAAAAATCCCAGAACCACATGGGGGGACCTAGTGAGTGACCTGCAGAGAGCTGGGACCAAAGTAACAAAGGCTACCATCAGTAACACACTACGCCGCCAGGGACTCAAATCCTGCAGTGCCAGACGTGTCCCCCTGCTTAAGCCAGTACATGTCCAGGCCCATCTGAAGTTTGCTAGAGAGCATTTGGATGATCCAGAAGAGGATTGGGAGAATGTCATATGTTCAAATGAAACCAAAACAGAACTTTTTGGTAAAAACTCAACTTGTCGTGTTTGGAGGAGAAAGAACACCATACCTACTGTGAAGCATGGGGGTGGAAACATCATGCTTTGGGGCTGTTTTTCTGCAAAGGGACCAGGACGACTGATCCGAGTAAAGGAAAGAATGAATGGGGCCATGTATTGTGAGATTTTGAGTGAAAACCTCCTTCCATCAGCAAGGGCACTGAAGATGAAACGTGGCTGGGTCTTTCAGCATGACAATGATCCCAAACACACCGCCCGGGCAACAAAGGAGTGGCTTCGTAAGAAGCATTTCAAGGTCCTGGAGTGGTCTAGCCAGTCTCCAGATCTCAACCCCATAGAACATCTTTGGAGGGAATTGAAAGTCCGTGTTGCCCAGCGACAGCCCCAAAACATCACTGCTCTAGAGGAGATCTGCATGGAGGAATGGGCCAAAATACCAGCAACAGTGTGTGAAAACCTTGTGAAGACCTACAGAAAACGTTTGACCTCTGTCATTGCTAACAAAGGGTATATAACAAAGTATTGAGATGAACTTTTGTTATTGACCAAATACTTATTTTCCACCATAATTTGCAAATAAATTCTTTAAAAATCAGACAATGTGATTTTCTGGATTTTTTTTTCTCACTTTGTCTCTCATAGTTGAGGTATACCTATGATGAAAATTGGAGACCTCTCTCATCTTTTAAGTGGGAGAACTTGCACAATTGGTGGCTGACTAAATACTTTTTTACCCCACTGTATGTGCCTGGGGCTAGGAGATGTAAACGCAGGTGCCTTGGTGCCCAGGGGGGAGAAATGTATGCACCTGGGGCAAGAGGTGTATTCGCCAAGGCGCATGAAAAATATATGCACCTTGGCACCTGTGGCAGGAGGAGTTAATGCATGCGCCTTGGCGCCAAGGAGTCGATCTTTTTGTTGGAGTGAATAAAGTTCTGAATTGGCAGCTCTCGTTTCTCGTCACATCATTCCTCCCCACCACCACTATCAGTCACAACCCTGCTCCTTCACCCAAGCAGGAGAAGATGAGAGGAAATGGAGACTGGACACTGCATGGTCGGAGCAGATATGTCGGAAAACTCTAAAGTTATTAAGTTTGGTTTTCAACACCACAAAGAATTTGTCTGTAAAAGGACATGCCAACGTAAACACTCAGCAGTGCGCAGATTCTGCAGTACACAGCTAACAGAAACAGCTGGAACGACATCCACCTTCTACCGGCACTCTGAAAGGAAGCATAAAGAAAAGTAAACTAATGTTAAGTGTAGGCTGACATTGCAAAGCTAGCTCCCTGCGCTACAACTCTTGAAGTTCTTCACCTAAAATACATTTAGCATAAATTAGCTTATTGACCCCACAATATATTAGCTAACGTGTAGTTTTACAACACATCTTGTGTTTCAGGGCGTGCTAGTCCTTGCCAACGGTAATTTGCCCCCTCGTTAAATGTTTAAACTAACCTAACTAACCCCAGTTTAAACTGACGTTAGACATATTGATGACTGTGACTGATGTTAGTGGTTTATTGATGTGTCGTTAGTGACCGAGCCGGGGCTCAGCTATTGTCTATATTTTATTTGTTAAAAACGCAGAATGATATATTGTGCCAGCAGCAGGCACTCCATTGATCAAGAAAACATACTTTCCACTTAAACTTTACTGTTATTTTTCTGTGCAGGTTATTTTGGTTTAATAGGTCTTAATTTTAAGTGATATCTAACTGCTACTTGTGTTTAAGTTCACATGATTAACCTTAAAAAAGGCTCTGCATGTTCCCATATTTAGCTGGGAATAAAAGTGGTCCATTCTGAGTGATTTGATTTTGAATAGTTGATTATTTCATTTAAGAGACATTATTTACCTTATTTGGGATTTGGAATAAAATACAGATCAAATATTACTTTGGCAAGTCTTTGTGTGTTTTAATACAGTGTGCTAAGAAAAATGAGCTGGTTAAGCCATATCATGTGGAAGAGAATAAAATAAATCTACTCACTTCTTTAAAATTTTAGGATTTTTGTACTTGAGTATTACCTGTTTATACTCCTTTATACTCAAATTTCCATGCATGTTGGAAGCCAGTATTATAACTTTTACTCTGTTACATAAATCTGACAGTTTCAGGTATTTTGCAGAATCAAAATAAAGATTACTGCTACAAACTATACTGTAGTTTAAACATGTGTTATAGATTAGTGCTGTATAAACTCAAACACAACCAAATAATTCACAGACAAAATGTTGTTGCAGTTCTTAGATACAGTAAATATTTTTCATATGACAGACATCCTTTTTTTCTAAATGTCAGGTTCCTTTAGTACAAAGCAGGACAACAGATTCCATGCAGCCAACTATCACGTATTGTCCCATAAAGTGCAGCTCTACAGTCTCCATTCCCCAAGGCAGAAAGCTGTAAGTGATGCCATCATCAAAGATTTGATAATTGGGTGTTCTCTTCCACTGTCACTTGTGGAAAATGCCCATTTTAAACACTTCCTTGAGGTTCTTGATAGCAAGTACACACCAGTCTCAAGAAGAACAATTTCTGAAAGATGCATACCAGTGTTGGTTGAGAAAGTCAAGGAAACTATTTTGGAGAAGTTGGAGACCCAGCCAGTTGTGTCATTAACAACTGATCTCTGGTCTGATTGCAGGCTACGCTCTTTCCTTGGAGTCACTGCCCATGTGTGCAACAAATCAAAGGAGTCCTATGCACTTGAATCCTACTTGCTTGACTGTAGACGTTTTACAGGTAGACATAGTGGCGAGCGAATTGCTTCTGCCTTCGAGGAGATCACAGGGGAATATGGTATCCGTCAGAAGATAAGTTACATCATCACAGACGATGTGCATTTAAAGTTCACATGCCACAGCAGTCTGACAGTGAGAGTGAGGAGGAAAATCTTGATGATGATCACTTGTGGGAGGACACAAATCCACTGGATGATGCAGAGTTACCTTGGCCATCAGGTGAGCGTCTTTCTTGTTTTGCTCACTCACTACAGTTAGTTCTGAATGATGGCTTGAAGGAGGTTCAGGTCATCTCCCGAACCATAGCCAAAACATCGAGATTCACAACTCTATTACACAGCAGCTCACAATTCAAAGACAAGTTCGAGGCTATGTTTAACATGGATAAGACTATTCCAACAGCAACCAACACTCGCTGGAACAGCACTTTCAAACAAATACAGACCCTCACAGCTCTGGACCATAAAACCCTGAAATGTGTAGCAAGGACTATGGGGAAGTGGTGTTTACGGTTCGTGAGTGGAACCAGCTAAAGGAACTGACTACAGTTCTTACACCTTTTTCTGAGGAACCTGACCTGACAGAAGGAGAGCGGTCAGTTACTATTAGTATGGTGGTTCCAACTGTCCTTGACTTGAACACGCACCTCCTGAAGATGGAGGACACCCGAATACAGTGCCGGCCATTAATAAAGGCCCTCCGCCTGTCTCTGGTGAAAAGATTCTCTGGAATCTTCACAAAAACATGGTCATACAGAGCGAAAGAGAGGAACCCTTTAAACATGATGTGTACTTTTTGGCTACAATGCTAGATCCACAGTTTGGACTAAGCTGGGTGGATCTGGATGTCACTAATGGAGAAAATACAACATCACTGAAGAAGTTTAGAGATAAACTAAAGAAGACACTGACAGGTTAGTAAAAATTTCACATTCAGTAAAGACTCCCCCCCCCCCCCATTTGCAACTATGAATCTTTAATGTGTTGTATAACCTGACCCATGAGACAGGTAGTACTGGTTTTCATGGTTATCTGGTAGCAAGCAAACAATGCCTGACCTGACACACACACGTGAAAAAATTAGGACACCCCATTAAATATTCAGTTCCTTATTAAGAAATGTTCACGTAGCTATGTCTAAACTTGTTTTTGTTTTATTTGCATTTTTTAAACATTTATTTTAGCCATTGTAAGTGGGAATGAATGTGGGGGTGTCCTAAAAAAGATGGGGGTGTCCTAATGTATTCCTCACTATTTGTTGAGAATTACATTTTACAGAAAATTTGAAAAGTCTTTAATTCATTTTTAATTGTTTAGTTGTATTACATGAATCTCCCAGTATTTTTAACATTGATATTAAATATCCATATGTCCAAATATGTTTAAAAAACACACAGGCTTACACAGGGTGTCCTATTTTTTCATATGACTGTATATAAGATACTGTATGTGGTCTCAGTCTCGAACTGTCTTGGTCTTGAACCCTTAAAGTCATGGTCTTGTCTTGGTCTCAGTTAGTGCAGTCTTGATTATAACACTAGTTTCAATAATTTCAGAGTCCCTTCTCTCAAGTAAAAAAAAAAAAAAAAAAAGGTTCCTGAAAAGGATTTTCGAGCACTAGTCCCAATACTGCCAATGGGAACAGACACAAAAGGGAACTACTGCTGACAGTCTCTGGATTAACTTGTAACACTGTTCATTACAGACCATTAGGGCTGTGAATCTTTAGAAGTTACTCGATTCGATTCTGAATCGATTTTCGATTCAAAAAGATTTACGCTTTGCATTTGGCTCTCAGTTCAGTACAAAAAAACCACTAATCTCAAAAAACGTTCATTGTGCTGCAAAAAATGTTGAGGTAAGCCTGAAAGCAGAGTACAGTGTGCTGATGTTTTTTTTTTTTTTTTTTTTTGGGGGGGGGGGGGGTATTAAACAATTACATCAACTGATTTGCAATAAAATACTGTTAAATGAAAAAAGTAGGCTTAAGTTAGTACTGCTAAGTTAAGTTAGTAGCCCGCACCAAGTCAATGGAAGATTAGGAATTAAAGGTGAATAATGCACTAGTCACAACCGCATTGCTTTTATTTTGAAGGTGACAACTTTTTTCTTTTTTTTTCAGTTTACGTACTATTGGTTGGGCCCGTGCGCGGGAGTACCGCACTACTGGTGAACAGACGATGTTAGCCCTCAAAAATGTCACTTCCTGTTAAAAAAAGAAGGACTTCGAAGTGTTTATTTACTGAAGTCAAAGGTAGAGCCGTGTGCTTAGTGTGTGGAGAGGAGATTGTAGTGTTTAAGGATTACAACTTGAATCGCCATGAGACTAAACGCAGAGAAATACAAGAACTTGACTGAGGGGGAGCTGACAAGAAAGCAGCAGGGAATTTTTACTAATATTTACACATCCAGGGATGCAGCAGTCAGGACTAGTTTTGTGGTAGCCCACACAATAGCAAAAAACAGTAAGGCATTCCCTGATGGGGAGGTTATCAAGGAGTGTTTGGTGGACTTTGTAGCGCTAATATGTCGTGAGAAAGAAGAAGTGTTGAGAATATATATCCCCCTCCAGATGAACGGAATGAGAAGGGTTGAGGACATCGTGGGAAAACTGTAGCAACGAAAAGGACAACGACGGGGAGTGATTTCAGGGTTTCCTCTGGTAACATTTCTTGGTGGTGGCCCGCCTTGCCAAAAATTTTGCCGCCTCGCCAAGGAGATATGAATTTATTAAGAAAAATATATGAAGCAATGACTTTCCGCAAGTGTACACACGAACCACGCACGTGGCCGTCATCCGTGCGCAGTTTAGAAGCACCCCGCCCACGCGAGTTTTCGAGTCAGTCAGCAGGCAGTGTCTCGCTAAGCGCGACTGTGTGACAGAAACGCAAGTTTATTAAAGTACTTTAAATGCGGGACAAAAATCAGAAGAGGTATGTAAGCACTGGCGTTTATCATGGTTTTAACCAGCTGGAAACAGGAGCAATAATGGAAGAGTCGCATAGCTAAGAGATGTGGTTAGAATTCATATGCAGCCGGCTTCACATGAAGGGAAAGGCAAGGCGGACTGATGAATTGCTGAGGATATTTTTCACCAGCCACTACAATATTAAGTTATGTTCTGTAGGAATTGCAGGAATGAAGAGACTGGCAATTTCTCTTTGCTCACATGAGCAGGCGTGCCGTTTTTATTCTCCAGCGGCAGTGACTAAAGGCAACAGCTAAAAACGCTAGCTCTGTTTTCACTCTAAACTGAGGTCCTTCAGTGGCTGCCTAGAGAGGTGCCTGATGAGAAAGCCTGAGAGCACAACTATAACTGCCCAAACAGATCATTCTGTACATGAACACATATTAAGATAAGATAAGCCTTTATTAGTCCCACAATGGGGAAATTCCAGGATTGCAACAGCACAGGGATAGCAACACTCAGAGCAATAATCAGAAGGCAAGAAAAAACAACATCTACTAAACATATGTCCATATTACTATAAATATATATATATATAGACACACAGTGCAGAGCATTATGGCTGGTTGGTGAATGTGCAGCAGAAAGTCTAAGCTCTCTCTCCGCGGATGCAGCGGGCCAGCTGGAAGTCTTTGGGCATGATGGTGACCCCCTTAGCAAAGAAGAGACCACCAGGTGGGCCTCGCTGGTCTCCTGCAGAGCCATGACGGCGAAGCTCAGGAAACGCGGGACGGTCTTGAAGTCCTGAGCGATCTCCCTCACCAGGCGCTGGACGGGCAGCTTACGGATGAGCAGCTCCGTGGATTTCTGGCAGCGACGGATCTCTCTCAGAGCCACGGGCCTGTGACGGCGAGGCCTCTTCACTCTGCCGGTGGCCGGAGCGCCTCTCCGAGCAGCCCTGGTGGCTAGCTGCATCTTGTTGTGCATATATGTATATTATATGCACACATACACATATATATGCAATATGTGCATCTTGCACATGTTGTGGTGAATTATGTCTTAAGTCTGCTACAGTTCCCTATTATGTACCTGGCAAGTTAAGATGACTGAAATTCATAAAGTCACTGACTTTAATCTGTCAGCAGCCTTCAGACAAAACTAAACGTGCCAATATCTGATTTCAAAATAAGGGAGGTTTTTCCTGCTGTCTGGGTGGTGAGGAGATTTCTAAAAAAAGCTATAAAAAAAAAAAAAGAAATATTTTAACAGCAATAACTGCATCCTTGGTCATTTAAGTTAGTTTCATTAAATACAATTTTATTAATATTTTTTTTCTTTGTAATCAGAGTTATTGTTCTGTTCTGACTGCAAAATTATGGTCAAAAATGTAAATTGTTATAAGGAAAAAGTAAAAACAAAAAAATACCACAGTCTGTTTCAAATTTATCTAAAACCCCCCCCCCAAAAAAACAAAACAGTAATTTTATTTTAAAAAACACAAAAATTAGTCATAAAATAATCCACAAATTTATAATAAAGTTTCAAAATGTACAAGAAAAGTCAATTTTACAAGAGGAAATTACAAATTTGAGGAACATGGTTTCAACTTTAGATTTACAGAGAAAAGTAGAAATGTATAAGAAAATTGTAATAATTTTTTGAGAAAAACCTCAAACCTTCATGACTGAAGTCATTACTCAAGTTTTTAAGTAGGTGCTCTTTGTACCCTTAAAGGCCAAATGTCACGTAACAGGGTACTTTAAATATCTTGAAACTAGATATAAAAGGGAACCGATCCGTTCGGGTCTTGGTGCATATGCTTCAGTAACAACGGAATATTCGTTAATTTAAAACTGCCGCGTTTGGCCTGACACGGCCCCTGGAATCGCCTGGGGAAGAAGGCGGAAGTGACGAAATCGATTGTACCCTAGTTTGATGCTTGGGGTATTTCAATTGATTGTTTATATGGAGACTGGAAGGTTGAAGTGAGCAACAAGAAAGAAAAAATTGGATATTTCACCCATACCTTAAAACGGGACTATCACAACTTTGTACCCTTAAAGGCCAAATGTCACGTAACAGGGTACTTTAAATATCTTGAAACTAGATATAAAAGGGAACCGATCCGTTCGGGTCTTGGTGCATATGCTTCAGTATATGCACCAAGACAACGGATCACAACGGATCACAACTTGGTTCATCTCCGGCCGGTGTACAAACCCCTAGTGCACAGACAACCTCCGGCCATGCACACTGTGGAGTTATGGTCTGAGGAGACAATGGACACCCTAAAGGGCTGTTTTGAAGCCACCGCCTGGAAGCAGCTCTGCGATCCACATGGTGAGGACATCGATGGCCTCATTCACACCTTCACGGGCTACCTCAGCTTCTGTGTGGACAAATCCGTTCCCACCAAGACCATACGGCGTCACTCAAACAACAAACCCTGGATCAACCCTGAGATAAAAACACTTCTGAGAGAGAAGAAGAGGATCTTCAGGTCAGGGAACAGGGAGATGCTGAAGTCCGTACAGAGGGAGCTGAGGAGAAAGATCAGAGAAGGCAAGGACAGCTTCAGGAAGAAGATGGAGGACAAGCTGCAACAGAGCGACATCAGCGGGGTCTGGAGAAACCTCAAAACCATCTCGGGGCTCCAGAATACCTCCCCCCAGGCCACAGGGGGCAGGGAGTGGGCGAACAACCTGAATCTGTTTTTCAATAGATTTGACCAACCGCCCTCCCCCCTGACTGCACAACAACCACTGCTGCCTCTAAAGAAATCAAGTCCTGCTGCCCACTCCCCACTCCACCAACACCCCCCCACTCCCAACACACAGCCCCCCATCCTGACCCTGACCAGGACCCAGGTGAGGACGGAGCTGAGGAAGATCAAGGCGAGGAAGGCGCCGGGACCGGACGGCATCAGCGCAAAGCTCCTCAAGTCCTGTGCAGACCAGCTGTGTGGGATTGTGACGTATATCTTCAACATGAGCCTGAAACTGGGGAGGGTACCACAGCTGTGGAAAACATCTTGTGTGGTACCTGTACCAAAAACTTCCCACCCCAAAGACCTGAACAGCTACAGACCGGTGGCCTTGACGTCCCACTTGATGAAGACCCTGGAGAGACTGCTCCTTGCTCACCTCCGCCCCCTGGTGGAACCAGCGATGGATCCACTCCAGTTCGCCTACCAGCATGGCATTGGGGTGGAGGATGCGGTGATCTTCCTCCTTCACCGTTCTCTGTCCCACCTGGAGAAGCCCGGGAATATGGTGAGGATCATGTTCTTTGACTTCTCCAGTGCTTTCAACACCATCCAACCGATGATCCTGAAGGACAAGCTGCTGCGCGCAGGGGTGGACCAGCACCTGTCATCATGGATCCTGGACTACCTCACGAACCGGCCTCAGTTTGTGAGAACCCGGGACTGTGTGTCCGACACGATCATCAGTAGCACGGGGGCCCCCCAGGGAACGGTGCTGGCTCCCTTCCTGTTCACTCTTTATACTGCGGACTTCTCACACTGCCATCTACAGAAGTTCTCTGATGACTCTGCGATCGTTGGCCTCATCTCCAATGGAGATGAAGCTGAGTACAGAGGGCTTATCCAGGACTTCGTGGACTGGTGCCATCGGAACTGCCTCCAGATCAACGCGAGGAAAACTAAGGAGCTGGTGGTGGACTGCCGCAGGCATGGGCAGCCCCTCACAGCACCAGTAAATATACAGGGAACAGACATCGAGATGGTGACATCCTATAAGTACCTGGGTATTCATCTGAACAATAAACTAGACTGGTCACACAATACTGATGCACTCTACAAGAAGGGACAGCGCAGGCTGTTCCTGCTGAGGAGACTCAGGTCTTTTGGTGTACAAGGGGCGCTGCTGAAGTCATTCTATGACACGGTGGTGGCATCAGCCATCACTTTTGGAGTGGTCTGCTGGGGCAGTGGCATTACTGCAGCCGATAGGAAGAGACTGAACAAACTGATTAAGAAAGCTAGCTCTGTCCTGGGGCAGCGCCTTGATCCGATGGAGGAGATAGGAGAGAGAAGGACGGTGGCTAAACTGTCATCTCTGCTGGAGTCCGAGTTCCACCCTATGCAGGACATACTGAATGCACTGAGGAGCTCATTTAGCAGCAGACTACATCATCCCAGGTGCACAACCGAGAGGTTTCGTAGGTCCTTCCTACCAACGGCTGTCAGACTGTACAACCTAAGCAGGGCTGCTCGCAGAGATAGCAAAAAGACGTAACAAACTAATAGTTTTTTGAATGCAAAAGATGCAATAGACTTACACAATGGTCCCCTCCGGCATACAACTAGGAACTTACCGGTCGCTATGGAGGGTGAGAATATGTATGGGCACATAATCATACCATGTAGGATAACTAAGTAGACGGTTATGCTGTTTCATTCCATCTAGCAACAATGCTCTGCACTGTGTGTGTTTATATATTTACAAATTTATTCCATCTAGCTACAATGCTCAGCACTGGGTGTGTTTATATATTTATATATCTACATATTATTCCATCTAGCTACATTGCTCCGCACTGTGTGTGTTTATATACTTGCATATTTATTCCACCTAGCTGCAATGCTCCGTACTGTGGGTGTTTATATATTTACATATTTATTCCATCTAGCTACAATGCTCTGCACTGTGTGTTCATATATTCATATATTTATTCCATCCAGCTACAATGCTCTGCACTGTGTGTCTGTGTGTGTGTGTATATATATATATTTTATAGTAATACGTACATATGTATATTAGCTGCTCTTGCTTGCTTGTTTTTTTTTTTCTTGCCTTCTGATTGTTGCTCTGAGTGTTGCTATCCCTGTGCTGTTGCAATCCTGGAATTTCCCCGTTGTGGGACTAATAAAGGCTTATCTTATCTTATCTTATCTTATCAGGGACAGCTGGGTAATAAGGGACACTTCTCTGGGAAATGTTTTCATACCTGTCAAGTGAGACGTTTTCGCCGTACTTCAACACTGTAAAAAGCGGCTATAAGGGACGGCGGAGCAACAAGGGACACCTCTCTGGGAAATGCCCCAAATGCAACTCGTGTTGTTATTGCCAAATATTTTAAGGATTCCTGGATATTTGACAATAACAACACAACTCAGCGTCCGGCGCAAAATAAAAAAAAAAAAAAAGCAGAATTCTGTCTTTGTAAGGCGATCTCTCTCTGTTCCGCAACCGCTGCACAGCTGAAAGTGTTAAACCATTGTCCTAATGACTTCTCATTGTAGTAAGAATAGCTCAAGCTGAGCGATCAGCCCGCCCCGACAATCTGACTAATGATTGACTCCACACTTCTTATTGTAGTGATAATAGCTCCCGCTGAGCGATCTGCCCGCCGTGGCCATCAGACTGATTGAGTCCACACTTCTCATTGTAGTGATAATAGCTCCCGCTGAGCCATCTGCCAGCACCAGCTGTGGGGGATCACACACAGGACGTGCTCCTCAACACACTCAATTTTTTTTCCCGTATATTTTTCTTTTGGGCGTACAGAAATGGCAATATGCCCGTTTTTGCTAAAATTGCATTTTCCCCGTATTTTCCTTAAAATATTTGACAATAACAACACGAACTACATTTAAAACATTTCCCAGAAAAGTGTCCCCCACCACTCCGCCGTCCCCCACAGCCGTGCTTGGCACCAAAATACGGCGAAAACGTCTCACTTGACAGGTATGCGCCTCCATTTTCATATTGATCTGGTCAATTTCTTGACAGCAGCGGCTCTCCTCCATTGTAATAATAATGGCTTCCGAAAAATCAATATTTATGGGGCGCCCTCGACAGACCCCCTTCGGCTTTGCAATTCTGGAGGCGATTAATGTCCAGTTCAATGACATTTTCCACTGGTTCTGCTCTCTGGTCATCGTTGGAACTGTTGTCATCAGACAAAGCATCTGATTCCGTCTCGGACGGCTCGAACCTGTAAGGTTCTATGCCTCTGTCACTGTCTGAACCACTGACAAAAAAAAGACAAAAAAAAAAAAAAAAGACAAAACTAAACTAATTTGTTCACAACCGCTGTCACTTTCCGTCATGATTGTCCAATGTTGATAAGTGTGAATGTGGATAGGCAGGGCAGCCAGGGTACAACTGGTGATGTCAAAAACATGGGCGTGGTCTGGACTGGCTGTCACAAGCCAGCAAGCAAGGTGGGGCCTTCACCTGGTGTACTTTGTGCAATTATGTAAATACAGGTGGGTGATATGGTCTCCGGTATGAATATTTGGTTTAAGCTATGTGTATTTTATCAAAATTCGTTGTCATTTAGAAAAAAAAATTACGTGACATTTGGCCTTTAACTCAAGTAGAAATTTTTGGTTGTCTACTTTTAATTATTAATTTCAAAGCACTGCTTTTACATGAGTAGAATTTCTGGTTACTATACCCACCTGATCATATATTGTAATTTAAGTATGCATGAGTACATTGCTATGATGAATGTTTCTTTCCTTTCCCTACTCTCTCAATGGAAAAAAAGAAGCACTCGAATAAAAATACAAAAAAATACACATTTTTGTCATTTATGTAAACCATGACAAAAAAAATCCTGCAGGACAAAACATGACACTTGATATTTTCTAACCTGTTTGTATACCACCATAGACAGAGAGAGAACCTGAATTAGGCAGAGCTGAGAGGGGGCAAGATGAGACAGAAGAGAGGAGCCGAGGAGAGGAAAGTGTTCAGGCAGAGGAAGGAGAGAAGGATAACACCACTAAAAAGTCTAAACACAGGATGTCTGGGTGGGACCCCAACTGGCACAATATTCAAGCCTCGTTTGTACAGTACCTCAAATGGTAAGTTCCATATGCAACGTTACTGTGTAAAATTTTAAAAAGAAATAAATAGTATAAAATTAACATATTCCGGTATGTTCACTGCCCCCCCGCGCCAAGGTCTTTAAGCCAGAGGAAACACTGGATTTGTTCATGGAGGTCAGTGCATGTTTGGACAAGCTAGGACTGAAACGGCACAAACTGCTAGGTGTTACAACTGATGGATACAAATCTGGCAGGGAAAAAATGTCAGACTTCTGAAGCAAATGCAGGATAAAGTGACTGAAATTAATCCAGAACAGAAATTAGTATTTTTACACTGTATTATACAGCAGGAGGTATTGTGCAAGTCCGTTCAAAAAATTAACCATGTTGTTGATGCTGTAACTAACCCTTGACTTGCAGTGTGGATATGCACCCAGTGATGCTCAGCTTGAACTGATTGACTTGCAGTCTGACACGATTGCAGAGCGTTTTACGTCAGTATCACTGCTGGATTTTTTATTCTTCTCTTAAAGAGGAGAACTTTTCACACATGGGGAGGCATGTTCAGAAGATGCTAGTTCTCTTTGGATCGACCTACATATGTGAACAAGTGTTCTGTGATGAAATTCAACAAGATACAGATCCTCTCTCACTCATTATCACCTGTCAGCTGTCCTCCGCAAATACTCCTCTGACATTCTGCCTGACTAGTGCACTTGTTCAAGCTCAACACAGACTAGATTTTTCCAACTGAACATCAAAAAAGAACTAAAAATGTGCAACGTGGTGATAAACTGTAAACAGAATAGCAGCAGTAAATTGTATAAAGTTGATTTAATGCTGGTCTTTGAAATATTGCAAAAATGCATATTTTGTTGAAAATTGCTGCCATTGTTAATTAAATGATGATATAATTGCTGATCTTTTTATTTTACCACACCTGTTTCATATTTTAATTGCAAAATCGTAAATCTACTTTCATCTGTAAAAGTTTATCCAAACTATACAATTTCAAGTTTTTTTACAGTGTGATAAAATTATTAATATGCAGAAGAGAGTTCAGCTTATTGAACGGAGCCCTCCACAACAGTCCCAGTCTGTAATGTGGCCCCTTGTGAAAATTAATTGCCCACCCCTGCTATATAGTAACTTCCATCCATCCAGCTTCTTCCGCTTAATCGTTTCCGGGTTGAAGGGGGGCTGGAGCCTATCCCAGCATCTTTTGGGCGAGAGGCAGGGTACACCCTGGACAGATCGCCAGTCCATTGCAGGGCCAACACAGAGAGACAGACAACCATTCACTCTCACATTCATACCTAAGGACAATTTAGAATCCCCAGTTTGATGCCAATTAACCTAACCTGCATGTTTTTGGCATGTGGGAGGAAACCGGAGAAATCCCAGAGTAAACCCACGCAGACATGGGGAGGACATGCAAACTCCACACAGATCACTGTTGGTCGGGGGCTGGGATTGAACCCAGGATCCCCCGGCCAAGGGTGAGTTGCTGTGCTGCTGCAGTGCCAACAACTCCGCCACCACGCTGCCCTATATAGTAACTTAATGCAATGAATAAATTCAATAAGAACTGAATGCAATTGATGCATAAGATAACTAACATTAATTTTAAACCTGCACAAATACAAACTTAAGTATATAAATTCTTCAGAGACTTAAAAAAAACTAATTAAAGTTATAAAACAAAATAAAGTGCTGTTACAAGATTTCATGCCCCCCCCCCCACCCCAATTCAGAATTTTCTGGGAGTTTGCTAAAGTGGTGCAGTGTGCGTTGTTCAGCAGGAGGACTTACAACTTTTTCCACTTCTTTCTACTATGGGTGATAGCGGTTAATGTGAGTGCCAGCGTTCGTGGTGTTACCAAAGTACTTGACTCGTTTTTCAAACTTTACATATTACAGGTGTCATGTCTAGCGCTTTCTTTCCCAGAATGTTGTAGAAACCAAAATGCGCTCACACACTTGCCTTCACTGAAGATGGGATTGGCTGAATTTCTTACTGCTCCATTTTTTCTTTATTCCAACTGTTTCATCCAGCTGCTAGCTAGTAAGCTACTCTGCATGGTTCTCCTGCATTAGCAGCATCAGTATGCAATTACGCATTCCAAAGTGGCAATATGCGTCATGTGATGGGACCCCGGCGCCACTGCCAAAAAAATATAATAATACTAATAAAAAAAACTGATTCTTAATTTTTGTGAATTGATTCTGGATTGTGTCAAATGAGAATCTAGATTCTTATGAATCAATTTTTTCCAACACCCCTACAGACCATACATCGTTATTTGGAATGGATAAATGTTTGATAAGAAGAAGAAGCAGCAGCCAACTCTATTGTCATTCAGTCCATACAGCCAATCATGTACAGTAGAATAAAATTATGTTTCTCCCAGCTACACTGTTAATCACACCTAGAATCAGAGGGGTCACTACCATGCAAGGCACCACCACAGACAACTTCAACTTCCCACATTCTATTATGCTGCGCAGCAAGCTAGAAGGCAGGAAGTACCATTTTTTTTATATGGTCTTTGATATGATCTGGCTGGGACAGTAGATGTAAAACACGGTAAGTACACTAAGCGATGTTATCCGGGCTAACAAATGAAAGGGTGTATAGATATACTGTACACTTTTTAAAAAAAAAATATATTGGTGAACATAAAACATTTGAGCTGTATAACTAACTAACTAACTAACTAACCTGCACTTATATAGCGCTTTTCTAGTCACAAAGACCACTCAAAGCGCTTTCATTAATACTAACCCTCTATTCTAAGGGCCTATAGGAAACAGATATCTAGGGACAATTTTTTTTTTTTTTTAAGAACAGCCAATTAACCTAACATGCATGTTTTTGGCATGTGGGAGGAAACCGGAGAAATCCCGGAGTAAACCCACGCAACACGGGGAGAACATGCAAACTCCACACAGATCACTGTTGGTCGGGGGCTGGGATCGAACCCACGATCCCCACAATCCCCCGGCCAAGGGTAAACTGTGCTGCCGCAGTGCTAACCACTGCGCCACCGTGCAGCCACTGCGCCACCGGATCATAACAATGATCTTAAAATTTTGTCCATAATGCACAGCTTGTCCAGAAGGCCTAATTTCTTCCAAAATAAAGTAGTTCCACTCATTTATCTCCTTGTGCAATTTATGAACTGAAAGATTTAATTTTGACATAATAAAACTAGTATAATCTCGAGTTGATTAATTTTGTGTTTGCTCATCATAACTTTGAATAAGACTTTGCTGCTGTTGATGTTAGTACATAGAGGACTGTGACACAGATAATTTAATGATTCAGTAGACTGCAAGCTTTTAATGTTGTGGGGTTTACATGAATTTGGTCATATGGAAATCTAAAGAAACTTATCACATTGACTCTTGCACATTAGCCAGCTCAAATTGCCATAATCTATTGCTGGTGTATTAAAGGCAAAGACAGATTTTATTTGTATAGCACATTTCAACAGGAAGAGAGTTTAAGGTATTTTACTGTTAAAGGTACAGTAAGCTAGATTTTGATATCTATTATTAAAATGAATTAAAAACTGAAATCTCCACCAGTTGCCATCAGACATTGCAGTGCAACTGTCTTTCTGTTGATTCTCAAACAATTGTTTACATTGCCTACTTTTCTAGCATCCCTTCCCTTGAATCCTTTGGCCTGTCTCTGTTGCTTGGCAATGTGACATTAAGTGCCTTCATGCCGCAAAGGCTTACAGGAGCAAGTCACCATATTGTGCAGCTAGTGTGATGTTCACTTGTTATTAAAAGGAACTCTGATTATATTGGCATGTTAGCTCTATATGCTTTATTTTTATGTTAGTAACATAACTATAATTTAATTTTTTTGAAAATAATTCCCAGTTTTATATATTTTTAAAAAACTATTATGATTTGTGTTTACGTCGCAATGCATTCTGGGTAGTGACATAGAATGGTTGCAGCCGTCTTTTCTGTCTTATACAAGCCAAGAAGCGAAGCTACGAACTACTGCTCTGGGACACAAACTATTACTTGTAAATATACTTGGCAATAAAGCTGATTCTGATTTCCGCGATGACCGTGTAAACACTCATTTATTTATTTAGTTAACGTGTTTGTACCAGTAGTAACAAAGCCTGAGAGTGTGCATGTGTGTGCTGCTTACCATTTGGGTGAAACATTCTGGAGACAAACCGAACTGTGGGAGGCTTGTTTGGGTACTCCTCAGAAAACTCTATCAGAAGCTTAAATGTTCCTGCAGAGACAGAGAGGGGAGTGTGAAATGGGTGGGGAAAAAAGCACTGCTGCAAGTAGAATGCAGATGTGAAGGATCCTGGAGGTCAGAGAAAGTGAGAAACAACTACTTTGCTATAAATATTCCCACTAAAAAGAGAAGCTTGCCCTTCATTGAGGCAGAAATGTTGCAGGAAGAAGAATAAAGGAGATTTTGGCTAAATAGAGAAAAACAAATCTTAAGTCAGCACTTTTCAAGCCTGACCTTAGTCATGACGACAAGCAGAGAAATTGCGCATCTAAGAAAAGTGAGAATTAGGCACTTATGTGTAGTATGCAAATATGTAATAGTTTGTGTACTGCAAAATATGCTCATCATTGCTCAGATAGCAATATTGGTTTCTAATTAAAAGAAACCTGGGTAAACAGTATTTAAGAAAATAAAAACTACAACTTGACAGCCCCCCCAAAAAACAAAAAACCCAAAACAAACAAAAACAATGACAAGTCACTTGTTATGAACACCAGCAGATGACACTCTTTTCAGATGAAAATAAATTTTGTATTTCATTTGGGTATCAGGGTCCCAGAGTCTGGAGGAAGAGTGGAAAGGCACAGAATCCAAGTTTGAGGTCCAGTGTGAAGTTTCCACAGTCAGTGATGATTTGGCGAGCCATTTCATCTGCTGGTGTTTGTCCACTGTGTTTTATCAAGTCCAAAGTCAGTGCACTTGTCTACTAGGAAATCTTAGAACACTTCATGCTTCCCTCTGCTGACAAGCTTTATGGAGATGCTGGTTTCATTTTCCAGCAGGATCTGGCACCTGCCCACACTGCAAAAAGTACCAAAATGATCATAGTATCACTGTGCTTGACCGGCCAGCAAAGTCTCCTGACCTAAAACCCAAAGAGAATCTATGGAGTATTGTTAAGAGGAAGATGAGAGGCACCAGACCCAACAACGCAGACAAGCTGAAGGCCACTATCAAAGCAACCTGGACCTCCAGAACACCTCAGCAGAGACACAGGCTGAACGCTTTCATGTTACGCCACACTGATGCAGTAATTCATGCAAAAGGAGCCCCAACGAAGTATTGAGTGTACATGGGCACACTTCTCAGCCAACAACTTCTATTAAAAAAAAAAAATCAACTTAAAAAAATAATTTTATGTAATATTCTAATTTATTGAAAAATGAATTTGGGGTTTTCATTAGCTGTAAGCCATAACCATCAAAATTAAGAGAAATTAACACTTGAAATAAATCACTCTGCTTCAATCACAAGCTTCATTTTTTGAATCAAATTACTGAAATAAATCAACTTTTCAATGACATTCTAATTAATTGAGATGCACCTGTATTTCATGAACAAGTTGAATAAGTAAAACATGTAGAGCTTACCATCTTCAAATGGTGTTCCCACAGGTCTGTGAATGAAAGAAATACAAAATTATTTTTTAAGTTACAAACATTCTCACTGCTAATCCCCTCAAAGACCTTCTCCAGTAAATGTGCAACCACTGCAGTCTGTCCTCCTAAGACTAGAAGCTCCAGTCACCTTATTAATTCTTACTTACTCTTTTAATTTTCACAAAGCTGGTGTTAAGAGGCCAATTAAAACTGCAGCCTCCAGATTTTATGTTTCAGTTTATTCTTATAAAGTTAGCAGAAGTGTAAATCTCCAGTTGCCTCAAGACTCAATTCAGGATTTGAAGGCAAAATGATTCTTGGCACATCCCAATGTACTATATTTCTGCACATGACATTCTAAATCACTAATTCTAAATCACATAAACAGTATATAAACTAGAAGATACCGTTTGTGTGTGGCACATCTAGTGATAATGTAATTTTGGATTCTTAAGCCCTTGGTGTATGTATTCCACTAATGCCGATTGATGCATATTCCTCACACACCCATGAGTAACACCGTTTCTCCTCATGTGACTTTTTTGTGACCGATGATGGAACAGCAATGACTATTCATAAATATGTTATTGAATTTCAAAGCCCTGTTTCAGCAATAGCAGGTTTAATAAAATAATCTACATACCTGAGACTGGAAAATTTAATTACCATTATGTCCAATTATGCCTAATGTCGCTATTTTGTATCATAGCTAAATTTATAGTAGCTAATGTACTGTATGTGCTATATTCAAATTAATCTATTTAATTTGTTGTCTGCTTGACAGCAAAAAAAAAAAAAAAGTTTTTTTTTTTTTTTTTTTTTATATCTTCTTCTTTTGGCTTCTCTCTTTAGTGGTCACCACAGCGGCTCATCTGCCTCCATCTCACCCTATTCCATGCATCATCTTCTGTAACACCAACCCTCTCCATGTCCTCCTTCACTACATCCATCAATCTTCTCTGTGGTCTTCCTCTTTTCCTCCTGCCTGGTAGCTCCATCTTCAACATCCTTTATCCAATATATCCACTATCCCTCCTCTGCACATGTCCAAACCATCGCAGTCTTGCCTCTCTTACTTCGTCTCCAAACCGCTCAACCTGAACTGTCTCTCTGATATACTCATTTTTAATCCTGTCCCTCCTAGTCACTCCCAATGAGAATCTTAGCATCTTCAGCTCTGTCACCTTCGGCTCTGCCTCCTGTCTTTTTGTCAGTGCCTCCGTCTCCAAACCATACATCATCGCAGGTTTCACTACCATCTTGTGAATCTTCCCTTTCATGCTAGCTGCTATCATTCTGTCACAGATCACCTCTGACACTTGTCTCCACCCACTCCACACTGCCTGCACTCTCTTCTTCACCTCTTGTGCATGTTTCATTGCTTTGGATGGTTGACCCCAGGTATTTAAACTCATCTACCTTCACTACCACTACTCGCTGCATCTTCACTATTACACCTGCCTCCCTCTCACTCACACTCGTGTATTCTGTCTTGCTTCTACTGACTTTCATTCCGCTTCTCTTTAGAGCATACCTCCAACATCTCCAGGTTCTCTTCCACCTGCTCTGTACTCTCACTACAGATCACAATGTCGTCTGCAAACATCATGGTCCACTGAGACTACTATCTGACCTTGTCTGTCAGCCTGTCCATCACCATGGCCAATAAGAAGAGGCTCAGAGCAGATCACTGATGTAACTCCACCCTCACTTTGAATCCATCTGTCGCTCCTACAGCACACCTCACCACTGTCTTCATACATGTCCTGCACTACCCTCACATACTTCTCTGCCACTCCTGACTTTCTCATACAGTATCACATTTCCTCTCTTGGCACCCTATAATATGCTTTCTCTAGATCCACAACAGTGCAGCTCCTTCCGACCTTCTCTATACTTCTCCATTGGCACTCAGAGCAGACATTGCATCTGTAGTACTCTTTCTTGGCATGAAACTGTACTTCTGCTCACCGATTGTGAACTCTCCTCTTAACCTGGCTTCAACAACTCTTTCCCATATCTTCATACTGTGGCTGATCAACTTTATGCCTCTGTGGTTACTACAGCTCTAAGCATCACCCTTGTTCTTGAAAATTGGTGCCAAAACACTTCTTCTCCACTTCTGAGGCATCCTCTCACTCTCCAAGATTGTGTTAAACAATCTGGTTAAGAAGTTCACCGTCATCTCTCCTAAACATCTCCATACCTCCACAGGTACAGTGCTTCCGGAAAGTATTCACAGCACTTCACTTTTTCCACATTTTATGTTACAGCCTTATTCCAGAATGGATTAAATTCATTTTTTCCCCTCAAAATTCTGCACACAATACCCCATAATGACAATGTGAAACAAGTTTTTTTTTTTAGATTTTTGCAAATTTATTAAAAATTAAAAAAACAACAACCAAGAAATCACATGTACATAAGTATTCACAGCCTTTGCCATGAAGCTCAAAATTGAGCTCAGGTGCATCCTGTTTCCACTGATCATCCTTGAGATGCTTCTAAAGCTTAACTGGAGTCCACCTGTGGTAAATTCAGTTGACTGGACATGATTTGGAAAGGCGCACACCTGTCTATATAAGGTCCCACAGTTGACAGTGCATGTCAGAGCATAAACCAAGCATGAAGTCAAAGGAACTATCTGTAGACCTCCGAGACAGGATTATCTCGAGGCACAAATCTGGGGAAGGGTACAAGAAAAATTTCTGCTGCTTTGAAGGTCCCAATGAGCCCAGTGGTCTCCATCATCCATAAATGGAAGAAATTTGGAACCACCAGGACTCTTACTACAGCTGGCTGGCCATCTAAACTGAGCGACTGGGGGAGAAGGGCTTAAGTCAGGGAGCTGACCAAGAACCTGATGGTCACTGTGTCAGAGCTCCAGTGTTCCTCTGTGGAGACAGGAGAACATTCCAAAAGGACAACCATTTCTGCAGCAATCCACCAATCAGGCCTGTATGGTAGACTGACCAGAAGGAAGCCACTCCTTAGTAAAAGGCACATGGCAGCCCACCTGGAGTTTGCCAAAAGACACCTGAAGGACTCTCAGATCATGAGAAACAAAATGCTCTGGTCTAATGAGACAAAGATTGAACTCTTTGGCGTGAATGCCAGGCGTCATGTTTAGAGGAAACCAGGCACCGCTCATAACCATGCCAATGGTGGTGGCAGCATCATGCTGTAGAGATGTTTTTCAGCAGCATGAACTGGGAGACTAGTCAGGATAGAGGGAAACATGAATGCCGCAATGTACAGAGACATCCTGGATGAAAACCTGCTCCAGAGCGCCCTTGCCCTCAGACTGGGGCGACGGTTCATCTTTCAGAAGGACAATGATCCTAAGCACACAGCCAAGATATCAAAAGAGTGGCTTCAGGACAACTCTGTGAATGTCCTTGAGTGGCCCAGTCAGAGCCCAGACTTGAATCGAATTGAACATCTCTGGAGAGATCTGAAAATGGCTGTGCACCGACGCTTCCCATCCAACCTGATGGAGCTTGAGAGGTGCTGCAAAGAGTAATGGGCCAAACTGCCCAAAGATAGGTGTGCCAAGCTTGTGGTATCATATTCAAAAAGACTTGAGGCTGTAATTTCTGCCAAAGGTGCATCAACAAAGTACTGAACAAAGGCTGTGAATAGTTATGTACATGTGATTTCTTGTTTGTTTTTTTTGTTTTTTTAATAAATTTGCAAAAATCTCAAAAAGACTTTTCACATTGTCATTATAGGGTATTTTGTATAGAATTTTGAGGAAAAAATTGAATTTAATCCCCTTTGGAATAAGGCTGTAACATAAAATGTGGTCAAGCGCTGTGAATACTTTCCAGATGCACTGTATGTCATCTGGACCAACCGCCTTTCCATTTGTCATCCTCTTTAAAGCTGCCCTCACTTCTGCTTTGCTAATCCTTGGGACTTCCTTGTTCACCATCTTTCCTCCCTTTCCCTCTCTCTCATTTTCTTCATTCATCAGCTCCTCAAAGTACTCCTTACACTTTAACACACTCTCGTCACTTGTTAGTACATTACCATCTCTGTCATTAATCAACCTAACCTGCTGTACATTCTTTCCAGCTCGATCTCTCCGTCTATAACTGTAAATATATTTAGGCCTTAAGGGGTCCTAACTATGTATTGTATGCATTATACTTTATGTACACATACACCCAATAACAAATAGACTTTGTGTTTTTGTACTTCTTTAGTGCTTAATAATTACACACTGCAAAGTGGATTATCCCAGCTTAGATTTAGCAGACATTCTAACATGATTTTCTCATGGGACTTAGCCATTATGTGATGGCACTCAGTGCTGTTAGCATTGTAACTGCTAGCATGGCTACTTAAAAGTTTTAACTGCGGCAATGTTTAATGACTCCAAACACTGCTAGTGAATGTAAACATTTAAAAGTTAATATTACTTTCAATGTTAACTCACTTCAGTACACCTGTTATGGTACGTGTCCACCTAGGTGTGCATTTTCACACTTCCCATTCATTGTGTATGTAGCATGCCCTACATGCACTCTAACAGGGTGGCGTCAAGAATCTTGAGCCATTGCATGGAGGTTCCTGCTCCTCATTTCCATGAATCACTGCTCCAGTCCCATTTACGCAAATGAGGAATGGGTAATCATCATTATCATGATTTTTACGGAAACATGGCTTCACAGTGGAATACCCGACAGTGCTATCGAGCTAACCGGCCTACACACGCTCCGGGCAGACAGAGCAGCAGTTGACTCCGGTAAGACAAGAGGGGGGGATTGTACATTTATATTAACAAGGCTTGGTGCACGAACTCTGTCACTGTTGAGAGACACTGCTCAGCTAACCTGGAGTTTCTCATGGTTAAATGTAGACCTTTCTATCTGCCACGCGAGTTCACTTGTACCATCATAACAGCCGCTTACATTTCTCCGGATGCTAATGCTAAGCTTGCTATGAAAGAACTGCATGCAGCTATTAGCAAACAACAAACTGCACACCCAGAGGCAGCATTTATTGTGGCGGGTGATTTTAACCACTCTAACCTCAAGACAGTGCTTCCTAAATTCTACCAGCATGTCTCCTGTCACACAAGAGGGGACAAAACATTGGACCATGTTTACACCAATATTGTGGGAGCCTACACAGCAACTCCCCTCCCCCACCTAGGTCAGTCTGATCATTTATCCTTGTTCCTTACCCCCAAGTATGTACCGCTCATCAACCGGGTGAAGCCATCAGTGAGGACCATCAAAGTGTGGCCAGAGGGGGTTGACTCTGTACTCCAGGAGAAGTTTAGGAACACAGACTGGAGTATGTTCACCTCTCAGGCTACCTGTGGCTCCCACATAAACATCAACTCTTACACCCACTCAGTCCTGGACCATATCAACACCACTATTGACAGTATCACCACGGAAAGACAAATCACCACGTACCCAAATCAGAAGCCGTGGATGAACAGAGAAGTGCGACTTCTGCTAAAAGCACGTAACAATGCCTTTAGATCTGGTGATGCACAGGCCTACAGTTCATCCAGGGCAGATCTGAAGAGGGGCATCAAGAAGGCCAAGCACAGCTACAAGCTGAAGGTGGAGGAACATTTTGGGGACTCTGATCCCCGACGTATGTGGCAGGGCATTCAAGCTATCTCTGATTATAAGCCCAGCAACTCCATACCTACAGCCATGACTGTGCCCTTTCTCAATGAGCTAAATAACTTCTATGCTCGTTTTGACAAGGACAACAATGAAAAGAACATCAATTTCCCACCCCCTGATGACCTCCACCACCTCACACTCACCCACACCGACGTCCGTAATGCACTGAGTCATGTCAACGTACGTAAGGCTGCTGGCCCTGATGGCATTCCTGGGCGTGTGCTGAGGGCATGCGCTGAGCAGCTGGCAGGGGTCTTCACAGACATCTTCAATCTGTCCCTGGCCCAGGCCGTGGTACCAGCATGCTTCAAGACCACTTCAATAGTACCAGTGCCGAAACATTCAACACCATCATGCCTAAATGACTATCGCCCTGTGGCACTGACGCCCATAGTCATGAAGTGCTTTGAGCGACTGGTCTTGGCACAGCTCAAAAAAGGCCTGCCCCCTACACTGGACCCTCATCAGTTCGCCTACCGGAGCAACAGGAGTACAGAGGATGCGGTTTCTACAGCGCTGCACTATGTACTCTCACACCTGGATGACAAGAACACCTACGCAAGAATGCTGTTTACTGACTTCAGCTCAGCATTCAACACAGTTATCCCCTCCAAGTTGCTCACCAAACTTGGGGACCTGGGAATCAGTACCTCCACCTGCAACTGGATCATGGATTTTCTGACCAACAGACCCCAGCATGTTAGGTCAGGCCCCAACCGTTCTTCCGTCATCACACTCAACACTGGTGTACCACAGGGCTGTGTGCTCAGCCTATTCCTCTACTCCCTCTACACCCATGGCTGCAGGCCTATGTATGGATCCAATTCCATCATAAAGTTCGCAGATGATACCACGGTGATTGGACTCATCAGGGACAACGACGAGTCAGATTACAGGGCAGAGGTTGAGCACTTGGCTACTTGGTGCGCTGACAATAACCTGCTCCTTAACACCAGCAAAACCAAGGAGCTCATAGTGGACTACAGGAAGGAGAGGGAAGAGACACATGACCCCATCCATATCAATGGCATAGCTGTTGAACTTTTTTTTTTTTTTTTTTTTTTTTTTTGTTACTTATTTGTACCCGTAGGTAGACTTGGTTTGCAGTCTGGTGACAAGCCACTGGCTGCTGGTCGCTGCGTGCGCGAGCGCCCTAAACCTACATGTTTTTGGTATGCGGGAGGAAACCGGAGAAATCCCGGAGTAAACCCGCGCAACACGGGGAGAACATGCAAACTCCACACAGCTCACTGTTGGTCGGGGGCTGGGATCGAACCCACGATCTCATGATCCCCGCGATCCCCCGGCCGAGGGTAAAACTGTGCTGCCACAGTGCTAAACCACTGCGCCACCGTGCAGCCCAACGTGTCCCCAGCTTCAAATTCCTGGGGACCCACATCTCGGAGGACCTGTCCTGGTCAGTTAACGCCACCAGCCTGATCAAGAAGGCCAATCAGCGCCTCTTCTTCTTGAGGACATTGAAGAAGAACCATCTGTCAACTGACATCCTGGGCAACTTCTACCGCTGCGTGATAGAGAGCACCCTGACCAACTGTATCACACTCTGGTATGGGAGCTGCTCTGTAGCTGACTGCAAGGCACTGCAGCGGGTGGTGAAAACTGCCCAACGCATCACAGGGACTCCACTTCCAGCTATAGAGGACGTCTACAGGAAAAGATGTCTGCGCCGGGCACGCAGCATTCTTAGGGACTCCAACCATCCTGCTCATGGACTGTTCCAGCTTCTCCCCTCCAGAAGACGTTTCAGAAGCCTTCGGACTAGAACCAGCAGGTTTAGGAACAGTTTCTTTCCAACAGCTGTCACGTTATTGAACTTAGTTCCCCGCTGACTCTCTTACAATCATCTTTTACCATCCTCACCTGTACATAACTGCATAACTACATAACTACATCTAACTTATTGCACATTATTTGCACATAACAGTACTTTTAACTTTCTGCACTGCTGCATATATTTGCATATATTTGCTTAAATTGCACATACTGTTAATTACCGTATATACTGCACTGCTGTCCTTTGCACTTCTGATTGGATGCTAAACTGTGTTTCGTTACCTTGTATTCATACATGTGTAATGACAATAAAGTTGAATCTAATCTAATCTAATCGCTTCCTGGAACTCATGCTGAACTTTTACATTAGCGGTTGTTAGTAAAAAGTAAACAAATATTCAGCAATTACACATTTATTTCTCACCTCGACTGCTTTCAGAAACATGTTTCACTGTTCACTTTTGAAGATATGAGTGAAGGTTTAATGTGCGGATGCATTATGAACAGACTAGAACAGCCCACCCACCAGGAGTGACGTTGACCACTGGTGTGAAGGCCGTGCTGGTCAGGGAGGGCAGAGCAGATTGGGGTGGAAAGAAGCAGCTAATCAAACCACACTTTTGTAGCTGAAAATACTTCTTTAACACCGGCCGAAGTTCTCTGACCAGGTGATGATACTCACCGTACAGTTTACGGCTCCTGAGTATTGACTAGTGTGACTCTCGCATGTTAGGGCTGTGTGATATGACGATATATATCGGTGACACGATAAAAAACGTCTTCCATTTCATATAAAACTGTATCATTAATATCGGGATTTAAAAGACATACCCCGTTTCTACTCGTCACCGCTCCGCCTCTCCCCTGCAGTGTGCCAGGTGTGTGCAATAGTAGGTTCCAGTGTAGCAGCTAATGTTTTGGTCATACAGCCACTACTTCTGTTTGCCAGGGATGTAGGACTGTTTCCCACAATGCTGCGTCAAAGAGGATAGTCCTCTAACCTTGTTTTAATTGAAGGTAAGTAACGTTAATACCATCTCACTCTAATTACAAAACAGTAAACGCTAAATGACAATGCTAACTGGTCGCCAATAGGAAACAGGGCCTTTTCCACTAGCACGCTTTAGCGCGACACGGGACGGCTCAGCACGCTTTGTACGCTTTTCCACAAGCCCCAACACGGTTTAACAGCCACAATTCTCAGCCCCGCTCCAGGGCAGGGTACAGCAGTGCTGAGCTGTGCCGTGTTGTGACGTTAACAGACTGGTCGCCGCTGATTGGTCAGGTCGTAACCGGCGCTGATTGGTCAGGTTGTAACCGCCCCTCTCCTCCTCCTCATCTACCAAATCTTCACAACCTTCTCAATAAAGTTTTTGGGGAAAAAAAAAAAAAAAAAAAAAAAGAATCTTCACGACCGCCTTTACTCAGCACGCAACCACTGTTGGCGGTTTCTTTTCAGTGTATTGCTGTGCTATTTTCATTTATTCTCTATCAAAAATGGCTTCGCGTAATAAGGGTGTTCCATGGACCAATAAGGAGGTGCAGTGTCTGCTCACTGCATTGTCAGACGAACGCATTCAGCGCGAGTTAGACGGAGCCGCCCGGAATGAAAAAATATACCGGGAGGTCTCGGCATCGGAGTCCTTTAACGGTGAGTTTTAATTTTTTTTTATTGTGCATTTTTTCGCAAATATATTCGGTAAGACGCTCAGTTTATTTATGCAATAAAAAAAGCTGTTCATTTGTGGATGGATCGCTGCTTTATTGCAGCACACTGCGGACTAAAGCTTTTATTTTAATTATTCATGTGAACAATACACTGAAATAAGCTTATGTATTCTTGTTAAAAACTATTGTCTTTTCTGTATATATTGCACTTTAGTGCTGTATTTTATTGTGTGCATTTTCCTTGTAGAATCATCCCACGCGTCCGCCGTGACAGCCCGCACGGATTATTCAACCGAGCCTTGCTGACCCACAGCTGGCAGAGACGCTTCATTCATCCGAGTCTTCGTGACCCAGTTTGGGAAGCTGGTGTAGAGGCACTCAGTGGTCGGCGTGTATAAAATGTCGATTAACCTTCATGTTGTGTTGCAAAGTTTTTTTTTTCTTTTAATATTTTGTATATAATAAAATGGAATTGTTTTGGAAAGTGTGGTTTGTCTGTTATAACACTGAATTATAAAACAGTATAATTACATAGAAATTCCATTGCCTAGTCTGATGAAAATGATGCTGATCTTCCTGTCAGGGGTCAACCATTGTAAAGGTAATGTAATTTTTAACTAGACCAAAATAGAAATCTTTTTGTAAGCTTTTTGTTCCTTTTATTGAAATATCATAAAAAATTAGCACCAAGTCAAAGTAGGTACAAGTATATGTAAATTGAATGTTCTATCGGCATTCCAAATTCAGAGATTTACAATACTTTAGAAAGAGTGTAGCATCATCTAAACGGAAAATAATAATACTGTTGTTCCAAACGTTGACCTGAAGGTGAAAAACATGAATTTTTTTAAATTCAGTACATCCAAAATGCCCTAGGATGTAAAAAATAATACAATTTGGTGTTGGCCAGTGTGCCACCGTCTCATTATTTAATACGAATAAAAACAAGTTTCAGCTCATTATTTCTAGGTCATTTGGCAGTTAATTCAAAACAAAAGTGACTTGTGTTGTTGCAGCTTAATTATGAGATAAAATTAATTGTGAGATAAAACCACAGAGCGAGCAAGGCAATAATCCTTGGATCCTTTTTTGTCTCGTGTAAATAAGGATTCAGTCGGGCGCGTAACGTCACGGGAGTGTGGCCCCGCCTCGCTGAGAATCTGCCGCTGCCCCGCTTCTAAAACCTCCTAACACAAACCATCACAGCACAAGCACAACACTGTGCTAATGGAGACAGAAGCATTCCAAGCCGTACTGAAGTGAATCGAGCCGTACTGAGGTGTGCTGGGCTAGTGGAAAACAGGCTATAGTGTATCAGACCATCGTTTCTTTGGTTTAAATTACTGCCGAGTTTCTTAATTTTGTCTGAAAAAATATTACTAAAGCTGCAAAAGTGCGTGACAGCAGCCGCATACACACTAAATAAATAATAAATACATTAAAACGTGTCGGAGGAACAAACTGGCTCTTAATGCAACTTAATTTCTAGTCATTTTTAATTAGTCAAGTAACAATAATGAATAAAGTTGAAGTAATCTCAAATGCACATTAAAAAACTATTTTATAACACTGAAAAATTAAGAGGGGGAAAAGGTGTATAAAATTAATAACAGATGAATTTGTACAATTGATTTTTTTCAGTATGCAATTTAAAATGTAGCAAGAGAGATGGTCCTTTTCATTGGTTATTATATATAATCTAGGATTGACAGAAAATGCATATCGTGACATATGTCATTGTCAAATAAGATTTCTTATATTGTGATATGAAATTTTGGTCATATTGGACAGCCCTGTCGCATTGTTATGCCCCTTTCACGGTCCCGACGGATCCCAATGTGGAGGAGGTGTGAGGACCTTCAGTCAACAGACACCTAGGTGGACATGCAGCATTAGTGTGCTTGCTAGTAATACTGTAGCAACTAACTCTACTTAACCACACTAACTTATAAGGACATTGCCAGTTTTAACTGTGAAACTGGGGATGCCCATTATCAAAATAAGTCATACAATAATTCTATTGTATGACTGACCCCAGTTGCTCCTGGTGGTCAGGCTAGCGCCTCTGTGTGTATGGTAGCCCTGCCGCCATCAGTGTGTGAATGTGTGCGTGAATGGGTGGATAGCAGGATCTGTAAAGTGTTTTGGTCATCCAGAGATGAGAAAAAGCGCTATACAAGTGAACGCCATTTACCAATTATTGTGACTTGGGCATTCAGAATTTGGAATTTTAATAAAATGTAGTGGCATTTGCTACCTTAGCTTTTAGCACTCGTCAGTAACGGTACCATGTTTTTGCAGAAAGGGAAAGGAAAAGCTGCTATGCTGCTCACGCTGCCACAGAAGAGAGAAGCGAATTCATCACAGCAGGAATATCAACAATTAGAATTATCATGCAGCAACACTTGACTGTCAGTGTCCCACATCAAGATCTATCTTAGCAGTGAGAATTTTTCAGTCCTCTAGGTGTAGTTTTTAGTTTTTTTTTTAAAGACTTTTAGTTGCTTTCAGATATCCTCTTTGCCAGAGATTTGATATTTTATTAACGCTTCCTTTGACTAAAATTTCATATCCCTGTACTTCTCATTATGATAAAAGTTGTTCCCCCCCATTTTTTCATGAGTCATTTTCCATTCATCTGCACATCAAATTATGCACTAGAGATATAACAAGTAGGCAAAAAAGCAACTCTTGATTTGCTCTTTATCGGCACTTTCTTTCCTAATGTACTTTCATATCCCATTAACTCCAACCCCAACAGTGTGTTCCAGGCCGTTCTTCCATCAGACACCTGCTGTGACGCTACATGCCGATTTTCCAGAATCCTCTGTGCGACAATCAGGACTGCAATCACTTTTAAAGCGGGAGGAAGTGGAGAGTGTGAATGCAGTGGAGTGGGAGGTTTGCAGAGTCTGTGCATCACAATCACTGTGCAGCAGTAGAGACAGCAGGGCGGAGTTGGATTTAGAGCATGACTCACCCAAAAATAACAGCGTTCCAAAGCATGATGTTGTTCTCTGAAGGTGCTCCACTCACACCAGTAGGAGGATCTTCTTGAAGTCTGAGAACGAGAGAGCAGGATGGATGTTAGGAAAACAGCAAGAGACTGAAACATGGGCAGAAGGAAGGAGATGTAAGGTCAAAGAGAGCATGAAAACAGAGAGGGAAGCATGGGCAAGAAATGAGAGACAAAATGATAAAAGATGAAAAGAATGAAAGGGAGAGAACCAAGCGGGGCAAAAATGGAGGACGACATGGATCATTGAGGATTTTAATTAACACCTTGACTGCAGGATAATTATCAGTCAAAACACGAACTGCTGTATCAACATGGCTGTCAACAGACAGCCAGGCTTGGAAGATCAGCTGCACACTGGTCATCCTGCTGTCACAAGTCAGTTAACATAAGCCCTCATCTGAAGCACCGCTGTACTGTGACTGTATCCCCACTAAACATGAAAGGTCCAGTGGGGTCAATGAAAAGGATTTTAGCCACTGAGTCAACTTTTACCTGAGGTGACTCGACACATGCTGTCAACACACACACACACACACACACACAAATCAGACAAATCCACAAAGTGTGAAGTTTCCTCCTAGTCAATAATGCAGCAGACACACTGGTGACAAAAATTAAAATCTAATTCACCAAAGCGCTGGATCAACCCAACAGTACAGTGTTAATATTTTATCATCATCATCATCATCATCATAGCAATATGTCGTGGGTGACAATGACTGTTTCATTTAGGTCTGATCAGATTCCTCCACACAGCTCTGGTCCTTAGCCTTCTGCTGCCAGGAACTCCTGTCTACATCCAACTTCTTCAAGTTTCTTTTTACAGTGTCTTTAAATCTGAGCCTTGGTCTACCCTGATTGCGTTTGCCCTTGCATAACTGTGAGTAGAGTAACTGCCAAGGGAGACGCTGGTGGTCCATCCTCTCAACATGTCCGAGCCATCTCAGGTTCATCTGTATTAGCATGTCCTCCATTGATGGTAGACCAGCTCGTTTCAACACTTCTATGTTGGTTATCTTGTCTTTCCATGAGATGTTCATTATGGCTCAAAGGTGTCTCATGTATGCGTGGAGTTTCTGCACCTGCACTCTGTAGACAGTCCAAGTTTCAGCACCGTACAATAGAGTAGCCAGTACTGTTGCTCTGTACACTTTGCATTTCACACGGATAGACACATGTCGGTTGTTCCACAGTCTCTCCCTCAAGCTTCCAAACACAGCGCTTGCTCTTCTCATTCTGAGAGACAGTTCACCTCCAGCCTAGCATTCTCTGAAACAGTACTCCCAAGATACTTGAAAGTCTTGCACTTGACTTGTGGCTCTGTACCAGTGCTGATCTCTTCTAGTAGTGATGTTGATAATTGGAACTTTGGTGGTTGATAAAGGCACTCTGTCTTCTTGATGTTGATTTTGAGGCTGAATTGGCTAGCTTGCTCTTGCAAATTTCTCCACTAAAGATTGCATATCTTCCACACTGTGCGCAACTAGAGCACTGTCGTTGGCAAACAGCATTTCTCTTACTACCTTTATCGATGTCTTACTCTTGGCTTTAAACTGTGCCACATTGAACAAGTCTGCTTCTTTCCTTGTTTGAATGTATACTCCTTCTGAAGTGTCTTTCAAGGCCACTTCAAGCATGGCTGCCAGATATACCGAGAAGAGTGAAGGTGCCAGCACACACCCTTGTTTCACCCCATTGCTTACTGAAAAGTCTTTAGATACTGAACCACTCATTGCCATGTTTGCTTGCATACCTGTATGGAGTGCCTCAATCAGGCTGACAAACTTCTCTGTTCAGCCATATTTCTTGAGTACCTGCCAAAGTCCTTGTCGCGAAACAGTATCGAAGGCTTTACTGAAGTCTATGAAGACTACATAAAGTGGCATGTTCTGTTCGATACACTTTTCTTGAACCCGTTTCAAGCAGAAAATCATGTCCATTGTGCTTCTTCCACTTCTAAAGCCGCACTGGGTGTCCGGTAGTACATTCTGCGAGATGTGTTCATTGAGTCTGTTCAGTAGTACACGTGAGAGAATCTTACCAACAGTGGCTAGCAGTGATATACCTGGGTAATTTCCGCAATCTTTCCTGTCACCTTTCTTGAACAAAGGCACAATACTTGCATCCTACCAGTCTTGAGGTACTTTCTGGGCATCCCATGTCTCTTGGATAAGCTTGTGCAGGCAGTTGGTCAGCTGAACACCACCAAATTTCCACACTTCTGCTGGAATTCCATCCTTTCCTGGAGCTTTACCATCCTGTGTTGTCCTGATAGCTGCCATTAGTTCATCAAAATTTGGTGGTTCATCCAGACTTAATATAGCTGGTCGCTGCACTAGAGCTTCTTTAGCCTTTTCAGTGAGATCTCCAGGGTTCTTTAGTGGTTGGTCAAAGTGGTCTGCAAATCTGTCCAGGACCTAGTCTTTCTCCTGCAAAACCATTTCACCATCCATAGCCTTTAGTTGGATCAATCCTCTTGGTTTAGGGCCGTAAATTTCTCTCAAACCTGTGAAGAATGTTTTCATGTCCTTCCCGTCTGTTGCAGTTTGAAGTTCCTCCGCTTTTTCATCCCACCAGTTGGACTTCATCTCTCTGGTGTACTTTTGTAACTCACTCTGAGCCTTTGAGTATTTCTTCTTCTTTGACCTTGTGTTACACTGTAGGTTTTCCTGCCTAGCTATATTCCTCGCTTCTAGTAGTTTCTTCAGGTGTTCATCATGCTCAAACCAATCTTGAGGTTTCCTCTCAGGGTGGCCTAATACGTCACTCGCAGTCTGATACACTGTATCCTTCAGTGTTGCCCATTTCTCTTCTATGTCATTCTCTGAGTTGTTGCTGTCCCAGTCTTTCAAGTTTTCATCCATTTCCTGTCAAAGTTCTTCCTGCTTCTTTTGGCCTTTCAGTGCACTAGTGTTTAGCTTCCGTGGTGGCTTTGCACCCGTCCTGCAGTGCTGTTTTCGTCTCCAAATCCTTAATCTAGATCTCAGCATAACACGATCAGTACCAGTCTGTGCCTCTCATTGCTCTGGTGTCCCAATACATCCCTTATGTCTCTCTGCCTGACTATGATGTAGTCTAATAAGTGCCAGTGCTTGGATCTTGGGTGCATCCATGTCTTCTTGTGTGTGTCCTTGTGCTTAAATAGAGTGTTGGTTATCACAAGGTTGTACTCTGAACATAGTGCAAGTAGAAGTTCTCCATTAGCATTGCACTTGTCTACTCCATGACTGCCTAACTCCTTTCCATTTCTCAGTGTCCGAACCAACTCTGGCATTAAAATCTCCGAGTATCAGCCTGTCATCAGTCGGTACACGCCTGATAGTCTCACGTAAATCACTGTAGAACTCTTCCTTCACCTCCTCTGTGTTGGTCATTGTTGGGGCATATACACTGATGAGTGTGGCACACATCTTCCGCTGTAGTGGGAGCCTCAGTCATTATCCTGTCGTTGACTGGCACCGGTTCCTCATCAAGCATTGCTGCCATCTCCTTTGTAACTGCAGAGCCCACTCCTGCTTCTCTCCTTTCTTGAGTTAATCTCCCACTCCGAAAGGAGATGTACCCATGGTCTTCCAAGCTGTCATATCCAGGCAATCTTTTTTCACTAAGTGCAGCTATGTCTACATTGTACCTGCTCATTTCCAGGGCCACAAATGCAGTCTGTCTTTCTGGGCGCTGTGATGTTGTTCTGTCCAACAGAGTGCGTACGTTCCATCCCGCTACACACAAGGCTGCTGTTTTCCTCTTCTTTTGTCTTCCTGCTCCTAGCTTACGTTTCGCTGCCTGTCGGAGTGTGAACAGGTCAGCGCGGACCTTGTAAGCCCGGGCGACGTCCGAGCCGGTATGAGTTGCTTTCTGATTGCAAGCAGTTTCATGAAATGGTCAAAGTATTTGAGTACCGCTAGCTTTTGCTGGACTAGCAGCACATTCTTGGCCGATAACGGTATTATCAGTGGCAAGGACAAGCCAAGACAAACTGACTCCAGTATCTGTTGCAGTGACTGACCAGAAGACAGGTTTGTTTATCTCTGCTCTTTGTGTAGTGCATGTCACGATGCACCGACTGGCACAGTCCAGCACAGACTTTGTGACAGATATGCTTATCTGCCAGGATGTCCAGTCTCACCCCGTGTAACTGGGAGTGGTCCACCACAGACCTGTGGCAGATATTGTTTTTAGTTCTGCCAGGATGCCCTGTTTCACCTTCCACGCCCTTGGAAGGGTGGGGATGCCGGTTGAGTTGCCGACGGCCCGACCCATGAGACAGATAGTACCGGTTTTCATGGTTACCCGGTAGCAGGCAAGCCAACGCCTGACCTGACAAAGATAGGTATGATGTATATGGGTATGCCTCTGAACAATTATAGCTATGAATATTCATGAGTAGCAACAGTGCCCTCTCTTGGAGTCATGAAGGTTACACTAAAGGTTTTCTTCAATATCTCTGAAATAAATAGTCTGATTGTCACCATAAATGGTACCAATCATCTATACCCATGTGCCATCAAAAGCTGTTGAAAACTTTTCCAAATGCCTGACGGTTTGGTGGAAGGGGCATGGCCAAGTTTGCCATATTGCCATCACCCTTCCAATGGCTTTTACCCTGGCATACATTGACTGATTTCAACCAAAATCAGTCAATGTATGCCAGGTGTGTGGTGTGTGTGAATAGGTGTGTGTGTGTGTGTGTGTGTGAGAGAGAATGTGTGGTGAATAGGTAGCCAATACTGATAATTTCTATTATAAAGAATGACACACAGCAACAGCGCCCCCTACCATCAATGGACAGGAAGTTGCCATAACTCACATGCCGTATTATACAGAGGTAGTAACCAAACCAGCAACAACTGTATATACTGTACTGTTTAAAACACAGTTGCATTTGTAATTATTCAACAACCCACTGCAAACTGCTTATTTTCAACATTTACAAACTTTGTGTTTTCAAAAAAAGAAAATATTTGAATTTTTAAAATGAACAGCTGTAAAGTGTCATTTCCATTTCACAGCCTTGCGGCAATCCCTACTGAATTAGTTTGTGTTTCGAAGCGGCATGGATCAGAACAACGTTCGCATGACAAGATCATTCAAGAGCTCCAAAGAGGTGGAGTTATCAATCATGATCATGTGGTAACAACAAGGAAGCAAGATGTGCCTCTTACCATTCATCTGGATTCATGTGTGCTTTAAAATCGGGCAAGTAGCCTGTCAGTTTTAATTCTGTGAAGCAAAACTTTGTATGTCAGTTTTTATGTTCATGGACACAGTGGTGGAGGAGTAGACCTCAGAAAACAGGCAACATTTAAAAGCAAGTCTTTAAATTGCTTTTTTTAATGAACAAATAGTTATACATTAGATACCGCAGCACAAAGGGTTGGACAAAAGATCAATTCAGTGATGGATCGCAATACTCGACACCAATGACAATGCACTGATCCCGAAACGCATGGATTGATCTTTTATTAATTATATATACAGTGGGGTAAAAAAGTATTTAGTCAGCCACCAATTGTGCAAGTTCTCCCACTTTAAAGATGAGAGGTCTCCAATTTTCATCATAGGTATACCTCAACTATGAGAGACAAAATGAGAAAAAAAAAATCCAGAAAATAACATTGAAGGATTTTTAATGAATTAATTGGTAAATTCCTTGGTAAAATAAGTATTTGGCCAATAACAAAAGTTCATCTCGATACTTTGTTATATACCCTTTATTGGCAATGACAGAGGTCAAACGTTTTCTGTAAGTCTTCACAAGGTTTTCACACACTGTTGCTGGTATTTTGGCCCATTCCTCCATGCAGATCTCCTCTAGAGCAGTGATGTTTTGGGGCTGTCGCTGGGCAACAGGGACTTTCAACTCACTCCAAAGATTTTCTATGGGGTTGAGATCTGGAGACTGGCTAGGCCACTCCAGGACCTTGAAATGCTTCTTACAAAGCCACTCCTTCGTTGCCCGGGCGGTGTGTTTGGGATCACTGTCATGCTGAAAAGACCCAGCCACGTTTCATCTTCAATGCCCTTGCTGATGGAAGGAGGTTTTCACTCAAAATCTCACGATACATGGCCCCATTCATTCTTTCCTTTACACGAATCAGTCGTCCTGGTCTCTCAGCAGAAAAACAGCCCCAAAGCATGATGTTTCCACCCCCATGCTTCACAGTAGGTATGGTGTTCTTTCTCCTCCAAACACGACAAGTTGAGTTTTTACAATAAAGTTCTATTTTGGTTTCATCTGACCATATGACATTCTCCCAATCCTCTTCTGGATCATCCAAATGCTCTCTAGCAAACTTCAGACGGGCCTGGACATGTACTGGCTTAAGCAGGGGGACACGTCCGGCACTGCAGGATTTGAGTCCCTGGCGGCGTAGTGTGTTACTGATGGTAGCCTTTGTTACTTTGGTCCCAGATCTCTGCAGGTCATTCACTAGGTCCCCCTGTGTGGTTCTGGGATTTTTGCTCACCGTTCTCGTGATCATTTTGACCCCACGGGGTGAGATCTTGCGTGAAGCCCCAGATGGAGGGAGATTATCAGTGGTCTTGTATGTCTTCCATTTTCTAATAATTGCTCCCACAGTTGATTTCTTCATACCAAGCTGCTTACCTATTGCAGATTCTGTCTTCCCAGCCTGGTGCAGGTCTACAATTTTGTTTCTGGTGTCCTTTGACAGCTCGTTGGTCTGTTTGAGGTTGTGGACCGGTGTCTTTTATACTGATAACGAGTTCAAACAGGTGCCATTAATACAGGTAACAAGTGGAGGACAGAGGAGCCTCTTAAAGAAGAAGTTACAGGTCTGTGAGAGCCAGAAATCTTGCTTGTTTGTAGGTGACCAAATACTTATTTTACCGAGGAATTTACCAATTAATTCATTAAAAATCCTTCAATGTGATTTTCTGGATATTTTTTTTTTCTCATTTTGTCTCTCATAGTTGAGGTATACCTATGATGGAAATTGGAGACCTCTCTCATCTTTTAAGTGGGAGAACTTGCACAATTGGTGGCTGACTAAATACTTTTCCCCACTGTATATATTCTCATGTACACATTGCATACTCTCTTGGGTATTCAACCAATTGCGTTTTCTGTTCACTAGATGCAAAGCAAGCACCCAGTCAAGTGAAGTCATATCTTGTCTCGTGAGATCTGAAGCCAGCTGTGAAAGTTAGGAAGCCGTTAGCGCAAATGTTGGGCCTTTTTTGGATTTTATAACAAAAATGGAAGAAAAGACCTTGTCATGACACAACCTGCAAAAAATGCTGAAAAAAAAAAAAAAAAAAAAAAAAATTAGGCCAGCACGTCTCGAAACAACATTAGCAACGACTAAGCTAAAAACATACTGGTATGGCACTTCTGAGCAGCGCTCTGAGAAAAATTAAGTAATGTTTATTTATGAAGCGCTATCAGAGACATATAGTCACAAAACGCTGTATAATAAAATGGAATAAAAGGAATCCGATAGCTAAAAATAATTTCCAAAATACAAAAACAATTTAAAATACAAGATTAAAATAATTTAAAATATCAGACTTGGCATTAAAAAGCAGGTGAACTAAAACACAACAGAAACCCTCATTCATTCATCTTCTTCTGCTTAATCCTTTTCGGGTCGCGGCGGGGGGTGGGGGTGGGGGGGCTGGAGCCTATTCCAGCATCTTTGGGCGAGAGGCAGGGTACACCATGGACAGATCGCCAGTCCATTGCAGGGCCAACACAGAGAGAGACAGACAACCATTCACTCTCACAGTCGTACCTAAGGACAATTTTACAATCCCCAGTTTGATGCCAATTAACCTAACTTGCATGTTTTTGGCATGTGGGAGGAAACCGGAGAAATCCCGGAGTAAACCCACGCAGACACGGGGAGAACATGCAAACTCCACACAGACCACTGTTTGTCGGGGGCTGGGATCGAACCCAGGATCCCCCAGCCAAGGGCGAGTTGCTATGCTGCTACAGTGCTAGCCACTCTTCCACCGTGCCGCCAAACAAAAGTTTCCAGCTGCCTTTTTTTTTTTTTTTTTTATAAAAGTCCAGAGTCAGATAAACATAGCTGGAATGGGAATCTATTCCAAACAACACCATCTACTGCCCTCCCTGTGTGCACAGATGCAGCTCCGTGGAAAATGAAGCCCTGGGAATACTTTATTACACAAAAGAGATGCCAACTGGGGATGTTAATGATTAATTGACTTTCGACTAATTGCCGATAAGAATTTAGTTGACTAAATTAAAATAGTTGTCAATTAATTGATAACTCAGCAGTTCTTTTCAATGGAAGCTTATTCTATGAAATGTACTGGCATCACCATCACGGCAGGGGCGCATGTGGTCACCCACTGCTACCTTTCAACCAAAACTAAAGACAAAAGCAGAAGGAAACACCCAGCCTTCCAGAGCGCATGTGCTATGCAGAGTGAAAAAACTCACCCTTCCGGGTTATGTCGGCGAGCCACAACATGTTCCAATGACATGCAAGCTTGAAATCCACCCGCCTGCTTCAAATCAGCAGGGCAGAGAAACAGACCAAAGCAAGAACAAACTACATGAGCACAAAAACCCATCCCAGCAGCCTTCAACCCGCCGCTAGACAGGAAAGCAAACCGGACTCAAGATACCACTGAGGTAACGGACAAGAAAGGGATCCCAGATCATTAAGGTTCAGGTTCCTTTATTTGTACCTGTAGGTAGATTTGTTTTGCAGTCAGGTGACATCCATATTTACAAACCACAATTACATTCAACATGAACACAAACACAGGCACACATGAAACTGACTATAAACATGATAAAAGTACTCAAGGGTTTGCTTGGATTGCCGGGGTACTGTGATAATGTTTAACATGCAACAGATGAAGCAGCTCACAGTTTATTTTCCTGTTAAAACAGTCTACTAGTGCATCTCAGTAAATTAGAACATGAAAGTTTTTTTTTGTAAGATCATTTTTTTTTTTTTTTAGTTATATCAGTAATAGTTTTTAAAATAAATTAAAAATCAAAACATTTGTAATTTACTGAGACTAGTGCATGCCTGTAGAAAGCAAGTATTCTTGTCTGAAAACAGGTAGCCCAATTAGGCTTTGCAGGCCCAAATGTAGGCCGAGTTTGAAAGTGGAATACAAAGAGGTTTGGCATATATGTAGGCAATCCCACATGCTAAGACTTTGACAAATATGAACTAAACACAGATTTATTTGATTGTGTGAATATTAATTACAGAATTACTGAAAATGAATGTGACATCCAATATTAGTGACTGTTTAAGAGCCCTTGTTTATTTGTTTGTCAGACTTATTTGTGTAATCTTTTAGGAGTTATATTCATAAGTGTTGTATCTTGCACTTTGGGGAATGGGAATTGTTCAGTCACCATTATAATTATTTTAGTTTATATGTGAAGTTTATAGTCTACCGTCAATAAACTCATACATATTTTGACTGAGCAACTCCGTACTCGCAGATACACACCCTCGTAACCTCAGCAAAGCACTTATAAAATCTGAGGCCAATCTGACGAACGGTTTGGGAGATATCTAAGGAAAACACCCACACCCACCCACACACACTTGGTGCATTTATAGATAGATGTACCAGCCCATAGTACACACTATACAGTACAAAATTTGTTAACAAAAAATGCCATTGTCTACTCTGTAGTTAAAAAAAAAAAGTGCAAATGGTACAATAAATCCTTGAGGAATATGATGCTCATGTTTTATTCAGTATATCAAAAACCGTAATCAACTTTTTATATGTTAAAGATAGAAAGACTATTGTGCCAAGGGAAATTCAAATTCCCAGAAAAATTGCACCTTATCAATTAATTGCTAATCGATCGATAAGGTGAATCAGCTAATGATTAATGAATTAATCAATAACTTAAGATAAGCCTTTTAGTCCCACAATGGGGAAATTCCAGGATTGCAACAGCACAGGGATAGCAACACTTAGCGCAACAATCAGAAGGCAAGAGAAAAACAAGAGCAGCGAGTATACATATGTACATATAAATATACACTACCGTTCAAAAGTTTGGGGTCACTTAGAAATTTCCTTATTTTTGAAAGAAAAGCACTTTTTTTTTTTCAATCAAGATAACTAAACTAATCAGAAATACACTCTATACATTGCTAATGTGGTAAATGACTATTATAGCTGCAAATGTCTGGTTTTTGGTGCAATATCTACATAGGTGTATAGAGGCCCATTTCCAGCAACTATCACTCCAGTGTTATAATGGTACAATGTGATTGCTCATTGCGTCAGAAGGCTAATGGATGATTAGAAAACCCTTGTGCAATCATGTTAGGTCTGCAATGCTGTAATTGCTGCAAATGGAGGATTCTTTGACGAAAGCAAAGTTTGAAGGAAAAAATTATTATTTCAAATACAAAATTATTTCTAACCTTGTCAATGTCTTGACTATATTTTCTATTCATTTTACAACTCATGGTGGTAAATAAGTGTGACTTTTCATGGAAAACACAAAATAATTGTCTGGGTGGCCCCAAACTTTTGAACGGTAGTGTATATATATATATATATAGACACACAGTGCGGAGCATTGTAGCTAGATGGAATAAATATGTAAATGTATAAACACACACAGCGTGGAGCATTGTTGCTAGATGGAATAAATATATAAACACACAGTGCGGAGCATTGTAGCTAGATGGAATAAATATATAAACACACAGTGCGGAGCATTGTAGCTAGATGGAATAAATATATAAACACACAGTGCGGAGCATTGTAGCTAGATGGAATGAAACAGCACAACCGTCTACTTAGTTATCCTACATGGTATGATTATGTACCCATACATATTCTCACCCTCTATAGCGACCAGTATTTTCCTAGTTGTATACCGGAGGGGACCATTGTGTAAGTCTATTGCGTCTTTTGCATTCAATACTATTAGGATGTCACGTCTTTTTGCTATCTCTGCGAGCAGCCCTGCTTAGGTTGTACAGTCTGACAGCTGTAGGTTGGAAGGACCTGTGAAACCTCTCGGTTGTGCACCTAGGATGATGTAGTCTGCTGCTAAATGAGCTCCTCAGTGCATTCAGTATGTCCTGCATAGGGTGGAACTCGGACTCCAGCAGAGATGACAGTTTAGCCACCATCCTTCTCTCTCCCATCTCCTCCACTGGGTCAAGGCGCTGCCCCAGGACAGAGCTAGCTTTCTTGATCAGTTTGTTCAGTCTCTTCCTATCGGCTGCTGTAATGCCACTGCCCCAGCAGACCACTCCAAAAGTGATGGCTGATGCCACCACCGTGTCATAGAATGATTTCAGCAGCGCCCCTTGTACAACAACTTGCATCCCTAATGTCAACAGTTTCACCTTGGGACATGATTTGAGGCTGAATAAGGTGAAAAAAAAAATTGAAAGCTATGGTATCCCGATACTCAATATTGCCATCATTGTTGAATCTTGATAGGATTGTATTGTGACCCAAGTATCGCGATCCAAATGGAAAGGTTCCTGACAATTCCCACCCCTACGCGGCATTGCCTTGGATGCTGGATGCAGAATCAGTGACCTGTTGTGGGGTGCCGGATGTGTGACGCAACAATGTATATGGTGAAAAGTAGAGAATTGACAAGAATTGATGTGATAGAATTGGCTGTGATAGAATTGCCAAAGCAACTCTATCACAGCCGTAATGGAATGCAACCTCTGTCAGTGGAAATTGAGGGCAACTATGATAATTTTTTATTAAAAATCAAAAAAAAATTGGGCTGCACGGTGGCACAGTGGTTAGCACTGCGGCAGCACAGTTTACCCTTGGCCGGGGGATCGTGGGATCGATCCCAGCCCCCGACCAACAGTGATCTGTGTGGAGTTTGCATGTTCTCCCCGTGTATGCGTGGGTTTACCCCGGGATTTCTCCGGTTTCCTCCCACATGCCAAAAACATGCAGGTTAAGTTAATTGGAGACTCTAAAGTGGCCCTAGGTGTGAATGGTTAAGGGATAGCGCCGTATCGTGGCTGCTTCATCCATCCAGGTGGTGGATGACCCTCAATTTCCCCTCTGGGGATCAATAAAGTATACTAAATCTAAAAATCTAAATTACAAGAAATGTAATTTTAAATGGAAAAAGGTCCCCCCCCCCCCCAAAGTTTAAAATCTACAAGGAAAAAAAAGCCAGTTTATTTGGGGGCAAAAAACCCCCAAATTCATGAGGGGAATAAAAAAACATGTAACAGGATAATTTGGGGGGGGGGGGGGGTTCATAAACTGACAAGAAAAAAATGTTCAAAATGCACATGCAAAAGTGATAAAGGCAATTAAAATAAATACAAGAGATGACGCTGCTTAAGTAGCCCAGAGTTAAAACATTTTTATACAACACTTAGATCCAACTGAATAATTTGACTGGACAATAGGGATTCCAGGAGCTACTATATTCCACGATAATTGCACTCCAACACTTCACTGGATATTCATCACTCCGCTTCAAAGGTGTTCATGTAACCGTTAATTTCTAACAGTAATTTACTGTCAACTCTCAGTGAGAATTGCAATACTGTGTTGGATACCTTAATTTCCACAGTGAGGTGTTGTTTGATTTCTTACCTGACCCCAAAGTCCCACCCTTTTGAAAAAAACTTTAGTTTACAAAGTCTGCCTTTGTATAAACATTGTTAAGCTATTTCCCGTCTGCTTAAAAAAAAAATGTGCAGTGCTAGAGTTGGATTTATTGTCTTGATTAACAAACCACAATACCTTTGTGGTGATGGACTCTTTGTTGCATCTGAAAATGCCAAGAAAAAACGAGCAAAGTGCTGAAGCCAAATTGCTAGCATGCTAACTAGCCACCAGTATTGGTCACGATTTAATCTCAGCCCTTTCATGGTACCGACACAACAGGTAGGTAACCGGTATGTTTTAGAAATACTCACTTTTGCACTTGACAATACTTAATTTGTTTACATGTACAGTGGGGCAAAAAAGTATTTAGTCAGCCACCAATGGTGCAAGTTCTCCCACTTAAAAGATGAGAGAGGTCTCCAAGTTTCATCATAGGTATACCTCAAATATGAGAGACAAAATGAGAAAAAAAAAAAATCCAGAAAATCACATTGAAGGATTTTTAATGAATTAATTGGTAAATTCCTCGGTAAAATAAGTATTTGGTCAATAACAAAAGTTCATCTCAATACTTTGTTATATACCCTTTGTTGGCAATGACAGAGGTCAAACGTTTTCTGTAAGTCTTCACAAGGTTTACACACACTGTTGCTGGTATTTTGGCCCATTCCTCCATGCAGATCTCCTCTAGAGCAGTGATGTTTTGGGGCTGTCGCTGGGCAACACAGACTTTCAACTCCCTCCAAAGATCTTCTTATGGGGTTGAGATCTGGAGACTGGCTAGACCACTCCAGGACCTTGAAATGCTTCTTAAGAAGCCACTGCTTCGTTGCCCGGGCGGTGTGTTTGGGATCATTGTCATGCTGAAAGACCCAGCCACGTTTCATCTTCAATGCCCTTGCTGATGGAAGGAGGTTTTCACTCAAAATCTCACGATACATGGCCCCATTCATTCTTTCCTTTACTCGGATCAGTCGTCCTGGTCCCTTTGCAGAAAAACAGCCCCAAAGCATGATGTTTCCACCCCCATGCTTCACAGTAGGTATGGTGTTATTTCTCCTCCAAACACGACAAGTTGAGTTTTTACAATAAAGTTCTATTTTGGTTTCATCTGACCATATGACATTCTCCCAATCCTCTTCTGGATCATCCAAATGCTCTCTAGCAAACCTCAGACGGGCCTGGACATGTACTGGCTTAAGCAGGGGGACATGTCTGGCACTGCAGGATTTGAGTCCCTGGTGGCGTAGTGTGTTACTGATGGTAGCCTTTGTTACTTTGGTCCCAGCTCTCTGCAGGTCATTCACTAGGTCCCCCCGTGTGGTTCTGGAATTTTTGCTCACCGTTCTCGTGATCATTTTGACCCCACGGGGTGAGATCTTGCGTGGAGCCCCAGATGGAGGGAGATTATCAGTGGTCTTGTATGTCTTCCATTTTCTAATAAGTGCTCCCACAGTTGATTTACCGAGGAATTTACCAATTAATTCATTAAAAATCCTTCAATGTGATTTTCTGGATTTTTTTTTATTCTCATTTTGTCTCTCATAGTTGAGGTATACCTATGATGAAAATTGGAGACCTCTCTCATCTTTTAAGTGGGAGAACTTGCACAATTGGTGGCTGACTAAATACTTTTTTTCCCCACTGTATGTGAAATGATAAACGTCTTCATGCTGATTGAGATGTGTAGCAACAGTTACTGGCTACATTTAGAAAGGACTTTTTTTTCTCAGCTGCGCAAAACAACTGGTTAAACAAATAAATCCTAATATTTTGTCTAGTATTGCTGTCATTTAATAAATTGTGCTTGCGGAACTGTTGTATAAAAGTCATATGAAAGTTCTATAAAAGTCTAATGCCCTACGCATCGGGCATTAGAGGCATCACACTCACTGTTACTATATTCGTTGATACTGTACTCCCTCTCGTGTAATACTGCTTAATTATTATTGTTAGTTAACACTTAAAACTGTTTTTTTTAATAATGTAAAAAGGTTCTAATGTATTTTATGGGTCGATTTTTTTTTTTGAAAAATTGCTCTTTCAACTGTAGAGGATTCTGACCACTATTATATTTAAATTTCATTGATACCTTTATTAGTGGTTTATCCATTTGATTTCAACTCTATCAATATGCTTTTAATGATCAAAAACCTTAAATTGTATGCTAGGCCAGAGTAATTACTTTCATTGATTGTTTCCTCAGTTGATTAAAAAAAAAAAAAAAAAATGCACTTTTGTATTTTTGGTCACAGTACACTTAAAATACTGGTAGATTATAATATTATAAATGGGCTGAGTGTTATGTATGGAATTACCTTTGAATGACGAGGCCAGGTGCACGATAGAACTCAACTTTATTAACAGGGTGGTCACACACACAACACAGCCACCAGGCAGGGGCATCGGCAAAGAGGCCGGATGAAGATGCCCGCTGGTATTTATGAGGTGGTGCAGTGGTGGAAGAGGAAATGGCCGCCACTACACCGCACTTTATAATAAAATACAGTATCACATCCCCCCACCCCCGTAGAAAGTCCAAAACCACACATACAATTGAGGCCCTCCCCAATTTAGGACCTGAATCACGCACTAAAAAACTAGAACTGAAATCACTTAATGGCCCAACACATTCACACAACAAACCTAAACTAGGGAGGACGGGCGGACTACCGACCTGCTCACACGGCAAGGTGGATTATTCTGCCAGCTGTAAAATAAATAAAGTCCATTAATAACTTAAAATACTGTTGTGTTCCTAACTAATAAAACACCCCAAACAATAGCATATAGACCATTTCTGTTTAAAAGAAATTCAACTTCTTCGTCCAGGTTATACACAGTAAAATTAGCAACTAAAACCACACAAAGAATCATCAAAACCAGAAACATGTACCACACACACATATAATACAGCAAATTCGGCATTTTTTTCCCCTTTTTCTTTAATACATACAACCATATGAACCTTAGAACATTTTTTTTATCATTATTTTTTAAAACCACACTATTGTCCTTCTGGCAGAAAAGGGTAGAACTGGCCTGTGGAGGGCCCAGGGCAGCAACTCAGTAGACCCGCCTCTGGAAGCGGCATGCTTCCAGGATCGCAGCTGACCTCATAGATGAGAGCACCTCTTCTCTTCGCCATTGACCACCTCTCTCGTCCGAACCTGCCATCTGAAGCCTCCTCTTGAGCACGCCGCAGCTCATTGGTGTGTCTCCACAAGCCGTCCGACAGCTGGAAGTAGGCTGCGCCCCACTTAGCCACAATGCACAGCTGCTCCTGGTGACCCTCTGACTGTTGTTTGGCCTACATCCACCGTGGACGTCCCTCCCCATGAGTCCATAATTCTCAGAGGAGCTCTGCTCCTCAGTGCCTGTCTGTCTGGCCCCAACTCCTTGTAAAGCTGCTGCAGCGGTTGCCATTGAAGCTCCAGATCCTCCGGCCCCCTGTGGCCGAGCTCCGGAGGAAACTGAGGCTTGCTCATCGGCACAGGCGCCTCACCGCCACACTTGGTACCTTCTCCTACCATACCCCGAGCGTCAGCACTCAGACCCTCCTGTGTCGAACCTGAGTGAGGCTGGTCCTGCTTGACCACCGTGGTGTCCGATAAATCTTCTCCCCATACCGCGTTGTCCACCACCGGAACCGGGCGGTTCCGCTGGCCACAACCACTCCATTCTTCCTCAGCATCATCTCTAATGGTGAACCCCAGTCCATAAAACAGGTCACAGCCCATGATGTTGTCGCCTCCGGCTGTCACGTGGAACGTGCAGTCAGCCATCACCATGGACTTGTACCGAGCTGTTAACTCCAATGTTCCAACCGTGCGCAGCCTGTCACCTCTGTAATTGTAGAGTGGTGATGGGGTATCTCTTATTTTGTAGTGGGAGGAAAATTTCCCTCACAGTGGCTCAATTTAATAACAATCCCTCCACCCCGTGTCGATCAGCAGCGGAACCTCCTCACCATCCAGCATCACCTTGCAGAACTTGAACCCGTTGGTACTCGGGGACACCGCATGGACGGCTGTCAGGGTGGGTGAAATTGTTTTTCTCTGTGGGCTCTCAGGCTCGGACATATGACACACCTTGGCACAATGGTTCAAGTGACCACATCTGCCACAGCGCTTCCCTCTAGCTGGGCATTCCCTAGCTCGTATTGGTGCTTTGCGGCCCCACAACCCATACCAAAGGGTTTTCTCGGGACAGACCTTCGGCTGATAGTGTTGGTTTCCGCGTTGTCGCCGGTCGCGCTAACCTCATTGTCAGGGTCCGCTACTAATGTTGCGGCAGTAGGCCCCAACCGCCGTTGTGATTGGCGCCACTTTAGCTCTGAAGCTAGCTTGCCTGCGGTCTCCACTTGCAGGGCTAGCTCAACAGCCTTGGCTGACATCAGGTCACTCGGCGCCGAGACCAGCCTAGCTCGTAAAGCATTACTGGTTGTGTGCTCCGCCAGCTGGTCACGTACTATTCCCACCTCCAATAACCCCAAACAACACTCGCTAGCCAGCTGCCGCAGGTTGGCAACAAACTGGTGGACAGACTCACCCACTCGCTGGTGTTGTTGGAACTGAATCCTCTGGACGGTGACATTGTCCGGGGTGTGGAAATGGCGCGCTAGCAACTCAACCACATCCTCATACGAGTCAGTAGCGCCGAGTGTATGCAGGATACGCTGGCCCTCAAACTCCAAATTTTGCACCAGCAGCGCACATGCTCTCAGTTTATCTAGCTTACCCAGGTTGAGTACCACGATGAAGCCCTGAAAGGCGGCAAACCATCTCGGCCAGGGCAAAGGTGGCTCGCCCGGGAGCTCGAGGAAGGGCCGAAGAGGTGAAATACATGCCTCCATTTTTTATTCTCCTTGCCAAAATATTATGTATGGAATTACCTTTGAATGACGAGGCCAGGTGCATGATAGAACTCAGCTTTATTAACAGAGTGGTCTCACACACACACACACACACACACACACACACACACACCAGGCAGGGGCATCGGCCAAGAGGCTGGATGAAGATGCCCGCTGGTATTTATGGGGCGGCGCAGCGGCGGAAGAGGAAGTGCCCGCCACTACACTGCACTTCATAATAAAATATCACACCGAGCTTCAAAGAAGGCCAAATTACAGTGGGGCAAAAAAGTATTTAGTCAGCCACCAATTGTGCAAGTTCTCCCACTTAAAAGATGAGAGAGGTCTCCAATTTTCATCATAGGTATACCTCAACTATGAGAGACAAAATGAGGGGAAAAAAAATCCAGAAAATCACATTGAAGGATTTTTAATGAATTAATTGGTAAATTCCTCAGTAAAATAAGTATTTGGTCACCTACAAACAAGCAAGATTTCTGGCTCTCACAGACCTGTAACAACTTCTTTAAGAGGCTCCTCTGTCCTCAACTCGTTACCTGTATTAATGGCACCTGTTTCAACTTGTTATCAGTATAAAAGACACCTGTCCACAACCTCAGTCAGACTCCAAACTCCACTATGGCCAAGACCAAAGAGCTGTCAAAGGACACCAGAAACAAAATTGCAGACCTGCACCAGGCTGGGAAGACTGAATCTGCAATAGGTAAGCAGCCTGGTGTGAAGAAATCAACTGTGGGAGCAATTATTGGAAAATGGAAGACATACAAGACCACTGATAATCTCCCTCGATCTGGGGCTCCATGCAAGATCTCACCCCGTGGGGTCAAAATTATCACGAGAATGGTGAGCAAAAATCCCAGAACCACATGGGGGGACCTAGTGAATGACCTGCAGAGAGCTGGGACCAAAGTAACAAAGGCTACATCAGAAACACACTACGCCGCCAGGGACTCAAATCCTGCAGTGCCAGACATGTCCCCCTGCTTAAGCCAGTACATGTCCAGGACCATCTGAAGTTTGCTAGAGAGCATTTGGATGATCCAGAAGAGGATTGGGAGAATGTCATATGGTCAGATGAAACCAAAATAGAACTTTTTGGTAAAAACTCAACTTGTCATGTTTGGAGAAGAAATAACACCATACCTACTGTGAAGCATGGGGGTGGAAACATCATACTTTGGGGCTGTTTTTCTGCAAAGGGACCAGGACGACTGATCCGTGTAAAGGAAAGAATGAATGGGGCCATGTATCGTGAGATTTTGAGTGAAACCTCCTTCCACCAGCAAGGGCATTGAAGATGAAACGTGGCTGGGTCTTTCATCATGACAATGATCCCAAACACACTGCCCGGGCAATGAAGGAGTGGCTTCGTAAGAAGCATTTCAAGGTCCTGGAGTGGCCTAGCCAGTCTCCAGATCTCAACCCCATAGAAAATCTTTGGAGGGAGTTGAAAGTCTGTGTTGCCCAGCGACAGCCCCAAAACATCACTGCTCTAGAGGAGATCTGCATGGAGGAATGGGCCAAAATACCAGCAACAGTGTGTGTAAACCTTGTGAAGACTTACAGAAAACGTTTGACCTCTGTCATTGCCAACAAAGGGTATATAACAAAGTATTGAGATGAACTTTTGTTATTGACCAAATACTTATTTTACTGAGGAATTTACCAATTAATTCATTAAAAATCCTTCAATGTGATTTTCTGGATTATTTTTTTTTTTCTTATTTTGTCTCTCATAGTTGAGGTATACCTATGATGAAAATTGGAGACCTCTCTCATCTTTTAAGTGGGAGAACTTGCACAATTGGTGGCTGACTAAATACTTTTTTACCCCACTGTACATGGAAGTAAGTCACAAGTTCACACTTTAGATTACTCTACATGCTCATTTTTGCCATTTCCCCCCCGTTTTCCAATAGTATCAGAGAAAGGAGGTATCATGAATATGATCAACTCAGACTGCATGCTGTTAAAACCTTCTGTTTACATAGTTCAGCCAATCAGAATCAAGCTGACTTTAAGGGCTACATTACAGTTAAAACTTGTTTACATTTCAGGCAGTGCAAGACTGACATAATTTTCAACTACGGTCATCCAAAGCTACTCTAGAATAGAATCCAAGAATGACAATGTAGAGCTGAAAACAATTCTAAATCATTCTAATTCATGAGCCCAGCCAAATTTGGCCCGTTTAATTTTTGTAATCCACATCAAAAATCCAAATGAATCATGTACCACATTTACTAAATAATTACACGTGATGGCTTCATTCGAAGATCGTCTTTTCTGGCAGTTTAAATAAATCATTAAAACAACAAGATAATATTCAGATTAATTATCAGAGCAGGAAATAATGTTAGTAGTTCAACAAAGAAACTGTCTAGAGCTGTTTGACAAAGCATCTCTGAAGCACCCAGCAACAATCGCCCGGCAACAAAGGCGTCAACAAATCAAAACAATCTGGTGTGGCAGCACGTCAACTTTTGAATTCAAGCTTATTAAACTACTGACCTGTGTTATAGTCAAAGGTTAAAGGGAGCATATATGAGTGCTCACTGAAACTCAAGCTACATCACAGTCTCATGTCAACAGTCCCGTTTCAGATCATTAATGCATGTAAGCCAAGTCCAGGAATCACCACAGACTATCGAGGCCTACAATCCCACGCCAAGTATAAGAGCTGGTTTAACAAGAGCTTATGGCCATAAAACAAGGTAGGCTGATTTGAGTGTCTGTGATTGCAGATCCGTGTCCAAGTCCCTTGCTACAGAGAGACCCACAGCAATTAACCTCATTTACAGTAATCTGCCTGAGCCGTCTGCTGGTGGAAGGATGCTCCACTCAAATCATCCACTGCCATTGAGTGAGGGTTACTTTATTTGACTTGGAAACTGGGGATTATCAAATCTTCAGAAAGAAGATTTAGGAAGTAGGGTACAGTCTTAAGGGTTTGAAGAGGCTGTGGGCGTGGGTTTATTTTGCTCCAATCAAAAAACAAAATCATTGCCATGCATGCTACTTAGCAATAAACTGAATAACAATTCTATACATACATTTTCCAGTAGTATTTATGATTTATCAAAATTGTGAAAAATAACCTGGCTATTACATTTATTTTTAATGTATTGTTTGCACTACCTAAGAGAACCTTTATATATTTTTGTCATATACCTCTTACGAGGGGGGCTGAAAAGTTCAGAGGCTGAAAAGTTCATAGTGGTCAAATTTGACCAAATGGGGTTTATTTTTCAACCGCAGGGATCCAAGTGCTGCAACACCGATGGAAGAAAAGTGTGTGTGTGTGTGTGTGTGTGTGAGAGTGTGAGTGTGAGTGTGAGTGTGAGAGAGAGAGAGAGAAAAATAAACCACATTTGGTCAAATTTGACCACTATGAACTTTTCAGCCCCCTGGACAGTACAGTTAATGCTCGTTTTCCTTTGTACTAACCCAGCAACCCCAAATATTGACTTTTTGGCACTTCTGGACAACTTAAAGCGCACACTCATTGATGTTACTGTCTGAATGTTAAAAAGGGATGCCAGCAATTTTTTTGTTTTTTGTTGATGGGTGTTAAAACCCAATAAAATTACATTGTCCATTCGTGTTTATTATTCCATCTCATACACACGTTTTTGCAGAGAAGCTATTCTGCTGTTCTCTCTTTTTAAACCTTTATCTTCACCATCATTCCAGAAGTTTTTATTGCTGATTTGCCACCAAGATGATCTCATTTGAATGAAATTAAGAGACTTCTTTTTTTTCAATGAAAGCACCAAGGTGCTGATGCCTCAATCCCAAAGCCTTGGTGGAGGTATGCGTTCTCGGATCATCACCAAAATGTTATGGGTTCCTCTCTAGCCCAAGGACCACCTCTGGCAAAAATTTCATCCAAATCCATCCAGTATTTTTGGAGGATGCGCATGTGCAGTGAAAATAATCTGCAGTTCACATGCCCATACTGTTGGTGGCAGCCAAGAGTCACTAACCTGATCTGAACAGCTGCAATCCAAACACAAAAAAAAAAGCATGGTGGCAGACATTTTTAAATGGCGGAAGCGATGGAGATACGTGAATACAATGACAATCAAGACAAACAGGAGCTTTTGCTGTTTAGTGGCAGAGGAAGAAAACAGATGGACACTTGTTCACCCAGTACTGGCGGATTGATCAGTACTTTCCTCTGGAGGGAGTTTCTGGGCGCATGCGCAGTACCATTCCATTGACGGGAAAGGTGAGCTATTTTTGTGTTTATTTCAAAAACAAAGCATTATTGCAAAATTCTGGCAAATTAAAAGTTGAGAAAATATGGTGATGCAATGATACAAGCTTTTAGTTCCACTTAATTTTGAGCGGGCGAGCTGAAGCAGAGAGGCGGACAGATACACAAAGCCACAAACAGACGCACTGATTACTGTATGCCTCTCAGTTTCACCGAGGCATAAAAATAATTTCTTCCAGTTTCTCATCATTTGTGTTGGTTCTTTTTGGTTGCAGTTTCTTACTTTTGCAGCATCTTCAAAAGTCTACATGTGCCAGTTATAATAAAATTAATTAGATGTGTTTCTTTTTCATAAGATCAGCAGTTCTTCAAACTACCATTACAGCATCCATTCTGCTCACTGGACTGCACCTCAAGTATGCTGACATGTCTACACCACTGAACTTTGACTATTTTAACTTTTTATTCCATCATATTTCAGGTAATGCCAATGTCAATTTGTTGTGCTGCTGTAACTCAGTAGTCCACAGTCTTATTTCATAATTTCTGTTACATATACACAAGTTACAAATAGACAGGATTTTTTTTGGTTTGTTTATTTGTTACCTCTGCCAAGGGAGGACGGAGGTAATGTTTTTAGTGGCATTGGTTTGTCTGATAGCAACATAACTCAAAAAGTTATGAATGGATTTTGATGAAATTTTCAGGAAAAATATGTAATGACACATAGAACAGATAACTAGATTTTGGTAGTAATTTGGATCACAATGTGGATACAGGTATTTTTTGAATATCATTTTATATATTAATCTGGCGCTTTTCATGTACTGCCCGTTTAAGACGCGTCCACTGAGTTACATGCATGGCCACGCGCCTCGGCTACCCGGAAGCCAAACACTGTAGAAAAAGTATTAGGGGGCGTGCCCACCAAACTCATTTTTGTCTGCTGTGGGTGACTATTTTCTATTCATTCTCTATATCATCCAGTGTTTACAGTGCTGAGTGCCTTCAGTGCTAAAACGCTTTGAGCGGTGGCTGCTTTTTGCATAGGACATCATGCAGACATCATAGGCCATCCCATGATGTGCTCTGATCGTGACACACAGACATGATGTACTGCTTCGAATGGGTGTGGTTTAAAGTAGTGTGTCCTATTATTAATAGGGTGATGAGTAAGCTTTCCAGATTTACACAGAAACTGAGATTTCTTGAATTTATAGAGTGATATTTTGTAAGATTTCCAGATTTACTGCTTCGAATGGGTGTGCTTTAAAGTGCTGTGTCCTATTGTGTATATGACGGCATCATCCTTTTGTCTATATGACGGCATCGCGAGTCCTGATTGTCTATATGACATAAAGACATCAAGGCATAGGGGACATCATAGGCACATCATAGGCTGTCCTATGATCGTGACACACAGATTTCATAGATAGATGTGCCTTTCATTCAAATTTTCAGGGGTGGTGTGTAATGGCACACTGAACACATGATTAGATTTTGATGATGATCTCAAAATGCATACCTCTGCCAAGGCTCTTATGTTCTCACAGAGTGTTAGCAACAATACTCCAAAACTACTGAATGGATTTGGATGAAATTTTCACCAGAGGTAGCCCTTGGCCCAAAGATAAACTCATTAAATGTTGGAGGTGATCTGTGAGTGCATACCTCTGCCAAGGCCCCATCTCGCAATGTACAGATGGGTGGCGATATGGATGGATAAAGGGACAGAGGGGAGGACAAAGGGAGAGAGGGACAGAGCCTTGGAGGTATTCGCTCTCTGAGTGCCCTCTAGTTTTGCATGTCTCTGATGAAGGACTGGGCAATAAAGCAATTTTAAACAGAAATTAAACCTTTTTTAACTTGGACAATGTCAAAAAATAAATATTGTGAAAATCAATTTTCCCATTCACAAGAGTAAACATGGCAGCCTTCAGCTCTAACCCCCTTCACCACCCTTAAAAGTTTACAAAAGTTAAAATGGTGCTTTATTAATCAGAAATGGATTCATCTTTGTTTGATCAAACCTTTGAGTGCTTTCTCCTTTTCTTTTCACCTTATACACCAATGACTTTCAGTACAACTCCAAGTCATGCCACCTGCAGAAATTCCCTGATGACTTGGCTGTTGTTGGGTGTGTAAGAGGGGGAGAGGAGGGGGGTTACAGGGCACTGGTAGCCAGATTTGTGGACTGGACCAAGCAGAATCACCAGAGGCTGAACGTGAGCAAGACCAGAGAGATGGTGATTGACTTCAGGAAGAAGAGGATGCCTTCACAGCCACTGCGGATTGGGGGGGGGGGCAGGATGTGGGGGTAGTGGAAAACTACATATGCCTAGGTGTCGTGATCAGCAATGGACTGGACTGGAAATCTAACACCAATGTTGCATACAAGAAGGAGATGAGCAGACTCTACTTTCTGAGGAAGCAGAGATCTTTGAATGTGTGCAGCGAGATGCTGGAGCTTTTCTACCACACTGTCATTGCTAGCGCCATCTTCTTTGCTGGGGTAGCAGTATCAGAGCCAGCGACACCAACATACTTGACAAGATTATCAAGAATGCTGGCTCTATGATTGCTCTCAGGCCGGAGACCTTTTGAGTCTGTGGTGGAGAGGAGGACACTGAACAAACTGCGATCCATCATAGACAATTCTGATCACCCCCTCCACCACACACTAGACAGACAGTGGAGCACTTTCTCCAGCAGACTGCTACAGCTTCACTGCTGAAGAGCCAGGTACAGGAAATCTTTTCTGCCAAATGCCATTTCACTGTACAATAACTCACTCGAATGTGGAATTTTGGTCATAACAGTGCTGCCATACTGCACCTTACAGTCCAATTGGCACATCGCATTTCACCCTGCACCTTTTTACCCTCCTTTGTACAGTCGGTACTATCCACAGACTCAATGGTAAATAGCGTTCACTTATATAGCTCTTTTTCTCATCTGTGCCCTTCAGAGGTAAAGTGGGCTATCCCACAAAACCATTATTTTGAGAAAATGAGCTCTAAAGTTGAAATATTCTCAAAAAATCAGTGTGCCTATATCATTAAAAAGTTACCCCCTATAAATACCTTCAAGGTTTATGCAGAGCTAGGCAGTTTAAGAAAATGATAGACCCTTAACAATTAGTGTAGTACAATTAACTCATTTTTGACCTACATGTGGGATAGCCCACTTTACCTCTGAAGGGCACATCTCTAGATGACCAAAGTGCTTGACTGTGTTATGCTGCTGTTACACTGTAATCACTCTCTCGACCAAAAAAGTTTGCTCCCCCCCGATTTCTCATTTTTTTGTACGTTTGTCACACTTAAATGTTTCAGATCATCAAACAAATTTAAATATTAGACAAAGAAAACAACACAAAATACAGTTTTTAAATGGTGTTTATTATCCATCCATACATCATCTTCCACTTAATCCTTTTCGGGTCACGGGGGGGCTGGAGCCTATCCCAGCATCTTTGGGCGAGAGGCAGGGTACACCCTGGACAGATCACCAGTCCATCGCAGGGCCAACACAGAGAGACAGAAAACCATTCACTCTCACAGTCATTCTTAAGGACAATTTAGAATCCCCAGCTGATGCGTAAGGGGAAAAAAAAAAATTCCAAACCTACAGCACATGGCCCTGCATGAAAAAGTGATTGCCCCCTAAACTTAACTAGTTGGGCCGCCCTTAGCAGCAACAACTGCAATCAAGCATTTGCAACAACTGGCAGTGAGTCTTTTACAGTGCTGTGGAGGAATTTTGGGCCACTCATCTTTGCAGAATTGTTGTAATTCTGCCACACTGGTGGGTTTTCAAGCATGAACCGCCTTTTTAAGGTCATGCCGCAGCATCTCAGCCAGATTCAGGTCAGGACTTTGACTAGGACACTCCAAAGTCTTCATTTTGTTTTTCTTAAGCCATTCAGAGGTGTACTTGGTGTGTTTTGGATCATTGTCCTGCTGCAGAACCCAAGTGTGCTTCACCTTGAGGTCACGAACAGATGGCCGGACATTCTCCTTCAGGATTTTTTGGTAGATAGCAGAATTCATGGTTCCATTTACCACAGCAAGTCTTCCAGGTCCCGAAGCAGCAAAACAGCCCCAGACCATCACACTGCTATCACCATATTTTACTGTTGGTATGATGTTCCTTTTCTGAAATGCTGTACTACTTTTACGCCGGATGTAATGGGACACATACCTTCCAAAAAGTTCAACTTTTGTTTCGTCAGCCCACAGAGTATTTTCCTAAAAGTTTTGAGGATTTTCTGGCAAAAGTGAGACAAGCCTTTATGTTCTTTTTGCTCAGCAGTGGTTTTCGTCTTGGAACTCTGCCATGCAGGCCATTTTTGCCCAGTCTCTTTCTTATGGTGGAGTCATGAACACTGACCTTAACTGAGGCAAATGAGGCCTGCAGTTCTTTGGATGTTGTTGTGGGATCTTTTGTGACCTCTTGGATGAGTGGTCGCTGCGCTCATTGGGTAATTTTGGTCGGCCGGCCACTTCTGGGAAGGTTCACCACTGTTCCATATTTTCGCCATTTGTGGATAATGGCTCTCGCTGTGGTTTGCTGGAGTCCCAAAGCTTTAGAAATGGCTTTATAACCTTTTCCAGACTGACAGATCTCAATTACTTTGTTTCTCATTCGTTCCTGAATTTCTTGGCTCACAGTATGATGTCTAGTTTTTGAGGATCTTTTGGACTACTTCACTTTGTCAGGCAGGTCCTATTTAAGTGATTTCTTGATTGAGAACAGGTGTGGCAGTAATCAGGCCAGGGTGTGGCTAGAGAAATTGAACTCAGCTTTCCAAAGATGTGATAAACCACAGTTAATTTATGTTTTAATGGGGGGAGGGGTCAATCACTTTTTCACACAGGGCCATGAAGATTTGGATTTTTTTATTTTTTAACCCTTAACACACACACACACACACACACACACACACACAGCTCAAAAAAAAATAAAGGGAACACTAAAATAACACATCCTAGATCTGAATGAATGACATTCTTATTAAATACTTTGTTCTTTACATAGTTGAATGTGCTGACAACAAAATCACACAAAAATTATCAATGGAAATCAAATTTATTAAAATTAAAGTGGAAAAACACACTACAGGCTGATCCAACTTTGATGTAATGTCCTTAAAACAAGTCAAAATGAGGCTCAGTAGTGTGTGTGGTCTCCACGTGCCTGTATGACCTCCCTACAATGCCTGGACACGCTCCTGATGAGGTGGCGGATGGTCTCCTGAGGGATCTCCTCCCAGACCTGGACTAAAGCATCCGCCAACTCCTGGACAGTCTGTGGTGCAACGTGGCGTTGGTGGGTGGAGCGAGACATGATGTCCCAGATGTGCTCAATTGGATTCAGGTCTGGCGAATGGGCGGGCCAGTCCATAGCATCAATGCCTTCGTCTTGCAGGAACTGCTGACACACTCCAGCCACATGAGGTCTAGCATTGTCTTGCATTAGGAGGAACCCAGGGCCAACCGCACCAGCATATGGTCTCACAAGGGGTCTGAGGATCTCATCTCGGTACCTAATGGCAGTCAGGCTACCTCTGGCGAGCACATGGAGGGCTATGCGGCCTCCCAGAGAAATGCCACCCCACACCATTACTGACCCACTGCCAAACCGGTCATGCTGGAGGATGTTGCAGGCAGCAGAACGTTCTCCACGGCGTCTCCAGACTCTGTCACATGTGCTCAGTGTGAACCTGCTTTCATCTGTGAAGAGCACAGGGCACCAGTGGCGAATTTGCCAATCTTGGTGTCCTCTGGCAAATGCCAAACGTCCTGCACGGTGTTGGGCTGTAAGCACAACCCCCAGCTGTGGACATCGGGCCCTCATACCACCCTCATGGAGTCTGTTTCTGACCGTTTGAGCAGACACATGCACATTTGTGGCCTGCTGGAGGTCATTTTGCAGGGCTCTGGCAGTGCTCCTCCTGTTCCTCCTTGCACAAAGGCGGAGGTAGCGGTCATGCTGCTGGGTTGTTGCCCTCCTACGGCCTCCTCCATGTCTCCTGATGTACTGGCCTGTCTCCTGGTAGCACCTCCATGCTCTGGACACTACGCTGACAGACACAGCAAACCTTCTTGCTACAGCTCGCATTGATGTGCCATCCTGGATGAGCTGCACTACCTGACCATCCGCCACCTCATCAGGAGTATGCCCCGGCGTTGTAGGGAGGTCGTACAGGCACGTGGAGGCCACACACACTACTGAGCCTCATTTTGACTCGTTTTAAGGACATTACATCAAAGTTGGATCAGCCCGTAATGTGTTTTTCCACTTTAATTTTGAGTGTGACTCCAAATCCAGACCTCCATGGGTTAACAAATTTGATTTCCATTGATAATTTTTGTGTGATTTTGTTGTCAGCACATTCAACTATGTAAAGAACAAAGTATTTAATAAGAATATTTCATTCATTCAGATCTAGGATGTGTTATTTTAGTGTTCCCTTTATTTTTTTGAGCAGTACACACACACACACACACACACACACACACACACCCATCCATCTTCTTTCGCTTAATCCTTTTTCGGGTCGCGGGGGGGCTGGAGCCTAACACACACACACATATACTGTATATCTACAGTGGGGAAAAAAAGTATTTAGTCAGCCACCAATTGTGCAAGTTCTCCCGCTTAAAAGATGAGAGGTCTCCAATTTTCATCATAGGTATACCTCAACTATGAGAGACAAAATGAAAAAAAAATAAAAAAATCTAGAAAATCACATTGAAGGATTTTTAATGAATTAATTGGTAAATTCCGCGGTAAAATAAGTATTTGGTCAATAACAAAAGTTCACCTCAATACTTTGTTATATACCCTTTGTTGGCAATGACAGAGGTCAAACGTTTTCTGTAAGTCTTCACAAGGTTTTCACACACTGTTGCTGGTATTTTGGCCCATTCCTCCATGCAGACCTCCTCTAGAGCAGTCATGTTTTGGGGTTGTCACTGGGCAACACAGACTTTCAACTCCCTCCAAAGATTTTCTATGGGGTTGAGAACTGGAGACTGGCTAGGTCACTCCAGGACCTTGAAATGCTTCTTACGAAGCCACTACTTCAATGCTAGGGCAGTATGTTTGGGATCATTGTCATGCTGAAAGACCCAGCCACGTTTCATCTTCAATGCCCTTGCTGATGGAAGGAGGTTTTCACTCAAAATCTCACGATACATGGCCCCATTCATTCTTTCCTTTACACGGATCAGTCGTCCTGGTCCCTTTGCAGAAAAACAGCCCCAAAGTATGATGTTTTCACCCCCATGCTTCACAGTAGGTATGGTGTTCTTTCTCCTCCAAACACGACGAGCTGAGTTTTTACCAAAAAGTTCTATTTCGGTTTCATCTGACCATATGACATTCTCCCAATCCTCTTCTGGATCATCCAAACGCTCTCTAGCAAACTTCAGACGGGCCTGGACATGTACTGGCTTAAGCAGGGGGACACATCTGGCACTGCAGGATTTGAGTCCCTGGCGGCGTAGTGTGTTACTGATGTAGCCTTTGTTACTTTGGTCCCAGCTCTCTGCAGGTCATTCACTAGGTTCCCCCGTGTGGTTCTGGGATTTTTGCTCACCGTTCTCGTGATAATTTTGACCCCACGGGGTGAGATCTTGCGTGGAGCCCCAGATGGAGGGAGCTTATCAGTGGTCTTGTATGTCTTCCATTTTCTAATAATTGCTCCCACAGTTGATTTCTTCACACCAAGCTGCTTACCTATTGCAGATTCAGTCTTCCAAGCCTGGTGCAGGTCTACAATTTTGTTTCTGGTGTCCTTTGACAGCTCTTTGGTCTTGGCCATAGGGGAGTTTGGAGTCTGACTGTTTGAGGTTGTGGACAGGTGTCTTTTATACTGTTAACGAATTCAAACAGGTGCCATTAATACAGGTAACGAGTGGAGGACAGAGGAGCCTCTTAAAGAAGAAGTTACAGGTCTGTGAGAGCCAGAAATCTTGCTTGTTTGTAGGTGACCAAATACTTATTTTACTGAGGAATTTACCAATTCATTAAAAATCCTTCAATGTGACTTTCTGGATTTTTTTTTCTCATTTTGTCTCTCATAGTTGAGGTATACCTATGATGAAAATTGGAGACCTCTCTCATCTTTTAAGTGGGAGAACTTGCACAATTGGTGGCTGACTAAATACTTTTTTGCCCCACTGTGTATATATATATATATATATGGCTTTAAGCAGAAGCATGCAATGATGATTTCCTCAATTCCTCAACAATTTTTATTGAAACAAAAGCCAACAACAGTGGTGGGTATGCCACAACAAAAAATGTCAATGTCTCAATAACTTGTCAAGTGCCCCTGAGCATTAATTACAGCTTGATGACGTCTCATGCTGTTCACAAGTTGACTTTTGTCTGCTGAGGCCTGGCATGCCACTCTTCTTGAAGGGCAGCAGGTCATTTGAGGTTTTGGGGTGCAGGGTTACGAGCCTCTCCACGGTGACTTAGCTGATCCCATAAGTTTTCTATGGGATTCAGGTCTGGAGAAAGTGCAGGCCACTCCATTTGAGGTACCCCAGCCTCCAGCAGCCACTCCCTGATGATGCAACCTTGATGAGCTGGCGTATTATCATCCATGAAGATGAAATTAAGCCTGTGTTGTTTATGCAGGGGCACAATGACTGGATTAATGATGTTATTCAGGTAGTATCAGCTTGTCGCTGTACCATTCACAAGGTGTAGGGCAGTTCTGTATTGAGTAGGCACACCTGCCCAGACTTTAACACCACCACCACCACCAAAGGCTCGCCTGGTGACAACAGTGGCTGATGCATAGCACTCTCCTTGATGTCTCCAATATCGTTGGTGGCCATCATTTCTGTTCAACGGGAATTGACTTTCATCAGAGAACAACACTGAGGCCCACTGGTCCCTTGTCCACTGTAAATGCTCCCTGGCCCAGGCAAGACTACGATGCCTGTGCCTGGTGGTGTGGTCAGGTATTCTTGCAGTTCATCTAGCATGCAGACTACACTGATGTAAATGGTTTCAAATGGTCTGACGTGACACTTGGGTGCATCTCACCTCCCTTAAATATGCCTGGAGCTGAATGGTATTCATCATCTGGTTCCGCAGGGCACTGTTCACAATGAAGCGGTCATCAGCGTGGGATGTAGCCAAAGGACGTCCACTTCTATGTCTTTCTGTGATTCTTTCAGTCACTCTGTATCTCTGTTGTAACCTGTTGATGACACTAACTTCAGTAGCCACTTCCCTCTGAGAACAATCTGTTTGAAGCCTTGAAATGGCGAGGTACTGCTGATCAATTGTTAGGCGTTATCTTGGTCTCATGATGTCAAAATGTAAACAGCATGATGAAGGTGACTGTTTAAATACCAATTCTAATTGAACCAGAACATTTATTGGTCTATTCATGGGTCAAACACCAGTTTTTTGTTTTTTTTGGGGGGGGGGGGGGGTTGTTACTTATTTGTACCCGTAGGTAGACTTGGTTTGCAGTCTGGTGACAAGCCACCGGCTGCTGGTCGCTGCGTGCGCGAGCGCCCTAAACCTACATGTTTTTGGTGTGCGGGAGGAAACCGGAGAAATCCCGGAGTAAACCCGCGCAACACGGGGAGAACATGCAAACTCCACACAGCTCACTGTTGGTCGGGGGCTGGGATCGAACCCACGATCTCATGATCCCCGCGATCCCCCGGCCGAGGGTAAAACTGTGCTGCCACAGTGCTAAACCACTGCGCCACCGTGCAGCCCCCTGCTGTGAATTTTGCCATTAAGCTCCTTGTTAGAGAACAGCAAGTTATGCAAAAAAAGTACTGAAATATTTAACAGCTGTAAATATGCATTCAAAAGGTTAGAGAAGGTCAAATTTAGTTGATGTGTAAAAGTTATAGTGTATTTTAGGTGCATCCTGAAATTTCACTCGAAAGCCAAATATCCCTAATTTTTTGTGAGTAGTGTATATACAGTATAAAAGGTTTGGTTAAAACCAGGTTTGCATTTTATTGCCAATAGGGAATCATACTTTCTTGGGAAAGAAAAAGAAAATTATTTGAAATAATTCCGTCATCAAAAATATATAATATAAAATATATAATATACGTAGATATTTAGGCCATATCGCCCAGCACTACTTTGATTCATATGCCAATTTGGCCTGTAGTGATAATTACCTCCACCAAGGTGAGGTTATGTTTTTACTGGTGTGTGTGTGTGTGTGTGTGTGTGTGTGTGTGTGTCTCTGTCTGTCTGTTACCAACATAACTCAAAAAGTTATGAACGGATTTTGACGAAATTTTCAGGACAAGTCTGAAATGGGACAAGAAAGAAATGATTAGATTTTGGGAGTGATCCAGATCACCATCTGGATCCAGGAATTTATTTTTTTTTAAAGGATTCTTTATTCAATTCAACTTTATTTATATAGCGCCATTTCACAACAACAGTCATCTCATAGCACTATCAACTGAAGGGGGGACCCCCACAGTTGCAGAAAGACCCCAGCAATCAGGCGATCCCCTGTGAGCAAGCACTTGGCGACGGTGGAGAGGAAAAACTCCCTTTTAACAGGAAGAAACCTCCAGCAGAACCAGGCTCAGGGAGGGGCAGTCATCTGCTGCGACTGGCTGGGGGGTGAGGGGATAGAGAAGAAGAAAAGAACAGACATGTAGAGAGCAAACAGCACGATGGGGACTCAATCTATGGGAGAGAACAAACAAATGTTAATGACCAGCAAAAAAAAAATATTTCATAGAGAGTGAGGAAAGGAGTGAGGCCCAGTGCATTACTGGAGGTCCCCCGGCTGACTAAACCTATTAGCAGCATAACTAAGGGAGGGTTCAGAAACACATGATCCCTCCCTAATTGTAGGCTATATCAAAAAGGTAGGTTTTAGCCCTATTCTTAAAAACAGAGATCGAGTCTAACTCCCGAATCCAGATTGGCAGCTGATTCCACAGGAGAGGAGCTTGATAACTGAAGGCTCTGCCTCCCATTGTACTTTTGGAGATTCTAGGTATTACAAGTAATCCTGCATTTTGGGAGCGTAGTGCTCTGTTAGGATGATACGGTAGTATCAGATCTTTTAAATAAAAAGGAGCCTGATTGTTTAGAGCTTTGTAAGTAAGAAGAAGGATTTTAAACTTAATTCTAAACTCTATGGGAAGCCAATGAAGGGAGGCCAGAACCGGAGAGATATGATCTCTCTTTCTAGTACCTGTTAAAACTCTTGCTGCAGCATTTTGGATCAGCTGAAGACTTTTTAAAGATGTTTTAGGACAGCCTGATAATAAAGAATTACAATAATCTAATCTCGAGCTAACAAAAGCGTGGATCAGCTTCTCAGCATCACTCTGAGACAAGATGCTCCTAATCTTGGCAATATTACGCAAATGATAGAAGGCAGTCTTAGAAACAAATTTAATATGTGAATTGAAGGACAAATCCTGATCAAAAATAACTCCAAGGTTCCTCACAGAGCTATTAAGAGAAAAAGTAACTGCATCCAAACTGAAAGTTTGATTTGGAAAGGTATTTCTAAGGTTTTTTGGACCAACAAGAATGACTTCAGTCTTATCTGAATTTAATAGCAGGAAATTACAAGTCATTCAAGCTTTGATTTCCTTAAGACAGGCTTCTAACTTGGCTAATTGATTAGTATCATCTGGCTTCATTGACAGGTATAATTGTGTGTCATCTGCATAACAATGAAAATGTATACAGTGCTTTCTAATAATGTTGCCTAACGGAAGCATATATAAACTAAAAAGAGTAGGGCCTAGCACAGATCCCTGTGGAACTCCATGACTAAGCTTTGAGCTGAAAGAAAACTCATCATTTACATGAACAAACTGGAACCTATCAGATAAATAAGATCTAAACCACTGCAACAAAGTTCCATTAAGTCCAACATAGTGTTCTAATCTATCAAGTAGAATATTATGATCAATAGTATCAAAAGCTGCACTAAGATCTAAAAGGACAAGTACAGAAACTAGTCCATTATCAGATGCAATGAGGAGGTCGTTAGTGACCTTCGCTAAGGCTGTTTCAGTACTATGATGGATTCTAAACCCAGATTGAAACTCTTCAAGTAAACCATTTCCCTGCAGGTGGTCAAATAATTGCGTAGCAACAACTCTTTCTAAGATTTTTGAAATGAAAGGGAGATTAGAGATTGGTCTATAGTTAGCTAAAGCTCCTGGATCTAGCGTTGGCTTTTTGAGTAAGGGTTTAATTACAGCTGTTTTAAAAGCCTGCGGTACATGGCCTAAAGTTAATGAAGAATTGATTATACGAAGAATAAAGCTACCAATAAGTGGGAAGACTTCTTTAAATAACCTGGTAGGAATAGGGTCTAAAAGACAAGTTGAAGGTTTGGATGAGGAAACTATTTTGTCTAACTCACAAAGGTCGATTGGAGTAAACTCATCAAGACAGACATCAATAGAAGGAGTTGTAATAGTTACAGTATTTAAGTTAACTGTGGGAAGAATCTGATTGATTTTATCTCTGATGGATGAAATTTTATTATTGAAAAAGTTCATAAAGTCCTGACTAGTAAGCTCTAAGGGGATGCTAGGATTGACAGAGTCCTGACTCTTTGTCAACCTGGCTACAGTACTGAAAAGAAACCTGGGATTATTCTTGTTCTCTTCTATTAATGCAGAGTAATAACTCGTTCTAGCTTTTCTAAGAGATTTTTTATAAATTAAAAGATGATTTCTCCAAGCTAAATAGATTTCATCTAAATTAGTAGAGCGCCATTTTCTTTCTAACTGACGAGTCTTCTGTTTTAAGCTACGAGTTTCTGTGTTGAACCAAGGAGTTAAAAATCTCTGATTAGACTTTTTCTTTTTTAAGGGGGCCACCAAGTCTAGAGCCTGATGCAGAGAAGCTGAAACACTATCCACCATGTTATCAATTACAGAAGGAGCAAGCTGTCTATAGCTTATTTCCGTTGTGTTGACACATGGCATAGAGGAAACAATCTGCATAAATTTGGAAACAGCATCATCTGAGAGGCATCTACTGTGATAATATTTTTCTTTAGGAGCCAAATAGTCAGAAATAGTAAAATCAAAGGTTAACAGACAATGGTCTGACAGTACAGGGTTATGAGGAGACACTACAAGATTTTCTATTTCTATGCCATATGTCAGAACAAGGTCCAATGTATGGTGGAGATAATGAGTAGAATTTACTACTTTCTGAGAAAACCCAATCGAGTCTAATATTGAATTAAAAGCCACATTAAGGCAGTCACTATCTACATCCACATGTATATTAAAGTCCCCTACTATAATTATTCTATCAGATTTCAGCACTAAATCAGCTAAGAAATCAGCAAATTCGGATAAAAATTCTGAATAGGTTGATGGGGGACGATAAACTATGGCAAATAAAATTGGGTTTAACCTGAAATTGCTAAAGTGCCCAACACTGAGGACCAGGCCCTCAAAGGAATTATAACATATTTTTTGCTTTACATTAACTAGTAATTTGGAATGGTAAATTGTTGCTGCTACTCCTCCACGACCAGAACTTCTGGGATTTTGACAGTTTAAATAACCAGAGGGAGTTGATTCATTTAAACCAACATAATCCTCTTGCCCTAACCAAGTCTCTGTAAGGGAAATTAAATCAATCTGATGATCAATTAACAGATCATGGACTAACAGAGACTTGGGAGTTAGAGACCTAATATTTAATAAACCACATTTAATTTTTAAATTATGAGGAGGAATAGAGGCCAAATCATTCAATTTAGAGGCTTTATGTTTAATTTGAGTTTTACCAATATTTTGCTTTATCACGTTGGGATGCTTATACATTATATTTTTATTCACTTTGGAGGGAGCAGACAACGATTCTCTGATGGGGAAGACAGGGGCTAAGCTGAGGGGTGGCGGATGAAGAGGAGCTGCAGAGAGGCGTGTAAGACTGCGACTCTGCTTCCTGGTCCCAACTCTGAGTAGTCACGGTTTTGGAAATTTGGATAAAAAAGATGCCAGATTGTTAGATAAATGAGAAGCACCATCCAAAGTGGGATGAATGCTGTCTCGTCTCACAAGACCAGGTTTTCCCCAAAAAGAGCTCCAATTGTCAATGTAGCCCACGTCATTTTAGGACACCACACAGACAGCCAGCGGTTCAAGGATGACGAGCGACTAAACATGTCATCACTGGTCAGATTGGGGAGGGGCCCAGAGAATACCACAGTGGCAGACATCGTTTTTGCAAACTCACACACCGATTCTATATTAAGTTTCGTGACTTCCGACTGCCGGAGACGGATGTCATTAATGCCGGCGTGAATAACAATTGTGGAGTATTTACAGTTACTTTTAGCCAGCATTTTCAAATTTGACTCGATGTCGCCTGCTCTGGCCCCAGGAATACATTGGACTATGGCCGCTGGAGTCTCTAGGTTCACGTTTCTGACTACAGAGTCGCCAATGATCAGAGTTTTTTCCTCAGCGGGTGTGTCGCTGAGCGGGGAAAAACGATTAGAAACGTGAACAGGTTGGTGGTGAACCGGGGCTTTGTGACTAGGCTTCCTTCTCACCGTCACCCACCCAGACTCCTCGCTGCTGAGGAGAGCCGGGGAACCGCTGACAGTGGGACCTAAGCTAGCTAGCTCCGCTGCAGCTAATGGGCGTCCGTCGAGATTAACTGGCGCAGACGGTGTTTCAATGCAGCGGAGCCGGGATTCCAAATCAGACAACCTCGCCTCGAGCGCCTCCAAAAGACAACATTTATTACATTTATCGTTATCACTAAAAGAGGCAGAGGTGTAGCTAAAAATCTGACAGAGAGAGCACACCAGAGGAGGAGAGGAAAGAGAGGTAGTACCCCTAGCTAGTGGCTAGCTAGTGGCTGGAGAGCAAACCACACAGGCAGACAGCAAAACAGGAAGTGACGATACGTTACCACAAGGAAGTGACGATCAGAGGTCCTACGATCAGAGGACCTCGGATCATTTATCATTGCGAGATAGGGCTATTTTTAACATATGTGTATATAACTCCACAATAAATGGTCAGGACGCTTGCCAAAAAAATACAGGATAAGCTCCCAATAGATTCTAGGAAATATCAAAGACTGATCCGGATCCTGCAAAAAATCCGGATACTGTGATCCAGAACAGGAAATAATAGGGGGTCTTTGGAATTTTCATCACTGTAAGGTAACAAATTAAGATATAAACATACAACAAACACCAAAATATAGCCAAGACACTGAGGAATCAGTAGTGTGCCAATGGATTTGTTGTATCTTCAAAAGCTATGGAGCTATATCCAGAAGAAAACCGCCATCACCGAAAAAGTGATTTTTGTCAATAACTACTAGACTAATAAAGATATCAATGTGAATTCAATTGCTAAACATATGTTTTGATGGTCAAGGAATCTGAAAATATAGATAAAATAAATGTAGGACCATTACATTTGGGGAAAATCCCAATATTAGGGGGAGCTGAGGTACTTGGCGGAGGTCTGCGCCTTCCGAGTGCTTTTCTAGTTACTAACTCAATTAATTGAGCAATATGAAACCCGAACTCGATAAGTTTCCTGGCCTCAACATATTGCCATTAACGTGAGTTTCTTTATAATTCATCAACATCTCAGCCGGTCTTGTTGCTTCTGTCCCTCTCCGGTCAGTCAGCATCCTCTCCGTGGAGGTGGGACCAAGTGCACAGTGCGTAGTGGGACAAACAGAAAAAGTGAAGTGGTCAGCGGAAGAGTCACACTATTAAGTTTGTTCCAACCAAGACTACAAGTCCGCTTCTTTTAAACAGAGTGAAAGTGTATGCTGTGAAGCCCTTGGATTTGGCTCGAATGGACATGTCAGTTACTCATGTACTAGCACATGTTTACCCTATGTGCATATGACATGCAGTATGCTCAGTGCAACCACTTGTGATGTCAATCATTTTACAATATAACTGCTGTGTAAGCAAACCCTACCTGAAAAGAAAAAAAAAAAAAGATTGAAAATAAAAGCATATGGTTCATAAGGCTTAAGAGTTAATGTTTTCTATTGTGCCATCTCCGTGACTGCGCTTCTTGTAAACAAGTGGCGATGTAAAGTAATGTAAAGCCACACGTGCCAATCGTCCTTGGCAACATGTAAGCAGTAGCTGCACTCCAGTCCAGCTGTGCTAAAAACAATGTGAGCGCAGGAGCACTCATGGCTAAGTTTCCTGATGGCTGCACAATTCCAGACAGTTTGAAATAAAGGGAAAACCGAATTCCAAAGTTCCATTGTGGGAGCATTTCAGATTGAAGACAAATGAGTAATGTCAAAGAGCTGGTATGATGGCTATACTTGAAAATGCCTCCAACAAAAATTGCCAATATTACTACCCTGAAAATGCATTAAAATCATAATTATCCCACTCAATTTTTCCAAGTGGGAACAAAGGCATGCAGAGTCCTCCCTTTTCCCCCCAGTCTGGTAAAAAAAGGAGCCTTTGACCAACAATGCAGATATAAACATGACAGTGATAAATGGCACACACAGACAGCATTAGGGCCAAAGAGATACAACCATTTATTCATTTGCATTTTTCTCCATTTCAATTCCAGTGTTTAATATTGTTAATAAATAAAAACTCAATGCCTTTTGAAAACATGTTTATGGATTGTTGTTATTATAACTACTGTGGCATCAGCATTTATGAGGTCCTATACTCCTGCCGTCCTGCTATTTAAAAGTGCAGAAAACCAGGGAAACCACATGCACACAGGATGGCAAATAAGCTCAAGATAAGAAATTATCTGCTTTATTCTCCTAATGGGGACCACATTTTACAGGAAAAAAAAAAAAATCATTGTTACCTGTATTCCATATGATGTGAAACTAGCCATTAACCTAGTATAACATTATGCATACTGTTGCCTTACAGCTAGAAGGTTCCTGGTTCGAATCCCCAGGCTGGCAGGGGTTGGAACCTTTCTGTGTGGAGTTTGCATGTTCTCCCTGTGCTGTGTGTGGGTTTACTCCGGGGGCTCCGGTTTCCTCCCACAATCCAAAGACATGCATGTTAGGTTAATTGGTTGTTCTAAATTGTCCCTAGATATCCGTTTCCTATGGGCCCTTAGAATAGATGGTCAGTACTAGTGAAAGCGCTTTGAGTGGTCTTTGTGACTAGAAAAGCGCTATATAAGTGCAGGTTAGTCAGTCTTCAAATGAACCACATGTCTTGCAGCCACACATGCTGCCACCTGCTGGATCTTTGATTTGCACATTTAAAGTACTGGCTTCATTTTGACACTGAGAAGCTATATTCATCTTTTTTAATGCAGTCTCTGATTACAGTTAATGTAGCAAAAATTTCTAGTTTAAAACGGTGAAAAAACGAGAGGCTACACCAAGACCTAGTACAAGATAAACAATTATTTTTGAATATAAAGAAGTTAAACATTTCTTGAGTTTAAAAATCTGGATAACAAACTGTAAATGACCATAATAGACTGCCATTAACTGAAATACCCATAAGAGCAATGAGGCGCAACAAAATAGATGGGTGATATTCACAGAATAGGGAGATTGCTTCGATTTTACTCAGCCATTTGCTTCATAAATTCATATTTTGAAGAAGGATAAAAATGGAAACTACACTATAATGAATATAATGGAAAAGCATTTTCCAAACAAGGGCATAGCTTCAAAACTGTTCATTTAACACACGCTACTAAGCACAAAACGCCTCTCAGTTAAACAGCCTGAACAAATCAAACTGTTGAAACATACTGAGCTGACACCCCCCCCCCCCCCACACACACACACACACACACTCACTTTTGACTTCCTGAGGATAGGGAACATCAAACATGGACAAATGAAGTATCTCAACTAGCTACGGTGTGGACACACAGGCTGGTTTAGGCCCGTGCAGTTGTATTTTGCTTGCCCCTGTGTCACAGTTTACCACCTGGGGACGAGCACAGTAGAGTACAGTTACAGTGACACTTTATCTGTCCTGCTTCAATAGCTGTTCTTAGCAGAATAGCTTAGCATCTTTTTTTCACTGACAGGTGTGTGTGTCTAACAAACACAATGAGCGGGATGCCATATGGAGCATGGCAACAGATTGGGGGATAGCAGGTATTACAGGCAGGGCCTTGCCAGCTGTGATATTCTCTCAGGAATGCAGAACACACTCTGCCTGACTTTACAACAGTCTCATGTGAATTTCAGAGATCAAGTTCCTATGCAATATCTAAACTCAACACTGAAGTAGAGCACAAACTTGGCAACAAACAACCAACACCCCCCCCCAAAAAAAAAACAACCCTTAGTTGTGCAACATCCTGCAAACCATACACTGGCTGTTTAAATATGCAACACTAAACCCTTAAGTTGTTCAGAAATAATTAGATCATGCCACGTTTAATATTGCCAGTTCAGCACAAATATGGCTGTCAAACTCTCCACTTATTTTTTTAGATATCCAGATTTTACCTACATTAGCAAATAAACAACTAAACCTTAAAAAACATTTAATACCAGAGCACAAAAACAGTTTAACCCAAATCTACATGCCTCAAATATCGAAACCCCATATTCAGTTCATCCCATCATATTTTTCACCACGGTCCCGTACAAACCGTTTAAAATATTGACGAAATCTTCCTCACAAGCACTCCTATGTGGGTTTTAAACACAGTTATTGTTTGCACCATCGGCTAACGCTAAGCTAACCTAAGCTAGCTGTCAACCGGCTAAAAGCTACACACAAACAGAAAAATCACCGCCCAAACGGTGTCCTACCTTTTAAAATCTCTCATAAGGCGCCTCCTCGCCGGTGTAGACATTATTCAAAAGGTGTTACAAATATGTGTCTATTTTTTATTAGGATTAAACCAAGACCATAGACCGAACACTACCAGAAAACCAAATCCGGTGCTTCTTCCGCCTGCAGCCCTTTTCTTCTTCTCCCACAACACCAGCAGTGAACTGATATTTATGTGTGACGTCGCTGCTCTTGGAGGTGCAGCCTCCTTCATGATAGAAACAGACTGGCCATCATATCCATCAAGCAGGGTAGCTACGTTTTGGCTTTATTTTGTTTAACCATTACATTCTGTTCGGATCAGATCTGATCTATTTTGCACGGTTGGTATCAGGTAAAAATACTCTTAAAAGACTTTTTTTTCATCAAAATTTGCTGAGTTTCAGCAAAATAATAATAATTTTAAAAAACCCTTAAAACTTAAATTATATTTTGCATGTGTATTTATAGGTGTAAATTTTATATAGGTGTCACAATTCTAAATTATATAGCTTTCACAAAATATCTATCTATCTATCTATCTACAGACGTGGACAAAATTGTTGGTACCCCTCTGTTAATGAAAGAAAAACCCACAATGGTCACAGAAATAACTTGAATCTGACAAAAAGTGGTAATAAATAAAAATTCTATGAAAATTAACCAGTGAAAATCAGACAATGCTTTTGAATTGTGGTTCAATAGAATTATTTTAAAAAACAAACTCATGAAACAGGCCTGGACAAAAATGATGGTACCCCTAGAAAAGATTGAAAATAATGTGACCATAGGGACATGTTCAACCAAGATGTGTCCTCTAATTAACATCACAGGTGTTGTGGAGGAACAAATAAGTTCAGGCGAGATGCTACGAGCTGGAAGGTTTCAGAGTTTTTATTCCTCCCTCCATCATCATGAGACACACTGCAGCGCTGTGCTCTGTGCTGTGTGTGCTCTGTGTGTGTGCGTGTGTGTGTCGTCTCTGAGGCATGTAATGTCAGCTCTTTTATACAGACAAGAGAAAATGCATGGCACATTTGCATATTGATATACATATCAGTCAATACATATCAATCGCGTGATTAACTGGCGCCGGACTGCCTCTCTTTAATCCGGGGATGTATAACAATAGTCAATGTTCTGATTGTCTCCTAGGGGCTCTCTGTCCATATGCAAATTGTCATCTGCTTAGTGCAGGCTGGCTGAGTGTGAAGGCTGAATGTCCATGTAGATTGTGGTGGGTTACCACAGGGCTGCCTCCAGAGCACTCAGCAGGGGTTGTGACCCCCCCCCCCCCCGTCGTTTGGCTCCAGCTCCGGTAGAATTGTTGGAGGGCATGTCAGTCCGTGGGGGGGGACGGAGGAGGGGTGGAAAGGGCGGTGTGCTCGGCTCCGAGTTCCAGCACGTTGAACGGCCGTGGATTGTGGATCATCACTTCCTTGTGGTAACGTATCGTCACTTCCTGTTTTGCTGTCTGTCTGTGTGGTTTGCTCTCCTCACTCTCCTGAGCTTTTGGGTTAGCCACTAGCGATGGCTACTAGCTCTCCTTCCTCTCCTCCTCTGGTGTGCTTTCTCTGTCAGATGTTTAGCTACACCTCTGCCTCTTTTAGTGATAACGGTAAATGTAATAAATGTTGTCTTTTTGAGGCGCTCGAGGCGAGGTTGTCTGATTTGGAATCCCGGCTCCGCTGCATTGAAACACCGTCTGCGCCAGTTAATCTTGACGGACGCCCATTAGCTGCAGCGGAGCTAGCTAGCTTAGGTCCCACTGTCAGCGGTCCCTCGGCTCTCCTCAACAGCGAGGAGACTGAGTGGGTGATGGTGAGAAGGAAGCCTAGTCGCAAAGCCCCGGTACACCACCAACCTGTTCACGTTTCTAATCGTTTTTCCCCGCTCAGCGACACACCCGCTGAGGAAAAAACTCTGATCATTGGCGACTCTGTAGTCAGAAACGTGAACCTAGAGACTCCAGCGGCCATAGTCAAATGCATTCCTGGGGCCAGAGCAGGCGACATCGAGTCAAATTTGAAAATGCTGGCTAAAAGTAACTGTAAATACTCCACAATTGTTATTCATGCTGGCATTAATGACATCCGTCTCCGGCAGTCGGAAGTCACGAAACTTAATGTAGAATCGGTGTGTGACTTTGCAAAAACGATGTCTGCCACTGTAGTATTCTCTGGGCCCCTCCCCAATCTAACCAGTGATGACATATTTAGCCGCTCGTCATCCTTGAACCGCTGGCTGTCTGTGTGGTGTCCTGCAAATGACATGGGCTACATTGACAATTGGAGCTCATTTTGGGGAAAACCTGGTCTTATGAGACGAGACAGCATTCATCCCACTTTAGATGGTGCTTCTCATTTATCTAACAATCTGGCATCTTTTTTATCCAAATTTCCAAAACCTTGACTACTCAGAGTTGGGACCAGGAAGCAGAGTTGCAGTCTTACACGCCTCTCTGCAGCTCCTCTTCATCCGCCACCCCTCAACTTAGCCCCTGTCTTCCCCATCAGAGAATCATTGTCTGCTCCCTCCAAAATAAATAAAAATATAATATATAAGCATCCCAAAGTGATTAAGCAAAATATTGGTAAAACTCAAATTAAACATAAAGCCTCTAAATTGAATGATTTGGCCTCTGTTCCTCCTCATAATTTAAAAATTAAATGTGGTTTATTAAATATTAGGTCTCTAACTCCCAAGTCTCTGTTAGTCCATGATCTGTTAATTGATCATCAGATTGATTTAATATCCCTTACAGAGACTTGGTTAGGGCAAGAGGATTATGTTGGTTTAAATGAATCAACTCCCTCTGGTTATTTAAACTGTCAAAATCCCAGAAGTTCTGGTCGTGGAGGAGGAGTAGCAACAATTTACCATTCCAAATTACTAGTTAATGTAAAGCAAAAAACATGTTATAATCCCTTTGAGGGCCTGGTCCTCAGTATTGGGCACTTTAGCAATTTTAGGTTAAACCCAGTTTTATTTGCCATAGTTTATCGTCCCCCATCAACCTACTCAGAATTTTTATCCGAATTTGCTGATTTCTTAGCTGATTTAGTGCTGAAATCTGATAGAATAATTATAGTAGGGGACTTTAATATACATATGGATGTAGATAGTGACTGCCTTAATGTGGCATTTAATTCAATATTAGACTCGATTGGGTTTTCTCAGAAAGTAGGAAATTCTACTCATTACCTCCACCATACATTGGACCTTGTTCTGACATATGGCATAGAAATAGAAAATCTTGTAGTGTCTCCTCATAACCCTGTACTGTCAGACCATTGTCTGTTAACCTTTGATTTTACTATTTCTGACTATTTGGCTCCTAAAGAAAAATATTATTACAGTAGATGCCTCTCAGATGATGCTGTTACCAAATTTATGCAGATTGTTTCCTCTATGCCATGTGTCAACACAACGGAAATAAGCTATAGACAGCTTGCTCCTTCTGTAATTGATAACATGGTGGATAGTGTTACAGCTTCTCTGCATCAGACTCTAGACTTGGTGGCCCCCTTAAAAAAGAAAAAGTCTAATCAGAGATTTCTAACTCCTTGGTTCAACACAGAAACTCGTAGCTTAAAACAGAAGACTCGTCAATTAGAAAGAAAATGGCGCTCCACTAATTTAGATAAAATCTGTTTAGCTTGGAGAAATCATCTTTTAATCTATAAAAAATCTCTTAGAAAAGCTAGAACGAGTTATTATTCTGCATTAATAGAAGAGAACAAAAATAATCCCAGGTTTCTTTTCAGTACTGTAGCCAGGTTGACAAAGAGTCAGGACTCTGTCAATCCTAGCATTCCCTTAGAGCTTACTAGTCAGGACTTTATGAACTTTTTCAATAATAAAATTTCATCCATCAGAGATAAAATCAATCAGATTCTTCCCACAGTTAACTTAAATACTGTAACTACTACAACTCCTTCAATTGATGTCTGTCTTGAGTTTACTCCAATCGACCTTTGTGAGTTAGACAAAATAGTTGCCTCGTCCAAACCTTCAACTTGTCTTTTAGACCCTATTCCTACCAGGTTATTTAAAGAAGTCTTCCCACTTATTGGTAGCTTTATTCTTCATATAATCAATTCTTCATTAACTTTAGGCCATGTACCGCAGGCTTTTAAAACAGCTGTAATTAAACCCTTACTCAAAAAGCCAATGCTAGATCCAGGAGCTTTAGCTAACTATAGACCAATCTCTAATCTCCCTTTCATTTCAAAAATCTTAGAAAGAGTTGTTGCTACGCAATTATTTGACCACCTGCAGGGAAATGGTTTACTTGAAGAGTTTCAATCTGGGTTTAGAATCCATCATAGTACTGAAACAGCCTTAGCGAAGGTCACTAATGACCTCCTCATGGCATCTGATAATGGACTGGTTTCTGTACTTGTCCTTTTAGACCTTAGTGCAGCTTTTGATACTATTGATCATAATATTCTACTTGATAGATTAGGACACTATGTTGGACTTAATGGAACTTCGTTGCAGTGGTTTAGATCTTATTTTTCTGATAGGTTCCAGTTTGTTCATGTAAATAATGAGTTTTCTTTCAACTCAAAGCTTAGTCATGGAGTTCCACAGGGATCTGTGCTAGGCCCTACTCTTTTTAGTTTATATATGCTTCCGTTAGGCAACATTATTAGAAAGCACTGTATACATTTTCATTGTTATGCAGATGACACACAATTATACCTGTCAATGAAGCCAGATGATACTAATCAATTAGCCAAGTTAGAAGCCTGTCTTAAGGAAATCAAAGCTTGAATGACTTGTAATTTCCTGCTATTAAATTCAGATAAGACTGAAGTCATTCTTGTTGGTCCAAAAAACCTTAGAAATACCTTTCCAAATCAAACTTTCAGTTTGGATGCGGTTACTCTCTCTTAATAGCTCTGTGAGGAACCTTGGAATTATTTTTGATCAAGATCTGTCCTTCAATTCACATATTAAATTTGTTTCTAAGACTGCCTTCTATCATTTGCGTAATATTGCCAAGATTAGGAGCATCTTGTCTCAGAGTGATGCTGAGAAACTGATCCACGCTTTTGTTAGCTCGAGATTAGATTATTGTAATTCTTTATTATCAGGCTGTCCTAAAACATCTTTAAAAAGTCTTCAGCTGATCCAAAATGCTGCAGCAAGAGTTTTAACAGGTACTAGAAAGAGAGATCATATCTCTCCGGTTCTGGCCTCCCTTCATTGGCTTTCCATAGAGTTTAGAATTAAGTTTAAAATCCTTCTTCTTACTTACAAAGCTCTAAACAATCAGGCTCCTTTATATTTAAAAGATCTGATACTACCGTATTATCCTAACAGAGCACTACGCTCCCAAAATGCAGGATTACTTGTAATACCTAGAATCTCCAAAAGTACAATGGGAGGCAGAGCCTTCAGTTATCAAGCTCCTCTCCTGTGGAACCAGCTGCCAATCTGGATTCAGGAGTCAGACTCGATCTCTGTTTTTAAGAATAGGGCTAAAACCTACCTTTTTGATATAGCCTACAATTAAGGAGGGATCATGTGTTTCTGAACCCTCCCTTAGTTATGCTGCTAATAGGTTTAGTCAGCTGGGGGACCTCCAATAATGCACTGGGCCTCACTCCTTTCTTCACTCTCAATGAAATATTTTTTTTTTTTGCTGGTCATTAACATCTGTTTGTTCTCTCCCATAGATTGAGTCCCCATCGTGCTGTTTGCTCTCTACATGTCTGTTCTTTTCATCTTCTCTATCCCCTCACCCCCCAGCCAGTCGCAGCAGATGACTGCCCCTCCCTGAGCCTGGTTCTGCTGGAGGTTTCTTCCTGTTAAAAGGGAGTTTTTCCTCTCCACCGTCGCCAAGTGCTTGCTCACAGGGGATCGCCTGATTGTTGGAGTCTTTCTGCAACTGTGGGGGTTCCCCCTACAGTTGATAGTGCTATGAGATGACTGTTGTGAAATGGCGCCATATAAATAAAGTTGAATTGAATTGAATTGTGGGCGCACGGGCTGGTGTGCAGTCGTGCGTCATGGAACCAGACGGTGATCGGCCGGCTTAGGGAGTGAGGTGCGAGAAAAGCTCTGTGCAGGAGGAGGGGTAGGGGGTGGGAGTAAGCGAGTGCCGGCCCAGGACGTCAAAGGTGTCTGGGCGGCGCAAAAATTGCGTGTGGATGGCGAGGGACTTTCCCGTTAAACCTGGTGGAGATCCACAGCGGCTGTGAAAAAACCCCCCATTTTATCTGACTCCTCCCGCGGCTTGATCCAACGAGGATGTGGGGAAAGTCAGCGGCCAAATTCCCCAAGGATGTGTAGTTGCTGTGAAACAACTGAAGCTGTGTCAGGGACTCGGCAGTTTGGCTTTAGGTGTGAGAAGCAGCTCTAAAGTCACTGGGGAAAGCAATCGGCTAAATTCCCGTTGTGCGCCGCAGCTGAGAAACCCATACAAAGTCCTGTGTGTGGGTTGCACGTCCGCTCCAGGTGCGTGAGCAGCCCTGAAGGTTCTGAGGGTGACGATTGGCTGTTTTTCTTGGGCATGTGCAGCGGCGGAGGACGCTGTATCAGTCTGTGGATCCGGTCTGTCCCTGGTGCATGACACATGCCTGGTGCAGTGACCACATAGCTGGCAGTTGCGCTGTCCTCGTAATCCTGCGGAGTGCGTGCAGGGCTTATGTGAGCGGGAGGTCCGCTGTCCGGAGTTTATTCAGAGTCGGGGAGCTCGGTGGAAATCAGCGCAGCTGGCGTCAATGATTGTCCCCGTTCCGGCTGCTTCCTTCGTTCGCTCGTGTCGTTCATGGTGCGTTTTGGTCCCAGCGCAGCGCTCCGGTGAGGATGAAGAGGTTGCAGGCATTCTCTGGTCCTCTGGGATCCATAGCAAGGTGAGAGGGAGCAGACGGTCATTCTCCCTCATCAGGTCACCAGTGTGGAGGTAAAAGATCAGGCGAGGAGTGCACCATGACGCGTGCTGAGGCTTTCCCGGTCGGGGTCATCTCCGGGGTGATCGCCTCGTGTTCCAATCTTCATCAAGGGTCACCAGTGTGGAGGAACAAATAAGTTCAGGCAAGATGCTATGAGCTGGAAGGTTTCAGAGTTTTTATTCCTTCATCATCATGCGACACACTGCAGCGCTGTGCGCTGTGCTATGTGTGCTGTGTGTGTGTGCGTGTGTGTGTGTCGTCTCTGAGGCATGTAAAGTCAGCTCTTTTATACAGACAAGAGAGAATGCATGGCACATTTGCATATTGATATACATATCAGTCAATACATATCAATCGCGGGATTAACTGGCGCTGGACTTCCTCTCTTTAATCCGGGGATGTATAACAATAGTCATTGTTCTGATTGTCTCCTAGGGGCTCTCTGTCCGTATGCAAATTGTCGTCTGCTTAGTGTAGGCTGGCTGAGTGTGAAGGCTGAATGTCCATGTAGATTGTGGTGGGTCACCACAGTGTCTACAAACTTGTAATCAGTCAGTCGGTCTATTTAAAGGGTAACAAGTAGTCACTGTGCTGTTTGTTGACATGGTGTGTACCACACTAACATGGACCAGAGGAAGAAAAGGAGAGAGTTGTCTCAGGAGATTAGAAAGAAAATTATAGACAAGCATGTTAAATGTAAAGGATATAAGACCATCTCCAAGCAGCTTGATGTTCCTATGACTTGTCGGCCTCCGTCGGTCTATGATGACCATGGAAGAGAATCCTAGATGTCTACTCTGTTGGAACAGCAACGCCTGTGGCTGAACAGGCCAATGCGCGAATGGCAGTCCCTGTCACACAGGTCGCACTTGTGGATGGTCTCCGTGCTGCTGGGTCTGTGGCGGTTCTTCCTGTGGGTCCTTTTTTCATCTGCTGCAGTAGTCATTTTCTCTTCACCTGCCTTGAGCTGTCTGGTCAGGGTGCCTCTCCATTTGGAACGGTCTGTTGCGAGGTCCTCCCAGCGCTCTGTGTTGATCTCCAGGGCCTTCATATCTCTCTTGCAGACGTCTCTGAAGCGCAGCTGTGGGCGGCCAACGTCTCTCCTGCCAGTCGCCAGTTCTCCGTAGAGGACGTCTTTGGGGATTCTGCCATCCTCCATACGGTGAACATGGCCTAGCCAGCGGAGCCTGCGCTGCCTGAGTAGAGTGAACATGGAGGGAAGGCCGGCGCGGGACAGGACTTCTGTGTTGGGCACTTTGTCCTGCCAGGATATGTCCAGGATGTGGCGAATGCAGTGCAAGTGGAAGGAATTCAGTCTCTTTTCCTGCCGGGCGTATGTTGTCCACGTCTCACTCCCATAAAGCAGTGTGCTGATGACGCAGGCGTTGTACACTGCCATCTTCGTCTTGACAGAGAGTTTGGGATTCTCCCACACTCGTGTGGTGAGGCGAGCAAGTGTGGAGGCTGATTTTCCAGTCCTCTTGTCGATCTCTGTATCAAGGGAGAGGTTGCTGCTGATCGTGGACCCCAGGTATGTGAACTGAATCACGACCTCCAGCTCGTAGTCGTCGATGGTGATGGTTGGTGGTGCTTCCGTGCCTTGCGGCAAAACGTTAGTCTTCTTCAGGCTGATGGTAAGCCCGAAGTCCATACATGTCTGGGAGAAGCGATCCATCAGGGTCTGAAGCTCCTGCTGTGTGTGGGTCGCGACTGCAGCGTCGTCTGCGAACAACATATCTCTGATTAGAGTCTCACGTACTTTGGTTCTGGCTTTCAGGCGGGCGAGGTTGAAAAGCCTGCTATCAGATCTTGTATGCAGGTAGATTCCCTCTGTTGCTGTGCTGAAGACATGCCTCAGGAGCATAGCAAAGAAAATCCCCAAAAGGGTTGGCGCAAGTACACAGCCCTGTTTCACTCCGCTGTGCATATTGAATGGCTCTGAGACATTGCCGTCGTACTGCGCCATCCCCTGCATGTTGGCGTGAAAAGATTCAATGAGGCTTTGCAACTTTGGTGGGCATCCTATCTTTGGCAGGATTTTGAAAAGGCCCTCTCTGCTGACCAGATCGAATGCTTTGGTGAGGTCGATGAAGGCGACGTACAGGGGGATGTTCTATTCTCTGCACTTCTCCTGGAGTTGGCGGATGGAGAATACCATGCCCACTGTCGATCACCCAGCACGGAAGCCACACTGAGACTCGGGGTGGACACGTTCGGCAAGCTTCTGTAGACGAATGAGGACAACTTGTGCGTAGACTTTGCCAACAATGCTGAGGAGGGAGATGCCCCTGTAGTTGTTGCAGTCGCTTCTCTCCCCTTTATTTTTGTAGAGGGTGATGATCTTGGCGTCCCTCATGTTCTGTGGTACGGCACCTTCCTTCCAGCACTGGCAGAGGACATCATGCAATGGCAGCAGTAAGGCGGTCTTGCAGTGCTTGATCAGGTCGGGGGGTATGCCGTTGTTGCCAGGTGCCTTGCCAGCGGTCAAGCTATCAATGGCCTTGCTGAGTTTGTCGATGGTTGGCTCGGCATCAAGTTCATCCATGGATGGCAGGCAATCAATGGCATCAAGGGCTGACGGTGTCACGGTGTTCTGTCTGGAGTAGAGGTCGGAGTAGTGCTCCACCCATCTCTCCATCTGCTTGTTCTTTTCTGTGATCATCTCCCCAGTGGAGGATTTGAGGGGGGCCGTCTTGCTCTGAGCCGGACCAAGTGCTTTCTTGATGCCGTCGTACATACCACGGATGTTCCCTGTTATGGCAGCGGTTTGAATGTCTTGGCTGAGCTGAGTCCAGTACTCATTGGCGCAGTGCCGAGCAGTCTGCTGAACTTTGCTTCTCACAGCCCTGAGGATCTGGAGATTCTTCTCGTTTGGGCACTTCTTGTACTCAGCAAGTGCTGAGCACTTGGCTTCAATGACTGGGGTCATCATGGTTGACTTGGCATCAAACCAGTCCTGTGACTGCGAGGTCTTCCTCCCAAAGATAGCCAAGGCTGTGCGGTGGATGATATTTCGCAGCTCTTCCCACTTCTGCTTTGTGGCCTCTCCTTCTTGTGGTTCACCAAGTTCCTTCACAAAGGTGGAGGCAAACTGCTTGACAAGTTCTGTTTGGGCCATCTTGCTGGTGTCAATCCATGCCTTTCCAGGCTGTCTGGCGTGGTGGAATTTCTTCAGCTGCAGCTTGACCTTGCAACACACCAATGAATGGTCTGTGTCACAATCTGCACTCTGGAATGAGGGGGTGATTAGCACGTTCTTCAGTGAGGTGTGCCTGGCCAGGATCAAGTCCAGCTGGTGCCAGTGCTTTGAGTGCGGATGTCGCCAGGAAACCTTGTGTTGGGGCTTGGTCTTGAAGAACGAGTTTGTGATACACAGATCATGATGTGTGCAGAACTCGAGCAGCCGCTGTCCATTGTCGTTCATTCTGCCCACGCCGAATGGTCCAAGACAGGAGGGCCAGGAGTCGGGGTCAGCACCCACTCTGTCATTGAAGTCTCCAAGGAGAATGAGTTGTTCAGAGTTGGAGATGATCCCGACAGTTGTTGCAAGATTCTCGTAGAACTCGTCTTTTGCCTCTGGTGTGGCTGTCAGTGTTGGGGCATACACACTGACGAGGGTGACTGGGCCTTGAGTGGTGTTAAGGCGGAGGGTGAGGAGTCGTGCAGAGCCATTGCTGCCCGGTTCCACCATCTTCAGCAAGGAGTTCTTCACTGCGAAGCCCACTCCGTGTTCCCTGTGTTCGTCGCTGCCCTTTCCCTGCCAGTAGAACGTGTAGTCCTTCTCTCTCAGCGTGCCTGCATCAGCCATCCGTGTTTCCTGGAGAGTGGCGATATCCACTTCCAGTCTCTTCAGCTCATTATTGATGACGGCAGTCTTCCTGGTGTCGCTGATGTCCTTTAGGTTAGCAGCTAGTCCTGTCATCATAGTGCGGACGTTCCAAGTTTCCAGTTTTAGAGTTGGTCTCTTTTGTTTTGTTGTCTTGCCTGGTGTGAAGGTTCTCAGCCTGCCGTTCGGACTTCACCTCTTCCCCATGCACCCAATGAGGAAAGCAGGCTGTGGCGGGACGACACCTTATTGGCTGGGGGCTGCCCAGCTTGAGGTGGGCGGTAGCTGTCCAGTGAGATCAAATGATCCCTCCCACCGTCGGGAACAACCCCTGGCGCCACGCTCTACACCAGTTGAGCGGTGGCTTATAACCGGTAACTGCCATTCCCTGTGTTTTGTCTACGCCGAAGGCGAAGCTGGAGTGTCCTCTCCAGTGATCCGGTGTTCTCCCTTCCAGCGTTGGTAGGATTCAAGCCTGGGCAGGAAGATATTGAAGACAAGATGTTGCCGATACAGCATGTCCCCCATCTCCACATCACTGATGAATACAAAGGAACAGCAGAGCTGCTACAGTTTGGCACCAGCGCTGTCACAGGAGCTGCCAGAACGATGTTGAGCACAACAGAGAACTGCCTTAGGGACTCCGACTCCAGATTTTTCCTCAGAGTTGACTCCTGAAGCCTTTCCCGTGACCGGGTATGCCGCAAGGCAGTGGAGGTTTGAAATCAGGGTTTACCTTCCCCTAGATGGGCTACCTTCCCAGGTTAATGGGCCACCATCTACCCGAAGCATCTGGTTTTAAGGTGCCAGAAATCCGCCCTTGCCCCTTCTCGTACTTAGAAACTAAACCACACGGGCAGGCTAGGAGTTGGACTTAGTTGTCAGAGGCTTTTTGAGACGCACGCCATAAGGAGCATTTTATAAGCACTGGGAGCTTAACCCCAGTGCCGCTCCTGGCTATGAGTCACAGGTTCCTGTGACTACAGTTACACATATTATTCAGAAATTTAAGATCCACAGGACTGTAGCCAACCTCCCTGGACATGGCTGCAGGAGGAGACGAATAATACGAATGGTAACAAAAGAGCCCAGAACAACCTCTAAACATATTCATGGTGAACTCCAAGGTCAAGGTACATCAGTGTCAGATGGCACCATCCGTTGTTGTTTGAGCCAAAGTGGACTTCATGGGAGACGATCAAGGAGGACACCACTGTTGAAAACAAATCATAAAAAAGCCAGACTGGAATTTACCAAACTGCATGATGACAAGCCACAAAGCTTCTGGGAGAATGTCCTATGGACAGACGAGACACAACTAGAACTTTTTGGCAAGGCACATCGGCTCTATGTTCACAGACGCAAAAATGAAGCATACCAAGAAAAGAACACTGTCCCTACTGTGAAACATGGAGGAGGTTCTGTTATGTTCTGGGGCTGCTTTGCTGCATCTGGCACAGGGTGTCTTGAATCTGTGCAGGGTACAATGAAATCTCAAGACTATCAAGGTATTCTAGAGAGAAATGTGCTGCCCAGTGTCAGACAGCTTGGTCTCAGTCGCAGGTCATGGGTCTTGCAACAGGATAATGACCCAAAACACACAGCTAAAAACACCCAAGAATGGCTAAGAACGAAACATTGGACTATTCTAAAGTGGCCTTCTATGAGCCCTGATCTAAATCCTATTGAACATCTGTGGAAGGAGCTGAAACATGCCGTCTGGAGAAGGCACCCTTCAAACCTGAGACAACTGGAGCAGTTTGCTCATGAGGACGGCAGTGGCTCAGGAGGTAGAGCAGGTCGTCCAATAACCACATGGTTGGCGGTTCGAATCTCGCTCTCCCCAGATATCCTGCTGCTGTGTCCCTGGGCAAGACACTTCACCCCAATTGCTCCTGGTGGGTCTGGAAGCGCCATGTTAGGCAGCATGCCACCATCAGTGTGTGAATGTGTGTGTGAATGGGTGAATAGCAGGATCTGTAAAGCGCTTTGGTCATCAAGAGATGAGAATAAAAGCGCTGTATAAGTGAGTGCCATTTACAATTTTACCATGAGGAGTGGGCCAAAATACCTGCTGAGAGGTGCAGAAGTCTCATTGACAGTTACAGAAATCGTATGATCGCAGTGATTGCCTCAAAAGGTTGTGCAACAAAATATTAAGTTAAGGGTACCATCATTTTTTTCCAGGCCTGTTTCATGAGTTTGTTTTTTAAAATAATTCTGTTGAACCACAATTCAAAAGCATTGTCTGATTTTCAATGGTTAATTTTCATAGAATATTTATTAAAACTTTTGTCAGATTCAAGTTATTTCTGTGACTATTGTGGGTTTTTCTTTCATTAACAGAGGGGTACCAACAATTTTGTCCACGTCTCTCTTCATCAATAGATGGACTGTAGGGAACGTTTTGTGTTCTATGGGTCAGGGGGATGAGTTATGTTTGCACTTTTGAGATGTGACACACTTGGGCCAGTGATATTGGTCTTTTTGCATTCTTGAAATGTACAATAAAGCTTTTTTAAAAGTCAAAAAGTCTCTCTCTCTCTCTCTCTCTCTCTCTCTCTCTCTATCTGCCTGCCTATCTATCTATCTATCTATCTATCTTCAACAGTTAGCTCAACCGAGCAATCTGTTTGGACAATAGGGATTTAAGGAGTTACTATATTTCCTTATAATGACATAATTATATTGTGACGTTGCAAGAGTTTGCACAATAAGGAGATATGGCTGTGACGAAACAGGCTTTATTTATACACACACTCTCACAACAAAGAACGGAGGGGAGGTCGTTTACACAGACCCTCATTTCGCTCATGGTAAGACAGACACATGATTTGGCACATATAGGGAAACAACGCTGTCACAACTGGTCTTATTACACAGTTATAATGGCACAGTAGGACACAAGAATAACACTTAGAACGCACAGATACGGTATTTGAATCCTCCGCGGCGCAAGCATGCTGGGAAAACCCCCGCCCCCTTATTGCAGCCCCGACGTTACACTGTCCCCCCCCCGAACTGGTTTATGTCCCCAGAATAATAAAGTCCAACACAAATCCGTCCAGGTGTCGGGGTGGCTACCGTTGTTGGCGACCAGCACGCACAGTCCTGTTATTGTTCATTCGTGCCTTGGCCAGGGTATCCGGTCGGGATGATGCCTCTGGCTCGAGCACCCATGGGGCAGATGGCTGGTACAGGCCGAGATGGTCACGGTGAAGCACCATGACCCGGTTCCTTTTCTGCAGCCTCACTCTGTACACTACATCCGACAGTCTCTGTAGGACCACACACAATCCCGACCAATGGCTCACCAGTTTTGGCGACAGTCCTTTTTTGCGCTCCGGGCAGAAAACCCAGACTCGATTCCTTGGTGCAAAGGCCCTCCCCTGGAAGTGGGAGTCGTATGCTCCCTGCTGCTGCCAGGGCCTCCCGAGCCACTTCGTGCAGCATGTGGAGATGTTCTCTCAAGCAAAACAAAACAAATAATCCAACCCTCGTTTGCCCTCCACCTCTGGCTCGGGGGGGGGAGGGGGCACCAAATCCACTGGTGTGCGCAGCTCGCGCCCAAACATCAGCACTGCAGGGGTGCACCAGGTGGATTCCTGAGCTGCCGTCCAGTACGCCCACAGAACCAAGGGCAGATACAGGTCCACTAGGATGGTGAGCTGTGTGGTCAGAGTCCGATTAAAACGTTCGACCAGGCTGTCACTCTGTGGATGCAGCAGGGTAGTCTGGGCCTTTGCGATGCCCAGCTGCCTACAGACCTCCCCGAAGACCTCCGCCTCGAAGTTCCGTCCCTGATCGCTGTGCAGCTCCTCCGGTGCACAGAACCGACAAAACATCTCGTCCACCAGCTTTGATGCTGTGGTGGCGGCACTCTGATTAGGGACGGTATATGCCTCTGGCCATTTGGTGAAATAATCCATTCTGACCAGTATGTAGCGGTTCACCCGATCAGTGGTCGGGAAAGGACCTAGAATGTCCACTCCTACCCGCTCCATGGGTGACTCCACCCGGTACTGCTGCAAGGGGGCATGGGATTGCTGAGTCGGCCCTTTCTGAGCCATGCAGGTGTCACAGAGGTGGACATGTTGCTCTACGTCCTGGCGACATCCCAGCCAGTAGAATCGGGCCCGAAGATGCTGCAGAGTCTTCGTTACCCCAAAGTGGCCTGCCCCCACTGACCCGTGGACCAACTGGAGCACTTTGGAGCGGAGCTGCCGGGGAACCAGCAGCTGCCAGATGTGACACTGCCCAGCTGGAGCCTGCCACTGCCGATTCACAACACCTTCGTGACAGCAGAGGTTGGCCCACTGGTAATGTAGGACCTTGGTCTCTGGATCCAGCGCTGACACAGCCTATTAGGCAGGCTGCTGGCATACGCTCAACCACCACCGAACCCGGGAGATGACCGGATCGCTATCCTACTTGCTCTGCGGCTGCTGTGCACCAAGGGCCTCTGTGATGTCATCGCTGGGGAGAGCTGATTGATTATTTGAGGAGGAGCTGTGCGCTGCTGTGTTATTCCTGCTCACAGCGGTCCGGAGAGCAGCAGCCCGTGGAACGGCTTGGTCTCGGTCCTCTGCCCACTGGCAGTGCCGACAGTCCTCCGCAGCACAGGGACAATGAGACATCACGTCAGCGTTGGCATGGAGGCGGCTTGCCCAATGCACAATCTGAAAATCCTAATCCTGCAGTGCCTCCAGCCATCTCGATAACTGTCCATCCGGCTCTTTAAAGTTCAGCAGCCAGGTCAGGGAAGCACGAGCCGTCCTGAGCTGGACCCTCCCCCCGTACACATACGGGCAAAAATGACGAATCCCCTGGATGACAGCCAACAGCTCTCGGCGAGTAACACAATAATTCCTTTCGGCTCTGCTGAGAGTGCGGCTGAAAAATGCAGCTGCCTGCTCTCCGTGTTCTCTCTCCTGGGATAACACAGCCCCAATGTCCTGGTTGCTGGCATCCGTGTCCACAATGAAAGGGCGGTTCGGGTCGGGATACTGCAGAACGGGGGCTCCGATGAGCGCCGAACAAAGCCGGGAAAAAACAGCAGCACAGTCCTCACTCCACTCAAATGTGCAGCCCTTCTGCGTCAGCTGATGCAGTGGGCTGGCGATGGTGGCAAAATCCTTCACAAACCTCCTATAATAGGAGGCCAGTCCGAGAAAACTCCGTAACTCTCCCACGTCCCGCGGCACCGGCCAGTTTTTCACCGCTGCCACCTTCTCTGGATCAGTGGCGACTCTCGCCGTGCTGACGACGTGGCCCAGGAAGGTGGTTTCTCATCGAAAAGTATAAAACTGCTCTCAGAAGAGGCAAGGTGAAGACCAGAGACATAGATGTGTGGACAGAGGATTCAGTGCACTGCCTCCAGGAATGCTTTAACTGTACAGACTGGGAGGTTTTCACACTGTCCTGCGGGGATGATTTGGACTCTTTGGTGGACGTCACATGCTCATACATGGCTTTCTGTAGAGATATGATCGTTCCACGTAAACATGTCAAAATATATCCCAACAACAAGCCATGGGTTACAAAATCAGTTAAATCCTGCTTACAGAAGAAAGCACTTGCCTTTAAACAGGGGTCTGTTTCTGAGCTACAGGTTGCCACAAAAGAGCTGTAGTCCGAAATTTTAACAGCAAAACAGAATTATAAATCAGTGTTGGAAAGCAAGATGGCAACAATGAGATGTGCTATGAGATGACTGTTGTTGTGAAATGGCGCTATATAAATAAATAAAGTTGAACAAAGAAACTTGGTTCAGCCTGGGCCAGTATGAAAGCTATTGCAGGCCTTCAGAGCACAGAACGCAGTAATCGTGTATTTTTAGATGGCTTTAATTCAGGCACAGAGCTGGCTAATGCCCTTAATTGCTTTTATGGTCGTTTTGATTCCTCTGATTTTAGCACAGAAACCCAAGATTTGAAACAGAAACTCAAAGACAATCAGCACTTTAATATTGAGGTGCAGGATATTAAAAGGGCGTTCTGTGCTGTAAAAGTGAACAAAAGTCAGGGCCCTGATAATATATGTGGGCGATTGGTAAAGTCCTGTGCACATGAATTGAGTCCTGTATTTCACTACGTCGGACGTCTCCCACTTGAGGTGTTTCAGGCACGTCCCACTGGGAGGAGACCCCGGGGCAGACCCAGGACTCGGTGGAGAGACTATGTCTCCCAGCTAGTCTGGGAACGCCTTGGTATCCCCTCTGAAGAGCTGGAGCAGGTGGCTGGGGAGAGGGAAGTCTGGGCTTCTCTGCTTGAACTGCTGCCTCCGCGACCCGGACCTCCGGAAAAGCGGTAGAAGATGGATGGATGGATGGATGGATTTCACTACATTTGCAATAAGTCCTTACAGACACAACATGTGCCTAAGATCTAGAAAGATGCCGTGGTTGTCGCTGTTCCAAAATCCAGCTGTCCTAAAATGGTAAACGACTTTAGACCAGTTGCTTTGACTTCAATTTTAATGAAAATTTTTGAAAAACTGGTCAGATTTGAGGTCCTAAAGCAGACTGAGCATACATTGGATCCTCTGCAGTTTGCCTATAGGCCTCACAGAGGAGTGGAGGATGCCACTGTCACTCTGTTTAACATGCTTTATAAACATCTGGATTTTAACGGGACACACGCCAGGCTTTTATTTGTGGACTTTTCTTCCGCCTTTAATACAATCCAACCTCATATTTTAGTTGAAAGGCTCCTGGAACAATTTGATTTGAGCAATAATCTGGCGGGTTGGATTCTGGATTTTTTAACCAACAGGACACAGAGAGTAAGGGTCAGTGGTACATTGTCTGACCAAAGGTGCTCTTCTACTGGCTCTCCTCAGGGGTGTGTGTTGTCACCACTACTCTTCATCCTGTACACAAACATGTGTCGGAGCAGACATGACAACAGACACATTATAAAGTATGCTGATGATTCAGTTATTGTCAGTCTCCTCCAGGATGGTGAGAGTGGCCATGGCCCAGTAGTTGATGATTTTGTTCACTGGTGTGAGGATTCCTACCTGCAGCTGAATACGACAAAAACTAAAGATATGATTATTGACTTTAGGAGGAAAACTACCAGGCAGGAAGTCACCGTACTAAAAGGCCAGACCACTGAATGTGTACAATCCTACAAATACCTTGGGACGATAATTGATAGTAATTTAAACTTTGAAGAGAACTGTTAAAGGGTGTGCAAAAAGGGTCAGCAACATTTGCATTGTTTAAGGAGACTTGCACGCTTCCAAATTGACCGAACCACAATGACAATGTTTTATCGAGCTTTTATTGAATCTGTTTTATCCTTTTCTTTAGTGTCATGGTTTGGTCAGATAAAACTGAAACAGAGGAAATCCTTGAATCAGGTAGTTAGATGGTCCAGTCGTTTGCTTGGTGAGTCACAGCTGAGCCTGACATCCCTGTACACCAGACAGGTACAGAGGATTGCTACCTCCATTTTAAATGATGACTCCCACCCTTTGCACTGCCATTTTCAGCTTCTTCCCACAAGACAGAGGTTTGCTGTCCCAAAAAGTAAAACCCAGTGCTACAAAAACAGCTTTGTTCCTGCTGCTGTCATAGAGTTGAACAAGTTGTAACAATATATTGCACATAATTTAGTTACCTTTTTATTAATTTCATTTTATATTTACTTATTTTTGTAGGTTTTTTATTTGGGTTCTAAATCTTTTATTGGGTTTTAGACTTTTGAGTTTTTAACCTCTTTGACTAGTCTTTAACTTTTTAATATGACCCTTCTCTCTTATCTCTGGTTTTTCTCTCATCTCTTTGTCTTATATCCTGATTGATGGAGCCTTGAGTATTTTTATCATGTTTATAGTCAGTTTCATGTGTGCCTGTGTTTGTGTTTATGTTGAATGTAATTGTGGTTTGTAAATATGGATGTCACCTGACTGCAAAACAAATCTACCTACGGGTACAAATAAAGCAACCTGAACCCTGAACCTGAAATAAGTGGCATTTCTGCAGGTGCAGCCACAGCCCGGCCCGTCGGGTGGCATCTAATACTTCCCGGAGGTTGGACAGGGTGCCATCAAAGTCAGCTACGTGAACCAGCAGGTCATCCAGGTAAACAATGCAGTGGCTCTGGGGCACGTGAGCCAACACTCGCTCCATCAGACGTTCAAAGGTGGCCAAAGGTGGTGAACTGCCACAGTCCCTGCCTGATGGAGAAGGCTGTTTTCTGGTGGGGCTCCGGTGACAGCTCTACCTGCCAATAGCTGCTGCGGAGGTCCAGCGAACTGAACCAGCTGGAGTCGGTGATGTAATCCAGTGTGTTGTTGATGCGGGGCAGAGGGTAGGAATCCTTGTGGGTTACATCATTCAGGTGCCGGTAATCCATACAGAACTGCAACAAACCATCCTTCTTCTTAAGTAGAACCACTGGCGCCGCACAGGGGCTGCTGGAGGACTCAATAACATCTGCCTCCAGCATTTCCCGTATTTTTTGTTCTGCTGCCGCCCGCCTTGAAAAAGGAAGACGGCAGGGGCGGCGTCGGATCGGCCTGGTCTCACTGGTGTCACTCTGGTGCTGCACCAAGCTGGTTCGGGTGCACTCCTCATCCTTGGCAGCAAAGACGTCAATGTAGCAGTCCAACAGCTCCCGCAGCTGGCGTGTCTGTCCTGATTCTAGTCCGCTGTAGCTCCACTGGAACAATTCCTCGACTGCTTGCTGTGTTTCTGCTGACACATTGACCCGCTCTGCTGTGCCCCCCCCCCCACTGTTTCTGTCGGCGATTGCGCTCCCTCTGTTTGTGCTGGTGGTGCTGCTGTGTTCAGTTCTAGTGGCGACCCACCCTGTTCGGTCCGTTCTTGCGGCCCCTCGATCACGCAGGCCCCCAGGTTCATCCTCTGGGTCCCGCTGCAGAGCATGATGGACTAGTAGGAGAGACAATCTGGTGGTGTCAATCATTGCGCCCCATGCTGCGAGAAGATCAAGTTCAATAATGCAGGGATCTTGGATGTCAGCCAACCAGAACGGGTGGTTTGTATTCTGGCCAGCCACCCCCATCACAAGAATTCTGTGCCCTCCCAGTCTGGAGTACTCACTGGTGGCTGTGGTGATGCAGTGCCCGGTGGGTTCCCACCCCTGCAGTCCTGCCTCGTCCGTACTGGGCAGCACTCTGGGTCGGACCAGGGAGATGGTCGAACCGGTGTCAATCAGTGCCCGGATTGGCGTGCTGTCCAAGCTGCACTGCAGGTACATCCCTAGTGAGTGTCCAATTCAGCCCAAACATGGAGACAGTTCATTGGGGAAAATGTATGTGGGAGGCGGCAGGTCCCCGTCCATACCACCTCGCTCTAGTTTAAAGCATGCGAGGGGGGCGGTTTGTCGCAGGGTGGGTACCAGGCAGTACTGCGTGATGTGTCCTGGCTCCCCGCAGCAGAAGCACCCTTCCTTGCGCCGCCGTTGTCGTCTTCTCACTGGTCACGCCACTGTGGTCCGGTGCAGTTCCAGGTCCTCCTCCTCGCTCTCAGCTGTGGTCTGGAAAGCTCTCTGCCTCAGCAATGACACATCAGCTGCATAGTCCATCATCGGTCCCAACCGCTCCGCTTTGGCCACAGCTGTCTCCCAGCTGCTTGTGGCGTGAATCCGGATGTGGTCCTGGAGCCGGGCCGGGCAGAGTCCCCAGATGAAGTGCTGGACGGTGAGCTTCTCCACCGCCCCCGGCTCGAAATCCGGGTAGCCATGCTGCGTCAGCAGCGATATGTCTGCTGCGTAGGCTCCCAGGCTCTCTCGGCTGCATCTCTGGCAGTTGGTCAGCTGTTCCTGGGCATGCTCAGCGTTGTTCGCTCTCCCAAACCACCTCTGGAGCGCTCCTTGTAGTGCTGGCCAGCTGCGACGTTCCTCAGGTCAGAGGTCAGACAGCGTACAGAGAGCCCCGCCCTCCAGGGCCAGCGCAACCTGCATGGCAGTCTCTTCAGGTGTCCAGCCATTCGGTGCAGCAGCCAGCTCAACTTGGACCAGATAGTTGTCCAGCAGGATTTCACTGCCAAAGCGGGGGAGCTTGGCCCATTGGCGGATTGGTGGGATGGTCGCCTCTTGGTCAATCACCGCCCCTGGTCGCAGTGGAATCGCCGGCCTATCCTGCCCTGAAAAGGGCGGGAAGTGGGGCCGGTTTGCTCTGTTTGGCCAGCCCTGCCTTGAGAAAGGCAGAAGGCGGGGTATGCTGGCCCTGTCGGGTCCGCTGCTGCATTCATCATGGCGAGCAGCTCCGGGGGTCAGTGTGTCGGCTCTGTCGTCCATCTCCAGCTGAGCAATGAGCTGCTCGAGCTGCCGAATTTCCGTCCTGATTCTTGCTTCCATCTTCTCCATTATCCTACTCCTGACACCAGTGTGACATTGCAAGGGTTCACACAATAAGGAGAGATGGCTGTGACGAAACAGGCTTTATTTATACATACACTCTCACAACACAGAACGGAGGGGAGGTCGTTTACACAGACCCTCATTTCGCTCATGGTGACACAGACACTAGATTTGGCACATATAGGGAAACAACGCTATCACAACTGGTCTTATTACACAGTTATAATGGCACAGTAGAACATATGAATGACACTTAGAACACACAGATACAGTATTTGAATCCTCCGCGGCGCAAGCATGCCGGGAAAACCCCCGCCCCCTTATCACAGCCCCAACGTTACAATATAATGTATATTGTAACGTCGGGGCCATTTTAAGGGGGCAGGGATTTCCCAGCATGCTTTGCCAGTTGAAAACGTTACTGTGTGTGTGTATTAAATGTGTTATTACTGAGTTATACTGCTGTGTCATTATAACTGTGTTATAATGACCCAACAGTGTTTAGCAGGATTAGGGCAAGATGTATCATGTGTGTGTAACCATGATTGAAACGGAGGTCTGGGAGAATGACCTCCCCTCCTCTCTGTGCTCAGAAGTAAGTTGGGGGTCGGTGGTGTGTAAATAAAGCCTATTCATCACAACCATCTTGCTCCTCTTTCTTTGTGTGAACCTTGCAAATGTCACACTGGTGTCAGGAGTGGGCATGGAGCAAGATGAGGATCCAGGCGGAGGTCCTGCGGCCGGAGCGGTTCATCGCTCGGCTGGGAACGGAGCGTAGAGCTGAGACGCCGGCCCCCGGAGAGGCTCGCCGAGATGGACGGAGCAGCGGACCCGACGGGACTGAGCAGAGCAAACCAGCCCCGTTTTCCGCCCTTTTCAGGGCAGGACGGGCTGGCGATTCCAGAGCGATTAGGAGCGGCGATCGACCGGGAGGTGACTTCCGCTGCACAGAGCCAGGGTACATCGCACGGTACTGCCCCGCACACAGCGCACGACAAACTGGCCCATCGCCGACGTTAAATTAGAGCGAGGTGGCATGGAGGGAGAAAAAGCCGCCTTCTGCAGATGCTTCCCCCGGCGGTGACGTCACAGAGGCCTTTGGAGCGCAGCAGCAGCGGAGCGAGCAGGACAGATCCGGTCTTTTCCCGGGCTCGGCAGGGCTGGACGCCGGGACGCGGGTCAGTGGCCGCCTGGGAGGTCCTGGCAGCGGTGGGAGTCATGGGACTCCCGCTGCCAGAGGAGGAACTGTGCGTGTCCTACCGCCACCCGCAGATGCTTTCCCTTTCGGTGACGTCACGGAGGCCCTCGGCGCAGCAGCGACGCAACGGAGCGAGCAGGACGAAGATCCGGCCATTTTTCCAGGCACGGCAAGGGCTGGACGCATGGACGCGGGCCAGCGGCCGCCTGGGAGACCTGGCAGCGGTGGGAGTCGGCCAGAGCGGGCATGGGACTCCCGCTGCCAGGGAAGGGACTGTGCGTGGTCCTACAGAGGCTGTCAGATGTGTCCATCCGCCCGCTGGTGGCCAAACCGGAACCCTACCCCAACCAGATACTCCGACCGAGACTCAGATGGCCCGTGCATGCCGCCCCGGCACCGGGCTGACTCGCATTGGATTTCTGAAAGTGGACTTTGAATTTTCTGGGGACAGAAACCAGTCCGGGGGGGGGGGGCAGTGTAACGTCGGGGCCATTTTAAGGGGGCAGGGATTTCCCAGCATGTTTTGCCAGTTGAAAACGTTACTGTGTGTGTGTGTATTAAATGTGTTATTACTGAGTTATACTGCTGTGTCATTATAACTGCGTTATAATGACCCAACAGTGTTTAGCAGGATTAGGGCAAGATGTATCATGTGTGTGTAACCATGATTGAAACGGAGGTCTGGGAGAATGACCTCCCCTCCTCTCTGTGCTCAGAAGTAAGTTGGGGGTCGGTGGTGTGTAAATAAAGCCTATTCATCACAACCATCTTGCTCCTCTTTCTTTGTGTGAACCTTGCAAATGTCACAATATGTATGACTCCGCAACTGTGGTGATTTGTTGTAGGCCTGACCCACAGTGGAGGGCCAAAGACATCACTGCGATTACAGTATATATTCATGATACTGCACAGCCTCAAGTGTAATATTGCTTTTATACAACAGTTCCACAAGCACAGTTCATTAAATGACAGCAGTACAGGGCAAAATATTGTGATTTTTGTTTGTTTAACCAGTTATTTTGCTCTGCCAAGAAAAATAGCTGCTTCTTAATGAAATGATGCAAAGCACCTCAATGAGCATAATATAGAAAAGAATGGGATTACTGTCACTTCACACACATGTAACCAAATTAAACATTATCCAGTGCATAAGTCAGTGTTTATGATACATGCGGGTCACCTGATGAGTAGCGTTTATTGGTTACCTTGACTTCAATGAAGCTGATGGCTGGCTAGCATGTTAGCAATTTGGTTTTAAGTTTAATGTTTATTTGAAATGCTAATAAGCATTAACCCCTTGCACTCTGGTCAATTTCCCTAAAAACGCCAAAAAATAATGTGCCCAAAGTAAATCAAAAGCTGTTCTTCAACCCTTTGCAGCATCTTCATGGGGTTGGTCTCATTTAAAAGAAAACACTTTGAATTTTTTGGCAAAACAGTCATAATTCTCTCTAAGTGCTCCGGCCACTGAGTAACAGTCATCTAAACATAGTGAACTTGAAGAAAATAAATTTCGCCTGGGTGTTTTTTTTGGATACAAATGCTTGCAAACAACACACAGCTTCAGATCCGGGTTGGAAAATGCAACAGAAATGTAGAACCAAGTGTTATCCAGCTGAGGTGAAAATTTTGTAACAATACCACAAAAAATGAATATATTACACAGCTTTGTTCTCAGGTTGTTCCCAGGCGTTTTTGAACTGTGCCAAATTGTGCCAAATGGCACAGTTTAGAAAAATGTCTAACTTTTGAATGATTCAGTATAGAAGCTTCATCTTGGGCTCTAATGAAAGGTGACACTCAGGGCTGTGTGTGTGTGTGTGGGGGGGGGTGGTGGTTGTCCCCCCCCCCGCTACAGAGGACGGACATCGCCCTGTGCATCTCCCCACGGTCCGTCATGTGGTGATGACGCACAGTTGTAATTTACCGATCAGTCAAAAGTCGTTTTTGATTACAATTTTCAGGGATAAAGAATAATTCAGCTTATTATGGCTGTGTTGTGAGACATGTATATGTTGGACACTGCATATGTGATTTAACCACGATGAAGGAGAGCCAGCCCCCTGCGGTGCGGAGCCACAGAGCCTGGACCCCCTGCGGAGGACAGGGGACAGAAGACTTCCTGACCACTGAGGCTCGGGAAGAGAGAAGGGGGAGTTATGTAAATAAAAGGCTAATGAATGTGAATAAAGAGATTTTGAGAGAGATGTGTGATTTCCCCCGCGAGGGAAATGGTTTGATGTCAGAATGTTTAAATGAGAGAACTTTGGTGTGTTCACTCTCTTGGTTCGCTGCTCAAGAATAAGAGCAGACAGTGGAATGATTTCTTGAATAAACTGGAATGAAAGACAATTCGGTTTCGTTATTCAAGTCTCCCCACATTGGTGACTGACGACGTTGAGAATGAACGAAGAAATTCTCAGGGTCCCGGACTCACAGCGCTCAGAGCTGGCGAGCGCAGTGGCCGTTAAGCTGCCTGATTTCTGGCAGGATAACCCACGGTCGTGGTTTCTGCAAGCAGAGTCGCAGTTCGCGCTCGCAGGAGTAACGGTGGATGACACTAAGTTCCACCATGTCATCGCTAAACTGGACAACAGCACAGCTCGGTGCGTGCAAAGCTTGGTGGAGCAGCCACCCGCGACCGACAGGTACGGCAAGCTGAAATCCACCCTCATCAAGTTTTTCACCCCCTCGGCTGAAGTGAGGGCGAGGAGGATCCTGTCTTTGCTAGACCAAGGTGGACACAGGCCGAGCGCCCTGATGGAGGAGATGATACAGCTGAGAGGTTTGGACAACGATGATTTCATTTTTCAGTTCATCTTCCTCTCCAACCTCCCGGCGCATGCGAGAAGCACGCTGGCCGGCAAAAAGTGTCACACCCTGGAGGAGTTCCGGGAGCTGGCCCAGGAGGCAGATGGGATCCTGGACGCCTGCGGCGGGCAAGCAACCACAGCAGCGACCCGAGACAGCGGGGAGCCAGAGGCGGCAGAACCAGACTGGCCGACGACGGCGGCAACACGGCCGCGACGAGGGGGAGCCAATAGCCCGGCGGCAGAGGCGCGGGCACGACACAGCGGAGGAGAAGATCTCTGCTTTTACCATCGGAGGTTCGCAGAGAAGGCATGCAGGTGTGTGCCGCCCTGCATCTTCAGGAGTTCGGGAAACGGCAAGACCGGGGGTCGCTAGCAGCTTCGACCCTCGGAGAACGCAACAAGCTGCTCTACATCACGGATGCGCGCTCCGGACGAGTGTTCCTCATCGACACCGGAGCACAAGTGAGCTTCATCACCCCAACATACGCGGACCGGGTGGCTGGACCCCACGGTAACGGAGCTACAGCGGCAAATGGCTCGAACATCAACACCTACGGGAGAAGGACCTTGCCTTTATGCTTACATGGCCGCACATATGAATGGACTTTTGTGATAGCGGCGGTGAGTTTCAACATGTTGGGCGCGGATTTTTTGTGTTCACACAATCTGTTAGTTGATCTTGCTAATAGACGGCTGGTAAATGCACTCTCTTTTTACTCTCTCCCCTGTTCAGCTCGAGTGTCCCCGCCACCAGTACAGACCCACGTCGCTACAGCAGGTGGTAAGTTTCACACACTCCTCACCCAATTTCCAGCGCTCACTGTGCCCACTTTTTCAGCGACGGTCGCAAAGCACGGGGTGAAACACTTTATCCCCACGTCTGGTCCTCCCGTGTTTGCAAAAGCTCGGCGCTTGGATGCAGTTAAGCTCGCCATTGCGCGCGAGGAGTTCGCCAGCCTGGAGAGGCTGGGCATCGTTCGTAGGTCGAAGAGCCCGTGGGCTTCGCCGCTGCACATGGTACCGAAAGCCGATGGCTCCTGGAGACCGTGCGGGGATTACCGCAGGCTAAACAACGCTACGGCGCACGATCGTTATCCCATCCCGCACATTCAGGATTTTTCGGTGCACCTGGCGGGGGCGCGCATTTTTTCAAAGATTGATCTAGTTCGCGGCTATCACCAAGTCCCGGTCCAACCGGAGGACATTCCTAAAACAGCGGTAATAACCCCGTTCGGACTTTTCGAATTTTTACGCATGCCGTTTGGTCTCAAAGGGGCGGCGCAAACATTTCAGCGGATGATGGATGCCGTGTTACGCGATCTCCCTTTCGTGTTTGTGTACCTCGACGACATTTTGGTCGCGAGTACTTCAGAGGACGAACACGAAACGCACCTCACAGCAGTTTTTAGGAGGCTGGGAGAGCACGGCTTAATAGTTAACCCAGCCAAGTGCCAGTTCGGCGTCGAGCGGATCGATTTTTTGGGTCACCGCGTCTCCCCGGAGGGAGCGGTTCCGTTACCAGAGAAAGTACGCGTGGTAGCGGATTTTCCCCGTTCACAAACGGTCAAATCACTACAGGAATTCTTGGGGATGGTGAATTTTTATAACCGATTCCTGCCCCACGCAGCTCAAATCATGCAACCGTTATATGCCGCGCTCAAAAAACAAAAACCGACCCAGGCGGTCAAATGGTCCCCGGAGCGGGAGCGCGCGTTCACAGAGGTTAAAAAAGCCTTGGCTGACGCTGCGCTCCTGGCCCACCCAGACCCTGCAGCACGTATCGCGCTGACGACAGACGCTTCAGATTTAGCCATAGGGGCCGTTATTGAGCAACAGGTAGCCGGAGTTTGGCAGCCTTTGGCTTTCTTTAGCAAATCTTTAAGCGCGGCTGAACGAAAATACAGCGCGTTTGACAGAGAACTGTTGGCGCTGCATTTGGCTATTCGTCATTTCCAGTTCTGGCTGGAAGGACGATGCTTCACCGCTTATGTGGACCACAAGCCGCTCACATACGCCATGGCCAAAATTTCAGACCCGTGGTCCGGCAGGCAGCAGAGGCAGCTGGCCGCAATCTCGGAATTTACCACTGACATTAGGCACGTTGCGGGCAAATTCAATGTAGTAGCGGATTGTCTCTCACGCGCGTTCACGACCCCAACACGCGCAGAGGCAGAACGGGCCACCGTGACCGCGCCGCAGGAGAGCGGCACGGTGGCGCGCGCAGCCCCGGTGCACGTGGGTATAGATTACGCAGCCATGGCAGCGGACCAGGGGGCGGACGCAGACGTGCGCGCGCTCCAGTCTGGACCAACAGGGTTGAGGCTGGAGAGCAAGTGTTTACAAACCGGTATGCCCCCCCTGATCTGCGACGTGTCGACGGGGCGCCCGCGTCCGGTGGTTCCGGCCACGTGGCGCCGCCGTGTTTTTGACTCGGTCCACTCACTGGCGCACCCGGGGGTGCGCGCGTCGGTGAAACTAGTGGCGGAAAAGTTTGTTTGGCCGTGCCTGCGCAAGCACGTGAAGGAATGGGCAAAAACCTGCATTTCCTGTCAACGGGCCAAAATTCACAGGCACACAAAAGCCCCGTTAGAACCGTTCCGCATTCCGGCCAGAAGGTTCGACCATGTGCACGTCGACCTTGTGGGCCCCCTACCGGCATCACAGGGGTTCACGTATCTTTTGACAATGGTGGACCGCACCACACGTTGGCCAGAAGTGGTCCCACTTGCGACGACCACGGCCGCGGAGGTGGCTCGCGTTTTTTTAACGGCTTGGGTGGCGCGTTTCGGGGTTCCGTCGGACATTACGTCCGATAGAGGACCGCAATTCATCTCTGAGCTGTGGTCAGTGATGGCCAACGGCTTAGGAGCCAAAATTCACCGCACTACGGCTTACCACCCTCAGGCCAATGGTTTATGCGAGCGTTTTCATAGGTCTTTGAAGGCAGCACTCAGCGCGTCGCTCACGGATGCAGATTGGGTGAATAAACTTCCATGGGTTTTATTAGGGTTGCGTTCTGCGCCTAAAGAGGACTTAGACGCCTCCCCAGCGGAGCTGGTATTCGCACAAACTCTGAGGCTGCCGGGCGAGTTTTTACCAGAGCACCCAGAGCCCCCACCTCTCTCGGCTCTGGGACCGTTAGTCGGCACGGGGGCAGACACGCTCCCGGGTCCGGTTCATCACGCTTTTCCACGAGTTTTCGTCCCCAAGGCTTTGAAAAATGCCGATTTCGTTTTTGTCAGGCGCGAAGCCCTAAAAGCAACGCTCAAACCGCCTTACGAAGGGCCATTTCGAGTGCTGGAGGCAGGTGATAAGCAATTTGTGCTGGATTTTGGAGACAGAAAAGAGACAGTCAGTATTGACAGACTAAAACCTGCTTTTGTCATGAAGGACGTGTCTGTACCGGTCGCGGTGGCGCCTCGACGAGGCAGGCCCCCGCAGAAGGCAATTAACCACTCTCTCCCTCAGTCAACAGCGCTGAAGCAGAAACGCACCGCAGGCAAGGCGGGGCCAACGCACAGCAGATTCGGCAGACGGCTGAAGCCCAAGCGGCGCACAGACTGAATGTTGGTGTTGATTATTCAGTAGTGAGTAAGGTGCTATTTAATTTTAGGAATTAGTCTGTTCTTCATCGTTTGGGGGGGGGGGGCTTATATGGCTGTGTTGTGAGACATGTATATGTTGGACACTGCATATGTGATTTAACCACGATGAAGGAGAGCCAGCCCCCTGCAGTGCGGAGCCACAGAGCCTGGACCCCCTGCGGAGGACAGGGGACAGAAGACTTCCTGACCACTGAGGCTCGGGAAGAGAGAAGGGGGAGTTATGTAAATAAAAGGCTAATGAATGTGAATAAAGAGATTTTGAGAGAGATGTGTGATTTCCCCCGCGAGGGAAATGGTTTGATGTCAGAATGTTTAAATGAGAGAACTTTGGTGTGTTCACTCTCTTGGTTCGCTGCTCAAGAATAAGAGCAGACAGTGGAATGATTTCTTGAATAAACTGGAATGAAAGACAATTCGGTTTCGTTATTCAAGTCTCCCCACACTTATAACACTTACCTGTTCACAACAGCAGCGTAGCTGGCGAACTTCTCTTCCTCATTGTCAGACGAACGCGACGCTGGTCCGCTTGTTACGGACTCATGGTTCTGGTCTCGCGACCCGGTCAAACCATAATTCCATTATTACAGTTTTGCGCTTCCATAATTGCGGTTTTGGCGAACGATTTTTCAAAACAAATAAGAACAGTAGTTTAAAAAAAGACTGGCGAACGCCTGCGTGTCACCCAGCCTTACACAAAACAGCTTTCGAACTTCTGTGCTTCAATTGGCTGGCTGTATTGGCAGCCATTGGTAGGCAGGTCCTTCTTGCTAGGTTTTCAGTCATTGGTTCTTCAAGACTTCTTCAGAAACCCAATTCAAGGCTCTTATTAGTCGAATGAGAGGTCAGTCACATCTAAACCAATCAAAGCACTCCTTTGGCTTTCTGTTCGCGGCTGTGTCTGTAGTGGAAGAACGGAAATGCAGGTGTTTTTTTTTTCAGTGCCTCCTAGGACGCACGGTGTGCGTACTCGGACGCCCTCGTGCGTCCTAGGACACAGAGATGTGCCCGCCCGCAGTACACTGAAGTGCAACAGGTTAATACAAATGTAAGGTTGCCAGATTTAGCAATGCTGCTAATTTGCATCTGTAGTCCCCCGGTGGGTTACAAAAACACACAAACAATCATACACGAGCAGAATAACTGCAATGAAACTGTACAAAGTTGATACACTAAAGTGCAAGAGTTAAGGTGTTACAAAACAAAACACTCAGATGTCACACGAGTGAAGTGCTGTGCATGCGTACACACACATGCACCCAAGCACCTCACAGCAACAACAAACAGCAACAAACAAGAGGTAGAGCATATGTGTGTGATGCACGGGCACATACAGTATATATACGTATAAATATATATATGCATATGCTGCAGAGCAACCACTGAGTACAGTTTTGGTTGCTTAAAAGCCTATTTTTACAATGCGTTGACATAATGTAGCACACAGGCCCAGGAAACACGCACGCAGGCTCAGGATAGATTTAACAGCTTTATTCAACAAGCAGGTGTGTGTGGATGGATGTATGCGGTATGGGAATGTGCTGGGGTGAACGCCGATGCGCAGGCAGCAGAGCAGTGCGCCGTACAGTCGGACAACCCTATGGAGACAAGAACAAAGGACAAGGGTAACAGGCACCACACCGAGACAGGGGATATAAGTGACGATGTTGCTTACTTGCAGGGACAGGTGGCTGGTGTCAGCAGGCGATGAGCCCGGGAGACAGCGTCCTGCTGGGTCTGCGCAGAAGATGGCGATGCTATGGCGATGACGGGGGAAATCCGCCGCCAGGAGGGTCCACCTGTGCACAGGGGTAAGAACTTGGAAGACAAGGTAAGGAGTTCTTACTTGTCGTTGAATCTTTGCTGGTGATCTGAGGTAGAATCACGAGCTTTGGAAACGCTGATGAGAACAGACGGCTCCAGACTGCAGCAGAGGGCAGAGTGGGCTAAATAGCCCGCTGCTGACGAGACGCAGGTGTGCGCGCAGCTGAAGCCGCCGATGAGCGGTGGGTCGTGACATGCGTCTTAAAAGTGTTTAGTGTGGTATGTTCTCTGATTGCAGGTGGTATATTATTCCAGATCTTGGGGGCCCTCACTGATAGCACAGAATGAGCAAATGTAATGTGGTGCGTCTGTGGGGGACCTCACAGTCTCCTCTAGTGATTACTCTGGTGGTTGTACCAGTGACAGTTCTCAGTTTAACATATCCCCCCCCATTTAATATTTTATAGATTGAACAGGCAAATTTGAGAGTTATATATAATTTTTAAAAGACAGAAGATTGTATTTCTTGTTTTGTAAATGTGACAGCAATGATATGGGATCTTTCTTATCAAAGATTTTTATGGCTTTTTGTTTAAAGATTCAGTAGGTTTGATTATAGTTACACCAGTGAGTGACCAACTGATAAAACAGTAATCAATGTGTGAGAAGATCATTGCATGCAGAAACATTTTGGCCACACTGTCAGCAATGGTCAAATTTGTTTAAAATTTCTTAGATTGAATTTGATTATGTATGAGATTTTTTTTTTCATTTTTTTTTAAAGGTTAATGAGGAGTCTAAAATCACACCGAGGTACTTAAATTTCTCGACTAGTTGCAGCTCCTCCCCTTTTAAGAAAATGTTTGAAATATTTGATCGTTGTTTGGTAAACATCATGCAAACAATTTTGGGGGGGTTTAGTAGGAGACATGAATTATTCAGCCAGTCATGGATTTGGGTCATCGCTGTTGTAAGAATACAGGTGACTTCTTGTGTGTTTTTTGCAGGTGTGAATATTACCGTGTCATCTGCATATATTTGTATATGAAGGTTTCTACATGCATTTGGTAAATCATTTATGTATAGGGAGAATAATATTGGTCCAAGTATGGAGTCTTGTGAGACACCCATTTCACATTTCAAAAATGGCGATTTGACACTGTTGACCATTACATATTGCTGTCTGTCAGTTAAATAGGATTTCATCCATTTGATAGCATGTTTTGAAAAATTAAACATAGTAAGTTTGGTTAAAAGGATGTTGTGATCAAGGGTGTCAAATGCCTTCTTCATATCTAAAAATACAGCACCTACACAATTGCACTTGTTTAAGGAAGATTTGGTTTTCACTCATCATCATCATTGGCTCCATCGATCTCGAAAGATCATGGGGGGGTTTTGTGCCTTGGGTCATCATTCAGGGAGCTGCACCATCGGGCGTGGCTGTAGAGGCCGATACGGGATCTGCAGGTCCTGCCGCAGCCGTTGCAGATGAATTCTTCACAGTGTAGTGGGGGTCTCGACAGTCTCCTCTGTCTGCGGAGTCTCTTCTCCCCCCACCGAGTGTCTCTTCTTTCCTCTGCTGTTCGGATGACATCCTGGGTGATGGTCCGCCAGTTGGAGCGGACGGAGGCGGCTGACTCCAGGTCGGAGGGGTTAAAGCCTCCAGCCTTGAGGTCACGCTTGCAAACATCCTTGAATCTGAGAGTTGGGCGTCCCTTTGATCTAGTTCCAGATCAATTCTGGTTTTCACTAAAAACAAGCTTATTGCAGGCTCCGTTGAGTGGTGGGCACGGGACCCAAACTGTACGTGATGTTTTGGCACACTTTGTTCATTTTTTCTTGGCATTTTCAAATAAATAGAGTCCATTACAACAAAGTTATTATGGTTGATTAATTGCAAAATAAATCCAACTCTAACTTGTCCTTTTTGTTGTAAACAGACGTGAAACATACTGCGAATGACCGGGGTTACCTGGTCTCATTTTTAGGACCGTCTCTTTTCTAATAGTGCCTCACTGTGGAAATTAAGGTATCCAACACATTATTACACTTCTCACATAAGAAGCCACTGATGACTATTATTTAGAGATTATTAAAAAACAACTGAAGCAGAGTGATACATATTTTGTGAAGTGGCTGAGTGTGATTATTGAGGAATATAGTGACTCCTAGATACCCTATTGTCCAATAAGATTGCTCGGTCAGAACTAACAATTGTATAATTTAAAAAAAAAAAAATTATAGTTACTGTCAATGGCTTCAATGTGACAATTGTAACACTGTGTTGGATACCTTAATTTCCACAGGGAGGCACTGTTTAAAAAGAGACCGTCCTAAAAATCCAGTCCTCCGTGACCCAGAACTCATGCCCTTGTTATCATCGGGCTAGGCATTTCAAGTTGGTTTATTCGACTAGCCAACTATCACGCTTTTGTGGTAATGGACTCTTTATTTCATCTGAAAATGCCAAGAAAAAGTAAGTGAAGTGTGCAGTTGTCACTGACGCAGAATGCGTTTATGGGCGTGTCCAAGTTCATTTCCTTATCACAGTGGCATAAAAACAAAGAAGCTGGTGCAAAGAAGCTGGTGTAATCATTCAGAGGTGTGTTTGGAAAATCATATCCAAAGCGCTCTTTTCCATCCCGTTAATGCAAATGGGCGCATTATCTAAAGTGAATTGTGATCATGACAGTTTAAAACGGGTTTTGTGCTGACCAAAGCCCGTGTGTGAGCCAAAACGCATGCGATAGTATCAGAATCAGAATCAGAATCAGAATCAGATTTATTGCCATTGTTCGTGTGATACACAAACTAGGAATTTGTCTCGGTGCCATGCTGCAACATTAAAAACATAATGAGAAAAAGGGATAAACTAAAAAACTAAAGGACTAGAAACGTGCAATAAGTGTAGAAAAATAAGTAATAATAAGTAATAATAATAATAATACTAGTAATAATGAGTAGTACTAGTCAAGGCAGTTTTAAAAAATTAGCATGTAGCAGATAATGTGAAGTACCACATAGTGCAGTCAATAATGCAACAGAAAAACAGTGATGATTGACATGAGTCTGGTTGAGCTGCTGTACATAGTGCACGAGAGTCAAAAGTCACTTAGTGTTCAGCAGTCTGATGGCAGAGGGGAAAAAGCTGTTCATGTGCCGGGAGGTTTTAGTCCGAATGGACCGAAGCCTTCTACCTGAGGGGAGGGGGGCAAACAGCACGTGACCAGGATGTGAAGGATCGGCTATGATCCGGCCAGCACGCCTCCGGGTCCTGGAGATGTACAGGTCCTGGAGAGATGGGAGCTTGCAGCCTATCACCTTCTCAGCAGTGCGCACGACGCGCTGCAGCCTTAGTCTGTCCCTGGCAGTGGCTCCTGCGTACCACACAGTTATGGAGGAGGTGAGGATGGACTCGATGATGGCCGTGTAGAACTGCACTAACATCTTGGTGGGTAGCTTGAGCTTCCTCAGCTGCCGCAGAAAGAACATCCTCTGCTGGGCCTTTTTGATGAGGGAGCTGATGGTTGGCTCCCATTTGAGGTCTCGGGTGATGGTGGTGCCCAAGAAGCGGAAGGAATCTGCAAAGGTGATGGGAGAGCCTGTGATGGTGAGGGGGGGCAGGGGGGATGTGACTTTCCTGAAGTCCACAATCATCTCCGCTGTCTTCAGAGCATTCAGCTGCAGGTTGTTGTGGCTGCACCAGGACACCAGCTGGGCCACCTCTTCCCTGTAGGCGGACTCGTCACCGTTGGAGATGAGCCCGATGAGGGTGGTGTCGTCCGCAAACTTAATCAGCTTAACAGACTGGTGGGAGGAGGTGCAGGAGTTGGTATAAAGGGAGAAGAGTAGGGGGGAAAGTACACAGCCCTGGGGTGATCCAATGCTGATGCTAATGCTGCTTGGTAATAAGGAAGACATCAGTCACAGATGATGCACAGTTAGTTATGTTAAAAAGAACAAACGGGTAAGAATGGGCTGAAAAATCAGCTGAATGCGCATGGACGGTCATCTGGGCACTTTTCTGAGAGACTTTCCGCCGTGCGCCTGTATTTTTCTGTCACTGCATTGTCTGTTTTTTATGCCTTGCGTCACGCCATCAAATTACCAGTAGACAGTGTGCCCACTGTGCGCTCGGAGGAGGTGCCTCACTTCCAAAAGGTGTGGTGGCGGACAATCTAATGCGCATTACTATTATAGTGCATTCCATGAGAATCCGTTTTGATCAGGAAAAAGGAGGTCTATCGTCAGAAGCGTATTGTTTAATGATATTTCAGTGGCGTGTTTTGACATCACGCAGCTCTGGAGCTCAGGAAACGTCATGCGCTGGGATCTTGTAACAGTCATAATCGCCTATCATTTTTTTTTTGTCACTGAGATTTTTATTGTTTTCTCACAATTATACAACCAAAAGAAAAAAGAAAACATTTATAACAACAATAACCGCCACTGCTCGGATCAAACATTCCCTTTTATATCTTCCCATAGTCCATATTATTTTCTTTTGGAGTCCATTTATTTGTCGCCATTTCAGGTTTTGTAAATTGTCCATTTTCCCCATTTTTTGTCGAATTGTGCTTCTTGTATTTGTAGTTTGTGTGTCAGTTTTTCCATTGTGTAGATGTCTTGTAGGATAGCCCAATATTGCTCCTTTGTAGGAGGTTCTGTCTTCAACCATTTCCTTGTTCTAGCTTTTTTACTCGCTACTAACAGTATTTTAACAAGATACCTATTGCTCCCTAATATGTTTGCATCTGTTAGAGCACAAAGATAAAGTGTCTTACAGGTCATAGGGATCTTGTATCCTAATATTCTCTGTAACATTTCACTTATCATTTCCCAAAACAGGTATTGTCTTACACTTCCAAAAGACATGCATGTGAGCCACATCATGTTCTCCACACTCTCTCCAACATTTCTGAGGCTGGTTGAGTTGTTTATTTTTCATTTTTGGTGTGGTAAAGTAGCGCACTAAATTTTTCCAGGCAAATTCCCTCTGTGAACTGGTGGATGAGTGGTGGGTGTTGCATATGTTTTGCCATTCATCTTCTATGATTTCTGTCAATTTCTTCCGCCCATTTCTTTTTTATATACTTGGTTGTATGTTTATTATTTAGGTTTAATGCTTTATACATTGATGATATAAATTTCTTTTCCTTTTCTTTGTATGCTTTGATTATAACTTTTATTACACCATTCACTTCCTTGGAGGGATCTGCCCGGATTTCTTTTGTGTAGTAGTCTCTTAGTTGGAGATATCTGAAAAAGTCAGAACTCCCCAATTTATATTTTTCTTTTAAGCTTTGATAACTCTCCAACTTTCCATTCTTTTCTAGAACACACCAAGCTGTGGCTCCTTTTTTTTTACCCAACTTTTAAATCTCTGGTCATATTGATTTGGTTTAAAAAAATTTTATCATATCCTACCCAATTCAGAATTTTTGTCTCCCTTGTTATATGTCACTAGCTGAGCTCTGGAAGTTCCGCCAGACTCAGTCTCGTGGCTTTTTCTTTGTATTTACATATATTTGTTGTATTTTGTGCTTTTGAGTTTTAGTACTGCTTTCTATTGTTCTGTTTAGGCTTCAGTTTTGTTTCATTTCAATTTGTAAATATTTGTTAGTCTGCATTTGATTATGTTTATTTCTTATATTTTTACTTTGGTGTCCTTCTCTGGGCTGACAGCTGACAGGTGGCATTTCTGGTTTTGTGCTCTGTGTGGGTGTCATCCTGTCAGCTGTCAAGTCCAGCCGCTCCCCCCTCATCTTGTCCAGCTGATCCCAATCACCATTCATTGTTACCCTTTTGCTCGCTCATGCTGCCCGCACCTGTCGCTCATTGTGTCATCTTATTTCTCAACTATTTAAAGACTGTCTGATTGTTTTTTCACTCCAGCAGTCTTGACTCAAGAGTGTCTCCATCTTCATGACCAGAGCCCAAATCCCGCTCTGGTCTTCTCAGCCTGTAAGTTGTTTCTCTGTTTTTGGATTTGGGTTGAGCACTTTTTCAGACTTGTGTTTCTGTATATGAAATAAATTCTACTAACTGCAGTTCAGTGCGTGGGTCTCAATTCTCTGCCTTGAAAGGCAATTCATGACATTATATCTTTCTAAGATTTTAAACTGTGTCTAATGTATGCTCACTGATTGGATCCATTTTATGTCTGTGTTTCTTGTATACAACTTTATCTCAAATCGCAGTTTGAATCGGCAAATTTAATACTTCTTTTACTATTTCTTTCCACTTTGCTGTAAAATCTGGATTGCACCAGCAGTACAAAGGTCTTAGTTGAGCAGCATAAAATTCCTTTAATTTTAGTAGTGCCATTCTGCCTTGGTCTTTGGAAAGCAGGAGAGTTTGTTACCTACGTAGTAGCTCAAGTAGGTTCATTTTGTCTTCTTTTTAATTATTAGCCTTTTGTTTTTCTTATTAAAGACAAGGATAAAAAGGAGATATTTTTACCTTTCCATGTTTCAACTGTCCACTGCAGTCTTCCTCAGAAGTGCCAGCTGATTGCTGCATAGTGTCATTAAGTCCAGTAGTAGGGTCACCCATCTTTCTATATCCTTCTGTATATCGATATACCATTTTATAATTTATGTTGTACAGTTCAGAGAAGACTTTTGTTAAGGTTACTCCCAAATATGTCATGAGTCTGAGCTCAGTGTCCTCTCTACGCTCAGACCCTCAATTTATTTCTAAGTATTGTTTGTCTGTGATTATTATTTTGTCAGTTTATGTATATATATATACAGTGATCCCTCGCTACTTCGCGCTTCACCTTTCGCGCCCTCAGTGCATCGCGGATTTTTCAAAAATATTCATCAAAAATTCAAAATTGAGAAATAATGGGCAGGCGCTAGCAGAAGACAGGGAGACTACATTAGACCATAAGGTGTCAACACGGAGAGCCGCACAACTCTCTGTTCGCTGTTCTCGTGTTGGCTCAGCTCGGAAATCTCGCAAGCTGATTGGCCGAGACGTTTCACCCCGCAAGCTGATTGGCCGAGACGTTTCACCCACCTCCTCTCCCTGCCGAGCACCCATGAAGGGAAGGAAGACCGCATTCATTGCTTTTTATCGCTCGTGTTACTTAGTCTCGCCGCGTGGAACTTTTTGCTGTTCTCTTGTGCCATTTTGTGCGAAATAGTCTTCCCGTCGAGCCACTACGCCACCTCCTGCAGCTTCAGCTCTATCGGAAGCTGCCCTCGATGATCCTGCGCCTCCAGCACCTCACGATGAGGAGTCACCTGAGGAGCAGTAAAGCTCTCATTAACCTGTGCAGTAAATCATTTTCATCTTGAGTTACGTGTTTTGTTATAAGAATAAAAGAGTTCTAAAAACATATTTATGTACACTTTGTTTACATCTACGTATGTATGTACACGTACACACACACACACGTATCATATGAGAGAGAGAGAGTGAGAGAATGAACGTACGTATTGTTTATGGATGACGTCATTAGGGGTGACGCTACTTCGTGGTTTTTCACTTTTCGCGGTCGGTTCTGGAACCCATTAACCGCGATAAGTGAGGGATCACTGTATATATATTTTTTTGTCTTATGTGCCCTTCTCTCTCCAGACACTCCCACTACCTGCTCACACTCTGCTCAGAATCAGAATGAACTTTATTGCCAAGCATGTTTGACACATACGAGGAATTTGACTTGACATTAGGTGCGCAGGCGCTCACTAATGACGCGGCAGTCGACAAGGCGCCTAATACAGTGGGGGTAAAGAGGGAGAGGGGAAGGGAATGACACATTAGGCAGAGAGAAAAAAAAACAGTTATTAGAATAGCGCTCGAATGAGCAAGATTATGATCACATAGAAAAAAAAACCCTCAATGCACATTTAGCAGACAAGTTACAATACACACGTTAACAAAACAAAAGAGAGAGACCAGTGTGTGTATATCAGTCATATGATATCAGTGTGAGTGCAGTGTGAATGTATCAGTTACTGGTGCACAACAAAATTGTCTCCTAGGCAACGGCTAGATGTTATGTTCATGTATTCTAAACATAGATAAACATGTCCACAGAGTTCATCTCTCTTCATGCCAGATGGTAAGGTTCCATGTTAGTCACATGATAACGCTGTCCTTGGAGAGTTCAGATTGTTGTACAACAGCAGTTGTTTGGGTTAAGAGAAGCCAAAACTCCCTTCTGCTTTATCTCTTCTCCTGGAGGAATGAATTCTTCCAAGGGCGCCGAATCAAGGCCAAATGAGCACAGTTCACTTAGAGCATAGAAATTTCCTCTCTCATGCGATTCTGTGCATCACAATTTAAATTAACATTCACAGGCTTTTAAGTCATTCCCTGGAGAACACTCAGTGACTCCGAGATGTTACCCACTTTCCGATTCAGTTCAACATTTGCCGCCATCAGCGCTCTCCCCAGCTGGTCGAATTGTTGGAGGAGCTTCGCCGGGTCCGCATTTTGATTAGCTCGTTCCAACTTCTTTAATTTCCGATACACCAGGAAAACTCCAAGGCCAATCAGCAGAAATCCTGTGATCATGAAGCCAAACAGATAGATGTCTTCCACATCCTCAATCGAAAGATCACACAGACACATGAGTTTCCAATTATCCCATGAGTCCCTCACATAACCCGCAGCTGAAGTGCCTGCGGGACATTTGGGCTCCCCCGGGCCCGATTTTCTGTTTGAAAAAGTGGTGTCAATTGCATTTAAAGCCCAGCTCACCAATTCCATTTTTCCGTTTGGATTGAGATCAGCGAGAAGGAGAGCAAGACACAAACAGGACACAGCAAGCTGGGATCAGTCAGGGAGGCGGAGGAGGAGAGGAGGAGAAATGCGTCTGCTCTCTCTGAAAGCCGGAAGAAGAAGCTGATGCTCCTCAGTCATCTTAGCTGTGAGCAGTTGTATAATTAGGTCACCTGCCTGTTCAGCTGTCCACACCTGCTGCTCATTTATCCCTCTATTATTTAAGCACTGTCTGTTCATTGTTGCTCTGTGGCAGTATTGCATTGTTTGGAGTTGAGTGGACTTTATTTCTCCAGGGTTTCCTCTGGTAACATTTCCGTGTGGCGGACCGCGGCCCTAAGGAAGTATGCTGCTGCGCCTATAATATATTAGTTTAAGAAAAATTAAATATGAAAGAAACGCTATGCAAGCATGTACACGAACAAAGCACTTGACTGTCATCTATGCAGAAGCGCCCTGTCCGCCCGGCGCCCACGTGATCATTTCTGCAGGAAGAGCGTGTCTCTCTAGTGTTGCTGCCCGAGAGAAGCATGAGCTTATTAAAGTACTTTGAACGTGGAAAAAGTACAAGAGATAAGCAGTGGAGGCATTTATGGTGGTTTTAACCCACTGGTAACTGGAACAACAATGAGGAGTGGCTTAGCTAACAGGTCTGGTTAGGCTTCATTGCAGGGAAAAGCAAGAGTGACTGATGAATTGCTGAGGATTTACTTCACCAGCTACTACAATGTTAACTAATAATTTATGTTCATTGTTATGTACATGGCAAGTTAAGATGACCAAAATTCATGAAGGCAATGACTTTAATCCATCAGCAGCCTTCAGAGAAACTAAATGTGCCAACATTTGGATTTCAAAATAAGGGAGGTTTTTCCTGCTGTCGGGTTGGTGAGGAGAGTTCTATAAAACTATAAATACATAGAAATATTACAACAGAAATAACTGCATATTTGGTCATTTAAGTTTATTTTTTTTAAATATAATTTTGATAATTATATTTCTTTGAATTCAGAGTTATTGTTCTGTTCTGGCTCTACAAAATTATGGTCAAAAGTTTAAATTGTATGAGGAAAAAGTAAAAAATTTGCCACATTCTGTTTGAAATTTATTAAAAAAACCCAGCAATTTTACAATAATCTGCCTTTGTCCATTGGACAGGCCTCTTCACTATCCAGTTTTAAAACTCCTCTTAAAACCGATTTTTATTCTCTGGCTTTTGACCCAGTTTGAGACATTGATTTTATTTGTTCTTATTGTCTCTATTGTATGACTATTGTTTTGTTTGTGCTGTTTTGTACTTTAGATGTATTTTATTGTTTTTATATTTTATTTATCGTAACCTCAGACCTTCAAGACTGAAGTCATTACTTAAGTTTTTAAGTAGGTGCTCTTTGTACCCTTAACTCAACTAGAAATTGTCAAAGTAAAAGTTGTAAAAGTTGTCTACTTTTAATTGTTAATTTCAAAGCACTGCTTTTACATGAGTAGAATTTCTGGCTACCATACCCACCTCTGATCATATAATTTAAGTATGCATGAGCAAATTACTATTATGAATGTTTTTTCCCCTTCCCTTTCCTACTCTTTGTCAATGGAAAAAAAGAAACACTGTGGAGAGTGCAAATAAAAGAACCAGATCTGCATGACAGACAACTTTATTTCTCTCTCTCACTGCATTCATACAAAGAAAAAGACTTTTTTCAATACACCAGGGTCTCTCCTTTTATATTACTCCATTCCGTCCCCCTGTTGCCTGAAATCTTGCATCACAATACATTTACACATTACAATATGTACTGTCCTCCATTTAATCCCCCACGCTCTACCGGCAGAGGGAATATTCCCCTCCCCTCTGCTTCTTCCAGTCTGAGATGATTATCCCAGCGTGGGTTCCCTACATCGCCCCCCCCCCCCCGAGTCTTAGACTGAGTTTCAGCCCTCACGTCCTTTTGGCTTCAGTCTCCTCCCATATCTGCTGTAATGAGGGACCTTCGACTCCGCGGCGCTGCTGTGCCGGTGGGGGGCTCAAGGGGGTGTGTCTGTCTGCGGGTGGGCAATGGCGAGGGGGCGGGCATTCTACTTGCCCGTGTGGCTGCTCTGCTGAATCTTCTACCTGGGGAGTTCTCAGTGGGGGGCGGGGCCTGGTAGCATGCCTGTATCTGCACTATGCTGCAAACGCTGAGACAGACAGTTGTCTGGCGTGGGATTATCTGGTAAAAATTCCCCTGGGAGCCGCAGTGGCTGAGAAAAAACAAGCTCCGCCGGGGAAGCCTCCAAATCCTCCAAATCCTCTTTTGGTGCGGAACGCAACCCTAACAGAACCCACGGCAACCGGTCTACCCAATTTGCATCCGTAAGCGAAGCCCTGAGCGCTGCTTTCAGCAACCTATGGAAACGCTCGCATAACCCATTGGCCTGTGGGTTGTACGTAGCTGTGCGATGAATTGCAACACCCAGGCTATGGGCCATCGCAGACCAGATGTCAGAAACAAACTGCGGGCCCCTATCGGACGTGATGTCTGATGGGATGCCAAAACGTGCCACCCATGTTGTCAAAAAGGCGCGTCCCATGTCCACGGACATGGTTGCCGCTAGCAGGACTGCTTCTGGCCAGCATGTGGTGCGGTCCACCACTGTCAGAAGGTGCGTGAACCCCTGCGATGGCGGGAGGGGGCCCACGAGGTCCATGTAAACATGGTCGAACCTCTTAGCCGGTATATGAAATGGCTCCAAAGGGGCCTTCGTGTGTCTGTGCACTTTGGCTCGTTGGCACGCTACGCAGGCTGCAGCCCACTCGTTCACTTGTTTGCGCAGGCCTGGCCATACGAACTTCGCTCCCACCATTTTGACTGATGCGTGCACTCCTGGGTGCGCCAGAGCATGAACTGACTCAAACACTCGGCGGCGCCAAGCAACTGGGACCACCAGGCACGGGCGTCCCGTAGAGAAGTCACAGATAGGGGGGAGCTGCCGTCTTGCAGTACTCTGCTCTCCAGCCTTAACCCTGTTGGTCCAGACTGGAGTGCGCACACGTCCGCATCGCCAAACTGCTCTGCGGCCATGGCTGTACAGTAGTGGCCCCAGTCCCTATGCAGACTGGGGCCACTACTGCGCGTGAGAGGCAGTCCGCCACCACATTCAGTTTACCGGCCACATGCTGAATATCGGTCATAAACTCCGAGATCGGGGCCAGCTGTCTCTGCTGCCGGCCCAACCATGGTTCCGAAACCTTGGCCATTGCGTACGTTAGCGGCTTGTGGTCCACGAATGCAGTGAAGCTGCGTCCTTCCAGCCAGAACTGGAAGTGGCATATGGCCAGGTGGAGAGCCAGCAACTCTCTGTCAAACGCATTGTATTTACGCTCACTGTCGCGCAAAGCCCTGCTGAAAAAAGCGAGCGGCTGTCAAGAACCGGCGATGCGTTGCTCCACAATGGCCCCTATGGCCACATCCGAGGCGTCGGTAGTGAGTGCCATCCAGGCCGCCGGGTCCAGGTGCGCCAACAGTGCGGGGTTTGCCAGGGCTGTTTTAACCTCAGAGAATGCCTGCTCCCACTCCGGAGTCCATTCGACTCTGTCCGCCGGCTTCCATTTCTTGAGCGCGGCGTACAATGATTGCATGAGCTGAGCTGTGCGGGGGAGGAACCGGTTATAAAAGTTAACCATCCCCCAAAACTCTTGCGGCGCCCTGACCGTCTGAGGCCGGGGAAAATTCGCCACGGCGCGCACCTTGTCCGGCAAAGGTATCGCTCCCTCCGGTGAGATGCAGTGCTCCAAAAAGTCAATCCCTGTCACGCCGAACTGGCATTTCGCCGGGTTGATTATTAACCCGTGCTCTTCCAACCTCCAGAAAACCGTCCTGAGGTGGGTTACGTGTTTGTCCTCAGATGCGCTGACCACCAGGATATCATCCAGGTAGACAAACACAAATGGCAGATCGCGCAACACCGCATCCGTCATGCGTTGGAATGTCTGTGCCGTGCCTTTTAATCCGAAGGGCATGCGTAAAAACTCAAACAAGCCAAACGGAGTTATTGCCGCTGTTTTGGGTATGTCCTCCGCGCACACCGGGACCTGGTGGTAACCGCGGACCAGGTCTATTTTAGAAAAAATGCGTGCCCCGGCGAGGTGAACGGAAAAATCCTGAATATGGGGAATCGGGTAGCGGTCATGTGCTGTGGCATTATTCAATATGCGGAAATCTCCGCATGGTCGCCACGATCCCTCGGCCTTAGGAACCATATGTAGCGGGGATGCCCATGGGCTGTTTGAGCGCCTGATGATGCCCAACCTTTCCAAGTTGGTAAACTCCTCGCGGGCTATGGCCAGTTTAGCTGCGTCCAGGCGCCGAGGTCGTGCGAAAACAGGTGGCCCAGTGGTGGTGATAAAGTGTTCCACCCCGTGTTTAGTGATGGCCGCCGAAAACGTCAGGACCGTGAGTGCTGGGAACTGAGTGAGCAGTGTGTGGAACTTACCGCCTGGAGCGGTGACGTTGGCTAGTATCGTTGGCCCGGCCCCTCGAGCTGTACAGGGGAGAGAATCAAAAGACATTGCATTAACCAGGCGTCTGTTAGCAACATTGACTAGCAACCCATGTGCACACAGAAAATCAGCTCCCAAGATCGGGAAACTGCATGCCGCTATGACGAATGTCCACTCGTACATACAGCTGTGTAGGGATATAGTCAGTGTCCTCTCACCAAAAGTCCCAATGTCCGAGCCGTCTGCGGCTATCAGCTCGGGGCCGCTAGCTCCTGCTAGCCGGTCAGCGTAGGACGGCAGGATGAGGCTCTTTTGGGAGTCGGTATCTATGAGGAACCGTCTACCCGAGCACGAGTCCATCATGTAGAGCAGCTTGTTTTCTTCACCGGCGGTTGCAGCTGCTACTGACTGCCGGCCTTGTTGTTTCCCGAACGCTTGAATTGGCACGGTGGCACATGTCTGCGTGCGTTCTCTCCAAAGCGGCAGTGGTAGAAGCAGAGCGTGTCTCTGGTGCCTTCTGGCCCCCGCTGCCGCTACTGTCGCCGGTTCCTCGCCTCCGCTGGTCGTCTCGCTGGGTTCCGACGCTGCCGCGTTCACTGTGAGGGCTCTGGTGGTGAGGATGATCCGATCTGCCTCCTGGGCTAGCGCATGGTAGTCATGTGCGGCCAGCAACGGCAAGTTGGCCAGGACCGCTCTTGCCTCTGTTGGGAGGTTCCGGAGGAAAAGGTGGGCAAACAGAAAATGCCCATCGTCCGTGCCCATCAAAGCCAACATCTTCTCCATCAGTTCGACCACCGATCCATCTCCTAACTCGGAGCGCCTCAGGAGCCTCACTGCTCTCTCACAGTCCGAGAGTGTGTAGAGCCGGGTCAGCGCAGCCTTGAGAGCCCCGTATTTATCGTGGGCTGGAGGCTGTTGGAGCAGGCTTGCTACTTGCTGAGACGTGCGAGCGTCCAGCGCTGCGACCACATAGTAATATCTGGTGTCATCTGCCGTTATTCCCCGGAGGGCGAACTGATCCTCGGTGTGGTGGAACCAAGACCATGGGTTGTGCAGCCAAAAGTCCAGTAGTTTGACCAAAACCGCGTACACGTTGCTGGGGCTTCCTGTCCGGGCCATCTCTGGGACGCTTGCTGCGTTGCTGGGACTTCACGTCCGGGCAGACTCCGGGGTTCTTGCCTCGTGTTCCATAATTTGTCAAGGGTCTGGGCTGCACGGTGGCGCAGTGGTTTAGCACTGTGGCAGCACAGTTTTACCCTCGGCCGGGGGATCGCGGGGATCATGAGATCGTGGGTTCGATCCCAGCCCCCGACAACAGTGAGCTGTGTGGAGGTTTGCATGTTCTCCCCGTGTTGCGCGGGTTTTTACTCCGGGATTTCTCCGTTTCCTCCCGCATACCAAAAACATGTAGGTTTAGGGCGCTCGCGCACGCAGCGACAGCAGCCGGTGGCTTGTCACCAGATTGCAAACCAAATCTACCTACGGGTACAAATAAGTAACAAAAAAAAAAAAAAAAAAAAAAAAAAAAAAGGGTCACCAGTGTAGAGAGTGCAAATAAAAGAACCAGATCTGCAAGACAGACGACTTTATTTCTCTCTCTCACTGCATTCATACACAGAAAAAGACTTTCTTCAATACACCAGGGTCTCTCCTTTTATATCACTCCATTCCTTCCCCCTGTTGCCTGAAATCTTGCATCACAATACATAATAATAATAATAATACATTTTATTTAAAAGCGCCTTTCAAGACACTCAAGGACACTTTACAGAAATAGATAAAACACAGTATTAATAAACAACAAAAACACAAAACGACAATCATAAAACCATGGCCAGCTACAATGAAAAGCTAATCTGAACAGGTGAGTTTTGAGAGCGGATTTAAATAGAGGGAGGGAGTCAATGTTTCTGATGGCAGGTGGGAGTGAATTCCAGAGTTTGGGAGCAGAGCGGCTGAAGGCTCTACTCCCCATGGAGCTGAGTCAAGCAGGAGGGACAACGAGGTGGACAGAGGAGGAGGATCTGAGGGACGGGGTAGGGGTAACAATGTGAAGGAGGTCAGCCAGATAAGGAGGGGCGAGGTTATGGATGGCTTTGAAAGTAAGAAGGAGGATTTTGAAATCAATGCGAAATTTGACCGGGAGCCAGTGAAGTTGCAGGAGGACAGGAGAAATGTGAAGGAAGGAGGGGGTTTTGGAGATAACGCGGGCAGCAGAATTCTGGACTAACTGGAGTCTGTGAAGGGATTTTCTGAGGGAGACCAACGAGTAGGGAGTTGCAGTAATCTAAACGGGAAGTGACAAGACTGTGTACAAGAATAGAGGCAGTATGGGGGGTGAGCGAAGGGCGAAGACGATTAATGTTGCGAAGATGAAAATAAGCAGACCGGGTGATGTTATTGATGTGGGAGTGAAAGGAAATAGAACCATCAAGGATGACACCCAGACTCTTGACCTGACGAGAGGGGCAAACTGAGGAGCCGTCAATAGTGAGGGAGAAGCTATCAACTTGATAATGTGGTTTGGTGCGCATAAAAGGATTTCTGTTTTATCACTGTTGAGTTTGAGAAAGTTTGCGGTGAACCAGGTTTTTATTTCAGAAAGACAATTGGTCAGGGAGGAGGAGGGAGGGTGGAATTTGGTTTGGTGTGAGAGGTAGAGCTGAGTGTCATCTGCGAAGCAGTGGAAGCGATATTGTATTTCGGAAAATAAACTGAGGGGGAGGAGGTAGATGATGAGAAGCGGACACCAGAGGAGATGGGGGAGGGTCAAGAACGGAAGGATTTGAGTTTTTATTTACATTTACATTTACACATTACAATACGTACTGTCCTCCATTTAATCCCCCACGCTCTACCGGCAGAGAGAATATTCCCCTCCCCTCTGCTTCCAGACTGAGATGATTATCCCAGAGTGGGTTCCCTACACCACTAGAATAAAAAAACAAAAAATACACATTTTGGTTATTTATGTAAACCATGAAAAAAAAAAAAATCCTGCAGGACAAAACATGACACCTGGTATTTTCTAGCCTGTTTGTATACCACCATAGACAGAGAGAGAACCTGAATTAGAAAGGGCTCAGAGAGGGAAAGATGAGACAGAAGAGAGGAGCCAAGGAGAGGAAAGTGTTCAGGCAGAGGGTCCAGGAGAGGTGAGAGCAGAGGGAGGAGAGAAGGATGACACTAGTAAAACGTCCAAACACAGGACATCTGGGTGGGACCCCAACTGGCCCAATATACCAACATTCAAGCCTTGGTAGTACAATACTTCAAATGGTAAGTTCCATTATGCAATATTACTGTGCAAAATTTAAAAAAATAAAAATAAAGAGTGTAAAATTAACATTTCTGGTTACAATCGTGTCATGTATTTTCTGCCCCCCGCCCCCCCCCTGAAAAATATGCTGCCACCACGCCAAGGTCTTTAAGAGAGAGGAAACACTGTCCTCCGAGTTTATCTCCTCTCCTCCTCCAGAGCCATTCCCGCTCTGGAGAGCCTTTTTGTAAGTTAGCCTTGTTCACGTTTTTGTATGGTCTGCACGGTTTTGGAATTTTTGTTCTCTTTTGTTAATAAATGTCACAACTGCAGTTCAGCGCTTGGGCCTGTCTTTCTGCCCTGGAGGGGCCATTCATGACAAAATATTTAATAGGCCTCATACTCCAGTTAAGTTTGTAAGATTTCTGAATTGCTATTGAGGGTGTATAGTTAATTGTAAGTATCTGAGTTTCAGAAATATTTATAATATATCCTGATAAGTGGCCATACACACGTGGACAAAATTGTTGGTGCCCCTCTGTAAATGAAAGAAAAACCCACAATGGTCACAGAAATAACTTGAATCTGGCAAAAGTGATAATAAATAAAAATTCTATGAAAATCAACCAATGAAAATCAGACAATTCTTTGATGACTGACTTGAGTAGACATCAATTATATCCAGTTGGAGGAAGTCATTTGACACAGAGTGAGGAAATTCAAACTCTGAAAATATGCCATTATGCTGAACATAAACACAAGAGATGAGAATGATATTGATCCTGATAACCACTTCTTCAATAATATTCATAATCATTGTGAATATTATACTGAAAAGCAATTTAAAAGTCAAGTGAAATTAGATGGTAAACTATCAATAATACACTTCAACAGCAGAAGTCTTAACAAAAACTTTCCACAGATTCAGGACTATTTAAAATGGCTAGACAGAAAATTTACAGCTATCGTAGTCTCTGAAACTTGCTTAATGAAGAGCAGGCTCCCTGATGGCAATAGAGGGATATCAGATGTTTCATATTAACAGATCTCAAAAAAAGGGTGGTGGTGTTGCATTGTATATTGATGACCTGTATAGGTGTAAACTTGTAAATGGAATGTCGTTTGCACTACCAGGGATTTTAGAATGTGTTACTGTTGAGATTGACCAAGATAAAACAAAAAATCTAATTATAAGTTGTATATATAGAACGCCGGGAACTTGCATTGAGACATTCAGAGATAAATTAGTCGAGCTGTACAACAATATTACTAGTAAGAAAATGGTAGTATTTGTGGAGATTTCAATATTGATTACTAAATCCATATCAACAAAAATGTAATTACAGAGTTCATGAATTCTATGTACAGTAAGCGTCTATATCCCACAAAACACCTCCCAGTAGAATCACAGTTCACATGGTGCACTTATTGATAACCTGTATGTTAATATTATTGATCGGGTTAGTATTAGTGAAAGCGCTTTGAGTGGTCTTTGTGACTAGAAAAGCACTATATAAGTGCAGGTTAGTTAGTTAGTAGTTAGTTAGATAAGAAAATAGAAAGTGGATTATTGATAAATGACATAAGTGATCATTTGCCAGTCTTTGCGCTTATCCATGGCCACATGGGGGCCAATACAGAAAAAAACTTTAAAATCTTTCAGATACAAATCACAAATTGCAATCAGTTCTTTTAAAGAAGACCTGCTGAAGCAAGACTGGACAAAAGTCTATGTATCAGATGTAAATGAAGCCTATGACACATTCATGAACATTGTAACCACTCTTTATGAAAAAAATTGTCCATTAGTAAAGAAAAAGCTTAAACAGAAATTTGTTGACAAGCCATGGTTAACCAGAGGATCACAAAAAGCGTGTAAAAAGAAAAATTCATTATATAAAGCTTTTCTAAAGAAAAGGACAAAAGAAGCAGAGCAGCCGTATAAAACATACAAAAATAAGTTAACATATATAATGAGATGTAGTAAAAGAGACTATTACAGTAAAGAGCTGGAAAAAAAACAGAGATAATATTAAAAATACATGGACAATACTTAACAATATTCTTGGAAATAAAAACAGAAATACAAGCTACCCAACCAATCTTTCAAACAAACAAACAAACAAAAAAAAACCCAACTCAGAGTGTGAATGCAGTCTCACCTGCAGATGAATTTAATACATTTTTTTGTTAACATTGGTCCTAATTTGGCTAGAGAAATACCCATTATGGCACCTACAGGTGATACAATAAGCAAAAACATTGCTATAAAAGACTCCATTTTCATAAAGAACACAGACGAGAGAGAGGTCATTGAAATCGTTAACTCGTTTAAAAGTAAAACATCTATGGATTGTGATGGTATTAACATGCTTTTAGTCAAAACTATCATTGAATGCTTAGTGAAGCCACTGACGTATAATTGTAACCTGTCTCTCCAAACAGGTATATTTCCCAATGCAATGAAAATAGCCAAAGTAATTCCGATATACAAGACGGGTGACAGAGGGGAATTTTCAAACTATAGACCAATTTCACTATTGTCGCAATTTTCAAGATACTTGGAAAAAATATTCTGTAAGAGAACTGACAACTTCATAATGAAGAATAATTTATTGTGTGAGCAGCAATATGGGTTCAGACACAAGAGGACAACTGCATTTGCTCAAATGGAATTTACAGGAAAAATGTCAACTGCCGCTGAAAATAAAGAGTATTCAGTTGGGGTATTCCTGGATCTTAAAAAACCATTTGATACAGTGGCTCATAATTTATTATTAAAGAAACTACAAAATTATGGTATTAGGGGGGTAGCACTGTCCTGGTTATGTAGTTACTTAAAGAACAGATATCAGTATGTATGTGTTGGTAGCAAAAACTCACAGTTACTGAAGGTTACTTGTGGAGTCCCACAGGGTTCAGTTTTGGGGCCATTGTTATTCAATATGTATATAAATGATATATGTAAAGTTTTGGAAAAAATGGATTTAATATTGTTTGCCGATGACACTAATTTATTATGCAGTGAAAGCAATTTGGAACAACTTTTGGATACATTTGGAAAGGAATTAGGAAAGCTTAAACTGTGGTTTGATTCAAACAAATTAACGCTCAATTTAAGTAAGAAAAACTTTATAGTTTTTAACAACCGTCACAACAACTCAGTATCTAAACTCAGTGTAAATGGTGTAGAGATTGAAAGGGTATCCGAAACTAAATTTCTTGGAATAATAATTGATAATAAACTGTGTTGGAAGTCACATATTAATTATATTAAAGGTAAAATATCTAAATCAATTGCAATACTACACAGAGTGAAATATTTGCTGAATCAACCCACACTATATACTTTGTATCATTCATTAATACTCCCTTACATGACATGTTGTACTGAAGTATGGGGAGATACATGTACATATAAAACAAACATATATACAATCTTTATGCTTCAGAAGAGAGCTATTAGAATAATAAACAAAGCTGCTTACAGGGAATCAACAAACCCACTTTTTCTTAAATTAAAAGCTCTCAAGCTGAAAGATCTAGTTGACTTTAAAACTACAGTAATAATGTTTAAAGTAAAGACTCTATCACTGCCCGCAAATATCCAAAAGCTGTTCCAAATAAGGGAGAAACAATATCATTTCAGAGGAACATGTATATTTCAAAAACCTTCAGTGAGAACTACCACCAAGCAACACTGTGTCTCAGTGCAAGGAGTTAGATTGTGGAATGCTTTTGGACCTGAATTAAAATCATGTACAACACTTGGACAATTTAAACAAAAACTAAAGGAAGAAATACTCCAAACATATATACTATACAAGATGACATGTAAAATCACATAAGGATTATCATATTCAATCTGTGTTGTGTTGTTGCTTAGATTTTTGTCCCGTTTTGTCTTAGCTTTGTTCTGAATTGTAATCGCTCTTGTTTTGTTTTTCTTTTGAATTCTTGGATGAATATGGGTGGGCAATATACTGTAAGCTGCGGCTTCAGCCATCACCCATTTCAGATAACTTATGCTGAACTGTATAATCAGAGGAGTTATTGTTTAATTTGACCTTGTAAGATGTTTTTTTTCGTTTCCCTTTGTTATATTATTCTGTTCCTTTCTTTTAATCTTTACTTTTAATCTATCCGAAATAAAGATTCATTCATTCATTCATTCATTCAACTGTACAGCCGCTCATGATACCATCTTTCTGGAAGCTCAATCGCCCGTTATTTTAATTTTATGATGATCACACACCAGGTTTTTTTTATTCCATCCACAGTCTCATTTTAATTGCGGAGTCTATAGAGTAGGCATTAATGTATGATTTTTTTAGGGGAATGAATGAATGAACAAGGAGCATGTGTGCCAGTGTGTTCTAATGTGATGTGCAGTGCATGGTGTAGGCGGGGGGGATTTTAGTTTTTGTCACGGACTTATTAGACATTAATGTGCTTATTTTTAGGGGAATAAATGAATGAACAAGTGTGTGCAGTGTTTTACTTTTCACTAACTCCCCAGAGAGACAGGAGAGTCAACTTTATTTATTTATATAGCACCATTTCACAACAACAATCATCTTATAGCACTTTCAACTGTAGGGGAAACCCCCACAATTGCAGAAAGATCCCAGCAATCAGGCGATCCCCTGTGAGCAAGCATTTGGCGATGGTGGAGAGGAAAAACTTCCTTTTAGCAGGAAGAAACCTCCAGCAGAACCAGGCTCAGGGAGGGGCAGTGATCTGCTCCGACTGGCTGGGGGGTGTGGGGATAGAGAAGAAGAAGAAAAGAACAGACATGTAGACAGCAAACAGCACGACAGGGACTCAATCTATGGGAGAGAACAAACAGATGTTAATGACCAGCAAAAATGTTTTATTGAGAGTGAAGAAAGGAGCGAAGCCCAGTGCATTGTTGGAGGTCCCCCGGCTGTCTAAACTTATTAGCAGCATATCTAAGGGAGGGTTCAGGGGCACCTGATCCCATCCTAACTATAGGCTATATCAAAAAGGAAGGTTTTAACCCTATTCTTAAAAACAGAGATCCAGTCTGACTCCCAAATCCAGATTGGCAGCTGGTTCCAAAGGAGAGGAGCCTGATAACTGAAAGCTCTGCTTCCCATTGCACTTTTGGAGATTCTAGGTATTACAAGTAATCCTTCCTGCATTTTGGGAGTGTAGTTGTGATGATCAGGCGAGCGTGCTTCCCCCCTCCCTTCCTTTTTCTGTGTTTCCCAGCTCCGGAGCTCATCAGCACACCTGCGTGACTGACACACCTGCTGCCTCCTGGTCTACCAGCGTATTTAAGAGTCAGTGTGTGAAGAGCCTGCTGCTGGATCGTTGGGTATTGCTGCCAGAGCAACTCCAGTCAGTGTTGTTTGGCAAATTAAGTTATCCTGTCGTCTTTACCTCCTGTGTCTTCTTCTCCTCAGGTTTGTACTGCCACTCCAGCGGTGTGTCTCCAGGGCTGTATATGCTCACCGATACCAAACTAACCAAAGACAACATCCTCTTCACCCAGGTCATCCAGTCATCTCCTCATCCCGTCACCTCCCTGCAGTCTCCAGTCTCTCCCCATTGTATGTTCCATGCAGGAGTTCATTGTCGGGCCCTCAGCTTGTGTAGTAAGACTCTTACCTCAGTTGTCGTTCCCCGCTTGGTAATTCTAGTCATTAAACTTCTCTCTCTTCTCCTTTCTTTCAGGCTACATGTGGCTCCAGCGTGCCCCTGTTTTTACTATATTTAAGTTGGTGTGTGTTTGCATTTTTCATTAGTTGGTTCATGTGTTTAATGTTTATTAAGTTAGCGTGTTTGTGTATTTTGCTTTTCATTAAAGTTGTGTTAAATATTTCTATTGAGTCTGAGTGTTCATCTTAAGTGGTTTGCCCTCCTCTTAAGCCTCTTGGGTATTTAATCATGACAGTAGTGCTCTGTTAGGATGATAAGGTAGTATCAGATCTTTTAAATAAAAAAGGTCCTGATTATTTAGAGCTTTGTAAGTGAGAAGAAGGATTTTAAACTTAATTCTAAATTCTATGGGAAGCCAGTGAAGGGAGGCCAGAACCAAAGAGATGTGATCTCTCTTTCTAGTACCTGTTCAAATTCTTGCTGCAGCATTTTGGATCAGCTGAAGACTTTTTAAAGATGTTTCAGGACAGCCTGATAATAAAGAATTACAATAATCTAATCTAGAGCTAACAAAAGCATGGATTAGTTTCTCAGAATCACCCTGAGACAAGATGCTCCTAATCTTGGCAATATTACGCAAATGATAGAAGGCAGTCTTAGAGACAAGTTTAATATGTGAATTAAAGAACAGATCTTGATCAAAAGTAACTCCAAGGTTCCTCTCAGAACAATTAAGAGAGTAACTGCATCCAAACTTTTTGGACTCACGAATGTAATAGCAAGAAATTACAAGTCATCCAAGCTTTGATTTCCTTAAAGTGCTGATGACACAGTGTTGACTGCATCTAATTTTGCAACACATAATTTCAATATGACAAAATAGGTGGGTCTGTGCAGTTCTAAGTCAAACAGTCTTGTTTTCAAGCGAATATCCGACGTTTCCAAGAGCGCCACGTCACCAATTGTGTCAGTGGCTGGAACCCCCCCCGGCCATGTTGTGATGTCAGCGGGAGAACACAGCGCTTGGCTGCCTATTGTACACACAGGATGGAAGCGGTTGAAAACATCGATGATGGTTCCAGCACACGTAGTCTGGAATTGGTTTGTGTTGTCCAATCTTCAGATGACTATAGTTCAGAAGAATGAGATGACAATGAAGAATCTGGGGGCATCAGACCTTATAGGTTTGAGCCGTACCAAGCAGACATCATGCCTAGCGAGTCAGACTCAGAGAGTGACGGTGGTGAGGCACACATGGCCGGCGCAGCAGCAGCGACAAACACACGGCAGGGGGACACCGAGTAGTATGCTTTTTATTTGAATGAATTGAATTTATTTATTTATTTCGGATAGTACATTACAGGTTAAAAGAAACTGTATAATATAACAACAAGGTCAAATTAGACAAAGACTCCTTCTACTATACAATTCCACGTGAGTTATCCGAAATGGGTGATGGCTGAAGCCGCAGCTTATATTGCCCACCCATATTCCATCCAAGAATTCAAAGGAGAAAAAAGAGAAAACAAGACAAGAGCGATTACAATTTAAAACAAGGCTAGTACAAAATATGACTGAGAGAAAAGAAAACTGAGCTAGTCTAAGTTAAGCGGTTACTATTCAAAACAAATCTAGACATAGTGTCACAGAGAAAAAAGTAAAACTAAGTATAACACAACACAGGCTGGAAATGCTCAATCCTTATGGAGTTTACATGTCGTCTTGTAAATATGTTTGGAGTATTTCTTCCTTTAGTTTTTGTTTAAATTGTCCAAGCTTTGTACATGATTTTAATTCAGGTCAAAATCGTTCCATAATCTCGACACCTTGCACTGAAATACTGTGTTGCTTGGTAGTTGTTCTCACTGTAGCTTTTGAAATATACATGTTCCTCTGAAGTGATATCGTTTTCTCCCTTGTTTGGAACAACTTTTGGATATTTGCGGGCAGTGAGTAGATCTTCACTTTGAACATTATTATGCGGTTTTAAAGTCGATCAGATCTTTCAACTTGAGAGTTTTTTGGTTTAAGACCAAAAGTGGCGTTTGTTGGTTCCCTGTAAGCTGCTTTGTTGATTATTCTAATAGCTCTCTTTTGAAGCATAAAGAGTGGATATATGTTTGTTTTATATGTATTTCCCCATACTTCATTACAATATGTCATGTATGGGAGTATTAATGAATACTTTTGTTACAGATATTGCAACAAATCATTTGTTCATAAATATAATTTATTTAAACCCTATTTTTCAGTAAAATCATAGCAGTGTATTTATAATAAAAATTGAAAGCATCTACCTGATACTTGTCTATGCCCCCCCATATAACAAACAAAAAGATACTATTTTTATTTTTGCAGGTGCCCAGTGTGGTCTGTGTGTGAGCATGACAACAGAGGATTGAGAGTATTTGCTGTCAGCAGCAGGACAAGGTGAAGCAGAAAATTCCGGACGGTGCTATAAAGTGTATCACTGGTCGTCACAACTTCCCCCGCGGTGTTGTGTCTGAATGAAGATGTTGTTGGAAGTGGCCTGCTTCACCTATAAACATATGTGAATGTAGATTATGGGAACAATTGGTAGCGATATCACTGTTGCAGAGACAGTTCATCAGATGGTGCTCCACTACCTTGGGGAGAAAGTCCACGTGCCAATACCTGCCTGTGTCGTTCACAAGATCAGACAGACCTTTCCAATACAAGAGGGACAATATGTTAGTTTTACTTATGCTGACTACCTTATGTTTTCATGGTTATTGTTTTCATTCAATAAATGTTTATCTGACCACAACTGTTTGTCAATTTTTACAAGAAAATAAAATTACTAAATATTTATAGTGTAACACTTGAAAATCTCATAACTGTTTGTCATCATTTGGACATTGCATGCAATCCTGTATCAATCCTGGGTATTTGAACAAGAGATAGAATTGTTTTTTTTTTTTTTTTGCAAATATAATATAATTTTTATTTTTTTTTAAATTAGAGCTTACTCGTGGCCATAACTTATCATTTTAAAAGTTCAATTATCTGTAAAACCCCTTAGAAATTAAAATTATTTCTCTGTGTTACTGATGGCAGTATCCTTAAAAATAATGTATTCCCTATTATTTATGTCTCATTAAAAATGCAATTTTATTTGTTATCATTGTTTATTAATTGCTTTTTGTCATGGAGCGGTCCTCGCGGACCGCTAATGAGACACTATAGGCAGCCGTAGAGTTTGAGCATTTATTAAAGAAGGACATAAAGTACAAAATAATGAGCGTCGTGGGGCAAAACACAATAAGGACTAGGACTAAGACACACTATGATATACTGAGAGCTAGAGAGACTGACGGGAGACAAGGGTACAATACTTACATGCGAATAGGACGCTGAAAGGAACTGGCTTCGGTCGTAGGGAAATCAGTCTAGAAAATGCAAGGTCGCAGCCCCGAGTGACAGGAGCTGCTCCCTTAAACGGGGCAAGATAATTAATCAGCTGATGAGGGTGTCATCAGCTGACTCAGCACCAGCTGTGCTGCTTGGCTCTGACAACCGGAAGCCCAGGAGAGACGCTGTTAGAATAAGAGCTCGGAGAGCCCACCAGCACTAAATACAGAATGGGAGGAAAATACTGCATGCCCCGAGCGCGGACGAGATCAGCGCTCAGACCATGACGGTACTCCCCCTCGAAGGACGCACACTGGGCATAAACGTAACATCCAAGCCTCCCCCCGCCCACAAGGCTATGAAAACCCACCCAGGGTGGGTGGAGGGGGAAAAAGGCTCGGCGGGCAAGAGTCAAAAAAAAGGAAAACAAACACCAAGGAAGGGAACAGGAGGAAAAAAAAAAAAACAATGACCAGGGCCAATACAGAACAAATATGAGCATGGTGCACAACAGAGCATGGAAACAAAACCCACAAATATACTCCATAATGCACAGGTAGAAGACAGAACAAAAAATGCAAATAACAGATACAAGGTTAAACCATAATACGCAGGCGTCTCTCAACCAAAGAAAGGGAAAACAAAATCATGCTAAATAGCGGCGAAATACAGGCAGTACAATAATTCCAAATGACTGGCAGAGGCAACAGAACAATAAATGCAAACAATAGAAATACAATGCCTACAGACCAAAATACACAGGCCCAAAGAAACAAAAGGAACCACATACCTCTCAAACAGAGGCAGGGAAAACAACAAATCACGACTAAACAGTGGCAAAATACAGACAGTTCCATAAGTCCAAATAAACTGGCAGAGGTGACAAAAGCGCATATTTCAGACTACAGAGGAGGAGAAAGAAAAAAAAACACACGCTAAAGAGCGGCGAAACACAAACAGTTGAATATAGTTCATAAACCAAAACACAATCCCAAATATTTCCAGGGAGAGGGAAGAGGAGAAAAAAAAAACACAGGGATGACGGCAGGCAGAGCACAATGGAATAAAAAATAATAGTTCAGGCGATCTACCCGCATCTAGCGTCCAGATCGCAGGCAGGGGACCAAGGATGAGTTCAGGCGGCCTAACCCAGTCCCAGGCCCAGAGAAACAGTGTCTCTGGTGGCCGGACCATGTCGCCAAACAGAGAGTTCAGTTTGTCGGGTGGCCGACCCAGAACGCCGAACCGGCGAAGGAGTCTCCCAGGGGGCCGACCCGTGTCAGAAGGCCACCAAGACTGAAGGGAAGAGCTCGGAGGCGGCCTCCCTACCGAAAGGGATAACGAGGGAGAGCTGGGTCGAGTAAGGGAAATCCCAATGGCACCAGGTGGAGAAGAAAAGGAATTGGGGAAACAATGAGGGGCCAGCCCGGTGTCGATCGGCAGAGGATCTGCAGCTCCTTCTCCGAACTCCACATGGACTGGCACTGCACTTTCGTTGGATCCCAAGCGGGATCGTGCTGCACCCACGACAGACCCCGACTGGGCCAGAACCACACCCACGACGGACCCCGGGTGGGTCAATGCAGCACCCACGATGGACCCCGACTGGGCCGGAACCACACCCACGACGGACCCTGATTGGGCTGGCGCAGCACCAGGGACAGCCTCCAAACCCGAACCCGGAACCTCCAGAACAGCGACCGGAATCGACTCAACACCGGTGACCCTGGGAGAAGGCTCAGGAGAAGAAAGAGAACTGGGATCAGGATCACCGGCAGCGACAGAGCTCAGCGAGACAAGCTCGGTTGCAGCGGACAGCTGCACCCGGCTCGTCTCCCTGAGAGACAGGCAAAAATGCTCCAGAACAGACAGGAGAAAGACAAAATAGAGCACTTGTCTGATCTCGAGTTCTGCCACCGTCCAGGACTTCGGCGATCCGGGTTCAGCAGGTAGAAGGTCCTCCTCTGGTTCCCACTCGGCTACGGCAGGCTCCACAGCCGGCATGATGGTATCCACAGTCCGGGGATTCCCTGACGCTGATGTCCACGCCGAGGGCCCGCACAGCGTGGTGGCAGGGGATCCGTGACCTGCCGGGTCAGACTGTCCCTCCGTGGAGACCCGGGGACGCTTGCTCGTCGGCGCAGGCTCCAAATTGCAGTCCGCCCTCCTCCTTTGCCCATGACATGGCTGCGGGGCCGGAACCAGGTACTCCAGGGCCACAGGCTCCTTCCTCGTCCGACGGTGTAGACCTGGTGCTGAAGAACGCTCAGGGGAAGGAGACACAAAGGAAGCAGGTTCATAATTAATCACTGCAGCAGGTGGCGGTAGCTCAGGGGACTGTGAACCCCGAACTCCACCCCCAGGGATCAAACAAGGCAATTCACCCAGTGAAGGAAGAGAATGAAAAGACATTTGCCTGATCCGCTGAGGATCGATGGAATCTGCTGCAGTGGGCTTGGTTCTTCCTTTTCCCCGCTGGATGGTGACGGAGGGCCCCCCGGGAAGATGAGGAGGAGCCGTTCGCACAGGATCGCTGACGGGCATCGCCGGAGCAGGACTCGTGGGGTTCTCAGCCGCTGGGGAGAGCGTCGAGGAGGAGGGAGAAACAGCTGAGGCGATCCGGGAACGGGGAGCTGATGGAACAGCAGGGACAGGTGACCCAGAGGCGGAGGCTGCTGGGTTTTCCTCCTGTCGTGACGCAGGAGCAACAGCTGGCTGGGAGGCAGAGTTCCTTCGGCGACCCGTAACTGGAACTGGACGGGGCTCTCGTTGAGGATGCGCCGGGGGAATCCCGGCTGACGTCTTCCTCCGCTGGGGATGACCCCTGGGTGGTGCGAACTCCTGGACTGGATGGGGGACAGGAATGGGATCCCGAGACGAGGAGCAAGGATGTCTCCTCTTTGGCTTAATGCCGGAGTTTCCCTTCAGCCCACGGAGCTTCACCCAGTGAGCAGAGATGTCCGCCATCCTCGCTATGCTGACCACCCTGAAATCAGGGCGAGGATGGCGGTTGATAGTTGCCTCAGCGAGGTCCAGGTACCAGCGTGCATCGCTGGGAGTGTCGTAAAGGCGAGCGGTGGAGAGGATACCATCAGTATCGATGAGGGCCATTACCAGTTCGTAGCCCAAGCTCAGGGTAGGCCTTGGGCGGCGCCATCTCCCAGCACACTGATACGAGAACAGGGGGTATAAACTACAAGCCCAACTAAAGCAAACTCACGGTCACTGGCGTCTCGTTTGGGCTGCGACCTACTGTCATGGAGCGGTCCTCGCGGACCGCTAATGAGACACTATAGGCAGCCATAGAGTTTGCACACTTATTAAAGAAGGACATACAGTACAAAATAATGAGCCTCATGGGGCTCAGAGAGCCCACCAGGACTAAATACAGAATGGGAGGAAAATACTGCATGACCCGAGCGCGGACGAGATCGACGCTCAGACCATGTCACTTTTGTCTTGTATCAACTGGCATGTTATTTTCAACAATAATAATAAAAGCAATAGAAGCAACTGATAGTCCTCATTTTTTTCAAGAGTTTGGTCACAAGAAAAGCAATACTCATAACTGGTATAGCACACGTACTATAACTATCAAAAATATTAAATTAATTATTATAACAGGAAAAAGTCCAAATTAGTGGCAATGAATACAATATAGTCAGTTGGTGTCATGAACCGAGCCCATGTTATCCCGTAGGCTCGATTCTGACTGTTCTCTGTGGCTCAGACATCGGGTTTATTATGTATTATCATTTGAGTTCTTGTTGTTTTTATGTCTGTGTTCCTTTTCTTTTCCATGCATGTAGCCGCTGCTCTGGCCGGCAGTTGTTGCGCAGCCGTTTTTACCCACTTTCAGGTGGGCGCTGTCCAAGATTCGCCGGTCCAACCATGCCCCCTCTCTCTTTGACAGTCAGCTGTTCATGCTTTATGTGCATCATCTGCCGTGTTGTCAGCCAGCCAATACTGCCAACACTATCATGACATGTTACCCACTCCACACAGCCATGGTTCTATTGCGCCCCTCGAAGCGATGTCAGCCCTGGGGTGCAACCATGGTTAACACATCTCCTCTCCATGCATTCGCTAGGCGATGTCGGACCTGAACGTCAACTGTAAGTGTTTCTGTTTATTTTTGTAAGTCTTCACCTTTGTGGGAACTGTTGTCATCAGTCTTATGTTCAATACCTGTGCTGTGGTGAATCAAGCGCATAAATCCATTCATCCTTCCCCTCCTCCGTGTGCTGCGTAAAAGCGCACGAGGAGGGCATGAGGAGGCTTATGACAGTTGGAGTTGAAGCGTGTGATATGGTCTTTCATGGCCTGCTGTTTATCTAAGCCTGCGACATAACTCGAAGGCATAGTCGTAAAACTAAAACAAGAAACCAGAGAAACTGTCTGCTACAAAGCTGCTGGCATTCCAGTCAACAAAACCGGTGTCCACTCTCTCGCTGACGTCATTTCAGCCTCCTCCTTCATTCGGTGGGTTGCACCACAGTCCAGTCAGCGGCTGCGGTTATTTGATGATAACTATGTTATGCAGGTGCGCTTGTAACTATTATATTGATCATCGATAACGACTTTTGGGTTTATACAACATGCTAAAAAATGTCAAAATCGTGCCATGAGCACTTTAAGACAAGCCTCTAATTTGGCTAACTGATTACTGTCATCTGGCTTCACTGACAAGTATAATTGTGTGTCATCTGCATAACAATGAAAATGTATACAGTGCTTTCTAATAATATTGCTTAGTGGAAGCATATATAAACTAAAAAGAATAGGGCCTAGCACAGATCCCTGTGGAACTCCATGACTGAGCTTTGAGTTTGAAGAAAACTCAATACTGACATGAACAAACTGGAACCTAACAGATAAATAAGATTTAAACCACTGCAACGACATTCCATCAAGTCCAACAAGGTGTTCTTGTCTGTCAGGTAAAATATTATGATCGATAGTATCAAAAGCTGCACTAAGGTCCAAAAGGACAAGTATAGAAACAAGTCCAATATCACATGCGATAAGGAGGTCGTTAGTGACCTTCACTAAAGCTGTTTCAGTACGATGATGGATTTTAAACAGAGATTTCGCAGGTCCTTCCTACCTACGGCTGTCAGACTGTATAACCTAAGCAGGGCTGCTCGCAGAGATAGCAAAAAAAAAAACATGACGACCTAATAATATTGAATGCAAAAGACACAACAGACTTACACAAATGGTCCCCTCCAGTATACAACTAGAACAATATCAGTTGCTATGGAGGGTGACAATATGTATGGGTACATACAGTATTCATACCATGTAGGGTAACTAAATAGACGGTTATGCTGTTTAGTCCATCTAGCTACAATGCTCCGCACTGTGTATATATACGTATTTATACACTACCGTTCAAAAGTTTGGGGTCACTTAGAAATTTCCTTATTTTTGAAAGAAAAGCACTTTTTTTTCAATGAAGATAACTTTAAACTAATCAGAAATACACTCTATACATTGCTTATGTGGTAAATGACTATTCTAGCTGCAAATATCTGGTTTTTGGTGCAATATCTACATAGGTGTATAGAGGACCATTTCCAGCAACTATCACTCCAGTGTTCTAATGGTACAATGTGTTTGCTCATTGCGTCAGAAGGATAATGGATGATTAGAAAACCCTTGTGCAATCATGTTAGGTCTGCAATGCTGTAATTGCTGCAAATGGAGGATTCTTTGACGAAAGCAAAGTTTGAAGGAAAAAATTATTATTTCAAATACAAATCATTATTTCTAACCTTGTCAATGTCTTGACTATATTTTCTATTCATTTTACAACTCATGGTGGTAAATAAGTGTGACTTTTCATGGAAAACACAAAATAATTGTCTGGGTGACCCCAAACTTTTGAACGGTAGTGTATATGTATGTGTACATATGTATATTCACTGCTCTTATTTTCTTATCTTCTAAATTATTGTTCTGAGTGTTGCTATCCCTGTGCTGTTGCAATCCTGGAATTTCCCCATTGTGGGACTAATAAAGGCTTATCTTATCTTATCTTAAACCCTGATTGAAACTCTTCAAATAAACCATTTCCTTGCAAATGGTCAAATAATTGCGTAGCAACAACTCCTAAGATTTTTGAAATGAAAGGCAGATTAGAGATTGGTCTATAGTTAGCTATAACTCCTAGATATATTTATATATCTATATATTTATTCCATCTAGCTACAATGCTCCGCACTGTGTTTTTATATATCTACATATTATTCCATCTAGCTACATTGCTCCGCACTGTGTGTGTTTATATACTTGCATATTTATTCCACCTAGCTGCAATGCTCCGTACTGTGGGTGTTTATATATTTACATATTTATTCCATCTAGCTACAATGCTCTGCACTGTGTGTTCATATATTCATATATTTATTCCATCCAGCTACAATGCTCTGCACTGTGTGTCTGTGTGTGTGTGTGTGTGTGTATATATACAGTATATTTTATAGTAATATGTACATATGTATATTAGCTGCTCTTGCTTGCTTGTTTTTTTTTGTTTTTTTTTTCTTGCCTTCTGATTGTTGCTCTGAGTGTTGCTATCCCTGTGCTGTTGCAATCCTGGAATTTCCCCATTGTGGGACTAATAAAGGCTTATCTTATCTTATCTTATCTTAGATCCAGCATTGGCTTTTTAAACTAGGATTTAATTACAGCAGTTTTAAAAGCCTGCCATACATAGCCTAATGTTAAGGAAGAACTGATTATTTGAAGAACAGAGCTACCAATAAATGTGAAGACTGTAAATAACCTGGTAGGAATAGGATCTAGTAGACAAGTTGAAGGCTTGGATGAGGAAATTACTTTATCTAACTCTAAAAGGTCAATTGGAGTAAACTCATCTAAACAGATATCAGTTGAAGGAGTTGTAGTAGTTACTGTATTTAAGTTAACAGTGGGAAGAATCTTACTGATTTTATCTCTGATAGATGAAATTTTATTATTGAAGAAGTTCATAAAGCCCTGACTAGTAAGCTCTAAAGGAATGCTAGAGTTGACAGAGTCCTGAATCTTTGTCAGCTTGACTACAGTGCTGAAAAGAAACCTGGGATTATTCTTGTTCTCTTCTATTAATGCAGAATAATAACTTCTTCTAGCTTTCCTAAGAGATTTTTTTTTTTATAAATTAGAAGTTGATTTCTCCAAGCTAAATAGATTTCATCTAATTTAGAGGAGTGCCATTTTATTTCTAATTGATGAGTCTTCTGTTTTAAGCTACAAGTTTCTGTGTTGAACCAAGGAGTCAGAAATCTCCGAATAGACTTTTTCTTTTTTTAAAGGGGCCACCATGTCTGGAGTCTGATGCAGAGAAGCTGTCACACTATCTGCCATGCTATCAATTACAGAAGGAGCAAGCTCTCCATAGCTTATCTCCGTTGTGTTGACACATAGCATTGAGGAAACAACCTGCTTAAATTTGGTAACAGCATCATCTGAGAGACATCTACTGTAGTAATATTTTTCTTTTGGAGCCAAATAGTCAGAAATAGTAAAATCAAAGATTAACAGATAATGGTCTGACAGTACAGGGTTATATGGAGACACTACCAGATTTTCTATTTCTATGCCATACATATGTCAGAATAAGGTCCAACATGTGGTGGAGATAACGGGTAGAATTTCCTTCTTTCTGAGAAAACCCCATTGAGTCTAATATTGAATTCAATGCCACATTAAGGCAATCACTATCTACATCTACATGCATATCAAAGTCCCCTACTATAATTATTCTATCCGATTTCAGCACTAAATCTGCTAAGAACTCAGCAAATTCGGATAAAAACTCTGAGTAGGCCAAGGGAGGACGATAAACTATGGCAAATAAAATTGGGTTTAACCTAAAATTGCTAACATGTCCAATACTGAGGACCAGGCCCTCAAAGGAATTATAACATCTTTTTTGCTTTACATTAACTAGTAATTTGGAATGGTAAATTGAGGCTACTCCTCCTCCACGACCAGAACTTCTGGGATTTTGACAGTTCAAATAACCAGAGGGAGATGATTCATTTAAACCAACATAATCCTCTTGCCTTAACCAAGACTGTGTAAGGGATAGTTAATCAATCTGATGATCAATTAACAGATCATGGACTAAGATAAGATAAGATAAGATAAGCCTTTATTAGTCCCACAATGGGAAAATTCCAGGATTGCAACAGCACAGGGATAGCAACACTCAGAGCAATAATTAAGAAGATATGAAAAAATATAAATAAGAGCAGTGGATATACATATGTACACATAAATATATAAATATATATACAAAGTGTGGAGCATTGTAGCAAGATGGAATAAACAGCATAACCGTCTACTTAGTTATCCTACAGAGTATGAATATGTACCCATACATATTGTCACTCTCCGTAGCGACTGATATTGTCCTAGTTGTATACTGGAGGGGACCATTTGTGTAGGTCTGTTGTGTCTTTTGCATTCAATACTACTAGGTCGTCACGTTTTTTTGCTATCTCTGCAAGCAGCCCTGCTTAGGTTATACAGTCTGACAGCCGTAGGTAGGAAGGACCTGCGAAACCTCTCGGTTGCGCACCTAGGATGATGTAGTCTACTGCTAAATGAGCTCCTCAGTGCGTTCAATATGTCCTGCATAGGGTGTGACTTGGACTCCAGCAGAGATGACAGTTTAGCCACCATCTCTCTCTCTCCTAACTCCTCCACTGGGTTAAGGCGTTGCCCCAGGACAGAGCTAGCTTTCTTGATCAGTTTGTTTAGTCTCTTCCTATCGGCTGCTGTAATGCCACTGCCCCAGCAGACCACTCCAAAAGTGATGGCTGATGCCACCACTGTGTCATAAAATGTCCTCAGCAGCACCCCTTGTACACCAAAAGACCTGAGCCTCCTCAGTAGGAACAGCCTGCACTGTCCCTTCTTGTAGAGTGCGTCGGTGTTGTGTGACCAGTCTAGTTTATTGTTCAGATGAACACCAAGGTACTTGTAGGATGTCACCATCTCAATGTCTGTTCCTTGTATGTTTACTGGTGCTGTGAGGGGTTGTCCTTGCCTGCGGCAGTCCACCACCAGCTCCTTAGTTTTCCTCGCATTGATCTGGAGGCAGTTCCGATGGCACCAGTCCACGAAGTCCTGGATAAGTCCTCTGTACTCAGCTTCATCTCCATCTGTAGATGGCAGTGTGTTGTGTTGTGTGAGAAGTCCGCAGTATAGAGGGTGAACAGGAAGGGAGCCAAAACCGTTCCCTGGGGGGCCCCTGTGCTACCGATGATCGTGTCAGACACACAATCTCGGGTTCTCACAAACTGTGGCCGGTTAGTGAGGTAGTCAAGGATCCATGATGACAGGTGCTGGTCCACCCCTGCGCACAGCAGCTTGTCCTTCAGGATCATTGGTTGAATGGTGTTGAAAGCACTGGATAATTCAATTCAATTCAACTTTATTTATATAGCGCCATTTCACAACAACAGTCATCTCATAGCACTATCAACTGTAGGGAGGACCCCCACAGTTGCAGAAAGACCCCAGCAATCAGGCGATCCCCTGTGAGCAAGCACTTGGCGACGGTGGAGAGGAAAAACTCCCTTTTAACAGGAAGAAACCTCCAGCAGAACCAGGCTCAGGGAGGGGCAGTCATCTGCTGCGACTGGCTGGGGGGTGAGGGGATAGAGAAGAAGAAAAGAACAGACATGTAGAGAGCAAACAGCACGATGGGGACTCAATCTATGGGAGAGAACAAACAAATGTTAATGACCAGCAAAAAAAAAAATATTTCATAGAGAGTGAGGAAAGGAGTGAGGCCCAGTGCATTACTGGAGGTCCCCCGGCTGACTAAGCCTATTAGCAGCATAACTAAGGGAGGGTTCAGAAAACACATGATCCCTCCCTAATTGTAGGCTATGTCAAAAAGGTAGGTTTTAGCCCTATTCTTAAAAACAGAGATCGAGTCTGACTCCCGAATCCAGATTGGCAGCTGATTCCACAGGAGAGGAGCTTGATAACTGAAGGCTCTGCCTCCCATTGTACTTTTGGAGATTCTAGGTATTACAAGTAAACCTGCATTTTGGGAGCGTAGTGCTCTGTTAGGATGATACGGTAGTATCAGATCTTTTAAATAAAAAGGAGCCTGATTGTTTAGAGCTTTGTAAGTAAGAAGAAGGATTTTAAACTTAATTCTAAACTCTATGGGAAGCCAATGAAGGGAGGCCAGAACCGGAGAGATATGATCTCTCTTTCTAGTACCTGTTAAAACTCTTGCTGCAGCATTTTGGATCAGCTGAAGACTTTTTAAAGATGTTTTAGGACAACCTGATAATAAAGAATTACAATAATCTAATCTCGAGCTAACAAAAGCGTGGATCAGCTTCTCAGCATCACTCTGAGACAAGATGCTCCTAATCTTGGCAATATTACGCAAATGATAGAAGGCAGTCTTAGAAACAAATTTAATATGTGAATTGAAGGACAAATCCTGATCAAAAATAACTCCAAGGTTCCTCACAGAGCTATTAAGAGAAAGAGTAACTGCATCCAAACTGAAAGTTTGATTTGGAAAGGAATTTCTAAGGTTTTTTGGACCAACAAGAATGACTTCAGTCTTATCTGAATTTAATAGCAGGAAATTACAAGTCATCCAAACTTTGATTTCCTTAAGACAGGCTTCTAACTTGGCTAATTGATTAGTATCATCTGGCTTCATTGACAGGTATAATTGTGTGTCATCTGCATAACAGTGAAAATGTATACAGTGCTTTCTAATAATGTTGCCTAACGGAAGCATATATAAACTAAAAAGAGTAGGGCCAAGCACAGATCCCTGTGGAACTCCATGACTAAGCTTTGAGCTGAGAGAAAACTCATCATTTACATGAACAAACTGGAACCTATCAGATAAATAAGATCTAAACCACTGCAACGAAGTTCCATTAAGTCCAACATAGTGTTCTAATCTATCAAGTAGAATATTATGATCAATAGTATCAAAAGCTGCACTAAGATCTAAAAGGACAAGTACAGAAACTAGTCCATTATCAGATGCAATGAGGAGGTCGTTAGTGACCTTCGCTAAGGCTGTTTCAGTGCTATGATGGATTCTAAACCCAGATTGAAACTCCTCAAATAAACCATTTCCCTGCAGGTGGTCAAATAATTGCATAGCAACAACTCTTTCTAAGATTTTTGAAATGAAAGGGAGATTAGAGATTGGTCTATAGTTAGCTAAAGCTCCTGGATCTAGCGTTGGCTTTTTGAGTAAGGGTTTAATTACAGCCGTTTTAAAAGCCTGCGGTACATGGCCTAAAGTTAATGAAGAATTGATTATATGAAGAATAAAGCTACCAATAAGTGGGAAGACTTCTTTAAATAACCTGGTAGGAATAGGGTCTAAAAGACAAGTTGAAGGTTTGGATGAGGAAACTATTTTGTCTAACTCACAAAGGTCGATTGGAGTAAACTCATCAAGACAGACATCAATAGAAGGAGTTGTAGTAGTTACAGTATTTAAGTTAACTGTGGGAAGAATCTGATTGATTTTATCTCTGATGGATGAAATTTTATTATTGAAAAAGTTCATAAAGTCCTGACTAGTAAGCTCTAAGGGGATGCTAGGATTGACAGAGTCCTGACTCTTTGTCAACCTGGCTACAGTACTGAAAAGAAACCTGGGATTATTCTTGTTCTCTTCTATTAATGCAGAGTAATAACTCGTTCTAGCTTTTCTAAGAGATTTTTTATAAATTAAAAGATGATTTCTCCAAGCTAAATAGATTTCATCTAAATTAGTAGAGCGCCATTTTCTTTCTAATTGACGAGTCTTCTGTTTTAAGCTACGAGTTTCTGTGTTGAACCAAGGAGTTAAAAATCTCTGATTAGACTTTTTCTTTTTTAAGGGGGCCACCAAGTCTAGAGCCTGATGTAGAGAAGCTGAAACACTATCCACCATGTTATCAATTACAGAAGGAGCAAGCTGTCTATAGCTTATTTCCGTTGTGTTGACACATGGCATAGAGGAAACAATCTGCATAAATTTGGAAACAGCATCATCTGGGAGGCATCTACTGTGATAATATTTTTCGTTAGGAGCCAAATAGTCAGAAATAGTAAAATCAAAGGTTAACAGACAATGGTCTGACAGTACAGGGTTATGAGGAGACACTACCAGATTTTCTATTTCTATGCCATATGTCAGAACAAGGTCCAATGTATGGTGGAGGTAATGAGTAGAATTTCCTACTTTCTGAGAAAACCCAATCGAGTCTAATATTGAATTAAAAGCCACATTAAGGCAGTCACTATCTACATCCACATGTATATTAAAGTCCCCTACTATAATTATTCTATCAGATTTCAGCACTAAATCAGCTAAGAAATCAGGAAATTCGGATAAAAATTCTGAATAGGTTGATGGGGGACGATAAACAATGGCAAATAAAATTGGGTTTAACCTGGAATTGCTAAAGTGCCCAACACTGAGGACCAGGCCCTCAAAGGAATTATAACATGTTTTTTGCTTTACATTAACTAGTAATTTGGAATGGTAAATTGCTGCTACTCCTCCTCCACGACCAGAACTTCTGGGATTTTGACAGTTTAAATAACCAGAGGGAGTTGATTCATTTAAACCAACATAATCCTCTTGTCCTAACCAAGTCTCTGTAAGGGAAATTAAATCAATCTGATGATCAATTAACAGATCATGGACTAACAGAGACTTGGGAGTTAGAGACCTAATATTTAATAAACCACATTTAATTTTTAAATTATGAGGAGGAACAGAGGCCAAATCATTCAATTTAGAGGCTTTATGTTTAATTTGAGTTTTACCAATATTTTGCTTTATCACTTTGGGATGCTTATACATTATATTTTTATTTACTTTGGAGGGAGCAGACAACGATTCTCTGATGGGGAAGACAGGGGCTAAGCTGAGGGGTGGCGGATGAAGAGGAGCTGCAGAGAGGCGTGTAAGACTGCGACTCTGCTTCCTGGTCCCAACTCTGAGTAGTCACGGTTTTGGAAATTTGGATAAAAAAGTTCTTGATAAGTCAGGATCATGTTCTTTGATAAGTCAAAGAACATGATCCTCACTGCATTCCCGGGCTTCTCCTGTCATAAAATGTCTTCAGCAGCGCCCCTTGTACACCAAAAGACCTGAGCCTCCTCAGTAGGAACAGCCTGCACTGTCCCTTCTTGTAGAGTGCGTCGGTGTTGTGTGACCAGTCTAGTTTATTGTTCAGATGAACACCCAGGTACTTGTAGGATGTCACCATCTCAATGTCTGTTCCTTGTATGTTTACTGGTGCTGTGAGGGGTTGTCCTTGCCTGCGGCAGTCCACCACCAGCTCCTTAGTTTTCCTCGCGTTGATCTGGAGGCAGTTCCGATGGCACCAGTCCACGAAGTCCTGGATAAGTCCTCTGTACTCAGCTTCATCTCCGTTGGAGATGAGGCCGACGATCACAGAGTCGTCAGAGAACTTCTGTAGATGGCAGTGTGTTGTGTTGTGTGAGAAGTCCGCAGAATAGAGGGTGAACAGGAAGGGAGCCAAAACCGTTCCCTGGGGGGCCCCTGTGCTACCGATGATCGTGTCAGACACACAATCTCGGGTTCTCACAAACTGTGGCCGGTTAGTGAGGTAGTCAAGGATCCATGATGACAGGTGCTGGTCCACCCCTGCGCACAGCAGCTTGTCCTTCAGGATCCTTGGTTGAATGGTGTTGAAAGCACTGGATAAGTCAAAGAACATGATCCTCACTGCATTCCCGGGCTTCTCCAGGTGGGACAGAGAACGGTGAAGGAGGAAGATCACTGCATTCTCCACCCCAATGCCATGCTGGTAGGCGAACTGGAGTGGATCCATCGCTGGTCCCACCAGGGGGCGGAGGTGAGCAAGGAGCAGTCTCTCCAGGGTCTTCATCATGTGAGACATCAGGGCCACTGGTCTGTAGCTGTTCAGATCTTTGGGGTGGGAAGTCTTTGGTACAGGTACCACACAAGATGTTTTCCACAACTGTGGTACCCTCCCCAGCTTCAGGCTCAGGTTGAAGATTATGCTCCACAATCCCACACAGCTGGTCTGCACAGGACTTGAGGAGCTTCGCGCTGATGCCGTCCGGTCCCGTGGCCTTCCTCGCCTTGATCTTCCTCAGCTCTGTCCTCACCTGGGTCTTAGTGAGGGTCAGGTTTGGGGGCTGTGTGCTGGGAGTGGGGGGGGGGGGGTTGGTGGAGTGGGGTGTGGACAGCAGGTCTCGATGACTTTAGAGGCAGCAGTGGTTGTTGAGCAGTCGGGGGGGAGGGCGACTGGTCAAACCTATTAAAAAACAGGTTCAGATTGTTCGCTCATTCCCTGCCCCCCGTGGCCTGGGGGGAGGTATTCTGGAGCCCAGAGATGGTTTTAAGGTTTCTCCAGACCCCGCCGATGTCGCTCTGTTGCAGCTTGTCCTCCATCTTCTTCCTGAAGCTGTCCTTGCCTTCTCTGATCTTCCTCCTCAGCTCGCTCTGAACGGACTTCAGCATCTCCCTGTTCCCTGACCTGAAGATCCTCTTCTTCTCTCTCAGAAGTGTTTTTATCTCAGGGTTGATCCAGGGTTTGTTGTTCGAGCAACACCGTATGGTCTTGGTGGGTACGGTGTTGTCCACACAGAAGCCGATGTAGTCCGTGATGGTGTGAGTGAGGCCATCGATGTCCTCACCATGTGGATCGCAGAGCTGCTCCCAGGCAGTGGTTTCAAAACAGTCCTTTAGTGCGTCCATTGCCTCCTCAGACCATAACTTCACCGTGCGCATGACCGGCGGTTGTCTGTGTACTAAGGGTTTGTACACCGGCAGAAGATGAACCAAGTTGTGATCCGATCTCCCGAGTGGGGGGAGTGGTGATGAGGTGTACGCCTCCTTAGTATTTGCATAGAATAAGTCCAGTGTTTTATTGTCTCTAGTGTGGCATGTGACATACTGGGTGAATGTGGGTAGAATGGGGGATAGTGAAATATGGTTGAAATCACCTGAGATGAGGAGAAGAGCATCTGGGTGTTCTGTTTGCAGCCTGCCAGTTACTGAGTGGATGGCGTCACGCGCTGTCCCAGCGTTCGCTGTCGAATTTGCATAAATAACAATGCAGATCACGTGTGAGTATTCCCTCGGGAGATATGTAGGCCGCACGCTAACAGCTAGCAACTCAATGTCTTTGCTACAGTGCTGTTCCTTAACCGTGATATGTCCCGGTCTGCACCAGTTGTTATTGACATACTGTACATTATCGCTCCTCTGCCCCTTGTCTTCCCACTGTCTGGTGTCCGGTCTGCCCATATTGCATGGAAACCCTCCAGTTCGATGTTAGCATCCGTTGCTAGTTCTGTTAGCCATGTCTCAGTATATAGCATCAAACTACTCTCCCTGAAGACACTCTTGTAGCGGGAGATAGCCGCTAGCTCATCAGTCTTACTGAGTAGAGATCGAACATTCCCCATAATAACGGATGGGAGGATGGGTCTGTACCTTATATTCCTCTAGCATATAGACTAGCAGAGACTTGGGAGATAGAGACCTAATATTTAACAAACCACATTTAATTTTTAAATTATGAGGAGGAACAGAGGCCAAGTCATTAGATTTAGAGGCTACATGTTTAATTTGTGTTTTACCAGCTTTTTGTTTAATCGCTTTAGGATGCTTATACATTATATTTTTATTTACTTTAGAGGGAGCAGACAGTGATTCACTGATGGGAAAGACAGGGGCTAAGTTGAGGGGTGGCGGATGAAGAGAAGCTGCAGAGAGGCGTGTAAGACTGCAACTCTGCTTTCTGGTCCCAACTCTGAGTAGTCAAGGCTTTAGAACTTTGAATAAAAACAATGCCAGATTGTTAGATAAATGGGATGCACCATCCAAAGTGGGATGCATACCGTCTCGCCTAATAAGACCAGGTTTTCCCCCAAATGAGTTCCAGTTGTCTATGTAGCCCACATTGTTTGCAGGACACCACGCAGACAGCCAGTGGTTGAAGGATAACATGCGGCTAAACATGTCATCACTGGTCAGGTTGGGGAGGGGCCCAGAGAATACTACAGAGGCCGACATCGGTTTGGCAAAGTTGCACACCAATTCCATACTGTTTTGTGACTTCCGACTGCCGGAGTCAGATGTTGTTAATGTCGGCATGGATAATAATTGTGGAGTATTTGCAGTTGCTTTTAGCCAGCATTTACAAATTTGATTCAATGTCACCTGCTTTGGCCCCAGGAATGCATTTGACTATGGCTGCTGGAGTCTCTAGGTTCACGTTTCTGACTATAGAGTCACCAATGATCAGAGTTTCCTCAGCGGGTGTGTCGCTGAGCAGGGAATAGCGATTAGAAACATGAACAGGTTGGTGGTGAACCAGGGGCTTGCAACTATACTTCCTTCTCACCGTCATCCACCTGTTCTCTCCTGGCTGCTCAGAAGAGGTGGTTGCTGGGAGACAGCTAGTAGGCCCTGTGCTACATTGCTCCGCTGCAGCTAATGGGAATCTATCATTATTAACTGGTGCTGACGGTGTTTCAGTGCAGCGGAGCCGAGAGTCCAAATCACACAACCTCGCCTCGAGCACCTCAAAAAGACAACTTTTATTACATTTACCATTATCATTAGCAGAGGTGTAGCTAAACATCTGACACAAAGAGCACACCAGAGGAGAAGGGGAAGAAGAGCTAGTAGCCATAGCTAGTGGCTAACCCGAAGCTAAGACAAACACCGATGAAAGGTGAACAGAAGGCTAAAGAGGGTGATTAGGTGACACTGAGTGCACACACAGGTGCAAGAGGCTTGTTAAACAACAGTGAGAGGTGACGGTAGATGGAAAAAAGTGATTAAAATGTAATTAAAGGCAATAATCCTCAGGAGAGTGAGGAGAGCCTAAGCGCAGAGCAAACCACACCAGACAGCAACACAGGAAGTGACAATGTGTTACCACAAAATATGTAACATTATTCTATTCAAAACATTACCACAATGTGTAGTTACATTTCTGGAGAGGTGTACGTCATCAGATCAGTATAAGCTATATATTCATTGCAGCCCAATTGAGCTCTGGGAGGAGCGGAGGTTTGTCAGCAGGTCCTTCATATCGCTGCTGTAGTATCATCAGGGTTAAACACTGCATGCTGTATTCACTGAGTATGCTGCTACTATAGACATATATACAGATGGGTTTTTTCCCCATATTTTATAGAGTTTGAATTCTTCCCCATTACAAAATTTTGGATACCCCCCAGTGTGTTGGGAATTAGGACAGTGGAAGCAGGAACTGCACTGAACGATGGTTTATTAAACTGACACTGCTAACAGCACGTGTTACAGTATAGTAGCTACTAAGCTAACCGGGACCTAGTACAGGATGGTGTGTTGGCTAGAAGTGCAGCGCCAAAGAGGCAGTCTCCCGCGGTCAGTCCCTTAATATAGGGCTGGTCGTGATGACATCATCCACGATGCCTTCGTCGCCACGTCTGCACAGTCTGATGTTGTAATCTGACTTCACAACATTCCCCCCCTGCCCCCCTGGAAAATCCAAAAACATTGTGAACATTTCTGTGTTGTTTACCATTTACAACAACAGAATGAATGGAACCTGGGCCACCAGGTAGACCACTGGTTGACCCTGCATGACTGAGTGGGTTATTTTGCCACTTCAGAAACAGCCATGCCTTGCTAAACAGTTTTTTTTAAAATCACCGCTGAGTTTTTTTCAGTTCAGGGGCCTCTGGCGAGCCCTCGTGGGCACCACACTGGAGATGCTGGGTGCGGTGGATCTGGTTGTCCCACTGCAAAGTCCGAGTCCAGGTCCCACATTGGCTGGATTGATTCCGGGGCAGCTGTTCTCACCCTTCGCAGACAGCTGGCATGCCATCTTGATCCATCGGCCAGTTGGAAGATGGCTGGCCCCAACTGCATGGCAATTCTCATAGGTGATGAAGGGACCATCTGTGGGTCCAGGCGTTTGGCTCATCAGACCAGAACCCATTCCAGCACTGCGAACGGTGATCGGCTCGGCCGCATTCAGCGTTGCTGTTGTGGTGGTGTGTCTTTCACATCAGCGGCAGGACATGCCCTCGGTTGGCGTTGTTCTATTGGGTCCTGCTGAGCCACAAACTCTCCATCTTGCAGCACTGCAGCAGCTCCTTGCTGCTGATGCTGGGCGTGGATGCGAGATGAGTCCGGTTTCTGACCCCTCACCTCGCTGTCTTCTCCCTGCGGTGTCAAGCGCGGAGTGGCTGTACCCTTGTCCGGGTGTGTTGTGCTCCTGTCATCAGCAGTCAAACAGAGCCCAAGGTAATCACGGATAGTAAAACCCAGTTCGTAAAAGAGATCACACCACAGGTGTGTGGTTACCAGGAAGATGAATGCTGGAAGGACTCTTGACCCCGTAGTGAACCGACAGCGATACGTTCCCTACTAGGCTGATGCATGTGTACCCATAGCCGTACAGCTCCACTTGATTCTTCCCAATAGGATGGTTGGGGAAGAATGTTTTACCTGTAACCCAGCTCATCACTGACCTCACAGCAGTGGTGTCCAGCAGCAACGGTAAGCTGACATCGTCTAACCTCACAGTGCACCACTTGTACGCCGCCCCTCTGGAGACCACTGTGTGGATGGTGGTTGTTGGGGGTTCTTTTGGACAGGGTGGTGGGCTTGATGTCAGTCGTGTCGATCGGCACACCTTTGCAAAGTGATTAAGCTTGCCGCAGCGTTTGCATTGTTGCCCCCTGGCCGGGCAGAATCGTGCTTGCTCTTGGTATGTTGGGGAGTCGCAGTTACTGCATGAATGGTGTTTCACAGTGTTCACTTCAGCGTCCTCCGAGAAGGTCACGGCATGACCGGGTTCTTTTGCTGGGGTAACTGCATACACTTATGAGGCTCGTTGTTGTGGCTCACCTAGTTGTGATGTTAGCTTGTCGGCGGCCTCCAGCTGGAACGCCAACTCCACTGCCTTCACCAACGGTAGGTCATCGGGTGCCATCATTAGCTTCGCCTGCAGCCCTGAGTTGCTGGTGTGCTCTGCTAGCTGGTCCCATACCATTTTGTCCTCTAAATAGCCAAACTCACATACTACGCTTGTCAGACAGCGGAGGTCCGCGATGTACTGCTGGGTTGTGTCACCTGCTCGCTGTCAGAGCTGGCGGAAATGAATTCTCCTTGCTAGCACACTTTTGGGCGCCACGAAGTGTCCGGCCAGCAGCGCAATGCGCTCCTCATATGTGTATGCCTGTCTTAAATTGCTGAATACCTGCTGCCCCTCGGTACCCAGGCTGTGGATTAAAATTGCTCACAGCCTCATCTCGCTGTGTCTCTCCAGGTCCATCGTCAACATGTAAGTGCAGAATGACTTGAACCAGTGAGACCATGGGATAGGCGGCTCACCTGGGGATGCGAGGAACGGTGGCAAGGCGCCCAAGCACGCTTCCATGTTGAATTCTCAATGTTTTTCTCCTCGTCGCCAATTGTTATGTCTGGAATTACGACAGCGGAGGCAGGAGCTGTACTGAACGATTGTTTATTAAACAGACACTGCTAACAGTACGTGTTACAGTATAGTAACTACTAAGCTAACCGGAAGCTAGCACAGGTTGGTGTGTTGGCTAGAGGCAGAGCACCAAAGAGGCAGTCTCCTGCCATCAGTCCCTTAATATAGGGCTGGACGTGATGACGCCATCCGTGATGCCTTCGTGGCCACGTCTGCACAGTCTGATGTAATCAGACTTCACCCCCCCCCCCCCAAAAAAAAAAAATAACCTAGGAATGGACCTGAATGAAAATATACTTAGTGTTCTTTTCAATATTTACTCTTGAGAAAAATTTCTGTTTATTGTCCCCCACAACAGTGAAATGACATATCTGCTCATGCCTAAGGAAGGACTAGTGTAGAGGATTGAAACTGAGGCTGGGATCCTGAATCTAAATCTTGCTCTCTCTCTCTCTCTCTTCTCTCTCTCTCTCTCTCTCTCTCTCTCTCTATCTATCTGACGATTGCACATATAGGCTAATGGTCAACTTCTCTCTGTTGTCATGGTGACAGCATAATTAATATTCCAACTTTAAGAAAGCTTACACAGCTCAGGCCATTGTGAGCATCATCAGTGCAGCATGCTCTTTTATTGACTTTGCCAAATGTTTGCAGCTTTCTTGCATTCTGTTTTCTGTTTTTACCTTTTTCAGAGCTTAACAAACACTACATACTTTATCCTTTTTTTTTTTCCTTTGAAAGACAAAAGTAAAATAGAAAGATGTCTTTACCTTCTTTACATGTTTCAACTGCACTGCAGCCTTCATCAGAAGAGTCAGCTGATTGCTGCCAGGTGACATTTATCAGCTGATTTTCGTAGGCGGGGCCAGCTCAGCAGATCTGTCAGATCCGCTGAGCCGGCCCCGCCTCCCGCCGTCAGATGGTCTCTGGACCAACAGAACTGGCATGTGAAAAAATCCAGGACCAAGGAGAAAAAGCAGCACTCCGGAACGCAGTCGCAGGAATCCTCAAAACGGCCAAATTACCACAAAGCAACGTTACAAGAAAAGAAGAAAAAGCATTAAACTCACTCAAGACAGATAAAACGATCACAATACTCCCAGCAGATAAAGGCAGAACAACAGTAATTTTGGACACGGAAACATACGAAAAACAGATGGAAACCATGTTGGCAGACAGTAACACATACGAAATCATTAAAACAAACCCGACAGAAGAAAAGAAAAAAATGCTCAAAGCCCTTCTAAAACCTCTATTAGAAAGCAATAAAATCACAAAGGACGCATATGATCACCTGATCCCCACAGCCAGCATCACCCCTCGGATTTATGGAACACCGAAAATACATAAAAAGGATATCCCACTGCGGCCAATAATAGACAGCATTGGATCAGTCACATACAACTTATCAAAAGCCCTAGCTGAAATCATCAAACCCCTCCTTGGACTATCAGACTTTCACTGTAAAAATTCAAAAGAGCTGGCACAAGAACTCAAAGACATAAAAATAGAATCAGACGAGATCCTCATCTCACATGACGTCATCTCTTTATTCACAAAGACTCCTATTGACGTCACACTACATATAGTGCAAGAACGCCTCAACAAGGACAGTACCCTAAAAAGACGCACCAACCTCACAGTCCATGACATATCCAAATTACTACAGTTTGTTGCAAAATCCACTTATTTTCAATTCAGAGGAAAAATCTACAAACAAAAAGAAGGATTTGCAATGGGAGACCCACTATCAGCCATCATGAGCAGTTTCTTTATGGAGGATCTGGAAAATAAAGCCATCAACACAGCACCCACAATATGCAAACCCACCCTTTGGAAGAGATACGTAGATGACATTCTGGAAAAAATAAGGAAAGGACATACACAAGAACTCACTGACCATCTGAACAGTACAGACAGTACGGGGAACATAAAATTCACACACGAAGAGGAGGAAAATGGCACCATAGCCTTTCTGGACATGAAAATCCACCACAACGAGGATGGCAGCATAAAAATCACAGTCTACAGGAAACCAACCCACACAGATCAATACCTACTTTGGACATCGGAACACCCCACAGCACACAAGCTATCAGTCGTCAGGACATTATATGAACGAGCCACCATCATCACGGAACAAGAAGACAGACAGGAAGAGGAAAACCACATAAAACATGCACTTATACGCTGCCAATATCCAGTATGGGCCATAAACAAAGGGAAACAGCAAGTCAAAAACAAAGAAAATAAACAGGACACAAGACACAGAACAAAAGCTGAAATCAAAAACAAGGAAACCATAACTATACCATACATACGAGGGATCACGGAACCAATTCAAAGGATCATGAAAAAATACAAAATAAACACAGCAGTCAAACCACACAAAAAATTAAGACAGTTATTAGTACACCCCAAGGACAGAATAGAACAAGACAATAAATGCAATGTATTATATGAAATATCATGCAGATCATGTAACAAAACCTACATTGGAGAAACCGGAAGATTATTCACCACAAGAAAAAAAGAACACCAAAAGGAATGTGAGAAGGAAACGCAAGGACGACTCACAAGATCAAAAAAAGAAAAAGCAGAACAAGAAACATTAAAATCAGCTATATCGGACCACTGCAAAAGAAATAATCACATCATGGACTGGGACAACACAAAAATTATTGGATCGGAGAGCAACAGACACAAACGTTGGATCAAGGAGGCAATAGAGATCAGAAAGCGGGGAAAAGACACCATGAACCGAGATGAGGGGGCCTTTATGCTTTCTCACACCTGGGACCACATTCTCCAGAGACCATCTGACGGCGGGAGGCGGGGCCGGCTCAGCGGATCTGACAGATCTGCTGAGCTGGCCCCGCCTACGAAAATCAGCTGATAAATGTCACCTGGCAGCAATCAGCTGACTCTTCTGATGAAGGCTGCAGTGCAGTTGAAACATGTAAAGAAGGTAAAGACATCTTTCTATTTTACTTTTGTCTTTCAAAGGAAAAAAAAAAAAGGATAAATAATTGAAAGAAGACAAAATGAACCTGTTTGATGTGAAACACTACATACATTGGTGACTTCTATTTAATTTCTTTTTACCTTGTCCAGCAACTTGGTAAGCAGAACAGATATCTGCTTCCCTTATTTTGCCAGACAGATTTACTTTGCCAAAAGGAGCTCTGCTCATATTTGATATTTGCTGTATATAATTAGTATTTATAGACTCCTCTTGCTATGTAATAACTTTAATATTTTATTTAAATTGTTTTACTTGATGGGGGAATGGGAAGGGAATTTAAAAGATATGTATGAAAGAAAGAAAGAAAGAAAGAAAGAAAGAAAGAAAGAACAAAGAGAAAACAAACAATTTCTGCTTCTGAGGAGATCTCAGCATGAGCCTGATATCTGCACTTGAAAGAGAACAGAGAGACGTGTGTGTGTGCAAATGTGCACAAGTGAGCGTGAGTGCATGTGTGTGGTTTGCCAGGAAACACAACAAAAGAGGGTAGCAGGCCAGAGAAAACCCTCCCCCTGGAACCACGAGCAAGAAAAACAGCACCCAGCACCCCCAACTCCTAGGTAACTCGCAGGCTTTGCAGAACACGAATGGACCAAAGAGAGGGCCAGGGGAGGCCAGGCCACTGGGCTGCTGGCATGGCACTTCCCCCCCAGCAGGGCTGCACATCAGCTCCGGGTGCCAGAAGGCTGGCCCCCCCAGCCGTACCCCTGCAGAGCAGACCCTCGCCCACCCCAGAACCCAAGACACACGTCCCGCGAGCAACCGGGTATCCACACCCAAGGGAGGCGGTAACAAGGAGTGAGGAGCCACTGGGGAAGCTACCCTCCCCCCATGCCGGAGGCAACCCACGTGTCTAGTAGTTTCCACACTATCAGTACAGCATCCCCTGACCAGCACACATGCTCATGCTCTCACTCATACTCATGCACACTCACTCGCACACACAAACCCACGTCCCCACAGACGTATCCCAAGGCGCCATCCAGTAGACCAGTAGTGCCCTGGTGACGACACCAACACAACATCCAGGCCACCGACCAGGCCCTAAGCCTGTGGCAGAAGGAGGACAGCAGGTGTGGAGGAAGACCCCCCCCCCCCCCGGTGATGAGTGAGCACAAGTTAGGTGGTATAACTGAATGGATGTGTATGTACTACCAAAGTGCAGTTAACATTGGGGGGATGGGGGGATGGGACTCCCCACTGCTGCGGACCTCCCTACACCCAAGCCCTTGGTGTCTACAGTGTAATTAAAATTGAGACAAGGGCAGTCATGCAGTGCAGTAAAGAGAGAGACCCTCTCCACCAACGCCCCACAACACCCCCTCGCCCCAAAACCCTAAGTACGTATATCCAATAAGATGTGTGGTTACAATGGGGGAGGAAGAGGGGATAGCAGGCAAGACTGGGAGGAAGGCAGCCCTCAGAGAAAGCCTACCACCTCCAGGAGCCAACCCTCACCCCCCACCCCAGTGTCAACACAGAAAGTTGCAGCTTAAAACAGAAGACTCGACAAGATGAATGACATGAATTTGATTTAACTTGGGAAAAAAAGACTGATTTATAAAAAAAATCTTAGGAAAGCCAGAACAATTTATTATTCTGCATTAACTGAAGAGAAGAATAACCCCAAGTTTCTTTTCAGCACCGTTGCCAGGCTGACAAAGTCAGGACTCTGTCAAACTTAACATTCCTTTGGAGCTTACTAGTCAGGACTTTTTGAACTTTAATAATAAAATTTCATCTATCAGAGAAAATCAGTCAGATCCTCTCCATCATTAACTTATTTAAATACAGTAACAGATGCAACTTCAACAGACATTCATCTTGACCAATTTACTCCAACTGACCTTTTAGAGTTAGATAAAATTTCCTCATCCAAGCCATAAACTTGTCTATTAGACCCCATTCCTACCAGGTTATTTAAAGAAGTCTTGCCATTTTTAGTAATTCTGTTCTTCAAATAATTAAATCATTAACATTAGGCCATGCACTGCAGGTTTTTAAAATTGTTGTAAATAAACCAGGACAGTGCGGTGGCAGAGTGGTTAGCACTGCGGCAGCACAGCAGCTCACCCTTGGCCGGGGGATCCTGGATTTGATCCCAGCCCCTGACCAACAGTGATCTGTTTGGAGTTTGCGTGTTCTCCCCGTGTCTGTGTGGGATTACTCCGGGATTTCTCCGGTTTCCTCCCACATGCCAAAAACATGCAAGTTTGGTTAATTGGCATCAACTGGGGATTCTAAATTGTCCTTAGGTATGACTGTGAGAGCGAATGGTTGTTTGTCTCTCTGTGTTGGTCTGGCGATCTGTCCAAGGTGTACTCTGCCTCTCGCCCAAAGATGCTGGGATAGGCTCCAACCCCCCTGCAACCCGAAAAAGATTAAGCGGAAGAAGATGGATGGTAAATAAGCCATTACTCAAGCCAACATTTGACCCAGGAGTATTAGCTAACTATAAACCAATTTCTAGTCTGCCTTTTATTTAAAAAAAAATCTTAGAGTTGTTGCTACACAATTATTTGACTACTTGCAGGGAAACTGACATGGTTGGGGGTACAGATCCAAAAGCAGGCAGCAAGGAGACCTGGTTGCAAAATAGTTTCCATTGAACAATAATAGTGGTTAATTGTGAACGGAGAGTCTGGCAACCCTGTAGTGGGCAAGAGGAGAAAAAAGGTGAGTATGCGGATTTTCTGGGCAAAGTGATTATTGACTTACAGGTTCTGGTGAAGACCAAACAGGGAGCAGGAAGGCAGCAGACTCTCAGCGGGCCAGGGTGGCATCCAACAATGGTGAGTATTTACTATTTACACGTGGTGGTGATAACATGCTTAAGGGTGAAGGAAGAGGAGGTTAAGTTGTGTACATAGGTGAGTTGACTTATAAGGGGAGTGGTGGAGGTCTGGGTGAGACGGCTCCGCCAAACAGAATCCACTCCACCAAGGGGTTTATCCTGGAAGATATCACAAAGAGGGTGTTTAAAGAGCAATAACAGCTCTTACGTGTCCGTAGTAGTGATGGGACGGCAGGCTTCGGAGCTCCAAGAGTGCTCTGAGCTTATCCAGGAAATATTTGGGGAAGCGCAATTCAAGGCGTGTATTGACGTTGTACCACGTGACTGGGTCAGGAACCCATTCATGATTTTGCATGCAACATGAAATAAAGTGAGCAGTGATACAAAATGGAAATCCCCATCCCTCACGTTTTGTGTTGTCATGTTTAAGGGATTTGTCACAGCCAATTTTCACAGCCAGCACCAAAAACATGGACTTCTGTTTGGGAACATTTTGAGTGCATTTCTCCCATTGATGTATTTTTCACAAATAGTGGATATTTATTGTACCTGAGGTAATGGCTTATCGGTAAAGCATGTGCTCTGCAAGTGGGAGACTGGGGTTTAAATCCCAGCTGAGTCATTCTTGTAATTGTATTTTTTATTTGCAAGGTGAAGTGTCTGTTGTGTTTCAAAGAGCTTGGATCATTATTACACATCATTATGCTGAGGTACTACTGCCATTGTGCCCTGCATGAGAATAACTTATAGCTTTATTAAGCTAAGAATAGCTTTATTCTTCATATAATCAATTCTTCATTAACTTTAGGCCATGTACCGCAGGCTTTTAAAACGGCTGTAATTAAACCCTTACTCAAAAAGCCAACGCTAGATCCAGGAGCTTTAGCTAACTATAGACCAATCTCTAATCTCCCTTTCATTTCAAAAATCTTAGAAAGAGTTGTTGCTACGCAATTATTTGACCACCTGCAGGTAAATGGTTTACTTGAAGAGTTTCAATCTGGGTTTAGAATCCATCATAGTACTGAAACAGCCTTAGCGAAGGTCACTAACGACCTCCTCATTGCATCTGATAATGGACTAGTTTCTGTACTTGTCCTTTTAGACCTTAGTGCAGCTTTTGATACTATCGATCATAATATTCTACTTGATAGATTAGAACACTATGTTGGACTTAATGGAACTTCGTTGCAGTGGTTTAGATCTTATTTTTCTGATAGGTTCCAGTTTGTTCATGTAAATAATGAGTTTTCTTTCAACTCAAAGCTTAGTCATGGAGTTCCACAGGGATCTGTGCTAGGCCCTACTCTTTTTAGTTTATATATGCTTCCGTTAGGCAACATTATTAGAAAGCACTGTATACATTTTCATTGTTATGCAGATGACACACAATTATACCTGTCAATGAAGCCAGATGATAGTAATCAATTAGCCAAGTTAGAAGCCTGTCTTAAGGAAATCAAAGCTTGGATGACTTGTAATTTCCTGCTATTAAATTCAGATAAGACTGAAGTCATTCTTGTTGGTCCAAAAAACCTTAGAAATTCCTTTCCAAATCAAACTTTCAGTTTGGATGCGGTTACTCTTTCTCTTAATAGCTCTGTGAGGAACCTTGGAGTTATTTTTGATCAGGATTTGTCCTTCAATTCACATATTAAATTTGTTTCTAAGACTGCCTTCTATCATTTGCGTAATATTGCCAAGATTAGGAGCATCTTGTCTCAGAGTGATGCTGAGAAGCTGATCCATGCTTTTGTTAGCTCGAGATTAGATTATTGTAATTCTTTATTATCAGGCTGTCCTAAAACATCTTTAAAAAGTCTTCAGCTGATCCAAAATGCTGCAGCAAGAGTTTTAACAGGTACTAGAAAGAGAGATCATATCTCTCCGGTTCTGGCCTCCCTTCATTGGCTTCCCATAGAGTTTAGAATTAAGTTTAAAATCCTTCTTTTTACTTACAAAGCTCTAAACAATCAGGCTCCTTTTTATTTAAAAGATCTGATACTACCATATTATCCTAACAGAGCACTACGCTCCCAAAATGCAGGATTACTTGTAATACCTAGAATCTCCAAAAGTACAATGGGAGGCAGAGCCTTCAGTTATCAAGCTCCTCTCCTGTGGAATCAGCTGCCAATCTGGATTCGGGAGTCAGACTCGATCTCTGTTTTGAAGAATAGGGCTAAAACCTACCTTTTTGATATAGCCTACAATTAAGGAGGGATCATGTGTTTCTGAACCCTCCCTTAGTTATGCTGCTAATAGGTTTAGTCAGCCGGGAGACCTCCAGTAATGCACTGGGCCTCACTCCTTTCCTCACTCTCTATGAAATATTTTTTTTTGCTGGTCATTAACATTTGTTTGTTCTCTCCCATAGATTGAGTCCCCATCGTGCTATTTGCTCTCTACATGTCTGTTCTTTTCTTCTTCTCTATCCCCTCACCCCCCAGCCAGTCGCAGCAGATGACTGCCCCTCCCTGAGCCTGGTTCTGTTGGAGGTTTCTTCCTGTTAAAAGGGAGTTTTTTCCTCTCCACCGTCGCCAAGTGCTTGCTCACAGGGGATCGCCTGATTGCTGGGGTCTTTCTGCAACTGTGGGGTTCCCCCTACAGTTGATAGTGCTATGAGATGACTGTTGTTGTGAAATGGCACTATATAAATAAATAAAGTTGAATTGAATAAGGACAGAGTTGAATATACTGGTAAAGACAGTATAAGACTGTTGAAAATGGATTATTTCTGAATAAAAATGGTACACGCACACCAAGTAACACAGGCACATTCACTGTAGTCACCCCAGTTTTATTTCTTTTTTTTCCTTATGATCATTGATATTTCTTAAAAGACAGCACATTTATTGAAATTGAAAAAATACACATTAAACCAATAATGCCCTTGTAAAAATCTGCATGCTGTATACTTTTTGTCGACTACATGGCCTAGTAAAGCAAATGAAGTTTCACATGAGGCTTTGTCAATATGAACCATTTTGATGCAAAGGCTCAAGTCTTCAAGAAAGCCTCATCTGGCCATCACTAAGTGGTAGCCTAGAGGTAAAATATCTCTCTTGCTATCTGGAGAGCTGGGGAATTAAGTCCCTGTGGGTTATTTTTATAAATTAGTTTTATTTGCAAGGTGAAGTGTCTGTTGTGTTTCAAAAAGCTTGGATATAACAATAACACATCATTATGCTGAGCCACTATTGTGCCCTGCATGATAGTAAGGACAGAGATGAATGTACTGGGAAAGACAGCATAAGACTGTTGAAAAGTTATTATTTCTTAAAAATAAACGGACAAATAAGATAAGATAAGATAAGATAAGATAAGCCTTTATTAGTCCCACAACGGGGAAATTCCAGGATTGCAACAGCACAGGGATAGCAACACTCAGAGCAACAATCAGAAGGCAAGAAAAAACAAGCAAGCAAGAGCAGCTAATATACATATGTACATATTACTATAAAATATATATATACACACACACACACACACACACACACACACACACAGTGCAGAGCATTGTAGCTGGATGGAATAAATATATGAATATATGAACACACAGTGCAGAGCATTGTAGCTAGATGGAATAAATATGTAAATATATAAACACCCACAGTATGGAGCATTGCAGCTAGGTGGAATAAATATGCAAGTATATAAACACACACAGTGCGGAGCAATGTAGCTAGATGGAATAATATGTAGATATATAAAAACACAGTGCGGAGCATTGTAGCTAGATGGAATAAATATATAGATATATAAATATAAACACACCCAGTGCAGACCATTGTAGCTAGATGGAATAAATATGTAAATATATAAACACACACAGTGCAGAGCATTGTTGCTAGGTGGGATGAAACAGCATAACCGTCTATTTAGTTATCCTACATGGTATGATTATGTGCCCATACATATTCTCACCCTCCATAGCGACCGGTATGTTCCTAGTTGTATGCCGGAGAGGACCATTGTGTAAGTCTATTGCATCTTTTGCATTCAAAAAACAAAAAACAAAAAACAAAACAAAAAAAAACAACTATTAGTTTGTTACGTCTTTTTGCTATCTCTGCGAGCAGCCCTGCTTAGGTTGTACAGTCTGACAGCCGTTGGTAGGAAGGACCTACGAAACCTCTCGGTTGTGCACCTGGGATGATGTAGTCTGCTGCTAAATGAGCTCCTCAGTGCATCCAGTATGTCCTGCATAGGGTGGAACTCGGACTCCAGCAGAGATGACAGTTTAGCCACCGTCCTTCTCTCTCCTATCTCCTCCATCGGATCAAGGCGTTGCCCCAGGACAGAGTATAATAATAATAATAATAATAGCACAAGCACATTCACTGTAGTCACCTCAGTTTTATCATTTCTTTTTTCCCTTATGATCATTGATATTTCTTAAAAGATAGTGCATTTATTGAAATTAAAAAATACACAAACCAACCACACCCTTGTAAAAATCTGCATGTTGTATACATTTTGTCCACTAGATGGCCTAGTAGAGAAAATGAAGTTTCACGAGGCCTCGTCTATATGAGCCATTTTGATGAAAGGCCTCAAGTCCTCCAGAAAGCCTCATCTGGCCACCACTAATCTGTAGGCTTTGGTCTGCACACCAGGGAGAAGAATCCTGGGTACAGCATGGGCAAAGTCTCCTGAAGAGAGGAGGACACTGCTCCTATTTAAAGGGTGAGCTGATTGTTGACAGGTGGCGAGTACAGCTGTGGCTGATGAGTGATTAAACAGGGAGAGAAAGAGAGCACAGTGCGCAGCCAGGACCACAACAGGAACAGTTTATTTGGAGAGTTTCAGTCAGGGTTTAGAAATGATCATGGTACTGAAACAGCTTTAGGTCAACAACAATCTTCTTATAGCATCTAATAATTGACTCGTTTCCATACTTGACCGTGCAGCTTTTGATACTATTGATCATAATAGTTTACTTGATAGAACACTTTGTTGGACTTCTTTTCAGTGGTTTAAATTGTATTTATCTGATAGGTTCCAGTTTGTTCATGTCATTGAGTTTCCTTCATATTGAAAGCTCAGTCACAGAGTTCCACAGGGGTCTGTGTGAGAGCCTATTCTTTTTAGTTTATATACGCTTCTGTTGTTATGCAGATGACACACACTTATATTTGTCATTGAAGCCAGATGACAGTAATCGATTAACTAAATTAGAGGTACAGTATGTCTTAAGGAAATCAGAGTGTGGATAACTTGTAATTTCTTACTATTTGTCAGGGTCAGAGCATGGTCTGGGGACCATGCCCACACTTTATGTTCTTTTTGGTTTCTATTTATTAAGGCCCGAAACACTGACAATGTCAGTGGGCGAGAGTCCTATTGTATTTGTTAGTATTTTTGGGGCCGAGCCACTGACAAAAGTCAGTGGGCGAAAGCCCTATTGTAATTGTTAGTATTTTTCTTTCTTTCTTTCTTTTTCTCCATCTAAGATCTCATTTTTGGGGTAGTCACCATTCACGAAAACTCACCATTTTTTGCAGGGACTTCAAGACTGGCAAAAAATTGAATATTTTGGAGGAAATTTGAATGACCCCACAAAAGTGGCTCTACAGCACCACCTAACGTGAAGTCAGTGAGAAGTGGCACACGCTTACTTTCGCATAGAAAGATGAAAATCGGGTGAGATGTTTATCATGTCAAGACATACAAAAAACTCCATAGAAGTAATGGTCTACACCCAAAAGGAAGTCGGTCATTTTGGCAAGAAGTGACCTTGACTTGATTTCCACCTTGCACATTTGATCAAACTTGTCCTAGGGTTTTAGTCCAATTGAGCTCATTTGTGGTGACAATCATCTATACCCATGTGCCATTAAAAGCTATTGAAAACTTTTCTAAAAGCTTGACGGTTTGGCCGTAGGGGCGTGGCAAAGTTTGATGCCTTGCCATGATCATTCTATGACCATTCTGATGGCAATAACTCTGGTATGCATTGTCGGATTTCAACTAAATTCAATATTTTGAATATCAGTCCGATTCCAAACAGTTCTAAAGAATAATATTTATAGAAATCTACAGCACCACCTAAAGGAGGCAGAAAGTTTTGCATCAGAAAGTTTGCATCATGTTTTTTTAATACCTCGGGAATGGAATGTCAGATTGGCACCAAGATAGGTATGATGTATATGGGTATGCCTCCGAACAATTATAGCTATGAATATTCATGAATACCAATAGCACCCTCTCTTGGAGACATGAAGGTTATACCAAAGGTTTTCTTCAATATCTCTGAAATAAATAGTCTGATTGGTACCATTTATGGTGACAATAATCTATACCCATGTACCATCAAAATGTGTTGAAAACTTATCCAAATGCCTGATGGTTTGGCGGAAGGGGCGTGGCCAAATTTGCAGTATCCCCATCACCCTTCCAATTGCTTTAACTATGGCATACATTGACTCATTTCAATCAAATTTTGTGTGGTCAATAGTAGCCAATACCGATAATTTCTATAATAAAGAATAACACATAGTGACAGTGCCCCCTACCGCCAATGGACAGGAAGTTGCCATAACTCACATGTAGAATGTCATATTGCTGCTAAACTTTATATATATGATACTAGTCAGACCCAGAAAAGATTTTTGTAATGAAAACAAACATAACTATAGCGCCCCCTAGGAAAAAAAACAAAGCTTTATAACTTAGGCATACTTTGCCCAAATTCAACCAAATTTTGTGTGGTGCATCTTTAGCCTGCATTGAACCTTTGCATAATGAAAAATGGCACACAGCTATAGTGCCTCTGAGCAGAAAAAAAACAAATGAAATGAAATGAAAACAAATGAAATATGTTGTCGAAATTCAACCAAATTTTGTGTGGTGCATGGTTAACCAACACTGAACCTTTCTATAATGAACAATTGCACATAGATCTAGCGACCCCTAGCAGAAAAACAAAGCTTAATAACTCTGGCATACTTTGTCCGAAGTCAACCAAATTTGGCATCTTGAATTGGCAGCCGATGGTGAACATTTCTATAATATACAATGACACGCAGCAGTAGCGCTCCCTACCGCCAATGGACAGCAAGTTGTCATAACTCACACATACATCATCCAAATGGACCCAAACTTAATATACATAGTACTAGTACCACCCAGGTCCCAAAAGCCAGTTTGAAGGGCAGTGAAGGGCCAGACTAAGAATGATCCAACAGACTCTCATGTTAAATACTAGAACAAGGATTCAGTGTACCCCGCCCGGTATGGGGTTACTGGGGCCCCACCCTGGAGCCAGGCCTGGGGGAGGGGCTTGATGGTTAGCGTCTGGTGGCCGGGTTTCCGCCCATGGGACCCGGCCGGGCTCAGCCTGAAGGAGTTACATGGGTCCGCCCTCCAGTGGGCTCACCACCTGCAGGGGGGATCATGGGGGTCTGGTGCTATGTGGATCAGGTGGCGGTCAAAGGCGGAGACCTTGGCGGTCTGATCCCAGGCTTCCTAAACTGGCTTTTGGGATGTGGAATGTCACCTCTCTGGTGGGGAAGTAGCCTGAGCTGGTGCATGAGGTTGTGGGATACTGGCTAGATATAGTCTGCCTCACTTCAACACACGGCTCCGGTTCCAGAACCAGTCTTCTGGAGAGGGGCTGGAGCTTGGCCTACTCTGGAGTTGCCCCAGGTGAGAGGCAATGAGCAGGGGTGGGTATTCTTGTATCCCCCCACCTTGCTGTCTCTATATTGAAGTTTTCCCCGGTGGACGAAAGGGTTGTTTCCCTGCGCCTTCAGGTTGGGAAACGGGTCCTGACCATCATTTGTGCCTATGCACCAAATGATAGTTCAGAGAACCCACCCTTTTTGCAGTCTCTGGGGTGCTGGAGAGTGTTCCTCTTGGAGAGCCCATTGTCCTACTGGGGGACTTCAATGTGCATGTGGGCAACGACAGTGAAACCTGGAAGGGGTGATTGGGAGGACCCCGATCTGAACCTGAGTGGTGTTCAGTTATTGGACTTCTGTGCCAACCACAGTTTGTCCATAACGAACACCATGTTCAAGCATAAGGATGTCCATATGTGCACCTGGCACCAGGACACCCTAGGTCGCAGGTCGATGATCGATTTTGTTATTGTGTCATCAGACCTGCAACCGTATGTCTTGGACACTCGGGTAAAGAGAGGTGCAGAGCTGTCAACTGATCACCACCTGGTGGTGAGTTGGATCCGATGGCAGGGGAGGATGCCATTCAGACCTGGTAGACCCAAACGTACAGGGAGGGTATGCTGGGAACATTTGGCTGAGGCCCCTGTCTGGGAGGTTTTCAACTCCCACCTCCGTAAGAACTTCGACCACATTCCGAGGGGGTCTGGAGACATGGAGTCTGAATGGGCCATGTTCTCCACCTCCATTGTTGAAGCAGCGGCCCAGAGCTGCGGCCGCAAGGTCGTCAGGGCATCTCGTGGTGGTAACCCCCGAACCAAGTGGTGGACACCAGTGGTGAAGGGGGCCATTAAGCTGAAGAAGGAGTCCTATCAGGCTTGGTTGGCTTGTGGGACTCCCGAAGCAGCTGAGGTGTACCAGCAGGCCAAGCAGAGTGCAGCTTGGGTGGTTGCTGAAGCAAAAACACGGGTATGGGATGAGTTCGGTGAGGCTATTGAACAAGACTTTTGGTCGGCCTCGAAGAGATTCTGGCAAACTGTCCGGCGGCTCAGAAGCGGGAAGCAGCTCCCTGTCCACACTGTGTATGGTGCGGATGGGGCACTGTTGACTTCAAATAGGGATATCGTTGGGCAGTGGAAGGAATACTTCGAGGATCTCCTCAATCCCACTGATACGCCTTCTACAGAGGAAGCAGGGCTTGTGGACGAGGGGGACATCTCGCCTATCACAGGAGCTGAGGTCCCCAAGGTGGTTAAAAATCTCTTTGGTGGCCGGGCCCTGGGGGTGGATGAGATTAGCCCTGAGTACCTCAAGGCCCTGGTTGTTGTAGGGCTGTCATGGTTGACACACCTCTGCAACATTGTGTGGCGGTCCGGGGCAGTGCCTCCCTGGGAAGGTCTATGCCAAGGTACTGGAGAGGAGAGTCTGGCCATTGGTCGAACCTCAGATTCAGGAGGAGCAATGTGGTTTTCATCCTGGCCGTGGCACATCGGACCAGCTCTTTTCCCTTTTGAGAATCCTCGAGGGTTCGTGGAAATTTGTCCAACCAGTTTACATGTGTTTTGTGGACTTGGAGAAGGCATTCAACCATGTTGTTTTTTTGTGTGGGGTGCTTCGGGAGTATGGGGTATTGGGCTTGTTGTTACGAGCTATTCGGTCTCTGTACGACTGTTGTGAGAGTTTGGTTCGTATTGCCAACACTCGATCGGACTCATTCCCAGTGAGAGCTGGACTCCGCCAGGGCTGCCCTTTGTCACCGATCCTGTTCATAATTTTAATGGACAGGATTTCTAGGCACAGCCAGGGAACAGAGAGTGTCATGCTTGGTGACCACAAGATCTCATCTCTGTTGTTTGCAGATGATGTTGTCCTGCTGGCTTCATCCAGCAATGACCTACAGTTCTTACTGGGACGGTTTGCCGCTGAGTGTGAAGCGGCTGGGATGAGAATCAATACCTCCAAGTCCAAGTCCATGTTCCTCAGCCGGAAAAAGGTGGATTGTCCTCTCTGGGTTGGAGGAGTTTAAGTATCTTGGGGTCTTATTCATGAGTGAGGGGAGAATGGAGCGAGAGATTGACAGACGGATCGGAGCAGCATCTGCAGTGATGTGGACATTGTACCGGTCTGTTGTGATGAAGAGGGAGCTGAGCTCTCAGGCAAAGCTGTCAATTTACCAGTCAATCTACGTTCCTACCCTCACCTATGGTCACGAGCTTTGGGTAATGACCAAAAGAATGAGATTGCGGATACAAGCGGCCGAAATGAGCTTTCTTTGTAGGCTTGCTGGACTCACCCTCAGAGATAGGATGAGGAGCTCAGTCATCAGGGAGAGGCTCAGAGTAGAACCGCTGCTTCTCCACATTGAAAGGAGCCAGTTGAGGTGGTATGGGCATCTGATCAAGATGCCTCCTGGACGCCTCCCATTTGAGGTTTTTCAGGCACGTCCCTCTGGGAGGAGACCCCAGGGCAGACCCAGGACTCGCTGGAGAGACTATGTCTCCCAGCTGGTCTGGGAACGCCTTGGTATCCTCTCTGAAGAACTGGAGCAGGGGGCAGGGGGAGGGAAGTCTGGGCTTCTCTGCTTGAACTGCTGCCTCTGTGACCCCAACCTCCGGAAAAGCGGTAGAAGATGGATGGATGGATAGTACCACCTAGAACAGAGTTATATGACTGTACCACATATAGCTATAGTGCCCTCTAGGTAAAAACAAAACAAAACAAAACAAAAACAAAAACAAAAACAAAAAAACATTTATAGCAATGACATAGTTTGTCTAAATTCAAACAAATTTTCTGGTGAAATTTTCACTCGAAGTGACCTTTAGGCTATGGATTAACATGTTAGATTTTTGAGGTAATCCACGAGCTTATACAGTACCTCTGCCGAGGTGCCCTCTTGCAACGTACAGATGGATGGACTGATGATAGATGGTGGTATGGACGGACGAATGGATGGCGGATGGAAGGGCGTATGGCACTATGGAAGGACGGATGGACAAAGAACGGGAGGGAGAGAGTTGGGGAGGGAGGAATGGAGCCTGCGTGGAGTTATGCACTCTGAGTGGCAAGGCCTAGGTCTAGCGAGGACGTGAGGGCCCGTTTATTGCTGCTCGCAGCTTTAATTAGGGTCTGAGCCACTGACAACGTCAGTGGGCGAGAGCCCTATTGTAATTAGGGCCCAAGCCACTCGCAAAGTCAGTGGGTGAGAGCCCAATTGTAATTGTTAGAATTTTTTCTCTTCTTCTTCTCCATCTAGCACCATTTTTTGGGGTAGTCAGCATGCATGAAAACTCACTATTTTTTGCAGGGACCTCAAGACTGGCAAAAAATTGAATATTTTGGAGGAAATATGAATGACCCCACAAAAATGGCTCTACAGCACCACCTAACGTGAAGTCAGTGGGGAGTGGCACACGCTTACTTTTGCGTAGAAAGATCAAAATCGTATGAGATGTTTATCATGTCAAGACATGCAAAAAACTCCATAGAAGTAATGGTCTACACCCAACAGGAAGTCAGCCATTTTGGCAGGAAGTGGCAGTGACCTGATTTCCACCTCGTGCATTTGATCAAACTCGTCCTAGGGTTTTAGTCTAGGATGAGTTTGTTAATGGAACCAGCTGCCAATCTGAATTTGGAAGACAGACTCGATCTGTGTTTTAAAAAGAAGGTTAAAACGTTCCTTTTTGTCAAAGCCTATAGTTAGGGTTGGATCAGGTGACCCTTAACCTTCCCTTAGTTTTTCTGCTAAAGCTGGATTCACACTACGTTTGGACCAACGTTAACTGATGTTTTGGCAAACGTTCAGCTCCGCTGAAAAAGTTGGTAAAAGTTAATGATAGTTAGTGTTTGTTGATGAATGTCGTGTTTGTTGAAAGCTTTCAACATGCTGAAAATTTACCGATGTTTAGAAATAAATGTTGGTGAAAGTTGTGCTCAACTAGCCTAAGTCAGCCTAAGTTGGGCTACACTGGCAAAGGTCGACTGGTGGAAGCAGATGTTTTTAGACAAAACTTACTCTTAAAAACACGCATGGACACAGATGAAAGCACAGCGAACGTATCAGAAGTCCAGGAGAAATGCTGAAGCAGTGTCACTGTCCATGGTGCTGAAAAGCCAAAACCCCAGGCAAGCAAAAAGGGGGATAAAAGAAAAAGAAAAAGAAATATACATAATCCCCCCAAAAATGTGACAGCCCAAAAGAAAAAAAAATCTCCATGTTGCAAAATTTACTTTAATTTTTTGCTCTGTGTGAAACCCTCCGAGATTTATTGGTTCGGCTTCAATTGTGGGGATCAAAAAATGTTCAACTTCAGCAGGAATAATAACAAACTTGAAATTATACAATGAAACTAACGAAGTGTATGTCCAAGAAGGGAGACAGGAAGATGTGTATAGTCAAAAAGCAGGTCAAGAATGCCAGGAAGCCTCCACAAACTCTGATATTTATATGAGTGTCGCCCGATGCTGACCTACGCTGAGTATTTGTTTGCTTAAGCTGACCTAAGTTGGCAACCACTGCACATACACGAGCCTATGTTGGCGAAAAGTTTGCTTCCACTAATAGAAAATGAAAGCAATGCTAGCAAACACTACCAAACACGAGCAAACGTTTGCAAACGTTCGTAAAAGTTGGTGTATGCTGGATTTTAAAAAATCGAGACAGTGAGATCAAAAAGTGACCAACAGCAGGCCGGTCTTAGCAGAGTGGTGAATGCCAATTCTCCACAGGAAAATACAGATTTTCCACCGGCAAATACCGCTTTTCCACCAGATGGTCACTTTAGTACGGTCGGTCAGCTACACCAGTACCACCCGTTAATGCATATGTAAATTACTTACTGTACTTGCGGTTGTCACAAATCAAGATGTTTTTAAGTCACATTTATTAATGGTTTTGGACAACGATATGTGCCTAAATAAACTTTGATGAAGTCATTGTGGTAAGTTATGTTGTTTCATGACATGCTTTTGAAATGTTTGGCAATGAGACAAGTTCAAATATGTCTGTAGATACAACAGATGCTCATGTTTTTTCAACTCACCGGGATATATCTGTCAAGGAATGTCCTTCCAGGGCAGGTAGACAGGACCCAAACACCGGAGTACAGTTTGCAGTGTTTATTAAAAAGGACAAAATAATGAACAGCTCGAGGACTAAAAAAAAAGAGTAGAATGCCATAGGGTGAATAAACTTACAGACTTAGAAAACCCATCACAGGATGGAACTGTGCACACAATAACAAGAATTGGGAAATAACAAGATTAGCTTCCACCGGATGGGAACTGGAGCACGACAACAAGACTAAGAACAGAAACAGTAGAACACCGCCGGGAGTAGTGCATGCAGCAAACATATATAGGGAAACCAAAATTAGAAACTGCAGTGATTAATCAAGAAAAATCAGAAACAAAGAGAAACAGCCGGGAAGCACGGACGTAAACAAAGGACGCTGTCAAAATAAAAGCCAAAACCGAAACCGAGACAGGAGCAGCAATAATAATGATACTGTATTAAACATAACAACCAAGATAATAATAAGAAAGCAAAGCAAGGAAATGGGCTGTGCTCATGTCCCAAATAATAACTCAAAACCAATCAGGGCAAGGACATGGACACAGCCCATAATACTAACAATACCTAATTGTTTAGAGATGGCGGCTACTGGCCACTTTTCAATCTTGGCGCTACGGAAAAAAATCCTGATTGTGAATGTAATTTCACTGATGTTTGGACTCATTTCTCAGATTTTTCTAAACGTCGTTCCAAACATAGTGTAAATCCACCATAATAGGCTCAGACACCTGGGGGATCTCCCATGATGCACACGTCTGTTCTTTTCTTCTTCTTCTTCTTCTCTGTCCCCTCACCCCCCAGTCAGTCACAGCAGATGACTGCCCCTCCTTGAGCCTGGTTTTGCTGGAGGTTTCTTCCTGCTAAAAGGGAGTTTTTCCTCTCCACCATCGCCAAGTGCTTGCTTACAGGGGATCACCTGATTGTTGGGGTCTTTCTGCAATTTGTGGGGTATTCCCCTACAGTTTGAAAGTGCTATGAGATGATTGCTGTTGTGAAATGGCGCTATATAAAAAAAAGTTAATCCATCCATCCATTTTCCACCGCAGGCTTGATGACACGATAACAAAATTGATCATTGACCTGCGACCTAGGGTGTCCTGGCGCCAAGTGCACATATGGACACCCTTATGCTTGAATATGGTGTTTGTTATGGACAAACTATGGTTGGCACAGACAGAAGTCCAATAACTGAACACCATTTGGGTTCACACTGGGCAGGCCGTTCCACCCAGTCATGCCCCTCCAGGTTTCACTGTCGTTCCCCATGTGCACATTGGAGTCTCCAAGAGGAGCACTCTCCAGCACCCCAGTGAGAGACTCCAAAAATGGTGGGTACTCTGAACCATCATTTGGTGCAAAGGCACAAATGATGGTCAGGACCCACTTCCCAACCCGAAGGTGCAGGGAAACAACCCTTTCATCTACCAGGGGAAAAAAGTTGAATTGAATTAAAAAAACAAAAAAACAAAACACACAATCCTCTCATTTTGGGCCCATCTTCGTCTCCCTTTTTGTCATTAACTGAGTGTCGTGATTTGGCTCCAGTTATGACATGAGAACCAGAACTCACTGGAATGATACTACCTGCCATCTTAATTTCCACCCATTTTAATGAAGATCCAAATCTACACACTGACAGTGCACAACAGAGTTAGCTTAGCAACTGTAGTTTTATGAGTCTTAATACGTATATTTTAGACAGCCCTCTAGACCTCAGTGTTTCTGAATGGCTTATTAAATACTAATTATTTACTCATGTCATTTTAACCTACTAGACATCCCACTGGCTGGGACAGCGTGTTAGATCAGAGTTATCTTTGGTGGAAAGCACAATTGTTTTTTTATTGCAGTTTTCTATGCATTCTACCTATCCCACTAAACATCTGTGCTCTGAGCTGGTTCATTAAGCCACATTCGGTTAATAAGTTTCCTCACTTATTTTGTTCTATTTTGACCATGGCAGACCAGCAGATCTGGCTGCTAGTGTTAGATTAGCTGGGAAGTTGGTTTTTAATGCCTATTTTCTATATAATCTATTCCACTCTTGCACTGGACATCCATGATCCCAGCCAGATCATCTAACAAGACCTGACCATATAGATCAGAGGTACTCAAACTTTCTTCCGAAAGGTCCACATTTATTTTTTCCAGTAGGCTAGAAGTCCAGAACTATGCCAACATGCTGCATGGGTATATTTCATTTCCCTGTTGGGGGGAGGGGGGTATTCTCTATTCTCTACAGTAAATATTGAGGAGATACTATAACATATTGTAGTCAGTCACAAATTTACAAGAAATAAAAATGCACACTTTTGCACAAATTTACAAGAAAAAAGTCACACGTTTGAGAAAAAAAAATTTCAAATTTACAAGAAAAGAGTTGTAAATTATTTTAAAAAATGTAAATTTCAAAGAAAAAAAATACAGATTTTAGATGCCTAAAACAGCAAATTCATTAGGGAAAAAATGGCAAATTCAGGTTCAGGTTCAGGTTACTTTACTTGTACCCGTAGGTAGATTTGTTTTGCAGTCTGGTGACATCCATATTTACAAGCCACAATTACATTCAACATAAACACAAACGCAGGCACACATGAAGCTGACTATAAACATAATAAAAGTACTCAAGGCTCCATCAATCAGGATATAAAGACAAAGAGATGAGAGAAAAACCAGAGATAAGAGAGAAGGGTCATATTAAAAAGTTAAAGACTAGTCAAAGAGGTTAAAAACTCAAAGGTCTAAAACCCAATAAAAGATTTAGAACCCAAATAAAATCCTACAAAAATAAGTAAATATAAAATGGAGTTAATAAATAGGTACCTAAATTATGTGCAATATATTGTTACAACTTGTTCAACTCTTTGACAGCAGGAAGAACAAAGCTGTTTTTGTAGCGCTGGGTTCTACTTTTTGGGACAGCAAACCTCCGTCTTGAGGGAAGAAGCTGAAAGTTGCAGTGCAAAGGGTGGGAGTCATCATTTAAAATGGAGGTAGCAATCCTCTGTACCTGTCTGGTGTACAGGGATGACAGGCTCAGCTGTGACTCACCAAGCAAACGACTGGACCATCTAACTACCTGATCCAAGGATTTCCTCTGTTTCAGTTTTATCTGGCCAAACCATGACACTAAAGAAAAGGATAAAACATCCATCCATCCATCCATCCATCTTCTACCGCTTTTCCGGAGGTCCGGGTCGCGGAGGCAGCAGTTCAAGCAGAGAAGCCCAGACTTCCCTCTCCCCAGCCACCTGCTCCAGCTCTTCAGAGGGGATACCAAGGCGTTCCCAGACTAGCTGGGAGACATAGTCTCTCCACCGAGTCCTGGGTCTGCCCCGGGGTCTCCTCCCAGTGGGACGTGCCTGAAACACCTCAAGTGGGAGGCGTCCAGGAGGCATCCTAATCAGATGCCCATACCACCTCAACTGACTCCTTTCAATGTGGAGGAGCAGCGGTTCTACTCTGAGCCTCTCCCGGATGACTGAGCTCCTCACCCTATCTCTGAGGGTGAGTCCAGCAATCCTACGGAGAAAGCTCATTTCAGCCGCTTGTATCCGCGATCTCGTTCTTTCGGTCATTACCCAAAGCTCGTGACCATAGGTGAGAGTAGGAACGTAGATTGACTGGTAAATCGACAGCTTTGCCTTAGAACTAAGCTCCCTCTTCACCACAACAGACCGGTACAACGTCCGCATCACTGCAGATGCTGCTCCAATCCGTCTGTCGATCTCTCGCTCCATTTTCCCCTCACTCGTGAACAAGACCCCAAGATACTTAAACTCCTCCACTTGGGGCAGGAGCCTGTCCCCAACCCGGAGAGGACAATCCACCTTTTTCCGGCTGAGGACCATGGACTCGGACTTGGAGGTGCTGATTCTCATCCCAGCCGCTTCACACTCAGCGGCAAACCGTCCCAGCAAGAGCTGTAGGTCATTGCTGGATGAAGCCAACAGGACAACATCATCTGCAAACAACAGAGATGAGATCCTGTGGTCACCAAGCATGACACCCTCCATTCCCTGGCTGCGCCTAGAAATCCTGTCCATAAAAATTATGAACAGGACCGGTGACAAAGGGCAGCCCTGGCGGAGTCCAACTCTCACTGGGAATGACTCCGACCGAGTGTTGGCAATGCGAACTAAACTCTCACAACGGTCGTACAGAGACCGAATAGCTCGTAACAACAAGCCCGATACCCCATACTCCCGAAGCACCCCCCACAAAAATCCACGAGGGACGCGGTCAAATGCCTTCTCCAAGTCCACAAAGCACATGTAAACTGGTTGGGCAAACTCCCACGAACCCTCAAGAATTCTCGAGAGGGTAAAGAGCTGGTCCGATGTGCCACGGCCAGGACGAAAACCACATTGCTCCTCCTGAATCCGAGGTTCGACCAACGGCCGGACTCTCCTCTCCAGTACCTTGGCATAGACCTTCCCAGGGAGGCTGAGGAGTGTGATCCCTCTAAAGTTGGAGCACACCCTCCGGTCCCCTTTTTTGAAGAGAGGAACCACCACCCCGGTTTGCCATGCCAAAGGCACTGCCCCCGACCTCCACGCAATGTTGCAGAGGCGTGTCAACCATGACAACCCAACAACATCCAGGGCCTTGAGGTACTCGGGGCGAATCTCGTCCACCCCCGGGGCCCGGCCACCAAGGAGATTTTTAACCACCTTGGCGACCTCAGCCCCTGTGATAGGCGAGTCATCCCCCTCGTCCCCAAACCCTGCTTCCTCTGTGGAAGGCGTATCAGTGGGATTGAGGAGATCCTCGAAGTATTCCTTCCACCGCCCGACGATATCCCCAGTTGAAGTCAACAGTGTCCCATCCGCACCATACACAGTGTGGACGGGGAGCTGCTTTCCCCTCCTGAGCCGCCGGATAAAACATTGTCATTATGGTTCGGTCAATTTGGAAGCGTGCAAGTTTCCTCAAACAATGCAAATGTTGCTGACCCTTTTTGCACACCCTTTCACAGTTCTCTTCAAAGTTTAAATTACTATCAATAATCGTCCCAAGATATTTGTAGGATTGTACACATTCAGTGGTCTGACCTTTTAGTACGGTGACTTTGTGCCTGGGAGTTTTCCTCCTAAAGTCAATAATCATATCTTTCGTTTTTGTCGTATTCAGCTGCAGGTAGGAATCCTCACACCAGTGAACAAAATCATCAACTACTGGGCCGTGGCCACTCTCACCATCCTGGAGGAGACTGACAATAACTGAATCATCAGCATACTTTATAATGTGTCTGTTGTCATGTCTGCTCCGACACATGTTTGCGTACAGGATGAAGAGTAGTGGTGACAACACACACCCCTGAGGAGAGCCAGTAGAAGAGCACTTTAGGTCAGACAATGTACCATTGACCCTTACTCTCTGCGTCCTGTTGGTTAAGAAATCCAGAATCCAACCCGCCAGATTATTGTGCAAATCAAATTGTTGCAGGAGCCTTTCAACTAAAATATGAGGTTGGATTGTATTAAAGGCGGAGGAAAAGTCCACAAATAAAAGCCTGGCATGTGTCCCATTAAAATCCAGATGTTTAAAAAGCATATTAACCCCTTGCACTCCAGTCAATTTCCCTAAAAACGCCAAAAAATAACGTGCCCAAAGTAAATTAAAAGCTGTTCTTCATCCCTTTGCAGCATCTTCATGGGATTGGTCTCATTTAAAAGAAAACACTTTGAATTTTTTGGCAAAACAGTCATAATCTCTCTAAGTGCTCCGGCCACTGAGTTACAGTCATCTAAACATACTGAACTTGAAGAAAATAAATTTGGCCTGGGTGTTTTTTTTTGGATACAAATGCTTGCAAATAACACACAGCTTCAGATCCGGGCTGGAAAATGCAACAGAAATGTAGAACCAAGTGTTATCCAGCTGAGGTCAAAATTTTGTAACAATACCACAAAAAATGAATATATTACACAGCTTTTTCCTCAGGTAGTTCCCAGGCGTTTTGGAACTGTGCCAAATTGTGCCAAATGGCACAGTTTGGAAAAACGTCTGTAACTTTTAAATGATTCAATATAGAAGCTTCATCTTGGGCTCTAATGAAAGGTGACACTCAGGGCTGTGTGTGTGTGTGTGTGTGTGGGGGGGGGTGTTGTCCCCCCCCCCGCTACAGAGGACGGACATCGGCCATCGACATCGCTACATGACGGAATAGACTCATGTGGCGATGTGGCGACCGCGGCGCAGTCACCGCGGCTTCCCCCCCCCTCACTACAGAAGAGTAGCGGGGGGGGGGGGCGTTCACGAACCGTGTACTGCAGCGCACGGACTTCGGACTTCGTGCGCCGCACAGTTGTAATTTACCGATCGGTCAAAAGTCATTTTTGATTACAATTTTCAGGGATAAAGAATAATTTAGCTTATAACACTTACCTCTTCACAGCAGCAGTGTCCTGGCGAACTTCTCTTCCTCATTGTCAGACGAACGCAACGCTGGTCCCTTGTTACGGACTCATGGTTCTGGTCTCGCGACACGGTCAAAACATAATTCCATTACTGCGGTTTTGCGCTTCCATGATTGCAGTTTTGGCGAATGATTTACGACCTTCGTCGTCAGCCTCCGTCGGTCTATGATGACCATGGAAGAGAATCCTAAACGTCTATTCTGCTGGAATAAAAAAAAAAAAAAGCACCGCCTGTGGCTGAACAGGCCCATGTGCGAATGGCAGTCCCTGTCACACAGGTCGTACTTGTGGGTGGTCTCCGTGCTGCTGGGTCTGTGACGGTTCTTCCTGCGGGTCCTTTTTTCATCTGCAGCAGTCAGTCTGTCTTCACCCAGCCTTACACAAAACAGCTTTCGAACTTCTGTGCTTCAACTGGCTCGCTGCATTCACAGCGTTGGTAGGCGGGTCCTTCTTGCTAGGTTTTCAGTCATTGGTTCTTCAAGGTTTCAGAAACCCAATTCAAGGCTCTTATTAGTCGAATGAGAGGTCAATCATATCTGATCTGTTCGTGGCTGTGTCTGTAGTGGAAGAACGGAAATGCAGCTTTTTTTTTCAGTGCGCTCTTGGCACAGCGCCCTCGTGCGTCCTAGAGCGCACGAGAGCGCCCTCGTGCGCTCTAGGACGCAGAGACGTGCCCGTCCACAGTACACAGGAGTGCAACAGGTTAAACAGAGTGACAGTGGCGTCCTCCACTCCTTTGTGAGGCCTATATGCAAACTGCAAAGGATCCAATGCATGTTCAGTCTGCTTTAGGACCTCACATCTGACCAGTTTTTCAAAAATTTTCATTAAAATTGAAGTCAAAGCAACTGGTCTAAAATCGTTTACCGTTTTAGGACAGCTGGATTTTGGAATGGGAACAACCACGGCTTCTTTCCAAGTGGAAATTCTCTCTTTTTTTCCAGGTTGGGAGGGACATGCCTACCCCTTCCCTCAATGATTTGCACCTGTGGCATGCTGAAGAAAATACAAGTCACCAAGATGGCCATTTGAGTTAATGAGACAAACGGCACTGTAGGCTTGTAACCAATGCATTAAAGGTGGGAACAAAAGATGTGATTAGATGGTTTTGTGTCCTCACTTCATAGTGCTAGTCAAAATAGTCATGCTTGGCCTCATAGTGACAAGCATTACCACTCTTTATGATAGTAACTGTGTCACTGCAAATCAGGCACATTAGATTGGCCTTTGACTTTGGCAGGATAAACAAATATTTATCTGTCTGTTCCTCTTTGAATTCTCAGTTTACTTGATCAACCTCTCTTTTTTACAAGCACTAACTTTAAAATACCGGAGTGGTGGCTTAGTTGGTAGAGCATCTGCCCCACACCCAGGAGGTCATGTGTTTAAATCCTGGCTAGATCATTTCAAAGACCATATGACATGTTTCAGGACCCAGGAGACAGACACTGACACGAGCAGATAGTGACAATAATCTTTATTTAATTGAGAGTGAGTGTAATGCGAGTGTAAGTGCGAGGATATCGTTCTGGTCACTGGAGCTGAGCGACCTGGACGGAGACCCGGCAACCCTGGAACAGATAAGCAGAGACAAATTACTAATGCTCCACACTAGCAAAGAGCTGCAGATAACAAGGCTTACTTGAGAGCAGCACTGGCTTCACTCTGCTGAGTTCCAGCGGCCGGGCAGCGTGGAGGTGAAGGCGTCCGTGACCGTGCTGGGGTTACTCCCCGTGGCTGTGACAATGACAGTCCTGACGATGACACCGGCTGTGACAATGACAGCCCTGACGATGACACCGGCTGTGACTCCACAGACCGGGATGACGATGATCCTGACGATGACGCCGGCTGTGACTCCACAGACCGGGATGACGATGACACAGATGATGATGCAGACAAAGACGAGGTTAGTGACTCCACACACAGTGGCAATGACGACACAGCTGATGCTGATGACAATGATTCCACCGATAACGTTGGCCAATACTCCTGTAATTGATACAATAATAGTTCTGGCAATTGAGGAGCAAGACGTACCGGTAGGCGTGGTGGTAGCGAGCCGCTACGAAGACGTGATGGCGTTACCCCGTCAGCTGGGGACGCAGGTCCGCCGCCAAGGTGGTCCACCTGTGCACAGGGGTAAAGGTTTGGCGTTGAGTAGCAAATGGTGCGCTTACTTGCTTGACGCTGGGAAGAGTTCCTGGATGCAGCAAGTGAAGCTCTTGACGAGACAAACGAGGTTCCAGACGAGACAAACGAGGTTCCAGACGAGACAGACAAAGTTCCTGACGAGACAGACAAAGTTCCAGACGAGACAAGAGATATTCTTGACGAGACCAGAGAGCGGAGTGCAGATTCATTCTCCGTTGAGGAAGACAGACGACTCCGTCCCGGGCTGTCAGCGACACTGGCTTTTAACAGCCGTTGATTCACACCTGTTGGTCTGTGCGCAGCTGGGGCTAGAATCAGAATCAGGTTTATTGCCATTGTTCATGTAGTACACAAACTAGGAATTTGTCTCGGTACAATGCTGCAACATTAAACATGATAAGATAAAAGAAATAAACTATACATGTAATAAAGTGTAGGATAAGATTAAGTGATACTGGTCAACAGTTAAAATATATTAGCCAGCAGCAGATACTGTGGAGAACTATATAGTGCAGTCGGTAATGCAGGAAGAAAACAGTGATGATTGACATGAGTCTGGTTGAGCTGCTGTACATGGTGCACGAGAGTCAATAAGTCACTTAGTGTTCAGCAGTCTGATGGCAGAGGGGAAGAAGCTGTTCATGTGACGGGAGGTTTTAGTCTGGATGGACTGAAGTCTTCTACCAGAGGGGAGGGGGGCAAACAGTACGTGACCAGGGTGTGAGGGATCGGCTATGATCCGGCCAGCACGCCTCCGGGTCCTGGAGATGTACAGATCCAGGAGAGATGGGAGCTTGCAGCCGATCACCTTCTCAGCAGTGCGCACGACGCGCTGCAGCCTTAGTCTGTCCCTGGCAGTGGCTCCTGCATACCACACGGTTATGGAGGTGGTGAGGATGGACTCGATGATGGCTGTGTAGAACTGCACTAACATCTTGGTGGGTAGCTTGAGCTTCCTCAGCTGCCGCAGGAAGAATATCCTCTGCTGGGCTTTTTTGATGAGTGAGCTGATGGTCGGCTCCCATTTGAGGTCCCTGGTGATGGTAGTGCCTAGGAAGCGGAAGGAATCAGCAGTGGTGATGGGAGAGCCTGAGAGGGTGAGGGGGGGCAGAGGGGTAGTGACTTTCCTGAAGTCTACAATCATCTCCACTGTCTTCAGAGCGTTCAGCTGCAGGTTGTTATTGCTGCACCAGGACGCCAGCTGGGCCACCTCTCTCCTGTAGGCGGACTCGTCGCCGTTGGAGATGAGCCCGATGAGGGTGGTGTCGTCCGCAAACTTGATCAACTTGACAGACTGGTGGCTGGAGGTGCAGGAGTTGGTGTAAAGGGAGAAGAGTAGGGGGGAAAGTACACAGCCCTGGGGTGATCCGGTGCTGATGCTAGTATAGTCTGAGACAGTCTTTCCCAGCCGCACATGCTGCCTCCGGTCCGTCAGGAAGTTGATGATCCACCTGCAGAGGGAGTCAGGCACGTTGAGCAGGGACAGCTTGTCCCGGAGCAGAGCGGGGCGGATGGTGTTGAATGCGGAGCTGAAGTCCACAAACAGGATCCTGGCGTAGGTTCCCGGGGAGTCCAGGTGCTGCAGGATGGAGTGGAGGGCCAGGTTGACTGCGTCGTCTACAGACCTGTTGGCTCGGTAGGCAAACTGCAGCGGGTCCAGGAGAGGGGTGGTGATGGACTTGAGGTGGAACAGGACCAGGCGCTCAAAGGACTTCATGACTACAGAGGTGAGCGCTACAGGTCTGTAGTCATTAAGTCCAGTGATCCGTGGCTTCTTGGGGACAGGGATGATGGTGGAGGATTTGAGGCAGGACGGCACGTGGCATAACTTAAGGGAGGTGTTAAAAATGTCTGTGAAGACAGGAGCCAGCTGTTTCGCACAGTGTCTCAGGGTGGAGGGAGACACGTCGTCTGGGCCGGGGGCCTTGTGCGGGTTCAGTCTGGAGAACTGTTTGAGCACATCCTGCTCACTGATGATAAGGGGAGGGGGGGGGTGCCTTAAATGAAGTAGGGAATGTGGAGGCTGTGGAGCTGGAGGGAAGGGGGGAGTTGGACACAGATGACGAGGTGTCAAAACGGGCATAGTGTTGGGACAGTCTTTGACAAAGGGCTTTGTCATCTTGACCTTTAGGAGCCTGAGGTCGATAGTTGGTGATTTGCCTCAGTCCTCTCCACACGGAAGCCGAATCATTAGCAGTGAACTGCTGCTGGAGTCTCTCTAAGTATAGAGATTTAGCCCTCTTCAGCTCTCTGTTAAACCGGTATTTAACCTCCCTGTAGCAGTCCCTGTCTCCACTTTTCAGCGCTGCTTCCTTCTCCTTCCTGATCTGTCTGAGCTTAGCTGTGAACCAGGGTTTGTCATTAGAGTAACTCACCCTGGTGCGTGATGGAAGAATGTTCTCTTCACAAAAGTGGATATATGAGTTCACAGTGTCCGTGTACTCATCCAGATCATGCATGGCTCCTTTAAACATGCCCCAGTCAGATATTTCCATGCACGTTTCCAGCTTCTCCTCAGCATCACTGGTCCGTATCTTCGTAGTGCTCACAACAGGTTTAGTGAGCTTCAATCTCTGTCTGTATGTGGGAATGAGGTGAACCATCACATGATCAGATAATCCCAGCGCAGCTCGAGGGACAGCGCGATATGCGTCTTTCACTGTGGTGTAACAGTGATCCAGTGTGTTTAATCCTCTGGTGGGGCATTTAATAAACTGTTTGTAGCGGGGGAGATCGTGGCTCAGATTGCACTGATTAAAGTCGCCAGCCACAATAATCAGCGAGTCTGGAAAAATCCGCTCTGTGTGTTGAATGTGATCCGCGAGCACGCGCTGAGCTTCGCGCGTGTCCGCGTCGGGAGGGGCGTACACAGCGATCATTATAAAAGAATGACAAGCTAATGACACTAATGACGGCCCAGAGGCCGCCATGACACCATATCCACCTTATTCCTAACCCCCATGATGCCTCGCATGAACTCTGAGTGCAACTTCTGGTACTAGTTTAGAAAGTGGGGTTGTCACCAAAATGGGACACTTTTCCTTGTTAAACAATGACTTTGGCATCACAAATGCGGGAACACGGCCTTTTGCACCTCAAAAAGAGTAATATAATCATACCACTTCACACGACTATCGAGGGATGAGAAGATGACCTTAAAAAGTGGCCTCGCAAGCAGTAGCTCCGTTAGTTAGCACCACTGCTAAAATGCTAACGCTGTAAATAAATAAAAGCTCTGAGCTACACTACCGTTCAAAAGTTTGGGGTCACTTAGAAATTTCCTTATTTTTGAAAGAAAAGCACTGTTTTTTTCAATGAAGATAACTTTAAACTAATCAGAAATACACTCTAATATCTAATATACATTGCTAATGTGGTAAATGACTATTCTAGCTGCAAATGTCTGGTTTTTGGTGCAATATCTACATAGGTGTATAGAGGCCCATTTCCAGCAACTATCACTCCAGTGTTCTAATGGTACAATGTGTTTGCTCATTGCATCAGAAGGCTAATGGATGATTAGAAAACCCTTGTGCAATCATGTTAGCACAGCTGAAAACAGTTTAGCTGGTTAGAGAAGCTATAAAACTGACCTTCCTTTGAGCAGGTTGAGTATCTGGAAAAAATTATTATTTCAAATACAAATCATTATTTCTAACCTTGTCAATGTCTTGACTATATTTTCTATTATTTTACAACTCATGGTGGTAAATAAGTGTGACTTTTCATGGAAAACACAAAATAATTGTCTGGGTGACCCCAAACTTTTGAACGGTAGTGTGTATCAATGTTTCCACTGCAATAAAGTCAGTTGCATTTTGTTAAAATATGTTGGACATAATCAAATTTACCTCAGAGCAGACGTAGAATCTAGTCAGAGCCTCAAAGAACCACAACACCGTACTTGGGTGTTTTAATGTCGGGGTACATACAAACAGCTACACGCTGTTTTACCCTGAAATTAAAATGTTCATGCTGCTGTCATGCCATGAATGCTTGTTATTTAATTTAACACGTACAGACATTTTCTGACTATTGTTCAGAATTTTATTGATTTATATTTTGTGATAATTTAAAAATTAATGCATGCTGAAGCTCCTGTCCATATTGTTCCAATGCGGTGCAACAAATGCAGAAAAAAAATATTTGATATCTTTCTTAAATCGTTAAGCCTTAGGAAGCAAACTGTTACTATTTTTTTTATTTTACTTCATGCAGCCTTGCATCTGGTAACATACAGTATATAATCGTCAGATCTGTGACATTCATACAAGTGAAAACATACCTGGTGCTGTTGTGTCTGTACCACTGATCACGTGAATAATCCTTTAGTTTTCGGTGCATGATCTGCTCATTGCTGTTGAAGCCACAGATTTAGTTGTGCTTGTGAGGAGCCTCACCCTACGAACAGCAGCAAGTACCAGAACTACGCAAAAACATTCAAAAATATGAAAACTACAAGTGCTGAAATTATCTGCCACTTGACTGCAAAACATGTATGTGGACGATACATTAAATCAAATTAGAAACACGTTGCCCCACTACTCCACTCTTGCTGACTGATTTAACGCTGCTTCAGCCGAAACCAGAAGTTGCACCCATAATCGTTTCTACAGCAGCGCTCTCAGGAATAAGGTGGATAAAAATGGTACTTTCCCCCTTCTAGCTTGGTGCTCAGCATAATAGAATGGAGAAAGGAAAGTTAATGCACAGAGCTACCAGAGGACTGACCCCCCACTGTAGCTTTCACTACTCACAGTAGCTGTGTGGCCTAGGGTCAGTGAAACGGAGATAGGTGCCGCCCCAAACACCACATGGTGTCCCACATGCTGTGGAAAGGATTAACTAACTAACTAACTAAACTTTAAAATGCTATCTTTTGACTGGTATTAACGTGCTTGACAGTTAGCTAACATTAGTGCACATAACTGCACTGCTAGTGATGATGGATGCACACACACTAGTGACAGGCACGCTTACATAAGTCATAAGCATAATCACACACAAGCAATGGGTGCACTGCTCACACAGAGTGACAGTGGCAGCACACTGAAGTTGGTAGAGGCTGTCAGCCAACTGTTGTTTGGGACAGGCGACGGGTGTGCTCACCCATGAGCCATGGTGCCACTTAATGCGCATATACAGTACAACGCTGACGTATTCAGTCACTTTGGCAGCACAGCAAAGTTAGTAAGCCGGGTGAAGCACATATTATGTGATATAAGTTCCAGATTGATTTCTTGGTCTGTGGACCTTGGTCCGGACTTTGAGAAGCCTGGATATGGATCACTCCAACATGCTATTTAAGCCTATTTTACTATAGTTTGTAGACTGGCCAGGATGGCTCCTTGACCAGGGACAACTAGCTGCCATTAGCAGAGTTAGCCATTCATTCATTCGGAAATGTTTTGGTACTTATTTTACCACAGGGATCGGTCATATCTTATCAAGCAGTCACCCCTGTCCCAGATAATGCATTATTTGAACTTTTATATAATCACATACAGCCTATAATTCCTTTGTTAGCAGAGGCTGGTGTTATGTCTGGAAAACAGGGACAGCGGAGGCGATGGCTGTGCTAAACAGTAGCTCTTTATTAAAGATGCTAACAGCACATGTAACACATGAACAGGCTGGTATGCTAATAAACAGTTGGCATAGGTTGGCGTTGACAAAGATGCGGTGCGCCAGAGAGAGCGTCTCCCGTTGATAGCTCCTTAATATACCCCTGACGTGGTGACGTCATTGCGTGAATGCGTCACCACGTCCGAGGACCTTAAGGTGGTACTTAAGGTGGACCTAGTGGTATACCACATTTACCTCCTCCTTGGGAAAACCAGAACCCCCGGTGATGGTTTACTTCAATCGGGTGTGGGGATTCAGTGGCATACAGCTAGCACCAGATAAACATAACCAGACCATCAAGTAACGTAGCACAGGGCTAGCTAGCACACATACATGACCTGGCTATCGGCAGGTGGCATATAGCATGATGTTAAATGCATTACTGTATGATGTTGTGACAGTATCATTAACCAGACCCATGACCAGGATTATTGTGAACGTTATAGCCACCAGCAGCCGGTGGCTTGTCACCAGACTGCAAACCAAATCTACCTACGGGTACAAATAAGTAACAAAAAAAAAAACAAAAAAAAAAACAAAAAAAAACAAACGTTATGGCAGTATGTGAACTCACATCAAACAAACCTGAACCTGGGCAACTGGGTGGACTGCCAGTAGACCCTGCATGGCTGAGTGGGTTATTCTGCCACAGTAGTCAACCATGCTTTGTCTAAACATTGTAAAACAGAGTCATTGTTAGAGTTCACCTTCAGGGGCCTCTGGTAAGCCTGCAATGGGCATGGCCCTGGAGGCACCGGCTGCAGTGGACCTGGGTGTTCTCTTGCTAAGTCTCAGTCCAGGTCCCACACTGGCTGGGTCTGCTTCAGCGTTGCAGCTTAATCTGGGGCAGCTGCTCTTACCTTTCGCAGACGGCTGGCATGCCATCTCGAGCCATCGGCCATCTGGAAGGTGGCTGGCCCCAGCTTCGCAGTGATCATCATCGGCGGTGATTGGAGTGTCTGCAGGTCCAGGTGTTCGGATCAGCATACCCAAACCCAATCAAGCACTGCAAATGGCAATATGTTTGGCTACATTCGGTGCTGCTGCTCTCTCATCCCGGATGCAGTGCTGCGGTGGCTCCGTGAGGCTTATCCCGGGCGAGGATCTGAGACGAATCCGGTTTCTTCCCTTTCTCTTCTGGTGCTGGTTGTGGTCGCAGCGGTGTGTTGCTGTCGCCAGCGACAGGATGCGTACAGGGTTGTTGTCATTCATCGGGGTCCCTCTTGGCCACGAACTCCCTCTCCTGTAGCTCTGCGGCAGCTCCATGAAGCTTACGCTGGGCTAGGATCAGAGACAAGTCTGGTTTGTGCCCTCTCTCCATGTTCGGTTCTTCTTCTTGCGGTGTCAAGCTTGGAACAGCTGTACCCTCATCTGGGTGTGATGCAACCCCATCATCAGAAGTCAAACAATGTCCCGGGCTATCATGAACGGTGAAGCCTACTTCATAAAAAAAGGACTCACCCCAGGATGTTGTCTTTGTGTGCGGCCACCTGGAAGGTGAATGCTGGGAGGACTCTTGACCCGTAGCGAATGTCAGCATTATGGTTCCCACTAAGCTGATACGAGTGTGCCCATACCCATAAAGCTTCGCTACATTCTTCCCAATGGGGTGGCTAGAAACGAACCACTTAACCATTACCCAGTTCATCGCTGACCTCACAGCGGCGGTGTCCAGCAGTAAGGGCAAGCTGACATTGTCAAGCCTCACCATGCACCACTTGTACGCTGCTCTGCTGGAATCCACTGTGTGGATGGTGGTTGCTGGTGGGAGTTCAGCTGAACTAGGTGGCAGGCTTGATGTTAGTGATATTGAGTGACACATTTTGGCGAAGTGATTAAGTTTTCCGCATGGTTGACATCGCTGTTCCTTGGCTGGGCATGGGCGCGCTCTCGTTCTGTGCATTGGGGAACCACAGTTACCACATGTTTGATGTCTCGTGATGTTCCGTTGTCCTGCGATGTTCACCTTGGCATCCTCCAAGAAGGTTGTGGTGTAACTGGGTTCTTCTGCCGGGGTAACTGCTTGTGCTAGCGGGGTCCATTAATGTGGGTCACCTAGCTGCGATGTTAGCTTGTTGGCAGCCTCTAGCTGGAATGTTAACTCCATCGCTTCCGCCAGCGGCAGGTCATCCAGCGCCATCGGCAGCTTTGCCCGCAGCCGCAGGTTGCTGGTGTGTTCTGCTAGCTGGTCCCGCACCATTTCGTCCTCGAGTTTACCAAACCTGCATGTGCTCGCCAGACAGTGAAGGTCCACGATGTACTGTTGAGTCACTTCTCACACTCCCTGTCGGCGCTAGCAGAACCTTATCCTCCTCACCAGCATGCTCTCAAGTGTCGCAAAATGGCCAGCGAGCAGCATGATGCACTCCTTGTATGTGTCTGCTTGTCCCAATGTACTGAACACCCACTGTCCCTCGGTACCCATGCTGTGAATCAGGAATGCCCGCAGCCGCATCTTACCGACTCTAGCTAGGTCCATAGCTGATATGTATGTATGGAATGAATCAAACCAACATGGGCTCCAATCCACATTCTCACCTTGAGTTTACTTCTTTGAATTTTCTGCATTTGTTATTTGTCAGATTCATGATTCTTTTCTCAGTTCTGTCCATTCATCCATCTTCTTCCGCTTAATCCTTTTCGGGTCACGGGGGGGGGGGCAGTCCATCGCACATCGCAGGGCCAACGCAGAGAGACAAACAACCATTCGCTCTCACAGTCATACCTAAGGACAATTTAGAATCCCCAATTTGGATGCCAATTAACCTAACTTACATATTTTTGGCTTGTGGGAGGAAACCGGAGGAATCCCGGAGTAAACCCACGCAGACACGGGGAGAACATGCAAACTCCACACAGATCACTGTTGGTCGGGGGCTGGGTTCTGTGAGTATTATTATTATGATGATGATTATTATGATCGGGGTTTAATTTGGTTATTATTTGCATTATTATTGTCCTGGTTTTGTCTCCCCTGATCCCCTGTTCATGTTCTGTGTCTCCTCTGTTTGTGATTGTGTGTGTGTGGCCCCGCCCATTCCTCGTGCTAGCCTAAGTTAGCAAAAGTTTGCCAACGCTGAATGCAATGCTGACAAATGCTAGCAAAAGTTCACTAAAGTTTGTAAAAGTTCGTAAAAGTTGGTGTGCGCTGGATTAAAAAAAAACCTGCTCACAAATGCAATTTCACAGACGTTTGGACTAATTTCTCTGATTTTTCAAAGCATCTCTAAAAGTTGGTCCAAACGCTATAGTGTGAACCCAGCTTTAGCATTTCAAAGAAATATGCATTGAAACGGGTCATTCTGAGGAAGGTAATTTCATCTACGATGAAAATGAGGCTGCAATATTTAAGTCCTGAAGTATTTTGACCAAAGGTGATTCCTTCGCAACTGGACAGCTGCAGGGTCAGGACCACAGTTATAGGGCCCCAGTTTCAGGACCCTCTGACTCATCCATGTGACCGTTGTGATCAGAGAAAACCCCTACCCCAACCCCTAACCTGAACCTCCTATAGCATTAACAACGCCCAGCTCTGAGACAGCAAACCTGCGGTCCTAAGTCTGCAGCTCTGGTTGCTGTGTTAATATGTGGAATAAATGCATAATATGTCCCCTGTAATAAGGAGAAAGAAACCTCTAATGCAATATGTTCTAAGACAATCTCCCTACTTTGACTTATGGAGGGTTGACAAGTGAAAATAAAAATTAATGTGCACCAGTCTAATAATCCACTCAGCAGTAAGTGGCTTACCCTCGAAGCTACATAATCCATCTGTGGCTAATGCACTGTCTGCATGGTGATGCCTGTCAAGTGATTAATGCAGAGTCAGCAGAAATTTGGCTCCACTTTTAACTACTTTTATTTGGATTTGTCCTGTATGGACTGGTGCTGAAATCTATGTAAACTGAGATTATAATGAAAAGATCAAATAAGTCCTACTTGTTATCATAAATGGACTCTGCTTTTAATGAAACCTAGTCCTTGGTTTTATTATGACAATGCTCTATCCATATGGATACATCTTTGCTATTTTTTCCTCAGTAAAATTTTATGTTTCTGCACCTACACATGTACTTTGGAAGAAGAAGAAGAAGAAGAAGAAGAAGAAGAAGAAGAAGAAGAAGAAGAAGAAGAAGAAGAAGTTTTCTCGTTGTATTTGCTGGACACAGGGCTGGACTGGGTATCTGCCATACTGGGCATTTGCCCGGTGGCCCGATGCACATGTGGGCCGGTGTGATGTCATCAATATAATGCTACATAACCACTGGTCAGGATTTTTCGGAAAGGAATTGGATACCGGATACCTGGATACCTGTCAGGAGTGTGTAGTGGATAGGCGGAGTTGAGCAATGCTGGAGAAAATACTGAACTAGTCATTATTAACCATGAGCAGATTGATAAGTCTGTTTTTAATAGTGCTAGTATATTTGTGCTACAAAAGGTGACTTTGTCGTCATCACCACCGGTTTTAGATTCACCCAATCCTACAGACCCGCACATTGCATGGTAAATTTGATCGCCTGGTTCATGAGCTTCGGCTGGATGAGCCCATGTTTCACTGGTCTCCACGCCTCATTCCTTTGTATGTTGTTTCTATATGATGGCAAGGACTGGTCATATAGTATCGAGTTCCCTGAAACATCCATCCATCCATCCATCTTCTACCGCTTAATCCTTTGCGGGTCGTGGGGGGGCTGGAGCCTATCCCAGCACCTTTGGGCGAGAGGCAGGGTACACCCTGGACAGAGCGCCAGTCCATCGCAGGGCCAACACAGAGATACAGACAACCATTCACTCTCACATCCATACCTAAGGACAATTTAGAATCCCCAGTTGATGCCAATTAACCTCACCTGCATGTCTTTGGCATGTGGGAGGAAACTGGAGTACCCGGAGTAAACCCACGCAGACACGGGGAGAACATGCAGACTCCACACAGAAGGGTCACCGATGGTCTGGGGGTGGGATCGAACCCACGATGGTCAAGGGTGGAATCGATCCCATGACCTTCTTGCTGTGCTGCCACTGTGCTAACCACTGCGCCACATTGAGGTTATTGATTTCTCCTTCATGTCTTCACAACAACAGGTAACGTAGAGAACTGCTTCCCCCCGCCTCCCGTCTTCTCCTCCAGCTAGCTGGTTCACTGGATTGGTCGATGGGTCCGCCCGTGGGTGGTCTTCAGCTCTCCGCTGCTACCGGACAATATGGTGTCCTTGGTCTCCATATCTTTAAAACAAACCAGCGAAAAGTGTTTCTAACATCACTTTGTGCGAGAAATAGTAGGTTCAGTTAATGAATCTGTCTTTATTTGACATCAAAAACCGCTGGTTTTAAAGTTCAGGATGAGAATGCTGTCTCTGATTCATGACCGTACGGAAAATAGCGCGACTGACTGTCCTGAGTATGCAAATGACCTTTAGGGGACCCACAGGAGATTCCGCACATCACAGTCCGGTTTTCACCGGTCCGCACCCAAATGCTTTTCGCTCGCTTCCAATACACAATGAATGGAAAGTGGAAAAACGACGCAACCAGTGGACACCTACATTAATTATGTAACCACACCTTCATGGACCGCTGTGCACCGGCTTTTGAAGTACTGACAGCAGACCATTTATTTTCATTACTGACACTGGACTGTCCAATCAAATCTCTTAAGCACCCATAACACCCCCACCTCTTCCTTCCCAGTGCGCACCGGTCCGTTCAGAGCTGAGTTTACTGTGGAAGAAATTGTGTGGCAGCAGAAGTATCGGATGACAATGGACAAATAAAAGCGTAAAAGTGGAGTTGAAAAGATTAGGGGAAAAATTACAAAATGGAAATGGATGACACTAAATTTATCAAAATAAAAGACATATTGGTCAGTTAAAAAGCTCCAGAAAAAGCTTTATGTGTCAATACCTAGCGCCGTGTAATATGAGAGTTGCGTCACACACTGTGAAAGGCAGAAATCACGTGAGTCACGGAGCATCAAATAGTTCCAAACAATAGGGCTGTCTAAGCTTATGTCACCGATCTCAGGAATGCACATGGTGCATCAAAAAAATGACGATTTCAATACATTTCTATAGCAATGTTAGCTAAATTTAAACAAAGAAAATGTCGAAATGGTGTGCAACTGGCTCATGTCATCACCATCTTGTGAAAGATGGTGATAGCAATCAGAATACAAGTTTTTTTAGATTCACATCAGCCAGCAGAGATTACCAAAGGAGGATTTTGTGGGCTGCCTTTTCATATGAGTTGGCTACCTGAGGGATGGTAAGACCCACGTCTCCGTCTGGCCACAAATGGAGATTGCTCCTGCTGCAGGTATGTCTGTTTACCAAACTATGACTCTTATTTATTATTAAAAGTAACTTGCCTACACTTAAAGTTAATGTGAACATGCATAAAACACCCGAAGTTGCATCAGAGGGAGTTAATAGCTAAAATAGCATTAGCATAGAAATGCGTTGGCTCGGTAGAAATATTAATTCCAATTTGAGCTGTTTATCAGCCTCACAGTAAACATATTAACACTGCAATTAAACTAGTTTTAAAACCTGCTCACAAATGGACCAAAGCTCTGTAGAGCTGAAACGAAGTGTCGGGACTAACAGGGCAAACGAGTGTAAATTAACAACATCTGCCATACAGGAGGTGGGAGGCTGCTTTTTCTGTGAGCGCCAACGGATAAATTTTGCAAACCTCAACATGACAGCTTTTTGGGGATTTCCACAGCAGGTACAATTTATTTTCTATTATTGGAGTGTTCCTGTTATATCTGATAAATGACCAGGATGGAGGCGAGTCTTCATGCAGCAACTAACTAACTTTATTACAGAACAGGAGTTTATAAACAGAGTGGGCCGTGCCCGCCTGACGTCACCCTGTGGGTGGGCACAGCATCCCAAACACACACACTCTCATACCTAACATCCTTCCCCCCCTTTACAAAACTGGGAAACCACACACACAATTGAACCTCCCAAATTTAGAAACCCGAATCACACGCTAAGAACAGGGAGAACAATATACTGTCATGAACATCCTATCACATTCACACAAAAAAATTAAACTGGACCTTGTGTCTTGAAAAAAAAATACAACATAACCCCATATTACTCACATTCACTCACATGCACACCAGCATCAAATATATACAAACTATACACTTTCTTCTATATACCTATATATACACACAGGTATTTACACAAGGACAAAGAAAACTCAAGTAACACCAATGTCTCTGGGCAGCCACCATCCACAAAACTGCCTCGGAGGCCCCGGGCACCCCCACAGCATATGTGCCCCTGGCCTCTGTCCACGCCCAGGGATGAAGCCCCTCTCCCTGGTGAAGATGTCCTTTCCCGCCATAAGCTTCGTCTTCCCTCCGGCCCCGCAGTGCTGTTGTCCAGCACGCCGTCTCACCGTGTCTCTCGGACCGCTCCCAACCCCCTTCAGCAACACCATCATGACTCCAACTAGTCCAGCACCCCATGGCTGCACTCTGGTGAAAATGGAAACCCGCTCTTTGGCGCCGTTTGCTGCCTCGGGCGTCTCGCCATACTGTCCAGCACCCTCGTCCAGGATGTTCCACTGTGCTGCCACCGTGTCCAGCTGCAGCTGCCCACTCCTGGGGTTCTCAGCTTCGCACTTGTCGGCGACCCTCTCCAACCCAGGCGTCTCGACGCAGCTCTCGACTCCCTCGTTCCATAAGTCATGCTGCATAGCCTCTGTATCTGGCCACTGCTCACCTCCGGGACATGCACCATCACCTTCGCCGGGCCCACTCACCAACCTGGGCTCCTCACCGCTGCATCCATCGCTCTTGGTGTCAGTGCTCTGCTGCACTGTCACCGTGTTCCGTGGCTGCTGCTCCTCTCCAGGACCTTCAGCCTGCCTGGCCTCCAGCGGCGGGGCTAACTCCTGCTGCGCCACCTCTCCACCAGTGTTGGTCTTGCTTAACTCGGGCTCTCTCCATCTCTGCTCCGGTTCTGGCTCGAGGCCCAGTTTCGCGCCTTTAGCCGCGTTTTGGCACGGGATTAGCTTGTCCATTGGCTTCGACTGAGCCGTTAGCATTCCCCAGCTAACTGGCTTCGGCATGTCCAGTGCCACTAGCCTCTTCGGCCGCAGCTCTCTGGCCTTCGCCCGCTCCGCGAAGTGCGCCTCCATGAGCCCGACAGCCTCCACGTAGCCCTCAGTCGTGCCCAGCGAGTCGAGGATCCTTCGGCCTTCCGTGCTGAGGTTACGGGCCAGGAGGGCCCGCCACTGTCTCCCGCCAAGCCAAGGGAGACCCAGCAAGTTGATGTACTCCTCAAACTCACGTCTCCACTGCAGCCACGAAATCACCGGCTCACCCGGGTTTTCCAGAAACAGCAATAGTCCCTGATTCAGCCAGCATGCCCCCATTCTTCTCCTCGTCGCCAAATGTTATATCTGATAAATGACCAGGACGGAGGCGAGTCTTCATGCAGCAACTAACTAACTTTATTACAGAACAGGGGTTTATATACAGAGTGGGCCGTGCCCGACTGATGCCACCCTGTGGGTGGGCACGACATCCCAGACACACACACTCTCATACCTAACAGTTCCACCAATGTACAGCCAAGCTGGCGCATTTATCCGTCATTTAAAACATCAATAAATATTGTTTCTGGGCACTCAGTTGAATCATTCTTCCACATACTTGCTGGTAGACAGTAGGGACACTTTTTGAGATCACGAATTTAAAGTTTTTGATCATATCTGAGCCGATCTTGCAGTAAAAGCTCATCATACTATTGATATGCCGTATTGTTTCAATGGTAAAGTGCCGGTTTTTCTTACCTCCGCGCTTTCCTAGGTTTATGCGTTCACATGCAAGTACCGGTGTGTAGACAGATCTATGGAATATTCTGCATAGATCACCATTCATTTCACGGAGTGTCTGCTTAATAATTCCGTGTAAGTTAATGAATGGCCAATGTTTTGGTCATTTTACTACTTAAGTTAACATGTAGATTCTGTAGTCTGTGATCTGTTTTATTTCGCCAGCTTTTTTCTTGTTTATGTGCAGTAAAGGCTCATAAACTTGCAGTTGTTATTAGCCTTTGCTAGCTCAACTAGGTAGCTGCGTTAGCCCTTATTTCAAAAATATGTCATACAGTTATTGGGTGAAGGCACAGTTTCTGAGACACATTAGAGATTGGCATTATATGATGGGACATGACATGAAAACCTGTGAAAACAGATGTGACTTATCTTGTTCAAAGTATTGTCGTAGCATTAGCAGCATAACTGCAGGACTGCGGTGGTGGATTTAAGAGACAGCTTACAAAAATAAAATTGTTCTACTTTTTTGAAGAGGAAAACATGGAACCCAGAGAGACTGACATGTTTACCATCAAATATGCTTTCTACAAGGAGGAAACGTGGAACAAGGTAGGAAATGACCAGATACAGTTCTTTACATCCTCCAAAGTCCTCATCAGTATCAGCCATCAGAAGTGGGCTTCTGATGAAGACTGCAATGAACAGTCGAAACATGTAAAGAAAAGAAGGTAAAAGCATTTCCTATCTTTGTCTTTAATAAGAACAAAAGGCAAAGAAGTAATGAAAGTTGTGTTAATGATGTATTTATTTTAACAGTAAATCAAAAAAAAACAATCAAAAATATTCTGAAAACTGGCATATTTATAAATGTAAAATATTCTCTTTTATCAAATAGCTCACTTGAAATTAATTAAAAATGAACTGTAACTAAACTATTAACACAAGAAGGATATCTGTTTTCTTTCTTTTCTAATTTCTTCTACTTTAATCCAGCAAACTGTTAATTTTAACTTTACTTTTTATTTTCAATTCAGCTTTATTTATAATGCGCCACATCACAACAAAAGCCGTCTCGAGGAGACCCAGCAATCAGACGATCCCCTATGAGCAAGCACTAAGCGACAGTGGAGAGGAAAAACTCCCATTTGGAAGGAAGAAACCTCTAGCAGAACCAGGTTCAGGGAGGGGCAGTCGTCTGCTGCGACTGGCTGGGGATGAGGGGATAGGGAGGATGGAAAGGACAGACATAAAGAACATAGCAGTAAGATGCCAAGTACAATATTGGAGGTCAACCAGCAGTATGGATCAGATAACAATAGAACAAGAGTGGGGTTAAAAGACACAAAAACCCTCCTTAAACGAAAGCTATATTAAAAAGGAAGGATTTTACCCTGTTCTTAAAAACAGAGACCGAGTCTGACTCCCGGACCCAGAGTGGTAACTGGTTCCAGAGAGAAGGAGCTTGGTAGCAGAAGGCTCTGCCTCCCACCGTACTTTTGGAGATTCTGGGCACCACAAGTAAGCCAGCATTTTGGGAGCGTAATGCTCTGTTAGAATGGTAAGGTAATATCAGATCTTTTATATATTGGGGGGCCAGATTGTTAAAAGCTTTGAAAGTAAGAAGAAGGATTTTAAACTTGATTCTGAATTCAATGGGAAGCCAATGGAGGGAGGACAGAACCGGGGAAATATGATCTCTTTTTCTAGAACCAGTTAAAACTCTAGCAGCAGCATTTTGAATCAACTGAAGATTTTTTAAAGATACTTTAGGACAACCAGATAATAGCTAATTACAATAATCTAATCGCGAACTGACAAAGGCGGTTTGAAAGGCAAAGGCAAACTGACAAAGGCGGTTTCTGTTTATGGATATATTTGACCTGTGCTGGCAAAATGAGCCACTCTGAGGAAATTATGCATCCCTTCCCTTCCTGCGAGAGGCTCCCTGGCTTCACAGGTAATCATTGCACCTGCGTGAGTGGACACACCTGCTGTCTCTGCCTTGCCGGTGCTTATAAGGACCAATTTGTGAATGCTTCAGCGCTGGCTCTTTGGGTATACTGCCTCCTAAACAAGCAAGTATGTTATATTCTGATTCTAAGGAATCGTGCCTAATTCCTTTTCTTCTTCCTTTTCCAGGTTTCTGCCATCTTTGCAGTACATCTCCAGGGCTCGTTGTGTGCCCACATGCTTCATCATCCTCATCATCGTTTCAGCTGTCTATCTCCACCCGGTCAGACACCTCACCCAGCTCCTCTCCTACTCCCTGCCAGGCTCATCCCGCTGGTTCATCTATTCCTGCTGGGTCTCTCTGTCAGGTTCTCTGCTCAGCTCCCGTAAGTATTGCCTGTCATTTCCCTTTCCTGATCTCCCTCCTCCTACTAACTGGCTCTCGTCTCCTTCTTACAGGGTGAGTCCTCCTCTGGCGAGTGGCATCTTTCCTTAACTGTGCGTTCCCCTTTTGTATTAATAAATTGTGGTTAAACTTAGCTTCTCTGTGTCGTGTGTGTGTTTTCTCTGGTGTGTCACCCTGCACGTGAGCTAATCATTCTCTCAACATGACAGTTTTTTTCCGTATTCTGTATTGACAGACCTTCAAAATGATATTTAATTTATACGAAGTGTGCAAATACGGACCCGTAAAAAGCTGATTTGTTTATATTTTGGCTAGGTTTAAAACTCGAGTTCAATTGGTCAGGAGTTATGTCTTCCACCAAAACATATGTATTTTTTAGTGGTGTTGACGTTATCGCGTTAATCGCCCGTTAATGCTTCACCCCCGTTAACGGTGACAAATTTTGTGATCGTGGTTAACCACAGTTAACAGCAGAAAGCGAGAACAGTACTTTTTTTGGCCTGAACTGCACTCCGTACGGAGCTACAGAAGCTGCTCTGGGTAGTGGCAGACACTGTGCGCACCATGCAGACATTATGAAGTCAAACAAGCTGGATCACTACCATGGAAATATGTTTAAGTTTACAACATTTTCTGTCGGCGCTCTCACCTGGATAATTGTCACAGCCTCCTCCAAAACTTCGCCTGGATACCGGTTGTTCTTCTTTGGAAGCTGGCTAGCAGTAAACAGCTGTGTGCTATGGGTGTAGTGGCTGCCAGCAGCGGAGGACAGACACTCACCTGTTTCATCTTCATAGTTTTGGGTCCAACTATCGGTAGGTGAGTAGCAGTCTAAAATTCTCAAGCTGTGTTCATAATGTCCACTCACTTCCACACCCTGTTTTTGCTGTGTGGTTTGTGACGTCATGTGCGAGATTGTTGTTTATGTTTACAATTTTTCTATTAAAAGGGACTTTGTGTCTGTTGCGACACACGCAGTCCATTGATTTGTGTTCAGCTGGTGGATGTTTGCTCTGCGAGTGTAGTTGTGCTGCAGTGACGTTACTGAGCCCTGGCATTCTGTTGTTTTTTGCACATGTGGTAGTACCTTTGAGGATTTTCTGGAGAATATTCTGGATAGTTTTGTCATTTTGGGTATGTTGAGAGTTTTAATAAACCTGCAGGTGAAGAAAGCAAGTATATTTGCCCACTCCCATGTTTATAACAGTATGAGAAACTTGAAAAAATTACCAACTTAAGGTACACTGTATCTGAATAGAAAAACATGTGATTAGCAAGTTGTTAATTTCATTATTAATTGGGACAATTAACCCAATGTTCTAAAAGATTAATTGCGATTAGAAATTTTAATTGTCCAACACCACTAGTATTTTTAGAAAGTACAATTTCTAAGCTTTACAATGATACCAGGCACTCGGGGGTTCCCAGGACTTGCCGCTAACAAAGAGAGTCATGATTTATGACTTCTCCTGCCTGTAGTCCGTAATGACGCGGTGCGCATTCCGACTCATTTTGCCAGCATGCACGGGATATAATTTGAATTGTATGAGAGGGCATATGTAGATATTTCTTTTCCTCCTGTGAACACATTTAAAAAGAAAAATCTGAAGTTTTCCAAATAATTCTCTAATGCATGCATAAAGTCTAAATGTGCATGAAAAAGTTGCACATTTAATATAAAAACTTAAGTTTTTGTAAAGGGTATACATGTCATTACAGCATTGCATTGTTTACATTTTCATCACATATCCCCCCCTTTTTTTTGTTTTTTGACAACATTGGAAAAAAATTATTACAACACCCTTTTTTTTTTAAGTGAAAGAAAAAGAGAAATTAAAAGAAGAACAAAAAAACAAAACAAAAAAAACAAACAAAAGAGCAGAAAAATAAAGGAGCATCTGAGTAGTGTTGGAACAAAGAGCGGTGCCATTATTGAAATGGTGTTTGTCAAAGATTAGATCTAATGGAAGACACATATGCGTTCCAGGGTTGCCAAAAGTTCAAGAACCCATCCATGTCCTGTCTCAGTGCAAATGTCAACTTTTCCATCGAATAAATGTCCTGAATCATGTTGATCCAATCTTCAGGTGTAGGACAGTCAGTCCTTCAACATCCATTTTTTAGTTAGGGCTTTTTTACTTGCCAATATTAAAACAGTGAATAAGTATTTTTCTCCTCGTCTTTCCAGTGATTCCGGTAGTAAACCCAAATACAAAGTTACAAAAGAAAAGGGAACTGTTACTTTGAATATTTTCCCCAATATTGTCTGTACATTAGTCCAATATTGGTGGATAACTGGGCATGACCAAAACACATGAAAATGATTTGCAGTCTCTTCACCACACAAGCGCCAACAATTCAACCCCTTACGAGTAAATTTGTTTTGTGCAGGTGTTCTGAAAAGTCTTACCAAATTTTTCCATCCAAATTCTCTCCACAGCAGGGATGAAGTACTTTTCCATTGTTGTTTATTTAGCTTTTCCCATATTTCCAGTTGTAAAGTGAAATTCCCCTCTTTTTCTCATCTCTCTTTTATATACGATGTGTTGTCTCCTTTTAAGTCTTGAAGACCTTGGTATATTTTAGAAATGTATCTGATCCCTGGGATCCCTTTATATGGCATTAAGAAAACCTTCAGAACACATGACTGGGCTCTTTCCAAATCCTCCTTTTTAAGTATTTTGTTTATGTGGTGTCTAAGCTGAAAGAACCTGTAAAGGTCTTGATTTACGAGACCTTGTTTTTTCAAATCTTCAAAACTTCTTAAAGTTTGCCCTTTAAAAAAATCGTAATATTTTATCAGTCCGTTCTCTTTCCACTTTTTAAATCTAGTGTCTGTTTTATTAGGAGTAAAGTCCTGATCATAGGAAATCCATTGCAATAATCGATAGGGTTCTTTAGTTTGATTCTCTCTGACTATCTTAAATCAAATTTTTAGCGGGGTCTCTATCCACGGGTTAGTGTTATTCAAAAGTTTAGGTAAGACATTGTTTCCTATTATCGCCTGTAGGGGAGTGTCACTTGTTATTTGGCATTCCATCTCCTTCCATTGTGCAGTGTAGACTGGGTTACATATCTCTACTAAAGTTTTAATTTGTGCGGCTTTAAAATAGTCCCTGATATTTGGCAGCGCGAGCCCACCTTTGTCTTTGTTTAGCTGTAGGGTTCTATACCTGATTCTAGGTCACTTGCCCTGCCATATGAATCTTGAGATCCTTCTGTCCAGTTCTTGCCATGTTTTTTTGGGAGGTTCTACTGGTATTGTTTGGAAAAGGTATAGAAGACGTGGAAGTATATTCATTTTGACTGCTTCAATTCTTTGTGCAGTACCCAAGAATGGTATCATATTCCATCTTGCTAGATCAGATTTTATTTTTGCCATCAGTGGATCATAGTTTAGTGTTATAATTTTGTTGAGTTGTTTCGGGATATTGACCCCCAGATATTTCATAGATTCCATCTCCCAGTTAGTTTTGAGTTTGCTTTGTAAATATTGATTTGGGTGATAGTTGAATGTTAAAATTTGGGTTTTATGCATATTTAATTCGTACCAAATCGCCCCAAATAGAGGAAAAAATTTTGATTTATGAGACTAGAAAACACAACATTATGAAAAAAGTAGCAAATTTTTGCAAAAATAATTCAAATTTAGGAGGAATAAATAAAAGTAGTAAAATTAAATGAGAAAAGGCAGATTCATGAGAAAGACAATCCTATGTGGGCAGGAGTCATTAGGTATTAAAGCACAGCGATGCATTTTTTTTTCCTGTCATTTCTCTGCAGCTGATAGGATTGTTGGAGACTGGAGCAGTGACCATTGGGGCTGGTGAAGTCTTCACTACTGTGAACAGTAAAGTGGGTTTGTGGGGCAGCTGGAACAGTGGAATGATGAAGGAACTGTGGTTTGATGATGATTAAGCTGTCGGGAGTAAAATGGAACACAATACTGAGTTGAAACATTTAAATGACTTAAGACACTAAATTAATTCTAAAGAAGTTTTTTTTTTTACCTCTGAAATGACAACATGGACATGTTAGTGTTACAGGACAGGTGGGAGTGACATATTCATAGAATTCGGATATTTTGGTTATTTTTGTGACTCACATTCATACCAAAGCCATTTTCAGAACAGTACATGTGGTCTCTCATCACATGCATTAAAGGTTCTAGTACACACACACACACACACACACACACACACACACACACACACGCCACTGACCCAGTTACATGGTCACAATAAACTGATCACTGGGAATAAGCTGACAGTGGCAATAATCAAATCAAATCAAATCAAACTTTATTGTCATATTGCTGTACATACAACTGTAGTGCAGGCAAGATGAAATTGCGTTTCTCTCGGCATCCATATAAGAAGCAGCATGATTAAGACACACTCCCACATAGCTCCCACCCCCCCATCCATTCACACATCCCTGAGACATACTTGGGGAAAAAGAATAACTAACTATAATATACAAAATGTCCATAGGTGCAGTAGTGTGTATGTGAGATTCCGGGTCAGCTGTTCAGCATCCTGACAGCTTGTGGGAGGAAGCTGTTGATCAGTCTGGTGGTTCTGCCTCTGATGCTCCGGAATCGTTTACCAGATGGAGGAAGTTCAAAGTGTTTATGCAGAGGGTGAGAACGGTCCTTGACAATGTTCAGTGCCCTGCTCCTACAACGGTTCTGAAAAAGTTCTTGGACAGAGGGGAGGGAGACTCCAATTACCCTCTCCGCCCCCTTGACTATCCTCTGCAGGGCTTTTTTGTCTGACATACTGCAGCTGGAGTACCATGTAGCAATGCAGTACGTCAGAACACTCTCCACCACACCTCTGTAGAAGGTCCTGAGGATGCAGATGGGGAGAGAGGCCTGTTTGAGTTTCCTCAAGAAGTGTAGTCTCTGCTGAGCTCGCTTCCTGATCTCCAAGGAATTCTTGCTCCAGGTCAGGTCCTGCGAGATCTGCACTCCGAGGAACTTGATGTTCTCTACTCTCTCCACTAAACAGCCGCCGATGCTGAGGGGGACGTGCTCAGGCTGTGACCGCCGGAAGTCGATAATCATCTCCTTTGTTTTGTCCACGTTGAGCACCAGATTGTTCTCCCTGCACCAGCCCTCCAGGTCTCTCACTTCTTCCCTGTACATTGATTCCTCATCCCTCTGAATAAGTCCCACCACCGTGGTGTCATCTGCAAACTTAATAATCTGGTTCCCCTCGTGTTTGGATACACAGTCATGTGCTAGAAGTGTAAACAACAGTGGACTGAGTACACAGCCTTGAGGGGTTCCGGTACTCAGCATGACAGAGTTGGAGATGTTGTTTCCAACCCGGACAGACTGAGGTCTCTCAGTGAGGAAATCCAGGATCCAGAGACATGTGGCGGTGTTCAGACCGAGAAGGAGTAATTTCTCTATCAGTCTCGGGGGAATAATGGTGTTGAATGCTGAACTGAAATCAATGTACAGGAGTCTGGCGTAGGTGTCTTTCTGGTCCAGGTGGGTGATGACAGAGTGTAGGGTGGTGACTATAGCATCCTCCGTAGAGCGGTTTGAACGATATGCAAACTGGAGCGGGTCGTGTGATGCAGGGAGGCAGGCTGTGATGTGTGGTTTGACAAGCCGTTCAAAACACTTCATCACAATTGGTGTAAGTGCAACAGGACGATAGTCATTCAAACATGACACCACTGGTTTCTTTGCCACCGGTACAATGATAGAGGTCTTGAAGCATCTGGGAACGATGGCCTGACTCAGGGAGATGTTATAAATGTCAGTCAGGACATCCGCCAACTCGCTCGCGCAGTCTCGGAGCACACGTCCCGGAATGTTGTCTGGACCTGCAGCTTTGCGTGGGTTGATTCTGGATAGGGTCCTCCGTGTGTCCGCTGTGTTAATGGTAAAAGCTGGTCCGACCGATGGTGGGAGTGGGCCGGCCCTCCCTCTGATTGTCGAGTTTGATGCTTCAAAACGTGCAAAGAAGTCGTTAAGCCTGTCTGGAAGCGAAGCGTCGTCATCATCGACCCCCTGCCTAGACTTAAAGCCCGTCAGTGTCCGAACTCCCTGCCACATCTGCTTGGTGTTCCTAGTGTCACAGAGGTGTCCCTGGATTTTCTCCGCATAGGCGCGCTTTGCCACCTTAATTCCCTTTGAAAGCGCAGACCTGGCTGAGTGGAGGGCAATCCTGTCCTTCGCTCTGAACGCTGCATCTCTGGCTTTAAGCAGCGAGCGCACCTCTGCAGTCATCCAGGGCTTATGATTACCCCGCATAGTGATGGTCTTCACTGTAGTGACATCCTCTGTGCACTTCGCGATGTAGCTGGTGACCGAATCAGCATACTCCTCCACATCTGTCCTGGCTTCCTGGGAGGCAATAATCAGTTTTGTTGTGTTTACAGCCATGGACAAAATTGTTGGTACCCCTCTGTTAATGAAAGAAAAACCCACAATAGTCACAGAAATAACTTGAATCTGACAAAAGTGGTAATAAATAAAAATTCTATGAAAATTAACCAATGAAAATCAGACAGTGCTTTTGAATTGTGGTTCAACAGAATTACTTTAAAAAACAAACTCATGAAACAGGCCTGGACAAAAATAATGGTACCCCTAGAAAAAGATTGAAAATAATGTGACCATAGGGACATGTTCAACCAAGATGTGTCCTCTAATTAACATCACAGGTGTCTACAAACTTGTAATCAGTCAGTCGGCCTATTTAAAGGGTGACAAGTAGTCACTGTGCTGTTTGGTGACATGGTGTGTACAACACTAAACATTGACCAGAGGAAGCAAAGGAGAGAGTTGTCTCAAGAGATTAGAAAGAAAATTATAGACAAGCATGTTAAAGGTAAAGGCTATAAGACCATCTCCAAGCAGCTTGATGTTCCTGTGACTACAGTTGCACATATTATTCATTAATTTAAGTCCATGGGACTGTAGCCAACCTCCCTGGATGTGGCCGCAGGAAGAAACTTGATGAAAAATGGAAGAGACGGATAATACAAATGGTAACAAAAGAGCCCAGAACAACCTCTAAATACATTCATGGTGAACTCCAAGGTCAAGGTACATCAGTGTCAGATCGCACCATCCGTCATTGTTTGAGCCAAAGTGGACTTCATGGGGGACGACCAAGGAGGACACCACTGTTGAAAACAAATCATAAAAAAGCCAGACTGGAATTACTGCATGTTGACAAGCCACAAAGCTTCTGGGAGAATGTCCTATGGACAGATGAGACAAAACTGGAACTTTTTGGCAAAGCACATCAGCTGAATGTTCACAGACGCAAAAATGAAGCATATCAAGAAAAGAACACTGTCCCTACTGTGAAACATGGAGGAGGTTCTGTTATGTTCTGGGGCTGCTTTGCTGCATCTTGCACAGGGTGTCTTGAATCTGTGCAGGGTACAATGAAATCTCAAGACTATCAAGGTATTCTAGAGAGAAATGTGCTGCCCAGTGTCAAGACAGCTTGGTCTCAGTTGCAGGTCATGGGTCTTGCAACAGGATAATGACCCAAAACACACAGCTAACCACCCAAGAATGGCTAAGAGCGAAACATTAGACTATTCTAAAGTGGCCTTCTATGAGCCCTGATCTAAATCCTATTGAACATTTGTGGAAGGAGCTGAAACATGCCATCTGGAGAAGGCACCCTTCAAACCTGAGACAACTGGAGCAGTTTGCTCATGAGGAGTGGGCCAAAATACCTGCTGAGAGGTGCAGAAGTCTCATTGACAGTTACAGAAATCGTTTGATTGCAACCTCAAAAGGTTGTGCAACAAAATATTAAGTTAAGGGTACCATCATTTTTGTCCAGGCCTGTTTCATGAGTTTGTTTTTTAAAATAATTCTGTTGAACCATAATTCAAAAGCATTGTCTGATTTTCATTGGTTAATTTTCACAGAATTTTTATTTATTACCACTTTTGTCAGATTCAAGTTATTTCTGTGACCATTGTGGGTTTTTCTTTCATTAACAGAGGGGTACCAACAATTTTAAAAAACATTTAAGAAACCTCTAGCAGAACCAGGCTCAGGGAGGGGCAGTCATCTGCTGCAACTGGCTGGTGGGTGAGGGGATAGAGAAGGTGAAAAGAACAGACATATAGTGAGTAAACATTAAAGGAGTGAAGCCAAGTACATTATTGGAGGTCACCCGGCAGTCTAAATCTATTAACAGCAGAACTAAGGGAGGGTTTAGAGACACATGATCCCTCCCTAATCATAGGCTATATTGAAAAGTTCTATGTTGTTCTAAAGTTCTAAAGTTGTCAGTTCTATGTTGTGCTCAACATCGTTCTGGCAGCTCCTGCAACGGCGCTGGTGCCAAACTGTAGCAGCCCTGCTGTTCCTTTGGATTCATCAGTGACGTGGAGAGGGGGGACATGCTGCATGGGCAACATCTTGTCCTCCATATCTTCCTGCCCAGGCTTGAATCCTACCAACGCCCAACGCTGGAAGGTAGAACACCGGATCACTGGAGAGGACACTCCAGCTTCGCCTTTGGCGTAGACAAAACACGGGGAATGACAGTTACCGGTTATAAGACACTGCTCAATTGGCGTAGAGCGTGGCGCCAGGGGTTGTTCCCGATGGTGGGAGGGATCATCAGATCTCACTGGACAGCTACCGCCCGCCTCAAGCTGGGCAGCCCCCAGCCAATAAGGTGTTGTCCCGCCACAGCTTGCTTTCCTCATTGGGTGCATGGGGATAAGGAGAAATCCAAACAGCAGGCTGAGAACCTTCGCACCAGGCAAGCATTGCATGACGTCCTCTGCCAGTGCTGGAAGGAAGGTGCCGTACCACAGGACATGAGGGACGCCAAGATCATCACCCTCTACAAAAACAAAGGGGAGAGAAGCGACTGCAACGACTACAGGGGCATTTCCCTCCTCAGCGTTGTTGGCAAAGTCTACGCACGAGTTGTTCTCGTTTGTCTACAGAAGCTTGCCGAACGTGTCTACCCCGAGTCTCAGTGTGGCTTCCACGCTGAGCGATCGACGGTAGACATGATATTCTCCATCCGCCAACTCCAGGAGAAATGCAGAGAACAGAACATGCCTCTGTACGTCGCCTTCATCGACCTCACCAAAGCGTTCGATCTGGTCAGCAGAGAGGGCCTTTTCAAGATCCTGCCAAAGATAGGATGCCCACCAAAGTTGCAAAGCCTCATCAAATCGTTCCACACCAACATGCAGGGGATAGTGCAGCATGATGGCAACGTCTCAGAGCCATTCAACATACGCAGCGGAGTGAAACAGGGCTGTGTACTTGCGCCAACCCTCTTTGGGATTTTCTTTGCTATGCTCCTGAGGCATGCCTTCAGCACAGCAACAGAGGGAATCTACCTGCACACAAGATCTGACGGCAGGCTTTTCAACCTTGCCCGCCTGAAAGCCAGAACCAAAGTACGCGAGGCTCTAATCAGAGACATGCTGTTCGCAGACGACGCTGCAGTCGCAACCCACACACAGCAGGAGCTTCAGACCCTGATGGACCGCTTCTCCCAGGCATGCAAGGACTTCGGGCTTACCATCAGCCTGAAGAAGACTAACGTCTTGGCGCAAGGCACGGAAGCACCACCAACCATCACCATTGATGACTACAAGCTGGAGGTCGTGAATCAGTTCACGTACCTGGGGTCCACGATCAGCAACAACCTCTCCCTTGATACAGAGATCAACAAGAGGATTGGAAAATCAGCCTTCACACTCGCTCGCCTCACCACACGAGTGTGGGAGAATCCCAAACTCTCTGTCAAGACGAAGATGGCAGTGTACAACGCCTGCGTCATCAGCACACTGCTCTATGGGAGTGAGACGTGGACAACATACGCCCGGCAGGAAAAGAGACTGAACTCCTTCCACTTGCGCTGCATTCGCCACATCCTGGACATATCCTGGCAGGACAAAGTGCCCAACACAGAAGTTCTGTCCCGCGCCGGCCTTCCCTCCATGTTCACTCTACTCAGGCAGCGCAGGCTCCGCTGGCTAGGCCACGTTCACCGTATGGAGGATGGCAGAATCCCCAAAGACGTCCTCTATGGAGAACTGGCAACTGGCAGGAGAGACGTTGGCCGCCCACAGCTGCGCTTTAGAGACGTCTGCAAGAGAGACATGAAGGCCCTGGATATCAACACAGAGCGCTGGGAGGACCTTGCAACGGACCGCTCCAAATGGAGAGGCACCCTGACCAGACAGCTCAAGGCGGGTGAAGAGAGACTGACTGCTGCAGCAGATGAAAAAAGGACCCGCAGGAAGAACCGCCACAGACCCAGCAGCACGGAGACCACCCACAAGTGTGACCTGTGTGACAGGGACTGTCATTCGCGCATCGGCCTGTTCAGCCACAGGCGGTGCTGTTCCGGCAGAGTAGACGTTTAGGATTCTCTTCCATGGTCATCATAGACCGACGGAGGCCGACGACAATTGAAAAGGAAGGTTTTTACTCTATTCTTAAAAACAGAGATTGAGTCTGACTCCCGAATCCAGATTGGTAACTGGTTCCACAGAAAAGGAGCTTGATAGCTGAAGGCTCTGCCTCCCATTGTACTTTTGGAGATTCTAGGTATTACAAGTAATCCTGCATTTTGGGAGCGTAGTTCTTTGTTAGGATGATAGGGTAATATCAGATCTTTTAAATAAAAAGGGGCCTGATTGTTAAGAGCTTTGTAAGTGAGAAGAAGGATTTTAAACTTAATTCTAAACTCTATGGGAAGTCAATGAAGGGAGGCCAGAACCGGAGAGATGTGATCTCTCTTTCTGGTACCTGTTAAAACTCTTGCAGCAGCATTTTGGATCAACTGAAGATTTTTAAAGATATTTTAGGACAACCTGATAATAAAGAGTTACAATAATCTAATCTAGAGCTAACAAAAGCGTGGATCAGTTTCTCAGCAGCACTCAGATACAAGATGCTCCTAATCTTGGCAATATTACGCAAATGATAGAAGGCAGTTTTAGAAACAAATTTAATATGTGAATTAAAAAACAGATCTTGATCAAAAATAATTCCAAGGTTCCTCACAGAACTATTCAGAGAACGAGTAACTGCATCCAAACTAAAAGTTTGATTTGGAAAGGCATTTCTAAGGTTTTTTGGACCAACAAGAATGACTTCAGTCTTATCTGGGTTTAATAGCAGAAAATTACAAGTCGTGTCGTCCAAGCTTTGATTTCCTTAAGACAGGCGTCTAACTTGGCTAACTGATTACTATCATCTGGCTTCATTGACAAGTATAATTGTGTACCATCTGCATAACAATGAAAATGTATACAGTGCTTTCTAATGATGATGCCTAACGGAAACAACAATAAACTAAAAAGAGTAGGGCCTAGCACAGATCCCTGTGGAACTCCATGACTGAGCTTAGAGTTGGAAGAAAACTCATTATTGATATGAACAAACTGAAGCCTATCAGACAAATAAGATCTAAACCACTGCAGCGAAGTTCCATTAAGTCCAACATAGTGTTCTAATCTATCAAGCAGAATATCATGGTTGATAGTATCAAAGGCTGCACTAAGATCTAAAAGGACAAGTACAGAAACAAATCCATTATTAGATGCGATAAGGAGGACATTAGTGACCTTCCCTAAGGGTGTTTCAGTACTATGATGGATTCTGAACCCAGATTGAAACTCTTCAAATAAACCATTTCCTGCAAGTGGTCAAATAATTGTGTAGCAACAACTCTAAGATTTTTGAAATGAAAGGCAGATTAGACATTGGTCGATAGTTAGCTAAAACTCCTGGATCGAGCATTGGCTTTTTGAGTAAGGGTGTAATTACAGCAGTTTTAAAAGCCTGCGGTACATGGCCTAATGTTAAAGAATAATTGATTATTTGAAGAATACGGCTACCAATAAATGGGAAGACTTTTTAAAATAACCTGGCAGGAGTAGAGTCTAAAAGACAAGTTGAAGGCTCGGATGAGGAAATTATTTTATCTAACTCTGAAAGGTCAATTGGAGTAAACTTATCCAAACAGATATCAATTGAAGGAGATGTAGTAGTTGCTGTACTTAAGTTTACGGTGGGAAGAATCTGACTGATTTTATCTTTAATAGATGGAATTTTATGATTGAAAAAGTTCATAAAGTCCTGACTAGTAAGCTCTAGGGGGATGCGAGGATTGACAGAGTCCCGACTCTTTGTCAGCCTGGCTACATTGCTGAAAAGAAACGAAACCTGGGATTATTCTTGTTCTCTTCTATTAAAGCAGAGTAATAACTTGTTCTAGCTTTTCTAAGAGATTTTTTATAAATTAAAAGATGATTTCTCCAAGCTAAATAGAATTCATCTAAATTAGTGGAACGCCATTTTCTTTCTAATTGACGAGTCTTCTGTTTTAAGCTACGAGTTTCTGTGTTAAACCAAGGGGTTAGAAATCTCTGATTGGACTTTTTCTTTTTTAAAGGGGCCACCAAGTCTAGAGTCTGATGCAGAGAAGCTGTAACACTATCTACCATGCTATCAATTACGGAAGGAGCAAGCTCACCATTGCTCATTTCTGCTCTGTTGACACATGACATAGAGGAGACAATCTGCATAAATTTAGTAACAACATCATCTGAAAGACATCTGCTGTAGTAATATTTTTCTTTAGGAATCAAATAGTCAGGAATAGTGAAATCAAAGGTTAACAGACAATGGTCTGACAGTACAGGATTATGAGGACACACTACCAGATTTTGTATTTCTATGCCATATGTCAGAACAAGGTCCAATGTGTGGTGGAGATAATGGGTAGAATTTTCTACTTTCTGGGAAAACCCCATCTAGTCTAAAATTGAATTAAATGCCTTATTAAGACAATCACTATCTACATCAACATGTATATTAAAATCCCCTACTGTAATTATTCTGATTTCAACACTAAATCAGCTAAGAATTCGGCAAATTCAGATAAAAACTCTGAGTAAGCTGAGGGAGGACGGTAAACTATGGCCAAGAAAATTGGGTTTAAGCTAAGATTGCTAACATGATCCATACTGAGGACCAGGCCCTCAAAGGAATTAAAGCATGTTTTTTGCTTTACATTAACTAGTAATTTAGAATGGTAAATTGCCGCTACTCCTCCTCCATGCCCAGAACTCTGGGATTTTGATAGTTTAGATAACCAGAGGCAGTTGATTCATTTAAACCAACATAATCATCTTGCCCTAACCAAGTCTGTGTAAGGGAAATTAAATCAATCTGATGATCAATTAACAGATCATGGACTAGTAGAGACTTGGGAGTTAGAGACCTAATATTTAACAAACCGCATTTAATTTTTAAATTATGAAGAGGAAGAAAGGCCAAATCATTAAATTTAGGGGCTTGATGTTTAGTTTTACCAACTTTTTGTTTAATCACTTTGGGATATTTATACATTACATTTTTATTAACTTTGGGGGGAGTAGACAAAGGTTCTCTGAAGGGGAAGACTGGGACTAAGTTGAAGGGTGGCGGAGGAGGAGCTGCAGAAAGATGTGTATCAAGTTATGTTGTATTTGTCTTGGGTTATAATATTTTGGGTAACGGGAGACAGACACAATCTCTATGGGCTTATGAATTGAAGACTGACCTAAACAGTGAGGATTATTTGGATTAATAGGATTAACACAAGAAGTGGAAGCAAAGAAGGGCTGGTTGGCAGACCCAGGAACTTAGGGGTGAGTTAACGCACCAGATTTTAGTCACTGTACTAAAAAACGCTGAATGGAATAGAAAAGATAGTCCCTTAAAACACGTGCACCAAGTCTATTTGAATGGATGCCATCTGGCCTCATAGATGGGCGGTTCCAAAACAGGTTGAAATTGTCTACAAAACCAATGTTAAAAGTAGGACATGTAGAACACAACCAGGTATTAAGGCTGAGAGTTCTGCTAAAACAATTGCAACCTCGTCTGAAAGGTGTCAATGGCCCAGAAATAAACACACATCTGCCACAGTTCATAAGAGTGGACAGAAGGCTCCTGAAGTCACTTTTAAGATCTCAAGACGCTTCATCTGGGATGCTGATGCATCCAACATATACAATGACAGTTTTAGCATGGGGGGAATTCATTTAATACGTCAAGGCTAAGAGCCTCAATGCCTGACACTGTAGCCCCAGGAAAAAATTTAGTGGCACAGTACCTGCTTCTGACACTTCTCATTATCGAATCACCAATTACCAGCGTCGTCTGGGGGAGGGGGGGGGGGGCGCTTGCCGGTGGCTTCTGAAAAGGTGGATAATTTTGCCGTTGTTGTTGCAGTGATGGCGGGGTGATGCGCCCTCTTCTTTTTGGAGCTGGTGTATAGTTTGGCACACCTAGTTTTAATCCGGGGCTTGCAGGTTTGGGCCGCTGCTGAAGGAGGAGGGGCAGCCATGGGAGGATGATTGATGTCCAGGTGGGGGAAATCTTCCAGGGAAAGGATGTTGAATCTGTTTTCCAGCAACAGGGGAAGGGAGGCGGCGCAGCTGTGTCTGGTCAATCCCCGATGTTTGCTAGTTGGCCCAACCAAGGTCCAGGGCACGCATTGAGGCTGTGAAGAACCACCCGGGGCTTTGGGTTTAGTTCCAAGCTGAAGCCAGTGTTTGATGCTGGGGTCCTGGACAGCTGAGATGACCGGAGCAGGGGTGGAAGTGGATGGCGATGTGCTAATTTCACACAGGGTAAGTAGCCGTCTCTGCTAGCTGCGAGTCGGTTGCCGGGGCCAATGTCCGCCCAAGAATTATAGTATCTAGGTGGTCTTCAGCCTCCCGAATCTTTATTATAGAGGATGGAGAGTCTCAATTCCAACTCAGAAACCTTAAGGAGGGACACACAGCTGATACACGTTGGGGATGGAGTCATGGCGTTCCAGGCAAGAAGTGGATAGCTAGCTAGCTAAAAACAGTTACCTGGTGAAACAGCCCTGCCCGGGTCTGATTCACCTGTGTGCCTGATCGGGCTTTTGTATTTAAGCTTAATACTAAGCAAAAAGCTAATATCAGTAAAAGATTAAAAAAAACAAACAAAAGCAGACAAGATTAACGCTTTAGTGACAGCGACGTGACATTTACAGATGCCGACACATGCGCACGACCATATCCCTGCACATCACCAACATGGCCCTGGACAGTGTCAGCTGAATGACAAGAGTGAAGAGAGGGAAATTTGCTTTGCAGTTAGATGAGTCTACAGGTATCAAGCTGTGCGCACGTTTTCTTATGTATCAGTCACCTCTGGGTATAGTGGGGGTTGCCAGTCTGTCATTGTTATTTTGGGAGTCACAGACTGAAAAGTTTGGGAACCCCTGCTCTAAAGAATATTGAAGATATTAAAGTTTACTTTTTATTGAATGATTAAAAAAACTTTTCCCCAATATTCAAATTTACTGAGGCACTAATGTGTTACATTCACACAGAATATCTTTCCTAACTTGAAAGGTACAAGCGTAAAAGTGAACCCGATTTAGCTAAATTACATTAAACTCACTGACAGTGTTATTTCAGTTCACATAATTCTGCCTAATCTTGCATGCAAGATAATGTACTATATTCAACAGTTGATAATTTCAGTAATCAGTCCACTGAAGCCATAATACAAGGTTACACAGCTAGGCAGTGATTATTTACACTGCAGCTTTCAGTGTGAATCAGCAGTTCTCCTTCCCTCCAAAACATACTCCTGAGTCTTTTTAAAGCTGCTTTTTATATCATAATCCATTTAAATCTGTTTATTAGAAGTTTAAACAATGTACCTGTTGTGTCCATAATAAACAATGACCGAGTCAGAGGTCCACTGAACGTAGCTTTATTAACTTTTTAAATAACCGTCAACAGACTTACAAGCGCTCCTCGCTGCCAGGGCGTGAACGGCTAAAGAGGAAGTGCTCCTCCCCGCCGTTGCTGTTATACCCCGGTTGGCCTCACTACCACATGGTAGAGTGCCAACCCCCACTAAACCATGACATATTCCCCAGTCCACCATCTTGCCACTGTACAACCTATTTACATACATAACATTCCTCTCCTTCAAAAAAACCCCTTGCGTACAGATAACCCACCGCAAATTTTCACCCGACTCACGCACTAAATATGAAACATGTACTAAAACTCCCTATTCATTCATACAACCAAGGCTGGGGGGCCGGGTAGACTGCCAGCGCGCCCTACACGGCTAGGCGGGTTATTCTGCTGCCATATCTAGAACAGTCACAAAATAAAATGAAGCCGTGTTTGTAATTAAAACAATCCCCTTAAATAGCTTCACAAATACACTATAAGCAACAATTTAGTCAACACTATTGGCGGCCCCCACCCCAGCACACCCACCCCACACTTGGGCACACAATATTAAACAGTGGGTGTTGGGCATCTCGAGTAGACATCAAAATTTCACATTCAGGATCATAATTTTAACAGGACAAGCCTGTGAGCACCATTAACATGACACCAGAAGGGGTTTTACCTCTGCATCTCAAATAGTATAAACTACTAATCACCAAAATAAAACAATTCAATCATAATTTACAGTTTCTTGCTTTTTTTCATTCAAAACTAAATTTAAGCACATACTAAACTAACCAGTGTTTTACTTCACCTATACAATATTAACAAAATATGTCCAACTATTAAAATTACCTCTAATCATTAAAACTACTTCTATACAAATGCACAAAATTTAACCCATAAAATTTAAACCCTTAAATCAAAATTGTGATAATACTCAGGGCACAGACAACAGTATTTAACTATACACAACAGGACCTGGATAGAAACTTAAAACACATCCTCAATCCTTTGATGAGTCTCTCTCCAAGCGCCTCCATCTCTTGATGTCCGGGCTCGCGCTGCGCCATCTTCTCTTCACCACGCGGTGTAGCTCATTTGGATGCCTCCAGGTCTTGTCAGACAGGCCTAGATACCCATCGCTCCGGGCAGCCTCCACGTGGAACCGTCTCTTGTCATCACACCGCTCGCGTGACCCGCAAGACCCGTAATCCCCTCTCATCCGGGCCTCAACCCTGGGTCGAACCTCCTCTCCAACCTGCAGGGAAGCCCTTTTTCTTTTCTCGGGATCACTCTGGTGCCGACTGGCCTGCTTCACCGATCTGGTCGACTTGCAGGTCTCCTCGACCTCCTGCGCTGTCTCAGCCACTGCAGCTCCCCTCCTCCCAGTAGCACTCGGCCCGAATCCGGGGTTAGAAAGAACCTGTGTCTCTACTCCAACGCGCCGGTCCTGCACCCCATGGACAGCCGCAGGGGTCATGGCAAGGAAATCCGTTTCACGTCTCTGGTTCTCCCGCCCAAACTTCCCACAGGCCCTGATAAAATGACACATTGGACCGCACATTCCACTGTGCTCGCCCTTCGCCGGACACACACCTGACTCCTGCCTAGTGGACCCGCAACCGTAATACTGTGGCTGTCCCGGGGCGGACTTCATCTTCACAGTGACGGCGTGGTCGTCTCCACTCACGCCGTTCCCACTGTCCGAGTCCACAGGCTGCACCTTCTCTCGTGGTTCTTCCTGCCACGGCGCTCCAGAACCGGCGCCGGTGGCGGAGGTAGCCAGCATGCTCCCGTTGGTCTCCTCATTGCCAAATGTTGTATCCATAATAAAAATAATAATGACCGAGTCAGAGGTCCACTGAAAGTAGCTTTATTAACCTTATAAATAACAGTCAGCAGACTTACAGCGCTCCTCACTGCGGGCATCAGTGGCAAAAGAGGAAGTGCTTCTTCTTCTTCTCTTCTCTTAGATTTGATTGGCGGTTGGCAACCAGCTCTAAGGTGCATTACCACCACAGACTTGATTATGTTTTCCTCATAGCTTTATGATGTAATCCTCATAGCCTTGTGACATTAAACTCATCGCTTTGTGATCTTTTCCTTTAGCTTTATGACGTTTTCCTCATAGCCTTGTGACGTTAAACTCATCGCTTTGTGACAATCCCCTAATAGCTTTGTGATGTTTTCCTCATAGCTTTATGATGTAATCCTCATAGCCTTGTGACGTTAAACTCATCGCTTTGTGACAATCCCCTCATAGCTTTGTGATGTGTTCCTCATAGCTTTATGATGTAATCCTCATAGCCTTGTGACGTTAAACTCATCGCTTTGTGACCTTTTCCTTTAGCTTTATGACGTTTTCCTCATAGCCTTGTGATGTTAAACTCATTGCTTTGTGACCTTTTCCTTTAGCTTTATGACGTTTTCCTCATAGCCTTGTGACGTTAAACTCATCGCTTTGTGACAATATCCTCCTAGCTTTGTGATGTTTTCCTCATAGCTTTATGATGTAATCCTCATAGCCTTGTGACGTTAAACCCATCGCTTTGTGACCTTTTCCTTCAGCTTTATGACGTTTTCCTCATAGCCTTGTGACGTTAAACTCATCGCTTTGTGACAATCCCCTCATAGCTTTGTGATGTTTTCCTCATAGCTTTATGATGTAATCCTCATAGCCTTGTGACATTAAACTCATCGCTTTGTGACAATCCCCTCATAGCTTTGTGATGTTTTCCTCATAGCTTTATGATGTAATCCTCATAGCCTTGTGACGTTAAACTCATCGCTTTGTGACAATCCCCTCATAGCTTTGTGATGTTTTCCTCATAGCTTTATGATGTAATCCTCATAGCCTTGTGACATTAAACTCATCGCTTTGTGACAATCTCCTCATAGCTTTGTGATGTTTTCCTCATAGCTTTATGATGTAATCCTCATAGCCTTGTGACGTTAAACTCATCGCTTTGTGACAATCCTCTCATAGCTTTGTGATGTTTTCCTCATAGCTTTATGATGTAATCCTCATAGCCTTGTGACGTTAAACTCATCGCTTTGTGACCTTTTCCTTTAGCTTTATGACGTTTTCCTCATAGCCTTGTGATGTTAAACTCATTGCTTTGTTACCTTTTCCTTTAGCTTTATGACGTTTTCCTCATAGCCTTGTGATGTTAAACTCATCGCTTTGTGACAATATCCTCATAGCTTTGTGATGTTTTCCTCATAGCTTTATGATGTAATCCTCATAGCCTTGTGATGTTAAACCCATCGCTTTGTGACCTTTTCCTTCAGCTTTATGACGTTTTCCTCATAGCCTTGTGACGTTAAACTCATCGCTTTGTGACAATCTCCTCATAGCTTTGTGATGTTTTCCTTATAGCTTTATGATGTAATTCTCATAGCCTTGTGACGTTAAACCCATCACTTTGTGACCTATTCCTTTAGCTTTATGACGTTTTCCTCATAGCCTTGTGATGTTAAACTCATCGCTTTTTGACAGTATCCTCATAGCTTTATGATGCAATCCTCGTGACGTTAAACCCATCGCTTTGTGACCTTTTCCTTTAGCTTTGACGTTTTCCTCATAGCCTTGTGACGTTAAAACTCATCGCTTTGTGACAATATCCTCATAGCTTTGTGTTTTCCTCATAGCTTTATGATGTAATCCTCATAGCCTTGTGACACTCATCGCTTGTGACGTTAAAACCCTTGTGCGATCTTAAAACATTGTTTACCGCCCTACCAAAGCCCCAAAATAAAGCAGCGTAATTGAATTTTAAAGCCAAAACCTATTTTGCATGATGAAACAACCTGTTATCAGTTCAACTCAATTTAATTCATTTATTATCATGTATTTTTTGTTACACAATACAAAAAGATGATCACCAGTGACCATTATTACTTTTACCACAAACCGTCATAACACTTCTTTTACACAGTAAAATTATATTATAGTATTATATAAATATGAAGTAATTACTTCTGAATTAATTACACTACCATTCAAAAGTTTGGGGTCACTCAGAAATTTCCTTATTTTTGAAAGAAAAGCACTTTTTTTCAATGAAGATAACTTTAAACTAATCAGAAATACACAATACATTGCTAATGTGGTAAATGACTATTCTAGCTGCAAATGTCTGGTTTTTGGTACAATATCTACATAGGTGTATAGAGGCCCATTTCCAGCAACTATCACTCCAGTGTTCTAATGGTACAATGTGTTTGCTCATTGCATCAGAAGGCTAATGGATGATTAGAAAACACTTGTGCAATCATGTTAGGTCTGCAATGCTGTAATTGCTGCAAATGGAGGATTCTTTGACGAAAGCAAAGTCTGAAGGAAAAAATTATTTCAAATACAAATCATTATTTCTAACCTTGTCAATGTCTTGACTATATTTTCTATTCATTTTACAACTCATGGTGGTAAATAAGTGTGACTTTTCATGGAAAACACAAAATAATTGTCTGGGTGACCCCAAACTTTTGAACGGTAGTGTATATTGAAAGGTAAAAAAAAACAGTCAACAATCTGGAACTTTTTTGTCAACAGTTTATTATATTTTTTAGAAAGTGAATTATAAAAAATACTTCTCATAACACAAAACAAAATGTTGCTTGACTTTGTGAACAATTTTCAGCATCAACTATTTAGCACATGTAGGACAGTATGTGCAAACGTGAAAATGGGCTTTGCAGATGTATTTCTCACATGTACAGCACACAGCTTTTGTCTTGCAGTCCTTCTTCTAGGGGCAGAACTGGTACCTTTTTCTTTTGACCGACCCAGCTGCAGCCTCAGGTGGATCAGGACAAGATTCAGCTGGCTGCAGAGGCTTCTGTGCGTGGCAGGCGCTCCCTTCTCTCAATGCACGGGGTGACTCCCAACTGCTCAAGGAACATCCTTTTCTTGTTTTTCTTCCCTGACATCCAGGTCGGGTTGATCTCCTGCCATATCACAAAGGCATTATATGAGGACACATCAATGATGTTATGGAAGATGACCAGGGGCCAGCGTGCAGTCATCCTTCTGCAGCTGTATGTTCCAATAACCTTGTCGAGGTTTTCCACGCCTCCTTTATTGCAGTTATAGTCGAGGATGATGGCTGGCTTCCTGTCCTCACGATCACTGATTTCAGCTGTCTTGTGCAGTGTGCTCAGCAGGGCCACGTTCTTGTTCCGTTTTGGAAGATAAGAAACAAGAGTGGTGGTGGGAGTGAAGGCAAACTTTGATGAGAAGACCGCTCATCAAGCAGCAGCTCTGCCTCTTGTTGCGAGGAGTGCAGGGGGGAGTTCAGGCTTATTCTTCCGAACAGTGCCAACCATGGCCATCTTCCTTTTCAGGAGCTGCTGGCCGAGTTCATAGGAGGTGAAAAAATTGTCACATGTGACATTGTGCCCCCTCAGTCCATCTGTCAATTCAAGCACAACCCGCATCCCCTCTGGTGCTCCACTCGGCAGCTTCCCTGTGTACACTTGCATATTCCATGCATAGCTAGATTTTGCATCACAGGCCACCCATATTTTGATGCCATATTTTGCTGGCTTGCTTGGCCATACTGCCGGAAAGGACAGCGACCTGTTGATTAAAAAAAGATTACAATCACTGAGTGTGAGTATCACAGAAAACTGCATGAATCAAGGATGTTACATCACAATAAAATAAAAAATATTTCAGGTAACATTGCATATATGAAAATAAAAAAATTATCTACTGTGACTTCAGGCCCAGGGTTGTAGAGGTATGGCAGACGCTCAACCCACTTGTCCCAGACCTCTCTGATGGCTTGCCAGTTTGTCCGTCACACGCCTTGCTGGTCTCGACTCACGGTTGTCAAATCTCAGCATTCTTGAGAAAGTGTGAAAGCTTTTCAGCGGCATTGTGGCACAAAAATTGCCCTTCCACTCTCTGCATCCCACAGACTATATGTAGCCTCGCCACGGGACCTATATTACACCTGCTAATATCAAAAGCCCTATGTAGCCACGCACGTCAATCTCATCCATATTTTTCCAGTTTTCTCCATATTTCCGGAAACCCTCCAAATTTGTATTCTCCAGGATGATTTTTTCGATGGCTGGTGTGATGAACAGGAGAAAGGTGGATGAAATGTCCTGGAAATGGGCAGCCGAATACCTTGTTGGCCCTGGAGTCATCCTTATGATGTTTGGTGCTGCTGTTCTTCCCTGCTTGCTGTCTGAATTTGATGAGGACCATGCAATTTTGCTGTTCTTTGACAAAAATGTCTGTCAGCTTGAGGGATTTCCTCTTCTTCTTTATCTGAAGATGCATCATCCTCTGGGTTGCATTTCTCCCCATCTTCCTCTTCAGATACATCTTCATCCTCTTGTTCCTCCTGAGCTCCTGAAAATATCTCATCCAGGACCTGTTGGACAGTGAAATGTCTACTCATGGCTTCAGCAAGGAGCCAACTAGGGGTCCTTTGATTCAGGGTACCTTTATATCCTCTATACGGAATTTGTTTTTATTATGTCTGAGATTGTTTTTTTGGCTTTGTTTGGGAGCTTGTGTGATGTGAGGGGTTAGCTGCAGATCAAAAGTGCAGGTGCAGGTCAAATGCACCTGCAATTGTACCAATTGTACCAACCAATTCAATTCAATTCAATTCAATTCAATTCAATTCAACTTTATTTATATAGCACCATTTCACAACAACAGTCATCTCATAGCACTATCAACTGTAGGGGGAACCCCCACAGTTGCAGAAAGACCCCAGCAATCAGGCGATCCCCTGTGAGCAAGCACTTGGCGACGGTGGAGAGGAAAAACTCCCTTTTAACAGGAAGAAATCTCCAGCAGAACCAGGCTCAGGGAGGGGCAGTCATCTGCTGCGACTGGCTGGGGGGTGAGGAGATAGAGAAGATGAAAAGAACAGACATGTAGAGAGCAAACAGCACGATGGGGACTCAATCTGTGGGAGAGAACAAACAAATGTTAATGACTAGCAAAAAAAAATATTTCATTGAGAGTGAGGAAAGGAGTGAGGCCCAGTGCATTACTGGAGGTCCCCCGGCTGACTAAACCTATTAGCAGCATAACTAAGGGAGGGTTCAGAAACACATGATCCCTCCCTAATTGTAGGCTATATCAAAAAGGTAGGTTTTAGCCCTATTCTTAAAAACAGAGCTCGAGTCTGACTCCCGAATCCAGATTGGCAGCTGGTTCCACAGGAGAGGAGCTTGATAACTGAAGGCTCTGCCTCAGAATCAGAATCAGAATCAGAATCAGAATGAACTTTATTGCCAAGCATGTAGAAAAACACATGAGGAATTTGACTTGACATTGGCGCGCATGTAAGCGCAACACAACGACACGGCAGCCGTAAACAAGGCGCCTCATGAAACAGTGATAGATAAGGGAAGAGGGTGAAAGGGAGAGGGGAACGACACAATGGGGGGGAGAGAAAAAAAACTTCGTTATCAGAATACAGCTTATGAATATTTAAGCAGATTATGATTACAATGAAAAAAAATCTCCCAGTGGCTCAGAGCAGACAATCAACCACAAAAACCAAAGTCCGAAGTCAAAGAGAGTCAGTGAATGGATGTGAATCTCAGTATAAATGAATCAGTGTGTTCGTGTATGTTGAATGCAGGTGGGTGTTTATCAGTAACTGGAGACAGCAAAAATCCTCCCTCAGCGGAGATGTTATGTCTTAGTGACTGAAGCTCAGAAGGGCATGTCCTTGGAGCATGGCAGATGGAATTTTCTGAGCCAGTCACATGTTGCTGTCCTTGAGAGTTCAGATTGCTGTGCACCAGATGTTTATGAAAGAAAGCCAAACAATTCTGCTGCTTATCATTCATCCTGGAGGAGTGAAGCTGAGGGGCGCCGAAACAAGGTCGAATAGCACAGACACTCAGAGAAAAACTTTCATCTCTTATGCATCCAGTGCTCCATAATTCCCATCGTTGCCAGGCTTTAAAATCTTTTCCTGTAGAGCTCCTAGGGCCATCCCGATGTTACCAATCTTTCTATTCAGTTCACCATTGGCCGCGATCAGAGTTCTCCCCAGCTGGTCAAATTGATGAAAGAGCTTCGCAGGGTCAGCATTTTGATAAGCTCTGTCCATCTTCTTCAATTTTCGATACACCAGGACTATCCCAAAGCCGATCAGTAGAAGTCCTGAGACCGTAACGCCGAATAGGTATAAGTCTTCCGCATCTTCAATTGAGAGATCGCACAGACACATGAGCTTCCAATTATGTGTGTCCCTTACATAACCCGCAGCAGCAGTACCCGCGGGACAGGTGGGCTCCCCTGGGCCCGATTTCCTAGTTGAAAAAAACTGTGTCAATTGCATTCAAAGCCCAGCTTATTAAATCCATAATTTCCGTTTGGATCAAGAATCAGCAGCAAAAGAGCGACGCAGACACAGACAGCAGCAAGCTGGGATTCAGTCAGTTAGGGAGGGAGGGAGGGTGAAGGAGGGAGCAAAAGAAAAGGCGACTGCTCTCTCTGAAGGGCGGAAGCAGAAAAAAAAAACCCAACAAAAAAAAAACATTGCACTTTTGGAGATTCTAGGTATTACAAGTAATCCTGCATTTTGGGAGCGTAGTGCTCTGTTAGGATAATACGGTAGTATCAGATCTTTTAAATAAAAAGGAGCCTGATTGTTTAGAGCTTTGTAAGTAAGAAGAAGGATTTTAAACTTAATTCTAAACTCTATGGGAAGCCAATGAAGGGAGGCCAGAACCGGAGAGATATGATCTCTCTTTCTAGTACCTGTTAAAACTCTTGCTGCAGCATTTTGGATCAGCTGAAGACTTTTTAAAGATGTTTTAGGACAGCCTGATAATAAAGAATTACAATAATCTAATCTCGAGCTAACAAAAGCGTGGATCAGCTTCTCAGCATCACTCTGAGACAAGATGCTCCTAATCTTGGCAATATTACGCAAATGATAGAAGGCAGTCTTAGAAACAAATTTAATATGTGAATTGAAGGACAAATCCTGATCAAAAATAACTCCAAGGTTCCTCACAGAGCTATTAAGAGAAAGAGTAACTGCATCCAAACTGAAAGTTTGATTTGGAAAGGAATTTCTAAGGTTTTTTGGACCTACAAGAATGACTTCAGTCTTATCTGAATTTAATAGCAGGAAATTACAAGTCATCCAAGCTTTGATTTCCTTAAGACAGGCTTCTAACTTGGCTAATTGATTACTATCATCTGGCTTCATTGACAGGTATAATTGTGTGTCATCTGCATAACAATGAAAATGTATACAGTGCTTTCTAATAATGTTGCCTAAGGGAAGCATATATAAACTAAAAAGAGTAGGGCCTAGCACAGATCCCTGTGGAACTCCATGACTAAGCTTTGAGTTGAAAGAAAACTCATTATTTACATGAACAAACTGGAACCTATCAGATAAATAAGATCTAAACCACTGCAATGAAGTTCCATTAAGTCCAACATAGTGTTCTAATCTATCAAGTAGAATATTATGATCGATAGTATCAAAAGCTGCACTAAGGTCTAAAAGGACAAGTACAGAAACCAGTCCATTATCAGATGCAATGAGGAGGTCGTTAGTGACCTTCGCTAAGGGTGTTTCAGTACTATGATGGATTCTAAACCCAGATTGAAACTCTTCAAGTAAACCATTTCCCTGCAGGTGGTCAAATAATTGCGTAGCAACAACTCTTTCTAAGATTTTTGAAATGAAAGGGAGATTAGAGATTGGTCTATAGTTAGCTAAAGCTCCTGGATCTAGCGTTGGCTTTTTGAGTAAGGGTTTAATTACAGCCGTTTTAAAAGCCTGCGGTACATGGCCTAAAGTTAATGAAGAATTGATTATATGAAGAATAAAGCTACCAATAAGTGGGAAGACTTCTTTAAATAACCTGGTAGGAATAGGGTCTAAAAGACAAGTTGAAGGTTTGGATGAGGAAACTATTTTGTCTAACTCACAAAGGTCGATTGGAGTAAACTCATCAAGACAGACATCAGTTGAAGGAGTTGTAGTAGTTACAGTATTTAAGTTAACTGTGGGAAGAATCTGATTGATTTTATCTCTAATGGATGAAATTTTATTATTGAAAAAGTTCATAAAGTCCTGACTAGTAAGCTCTAAGGGAATGCTAGGAGTGACAGAGTCCTGACTCTTTGTCAACCTGGCTACAGTGCTGGAAAGAAACCTGGGATTATTCTTGTTCTCTTCTATTAATGCAGAGTAATAACTCGTTCTAGCTTTTCTAAGAGATTTTTTATAAATTAAAAGATGATTTCTCCAAGCTAAATAGATTTCATCTAAATTAGTGGAGCGCCATTTTCTTTCTAATTGACGAGTCTTCTGTTTTAAGCTATGAGTTTCTGTGTTGAACCAAGGAGTTAGAAATCTCTGATTAGACTTTTTCTTTTTTAAGGGGGCCACCAAGTCTAGAGTCTGATGCAGAGAAGCTGTAACACTATCCACCATGTTATCAATCACAGAAGGAGCAAGCTGTCTATAGCTTATTTCCGTTGTGTTGATACATGGCATAGAGGAAACAATCTGCATAAATTTGGTAACAGCATCATCTGAGAGGCATCTACTGTAGTAATATTTTTCTTTAGGAGCCAAATAGTCAGAAATAGTAAAATCAAAGGTTAACAGACAATGGTCTGACAGTACAGGGTTATGAGGAGACACTACAAGATTTTGTATTTCTATGCCATATGTCAGAACAAGGTCCAATGTATGGTGGAGGTAATGAGTAGAATTTCCTACTTTCTGAGAAAACCCAATTGAGTCTAATATTGAATTAAATGCCACATTAAGGCAGTCACTATCTACATCCACATGTATATTAAAGTCCCCTACTATAATTATTCTATCAGATTTCAGCACTAAATCAGCTAAGAAATCAGCAAATTCGGATAAAAATTCTGAGTAGGTTGATGGGGGACGATAAACTATGGCAAATAAAATTGGGTTTAACCTAAAATTGCTAAAGTGCCCAATACTGAGGACCAGGCCCTCAAAGGAATTATAACATGTTTTTTGCTTTACATTAACTAGTAATTTGGAATGGTAAATTGTTGCTACTCCTCCTCTACGACCAGAATTTCTGGGATTTTGACAGTTTAAATAACCAGAGGGAGTTGATTCATTTAAGCCAACATAATCCTCTTGCCCTAACCAAGTCTGTGTAAGGGAAATTAAATCAATCTGATGATCAATTAACAGATCATGGACTAACAGAGACTTGGGAGTTAGAGACCTAATATTTAATAAACCACATTTAATTTTTAAATTATGAGGAGGAACAGAGGCCAAATCATTCAATTTAGAGGCTTTATGTTTAATTTGAGTTTTACCAATATTTTGCTTAATCACTTTGGGATGCTTATATATTATATTTTTATTTATTTTGGAGGGAGCAGACAATGATTCTCTGATGGGGAAGACAGGGGCTAAGTTGAGGGGTGGCGGATGAAGAGGAGCTGCAGAGAGGCGTGTAAGACTGCGACTCTGCTTCCTGGTCCCAACTCTGAGTAGTCATGGTTTTGGAAATTTGGATAAAAAAGATGCCAGATTGTTAGATAAATGAGAAGCACCATCCAAAGTGGGATGAATGCTGTCTCGTCTCATAAGACCAGGTTTTCCCCAAAATGAGCTCCAATTGTCAATGTAGCCCACGTCATTTGCAGGACACCACACAGACAGCCAGCGGTTCAAGGATGACGAGCGGCTAAACATGTCATCACTGGTCAGATTGGGGAGGGGCCCAGAGAATACTACAGTGGCAGACATCGTTTTTTCAGAGTTTATTTTGAGTTCTTTGCCTTTTGGGTTTTCTTTATTGGTATAATGTTGCTTTTTGGAATTCTATGCCGGTTATGTTTTTTAGTTTGTTTTCACATATTCAATATTGTTTCTTTGTATGATTTATCCTCCTGTTTTCATTCAGTGCAGTTTTGTTCTTATTTGAGTCCACTTTATTTTTCTTTCTTCCTTAAGAGTTGCAGTTGTCAGGAGCACTTCCAGGTTTTCCCTGGTGGTGGGAGGTGCTCCTGTCAAACTGTCAGCTCCAGGACGCACAACTGATTGTCCTTGTCTCCCCAGCCCGCTCTTATGATTCACACCTGTCATCATTTGTTTCATTTGTGTTTAACCATATTTAAGGGCTGTTATGTTCATTCCTCCTTGCTGGAGTCTTACGTTCTTCACCTTCTTCTCCACCAGAACCAGCCCTTCTTCTGGTGTGATATTGTAAGTTTTCTTTGTATTGTGGCGTAATCCCCACAACAGCTGGACAGGCACAGCAATGTGTGTATTAATGTCTACAGACAGCCCGCTTCTCCTGGCTTTGTCCGGCTCACTACTGTGATGTTAATGTGCCATTCATGCATTGTGTTCATGCTTCCTGTCCTTACTGTGTCTATACACTGATGACAATATGTAGATGTGCCTTGTAACCTCTTTTGTCCTGCAGTTCTGGAGCAGAGGCGAATCCTGGCCTGTAATCTCCTTATTGTTAAGTGTGTCTCTCAAATGCAAATGCCCATACCTACTGCTGTGAATGCCTTTCATGTATTGTCTGTAGTCAGGTATATATGCTGCATTATTCTGTAAATCTCTCTCTCATTCCTTCAACTGCTGCTGACACACACATCCTGTGTCTCTTTGCTGAGAGCCTGAGGACCCGCTCCAGTCTGCTCACACAAGGGCTGGAGCGGAGTTCCTGTGATGGCGGTATGATTTAATAAACCTATTTAAAACCCTCATCGCTGCCTTATTTTCCATGCCGCCGCACTGGTGACCCCGAGGAAGCACACGTTTTGTGCGACGCAACCTTCTGGTCTGGACAGCTACACTGGTGACCCCGAGGAAGCACACGTTTTGTGCGACGCAACCTTCTGGTCTGGACAGTTACGCTGGTGACCCCGAGAATGCACACGCTTTGTGCGACGCAACCTTCTGGTGTGGACAGCTACACTGGTGACCCGTTCTTCATGGTGAGATCTGCACGTCTGGGATCTGCACACCCACGCTGGGACCGGCCGCGCTCACAGCTTCTGACACACGATTCTGTGTCTCCACACGAGAGCGCATGCACCTCGTCCCCTCTCCACAACGGCGACCTCCATGGCCAACGGAGAATGCAGCGCGTGGACCTGAACACATCATGGCCGAGCGAGTGACAAAGATCGTCTCCTCCCTCTCACCACTCCAACGCATCTACACGAGCTCGAGGGACAAAGATCGTCTACTCACTTTCACCGTTCCAACACAATGAACAGGGATGATTAAGCACCCTGACCCTAGTTCTCTCCAGCTGGCCCACCCACGCACAGAGCCCCGGCACACGCACCGGGAGTTACGAAGGCGGCGCACCACGCACGGGACGCATACGGCTCTACAGACCCCCATCCTCCTTCGCCGCTGCACACAGGCCCTTCAGGGTTGCTCGCACACCTGAGGCACGCACGCAGCATGCTCGAAGGATTTGCTAATGGTCTCAGCCACGGCACACATAGGGAATTCGGCAGTCTGCGGTTCCCGAGGGCTTTAAGGTTGTGCCCGCACCTAAAGTCAACACGCCAAGTCCCTTTGCTTTTGTTTTTTCTTACAGCCGCCCCTGTTTTTCTTCACGGCCACTATTAATCCTTGCAGGACTTAATCGCGAGAGGAGCCAGTGACTAATTTTTCTTCTTGTGGATCTCCGCACGTTCAACGGGACAGCCCCTCGACATGTTGCGGACCAACAAGCAATTTTTGCGCGGCTCAGACGATTTCACCGTCCCTGGCCGGCATTTACTACCCCCCACCCCCCTCCACCTCCGCCTGCACAGAGCTTTCCCTGCTCGCTGCCAATGCCGGACTATCGAGGCCTCGGCCGCCTGCCGAGCCCCCTGGGGGGCAGCGTGTGGCGTAATCCCCACAACAGCTGGACAGGCACAGCAATGTGTGTATTAATGTCTACAGACAGCTCGCTTCTCCTGGCTTTTTCCGGCTCACTACTGTGATGTTAATGTGCCATTCATGCATTGTGTTCATGCTTCCTGTCCTTACTGTGTCTATACACTGATGACAATATGTAGGTGTGCCTTGTAACCTCTTTTGTCCTGCAGTTCTGGAGCAGAGGCGAATCCTGGCCTGTAATCTCCTTATTGTTATGTGTGTCTCTCAAATGCAAATGCCCATACCTACTGCTGTGAATGCCTTTCATGTATTGTCTGTAGTCGGGTATATATGCTGCATTATTCTGTAAATCTCTCTCTCATTCCTTCAACTGCTGCTGACACACACATCCTGTGTCTCTTTGCTGAGACCCTGAGGACCCGCTCCAGTCTGCTCACACAAGGGCTGGAGCGGAGTTCCTGTGACGGCGGTATGATTTAATAAACCTATTTAAAACCTTCACTTCGCTGCCTTATTTTTCCTTGCCGCCGCAGTATGTTGGATTTAGTTTTGAGCACGGGTTTGATGTTGTGTTTTTGTAATAAATTCACTAACTGCAGTCCTGTGCATGGGTCTCTCCTTTCTGCCCTGAGGGGCAATTTATGACAATTACTAGGGGTGTTGGAAAAAATCAATTCACATAAGAATCTAGATTCTCATTTTACTCGATCCAGAACAGATTCACAAAAATTAAGAATCGATTTTTATTATATTTTTGCAGTGGTGCCGGGGTTCCGTCATGTGACGCGTATTGCCGCTTCATGATACACAATTACACATTGACACTGGCAATGCAGGAGAATCACGCAGAGTAGTTTACAACACTAGCAGCCGGATGAAACAGTCGTAATAAAGTAAAAATGGAGCAGCAAGAAATTCGGGACAGGTCCGTCTGCAGCTCTTAAACTCCGTTGTTAAGTTACACCCCTTCAACTAGTTAAGGCTGAATTACACTTCTGCGTTGACACTACGCAGCTCTGACATCATCGACGCAGCAACAACGTGTGCTCCTATTGCATCGCCCGATGTGCACCTCTCCAGAGAAGCAGAGGTGCACGTCGGGAACACAGGCTGCAAGAGCTGTGATTGGTCTGCTTTGCTCCTTCACATTTCCTGGTTACTCTCCCTCAGCAAGTTATGCCCCCACGTTATGTCACTCCACAAAATGGCTGGCCGTAGCTGACCATGCAAATATGGCTGAGTCAGCACTGGGCTGGTCATACACAAATTCAGGTGTTGTAGCCTTGTAGCCGACGACAGCCACACATTTCAAAGGATGAATGTAAAAGAATCTAGAAATGAGAGTTGAGTCCATAGACGGTAAAAAAAAGGTTTATAGTCTAGTCTTTGGATGACATTTGTTTACGTGACCACGCACTACCCCGTTGCCCAGCAACCCTGACAGCCGCAGTTGAGGGGTTTTTTGCGAACATTTTTTGACGGCAATTGAAGCAGAGTTCTTTTTATTGAATAAAAACCAAATCTTGTTATTGACTAAAAACAGACAAAAATTTTGATAATGAACAGACTTGTAGAAGAGCTTGAAATAACGAGGCGATGTGATTCATAAACCAAAGTTTATTATCAGCTCCTCTAACAAGTCTCATCTAGGTGCAGCAGCAGAAGAAGTGAGAGAGCGAACACCTTCGGCTCTACGAACTTATACTCGCACGTAACAAAAGACATGCATATCAAAAGCTGACATCCCTCACTATCTTAATCCCCTCTTTTGTCTTCGTACCCCTCCACTTGGCCCTGGGGGGTCAGGGCGACCTATCCGGTCTCCACCGCAGTGCCTCGGATGCTCTTTGATCTTCACTGGCGGTTGAGACCTCTTTGTCCTGTTCTGAGGTGTGAAGTCACTTTACATATGTAATCACCAAACATTCTCACATGCTTATACATATGTAGGTTATGGGATATATGATTAATATAGACCACAGCCCCCCACCAAATGACTAAGAAAAGGACAATAGAAAAATTCACAGTTTAAGATAATTATTATGACATACTAACTGCTACACCTCTTGACACAGAAGAAACTTTCCAGCAGCCATGCTCCTAAGAGAGTTCAGTGGTAATCATAACAGCATAGTAATATCACAAGTCAGTCCTAAACTGTTACAGCACAATTAGTGAACAACTGTTGAGTAGTTTGCATCAGTCCCTGTGCCGTCTGGGTTTTAATCTTCTCCCGAATCTGCTGTGGGTCCGCTTGGGCGTCCTGGTGGGACCTTCCTGTAAGGAATCTGCAGCTTGGGGAGGAGAGTGATTATTTGTTCCCTGCAGGGGGGCTGAGTCTTTTCTCTTGGGGGGTCTACCCCGCCGAGGTGCTCTCGCCAACCGTGCAGGCTCGTCTCTCAACAAGAAGGCAGGTTTAAGTCTGTCAATGCTGACTGTTTCTTTTCTATCCCCAAAATCAAGCACAAAATGCTTATCACCAGGTTCCAGCACTCTGAATGGTCCATCATATGGTGGGCGGAAGGTTGGTTTTAAAGCTTCATGCCTAACAAAAACGAATTCAGCGTTTTTTAAAGCTTGGGGGACAAAAACCCGTGGAAAAGAGTGATGTGCCGGTCCGGGGAGAGAGTCCGGTCCATTGCTGCCTAAAACCTCGGGGCTGGAAGATGCCCTGGCTCTGGGTTCTCTGGTAAAAATTCACCTGGGAGCCTGAGAGGTTGTGCAAAAACTAATTCTGCTGGGGAGGCGTCTAGATCTTCTTTAGGCGCAGCACGCAACCCCAATAAAACCCAGGGAAGTTTATTTACCCAATTTGTATCCGTTAGTGAGGCTCTGAGGGCGGCCTTTAAAGATCTGTGAAAACGCTCGCATAACCCATTAGCCTGAGGGCGATAAGCGGTGGTGCAGTGAATTGTCGCCCCTAAGCTGCTGGCCATGGCTGACCAAAGCTCTGAGACAAATTGAGGCCCCCTATCGGACGTGATGTCCGATGGGACGCCGAAACGTGCCACCCAGTTTGTCAAAAAAACGTGAGTGACTTCCTCCGCTGTGGTTGACGCCAGAGGGATTGCCTCCGGCCAGCGCGTGGTGCGGTCTATTATTGTTAACAGATGTGTGAAACCTTGGGAGGAAGGTAGTGGCCCCACGAGGTCGACATGAACGTGGTCGAACCTTCTAGCAGGGATTCGAAAAGGCTCTAGAGGGGCTTTTGTGTGTTTGTATACTTTGGCGCGCTGACAAGAAATGCAAGTCTTTGCACATTCTTTTACGTTTTTGCGCAGGCCAGGCCACACAAACTTTTCGGCAACCATTTTAACCAAAGCGCGCACACCTGGGTGCGCGAGGGAGTGAATCGAGTCGAAAATACGGCGGCGCCATGCAGCTGGGACTAACGGGCGAGGTCGGCCGGTTGAGATGTCGCATATTAGGGGGGGCACTCCGTCGCGTAAACCCCTTTCCTCCAGCCTTAACCCTGTTGGTCCAGACAGGAGCGCGCGCACATCCGCGTCACTACTTTGCTCCTCCGCCATGGCTGCATAATCTATCCCTGCATGGATTGGGGCCGCGTATGTGTCCGCGTTGGCGAAGAGTTCTGCGGCTGAGGTAGTATAATCTGTCTCCTCGTGCTCTGGCGATGTCACAGCGCGAGAGAGACAGTCTGCTACCACGTTAAGTTTGCCTGCCACATGTCGAATGCCTGTGGTGAACTCTGAAATCGCAGCTAGCTGTCTCTGTTGCCTGCCTGACCACGGTTCGGAAATTTTAGCCATCGCAAAGGTGAGCGGTTTGTGGTCTACAAAAGCCGTGAAACGCCGCCCCTCCAACCAGAACTGGAAGTGGCGGATGGATAAATGAAGCGCTAGCAGCTCCCTGTCAAAAGTGCTGTATTTACGCTCAGTTTGGTTTAGCGATTTGCTAAAGAATGCCAAAGGTTGCCAGATTCCACTGACGTGTTGTTCTACAACTGCCCCTATGGCCAGGTCTGAAGCGTCTGTGGTTAGCGCAATGCGGGCCGAGGGATCGGGGTGAACCAACAATGTGACATCAGCTAGGGCACTTTTTACTTCCGCGAAGGCGCGTTCGCGCTCCGGGGTCCATTCGACCGCGTTGGAAGTTTTTTGTTTTCTGAGTGCGTCATATAGGGGCTGCATGAGCTGAGCTGTGTGGGGGGGGAAACGGTTGTAAAAATTAACCATTCCCAAAAATTCTTGCAGCGATTTGACCGTTTGTGGCCATGGGAAACTTTTTACTGCGTGAACTTTGTCTGGCAGTGGGACTGCCCCCTTCGGTGAAACTCTGTGTCCTAAAAAATCAATTTGAGACACGCCGAATTTGCATTTGGCTGGATTGATTATTAACCTGTGCTCTTCTAGTCTCTGAAAAACCATAGTGAGATGCTGCTCGTGTTCTTCCTCAGACGAGCTGGCTACCAGCATATCGTCGAGGTAGACAAACACGAAGGGGAGGTCGCGTAATACCGCGTCCATCATCCGCTGAAAGGTTTGAGCGGCGCCTTTGAGGCCGAAAGGCATCCGCAAAAATTCAAAAAGACCGAAGGGGGTTATTACAGCTGTTTTAGGAATGTCTTCCGCTCGAACTGGGACTTGATGATAGCCGCGGACCAGGTCTATTTTTGAAAAAATGCGCACACCCGCCAGATGTAGTGAAAAATCTTGAATGTGAGGAATTGGGTAGTGGTCATGCGCTGTTGCATTGTTTAATCTGCGGTAATCGCTGCACGGTCTCCAAGAACCGTCGGATTTCGGGACCATGTGAAGTGGTGACACCCAGGGGCTTTTCGAGCGCCTGATAATGCCTAATTTTTCAAGGGTGGTAAACTCGTCCCGAGCTATGGCGAGCTTGGTCGCGTCTAAGCGCCGAGCTTTGGCGAATACGGGTGGGCCCGTTGTGGGAATAAAGTGTTCGACCCCGTGTTTAGCCACTGTGGCTGAGAATTTGGGAATTGTGAGTGCTGGAAATTGGGTGAGGAGTTGATCAAACTTACCTCCTGCTGTGGTGACGCTGGCTTGCACGGGTGGTGGAGAAACTCGAGCTGAGCAGGGAATAGAAGCAAAGGACAGTGCATTAACCAAGCGTCTGTTCGCTAGATCAACTAATAACCCATGTGCACACAAAAAATCTGCGCCCAACAAGTTAAAACTCACCGCCGCTACAACAAATGTCCATCTGTAGTTGCGGCCGTGGATGCGGAGGGGCAGGCTCTTTTCGCCAAAAGTGTCGATGATGGAGCCGCTGGCTGCCACCGCTCCATTGCCCCGGGTGCCCATGGCCCGATCTGCTTGGGAGGGCATGACAAAACTTAGTTGAGCTCCCGTGTCGATAAGGAACTGCTTGCCGGTGTGTCCGTCCGTCACATATAAAAGCTTGCTTTTTTCGCCGAGAACCGCCGCTGTTAACAGTTCTCGGCTTTGGCGTTTTCCCGAAATCGTGAATTTGCAGGGGGGAACGCATTTGTAAGCCTTCTCGGCGAAGCGGTGGTGGTAATAACAACGTCGCTCCGTCTGTTACGTCTTGGCCGTGTCGCTGTCACCGCGGGCTGATTCTGCTCGGTGGTTTGTGGCTCCCCGTGGCTCCAGACATCAGCGTTAAGGTCTGCGGATGCTGCTGTGGGTGTCTGTTCCTTGCAGGCGTTGACGAGCCGTTGAGCTTCGTGAGCCAGCGTGCGGAAGTCCTGCTGGTTGCTGCATCGCATGTTGGCAAGCGTCCCTCTCATGTGTGGCGGCAGCGTACTGAGGAATATGAATTGGAAGAGGAAGTTGTCATTGTCCTCTTCTTTAAGTTGCAGCAAGTCCTCCATGAGGGCCTTGGGTCTGCATCCTCTGTGGCCGTAGACCGCCAGGATCCTCTTGGCTCTCTCCTCGGCTGAGGGGACGAAATTTGCCACGATGGTCGCTTTCAGTTCTTTATATTTGTCCTGGGCCGGCGGCTGCTGGATTATGCTCCGCGCACATCTCGAAGTGGCGGCGTCGAGTTTGGCGACGATGTGATAGAACTTTGTATCGTCAGCCGTGATGCCCGCAAGTGCAAACTGGGCTTCAGCTTGCTGAAACCACGAGGCGGGGTCTTCCTGCCAGAAGTCCGGCAGCTTGACGGTGACGGCGTTTGTGTGGACCGTCACTGATGTGTCCGCAGGGTGAGAGTGCCTTCCTTCGGCTCTCTCAGGGGCGCTGGTGCTTGGTTGAGCCCTCTCTATCACTTCTGCCGTGGGGGAACGTCGTCCATCTGTTCCCCTGTCTGCATGGACGCCGGCGTCTGCCTGGGTCGCCACAGATGAGTCGATCGCGGGGGAACGCCTCTGGTCCATCCTCGCGTCAGGGTCACCAGTGTAGAAGAGCTTGAAATAACGAGGCGATGTGATTCATAAACCAAAGTTTATTATCAGCTCCTCTAACAAGTCTCATCTAGCTGCAGCAGCAGAAGAAGTGAGAGAGCGAACACCTTCGGCTCTACGAACTTATACTCGCACATAACAAAAGACATGCATATCAAAAGCTGACATCCCTCACTATCTTAATCCCCTCTTTTGTCTTTGTACCCCTCCACCTGGCCCTGGGGGGTCAGGGCGACCTATCCGGTCTCCACCGCAGTGCCTCGGATGCTCTTTGATCTTCACTGGCGGTTGAGACCTCTTTGTCCTGTTCTGAGGTGTGAAGTCGCTTTACATATGTAATCACCAAACATTCTCACATGCTTATACATATGTAGGTTATGGGATATATGATTAATATAGACCACAAGACTAAAAGAAAACTATAAAAATAAAATCATCACAATAAATCTGGACTCAAATTAGATGTCAAAAGTAAAATGCATAAATGGTAATTTAATTTCTAGCTTTAATGGATGAAAAAATAGATAGTTTTAGTTGACTAACACTGGATGGAAGTTTATTTTTTTTGCTTGTTTGTTCTTAAATTATTGCGTTTACGTTACCTTTTACTGGAGAAGCTTCACCAGGCAAAGGACCATGACCAGATAATCACCCAGAGCTGAAAGAAGTGGAAAAAGTTCTAAGTCCTCCCGCTGAACAACACACACTGCACCACTTTAACTCCCAGCAAATTCTGAATGGGCAAAAAAATAAATAAATCATGAAATTTTGTAACAGCATTTTATTTTGTTTTATAATTTTAATTTGTTTTTTAAGTCTCCGAAGAATTTAGATACTTAGGTTTATATTTGTGCAGGTTTAAAATTAATACCACTTATGTATCAATTGCGTTCAGTTCTTATTGAATTTGTTTATTGCATTAAGTTAAGGTATAGGTAACTGTACATTGACTGCATACAGTCAGGTAGCACTACTATTTAAATGGATGTTCAAAGTATTTGTGAAACAATTTACTTTTGTTTTGAAATGAATAACCTATATTTCTAGAATGCTGGAGGGTGACCAAATCTACATACTGTACATGTGATTTCTTGTTTTTTATTTTTAATAAATTTGCAAAAATCTAAAAAAAAAACAACAAAAAAACTTTTTTCACGTTGTCATTATGGGGTATTGTGTGTAGAATTTTAAAGAAAAAATGAATTTAATCCATTTTGGAATAAGTCTTTAGCATAACAAAATGTGGAAAAAGTGAAGTGCTGTCAATACTTTCCGGATGCACTGTACTTCGGCCCCTCAAAATATCTCTGCACATACCTGCAATTGTTGTAAGGGGAGAAGCTTTATGTTGTTAAATTATTTGCAGTTATGCATCTTTTAAACAGGAATGTGATCATATGACTAATTATTCTATTCCCGTTTTATATGTAACGTACTGCTTAGCTTTACCATTTCTTTGGGGAATGGTACAAGACTTGCACATGTTTAACTGGACTGTCTGTGCTGCTGTTGTTTGACTGATCATGGCGGGCCGCCTGGACTAAAAATGCCAGGGCCATTTTTTCTGACCCAGTCCAGCCCTGGCTGGACATCTTTATGGTGGAAACAGTTTGAGAATCTGACAATTATCAGTGTAACTAATACTGTACAGCAGTCCCACTACAGGGCCTCAGTGAAATCCCACTTAATGCTAGAGCAAATATAACTGGCTATTTAATCTGGTTTAATTGCTCTCTTGACCACTTTCCTGAGAGAGTCCAGGCTGCAGCTGTCAATAGACCCCAAAGCGTGGTGGGCTCATTTCACTGTTGTGAGAATGTAGGTCACACTTGTACAAAAGGGCTGTTGGGACCTCTGCTGACCCAGAGCCAAACAGGAAAAGTATGTTTTTTTATTTAATGGAAAGCAAATTAAGCTCTTTGCATGCCCTGCAGGAATGGATTAATACACAGGGTTGCAGCAACAGTAAGAAATAGATTTTTTATATCAGCTAAGAGATAACCAAAGAGTATTTATTCAGGGGCGCTGCATGGGTGAGGTTGTTATGTAATCATCATTTTATTGTACTCTCCTCAGCGCAGTTGTAGTTTGTTTTTTAAATTCTTTGGCTGGTTTACAGGGGAAAATCTGACAATGTGTCTGTCAGTCAGAGGCTGGACAAAAGCCCAGATCCAGCTAAAAAAGGCACGAAGAGAGTTTCACTGCTGAGCTCAGGTGCTTTTAATAGAAACTGTGAAGAAATAGCATATTGCTTCCTCATGTCTCACTAAGATCCCAAGAGACAGAGGTGTTTCTTTTTTCTTGCATACATATGTATGGAGGGGGGGATGAAAAGTTCATAGTGGTCAAATTTGACCAAATGTGGTTTGTTTTTCAGCATAGTCTCCCCTTTGGTCCACACACTTTTTCCATCGGTGTCGCAGCACTTGGATCCCTGTGGTTGAAAAATAAACCACATTTGGTCAAATATGACCACTATAAACCTTTCAGTCTATGAACTTTTCAGCTCCCCCGTGTACATGCTGTGAAGCCATATGAAAAGTGAAGCCAAGTGAGAAGTACATTACAACTACTGATGGTAAGCAGATGGTGACACCAGATGGCAAAAGATCAGTTGAATGCAAGCGGATGGTAACATGAAAACATGAAATACTGGATTGCTGGCAAAATTATAATTTTCTTGTGAGTATATAGGAAAAAATAGAGAAGTTGCCTCTACTGTAGAGTACCAGTCATCCTGGTGCTAACAGGGCAATAAATGAAACAACCTTTTCCAAAAAGGTCAAGGTCTTTTTGGGCCACTGAAACACAAGAGCTGAACACATGTTGAAACTAGAGGACACCCAGAGAGTCCACACCAACACCAAGACACTATCTGCCAGTGTTAAAGAAATTGAAAAAGTGTTCATCTGCATCCTGACTGGGATCACTTCCAAAACCTAACGTGTTCATCCGTAGCCCAAGGGGCACCTCTGGCAAAAGTTTCACCAAAATCCATCCAGTAGTTTTTGCATAATCCTTCTCACAAACAGAAAAACAAACTTAATCATATTACCTCCTTAGTAGAGGTAATTAAGGATGAGACGCCTCCTTAGTTTATCTTGTCCTTGGAGGTTTGTTGAATATAACGTGAGGACTAATAATTGCATCAAGAATGTAAAGTATTGTAATATATAGCCACCAAAGTCGAGCCCAATAAGCAAAACATTGCCCATGTCTTGTACCTTCTGTGGAAATCCCAAGAGTGTCATGGTGCTGATTTCACAACTATGCACACAGTTGAAAGAATTTACCTCCTCCAGGAACAACCAGCTGTTTTCAGCACCACCTGAATCTAACTGGTGCCCAGTTTGATGAGCTGATAACGAGGATCAGTGGTAGGATTTCACAGCTGTTTACAAATTAAACAAGGACTCTTTTTAAGCTGTGGATTGCCTACCCACTCGTCTCTGGTGTGGTTCAACCTCATTTTTAAATTTAATCATAGTTTATGTTTCATTATTTTATTTTGCTGACTGGTATGGCGACCAAGCATTAAGCAAATTTTTCACCCAAGTTGAGCAGAATTTCACCCATTTAGACATGGATTCACATGTATTTGTGCTTTTCTATTGATTTTGTACAGAATTGGTTCACATCTGGTATGAACACGCCTGTCATTAAAACAGCCAAAGTGGCTGATGTCACTGCATTTATGTTCATATTTTATATACAATTTATATCAGTTGAAAGCAAATATAGCATAGTGAATTTAAAAATTATTGATGTAAATCTCATTCCAAAGAGTTGACTCTTCAGTGATAATTGAAACACAAAAATTGATAACCTGCTATACAGTGGTGTGAAAAAGTATTTGCCCCCTTCCTGATTTCTCATTTTTTTGTATGTTTGCCACACTGAAATGTTTCAGATCATCAAATTTAAATATTAGACAAAAATTACACAAGTAAACACAAAATGCAGTTTTTAAATGAAGGTGTTTATTAAGGGTAACAAAAATCCAAACCTACGTGACCCTGTGTGAAAAAGTGCCCCCCCCCACCCAGAACATAAATTAACTGTGGTTTATCACATCTTTGGAAAGCTGAGTTCAATTTCTCTAGCCACACCCAGGCCTGATTACTGCCACACCTGTTCTCAATCAAGAAATCACTTAAATAGGACCTGTCTGACAAAGTGAAGTAGATCAAAATATCCTCAAAAACTAGACATCATGCTGCGATCCAAAGAAATTCAGGAACAAATGAGAAAAATAATTGAGATCTATCAGTCTGGAAAAGGTTATAAAGCCATTTCTAAAGCTTTGGGACTCCAGAGAAACACAGTGAGAGACATTATCCACAAATGGCGAAAACATGGAACAGTGGTGAACCTTCCCAGGAGTGGCCGGCCAACCAAAATTATCCCAAGAGCTCAGTGACGACTCATCCAAGAGGTCACAAAAGACCCCACAACAACATCCAAAGAACTGCAGGCCTCACTTGCCTCAGTTAAGGTTAGTGTTCATGACTCCACCATAAGAAAGAAACTGGGCAAAAATGGCCTGCATGGCAGAGTTCCAAGACGAAAACCACTGCTGAGCAAAAAGAACATAAAGGCTCATCTCAGTTTTGCCAGAAAACATCTTGATGATCCCCAAGACTTTTGGGAAAATACTCTGTGGACTGACAAGATAAAAGTTGAACTTTTTGGAAGGTGTGTGTCCCATTACATCTGGCGTAAAAGTAACACAGCATTTCACAAAAGGAACATCATACCAACAGTAAAATATGGTGGTGGGAGTGTGATGGTCTGGGGCTGTTTTGCTGCTTCAGAACCTGGAAGATTTGCTGTGGTAAATGGAACCATGAATTCTGCTGTCTGCCAAAAAATCCTGAAGGAGAATGTGCGGCTATCTGTTTGTGACCTCAAACTGACGTGCACTTGGGTTCTGCAGCAGGACAATGATCCAAAACACACCAGCAAGTCTACCTCTGAATGGCTTAAGAAAAACAAAATGAAGACTTTGGAGTGGCCTAGTCAAAGTCCTGACCTGAATCCGATTGAGATGCTGTGGCATGACCTTTAAAAGGTGGTTCATGTTCGAAAACCCTCCAATGTGGTTGAGTTACAATTCTACAAAGCTGAGTGGGCCAAAATTCCTCCACATGTCATGAATGCCCCTTTCAGGGCATTAATGAGGCGCCAGGAGCCAGTAGTAAGTTTGTCTGTTTATTTAACAAAAGAATAAAGTAATGAGCCACGTGGGGCAAAACACCTACATAAACTAGAACACAAAATAGTAAACACATCAAACGTGAAGTTGCAGCGAGGACGGAACCTACGCTGTAAAACATACACAAGTCGAAGCAGAGATGAATCCAAATACAGAGGGAAGACTGGAGTTGGGGTTAGGAACTCCAGTCCAGGAACACGAATGTGTAGGTCGCAGCGAGGAGTGAGCCTCAGCTGCTCCCTTAAATACTAAACCCAAACGTAGAGCAACCACACAGGAAGGGGGAACGTAATTAATGAAATAACGGACAGCTGTCACGATGCTGGCTTGGCTTTGACAGCCGGAAGTATGGCCATGACGCTGTCACAATAAAAGCCCTGGAAAGGCATTAATAACAAACCCGAAATAAAATGGGAGAAAAGGGAAAATACTGAGTAACCCAAGCACGGATGGGATCAGTGCTCACATCACCACAGTACCCCCTGTTCAAAGAGCGCATTCCAGGCATCTAACGTAACATCCAAGCCCCCCCCCCCCCAACCATAAGGCTACCAGGACCGACCCAGGGAGGGTGGAGGGGGAAACAGGCCAGGAGAAAGAGAACCAAAAAACAAAAAATGTCTACAGCGACACCCAGAGGAGGAAAAAAACCACAAGGAACGGGTAACAACATGGATAAAACATAAAATGGCGTGGCTTAACACAGAAGTGACCCAAAACTAGATACACACTTCAACCAGAGAAATACTCAAATACATCATCATCATCATCATCATCATCATCATCATCATCATCATAGCAGTCTGTCGTGGGCGACAATGACTGTTTCATTTAGGTCTGATCAGATTCCCCCACACAGCTCTGCCCCTTAGCCTTCTGCTGCCAGGAACTCCTCTGTCTATGGCCAACTTCCAAGTTTCTTTTTACAGTGTCTTCAAATCTAAGCCTTGGTCTACCCTGACTGTGTTTGCCCTCGCATAACTGTGAGTAGAGTAACTGCCGAGGGAGACGCTGGTGGTCCATCCTCTCAACATGTCCGAGCCATCTCAGGTTCATCTGTATTAGCATGTCCTCCATTGATGGTAGACCAGCTCGTTTCAACACTTCTATGTTGGTTATCTTGTCTTTCCATGAGATGTTCATTATGGCTCAAAGGTGTCTCATCATGTACGAACCTGGAGCCTCGATGACAAGGACCGGAGCTGACTCGTCTCCGGTGACCCTGGGAGAAGGCTCAGATAGACAGGGAGAACAGGGGTCAGGATCACCGGCAGCGGCAGAGCTCGGTGAGACGAGCTCGGATGCAGTGGTCGGCTGCACCCGGCTCTTCTCCCCAAGAGACAGGCAAGAATGCTCCCGAACAGAAAGCAGGAAGACAAAATACAGCACTTGCCTGATCTTGGGCTCCACTGCCGTCCAGGACTCTGACGATCCAGGCTCAATGATTTGGAGGTCCATTCCTGGTTCTGACTCAACTCCAATGGGCTCCGCAGCCGGCATGATGGTCCTCACAGTCTGGGAACCTCCTGGCGCTGAAGCCCATGCCGAGGGCCCGCACGGCGTGGAGGCAGGGGATTTGTGACCTGCTGGGGCCGACTGCTCCTCCATGGAGACCCGGGGGCCCTTAATCGTTGGCTCAGGCTCCAAACGACAGTCAGGCCTCCTCCTCTGCCTGTGACGCAGCTGTGGGACTGGAACCAGGCTCTCCAGGGCCGCAGGCTCCTCCTCCGTCCAACGGTCTACTCCTGGCACCGGGGACGCTCAGAGAGAAGGGAAGGAGACACAAAGGTTGCAGGTTCAATGTTTATGGCTGCAGCAGGTGGTGGGAGCTCAGAGGACTGTGAACCCCGAGCCCCACCCCCAGGAGTCAGACAAGGCAATTCATTATACTGAGGTTTAGAATGAAACAACACTTGCCTGTTCTCCCGAGGAACGATGGTGTCTGCTGCAGTGGGCTTGGTTCTCTCCTTTCCCCTATGGATGGTGAAGGAGGACCCCCCGGGAAGATGAGGATGAGCTACTCCCACAGGATCAAAGACAGGCGCAGCCTTAGCAGGACTCGCTGGGCTCACAGCCACTGAAGAAAGTGCCGTGGAGGAGGGAGGAGCAGCCGAAGCAGTCCGGGGACGAGGAGCTGATGGAGCAGCGGGGAAGGACAACCCGGAAACTGAGGCTGCTGTCTTTCCCTTCCGTCGAGATGCGGGGAAAACAGCTGGCTGGGAGGCAGAGTTCCAACAGTGGCCTGGAACAGGATCCGGACGGGGACCTCGCAAAGGAACGGCAATGGGTGGAGCCAGATGAGGACACCCTGGGCTCACAGCAGCTGACAGAAGCACCGAGGAGGAGGGAGAAGCAGCTGAGGCAGTTCGGGGATGTGGAGCTGACAGAACAGTGAAATAAGATGACCCGGAGGCTGGGGCTGGTGTCCTCACCTTGCGTCGTGGCGCGGGAGAAGCAGCTGGCTGGGAGATGGAGCTCTTCTGACGACCTAGGACAGAGTCCAGATGGGAACCTCGCTGAGGACTGGCCCGCTCAGGAGACTTCCCCCTCGTTGGGACGACCATGTCCCGGGGAGGAAGTGGAGGCTCCTTGGCTGCATTCTCGATCTGTTCCCACAGCACCACTATCACGACACTCTGTCCTTGCCCTCCGGAAACGAGGTCAGGTGATAGCGCTTTAGCGTCCTTTGTGCGAGGTCCAGGTACCAATATGTGGAGTTGGAGGGAATGAGCAGATGGGTGTTGGACAGGAGATCATCAACCTCCCACAACCACTCGGGGCAAAACCCACACTCGAATGCCGACATCTTTCCCAAAAATACTGGCACCCAGAGAAGGGAAAAACTCAAGCCCAAACAAACTTACTGAGGCTGGCACCTCTCTTGGCTGCGACCTACTCTCATGAATGCCCCTTTCAAGGCATTAATGAGGTGCCAGGAGCCAGCAGTAACTTTGTCTGTTTATTTAACAAAAGAATAAAGTAAAGAGCCACGTGGGGCAAAACACCTACATAAACTAGAACACAAAAGAGTAAACACTGACATCAAACGTGAAGGTGCAGCGAGGACGGAACCTATGCTGTAAAACATACACTTACACGAATCAAAGCAGAGATGAATCCAAATACAGAGGGAAGACTGGAGTCGGGGTTAGGAACTCCAGTCTAGGAACACGAATGTGTAGGTCACAGCGAGGAGTGAGCCTCAGCTGCTCCCTTAAATACTAAACCCAAACGTAGAGCAACCACACAGGAAGGGGGAATGTAATTAATGAAATAATGAAACAGCTGTCACGGCGCCCGCTCAGCTTTGACAGGCGGATGTATGGCCGTGACGCTGTCACAATAAAAGCCCTGGAAAGGCACTAATAACAAACCCGAAATAAAATGGGAGAAAAGAGAAAATACTGAGTAACCCGAGCGCGGATGGGATCAGCGCTCAGATCACCACACCACAGCGCTGTAAAAGACTCATTGCCAGTTATCACAAACACTTGATTACAGTTGTTGCTGCTAAGGGTGGGCCCAAGCAGTTATTAGGTTTAGGGGGCAATCACTTTTTCACACAGGGCTATGTAGGTTTGGATTTTTTCCTTAATTATAAACACCTTTATTTAAAAACTGCATTTTGTGTTTACTTGTGTTATCTTTGTCTAATATTTAAATTTGTTTGATGATCTGAAACATTTGTGACAAACATACAAAAAAAAACGAGAAATCAGGAAGGGGGCAAACTTTGTTTTTTACACCACTGTATATATAAATCAAAGGTATGAATGACAGGGATTTGCAATCAGATGTAAAATTAAGTGAATTTGTGTACTTTGTGTATGCATAAAGTCAAGACTGTTCTCCAACAGTAAACACCCCATGTGATTGTTTTTACCAGTAGTGATTACGACTTACGTATATGTATTTTCTGACATTAAAGGTGCCTTCGCACCAAATGTGAACGAGCGGCGCAAATCCATACAAAGTGAATGGAAAGAGGTGAGCACACACAAAAGTGCACATTCACGCATTCACGTCCGAGGGATAGTGCCATCATCTGAGTAAAAGTATCAACACTGGAGAGTAAACTAGTTTGAAAATGAGACTGCCACTCACCTGGAGACAAAAGGACCAGGAGCGCTTCAGCTGAATCGGGATGTCAGAGTTATTTACCCACGGATTCCTGCCACAGACATGCTAACAAGACTAGTGTAACTGATATCATCCTGCGCAGTTCGCCCACTCAGGGACACGAACCCGCGACCTACCAGTCAACTACACAGTTCGAGCATGGGAGACACAGCACGATCGCGCTGAGCTAAAGGTCCGACCGATAGCTCAGCGCTACCGATACTGTATGAGGCTTTTCGGGAGGGAGGTTTACTAACGTTCTACGCCGAACAGTGCTAGTTGGCATCCGTTACACTAGCAAGCTAGCAATGGAAACACCCATCTTGTGAAGTTTTGGAGGTAGGAGCAACATTTTCAGGGGAGCCCCCCCATCAAATAATGTAAACCTTGTTATTTTGGGGATTTCCACAGCAGATTGAACACAGCTGCAGAAGTTATAAAGGCAACTTCACCTGTCTGCATCTCACTCAGACGGTGAATTCATTTCGTGTCTTTACATTGAGTTATAATGTATTTGTGCTGCACAAAAAATTCCCCCGTTCGCGTTTGGTGTGAAGGCACCTTAAGAGTGCATCCCAATTAACCCCTTCACCCTAAGGGGTAGGGTGAAGGGGTGAACTGGGACGCACCCTAAGTGACCTCTAGTGGTCATGGAAATAGCAAGTGACATGGCAGGAGATTGCAGTGGTAAAGTGTGTAAAGTAGACCCTCCACATTTTCTTAACTGTATCCGTTACGACAGCCTTAACAAGCTAAAAATGTGTGTTGAGTGTATAAATTCAAATGGAGTTGTGAACTTAAAAGTGTAAGACAGCAGTGAGCACAAGGCAAACTGGGCACTTAAACACCGCACTCCAGGGTGGGAGCTGTATTTTAGTTCCATCTGCCATCCCCGTCCCAATTTTCTACTCCGATTTAAAGGAGCTGTACGTAGCTTTTCAATAATTCCAACTGTCAACACCAGGTGCCATCACTCTGCCAAGAAATATGAATCTCTATGTGACTCAATATGTAGTAGTAGTAGATTAGTTTATTTGACAGGGACAGTGCAATAAACATAGACAATTAATCAAAGACAATCAATCTGATGTGTTGCACATAGAGTGTATAGCTATTAGCTAATTTGCAACTCTTGTCCCTGGATGGGCTTTAGAAAAAAGAATCAAGATAAAAAATATACACAATAACCACATACATCAATGCAGAAAAATTATAAATACACAATTACATATATATACAATACATGTGCATCTCAATAATGTCGTGACTGTTTTTGAAAAATGTTCTTATGTTCTTATTATCATTGGTAATTTTTTTTAATATTTCAAAGTGAAAAAAACTACATATAGCTCCTTTAAATGGTTTTGAAATAAGAAAACATTGTGACATCACTCCTACAAATATAATCATTCACTTTGAAAATAAAAGCATATCTTTCTCCATTTGTTGGCTGACCTTCATTGTGCTTTAATGTGTTTCCTCTCCCTTTCTCCATCTTGTGTTCTGCAGAGAAATCACTCATGCCTGCATATTTCATGCATCAGTCTTGCTCTAATGATCCATTAGTCTCCACAAAAACCAGCTGATGGTGGCAGAGAGAATCGGGCCTGAGTGTCTGGGTGGGGCCGTGATGGCGCCTCTGACATGTGCGGCAGCCATCAGCACTAATGAGGAGCAAAGCTTTAAGATGGTTCCAGCTAATTGTCTCATTAGAGCTTTGATGTCTCGTTACATCTGCATGGGTGAGAGTGGTAATTAAATTACACAGCTGACTGGGTAAGTGTTTGGACGGTCATAGCAGAGTCACGACTGGATTTTAGGATGCGTGAAGGGCACCAGTTCTTTCAGTGGCAGCAATGACATTAACAGTGACTTAAACAATTGGATCTGGGCATTAGATTTAATCTTTTTATAGCAAAGCCTTTTCCCTCTACTTTTATCAGCTGTGGCATAACCAGCCATTTTCCCAAATTTCTGCTTTTTAAAAGGGTCATTGACTGAAAAATTGTCTGTTTGTAGGTTTTAGCCATCTGAAATGTGTCTATTGGTCACGTGATTATTGAAAAAATATCAAAACACTCACTTCCCTTAAAAAAAACACACACAACCTTTATCTTGTTTTTCTATCCAAGGAGCGGTTTTAACTCTTTTTTTAAAATTCTTTTAACGTCTGTTTTTCCTACTACAAGTGGGTTGGACGGCGTTACGGCAGACATTGATGTATCCGCCATAGTCTTTATAGATATTGAAGCAATGTTTTTACACCGGATGCCCTTCCTGACACAACCCTGCCCATTCAGTCTGGGCTTGGAACCAGCACAGGGAGCACACTTTGACTTGTGCACCCACTGTGGCTGGGTAACCAGCATTTCCCTCCTCCGTTCCATTATTGCTGAGCACCAAGCTGGACGGCTGGAAGTTCCACTTTTATACGGTCTTCAGCATGACCCGGTCGGGATTTGAACCTTGACCTCCTGGGTGTGGGGCGGATGCTCTACCAAATAGGCCATCACTCCAGTGGTTTCTTCCGGGGATTTTCCTGTAGGTCAAGGAATGATAAACCCAGCCCAGCGCCTTCCTTGATACTTGCTCACTGGCCATGGGCCAGCAGAGCTGTCTGTCATGTAGATGGATGGGGAGCTAACAGTGGTACAAAGGAGGAGGTGACGGACAGATCGCCTGGTTTTGGCTGGTTTTGATCACTATTTTCTGAGAAGCTTCCATTAAGTGGTCTTTATATTGTTATTTTCTTTTGATTTTAGTCACCCTAAAAGCCATCCTTGTTTCCACCTTGTTTACTAATCCACAGCTGATAATATATCTGATGTCATTCTGGCTTATTTTGTAAGATTTTTGCAGTGATTCTACTAAGAGCTGTTAGTGCTAGCGTGCTAGGCGGTCCGAGTTGATCATCATAACTTGGACACAGCTCGCCTTGGTGGGAAGGAGGTGATGAAGAGGCCACCTGGATCAGGCCAGTTTTGATCACTATTTTCTATAAATTCCATTCACTCCCACTGGAATCCTTGATTCAGTGTTTCCCCTATCATTATATTGGGGGGGGGGTGCCCCGCCCCCTAGTGTCAGGTTAATCTTCTATCTAAATCCAAGGAATCTCGTTCTATGCAGAAAAGGTACTCCCCACAAGTGATGATCACAAAATTGGTCTCCATCAATCATGAAAACCAGTATGCATGTGTGTGTGTGTGTGCGTGCGCGCGCGCACGCGCGTGTGTGTGCACTCACGCACGCTCACTCCTGTCTTTCTATTCTTCCGTGGACCACCCCTTGACAAACCACCTTTTTTTGTGAGCACATTTTTCCTTGTGAGGATATTTGGCCTGGTCCTCATAAAGAAAATGTTAAAAATGTGAGGATCCATTCCTCAAAATGCAAGATACACTATTATGAATATAAGTCACAAAAGATCACACAAATAACTGATCTGACAAACAAATAAACAATGGTTCAGAAACAGTTGCTAATATTGGATGTCCCATTCATTTTCAATAATTAGGTATTCTGTAAATTTTCTACATTTATTTTTTTTTTTATATAGTGCCAGAACAGCATGATTCCTTTAAGAGTTTGTCGCTGTCAACTTTCACGCTGCCCCCCCACCCCCGCCCAAGGCTGTAAACCTAGGGGAAACACAGTTATATATTTTGTTTTGACATTATTTTAGCTTAGTTAAAGTTTTATTTTCTCAAACCGGGATCTGAGGCTGCTAGCTGAAACTAGCAGTTTAGCCACTCATTCATGTACAGTATCTCACAAATGTGAGTACACCCCTCACGTTTTTGTAATTATTATATCTTTTCATGGGACAACATTGAAAATATGACACTTTGATACAATGTAAAGTAGTCAGTGTCATCATCATCATCATAGCAGTCTGTCGGGGTCGACAATGACTGTTTCATTTAGGTCTGATCAGACTCCTCCACGCAGCTCTGTCCTTCACCCTCCGCTGCCAGGAACTCCTGACCTTGTTAACCCGGGCGATGTCCAAGCCGGTTTGGGTTGCTGTTTGACTGACCATTTCATGAAACTGCTTGCAAAGTATTTGAGTACCGCTAGCTTTTGCTGGACTAGCGGCACATTCTTTGCAGATAGAGGTATTATCAGTGGCAAGGTCAGGCCAAGACAAACTGACTCCAGTATCTGTTGCAGTGACTGACCAGATGATAGGTTTGTTTATCTCTGCTCTTTGTGTAGTGCATGTCACGATGCACGACTGGCAAAAGTCCACCACAGACCTTGCGACAGATGTGCTTATCTGCCAGGATGTCCAGTCTCACCCCGTGTAACTGGGAGTGGTCCACCACAATTCTGTGACAGATATTATTTTTAGTTCTGCCAGGATGCCCAGTTTCACCCTCCACACCCTCGGAAGGGTGGGGTTGCCGGTTGAGTCGCCGACCGTCCGACCCATAAGACAGTATCGGTTTTCATGGTTATCTGGTAGCAAGCAAACCAATGCCTGACTTGACAAGTAGTCAGTGTACAGCTTACATAACAGTGTAAATTTGCTGTCTCCTCAAAATAACTCAACACACAGCCATTAATGTCTAAACCACTGGCAACAAAAGTAAGTACACCCTTAGTGAAAATGTCCAAATTGTGCCCAAAGTGTCAACATTTTGTGTGGCCACCATTATTTTCCAGCACTGCCTTAACTCTCTTGGGCATGGAGTTCACTAGAGCTTCGCAGGTTGCCACTGGAATTCTCTTGTCATGTTCTGGTGAGCGCGCGCCTCCTCCTCAGGTAATCATCACACCTGGGAGATTACCGTATTTTTTGGACTATAAGGCGCACTTAAAATCCTTTAATTTTCTCAGAAATCGACGGTGCGCTTTATAATCCGGTGCGCTTTATGTATTAATTCTGGTTGTGCTTACTGACCTCGAACCGATTTTATGTGGTACACGGCGCTCAAAAATCTGTCAAAAACTGTTTTAGTACGACTTTGGTAAGTTACGAAGCCGAACCGCTTGATGGATTGTCGGAGCATTACGGTAGTCAGGAGCCTCACGGAGTAATATGTGCTTCAACATAATGGCCGGATGGCTTTTTCCACAAATCTCCATCCCTATTGATCTGCCACTCCATGCGCGCCCATCTCACCGATACTGTCAAAACCCAAGTGAAGCAAACTAATTCGGAGCTTGCCATCATTCCAGGTGGATTAACCAAAGAACTCCAACCGCTATATTGGTGTCAACAGGTCGTTCAAAGTTAAATTGCTAGCGAGTTACGCCACTATCTGCCAATGGATCGTGGATCGAAACTGCTCCTGTTTAGCTGTAATTAATATTTAAAAATGATATTTTCGGGACGAAAGAATTCAAGCGTCCCGGCATTTGTTTGCATTGTTTACATCTCGGGGCTGCCGCCGGAGAGCGAGCCGTATCGATTACTGAGCGAGTATCCTGGCGATGTAAACAGCCATGGACCAAAAACGTACATTTGCTCATGGAGCAGGTCATTGACACTCGCAGACAATCGCGCTATATGTGTCTATAATGACTATAGATAGGATTTTCTTTCCATGCACGCAAAAAAAAAAAAGAATTCCCAGATCCGACTACCTCGCGAGGTAGTCAATACCCAAAAGCCAATGGTGTATAGAACACATATATTAGGATTTGTATGTGAAATTTCGGCATCGAAACTGCTCCCGTTTAGCTGTAAACGGGAGCAGTAAATACGGCTGTAAATACGTATTTACGGCTGTAAAGTACCAAGCGAGTACCGAGCGATATTCTGGCCAATATGGCGATGTAAACAGCCACGGACCAAAAACGTACATTTGCTCATGGAGCAGGTCATTCACACTCGCAGACAATCGTGCTATATGTGTCTATAATGACTATAGATAGGATTTTCTTTCCATGCACGCAAAAAAAAAAAAAAAATTCCCAGATCCGACTACCTCGCGAGGTAGTCGATACCCAAAAGCCGATGGTGTATAGAACACATATATTAGGATTTGTATGTGAAATTTCGGCATCGAAACTGCTCCCGTTAAGCTGTGAACGGGAGCTGTAAATACAGCTGTAAATACGTATTTACGGCTGTAAATACGGCTCGCTCTCTGCCGGAGAGCGAGCCGTATCGAGTACCGAGCAATATTCTGGCCAATATGGCGATGTAAACAGCCACGGACTAAAAACGTTCCGCCTGCTCATGGAACAGGTCCTTCACACTCGCAGACAATCGCGCTATATGTGTCTATAATGACTATAGATAGGATTTTCTTTCCATGCATTTAAAAAAAATTTTTTCCCGGCTCCGACTACCTCGCTTTAATGCGCCTTATAATCCGGTGCGCCTTACATATGAAATTAGACCATCAAATAGACCAATCATTGATAGTGCGCCTTATAATCCGGTGCGCCTTATAGTCCCAAAAATACGGTATATGCACCTGCTGCCTCTGTTCAGCCAGCGCTTATAAGGATCTGCTCTTCGGTGCCTCAGCGCTGGCTTGTTTGGGTATACTGCCTCAGCTAGACATGAAGCAAGTATTGTTTAATGTTGTTGGTGAAGTTTTCACACTCGCCTTCTACTGTTGTTTCTCTTCTCCAGGTTGCTGCCATCTGTGCGGGTGCATCTTCAGAGATTGTGCGCGCTCACCAGCCCCACAGTCCACAATGAGCTGCTACTACTCTCCAAACGGTCAGACACAATCCACTTTCCCACGACCCACTTCATCCTGCTGGTTTGTCTCTCCCCCATGGGGGTTCCTGGTGGTTCGTCTGTTCGGCCCAAGGAAGTGGCAGTCTAGTTTTTCCACTGCCTAGTCTCTATTCCTCCCTAACAGCTCTCGTCTCTCTCTCCACAGGCCACTTCCTCTGGTGAGTGACATTTTCTGTAGCCATGCTCCTGTTCTTTTTGAAATTTAATAACACCTTAAACGTGTTTTTGTATGTCCGGTTTGTTCTCCTGTTGTTGCATTCTGCACGTGGGCTGTCTATATAATAAATCATGACAACGAGCCAGCCATAACCTTGGCTCAGCAAATGCTGCAACACCAGAACATTCCATTCTCAATCGCTTAGACGCGACGGAGAGACAGGTGGCCATACTCACGCAACAGCTGCAGACAATTATGCAGCAGCTGGGTACGGTCACTGAACATTTGGTTAACATGGCTCCTCCGGGCCCCCCTGCTCCTCCTGTCCCTGTTGTTCAGACTGTAGTTCGCCGTACTACCTCTGTTCCCACACCTGCCCCGTACACGGGGGAGGTGGGGAAGTGCAAGGAGTTCTTATGTCAGGTACGACTTTATCTGGGACAAGTGGGGGGAGTACCTGGATGATACCGCAAAAATTCATTTCCTGACTTTTCTGCTTAGAGACCGGGCCCTGAGCTGGGCTCGGTCCATTCTTGACAGCCCGGAGGGGGCTGGATACACATTTGAGAAATTTGTGGTCGAATTCACCCGTGCGTTTGACCGTACGGAGAGTCAGGGGAACATCATGAGTCGCCTTTTTTCTCTCCGCCAGGGTGCTCAGTCGGTGGCCGAGTACTTGGTGGAGTTTTGGGTCGAAGCGGCGGACTCGGGGTGGAACAAGGCATTCCTCCACGGTTTAAACGCTCACCTCCGTGATGACCTGGTGGTTCATGTGGTTCCTGACACTCTGGATGGTCTTACTGATCAGGCTGTCGGTTTAGATAACCGGTAACGCGAGCATGCGAGGGAGCGACAGTCCTCCTTTCGCCCGTCCGCTGTGCAGGTGCCCACAGCTACTGACACAGGGGGTGCCAGTCCTCCTCCCAAGCCAATGGAGCTCAGCCGGTTTCAGTTAACTGACAATGAACGGCGGCGGAGGAGAAGGATGGACGCATGCATGTACTGTGCTTCTATAGAGCACAGAGTGGATGACTGCCCCCTGGTGCCAAAAGATGCGGACCGTCAGTAGCCGTGGGCGGTCTGGCGGGCGGGACCAAACTTAATCCCCCCAGTAATTTCTCTATTCCGGCCCTTGTCCAATTGCCGGGGGTCGAGAGGAGGGCCATGGCGTTAGTGGATTCAGGGGCAGAGGGAAATTTAATCTCTTCCCAGTTTGTTCGGGATATGGGCATTCCCACCCACAAATTGTCCCCACCCCAGAATATCACTACCCTTTCTGGCCAAAAGATCGCTGTAGTCACGGAATGTACAGCACCCGTCGCGATCCTTCTTTCCGGGAACTATCGGGAGGAACTTTCGTTACTAGTTTTTCCAAATTCATCCTCCTCGATGGTCCTTGGTTACCGGTGGCTCTGGAGGCATAACCCTATAATCAATTGGGCTAATAACTCCATCTCCTCCTGGAGTCCACACTGTTTGGATTCTTGTTTGAGTTCGGCCGAGTGTTCGCCGTCTCTCCCTATTTCTTCCCCTCCAGCCTAGCTGCCGGACCTCAGCCTGGTCCCCAAGGTCTATCACGACCTGGGGGAGGTCTTCAGCAAGTCTTGAGCGCTGTCGCTTCCGCCGCATCGATCTTATGACTGTGCTGTGGAGCTCCTCCTGGGGTCCCGGTTGCCGTCCAGCCGACTCTATAGCATTTCTGGCCCAGAGAGGGAAGCTATGGAGAGATACATTAAAGACTCTCTGAATGCCGGCCTTATTCAGCCATCTTCGGCTCCACTCGGAGCGGGGGTTTTTTTGTTGGAAAGAAGGATGGGTCATTACGCCCGTGCATTGACTACCGGGAATTAAATGCGATCACTGTAAAAGATAAATATCCTCTGCCTCTGATTAACTCCACGTTTGAGCTCCTTCAGCGTGCGTGAGTATTCACTAAATTGGATCTCCGGAACGCTTACCATTTAATCCGTATTCGTGAAGGAGATGAGTGGAAGACGGCATTTAAAACTCACCTGGGGCAATTTGAGTATTTGGTCATGCCGTCTGGGCTCACTAACGCCCCCGCTGTCTTCCAGCGGCTCATTAACACTGTCCTTCGCGATATGGTTAACTGGTTCGTTTTTGTGTATCTGGATGATATTTTAATTTTTTCTCGCTCGCCAGAGGAACATGAGGTCCATGTTAGGGCCGTGTTACAGCGGCTCTTGGAGAACCAGCTCTATGTTAAAGCCGAGAAGTGTGAGTTCTCCACCAATTCCACCTCCTTCTTGGGCTTCATAGTGGCTGAAGGGGAGCTGATTGCCGACCCGGCCAAGGTGAAGGCTGTGCTTGATTGGCCAACACCCCGCTCCCGCAGGGAGCTCCAACGCTTCCTGGGGTTTGCAAATTTTTATCACAGGTTCATCCGGAGCTATAGTGCGGTAGCACAGCCTCTTACGCAGCTGACCTCCATTAAGGTACCATTTCGTTGGTCCGAGGCAGCTGAACACGCTTTTGTGAAATTAAAAAGTCTGTTCTCTGACACTCCCATCTTGGCACAGGTTGACCCTCAGCTCCAATGTATCCTCGAGGTGGATGCTTCCGATTCGTGGATGGGCGCTGTCCTTTCACAGCGCTCATCCTCTGACCAGAAGCTCCGCCCATGCGTGTTTTTCTCGCTGCGGCTCACGCCAGCTGAGAGGGATTACAACGTAGGGCATAGAGAGCTCTTAGCCATTAAGTTGGCACTGGAGGAATGGAGACACTGGTTAGAGGGGGCTACTCATCCCATAGTCGTGTGGACCGACCACAAGAATTTAGAGTATTTACGGTTGGCCCACCAATTGAATGCCAGGCAGGCCCGCTGGGCCTTATTTTTCCAAAGATTCAATTTCACCATCACCTACCGTCCTGGCTCTCGGAACACCAAACCGGATGCGCTATCCTGCCAGTTTGACTAAGAGCAGGTAGCTCCCCCGTCCCATCCTCTGCCCATTGTTCCTCCTTCCCGTGTTCTTGGACCCCTTACGTGGAACATTGAGCAGAGGGTCTGTCAGGCCCAGTCCCGGGAGGTTGAACCAGTGGGATGCCCCCCGCAATAGATTGTTTCTGCCGCCCTCTGCAGCGAAGTTATCCACTGGGCCCACACCAGCCGCTTCACCATCGATCTAGTCCGGCGGGTGTTCTGGTGGCCTGCGCTGCGGTGGGACGTGCAGGAGTATGTCAAAGCCTGCCAAACCTGTACTCGGGGCAAGTCGGACTCCTCCCCCCCGCTGGTCTCCTACATCCCTTACCTATTCCTGGCCGCCCCTGGTCTCACATTGTCCTTGATTTTGTTACTAGTCTGTCCCTCTCCCACGGGAAGTCGGTCATTCTCACTATTGTTGATCGCTTCTCCAAAGCTATTCACCTGGTTGTCCTGCCCAAACTCCCCTCCACCTCAGAGACTGCCAAGCTCCTCATCTCCCAAGTCATCCATCTGCATGGCATTTCCCTGGACATCGTGTCTGACCGGGGTCCCCAGTTTATGTCACAAGTATGGAAGTCTTTTTGCTTCACGCTTGGTACCACCGTCAGCCTCACCTCCGGGAATCACCCACAGAGTAATGGGCATGCTGAACACACAAATCAGTCCTTGGAGGCCACTGTCAGGTGTGTAGCAGCCGAAAATCCATCTACTTGGAGCATACACCTGACCTGGGTGGAATATGCACACAATTCTGCCATCTCTACCGCCTCAACCCCCTTTGAAGCTTCTATGGGTTACACTCCCCCTCTCTTACCGATGGCTGAGAAGGAGTTCGTGGTGCCGTCCGTGGGGGCCCATGCTCACCGCTGCCACTGGATCTGGAGGTCCACCCGTGCCACCCTCTCCCGCTTTGCTGGACAACAAGTTTGGCTAACAGCGGACCAGATTCCGCTGAAGACAGACTCGAGGAAGCTGTCCCCCCGCTTTTTGGGACCTTACTCCATCACACACATAGTCAATGACTCCTCGGCCCGCTTGAAGCTCCCATGGACCCTACAAGTGCACCCGACCTGCAGCCTGAGATAGTCATCCTCCCAGGCAGCCACCACCCATAGCCACCCCTGGTCATCCCGTTGTTTTCTCTTCTCATGGACCCCCCTCAGCCGAGCCTCCCCCCTGGGCCAAATCTCGTCATCAACCTGTAGAGGAGCTCGACTCGGCTTCAGATGTCCACCATGTTGTAACTGGGCTTCCTTCCTGGGTCGAACTGTTCCACCGATCCGATCCGAAGCTCTCCTTGGCCTCCAGTGTTGCTGGTTGGCGCATCGTGCTACCGCACCAGCCGGTCCTGCCCTGCTCTCTTTCATTTTAAATGCAGGCAAAGCCACTGTAGCTCTTTGCCTTCCGGTACCACCAGGCCAAACTCTGGAAGCAGAGGGGGCTAGTGTTTTGGCTCCATCAGCCGTCCCGGGTGTTCTGCTGTGCTGTACAGTTCCCACATCCAGGGTAACTTGGACACTGGCATCGGAACCCTCCCACGATTGCCCTTTATGGCACTGGTCCTGCTCATCTCCCAGAATACTAGGCCAGTCACTATCCCATACCGCACCGTCCTCCACTCATGGAGCAGGTCGGTCCCACAGACCACAGCCCGACCACTCTTCTCCGATGCCGCTGGTGATCGTGAATCCCAGGCCGTAGAACATATCACATCCCATTATGTTCGACTCACTGACGGTCACCACAAACTGGACGTTGGACATCATTGCCAACTTGTATCTGACCGTCAACTCCAGCAAACCCACGATAATAATAATAATAATAATGCATCAGATTTATATAGCGCTTTATCATAGACACTCAAAGACGCTTTACAAGTAGATACATTATTCATTCACTCCAGACAGACAATGGTAGTGGCAAGCTACTACTGTAGCCACAGCTGCCCTGGGGCAGGCTGACAGAAACGTGGCTGCCAATCTGCACCAACGGCTTCTCCGGCCACCACCGAACATTTATACACATTCATACCCAGTGTTATGGGCATGGAGGCAATGCGGGTGAAGTGTTTTGCCCAGGGACACAACGGCAGGATATCTGGGGAGAGCGGGATTCGAACCGCCAACCATCGGGTTATTAGACGACCTGCTCTACCTCCTGAGCCACTGCTGCCTCACGATGGCTAACTTGTTTCCTCCATAGCCAAAGCATGACGTTGACAGTTCTCTCACTCAGTAATGCGGGAACAGACTCCTCACAGTGGGCCAGTTTAACACGGAAATCGCTGATCCCGTGTCCACCAACAACGGCACTTCTACGCCGTCCAGCAAAACGTTGCAATAAATTCGCCCATCTGTGCTAGGTGAGATGGTATGAATAACTGTAGGAGTTGCTGCGGGAGAGTCTGCCCTACATCTTCGGTCCCCTTGCTCAAAATTTTTGCAGGCTCTGGCAAAATGATGCAGAAGACCACACTTGCCACAGTGTTTGCCTTTCGCCGGACACTCTCTTGCCTTATACCAGTGCCTGGTGAACCCACAGCCATAACATATTGGCCTACCCGGGGCGGACCTAATTTTTATAGTGGCAGCATATTCCTCTTCATCCACGCTGTCTTCACTATCCGGGTCCACAGCCAGCGCCTTCAACTGTGGTTCAGCGTGCCCCCAAGTGGTTCTCTCACTGAGGTCCTCCGACAGTTTTTCAGCCACTTCAAATTGCTGTGCTATCTCAACTGGGCAGCACGGTGGCACAGTGGTTAGCACAGTGGCAGCACAGCAAGAAGTTCATGGGATCGATTCCACCCTTGACCATCATGGGTTCGATCCCACCCCCAGACCATCGGTGACCCTTCTGTGTGGAGTTTGCATGTTCTCCCCGTGTCTGCGTGGGTTTACTCCGGATACTCCGGTTTCCTCCCACATGCCAAAAACATGCAGGTGAGATTAATTGGCATCAACTGGGGATTCTAAATTGTCCTTAGGTATGGATGTGAGAGTGAATGGTTGTCTGTATCTCTGTGTTGGCCCTGCGATGGACTGGCGATCTGTCCAGGGTGTACCCTGCCTCTCGCCCAAAGATGCTGGGATAGGCTCCAGCCCCACCGCGACCCGAAAAGGATTAAGTGGTAGAAGATGGATGGATGGATGGATGGATGGATGGATGGATCTCAACTGCCATGGCTGATGTCAGTTCACCCGAATAAGTCAGGAGCCTCAACCGTGCTGCAGAACAAAGTGTGTGCTCTGCCAATTGATCACGGACCATCTCTTCTTCAAAGACTCCAAATTGGCACTCCCCCACCAGCTGACGCAGGTCTGCAACGTAATTCTGCACTGACTCTCCAGTCCGTTGGTGGCGCTGCCGAAACCTGATCCTCCAGACTATGACGTTTTCCAGAGTGTGAAAATAACGCACCATTAGCCCGACCACGTCATCAAAACTATCATACTCTCCCAATGTGCTGAGAATCCGGTGACCTTCCATGCCAAGGTTATGGACCAAAATAGCTCTCGCACAAAGTTTCTCTAACTCTCAGAGGTTTAGGGCCACCAAGTAATTTTGAAAAGCTGCATACCATCTTGCCCAGGGGACAGGCAGCTCGCCCGGAACCTCCAAAAATGGCCGAATACCAGAAACAGCTCTCTCCATATCTTTATCCTTGTCGCCAAATATTATGTCCATAACTTAGTCTCACAAGAATCAGGCTGGAGGTGCAGTTGAACATAACTTTATTATCAGAACCACACAAACACAGGTGCTCCGTATAGGCAGATGGTCGACGGCGAAAGAGACCGTGTCCCTTCCGCCTATGCCTTTTATACCCCAGGGTGAGGGTGGAACCGGAAGGGCGGAGCCGTTCGTCGTTGAGCCGTGTGCGGAGTGAAGAAGCCTCACCGTCACAGGCCCGTGGCTCTGAGAGAGATCCGTCGCTACCAGAAATCCACGGAGCTGCTCATCCGTAAGCTGCCCATCCAGCGCCTGCTGAGGGAAATCGCTCAGGACTTCAAGACTGACCTGCGCTTCCTGAGCTTTGCCGTCATGGCTCTGCAGGAGGCCAGCGAGGCCCACCTGGTGGGTCTCTTCTTCGCCAAGAGGGTCACCATCATGCCCAAAGACTTCCAGCTGGCCCGCCGCATCCGCAGAGAGAGAGCTTAGACTTTCTGCTGCACATTCACCAACCATAATGCTCCGCACTGTGTGTCTATAGATATATATATTTATAGTAATATGTACATATGTTTAGTAGATGTTCTTGTTTTTTCTTGCCTTCTGATTGTTGCTCTGAGTGTTGCTATCCCTGTGCTGTTGTAATCCTGGAATTTCCCCATTGTGGGACTAATAAAGGCATATCTTATCTTATCTTATCACCCCCAGTACACCCCAGGTACACCCATTACCATATTTGATACACTACAGTTGGACTAATATTTTTCCCCCTGGATTAATTCTTGGATATTTTTAGAACCCAAGGTGATATTACTCTTTTTAGGCTGTTACAAATCGTTAACCTTTGTGTTTTTATTCAACTTGTCTGTATTGTTGCTTTCTGACTGACCATTTCATGAAACTGCTTGCAAAGTACTTGAGTACCGCTAGCTTTTGCCGGACTCGCGGCACAAGACTGCTATGATGATGATGATGATGATGATGATGATGATGTCTGTATTGTAAATTACTTCAAGATTTGTACAGTAAAGCATTTAACTGATTTTCTGCCTCAGTGAGTGTTTGTGTTGTGGCCCAGGAGTCTTATAGTTCAAATTACATGCTCACGGTAATTTCCATCCTCAATCTGTGACATGTCGCGCTTCCGTTTTCCTGTTTTAAATTACAAAAATAAGAAGCAGTATAAAATAACCACACACTGAAAAATGTAGGACTCATCAGTCCAAGACTGAATGTATCTATTCAACATCCATTTACTGTTCGTGGCATCAAAACATTCAAGTGTATAATTGATTTAATTCACTCCCTCCTTTGTGTGAATGGGTCATGATCTGAACATATTGCAACGTCAGTTCTGTGATAAGGGGGCGAGAGTCTCCCGGCATGCTTGCACCGCGGAGGATTCAAATACTGTATCTGTGTGTTCTAAGCGTTATTCGTGTGTGCCATTATAACTGTGTAATAATACCAGTTGTGATAGACTTGTTTCCTTTTATGTGCCAAATCATATGTCTGTGTCACCATGAGCTTAATGAGGGTCCGTGTAAATGACCTCCCCTCCGTTCTGTGTTGTGAGTGTGTGTATAAATAAAGCCTGTTTCATCAAAGTCATCTCTCCTTATTGTGTGAACCCTTGCAACGTCACACTGGTGTCAGGAGTGGGACCACGGAGAAGATGGAAGCCAGAATTTGGACGGAGATTCGGCAACTCGAGGGGCTCATTGCTCAGCTGGAGATGGACAACAGAGCCGACATACCGACCCCCGGAGCTGCTCGCCGAGATGAATGGAGCAGCGGACCCAACGGGTCCAGCATACCCCACCTTCTGCCTTTCTCAAGGCAGAGTGGGTCAAGCAGAGCAAACCGGCCCCGCTTCCCGCCCTTTTTAGGGCAGGATGGGCCGGCCATTGACCAAGAGGCAACCGTCCCACCAGTCTGCCAAAGGGCCAAACTCCCCCGCTTTGTCAGCGAAACCCTGCTGGACGACTATCTGATCCAAGTCAAGCTGGCTGTTACGCTGAACGGCTGGACACCCGAAGAGACCGCTGTGCAGGTCGCGCTGGCCCTGAAGGGCGGGGCTCTCCGCACGCTGTCTGACCTCCGGCCTGAGGAACGTCGCAACTGGCCAGCGCTGCAAGGAGCGCTCCGGAGGCAGTATGGAAGAGCGGCCAATGCTGAGCACGCCCAGGACCAGCTGGCCAACCACCAGAGAGGCAGCTGAGAGAGCCTGGGAGCCTACGCAGTGGACATACGGCTGCTGACGCAGCATGGCTACCCGGATTTCGGGCCGGGGGCGGTTGAGAAGCTCGCGCTCCAGCACTTCATCCGGGGGCTCCGCCCTGCCCGGCTCCAGGACCACATCCGGATTCACACCACGAGCAGCTGGGAGACGGCTGTGGCAGAAGCGGAGCGGGTGGGACCGTTGATGGATTATGCAGCTGATGTGTCGTCGCCGAGGCAGAGAGCTTTCCAGGCCACAGATGAGAGCGAGGAGGAGGAGGAGGAACTGCACAGGCAGCGGCGCGGCCAGTGAAAAGACGACAACGGCGATGCAAGGAAGCGTGCTTCCACTGCGACAAGCCAGGATACATTGCGCGGTACTGCCTGGCACCCACCCCACGACAAACCACCCCTTCACCGGCTTTAAACTAGAGCGAGGTGGTATGGACGGGGACCTGCCACCTCCCACAGACATTTTCCCCGATGAACTGTCACCACGTTTGGGCCGAACTGGACACTCGCTAGAGACGTACCTACAGTGCAGCTCGGACAGCACGCCAATCTGGGCCTTGATCGACACCAGTTCTACCATCTCCCTAGTCCGACCCGGAGTTCTGCCCAGTACAGACGAGGCACAACCACAGGGGTGGGAACCCACTGGGCGCTGCATCACCACAGCCACCGGTGAGTGCGCCAGACTGGGAGGGAGGAGAGTTCTTGTGGTGGAGGTGGCTGGCCAGAATACAAACCACCTGTTCTGGCTGGCTGACATTCAAGATCCCTGCATTATTGGACTCGATCTGCTCGCAGCATGAGGCGCATCGCCTCATGGTGAGGGAGATCGCTCAGGACTTCAAGACCGTCCTGCGTTTCCTGAGTTTCGCCGTCATGGCTTTGCAGGAGACCAGCGAGACCCACCTGGTGGTCTCTTCTTCGCTAAGGGGGTCACCATCATGCCCAAAGACTTCCAGCTGGCCCGCTGCATCCGCGGAGAGAGAGCTTAGACTTTCTGCTGCACATCCACCAGCCATAATGCTCTGCACTGTGTGTCTATATATATATACATTTATAGTAATATGGACATATGTTTACTAGATGTTGTTTTTTCTTGCCTTCTGATTGTTGCTCTGAGTGTTGCTATCCCTATGCTGTTGCAATCCTGGAATTTCCCCATTGTGGGACTAATAAAGGCTTATCTTATCTTATCTTATCTTATCGCCAGATCGTCCCTCCTACTGGGGGCTTGGACCATCATGCTCTGCAGTGGGACCCAGAGGATGGATCGGGGGCCTGCGTGACAGAGGGGCCACCAGAACGGACCAAACTGGGTGGGTTGCCGCCAGAACTGAACACAGCAGTGCCACCAGCACAGCAGGCAGTTGAGGAATTGTTCCAGCAGAGCTGCAGTGGACTAGAATTGGGACATAGATGCCAGCTGCGGAAACTGTTGGACTGCTACATTGACGTCTTCCCTGCCAAGGCTGAGGAGTGCACCCAAACCAGCTTGGTGCAGCACCAGATCGACACCGATGAGACCAGGCTGATCCGGCTCCGCCCCTGCCATCTGCGTTTTTCAAGGCGGGCAGCGGCAGAACAAAAAATACGGGAATTGCTGGAGGTGGATGTTATTTAGCCCTCCAGCAGCCCCTGGGTGGCGCTGGTGGTTCTGGTTAAGAAGAAGGATGGTTCGTGGCAGTTCTGTGTGGATTACCGGTGCTTGAATGATGTCACCCACAAGGCCCACAAGGATTCCTACCCTCTGCCTTGCATCAGTGTTGCGCTGGATTACATCACCGGCTCATGCTGGTTAAGCTCGCTGGATCTCCGCAGTGGCTGTGGGCAAGTAGAGCTGTCACCGGAGGCCTGTCAGAAAACAGCCTTCTCCATTGGGCAGGGACTGTAGCAGTTCAAGGTGATGCCGTTTGGACTTTGCAATGCCCCGGCCACCTTTGAACATCTGATGGAGCTGGCTCACATGCTCCAGAGCAGCTGCATTGTTTATCTGGATGACCTGCTGGTTCACGCAGTTGACTTTGATGGCACCCTGTCCAACCTCCAGGAAGTATTAGATGCCATCTGACAGGCTGGGCTGCAGCTGCACCCGCAGAAATGCCACTTATTTCTGCGAGAAACCACCTTCCTGGGCCACGTTGTCAACGCAGCGGGAGTCGCCACCGATCCGGAGAAAGTGGCAGTGGTGAAAAACTGGCCGGTTCCGTGGGATGTGGGAGAGTTACAGAGTTTTCTCGGACTGGCCTCCTATTATAGGAGGTTTGTGAAGGATTTTGCCACCATCGCCAGCCCGCTGCATCAGCTGACGCAGAAGGGCCGTACGTTTGAGTGGAGTGAGGACTGTGCTGCTGTTTTTCCCGGCTTTGCTCGGCGCTCTTCGGAGCCCCCGTGCTGCAGTATCCCGATGTGAACCGCCCATTCATCGTGGCAATGGACGCCAGCAACCAGGGCACTGGGGCGGTGTTATCCCAGGAGAGAGAACACAGAGAGCAGGCAGTTACTTATTTCAGCCGCACTCTCAGCAGAGCCAAAAGGAATTATTGTGTTACTCGTCGAGAGCTGTTGGCTGTCATCCAGGGGCTTTGTCATTTTCGCCTGTATGTGTACGGGGGGAGGTTCCAGCTCAGGATGGATCATGCTTCCCTGACCTGGCTGCTGAACTTTAAACAGCCGGATGGACAGTTGGCGAGATGACTGGAGGCACTGCAGGATTATAATTTTTGGGCAGGCTGCCTCCATGCCAATGCGTTGTCTCGGCATCCCTGTGTTGCGGAGGACTTTTGGCACCGCCAGCGGGCAGAGGACAGAGACCAAGCCGTCTCACAGGCTGCTGCTCTCCGGACTGCTGTGAGCAGGAATAACACAGTGGCGCACAGCTCTTCCTCGGATAATCAGTCAGCTCTCCCCAGCGATGATGTCACAGAGGCCCTTGGTGCGCAGAAGCTGCAGAGTGAGTAGGATAGAGATCCGGTTGTCTTCCAGGTTCGGCAGTGGTTGGACGCAGGCCAGCAGCCTGCCTGGGAGGCTGTGTCCACGCTGGACCCAGAGACCAAGGCCCTACATTCCCAGTGGGCCAATCTCCGCTATCACAAGGGTGTTGTGTACCGGCAATGGCAGGCTCCAGCTGGGCAGCATCACGTCTGGCAGCTGCTGGTTCCCCGGCGGCTTCTCCCCAAAGTGCTCCAGTTGGTCCATGGGTCAGTGGGGGCGGGCCACTTTGGGGTGACGAAGACTCTGCAGCATCTTCGGGCCCGGTTCTACTGGCCGGGATGTTACCAGGATGTAGAGCTCCATGTCCACTGCTGCGATACCTGCACGGCTCAGAAAGGGCCAACTCAGCAATCCCATGCCCCCTTGCAGCAGTACCGGGTGGGGGCACCCATGGAACGGGTAGGAGTGGACATTCTGGGCCCTTTCCCAACCACGGATCGGGGGAACCGCTACATGCTGGTCGCAATGGATTATTTCACCAAATGGCCGGAGGCGTATGCGGTCCCTGATCAGAGCGCCACCACCACAGCATCAAAGCTGGTGGACGAGGTGTTTTGTCAGTTCAGCGCACCAGAGAAGCTGCACAGTGATAAGGGATGAAACTTCGAGGAAGAGGTCTGCGGGGAGGTCTACAGGCGGCTGGGCATCCAGAAGATCCGGACCACCCCGCTGCATCCACAGAGTGATGGCCTGGTTGAACGTTTCATTCGGACCCTATCCACCCAGCTCGCCGTCCTAGTGGACCAGCGACAGTGAGACTGGGACCTGCATCTGCCCTTTGTTCTGTGGGCATACTGGACAGCAGCTGAGGAATCCACCTGGTGCACCCCTGTGATGCTGATGTTTGGACGTGAGCTGCACACACCAGTGGATTTGGTGTTGTCCCCCTCCCCCGGAGCCGGAGGTGGAGGGCAAACCAGGGTTGGATTATTTGTTTTGCCTGAGAGAACCTCTCCACATGGTGCACAAACTGGCTCAGGAGGCCCTGGCAATGGCGGGGAGTCAGCAGAAGTGGGCATACGACTCCTGCTGCCAGGGGAGGGACTTTGCACCAGGGGATTGAGTCTGGTTTTCTGCCCGGAGCGCAAAAAGGGACTGTTGCCAAAACTGGTGAGCCATTGGTCGGGACCATGTGTGGTCCTACAGAGACTGTCAGATGTAGTGTACAGGGTGAGGCTGCAGAAAAGGAACCAGGTTGTGGTGCTTCACCGTGACCGTCTCGCCCCGTACCGTAGTGCAAATGGGCAATAACAGGCCTGTGCATGCTGGTCACTGACAACGGCGGCCGCCCCAACACCTGGACAGATTTGTGTTGGACTTTTGAGTTGGACTTTATTATTCTGGGGACAGAAACCAGTCCGGAGGTGGGGGGGGGGGGCAGTGTAACGTCGGGGCTGTGAGAAGGGGGAGGGAGTCTCTCGGCATGCTTGCACTGCGGAGGATTCAAATACTGTATCTGTGTGTTCTAAGCGTTACTCGTGTATGCTATTATAACTGTGTAATAATACCAGTTGTGATAGCGTTTTCCTAATATGTGCCAACTCATGTGTCTGTGTCACCATGAGCTTAATGAGGGGTCTGTGTAAATGACCTCCCTTCCATTCTGTGTTGTGAGTGTGTGTATAAATAAAGCCTGTTTCGTCAAAGTCATCTCTCCTTATTGTGTGAACCCTTGCAACGTCACAATATATTACCTAATCTGGTCTGATGAGAAGAGGAGGTAAGAGCAGGAGGAGGACAAGCCTGGTGCTGGTGAAGGTGAGCTGCATACCACGGGTCTGGGTGGTTCTCCCTCGTCATCCAGGTGTGATAAATCTGTAAATACAAAAAAAAGTGTTTTAGTTTGTGCAGTGTACAACTTAAGCCTTCCATTAAGAAATGTGCAGACATAGAAGGCATTTTTATTCAATTTCAGTATTACCAAAGCTTACATGTCTGATTATAGAATAGAAGAAAAACAATGGAATAGGCTTTATTGTCACTGTACAGTTGTACAGTGCAACGAAATTGTGGGTGCTCCACCAGGCTACTCCGCAATAACGAGAAGGATTAGATAAAACACGGTTACAGAACACACGATTAAACACACGACTGAAATAAAAATAAGAATGGACCAGGATTATGGAAATATAACCAAAATAGCAAAAATGATGACGTTATTAGTGTCACTGGGACAAAAATCTCCCATATACACAATGCAAGGCACCCATTCATACACAGTATTGATACCACAAAAAATCAGCGTATTTTGCACTGGATATAGACAGACAGATACTTTATTTCAAACAAAAAAGCAAAAACAAATGACAAGTGCAATAAAAGTGACCGTGTACAGTGCTTGAAAGGGAGAACGAAGAAGTTAACACTTATTTACTCCAACTCCTCTTTTCCCTAAATACAACCCATGTGAAATATATACATATTACCTCAGTTAAGAACCCCAATTAGACAATTAACTATATTTTATACATATCAACAATAACATCCATCCATCCCTACATACATACAGTCCATACATCTATACCCAGCCCCAAACACAGATATACACAGTACCATCCCACCTACCATACCATAGTGTCCCAGAGTGAGTTTAGTGCATCGTACATATTAATACTACACCTCTAACATATATCCTTTTAGCAAATAATGTTTATACCTATTTTTGAATTGATTTCTGTTTGTACAGTTTCAGCTTCAGAGCCTGGGGCTAGTGCTTAGGTGGTCGAAAAGCAAAGAACTGGTGCCAAGTCAGACTCTGGCTCCAGTTAAGCATTGGAACCAGCTTGGTGGAAAAGGCCTATAAGAGGTCTGGACAGGGCCACCGAAAGTCCTTAACCCATCAGCAAGACCAGTATCTGCTTCTCTGTGCACCGAGAAACAGGATGAGCACTGTCAGAGCCCTACAAAACGACCTCCAGCAGGCCACTGGTGTGAATGTCAAACAATCAGAAACAGACTTTATAAGGGTGGCCTGAGGGCCTGACGTCCTCTAGTGGGCCCTGTGCTCACTGCCTGGCACTGTGGAGTTTGATTGGTATTTGCCATAGAACACCAGAACTGGCAGGTCCACCACTGGCACCCTGTGCTTTTCACAGATGAGAGCATTTTCACCCTGAGCGCAACAGACATGTCAGGGTCTGGAAAAGCCTTGGAGAATGTTGTGCTGTCTGTAGCATCGTTCAGCATGACCAGTTTGGTGGTGTGTCACTGATGGTTTGGGGAAGCATATCCATGGAGGGATGCACAGACCTCTCTACAAGCTAGACAACAGCATTCTGACTGCCATTAGGTATTGGGATGAAATCCTTGGACCCTATGCTGGTGGAGTGGGTCTTGAGTTCCTTCTGGTGTATGACAATGACTAGCCTTGTGTTGAGAGTGTGCAGGCAGTTCCTAGAGGATGAAGGAAGTGACACCATTGACTGGCCCCCACACTTGCCTGACCTAAATTCAATGGAACACCTCTGGGTCATTATGTTTCGGTCCATCCAACACCACCAGGTTGCACCTCAGAATGTCCAGGAGCTCACTGATGCTCTGGTCCAGATCTGGGAGGAGATATTCCTGGAAACCATCCATTGTCTCATTAGGAGAATGCCCCCACATTGTCAGGCATTCATACAAGCAAGTGGGGGCCATTAAGAGTACTGAGGACCATTTTGAGTTGCACCAATGAAATTTCAGCAAATTGGACTGGACTGCCACATTATTTTTTCACTTTGATTTTCCGGGTGTCTTTGAATTCAGCCCTCTATAGGTTGATAATTTTCATTTCCAGCAAGTGATATGGCATCCTTTCATTCCTAACACCTTACCCAGTCCATATCAGTATAGATAGCCAGTATGATTGTTTTTCCCTTTCAGAACTGATGTGTTTTCAAAGTGGTCAAAATGGGGGGCCCCAAACTCAGTCTTGCATAGGGCTCCCAAAAAGCTAGAGACAACTCTGATGTCATGTCACATACTCAACATTTACACTGTACATCTGAGGTTTTTTTTAAACACATTTTATTTTGCTTTCTTATACAACACAACACACAAGCCTGAGTTAAAATAATTGGTAATAAGATTAATGATACAAACAATACAAACACAAAATTATGCTGTACATCTGAGTTTTAACGTGATAGCAATTCCCAAATAGGCAAAGTGATGTTAAATGTGATTGTCCCTGTTCCTTAATTTTTGCTGTAAAATCATAATGGTTGTTGCTCAAATCAAACACACCCAAAGTTTCATAAAATGAGTTTTGTGTTTATGGAAGTATAATCATTAGCTCAGTCCTCAGATTGCTTTAATAACTCACACTTTTTATCATCTAGTCCCACTAGAAAGAGTCCTGTAAATACAGTAATGTGCCGTACAATAATGAGCCTCCCACACCAGCCTGCAGGGATGGATAAAACCCTTTAAAGACATTACTTCAGTCGTTTAGAGCCCTAACATAAATGATAGTTTATCTCAGTGGAATCATCAATTTTTTCAGGCTACATAATCATCCTTTTCTGTTCCACAGTTTGAGGAGATGAATAGACTAAAGCAGACACGGTCTGTGATGGTAATGGCTTAGGAGGCTAAGAGGTCCATAACAAGAATTTTTTGTACATTTTGTACCCACTGCCCAGAAAAATCATAGAAAGTAAATGTTACTTCCCAATTATTTCAAAGAGGTTATTGTTCAGTTTTAATTTAATTAAGAAGCAGACAGAGCAAAAACCATTACACACCAGCTCAGACATGGAAGTGTAAAAATTACTCTAGTAGGAGCATGAATTTAAAGATTATTTATCATTTTTAAGAATAATTAAAGCCTTGATTTTGGCTCATCAAACTTCATCCTTTTTAAGACTTTTCTCCACCTGCAGACACTCTGCAGTAGTCTATGGACTGATTTTGCATATACTGTATATGAAGCAAACCATGGAGTCTTACACTTGCCAGCCACACTTGGACATATATAATTGGATGGCTGTGCCATAGCATTTGGGCTACAAAAATTCAGCCCATTTACACATACCCAGTGTTTTAGGGACTTTTAAAAGTACTAAATGTCACAAAAACAAATCAAACCACAGAGTAAAATGTTATGAGTATATATTTTTCTTCAATTTATAGTTTTGCCATTGATACCTGTTGCCCAGGTGCTAACTGAGCATAGGGAGGAGCGGGACATTTCCAGGTGGACTGGCCACTAAAGAGCCAAAGTGGCCTGAGCTAGCAGTCTGCAGCAGACGTGTTTGAATTTTGTCTGATATTACTGTACAGCGGGAAAATAAGTATTGAACACGTCAATATTTTTCTCATTAACATATTTCTGATGGAGCCATTGACCTGAGGTTTTCACCAGATATCAATAACAACCCAAGTAATCCATACATACAAAGAAATCAAAGCAAGTGTGTTCAAGTTATATTTAATAACGTGGAATGACACAGGGAATAAGTATTGAACATACTTGGTGAAATTAATTTAATATTTAGTAGAAAAGCCTTTGTTGGTAATGACAGCTTCAAGACACCTCCTGTATGGAGAAACTAGGTGCAGACATTGCTCGAGAGTGATTTTAACCCATTCTTCCACACAAACTATCTTTAAATCTTGAAGATTTCGTGGGTGTCTTCTATGAACTCTGATCTCCAGTCTGTTCCATAGATGTTTAATTGGATTCAGGTCAGGTGACTGACTGGGCCCTTTCTAGCAGCTTTATTTTCCTTCTCTGAAGCCAGTTGAGAGTTTCCTTGGTTGTGTGTTTGGGATCATTGTCTTGCTGAAATGTCCACCCTCATTTCATCTTCAGCATCTTGGCAGATGGCAACAGTCTATTATCAAGGATTTTTTTCAATTCAATTCAGCTTTATTTATATAGCGCCACATCACAACAAAGGTCATCTCATAGCGCGACAAAATGCAGAGAAAACCCCACAATTTCAGAAATACCCTGCAATCAGACGATCCCCTGTGAACAAGCACTTAGCGACGGTGGAGAGGAAAAACTCCCATTTAACAGGAAGAAACCTCTAGCAGAACCAGGCTCATGGAGGGGCAGTCATCTGCTGTGACTGGCTGGGGGTGAGGGGATAGAGAGAACGAAAAGAACAGACATAAAGAACATGAAACTGTGAAAAACCAAGTACATTATTGGCAGTCATCCAGCAGTCTGAATCTATTAACAGCAGAACAGAAGCGAGGTTAAGAGACATGAAATCCCTCCCTAATCATAGGCTATATTGAAAAGGGAGGATTTTACCCTGTTCTTAAAAACAGAGACCGAGTCTGACTCCCGGACCCAGAGTGGTAACTGGTTCCACAGAGAAGGAGCTTGATAGCAGAGGGCTCTGCCTCCCAGTGTACTTCTGGAGATTCTGGGCACCACAAGCAATCCAGCATTTTGGGAGCGTAGAGCTCTATTAGGATGATAGGGTAATATCAGATCTTTTATATATAAGGGGGTTTGATTATTAAGAGCTTTGAAAGTGAAAAGAAGGATTTTAAACTTAATTATAAACTCTATGGGAAGCTAATGAAGGGAGGACAAAACCAGAGAGATATGATCTCTCTTTCTAGAACCAGTTAAAACTCTTGCAGCAGCATTTTGGATCAACTGAAGACTTTTTAAGGATATTTTGGGACAACCTGATAATAACGAGTTACAATAATCTAGTTGAGAGCTGACAAAGGCGTGGATCAGTTTCTCAGCATCATTCAGAGACAAGATGCTCCTAATCTTTGACTCTCGTGCACTATGTACAGCAGCTCAACCAGACTCATGTCAATCACCACTGTTTTTCTGTTGCATTATTGACTGCACTATGTGGTACTTCACATTATCTGCTACATGCTAATTTTTTAAACTGCCTTGACTAGTACTACTCATTATTACTAGTATTATTATTATTATTACTTATTTTTCTACATTTATTGCACGTTTCTAGTCCTTTAGTTTTTTATTTTATCCCCTTTTCTCATTATGTTTTTAATGTTGCAGCATGGCACCGAGACAAATTCCTAGTTTGTGTATCACATGAACAATGGCAATAAATCTGATTCTGATTCTGATTCTGATTCTGATTCTGATTCAATATTGTCACCCGTGCTGCAAGTTGCAGCACGGGTGACAAGCCCAAGACAAATTTCCCCTTGAGGGACAATAAAAGTTTATCTTATCTTATCTTATCTTATAATATTGCACAGATGATAGAAGGCAGTCTTAGAAACAAATTTAATATGTGAATTGAAAGACAGATCTTGATCAAAAATAACTCCAAGGTTCCTCACAGAACTATTCAGAGTGAGAGTGGCGGCATCCAAATTAAGAGTATGATTTGGAAAGGAATTTCTAAGGTTTTTTGGGCCAACAAGAATGACTTCAGTCTTATCTGAGTTTAGTAGCAGAAAATTACAAGTCATCCAGGCTTTGATTTCCTTAAAACAGGCATCTAATTTGGCTAACTGATTACAATCATCGAGCTTCATTGGCAGGTTTAGTTGTGTGTCGTCTGCGTAGCAATGAAAGTGTATACAGTGCTTTCTAATGATATTGCCTAATGGAAGCATATATAAACTAAACTAAAAAGAGTAGGGCCTAACACAGATCCCTGTGGAACTCCGTGACTGAGCTTAGAGTTGGAAGAAAATTCATCATTGATGTGAACAAACTGATGTCTCTGTACATTTTTCCATTCATCTTTCCTTCAATTATATGAAGTCTACCTGTACCATGTGTTGAAAAACACCCCCACACCATGATGCTCCCACCTCCAAACTTCACTGCTGGTATGGTGTTTTTGGGCTGATGTGCAGTACCATTTCTCCTCCAAACATGCTGTGTGTTGTGGCTTCCAAAAAGTTCATTTTTGGTCTCATTTGACCAGACAATATTCTCCCAGTATTTCACTGACTTGCCCAAATGTTGTGCAGCAAACTTTAAATGAGCTTCAACATGCTTTTTCTTCAGCAATGGAGTCTTGCCAGGTCTTTCTGGAATGTTCCACGAGTGGTCTTTGGCTCTTGGATACCTCTTTTGATAATTCTTTTGACTCCTCTGTCAGAAATCTTGCAAGGAGCTCCTGGTCACGGCCGGTTTATGGTAAAATGGTGTTCTTTCCACTTCAGAATGATGGTTCCAACAGTGGTCACTGGAACATTCAGCAGTTTAGAAATGTACCTATAACCAATGCCATCATTATGTTTTGCAACAATAAGGTTGCAAAGGTCTAGAGAGAGCTCTTTGCTTCTACCCATCATGAGTTCTTTGTGGTGTGACAATCTGATATTCACAGACCTTTTTAAAGGCTATCAGTCAGGACTTGACCAGCTGAAATGAATTTGCACTGATGGGGGATGGGATGGTTTCCTAAATTCTGATGGATTTCATGTGGTTTCTTGGCTTCCTATGCCTTTTTGCACCCCTTTTTCTTCATGTGTTCAATACTTATTCCCGTGTCATTCTACGTGATTAAATATAACTTGTTTTGTTTTGCAACATAGTTACCTTGATTTCTTTGTATGTATGGATTACTTGGGTTGTTACTGATATCTGGTGAAAATCTCAAGTCAGTGGCTCCGTCAGACATATGTTTAATGAGAAAAATGTTGACATGTTCAATATTTATTTTCCCCGCTGTATGTGTTCAGTATGTTCAAAAGTATGTTATTGTCACAGAGTTCTAATAGGCCTATATCTCTGTGGTTGTTGTTCGGTAGTTCTGTGTTGTCTGAGGTACCTTGAACGCACCACAGGACTGTAAAGGGAAAAGCACAAATGTGGGCATAAGTGGATGAGAGTTACAAGAGCGCTCCGACTTCCTCAGCTGCTGATTAAGAAATGTATTGCTTTCGGTAATGTTCTGTCAACGGCAAAATGGAAGGTCATGGTTGTTATGTCTGGAAATGAGGAAGAGTCGAGTTGACAGTTTACTAGTTTTATTAGGAGCGCACAGGAGTCACTCTGTACAGCCTGAGAGTCCACAGCAAAGAAACAGAGCCCCTTCTGCTGTGTCCTCTTATACTCCCCGTGACGCCACCACTGGAAAGACTGGGCGTCACCTCCCACTACACCCAGGGCACCGCCATATTGATACACCCTAACTATATACACAATGTTACTATCCGACAATGGTGGTCAAAAGGAAAGTAGGAGCAGAGAGGGAGTGAATTAAAAAGCCCTTATCACAGTTACAGCAAATGGCGGTAAAATCACCAAGATGTTTAGAGCTAAAACTACAGGTCAGTTGTGGAGATATGTGGAAGGACGAGGCTGAGTTTATTTCTCAAGTCCAGTTTTATTCACCTTCACATTCTCCAACATCCAAAAACAGAAAGAGGATGAACCCCCAACATCTGTCCCTTTTATACCCCAGGACATCAAAGCACACAGTCACATTGTCTTTTAATCCCAAATCAAAATGCATCCCCCTCCAGGTCTTCTCGTCTCCACCTAAAGTCCTGGTGGTCGGGAAATCCCTCAAGGCCATCTCTTTGCATACAAAAGGCCAGATTTCACATGCTCCTGTTACCCCTAGGAGATTCAGTCCTTTTGTTCCTCTGAGACGTGAAGCATACAATAGGCATACAGTAATATACATGTGAAGCATATGAAACTCACATACAGTATGTGCACCACACAGTCAACAAAACAGACTTTTACATAGGCTAAGGAGGCTTCTGTGTAGTTATTTTCCTTTGTTTTCCAATAACTATATTTGCATTGTTGATGTTCTATTCTGTTTTGTCTCTCTGTGGCTCATTGTAAAATTCCTTATACTGGGCATCCAATAATATTTCAAATATTTTTTACAAAATAAATCTACACACGGTGAGTAAATATTAGATAAAATATGATATTTCTTCCATCCCAGGTTAAAGTCATACTGCAGCTTATGCTCTCTCAAACCATTTTTTAATATAGTGTTTTCAAGTGCTTGCATTTTTTAAAAAAATATTTCTATTTATTTTTTTAATTACTGTGTTTTTTCTTGCTGCTCTAATGTGTAAATTCTGTGCAGGGATTTTTTAAAAGGTGTTTAAACCTTTAAACTGATTTACTTAGAAGGGTGATCAACTTTTGTTCAATAAGATGGGGCTTACATCTATACAGTATGATTATAACAGCCCCTAGCGAGCATGTGTACTAAACAAAAAGTTAAAGGAGCCACATTTTGATATTGAAGTCCTTAGATATTTGTTTCAAAGCACTTTTATAATATTTTTTTTTCAACAGAACAATTATGCTGTAATCAGTGTTGGGCAAGTTACTAAAAAATAGTAACTAGTCAGTGGCGTAGCCAGGAATTTGTGAAGGGGGGCTGAACCCCAACCACCACCACCATTCTGAATGCCCGGAGTGTTTGCCCAGGGCAAAGCTTTAGCTTCAGCCCCCTGTCAACTACAGATTTCTTAACATTTTCTATGCAAACTACTCAAAACCTGCTCTTTATTTATATTTTTCTTTTCTTTTTTCTCCCTTTTTTCTTCTTTTTTTTTTGGGGGGGGGGGGGGCTGCAGCCCCCTCAGCCCCCCCCCCTTCCCCGGCTACACACCTGCTAGTTACTCCTTTTCCAAACTATATTTATTGAAATTTTTTCCTTTGTTTTGCACACACACACAACCCCCCCCCCAACAATCAAAACATGAAAAACAGCTCAGCACAAAATTGATCTACACAAAATTAAAGATTAAAATTTAAAAAAAAGGAAGATATACTTAGCTAGAAATTCATACATGTACACACATAAACCAGCACTTGTACATTTGTACAGAGGAGCGTAACCATCATAGCACCGCAAACCAGGTCAAAAAAAAAAAGGGTCATATTTAATCCAAGTTAAAGCTCCCAAGAATTGAGGCCACCGTAAGGTTAGAGAATTTGAGATATGGGGTCCATGTTTTCATAAAATATCTCTTGTTGAGTGAAGTAAACATGTTAAATATTCCAAAGGGAGACTTCCAGTCTGGACACCATGGCGATAGCAGCTTAACGCTGAAGCTCCCAGACCTAATCCAGGAAAATATCTTGAAAATCAGATTTAACGGATTTTTGGAAGAGTGAAAATCAAAAGACAAAATCATCATGCCTAAAGGAAAACAGAAGAAATCGACATTTTCCAGGCCAGGACACGCATCGGCCGAAGAATCTGAACCGGAGGATTTCCGTTCAGAAGACGAGGAGCTGAATGTAGCTAACAAGAAGGTTAGCTTGAAAACGTTATTTGAAGAATTACGACGATTTCGCCGAGAGGTTTGGGCCGAATTTCGTGAATTCAGAGAAGAATTAAAAAGGACAAACAGCAGAGTGGACCAGGCCGAGAACCGAATCTTGGAAACAGAAGAAAGAATAAAAGTGCTTGAAGATTCCGTGCTGGATCTACACAAAAAACAGTCAAGAATAGAGGCTAAGCTAACCGACCAAGAAGGAAGACTGAGAAGAGACAACATAAGAATTCATGGTCTGAAAGAAGGAGCCGAAGATGGTTTCAACACAATGGTGGAATGCGTGGAATCTTTACTGAGAGAGAAGTTGGATATCCCCCAAACCACCGACTTGAAAATAGAAAGGGCCCATCGTACATTAGGCGCTAGGCCAGCGGCGGAAGCGCCCCCACGTTCGGTGGTGGTTTGATTCTCCAATTTCAAAATAAAACAAGAGGTTATAAGACTGGCTTGGCAGAAAAAAGGATTTATGCACCAAGAGAGAAAAGTCTTCGTGGAACACGATTACGCCCCGGAGGTCCTTAAAAAGCGCCGGGAATACGACGACGCTAAAAAGGTGCTACGAGAGAAAAAACTGCGCTTTCAGATGCCATTTCCTGCGAAGTTAAGGGTCTTCAATGGTGAAGAGACATGTCTCTATAATTCGGCGGAAGAAGCAACAACTGACATGGCGAGAAGAGGGCTCCTGGTAACGGTGTTTAAACCCGCAGCAGACCCAAGCGATAGGATCAAGGCTCAAACGTGGTCCACACAGAGACCTTCAAAATCCACGGGCCAGCAGTGGGAAACCCAGCGCCAGAGCTACAAGGAAAAATTGGCCGTTTACAGGAGGGAATAGCGACCTTTTTTTTTTTTTTTTTTAGTCAATCTGCACATCCAACCCCCCTCCTACAAGGTAACAAACATTAAAGGAGATGCAGAATCAGCATGTGGTAAAACATTTTATGGAACAGTCATAATATTAGAAACAAATAAGTCTTTTTAATTAAAAAAAAAAAAAAACTTGTTAAAATAGAAATGTGACAATGATCCACATGTTCTCCCCACACTAACAAATACTGTATTAGCATGAATGTTTGGTGTGATGGGGGTGGGAGGGTGCACACAATTTCATAGGGTATAGGCATTAAAAAAAAAAAAAATCATTACAAGTTTGGATTGGGATCTGAAATTCACGTTAAAAACATGGGACAACTTACAGGGGTAAGAGAGGGCCCTCAACACGTAACAGAGTTTGAGGAATTTCCCTCAGAGCCTACACTCCATCAAGGCTCTTCCAGGGTCTTTAAAAAGACCTCAGCTCAGGAAGTTCTTTTGACAGTTTTTTGTTTTAAAGTTTTATACACTATGTCCTTAATGTTTTTTATGTTCTTAATGTTCTTTCAGTTTCTGAGTAGCATAAAAGAGGGCCACCACACTGTTATACTAAATAAGACAATACAATAGAGAAACAGGGTGTAACCAAAATAATCTCATATAATGTAAAAGGGATCCTGAATCCAGTTAAAAGATCCAAGATTCTAGGCAAAATGAAAAAAGACAAAGCAGGAATAATATTTTTACAAGAAACCCACCTAACAGACATAGAGCACACTAAACTCAATAGACAAGGGTTTAAAATGATCTCTTCATCTTCATATAAGTCAGGGAGGAGGAGGGGAGTAGCGACATTGATATCAACCAAAATTATATTTGAAAAAAAATCAGAACACAAAGATAAAGAAGGGAGATACAGTTTGGTAATTGGGCGGCTAGAGGGAGAAGATATCACCCTGCTGAATGTATATGCACCTCCAGGGGCTAACTGGAAATTTTATAAAAATGTATTTGACCTAATGATAACTAAAGCCCAAGGTTTAGTGATATGTGGTGGAGACTTCAATCTAAGACTGAATTCATACTGGGATGCATCAGGTAATTCTCCACATCAAAATAACACTCAAAGCAGGAAAACTCGGAGGCTACTAAAAGAAATGGTAATCTGTGATGTGTGGAGGGAATTCAACCCCAGTGTAAAAGATTATACATTTTACTCAATGCCACATTCATCTTACTCAAGGACTGACTATTTTTTTATGTTTAATAGAGACATTGGAAGAGTAAAAACATGTAAAATAGGACTGATGGATCTCTCTGACCACAGTCCGATCTATATGGACTTAAGTATCCAAAAATACACAAATAATACATTTTCTTGGAGGTTGAATTCAAATGTCCTGAAAGGACCACTGAAACATGAATTGGAATCAGATATTCTCAGATATTTGGAAGAAAATGATAATGGAGAAGTATCCCCTTTAATACTGTGGGATGCATGCAAAGCTGTAATAAGGGGAAAGATTATTGCAAAACTGGCAATCCAAAAGAAACTGAGACAAGAAAAACTAATCACATTAGAGTCAGAACTTAAGAACCTAGAAAAAGAACACAAAGGCAACACTCATTCTAATGACTCGCTCAAGATTAAGGAAATTAAAAATCAAATAAATGAGATCTACACAATAGAAATCCAGAAGAAACTTACATTTCTGAAACAAAAATACTATGAAGCAGGCAGTAAATCGGCAAAATTACTAGCCTATAAATTAAGGAAACAACAAACAGAAAGAGCAATCTACAAAATCAGAGACCCAGTATCAAAGGAAATAAAATTCAGAATTCAGGATATTCTTAAAAGCTTCAAGAACTACTACAAGAACTTATACTCCCTCAAAAAACAACACATCCGAAGCATTCCTAAACACATTAAACCTTCCCCAACTTACGGAGTCTCAAAATAAAACACTACTGTCAGAAATACAACCTAAAGAATTGGAAAAAGCAATTATGAAACTTAAAGCTAACAAATCCCCAGGATCAGGTGGCTATAGAGCAGAGTGGTACAAAACCTTTAAACAGCAACTATCTCCTCTCCTCCTGAAAACATTTAACTATGTCCTCCACACAGGGGAAATCCCCCCCTCCTGGAGAGAAGGGGTCATTGCAGTTATACCTAAACCTGAAAAGGATAAGTTAGAATGCTCCAACTACAGACCAATCAGTGTATTAAATCAGGACTATAAGCTTTTTACCACTATCCTTGCCAAAAGGTTAGAAAATATACTGACAGACTTAATTCATTTAGACCAAACAGGTTTTATAAGACAAAGACAGACACAAGACAACATTAAGACGCACTTTACACATAATTCATCATATAAAAAATATAACTTAAATGCAGTCATATTGGGATTAGATGCTGAAAAAGCATTCGATTCGGTTGACTGGTCTTTCCTATATAGAATCTTATCCAGTTTCAATTTTCATAACAACTTCATTAGAACTATCCAGGCACTATATAAAAAACCAACAGCTAAAATAAGGATTAACGGTAATTTATCATCATCTTTTGAGCTGGAAAGAGGATGTCGTCAGGGCTGCCCCTTGTCTCCACTGCTCTTTGCAATCTTCATAGAACCTCTGAGCCAATGAATAAGACAGAATCAAAAAATTTAGGTATTACACTTGGTCAGAAGGAACATAAAATAGCACTCTTTGCTGATGACATTTTAATATACCTGGGGCAGCCGGACACCTCTTTACCAGAACTAATCTCAGTTTTTTCAGAGTATGGAGATTTATCGGGGTACAAATTAAACATGCATAAAACCCAAGCTTTAACATTCAACTATGACCCAAATCATTCACTAAGCAAACTCAAAACTAACTGGGAGATGGAATCTATGAAATATCTGGGGGTCAATATCCCGAAACAACTCAACAAAATTATAACACTAAATTATGATCCACTGGTGGCAAAAATAAAATCTGACCTAGCAAGATGGAATACGATACCATTCTTGGGTACTGCACAAAGAATTGAAGCAGTCAAAATGAATATACTTCCACGTCTTCTATACCTTTTCCAAACAATACCGGTAGAACCTCCCAAAAAAAACATGGCAGGAGCTGGACAGAAGGATCTCAAGATTCATATGGCAGGGCAAGAGACCTAGAATCAGATATAGAACTTTACAGCTAAACAAAGATAAAGGTGGGCTTGCGCTGCCAAATATCAGGGACTATTTTAAAGCCGCACAAATTAAAACTTTAGTAGAGATATGTAACCCAGTCTACACTGCACAATGGAAGGAGATCGAATGCCAAATAACAAGTGACATTCCCCCTACAGGCGATAATAGGGAACAATGCCTTACCTAAACTTTTGAATAACACTAACCCGTGGATAGAGACCCCGCTAAAAATTTGGTTTAAGATAGTCAGAGAGAATCAAACTAAAGAGCCCTATCGACTTCTGCAATGGATTGCCTATGATCAAGACTTTACTCCTAATAAAACAGACTCTAGATTTAAAAAGTGGAAAGAGAGCGGGCTGATAAAATATTACGATTTTTTTAAGGGGCAAATTTTAAGAAGTTTTGAAGATTTGAAAATAAACAAGGTCTAATAAATCAAGACCTTTACAGGTTCTTTCAGCTTAGACACCACATAAACAATATACTTAAAAAGGAGGATTTGGAAAGGGCCCAGTCAGGTGTTCTGAAGGTTTTCTTAATGGCATATAAAGGGATCCCAGGGATCAGATACATCTCTAAAATATACCAAGGTCTTCAAGACTTAAAAGGAGACAACACATCATATATACTGTAAAAGAGAGATGGGAAAAAGAGGGGAATTTCAATTTACAACTGGAAATATGGGAAAAGCTAAATAAACAGCAATGGAAAAGTACCTCATCCCTGCAGTGGAGAGAATTTGGATGGAAAAATTTGGTAAGATTTTTCAGAACACCTGCACAAAACAAATTTACCCATAAGGGGTTGAATTGTTGGCGCTTGTGTGGTGAAGAGACTGCAAATCATTTTCATGTGTTTTGGTCATGCCCAGTTATCCACCAATATTGGACCAATGTACAGACAATATTGGGGAAAATATTCAAAATAACAGTTCCCTTTTCTTTTGTAACTTTGTATTTGGGTTTACTACCGGACTCACTGGAAAGACGAGGAGAAAAATACTTATTCACTGTTTTAATATTGGCAAGTAAAAAAGCCCTAACTAAAAAATGGATGTTGAAGGACTGACTGTCCTACACCTGAAGATTGGATTAACGTGATCCAAGACATTTACTCGATGGAAAAGTTGACATTCGCACTGAGACAGGACATGGATGGGTTCTTGAACTTTTGGCAACCCTGGATCGCATATGTGTCTTCCATTAGATCTAATCTTTGACAAATACCATTTCAATAATGGCTCCGCTCTTTGTTCCAACGCTACTCAGATGCTCTTTTATTTTTAATTATTTATTTTTATTTTTCTGTTTGTTTTTTGCTCTTTTGTTTTGTTCTTTTATTCTCTTTAATTTCACTTTTTCTTTCACTTTAAAAAAAAAGGGGTGTTGTAATAATTATTCTTCCAATGTTGTCAAATAGCAAAAAATAAGGGAACATGTGATGAAAATGTAAACAATGCAATGCTGTAATGACCTGTATATCCTTTACAAAAACTTAAATTAAAAAAAAAAATATTCCAAAGGGAAACACTCCATGATGATTTTATGCCAGTTTGTTTTAGTTGGTGGTTTGTCACATATCCATGACAAAAAAATATTCCTTCTTGCCGCATATGCAAGGATATTGTACAGTCTTGCACAGCTTCCAAAAAGTAAGTCCTGGTTTGGGTGTCCCAGTAGCAGAGAGCGAGGATCCATGTTTACATTCACACCAAATATTTGATTCATGTCTTGTACAACGTCTAGCCAGTATGCTTGGATTTTAAGACAAGACCAAACACAATGAGTATAGGTACCAACTGAAATTTTACATTTCAAACACATGGGTGAAAGCTGGGGATTCATGTTGGATCTTTTACTGGGAGAGATTTGTAAGCGATGTAAAATTTTGTGTTGCAATAATCTTGCACGATTGCATATTGAAATCTTCTTGGCACACTCCCAGATTGCATCCCATGAATCCTCACAAATATTTACACCAAGTTCACTTTGCCATTTCTGTTTAAGATCCTGCATAACTGACATACACATCACATCTGACTGACTTAAGGCACTATAACAGTGAGTTATAAATTTTTTGGTTGGGCCTAAAAGAAGTAACCTCTCAACTGCAGACACTGTGGCATTTACATTGAGTGTGGTCTTTCTAGTTATGAAATCTCAGATCTAAAGGTATCTAAAAAAAATTCTGTTAAGAAAGACCAAATTTCTCCTGAAGCTGTTCAAATGATAACAATGTACCATCAAAAAGGTCATAGATTTTCTTTAACCCTTTAACTGTCCATATATTATAACCACTGTCCATCATACCAGGAACAAAGTCCGGATTGCCTTGAATAAGAATTAATAAAGTAGTTAAATCTGATCTTCCTTCAAGCTTTCGTGTCATAAACCAGGCCTTTAAAGTATTGCAAATTATGGGGTTATTATCACAGAGATTTCTAACTGACTTTAAATTCTTACAAGACAAAAGACCCAACAGTGAACAGGAGACCTGTGACTTTTCAAGGCCCAACCAAACAGAAGTAGGATCATCTTTAACCCATTCTGCTATAAACCTTAGTTGAGATGCTATTTGGTACCATTTAAAGTTAGGGACATCCAAAACTCCCACTGAACTTGGAAGTTGTAGTTTTACCATTTTTAATCTTGGCTTCCTTTTGCTCCAAATAAAATCACTCAACCAACCATTCAGTAACTTCAAAACCTTATTAGTTATAAATATTGGAACCATCTGTAGGGGGTACAATAACCTAGGCAGGATATTCATTTTGATAATAGACACTCTGCCGAGTAATGATAAGGGAAGTGAACACCACCTGTTTAAATCCTTCTTTATAGTGTCTAGGACAGGGTTAAAATTGGCTTTAAACATCTGATGGAACATAGGAGTAATCTGAATACCCAAGTACACAAAACCTGACATAGACCAGCGAAATGGAAATTATATAAGGGAGTTCATTCTATTTCTGAGGCTTCCCATGGGCATAGCTAAAGATTTAGAGAAATTAATTTTGTAACCAGAAAAAGACCCAAAATAATTAATGATATCAACCAGTCGCGGAACAGAGGTAGCCGGCTCTGCTACATACAATAAAATGTCATCCGCATAAAGGGAAATTTTATGTTGCATCTCCCCTACATCTATACCCCTGACAGCTGGATCCTGTCTGATGGCTTCAGCTAAAGGTTCTACCACAAGGGCAAAAAGAACAGGACTTAAGGGGCAGCCTTGATGTGTTTAGCGATAAATTGGGAAATTATCCAATCTGTAACCATTTGTTATGACTGATGCTAAGGGTTTATTATACAAAAGTTTGATCCATTTGATAAAATTTTCCCCCATATTAAATTTTTGTAATACTTTAAATAGATAAGGCCACTCAACTCGGTCGAAGGCTTTCTCTGCATCCAATGAGATGATTACAGTGTCGTTTTCTTGTGATTGACAGAAGTGAGCAATATTTAAAAGCCTCCTAATGTTGTGACTACAGCTTCTGCCTTTAATAAAACCTGTCTGGTCCTCCTTAATGATAAGAGGCAAAACCTTCTCTAATCGCAGAGCCAGGATCTTAGATAACAGTTTAACATCTTGATTTAAAAGAGCAATAGGTCTATATCCTGAGCAATCTTCAGGACACTTGCCTTTTTTAAGAATTAGAGAGATGTCAGCTTCTCTTAATGACTGAGGTAAACTATCAGAGGTAAAGGAGTGTTCTATCATCTCCAAAAATGGATCCACAAGTATATCCTGAAATTCTTTGTAAAATTCGCTGCTCATGCCATCTGGCCCCGGGGCTTTACCTGATTGTAAACTGTTAATCGCTAATATAACCTCTTCTCTAGAGATGGGAGAATTTAAATCATGTCTCTGAGTATCAGAAATAGTAGGAAGCGCTAGGCTGTCCAAGAAAGAGCCCATCTTATATGAGGCCCCTGCTGTCTGGTCTGCTGTATACTGTATAGCTGAATATAAAACTGCTTAAAGGTATAATAATTTTGTTATCAAAATAACGAGTGCCATTTAGACCTACAACTGAAGGAATCAGTTGGGAATTTGTTCTGATTTTTGTTAAACAAGACAAATACTTACTAGATTTGTCTCCAAATTCATATAACCTCTGTTTTGAAAAAAAAAAAGAGCACACTTAGCTTGTTGAGTTAATAATGCATCTAATGCAGCTTGTGTGGCACACTTTCTCTGCAATAATATAGGATCTGATAATGATGATGAACCAAGTACTCTCTTAATTTCTTCCAGTTCCTTTTCAAGTTTAAATTGCTGTTCTTTTTGCTTTCGGTTTTTTGAGGCTAAATATACTATGATTAGGCCTCTGATATAGACTTTAGAGGTTTCCCATAATAAAGATGAGTCATTAGTAGATTGAGAGTTGATAGCAAAAAATATTTTAAAATCATCTCTCAAGTAAGTAGTAAACTTTTCATCCTTTAGAAGGCATGTATCAAATCGCCATCGTCTACTCTTAACCTGCCCTAAACCAACAAATAAATCTATTAATACTGTTGCATGATCACTAACAATGATGTTGCCTATTGTACACGAAGACACCGATTGTACCAAGAGTTTAGAAATGAAAAAGTAATCAATCCTTGTATGACATTTATGAGGGGGAGAATAAAAAGTAAATTCTCTAGCAGATGGGTGGAAAGTTTGCCATGCATCTAGTAAATTCATTTCTTCACAGATAGCATGAAGAGCATCAGCCTGAGTTGTTAAAGATGTATTCTGAGGAGGGTGTCTATCAAGCAGGGGGTTAAGTAGGCAGTTAAAGTCTCCTCCTACTAAAGCTATTGTTGGGGAAAGCTCTGCAAATTCAGAAAAGGCCTTAACCAAGAAGCTAGGTGAATAATTAGGTGGACAATAAAGATCCATAATAGCAATCTCTTCACCATATAAAACCCCTTTAATAATCACATATCTTCCATGCGTATCTTTAACGCACTTCACCAACTGAAATGGGAGATTTTTATGTATTAATATAACTACGCCCCTGCTGCTGGTGGTAAAAGAAGAGGAAAAAACCTGGCCAGCCTAACCATATTTAAGTTTATGATGTCCATTATCGTCCAGGTGTGTTTCCTGTAATAGAGCTATCTCTACTCTCTCCCTTTTCGATAAAGCATAAACCTTTCTTTGCTTCACATTCCCCTTCAAGCCCCTCACATTCCAAGAACAAAGTTTAATCCTATTGGAAGAAGACATTAGGATTTATGTAGGATTTATGTACCCTATAGAGACTAATAAGCATGCCTCCAACGCCCCATTTTGTACATGCAAAACTCTTATGTATCTTGGCATAATGTAATGTACAAATAATATAAATATTGATACGGTAGACCACTGCTAAGCATAAAACATGCACCCAAAAACAAACCCAAAACAAAAAAATACACAAAACCAATAGATAATAAATAGGCTCCTTCCCCAGATCGCATGGGGATTGCTATTCTTCAAGGCACTTACTAAAGGCCAAAACACTTCACAAGAAAAGCAAGGGGGGGGGGGGGGGCAAAACAAAAAAAAAAAGTTACTCCTTTTCAAAAGTAACTGTTGCTTACCAATTACTGCATGATTAAAGTAACTAGTTACTTGGAAAAGTAACTTTTGCGTTACTTTGAAATGTATACTTAAATCATCTTGCACACATAGCAAGATAATTTAATTAATGGATTACATTATGGGCTTATTAATGTCGGGCTGAAAACAGACTGTTTCAGACAGAGCTTTTAGAACATGTTCAGTCTGCTTTTTCCTGCCTTGAGAGCTCTTATTGTCGGAAAAATCTGAAGAAAATCAGCACAAAATTGCCAGTAATGTCCTCATTTTTGGAGTGAGAAATTGGGTTTGTGGCGTGAGAGAGAGGGAAAAAGAGTGAGAATCACTCTAAAAGAGTGAGTTAGCAACACTGCATAAAGCTGTCAATGGCCACAGTTACATGGGCAAAATTTCTTCAATCTGATTACAATTCAGATCAGAATTTTACTGTTTACATGGATCCTGAAAAAGCTGATCTGATTAGGACGTGCGTTTCCATGTGTCACACGTTTGAATGGAATAAATCATTTTGACATGTGCACGTCGATATTTCGACATTCAAAAAATAGTATAAGAAGAAGCAACTTCCGGTGTTAGCAAGCCCCGCTTCGTGTCGAAATTGACCTGTATTGTGTTATTCAGACTGTACTTTTGCTTCTGCTGGTCTCCGTAATGAAGCTACAAGTACATACTTCTGCATATGACGAACAGAGGGAGACAGCAGGACGATACAGACCAGTTTTGTTTTACTCCCGCTATGTTTTCCGCTAGCTGCTGCTAAGGCGGAAATACGTCACGTTGACGTGCGGCTGGTGTACAGACATGCGCAGTAAACATATTTTCTGCCCTACGTTCGGAATAAGTGTTTTCATGCGCACCATTCAGATTAACAATTGGCATAACCCACCCCTCTCAATCGGAATGAAATTTTGATCCGAATGAGCGTGATCGGGTTAGAATATTCAGATTGCCATGTTTACATGAAGCATTTTTATTCCGATCAGGCTTTTAATCCGGTTACTTGTGTCCATGTAAACATAGCCAATGTTTCTTACCTTTAATATTATGGATTTAATCTGATGTGCAGTGATTAGTGGTGTTGGCATTATCGCGTTAATCACCTGTTAACGCTTTGCCCCCATTAAAGGTGACAAATTTTGTGATCACGGTTAATGGAAGTTAACAGCAGAAAGCACAAACAGTACTTCTTGGTCTAGCTGCTCTCCATACCAAGGCCTTTCTGGCCACAGACACTGTGCGCACCATGCAGACATTGCTAAGTCAAACAAGCTGGATTACAACTATGGATATTCCCAAAGTAAGATAAGATAAGATAAGCCTTTATTAGTCCCACAACGGGGAAATTCCAGGATTGCAACAGCACAGGGATAGCAACACTCAGAGCAACAATCAGAAGGCAAGAAAAAAAAACAAGCAAGCAAGAGCAGCTAATAAACATATGTACGTATTACTATAAAATATATATATATACACACACACACAGACACACAGTGCAGAGCATTGTAGCTGGATGGAATAAATATATGAATATGTGAACACACAGTGCAGAGCATTGTAGCTAGATGGAATAAATATGTAAATATATAAACACCCACAGTACGGAGCATTGCAGCTAGGTGGAATAAATATGCAAGTATATAAACACACACAGTGCGGAGCAATGTAGCTAGATGGAATAATATGTAGATATATAAATATATAAACACCCACAGTACGGAGCATTGTAGCTAGATGGAATAAATATGCAAATATATAAACACACACAGTGCAGAGCATTGTTGCTAGATGGAATGAAACAGCATAACCGTCTACTTAGTTATCCTACATGGTATGATTATGTGCCCATACATATTCTCACCCTCCATAGCGACCGGTATGTTCCTAGTTGTATGCCGGAGAGGACCATTGTGTAAGTCTATTGCATCTTTGCATTCAAAAAACTATTAGTTTGTTACGTCTTTTTGCTATCTCTGCGAGCAGCCCTGCTTAGGTTGTACAGTCTGACAGCCGTTGGTAGGAAGGACCTACGAAACCTCTCGGTTGTGCACCTGGGATGATGTAGTCTGCTGCTAAATGAGCTCCTCAGTGCATTCAGTATGTCCTGCATAGGGTGGAACTCGGACTCCAGCAGAGATGACAGTTTAGCCACCGTCCTTCTCTCTCCTATCTCCTCCATCGGATCAAGGCGCTGCCCCAGGACAGAGCTAGCTTTCTTAATCAGTTTGTTCAGTCTCTTCCTATCTGCTGCAGTAATGCCACTGCCCCAGCAGACCACTCCAAAAGTGATGGCTGATGCCACCACCGTGTCATAGAATGACTTCAGCAGCGCCCCTTGTACACCAAAAGACCTGAGTCTCCTCAGCAGGAACAGCCTGCGCTGTCCCTTCTTGTAGAGTGCATCAGTATTGTGTGACCAGTCTAGTTTATTGTTCAGATGAATACCCAGGTACTTATAGGATGTCACCATCTCGATGTCTGTTCCCTGTATATTTACTGGTACTGTGAGGGGCTGCCCATGCCTGCGGCAGTCCACCACCAGCTCCTTAGTTTTCCTCGCGTTGATCTGGAGGCAGTTCCGATGGCACCAGTCCACGAAGTCCTGGATAAGCCCTCTGTACTCAGCTTCATCTCCATTGGAGATGAGGCCAACGATCGCAGAGTCATCAGAGAACTTCTGTAGATGGCAGTGTGTTGTGTTGTGTGAGAAGTCCGCAGTATAAAGAGTGAACAGGAAGGGAGCCAGCACCGTTCCCTGGGGGGCCCCCGTGCTACTGATGATCGTGTCGGACACACAGTCCCGGGTTCTCACAAACTGAGGCCGGTTCGTGAGGTAGTCCAGGATCCATGATGACAGGTGCTGGTCCACCCCTGCGCGCAGCAGCTTGTCCTTCAGGATCATCGGTTGGATGGTGTTGAAAGCACTGGAGAAGTCAAAGAACATGATCCTCACCATATTCCCGGGCTTCTCCAGGTGGGACAGAGAACGGTGAAGGAGGAAGATCACCGCATCCTCCACCCCAATGCCATGCTGGTAGGCGAACTGGAGTGGATCCATCGCTGGTTCCACCAGGGGGCGGAGGTGAGCAAGGAGCAGTCTCTCCAGGGTCTTCATCAAGTGGGACGTCAAGGCCACCGGTCTGTAGCTGTTCAGGTCTTTGGGGTGGGAAGTTTTTGGTACAGGTACCACACAAGATGTTTTCCACAGCTGTGGTACCCTCCCCAGTTTCAGGCTCATGTTGAAGATATACGTCACAATCCCACACAGCTGGTCTGCACAGGACTTGAGGAGCTTTGCGCTGATGCCGTCCGGTCCCGGCGCCTTCCTCGCCTTGATCTTCCTCAGCTCCGTCCTCACCTGGGTCCTGGTCAGGGTCAGGATGGGGGGCTGTGTGTTGGGAGTGGGGGGGTGTTGGTAGAGTGGGGAGTGGGCAGCAGGACTTGATTTCTTTAGAGGCAGCAGTGGTTGTTGTGCAGTCAGGGGGGAGGGCGGTTGGTCAAATCTATTGAAAAACAGATTCAGGTTGTTCGCCCACTCCCTGCCCCCTGTGGCCTGGGGGAGGTATTCTGGAGCCCCGAGATGGTTTTGAGGTTTCTCCAGACCCCGCTGATGTCGCTCTGTTGCAGCTTGTCCTCCATCTTCTTCCTGAAGCTGTCCTTGCCTTCTCTGATCTTTCTCCTCAGCTCCCTCTGTACGGACTTCAGCATCTCCCTGTTCCCCGACCTGAAGATCCTCTTCTTCTCTCTCAGAAGTGTTTTTATCTCAGGGTTGATCCAGGGTTTGTTGTTTGAGTGACGCCGTATGGTCTTGGTGGGAACGGATTTGTCCACACAGAAGCTGAGGTAGCCCGTGAAGGTGTGAATGAGGCCATCGATGTCCTCACCATGTGGATCGCAGAGCTGCTTCCAGGCGGTGGCTTCAAAACAGCCCTTTAGGGTGTCCATTGTCTCCTCAGACCATAACTCCACAGTGTGCATGGCCGGAGGTTGTCTGTGCACTAGGGGTTTGTACACCGGCCGGAGATGAACCAAGTTGTGATCCGATCTCCCGAGTGGGGGTAGTTGTGATGAGGTGTACGCCTCCTTAGTGTTTGCGTAGAATAAATCCAGTGTTTTATTGTCTCTAGTGTGGCATGTGACATACTGGGTGAACGTGGGTAGAATGGGAGACAGTGAAACATGGTTGAAATCGCCTGAGATGAGGAGAAGAGCATCTGGGTGTTCTGTCTGCAGCCTGCTGGTTACTGAATGGATGACGTCACGTGCTGTCCCAGCGTTCGCCGTCGGATTTGCATAAACAACAATGCAGATCACGTGTGAGTGTTCTCTCGGGAGATATGTAGGCCTCATGCTAACAGCTAGCAACTCAATGTCTTTGCTGCAGTGTCGTTGTTTAACAGTGATATGTCCCGGTCTGCACCAGTTGTTGTTAACATACATGATCACTCCACCGCCCCTAGCCTTGCCACTGTCTGGTGTTCGGTCAGCTCGTATCATGTGAAAACCCTCCAGCTCAATGTTAGCATCTGCTGCTAGTTCAGTTAGCCACGTCTCAGTAAACAAAAGGAGAGAGCACTCCCGGTATGTGCTATCATAACGGGAGATAGCCGCTAGCTCATCTAACTTTCCCAGTATCGACCGTACATTTCCCATGACAACAGATGGAAGGGAGGGTCTGTACCTTATATTTTTTGTCCTCCGCCTTACTCCAGCCCGGCAGCCGCGGTGTTTTCGCCTCAGTTCACTCGGTATGTCGAGTTTTTCCAATGGGACCGGGTGGCGGTTGAATGCTAGCAGCTGTTCTCTGCTGTATCGTATCCTGCTATAGACAGTGGCTCCGTCCACCGGCTCAGGAGACATTTAGGACGATCTGTGTGTCCGTGATATAAGTGGGGTGAAAAAAAAAGACGGATCAAAAGAGAGAGGAAGGGAAAAAGACTCGGAATCGAGCCGCTGTTGCAAAAGGCAGCCGACTCGTGTGGGCGCCGAGAGAAAAAAAAAAAAAAAAAAAAAAAAAAAAAAAAAAAAAAAGTACTGTCATGTTTAAGTTTACAACATTATCTGTTGGAGCTCTCACCTGGATAATTGTTACAGCCTCCTCCAAAACTTCACCTGGATGTTGTGTTGTTCTTTTGTGGAAGCTAGCTAGCTTCCAAAAGAAGCTAGCTACTAGCTACTAGCTACTCCCTTTTTCATAACAGTATGACAAACTTGAAAAATTACCGACTTAAGGTACACTGTATCCGTGTGGAAAAAAACGTGATTAACGCATTATTAATCAACATCATCTGCAAACAACAGAGATGAGATCCTGTGGTCACCAAGCATGACACCCTCCATTCCCTGGCTGCGCCTAGAAATCCTGTCCATAAAAATTATGAACAGGATCGGTGACAAAGGGCAGCCCTGGCGGAGTCCAACTCTCACTGGGAATGACTCCGACCGAGTGTTGGCAATACGAACCAACCTCTCACAAACGGTCCGTACAGAGACCGAATAGCTCGTAACAACAAGCCCGATACCCCATACTCCCGAAGCACCCCCCACAAAAATCCACGAGGGACGCGGTCAAATGCCTTCTCCAAGTCCACAAAACACATGTAAACTGGTTGGGCAAACTCCCACGAACCCTCAAGAATTCTCGAGAGGGTAAAGAGCTGGTCCGATGTCCCACGGCCAGGACGAAAACCACATTGCTCCTCCTGAATCCGAGGTTCGACCAACGGCCGGACTCTCCTCTCCAGTACCTTGGCATAGACCTTCCCAGGGAGGCTGAGGAGTGTGATCCCTCTAAAGTTGGAGCACACCCTCCGGTCCCCTTTTTGAAGAGAGGAACCACCACCCCGGTTTGCCATGCCAAAGGCACTGCCCCCGACCTCCATGCAATGTTGCAGAGGCGTGTCAACCATGACAACCCAACAACATCCAGGGCCTTGAGGTACTCAGGGCGAATCTCGTCCACCCCTGGGGCCCGGCCCACCAAGGAGATTTTAACCACCTTGGCGACCTCAGCCCCTGTGATAGGCGAGTCATCCCCCTCGTCCCCAAACCCTGCTTCCTCTGTGGAAGGCGTATCAGTGGGATTGAGGAGATCCTCGAAGTATTCCTTCCACCGCCCAACGATATCCCCAGTTGAAGTCAACAGTGTCCCATCCGCACCATACACAGTGTGGACGGGGAGCTGCTTTCCCCTCCTGAGCCGCCGAACAGTTTGCCAGAATCTCTTTGAAGCCGACCGAAAGTCTTGTTCCATGGCCTCACCGAACTCCTCCCATACCCGGGTTTTTGCTTCAGCAACCACCCGAGCTGCACTCCGCTTGGCCTGCCGGTACACCTCAGCTGCTTCGGGAGTCCCACAAGCCAACCAAGCTTGATAGGACTCCTTCTTCAGCTTAATGGCCCCCCTCACCACTGGTGTCCACCACTTGGTTCGGGGGTTGCCACCACGAGATGCACCGACCACCTTGCGGCCGCAGCTCTGGGCCGCCGCTTCAACAACAGAGGTGGAGAACATGGCCCATTCAGACTCATGTCTCCAGACTCCCTCGGAATGTGGTTGAAGTTCTTCCGGAGGTGGGAGTTGAAGACCTCCCGGACAGGGGCCTCAGCCAGACGCTCCCAGCACACCCTCACTATACGTTTGGGTCTACCAGGTCTGAATGGCTCCCTCCCCCTGCCATCGGATCCAGCTCACCACCAGGTGGTGATCAGTTGACAGCTCTGCACCTCTCTTTACTCCGGTGTCCAAGACATACATAAATAAATAAAATAGTCATACATAAATAAATAGTCAAGATTAGTTAATTAGATATTACACAGAGTGCTTGCATACACATATCTTTTAGATCCACACATGCACTCACACACACACACACACATGCACACATACACACCACATGCGCACACACATACAAGCTCCACAGGAAAGTCTCTGTTCCTGTTTCCATATATGAGCATGGGGAAAGAGGAGACATCTGGAGGGACAGGAACCAACAGGATGGAAGTCATAAAGAGCTGAGATGACATTTGAAGCCATTTGGAAACTGAAAGGACCGGTTCTAACTAGTTTGGACAATGGACAGCATATTGTTGGAAAGTTACTGGGAAATGCCCACTAACTGGAAGCCTTTTTGTAGCTGTGCTGTTCTTTGTTCGGGGTCCTTTCCACGAGAGGGGCTGGAAAGGACCCACGGCCGTGTTCCCTGGCTCCTACGTGATTTAATAAAAGTTAAGCTGAGAAATAGTATTTCTTCTGTGATTATTGGTTGGTTAACTGAAAAGATTCTGCTAACTGTCCAAAACGAATTTTTACAGTTTTGGTGGGGGATGCGGGCAGTTAGCCAACTTCTTTGATGATGGACATCGGGACACAAAGCCTTTGTCTGCATGTCGCGGACACTCCAGGGCCCCTACTGATCAGAAGGTGAGCAGAACCCCTTATAAAAATCTCTGTAAGATTGTCTGCGGCATTCAAATGTAAGTCTTCGGTCTTGTTTTTTAAATTCTTTGGAAAAACTTAATATAAAGATAGTGTTATATTTGTAGCTATTTTCTATGATTGTAAGAACACACAGGGAGTCCTAAACATGCATGCATTCACAATGTGTAGCGTCAGATCAAAGAGCCGCTTTTAATTAATAAGGAAGATCTGCAATGCAAGAACTTTTTACATCAGCTTGTGAGCATGAATAAGGTACTCCAATATATTACAAGACTCTCAAATTTAATCCCTGAGTGAGTAATATAGGAAATACAAGACTCTCAAATTTAATCAACGAGTGAGTAAAAGGATTAACTCTAATACAAGACACTTAAAATAACATCAATAAGTGAGTAAAAGTATTAATGATTGTAATAATTTATAGTACAGTGTGAGATCTTAAAATACATCAGTAGTGAACGACTGGCCATAATAATAAAGATAACATTAAAATCAGTATAGGACTGAACTTTATGATACAATACCTCTTGTATTGATGACCGGATGCGGCTCAATGAAAGTATTCCTCTATATAAAGTTAAGCTAAGAGAAAAGAGTATATGCAAATTGAGTGGCAGGGAAAGACACACAAATACACAACAGACTCTGCAGATGTTGTCCATATTGTGCATGCTGATAACTGTGTTGATTCTTTAAATATTGAGGGGATAAATGTGTGGGTTGGGAAATAACTGCAAAAGCCCAGGGGCTGTAAATATCTACTCACTCTTTTCCCCATAGTATATATAGGCGATTTAACCACTTTCACCGTGTAGGAAACAGGGGTAAGTGTGTATCTCTGATCACGAAGGAGAGGGGTAATTCACCCATTCACCTGAGTTGAACTGAGAAATTGTGTTTAAAGCATGATGAGAGTTACTGAGAGGAGATGATTTGAAGTAACAGTGCTGAATTGTACACGAAGTTAAAGTTGTATGATTATCCTTGCATGAATAAACTGAATTTAAGGGAGGCAGCTCTTTAATTTCTTTGAAAAAACAAGGGTGGCTTGTTGTCATACTGCCTTCGCGACCACGATGCGCGTTCACATTTGCGTGTGACCAAAACGGCCATGTGGCATTCCCTTTGCATGGGAACTGTGCATGTGCAGATTAAGCAGTGCAAATGCCATCTTGAAAATCACCATGGTGAGTCAATCCTGGACGCCATCTTGGAGCTGAGGCAGCGAGACCACCTCTAAGCGACGTTACTGTGTCTCCTCCTCCTTGAGTGCAGAAGGAACTGCCTCCATCTTGTGGTCAGCTATAAGAATTGCATTCTTTAATAAATTTACCTCCAAACTTACCAAAGTATGAATCTATTGAGCCAATTTATAACCAAATTGAGCTTCCAAATTAACTTCAAAGCAATCCATATTATTTAGAATAACCTAAATTTAAACCCAATTTAAAGTTCCTATGCCAAAGCAACAAAGGTAGGCGAATTGCAGGATCAGGGATATTTGCCAGGGTCACATAAACTAATGCCCCAACTTTGTTTGAGTGTTAGTACACTCCACTTTGGACTCTGGTCCAGAATGAATGATGCTCCATTGGCTGCTATGCTTTTTGTCAATAAATCTGCTTAAAACTTTTACTCTGCCTGATTTTTGACTCCTTAATAAATTCAATTCAATTAAGTAAGACAAAATTTATCGTTTTGAACAACCATCACAACAACTCAGAATCTAAACTCAGTGTAAATGGTGTAGAGATTGAAAGGGTATCCGAAACTAAATTTCTTGGAGTAATAATTGATAATAAACTGTGTTGGAAGTCACATATTAATTATATTAATGGTAAAATATCTAAATCCATTGCAATACTACGCAGAGTGAAATATTTGCTGAATCAACCCACACTATATACTTTGTATCATTCATTAAATACTCCCTTACATGACATATTGTACTGAAGTATGGGGAAATACATACAAAACAAACATATATCCAATCTTTATGCTTCAGAAGAGAGCTATTAGAATAATAAACAAAGCTGCTTACAGGGAACCAACAAACCCACTTTTTCTTAAATTAAAAAGCTCTCAAGCTGAAAGATCTGGTTGACTTTAAAACTGCAGTAATAATGGTTAAAGTGAAGAATCTATCACTGCCCACAAATATCCAAAAGTTGTTCCAATAAGGAATAAACAATATCATTTCAGAGGAACATGTATATTTCAAAATCTTCAGTGACAACTACCACCAAGCAATACTGTGTCTCAGTGCAAGGAATTAGATTGTGGAATGCTTTTGGACCTGAATTAAATCATGTACAACGCTCTTTATATAGCACCATTTCACAGCAACAGTCATAGCACTTTCAACTGTAGGGGAAACCCCCACAATTGCAGAAAGACCCCAGCAATCACGCAATCCCCTGTGAGCAAGCGCTTGCCAATGGTGGAGAGGGGAAAAACTCCCTTTTAACAGGAAGAAACCTCCAGCAGAACCAGGCTCAGGGAGGGGCAGTCATCTGTTGCGACTGGCTGGGGGGTGAGGGGATAGAGAAGAAGAAAAGAGCAGACATGTAGAGAGCAAACAGCACGATGGGGACTTAATCTATGGGAGAGAACAAACACATGTTAATGACCAGCAAAAAAAAAAAATCATTGAGAGTGAAAAAAGGAGTGAAGCCCAGTGTATTATTGGAAGTCCCCCGGCTGTCTAAACCTATTAGCAGCATAACTAAGGGAGGGTTCAGAGACACATGATCCCTCCCTAATTGTAGGCTATATCAAAAAGGAAGGTTTTAACCCTGTTCTTAAAAACAGAGATCAAGTCTGACTCCCGAATCCAGATTGGCAGCTGGTTCCATAGGAGAGAGCTTGATAACTGAAGGCTCTGCCTCCCAATGTACTTTGGAGAGGTCTAGGTATTACAAGTAATCAGCATTTTGGGAGCGTAGTTCTCTGTTAGGATAATAGGGTAGTTTCAGATCTTTTAAATAAAAAGGGGCCTGATTGTTTAGAGCTTTGAAAGTGAGAAGAAGGATTTTAAACTTAATTCTAAACTCTATGGGAAGCCATTGAAGGGAGGCCAGAACTGGAGAGATATGATCCTCTCTTTCGAGTACCTGTTATAAACTCTTGCAGCAGCATTTTGGATCAACTGAAGACTTTTTAAAGATGTTTTAGGACAACCTGATAATAAAGGGTTACAATAATTCTAATCTAGAGCTAACAAAAGCGTGGATCAGTTCTTCTCAGCATCACTCTGAGACAAGATGCTCTAATCAATCAAGTAGAAATTATGATCGATAGTATCAAAAGCTGCACTGAGGTCTAAAGGGCAAGTACAGACACAAGTCCAGTATCAGATGCGATAACGAGGTCAATAGTGACCTTCACTAAGGCTGTTTCAGTACTATGATGGATTCTAAACCCAGACTGAAACTCTTCAAATAAACCATTTCCCTGCAAGTGGTCAAATAATTGCGTAGCAACAACGCTTTCTAAGATTTTTGAAATGAAAGGGAGATTAGAGATTGGTCTATAGTTAGTTATAACTCCTGGATCCAACGTTGGCTTTTTGATTAAGGGTTTAATTACGGCAGTTTTAAAAGCCTGCGGTACATGGTCTAAAGTTAATGAAGAATTGATTATTTGAAGAATAAAGCTACCAATAAATGGGAAGACTTCTTTAAATAACGTGGTAGGAATAGGGTCTAAAAGACAAGTTGAAGGCTTGGATGAGGGAATTATTTTATCTAACTCTAAAAGGTCAATTGGAGTAAACTCATCCAAACAGATATCATTTGAAGGAGTTGTAGTAGTTACTGTATTTAAGTTAACGGTGGGAAGAATCTGATTGATTTTATCTCTGATAGATGAAATTTTATGATTGAAAAAGTTCATAAAGTCCTGACTAGTAAGCTCTAAGGGAATGCTAGGATTGACCGAGTCCTGACTCTTTGTCAGCCTGGCTACAGTGCTGAAAAGAAACCTGGGATTATTCTTGTTCTCTTCTATTAATGCAGAATAATAACTCGTTCTAGCTTTTCTAAGAGATTTTTTATAAATTAAAAGATGATTTCTCCAAGCTAAATAGATTTCATCTACATTAGTGGAGCGCCATTTTCTTTCTAATTGACAAGTCTTCTGTTTTAAGCCACGAGTTTCTGTGTTGAACCAAGGAGTTAGAAATCTCTGATTAGACTTTGACATAATGCACGGCTCAGGAGACACACACGCAGGCTCAGGGTAGATCTAATAGCTTTATTAACAACAAGTGTGTATGAGTGTGTGTCTGCGGAATGTGAATGTGTTGGTGGTGGCGTCTGCGTCGGGCACGGAGGCAGGAGGCCGTACAGCCAGACAACCCTATGGGAGAAGCAAAGGGAGAAGGGTAACAGGCACCACACCAACACAGGAGATATGAAAATGGTGACTGGCTTACTTGGGAATGGCAGGTGGCTGGCACAGCAAGGGTGAGACCCGGTAGACAGCGACCTGGAGCGCCCGGTGCAGCAGCGAGGGAACGGTGGCGGAGAGGAGTGGTCTGCCGCCGGGAAATCCACCTGTGCACAGGGGAGCAGACTGGGAGAAGAATGAGGTAAGAGCTTCTTACCAGAATGTTGCTGAGCGGTTGAGATTCCTTACAGCAATTGTAGCGAGTGAAGACTGACGGCTTCAGGCCGAAGCCCAGGGCGAGGCGGCTTAAATCCCTCGCCGCTGATGAGGTGCAGGTGTGCGTGCAGCTGGCGCCGCAGATGGGCGGCGAGGCGTGACAGTACTCCCCCCCTAGCAGCGCCTCCTGGCGATGGTTTCTCCGGGTGCGCTCGGTGGAACTCAGTAATGAGGGACGGGTCCAACACAAAAGACGAGGGTACCCATTGCCGATGTTCAGGCCCATAACCCTCCCAGTCCACCAAGTACTGCAACCCGCAACCCCGGCGCCGGGAGTCCAGGATAGAGGAGACAGGCCAGGCCGGATGGCCATCAATCATCCGGGGCGCGGGCTGCGCAGCAGGAGGAGGGCAAAGGGGATCGGAGACTGCCGGCTTCACCTTGGAAACGTGGAAGGTGAGATGGATGCGGAGGGAAGGGGGAATAGCTACACGCACAGCCACCGGGTTGATAATCCTGGTGATGGGGTATGGGCCCATAAAACGCTGTGCCAGCTTCCTCCTCTCACCGTTTAAAATGACGTCCTGGGTAGACACATAGACACGCTGGCCCACCTGGTACGCTGGGGCAGGTCTTCTGTGCCGGTCCGCCGTGGATCTGTTGCGCTCCGCCGTGCGTAAAAGCGCATTGCGCGCCGACGCCCAGATGGAACGGAACTGCCTGAGGTGCGCCCGAACTGAGGGGACAGTTACCTCACTCTCCTGCGCTGGGAAAAGAGGAGGGTCATAGCCCAGGGACGCCTTAAAGGGAGACATCCCTGTGGCGGAAGAGCGGGCGGTGTTGTGGGCGTACTCAACCCAGGCGAGATGGTTACTCCAGGACTCAGGCTTGGATGCAGTGACGCAGCGGAGCGCAGCCTCCAGCTCCTGGTTGGTCCGCTCACACTGCCCGTTGGTTTGGGGGTGATGGCCGGAGGAAAGGCTTACCTTGGCTCCCAGGGCATTGCAAAAGGACCTCCAAACCTCTGAGGAAAATTGGGGCCCCCGGTCCGAGACCACGTCCACCGGAATCCCGTGCAGCCTGACCACGTGTTGGACTAGGAGGTCCGCCGTCTCCAGGGCAGACGGAAGACCTCGTAGTGGGATGAAGTGCGCCGCCTTGGAGAAACGGTCTACTATGGTCAGGACAGTGTCGAAGGTGTTAGAGACTGGGAGTCCGGTGACGAAATCCAGGGCGATATGCGACCAGGGCCTGCCAGGGACGGGCAGAGGCTGGAGCAAACCCACTGGAGGGGCATTACCTGACTTACTGGTGGCACATATAGGGCAGGCCCGGGCGTAGCGGGCTGCGTCCTTCCGCAGGCCCGGCCACCAGAAGGACCGTTGAAGAAGGTCAATCATCCGGGAGGAACCAGGGTGGCAGGTGAGCTTAGATGTGTGCAGCCAGTGGATAACCTCCCCCCGAACCGTGGATGGCACAAAAAGCCCCCCCTCCGGTCCGCCTCCAGGGTCAGGTTCCACTTCCTGCGCCTTCCGGATCTTGCTTTCTATGTCCCAAGTGACGGCTCCCACGATGCACGACCTGGGCAGGATGGTGTGGACGGTGTCCTCAGACGCCTCAGGGGCAAATTGCCTAGAGAGGGCTTCGGGCAGGCCGTTCTTGGAGCCAGGCCTGAAGGTGATGTTAAAACGGAACCTGGCAAAGAACAAGGACCAACGTGCCTGGCGGGCATTCAGACGCTTGGCAGATCTCAAGTATTCCAAGTTCTTGTGGTCAGTCAGGACCACGAACGGCAGGTCCGCCCCCTCTAGCCAGTGACGCCACTCCTGCAGCGCAAGCTTGATGGCGAGGAGCTCTCTGTTCCCCACGTCGTAGTTCCGTTCCGCCGGGGACAAGCGCCGAGAGAAGAAAGCGCAGGGCCGTTTGAATCCGTCATCTGGTGACCGCTGAGATAGAACCGCCCCCACTCCCGTGTCCGAAGCATCCACTTCCACGATGCATTGCAGCGACGGGTCGACTTGGCTAAGGACCCGGGAGGAGGAGAACTCCGCCTTCAGCGCCTGAAAGGCAGCCGCGGCCTCTTCGGTCCACCGGAACGGGACCTTAGGGGACGTGAGGCGGGTCAGAGGGCCGACGACGGTGCCAAAATTCGGGACGAAGCGGCGGTAGAAGTTTGCAAACCCAATGAATTGTTTCACCTGTTTTCTCGATGTAGGTGTAGGCCATTCCACCACCACCTTCACCTTCACTGGGTCCGGAAGCACCTGGTCGTGGGAGATGACGAACCCGAGGAAGGACGTTGTCTTAGCGTAGAATTCACATTTTTCTGCCTTCACATACAACCGGTTCTCCAGCAGCCTTTGGAGGACCCGCCTCACATGGACCCGGTGCTCGTCCCTGGATTTGGAGAAGATGAGGATGTCATCCAGGTAGACGAACACAAAAAGGCCGATGAAATCCCGGAGGACGTCATTTATTAGGTGCTGAAAGACGGCTGGAGCATTGGTCAACCCGAATGGCATCACCAGGTACTCGAAATGGCCGTTCGGGGTACGGAAGGCTGTCTTCCACTCATCTCCCTCCCGGATCCGGACGAGGTGGTATGCGCTGCGTAGATCCAGCTTGGTGAACCAAGTCACCCCCTGGAGGGAGTGGAAGGCGGTGTCCATAAGTGGCAGGGTGTAGCGATCCTTCTCCGTGATATCATTCAGGGCACGGTAGTCGATACAAGGACGGAGGGAACCGTCCTTCTTGCCCACGAAGAAGAATCCTGCGCCTAATGGTGATGACGAGGGACGGATAATTCCAGCACTCAGCGATTCCTTGAGGTAGGAATTCATGGCCTCCTTCTCTGGCGCCGACAGGCTGTAGAGTCGCCCAGAGGGTAAGGGTGCCCCCTGGCGGATGTTTATCGCACAGTCGTAGGGCCTGTGTGGAGGAAGAGACATCGCTTTGGACTTGCTGAAAACCATACCCAGGTCGTGAAATTCTGATGGCACCAGGGAGAGATCCGGGGGCGCAGCGTCCATAGGAGTTGGAGAAGAGGACGGAGAGCAGGCAGCGGATTGCAGGCAGGTGCTCATGCAGAAGGAACTCCATGCCGATACCCTGGGGGACTTCCAATCCAGGACAGGGTTATGGAGGCGAAGCCAGGGGTACCCCAGGATAACGGGCGACACAGAGTCGGGGAGGACGTAGAAGGTGATTTCCTCCCGGTGGTTCGCAGAGATGATCATGGGTACAGGGACGGTCTGATGTGTGACTCTCCCCAGGGAAACATGGGAGAGGTTGACCAGGGCGAGAGGAGATTTGAGGGCTTGGCAACGGATGCCCAATCGGGTTGCCAGGCTTTGTGAAATAAAGCTGCCCTCCGCGCCCGAATCCACCAGTGCGTGGGTGAGATGCCCAGTGGGGTTGTGACAAAATCGGACGGGCAGCTTCAATTGGGAGAGGGGATTTAACCGATTGACGTCTGCGAGGCCCCCTACAGTGACTCGCGGACCCCGCCGTTTGGCTTCTGTGGACAAAGCTCCACCGTGTGTTGGCTGTCTCCGCAATACATGCAGAGACCCAACTCACGGCGGTGTTGTCTCTCCGCAGGAGGGAGCTTTGTCCAGCCCGTCACCATCAGCTCCGACTCCTCGGGGCGTGATGGTGGTGGCGACGCCAGGGGGGCGAGCTTGGGACAGGCGCGACGAGGCACCACGAGAGCGAGAAGAAGACGACTTCCGCTCCGAGGTGCGCTCGCGCAAACCTGTTATCCAGGGCTGATGGCTAGGGACGTTAGCTCCGCTAAAGTCTCCGGGATGTCCCGCCCCAGCCAGTTCGTCCCTCAGACTAATCATTGAGACTGTGGAGGAAGAGGCCGCAGAATGAACGTTGATCCCAGCCAACCTCCTCCGCTGCTACCTGGAAGTCGATCTCGTAGTCAGCTGCCGACCGGCTTCCCTGCTGGAGGCTGAGAAGCCGATCGACCTGAACGCTCTCAGTACGAGAATGATCAAAGACTTCCAGAATTGTCTCACGAATTGGCCATAGGTGAGGGTGGCGTAACTGGGCCTCGCCATTACGGCATAACCCAAGTTAGCGCTCGCCCCTCCAGGAGATTCCTATGTAGCCAATTCGGCTATGGTCTGAGGGAAAATCTCCGGGCACACGGTGGAACACGGACTCACACTGCATTATAAACCCCCGTGCTCCGCCGTGCTTACCGCTAAAGCGGGCGGGGGTCGGAATGGGTGTGAGCCGAACCGGTACTACTGGAGCTGGCTGGACGGCTGCTGGAGCAGCAGGAGCCGCGCCGCCCTGACGAGCCGGGGGGAACAGCTGTTGGGGGTCCAAGCGGTCCAATCGGTTAGTGATGATGGTTAATTGATTAAGAATCACCTGTTGCTGGTGGGCTATTAGGTCCACTCGAGCCTCGAGGGTGGAAAGTCGGCGTGTGAGCCCGCCGTCTGCCGAGCCGCTCTGCTGAAGCCGTACTGACATAATGCACGGCTCAGGAGACACACACGCAGGCTCAGGGTAGATCTAATAGCTTTATTAACAACAAGTGTGTATGAGTGTGTGTCTGCAGAATGTGAATGTGTTGGTGGTGGTGTCTGCGTCGGGCACGGAGGCAGGAGGCCGTACAGCCGGACAACCCTATGGGAGAAGCAAAGGGAGAAGGGTAACGGGCACCACACCAACACAGGAGATATGAAAATGGTGACTGGCTTACCTGGGAATGGCAGGTGGCTGGCACAGCAAGGGTGAGACCCGGTAGACAGCGACCTGCAGCGCCCGGTGCAGCAACGAGGGAACGGTGGCGGAGAGGAGTGGTCCGCCGCCGGGAAATCCACCTGTGCACAGGGGAGCAGACTGGGAGAAGAATGAGGTAAGAGCTTCTTACCAGAATGGTGGCTGAGCGGTTGAGATTTCCTTACAGGCATTGTAGCGATTGAAGACTGACGGCTTCAGGCCGAAGCCCAGGGCAAGGCGGCTAAATCCCTCGCCGCTGAGAGGGTGCAGGTGGTGCGTGCAGCTGGCGCCGAAGATGGGCGGCGAGGCGTGACAGACTTTTTCTTTTTTAAGGGGCCACATGTCTAAGTCTGATGCAGAGAAGCTGTAACACTATCTACCATGCTATCAATTACAGAAGGAGCAAGGTGTCTATAGCTTATTTCCGTTGTGTTGACACATGGCATAGAGGAAACAATCTGCATAAATTTGGTTATAACATCTGAGAGGCCTCTACTGTCGTCATTTTTTCCTTAGGAGCCAAATAGTCAAAAATAGTAAAATCAAAGGTTAACAGACAATGGTCTGACAGTACAGGGTTATGAGGAGACACTACCAGATTTTCTATTTCTATGCCATATGCCAGAACAAGGTCCAACGTATGGTGGAGATAATGGGTAGAATTTCCTACTTTCTGAGAAAACCTCGTCGAGTCTAATATTGAATTAAATGCCAAAATAAGGCAGTCACTATCTACATCTACATGTATATTAAAGTCCCCTACTATAAATTATTCTATCTGATTTCAGCACTAAATCAGCTAAGATGGCAAATTCGGATACAAAACTCTGAGTAGGTTGATGGAGGACGATAAACTATGGCAAATAAAAATTGGATTTAGCCTAAAAGTTGCTAAAATCCCCAGTACTGAGGACCAGGCCCTCAAAGGAGTTATAACATGTTTTTGCTTTACAGTAACTAGTAATTTGAATGGTAAATTGTTGCTACTATGCACTCCTCCTCCACGACCAGAACTTCATGGGATTTTGACAGTTTAAATAACCAGAGGGAGTTGATTCATTTAACCAACATAATCCTCTTGCCCTAACCAAGTCTCTGTAAGGGATATTAATCATCTGATGATAAATTAACAGATCCTGGACTTAGCAGAGACTTGGGAGTTAGAGACCTAATATTTAACAAACCGCATTTAATTTTTTAAATTATGAGGAGGAAGAGAAGCCAAATCATTCAATTTAGAGGCTTCATGTTTAATTTGAGTTTTACCAACTTTTTGTTTAATCACTTTGGGATGCTTATACATTATATTTTTATTAACTTTGAAGGAAGCAGACAATGATTCTCAGATGGGGAAGACAGGGGCTAAGCTGAGGGTGGCGATGAAGAGGAGCTGCAGAGAGGCGGTAAAGGCTGTAACTCTGCTTCCTGTTCCCAACTCCGAGTTGTCAATGTCCTTAAGAGGAATTTTTTCAATGGGAACCTCGAATGTCTCTCTGACTAGAAGGTGGAACTGCTCAAGAGATCATGCACGGCAAACAAAGTCCTCCCACACTGGCTCAACAGTGGGTTTGAGCAGTGAGGCAACAGAGAGAGCTAGCCCCAATCAGCAGAAGGAGTGCAAGGGTTCAACTTTAATCTGGGCAAGAGGAAAGAAAAAAGATTTATCCGAATTATAAAGGGTATGTGTTGCTGTGAAAATCCTAGGGTGAGAATATATAAAATAGGGGTAATTCAAACACCACTGAAGGAAAAAAGGGAAAAAGAGAAATAATGTAAAAGAGAAATGAAGGTGTAGGGAGATGTGTGAATGGTGAAGTGAAGTTGTGTGCTAAGAGTGGGTAGAAATGGTGAAGGAGTTTTGGTTTTCGAACAAAACTTGAAGGCTGATGGAATGTGAAAGTATTGTGTAGGATATAAGGGAAAAGTATGGATTGACTGAGGTGCAGAAGTGGTTGGGAAAAGGGAAGAAAAAACATAAGACTGAGACGCTGCAATGGTGAGATGAAAAATAATAAGCATGAAAAAAAAGACGCTGTATAATGGTTTGTCTGTTTCTTCATTAATCCAAGACAGTGGTGGTGGCTGTGGTTCCGGGCCGGATCCGCCTCCCTACCCCAGCGACTGTGTGAGTTCCTCTTCAGACCCACTTGAATTGGCTGCGGCCACCCCCTCCGCTCCATCACCTAGCAACCTGTTGTGTCCATAGTTGGGTGAAAGCAAACACACAATATAATGTAGTTTACAGAGCTTTATTACAAAGTGCATCATATACTGTACATAAAATGCTTATGGCACTTGCCTGCATGCCAGTTGGCTCCACGACGAAAGAGGAAGATCCTCCTCCGCCCACTTCCTTTATACCCTGGGCGGCGTCACTACCGGAAACCGGTAGTTAGCCACCCCAATCTGGCCCATGTCCAACCCGGCCGCCATCTTTGTAAAACAGCCTATATACATACACAACATCTCCCCCCTTCAAAAAAATGCCAAGCGCACAGATAGCCCTCCCCAATTTGCTTCCCGACTCACACACTAAAACAAAACAAATACAGAAACAAATAAACTACCTAGCCTGCACACAACTAGGCTGGGGGGCCAGGTAGACTACCAGCACACCCCACACGGTCTGGGTTGGATTATTCTGCCGCCAAACATGCAAAACAAAGCCGTGCATCTAAAATAATCCCGGAACAGCTTCACATAAAAGACATACAAAACTACAAAATACGTAGCGACTACTGACGCCCCCCCCAAAAAAAACTCACCCCCTCAATGGGTACATCTTATTACACTTCAACCATTGGGTATGTAAATTAACACAAATAAACTTGTTAAACAGAGTAAACACAGCCCAAAATCGGGCATAAAAATTAGGCACATTAGTAAAATTCAATTCAAATGTATCCATTAAATTACTGACATTGAGCCAATAAAATCCACATTCACAGTTCGGGCCCCTTAAAACAAATCTAACTCCCTAGGTGTCACAAAACACTACTTCTTACTTTTCATTTTCTCCTTTCTTCTCGTTTTCTTTTTTGTGAATTTAGATCAGGGTACCATACCAGCAGTAAAACAACACATACAGGACTAGGGTAAACACCGTAGACACACAAAACCAAAAAACCCTCAGTCCTTGGATGGATCCCTCTCCAGGCATCTCTGTCTCTTCACCACAGGGCCCCTGCTGCGCCGTCTCCTCTCCACCACTGGCAGCCGCAGATCCCTTGGGTGTCTCCAGACATGAACAGACCCAAGCCAATCTGCCTCCATCCAGCCGGGCTCCACCTTGAACCACCTCTGGTCGTCCCGCTGCTCACGCGGACTGTGATCCCGTCGTACTCGAGCATCAACCTTGGTCTACGAGGGAGCCCTCTTCCTTTCATCCAGATCACCAATACTGCGACAGGCCTCTTGTCACTGATCGCTCCGGCTCGCGGGCTCCTCTTGGTCTCCTCTTGGCAGGCCACCGCTGGGAGCGCTTTATGATCACCACGCTCCGCGGTCTAGCCCTGTTTTCTCCTGGCATTGGCGCCTCATCCTCACGAGCCTCATTGGGGTCCCGTCATACCCTCTGGCACCCTTGTCCAGGGCAGCCTGAATGACGGCATTGGGTCCAGCCCGAGACGGCTCTGTGTGGCGCAGCGTGTGCTCTCCCTCTATTACTTTGTCCAACCAGTCTGAATCCCACACCACAGCACCCTCCACGACTGGAACAGGTTGGCCCCACAGTCCACATCCAGACCATTCTTCACCCGAAACGTTAGCAATGGACAACCCAAGACTGTAGAATAGGTTACAACCCATAACATTAACTCCGGATGCTGAAACATTGATGTGAACACTGGGTGCCACACTGTCCTCATACTGGGCCTCCATTTCCACGTAGCCCAAAATAGCCAACCTGTTCCGTCCGTACCCATAGCACTTGTCATACTGCTTTCTAATCTGCCAGTGGGGAAACAGTCTCTCCATGGTTGCCAAGTCCAGGATGGAAATCACCACTCCAGTTATCCACCAAAAGCAGGATCTCGACGCCATCTAGCGTGACAGTGCAGCCAATCCTCCCTGTCATCTCTGGGGAGATGGTATGCACCACTGTCGGAGTCTTCTGCGCAGCACCTGGTTCACCCCTACGGCTCCTGCGTACAAAGTTTTTGCACACCCTGGCAAAATGGTTCAAAACACCGCACTTGCCACAACGCTTTCCTTTCGCCAGGCACACACCGGCCTTATAGCAGTGAACAGTGCACCCACACCCATAACACTTTGGCTTAACTGGGGCAGACCTTATCCTGACCACGGAGGCAAAATCTTCCTCTCCGCATTCGCCATCACAAGGGTCCCAAAACAGTGCCTTAACGCAACACTCATCTTCACCCAGAAAAGCCCCTTCAGGAAGGCCTCCCACGATGGTCTCTGCTGCCTCGAACTGCTGGGCGAGCTCGATAGCTGTGGCTAATGTCAACTCTCCTGGAAACTCCACAACACCAACGAAGCTATCATCCCCCCCCCCCTCCCCAGGCTTTCCAACACTCTCTGCTCCTCGGCACCAACTTATGGACTAACACAGCCCTCATGCGAAGCCTCTGACGCTCGCCGAGGTTCAAAACTATGAGGTAGTTGGTAAAAGCAGTGAACCAACTAGGCCACGGCATGGGCGGTTTGCCCGGAGCCTCCAGAAATAGCCAAAACTCAGCAATAAACTTATCCATTCCCACTTTTACCTCGTTGCCAAATGTTGTGTCCATAGTTGGGTGAAAGCAAACACACAATTAATGTAGTTTATAGAGCTTTATTACAAAGTGCATCATATACATAAAAAGGCTTACGGCACTCGCCTGCATGCCAGGTGGTTCCACGACGAAAGAGGCAGATCCTCCTCCACCCACCTCCTTTATTACCTCGGGGCAGCGTCACCACCGGAAACCGGTAGTTAGCCACCCGATCTGGGCCATGTCCAACCTGTCCGTCATCTTGGTAATACAGCCTATTTACATACAAAACACAACCCCCCTCCTCCCTCCATGGACTACCAGTAAAAAAAATAAAAAAAATAAAAAAGAAGGGACAACAAGTGATGGGACAAAGATGATCAAACCGACCACACGTAAATAAAATACATTAGATTGTTGTTTTTCCATTTCCAAATGTGAGGACTTAAATTTGATCAAACGGCATTAAAAAGGTCTTAAATTATTTAATTTGCTTTTCTGATAGTGGTTCAAATATTGGGTCTCATTCAAGAACATTTTAGTGTTAGTATGTGTAAGTCACGCGTATTTTGCCAGTAAGCTGTGTTAGTACTAACAAGCCACTCCAGAGTCAACAAACTGCTCATAAGTTCTCCAAGCATGTGTAAACAGCGTTCATAAATCATCTGTAATCAGCATGTGCTCACGAGAATTGAAGATTGCATAACTGATGCCTTTCTAATCTCCCGAGACAACTCTCTCCTTTGCTTCCTCTGGTCCATGTTTAGTGTGGTACACACCATGTCACCAAACAGGACAGTGACTACTTGTCACCCTTTAAATAGGCCGACTGACTGATTACAAGTTCGTAGACACCTGTGATGTTAATTAGAGGACACATCTTGGTTGAACATGTCCCTATGGTCCCATTATTTTCAATCTTTTCTAGGGGTACCATCATTTTTGTCCAGCCTGTTTTCATGAGTTTGTTTTTTAAAATAATTCTGTGAACCAACAATTCAAAAGCATTGTCTGATTTTCATTAGTTTAATTGTCATAGAATTTTATTTATTACCAATTTTGTCAGATCAAGTTATTTCTGTGACCATTGTGGGTTTTTCTTTCATTAACAGAGGGGTACCAACATTTTGTCCACGTCTGTAGGTATGCTGTTAATTGAATGTAATCAGGGTGCATAGAGTTACTGTCTGCTCAAGAAGTACAGGTTTATGTTATTTACATTTTTATCTCATTCTGCAGAGCAACAGATGTGCAGAAGAGATAGGGAGAGAGGTCCAGATGAGAAAAATGATTTACTGAAATTTACTTAAAAAAAAATTCAAAAAATTGATATTTATCCTTCCACCTAAAGGTTGTAGCCACATTTATAAAACTAGTCTAAACACCTGATTTGTCAATATGACAGTCTAAAATATAGCAGCAATGGTTTCTGAATTCAGTAACAACTGGTGGCCTGGGATGGAGTCAAATTCCCTAACCTGAATTTTTATCGCAGTCCAGCCCTGCTGCCGCCCTTGGACTAGAGAGACACTTTAAAAGTCGAATTATGTAACAGTCAGCCCCAAACATTTCAGCAGCCTCCCTCAGTTACTGTCTGTTCAACGGCAGTGTGAGAAAAAAAAATTTCAAGAGCATCTGGATCCCATAAGGAATTGGTTTTTTTTCTCCCTTTCATGACCCTGCAACTGAACGAAAGGGTCTTGAGTGTTCAGATTTTTTTATGTTGACAGAAAGCTTCAGTTTGGTCACGTGTGAAAGTGTAAACCTATTGAGCATTACTGTAAGCTGCTACTTATTCCTTTCTGATGCAACAGTACTCCTTTTGTTGCAACACCTTTCCTGGCCATGTACTGTTTATGTGTCCTCTGTATAGACTGCACCCAGACCTGGCACAGAAGCAGCACAGCCAGGGAAAATAACACCATTTCACAGAAGAAGAAAAGTGCAGATTTTTGCTTTATCTGTTTTGGACCGGGCAGCATTTATTTTCTTTTTTCATTTGAGGCTCTCGCTTTCTAAGACATTGTGTTCCTTGTCTACTTAAAATATTCATACAAAAAGTAGTCAGAAAAGGAAATTTCATTCTTATCTCAGGGATGCAGTTATAGACAATAACTGCTAAGGCATTCAAACCCTTGATTTTTTCAGACTGACTCCAGTATGCAGAAAACTATGCTTCACTTTAATTATTCTTTGCTGAGGGAGACGATTCACATCCTGAAAAAATCTCATGAAGTATTTATCAAACCATTGAAAGGGAAAAATGTGTTTAATGCATTTCCTATGACCATACTTGAATTTCATCCACGTATTAAAAATCATGCTATATTATTGGAAAATGTATTCATAAAAACAAATAAGAGTTTTCCTTCAGTAAGCAAGTGGGCTTCATCAGCCTGGGCCTTCCTCTTCATCGACAGCAGATGGCGCTCAAGATCTCAGATGGAACCTGTACTCTGCTGTTGTCATGGTTTCAGGTATCCTGGAGACACAATACTTGATGCTAATTGGTAGAAAGAGAATGAGGGAGAGGTGGAGAGTTAGAGGATGCTGCTCCATCTCTTTCTTTTTGTTTTGATATCCATCTCTATATTATAGCCTGACGCAAGAACAATGCAGCAACATTTAAAAGTCAAAGATGGAAAAAAATGAGGAGCCTACTGTATTATATATATTTACTACACTTTTTTAATGTATATCTCTGTAAACTACATATATCCATATATATACATTAGCTTCTTTTCTATTTCTGTACGTACCAGTCTGTTGCATTCTGCCTTTTTTAATGCAGAGGGAAATCATCACATGACTCCACAATGCACCACTGATTTAATGCCTGACAAGCCGTTGTTTATCCAGACTGTGGCTGATCTTTAATAGCTGTCCTCCATGGTGTTTACTGTTTCTATTCTCCTCCTCTTCTCTGTTACTGGAAACACTTTCATCACCCAACTTTGCAAAGCAACCCTGTTAACACGATCCTCTCCTCTACTCGCTACACACCACACACCTCTGACAGTGTTGTTTACACGGCGGTTCAGTCACTCTCCTGACAGCTTGGCACCAGCAGCAGGAAACATGCTGTCTACATCTGCTCGCCTGGAATTAAAAGATCTTTCATCCAAACCTCCCTGGCACACATGCTGAATTTAAATTTAGACATTAAGCAGCAGCAGCAGCAAGTACTCAGCATTCTCTAGCATCCAAACAGGAATGGCGACTCAAGGCCATTGATAAACTGTGGCCATTTGATTGTTGTCGGCTAAGGAATCATGTATCCTGATGTATCCCTAATGACACGTTGGAGCTCACACTGGCTCCGTCCGCTGAGCATGTGTCACGTTGGATCAAGCTCTTGTATCGTGTTGCAGCCATTGTCTCTTCGTGAATAATGGTTTGCATGCGTTCACTTCTATATGTGGCTCAGCCTTGTTTACTTGTTGCAGAAAGTGTTACGCCATTCAGCTCTGTGTGCACATAATAACCAAATTTACCTCCTCTTTAGGTCAAAATGTCAAAGGTCAAGGTCACAGAATCTCTTAGTGTAGTGTTTGCATTTGAGACCAATATATTGTCGCATTTGTGCTAGCATCACCAAATTTACAGCAGGGACTGTTCTGAACCTGACTGAGATTTGGGGATAAAACGTCAAGGATTAAGGCCTTTTTCCACACTTATAGCTATTTATGTTACTGTGGGAATATGCAATTGATGAGACAGATTTCTCTCAAGGCATCTTTATTCACATTCACCAACATCTCAAAGAAGAAAGAGAACATCACAGGAAACTCTCGTCCTTAAATACCAGGACTCTCACAGTTCACAAGTCACATTGCATTATAATCGGCAGTAACAATGCATCTCCTCTTTAATCCTCTAATATCACCCCCACAGTCTCAGGCCCTGCATACCAAGCTAACACCTTCACAGCTTCCTGTTATCTCCAAGGAACTTCTGTCTTTGTTCTCATCTAAAATGTGAGGCCTTACATCAGTCACAAAGTAGGTCACATATGTGTGGCCACACCACCACCCCCAAACATATTAGAATGAACAAGAGAATAACAGTATGCATGCCGTGATAGAATCAATACACATCAGTCCGCATGCTGTCTAGGCTTCAGTCTCCTGCCGTATCTGCTGTAGCCAGGATTCAATGTCTCCGCGGCGCTGTCATGCTGGGGGGTTGCCGTCTGGGGGCAGAAACCTTTTGTCAGTCCCTGCGGGTGCTCTGGGGAAACATTACTCTGTGAAGCTCCCCGTGGGGGGTCTACCTCGCCACGGGGCCCTTGCCAACAGCACTTGCTCATTCCGCCACCGCAAAAGCGGGTTTGAGTCTGTTTATGCCCACTTTTTTTTTTCCTACCCCCCCAAATCTAGCAAAAACTGCTTATCCCCTGTTTCCAACACTCTGAAGGGTCCGTCATAAGGTGGTCGCAATGGGGGTCGATGTGCATCGTGTCTGACAAAAACAAACTCTGTGTTCTTCAAAGCTTTAGGCACAAAAACGCGCGAAAACTGTGGTGCAAGGGGCCGGGCAGCGTGCTTGATTCTAGCTACTCCGCAACAGCTGAGACGGGGAGCTGTCCGGCGCAGGGTTATCTGGGAGAAACTCCCCAGGCAGCCGAAGTGGTTGCGCAAACACGAGCTCTGCTGGGGAGGGCTCTAAGTCTCTTTAGGCGCAGAACGCAACCCCAGTAAAATCCACGGTAACTTGTCTACCCAATTTGCATCCGTCAGTGACGCTCTGAGAGCCGCTTTCAATGACCTATGGAAACGTTCGCATAACCCATTAGCCTGCGGATTGTACACGGTTGTGCGGTGAATTGTGACACCCAGGTTGCGGGCCATTGTCGACCAAGTTCGGACACAAATTGAGGGCCTCTGTCGGACGTAATGTCCGACAGAGGCCCTCAATTTGTCGTAACTCCGAAACGCGCCACCCATGCTGTTAAAAACGTGCGCGCACACCTCCTCGGCTGTGGTTGACGCCAGCGGGACCACTTCAGGCCAGCGCGTGGTGCGGTCCACCATTGTCAGAAGTGTGTGCACCCCTGTGACAGCGGAAGGGGGGCCCACGAGGTCCATATGAACGGATCAAACCTCTTGGCCGGGATGTGAAACGGCTCAAAAGGAGCCCCTCGTGTGCCTGTGTACTTTGGCTTGACCGACGCGCGCACTCCCGGGTGCGCCAAAGAATGAATCGAGTCAAAAACGCGGCGGCGCCACGCGGCCGGTACCACTGGACGCAGCCGTCCAGTGGAGACATCGCAGATTAGGGGGGGCATACCGTCTTGCAGCACCCTGTTCTCCAGCCTAACCCTGTTGGTCCAGACTGGAGCGCGCGCACATCCGCATCACTAATCTGCTCTGCGGCCATGGCTGCGTAATCTATTACTACGCTGACCGGAGCCGCCACGGCGCACGAGAGGCAATCTGCCACTACATTCAGTTTGCCCGCCACATGCTGAACATCAGTGATAAACTCTGAGATCGCGGCCAGCTGTCGCTGTTGCCGGCCTGACCACGGTTCGGAAACCTTGGCCATCGCGAATGTTAGCGGCTTGTGGTCAACGAACGCGGTGAAACAGCGTCCTTCCAGCCAGAACTGAAAGTGCCGGATGGCCAAATGGAAAGCCAGCAGCTCCCTGTCGAACGCGCTGTATTTACGTTCACTATCGCGCAAGGTCCTGCTGAAAAAAGCGAGGGGCTGCCAAACCCCGGCTACATGCTGCTCCACGACCGCCCCTATGGCCACATCTGACGCGTCAGTAGTGAGCGCTATGTGGGCCGTTGGGTCTGGGTGTGCCAACAACGCAGCATTTGCCAAGGCCGCTTTTACCTCCGAGAACGCTCGCTCCCGCTCCAGGGACCACTCGACCTTATTCGCGGGTTTCTGTTTTTTGAGCGTGGCATACAGCGGTTGCATGAGTTGCGCCGCGCGGGGGAGAAAACGGTTATAAAAATTCACCATTCCCAAAAACTCCTGTAACGCCCTGACCGTCTGCGGCCGGGGAAAATTTGCTACCGCGCGCACTTTGTCAGGAAGTGGAACCGCTCCTTCGGGGGAGACGCGGTGTCCTAAAAAATCGATCTGCGCCACCCTGAACTGACACTTCGCAGGGTTGATTATTAACCTGTGATCTCCCAACCTCCGGAAAACTGTGGCTAGGTGGTTTTCGTGTTCGTCTTTGGACGTGCTGGCTACCAAAATATCGTCCAAGTAGACGAACACGAAAGGGAGATTGCGCAGCACCGCGTCCATCATGCGTTGGAACGTCTGTGCAGCCCCTTTAAGCCCGAATGGCATGCGCAAAAACTCGAATAGGCCAAATGGAGTTATTACCGCTGTTTTGGGTATGTCCTCAGCGCGCACTGGGACTTGGTGGTAACCGGGGACCAAATCTATCTTAGAAAAAACACGCGCCCCTGCCAAATGGATGGAAAAATCTTGGATATGCGGGATTGGGTAGCGGTCATGCGCTGTTGCATTGTTTAACCTGCGGAAATCCCCGCAAGGTCACCACGAGCCGTCAGCCTTCGGGACCATGTGCAGTGGGGAGGCCCATGGGCTGTTTGAACACCTGATGATGCCCAACCTCTCCAGGTTGGCGAACTCCTCACGCGCTATGGCTAGTTTAGCTGCGTCCAAGCGCCGAGCTTTTGCAAAAACGGGCAGTCCGGTAGTGGTAATAAAATGTTCCACCCCGTGTTTAGCGACGGTAGCCGAAAATGTAGGGACCGTGAGTGCTGGGAACTGAGTGAGCAGTGTGTGGAACTTGCCGCTTGCAGCTGTGACGTTGGCTTGTGCTGTTGGCGGGGCCACTCGTGCTGTACAGGGAATAGAATCAAAAGAAAATGCATTAACCAGGCGCCTGTTAGCGAGATCAATCAACAAACCATGTGAGCACAAAAAATCAGCCCCCAACATATTGAAATTCACTGCTGCTATAACGAAAGTCCACTCAAATGTACGGCCGTGTAGAGACAGGAGTAGAGTCCTCTCACCAAAGGTCTTAATCTCCGAGCCGTTCGCTGCTGCCACCCTGGGACCTCTGGAACCTGCCAGCCTGTCCGCGTAGGAAGTTGTGATGAAACTCAACTGGGAGCCTGTGTCCACAAGGAAATGCCTCCCCGAGTGAGCGTCCAACAAGTAGAGCAGCTTGTTCTCCTCCCCGAGGGCCGCGGCTGCTACCGACCCCCGGTCTTGGCGTTTCCCGAACGCTTGAACTGGCACGGTGGTACACATTTGCGTGCCCTGTCTGCGAAGCGGCGGTGGTAAAAACAAAGGGTGTGTCCTCCGCGTTCCCTGGGCCCCGCCGCTGCCGTCGTCGGTGGTTCTGCTACCGCTGCTTCTGGCCCCCTGCCATCTCCGGCCGTCGCGCCGAGTCCCGCTGCTGCTGCAGCCATGGCTGCGTGCTGTTTGCTGGCGTTGACAATTCGCTGTGCCTCCCGGGCCAGCGCACGGTAGTCCCGCTGGGCCAACAACGGCGAACTGGCCAGGGTCGCTCTCGTCGCTGACGGTAGGGTCCTGAGGAAGAGGTGGGTAAAGATGAAGTGGTCATCGTCTGAGCCTTTCAACCTCAACATCTTCTCCATAAGGTCCACGGGTGTGCCATCTCCCAACTCGGTAAATGCCAGGAGTCGTTCTGCTCTCTCCTCCACCGAGAGAGTGAAGTGCTGGATGAGTGCAGCCTTCAACGCGCCGTATTTGTCACTGTCTGGCAGCTGCTCGATAAGGCTCTCCACATGTTGAGCCGTGTGGTTGTCCAGTTTTGCGACCACATGGTAGAATTTTGTGTCATCTACCGATATCCCCCGGAGGTTGAACTGTGCCTCAACCACGTGGAACCAGGAGCGCGGATTGTTTTGACAAAAGTCCGGTAGCTGAACTGTAGCAGCATTCGCTTGGCTGGGGGCTCCTGACGAGGCTGGCCCCGGGGAATTCTCCTCTTGCTGCATGCTACGTCTTGGGTCACCAGTGTGGGAATGTGCAATTGATGAGACAGATTTCTCTCAAGGCATCTTTATTCACATTCACCAACATCTCAAAGAAGAAAGAGAACATCACAGGAAACTCTCGTCCTTAAATATCAGGACTCTCACAGTTCACAAGTCACACTGCATCACAAGTCACATTGCATTATAATCGGCAGTAACAATGCATCTCCTCTTTAATCCTCTAATATCACCCCCACAGTCTCAGGCCCTGCATACCAAAGCTAACACCTTCACAGCTTCCTGTTATCTCCAAGGAACTTCTGTCTTTGTTCTCATCTAAAATGTGAGGCCTTACATCAGTCACAAAGTAGGTCACATATGTGTGGCCACATTACTTCTTTTAGCCCTGTAGTGTCACCAAACTTGGCACAAGGGCTGAAAATGAAGTAACCTTCACCTGACATACATTGTGGTCAAAAGGTCAACGTCAAAGTCACAAGGCTGCCTGCACTTTAACTCCAGAACAAATAATATTAGGGCTACCAAGCTTGGCACACAGGCTGACTTTGGGATCCTCACCTCTGTCTAGAAGTCAAAAGGTCAAGTCACTCAGCCAACATGGACGTTTATGACATGTCTTCTTGTGATTTTTCTATGAAATGTATAATAACATGAACATAGTTAAAGGGGTCAATGATTGCACATTTTTCTACATTTTAGCAGCTCACACATCTTAATGAAATGTTTGTGGCATTTTGGTCAGATTTTCTTTAATTATTAATTATTGCAGCAATTTTTTTTTTCAAGCCTTTCTGAAAATGGCCTGTTTTCAGTGTATACACCTTTAAATCTTCAGACTGGTTTCAACTCCAAACTGCTATCTTACATCATATTGCTAACATTGACTGGCTAGCTCCTAGCCTTTTTTAGCTTGGATGTTTCCTGAGCCAAATATGGGTTGGGTTGGCCCCAAGATCTTTCATGGCATGAGCGGAGAATTTCTGTAAAACTCCTTACATTTGTTAATCACTGAGAAAAGTCTTTTAACAGTTTTGTGGGGGTTCTCTGCTTGCACCATTCGGGATCTCAGGGCTGACTGTGTGAGGGCCGACTTGATCTGTTATCACTGAGCCAACCAATGTTTGTCTTAAAGAATGAATGAAAGAATGCATTACTGGTTGACAGGAGTGTGTGGTTTCAGTGGTCAATAGGATATGACGGTCCCTGGAGTACTATAAGCACAGAAACATTTACAAATAAATGGCTAAATTGATAGCTTCAAAGCAACTAGCTGACAATAGCAGCTAGCTGGTGTTAGCTAGCCGCTCAAAATAACATCTGAGAACAACATATGGTCAACTGTTGGTAGATGAACAAGGATTCCAGTGGGGGTGGTTGGAATTTATAGAAAATAGTGATCCAAAGCCACCGGATCAACAGTTAAGCTAATGCTAGCGGCCTATCAGTCAAATGACCAATGCTTACCGACCGCCTAGCCAAGTTAATGCTAACAGAGCTCAATGTAGCATCATGGCGAAGGTATAACAAAATAAGCCAGAATGGCAAAAGATATATTATCAACTGTGGATTAGTGAACCAGGTGGAAACAGTGATGTCTATTAGGGTGACTGAAATCTAAAGAAAATAATAACATAAACCATGTTCAGCAAGCTAACTTGCTAGCTTGCTGTGGTCCACATGATTGACAACTAAGTTAGCCAATAATTGTTATAAGTCTGAGCGCATGTTTCCTCAGAGCTCAGACTCTCATTTTATTGTATGTTTGTTAGTATGATTTTGTTAGTTTCTGTATATATTTTGGTTTGTGACTAGAGCCCTTCCTCTTTCTCCAGACACCCCCACCAGCTGCTCACTGTCTGCTCTTCTGCCATCCCAGCTGTGAGCAGTTATGCAATCAGGTCACCTGCTCACTCAGGGGGCGCGCACCTGCCACTCATTGACTGCCAGCTATATAAAGACTGCCTGGTCATTTTCTCACTGCGGCAGCATTGTCAATTGTCTAAATGTCTATGGACAGTTACCTGATGTCTGATGGACTTATCCTTCTTCCCTCTTACAGTGTGATTTCGGCTCTGGAGCGTTCTCCTCTGTAAATTACTTTAAGTTTGTATTTTTGTGTGTCCTGCACCGTTTGTTTTGTGTTTTCCTTTATTTAATAAATGTCACTACTGCAGTTCAGCAACTGGGTCTGTCTTTCTGCCCCGAAGGGGCCAATTTATGACAGAATGCTGCCACCATAATAAGATCCAGCTGCTGTAGTAGTGCATATTTTTCGCCTTTTTGTGCTTTTTTTTTTCTCTTCTCACCTGTCCTGGCAGAGCTGTCATGTCTCCTGTAGGCGAACCAGACCGGAGGAGGAGGAAGTGGAGTCGGGATGAGCTGGAGTTTGTCTCCATGATCGAGGACGTGGCGATCAGTGCTCGAAACTGCTCATCCCGCAAGGACGAAATGCTGTGCTGGGGTGTCATAGCCAACTTGCTGGAAGTCAAACCCAGCGTGCGTGTCCATCCTCGGGAGATAAGACTTTCCCTTCCTTCACTCTTGCCGATGCCATCTGCCTCCTCCTTGCCTGCTCCGTCAGCTCCATGGCGGCAACGTCGTCCCGCTCCAGACTGCCGGAGGAATTCCCCCACCTCTTCGGCAGCCATTTCCCTGACGCCAAGCCTGACAATTCCTGCAGCAGTTCCTCTTTCTCCTTCTTCTTTGGCGGCTGTCCTATCAGCCTTCGCTCTCCGCTGCTGCTGCTGCAACTTCCATCCCCTAGACGTGTCCTCCTGCTGCTGAGAGGTCCTCCATGTTTTCCCCAGTTACGTCCACCTCCGTGACTACAGGGGCGGCTCCTCCACAATCCTCAGAGGGGCCCAAGCTCACCATAGACACAGAGATGGATGACTGTTCGCCTGCTGCAGCAGAGAACATCGCACCCCAGGATGACAGGCAAGTTTCATTTCACTCCATGTCAATTTACAATGATATGCCTTGCCTGATTCCCGGTAGAGAGTCTCGGGTTGCGCAGTCCCACCTGCTGCAATCAGTAAATCCTCACCTGCCCTCTCTGTGTCTCCTCCCATTATTCCTGAGTGTCTGTCGGCCCCGGAACTGAGCCACCAGACGATGGTGGAGCCTGTGGCCCTGGTGGACCCTACTCCAGTACCAGCGGTGAGCGGAGCCCCAGTTGCCACGCCGGATGAGTCACCAGCATGGGTCACTCTGCCTGTTGACACCTGGACTGCAACCATCATCATGCCTGCTGTGGAGGCCACCGCAGCAGAGTCAACAACAGAGCTGGACCTCCAAGAGACCGGGCCTGAGACATTATTGTCTGGATTGACGGAGTCCTGGACAGCAGTGGAGCTCGAGCTCAGGCAAGTGTTCTCTTTTGTTTTTCTCTTTTCTGCCCTGGAGAAATCTTGCCTGGCTATTGGTGAGGAGAGTCGGGTTCAGCCATCAGCTGCACCTGGGCTCACCTTGCCGGGCTCCGCCGCTGCCAGTGACCCTGACCCTGTACCTCTCCCTGTTTGTTCTGAGCCTTCTTCCAGGGTCACCGGGGAAGATCCAACCTCGCCAGATGACTCTGTGGGTCCAGGCTCGCCAGCTGAGGACGTCGTGGGTCGAGCTCCCCCTGCGGAGGTCATCGTGGGTGTTCCATCCTGCCCCAGGACCTCTGTGGGTGCAGCCTCCCCTCTGGCCGAGGCCGTCATGTGGGTCCCTCCTCGGTCCGAGTCTCCATGGGTGCTGGTTCCCGGACGGGGACCCTCATGGGTGCTGCACCCCAGCATAAGTCCAACATGGGTGCTGCGCTCCAGCTTGGGCCCGCCATGGGCACCACGCCCCAGCCCGGGGTCCACCAATGGTGCAGCATTGGCCCAGCCCGGGCCTACCATGGATGTGGCTATGCTCCAGCCCAGAGCCACCGCGAGTGCTGCAGAGCTCCAGCCCAGAGCCACCGCGGGTGCTGCAGAGCTCCAGCCCATAGCCACTGCAGGTGCTGCAATGTTCCAGCCCAGAGCCACCGCCGGTGCTACAATGCTCCAGCCTGGAGCCTCCGCGGGTGCTATTGTCTTCCAGCCCAGGACCACCGAGGGCATTGAGGCCTCTCCTCCTCTGCCTGACATCATCATGGTTTCCTCTCCACTGCCAGATGCCGTCGTGGGTCCTCTCCCGCCACCAGACACCATCGTGGTTCCCCCCCTTTGGCCCTTCATCCCTTCATTGGGCCTCCCCCTGGGGGAGCCACCTCCTGGGTCACCCCTCCAGTCTTGGTGGCTGAAGAACCCCGGCCAGCCGCCCAATAGACTGAGCTGCTGGGTTGGATGGCCCATATTCTCCGACAGGCCACCCGATTCATACCACCTTGCCATCTCGCCTGGGACTTCGGCCAGCCACCCAAACAGCTTAGTTCTTCAGCCTAGAGGGCCCAGGGGACTGGCGTAGCATGGGTGTGAGTCCTGAGCGGGCTGCACACTTTTTCCCCTCCTAACCTTTTTTCCCCCACCTACTTCCCAGGGTGGTTTTTTGCTGTATCCTTTCTCTGGGGGGGGGGGGGGGGGTCTTTTTTGGTGTTACCTGGGGGTGTCTGGATTCCATCCCTTAAAGGGGGGGCTCTGTCATGAGTCTGAGCGCATGTTTCCTCAGAGCTCAGACTCTCATTTTATTGTATGTCTGTTAGTATGATTTTGTTAGTTTCTGTATCTATTTTGGTTTGTGACTAGAGCCTTTCCTCTTTCTCCAGACACCCCCACCAACTGCTCACTGTCTGCTCTTTTGCCATCCCAGCTGTGAGCAGTTATGCAATCAGGTCACCTGCTCGCTCAGGGGGAGCGCACCTGCCGCTCATTGACTGCCAGCTATTTAAAGACTGCCTGGTCATTTTCTCACTGCGGCAGCATTGTCAATTGCCTAAATGTCTATGGACAGTTACTTGATGTCTGATGGACTTATTCATCTTCCCTCTTGCAGTGCGATTTCGGCTCTGGAGCGTTCTCCTCTGTAAGTTACTTTAAGTTTGTATTTTTTGTGTGTCCTGCACCGTTTGTTTTGTGTTTTCCTTTATTTAATAAATGTCACTACTGCAGTTCAGCGACTGGGTCTGTCTTTCTTCCTCGAAGGGGCCAATTTATGACAATAATAGAACAGGAGCAGATATCAAGGACCCGCTGGTCTGGGTTTACTATGGAGTAGCAAATCTGAAAGTCAGTTTTGCTTTTTAACAATATAAAGGCTGTTTTTTAAGAGAAATGAGCATTTTGATATTGTGACGCTGCAAGGGTTCACACAATAAGGAGAGATGACTTTAACGAAACAGGCTTTATTTATTTTTTCCGGTTCCGCCGGACCGGCGGCGCCACACGAGTTGGCTGCCTTTTGCAGCTGCCTTTTTCTTATCTTCCTTCTTCTTTCTACACCTTTCACTCTATATATATATCACGGACACACAGATCGCCCCAAGGGTCTCCCGAGTCGGCGGACGGAGCCACTGTTTGCAGCGGGGGACGATACAGCAGGGAAGAGCTAGCTAGCTGGCTAGCTAGCTCCATCCGCCACCCGGTGCTAACGAAGAAGCTCAACATGCTGAGGAACTGTGGCCAAAACGACGCGGGTACCGGGCTGGAGTTTAGGCGGTGTGCAAGAAATATAAGACAGAATAATAAAAAGCGATGGCAAGAACCAAGCAGACCGCCCGTAAATCTACTGGAGGAAAAAGCCCCCCAGGAAGCAGCTAGCCACCAAGGCTGCTCGAAAAAAGCACTCCGGCCAGCGGCGGAGTGAAGAAGCCTCACCGTTACAGGCTCAGTACCGTGGCTCTGAGAGAGATCCGTCGCTACCAGAAATCCACAGAGCTGCTCATCCGTAGGCTGCCCTTCCAGCGCCTGGTGAGGGAGATCGCTCAGGACTTCAAGACCGACCTGCGCTTCCAGAGCTCCGCCGTCATGGCTCTGCAGGAGGCCAGCGAGGCCTACCTGGTGGGTCTCTTCGTGGACACCAACCTGTGCGCCATCCACACCAAGAGGGTCACCACCATCATGCCCAAAGACATCCAGCTGGCCCGCCGCACCCGCAGAGGGAGAGAGAGCTTAGACTTTCTGCTGCACATTCACCAACCACAATGCTCCGCACTGTGTGTCATATATACAGTATATATATATATATATATATATATATATATATATATATATATATATATATATATATATACTATATATATATACTATATATATATATATATATATATATATATATATATATATATATATTTATAGTACCCCCCTCATGGATCGTCACCTTATCGTGGTGGGGGGGTTTGCGTGCCCCAGTGATCCCAGGAGCTATGTTGTCCGGGGCAATTTGCCTCTGATAGGGTCTCCCAAGACAAACTGGTCCTGGGTGAAGGGCCAGACTAAGAACGATCCAACAGACTCTCATGATAAATTGTATATCAAGGATTCAGTGTACCCCGCCCGGTATGGGGTTACCGGGGCCCCACCCTGGAGCCAGGCCTGGGGGAGGGGCTCGAAGGCTAGCGTCTGGTGGCCAGGTTTCCACCCATGGGACCCGGCCGGGCTCAGCCCGAAGGAGTTACATGGGTCCGCCCTCCAGTAGGTTCACCACCTGCAGGAGGGATCATGGAAGTCCGGTGCTATGTGGATTAGGTAGCAGTCAAAGGCGGAGACCTTGGCGGACTGATCCCAAGCTTTCTAAACTGGCTTTTGGTACGTGGAATGTCACCTCTCTGGTGGGGAAGGAGCCTGAGCTGGTGTACGAGATTGAGCGATACCGGCTAGATATAGTGGGCCTCACCTCAACACACAGCTCCGGTTCCGGAACCAGTCTCCTGGAGAGGGGCTGGAGCTTGGCCTTTTCTGGAGTTGCCCCGGGCGAGAGGCGACGAGCAGGGGTAGGTATTCTTGTATCGCCCCACCTTGCTGCCTCTATATTGGAGTTTTCCCCGGTGGACGAAAGGGTTGCTTCCCTGCGCCTTCGGGTTGGGAAACGGGTCCTGACCATCATTTGTGCCTATGCACCAAATGATGTTTCAGAGTACCCACCCTTTTTGGAGTCTGTGACTGGGGTGCTGGAGGGTGCTCCTCCTGGAGACTCCATTGTCCTACTGGGGGACTTCAATGCGCACGTGGGCAACGACAGTGAAACCTGGAGGGGGGTGATTGGGAGGAACGGCCTGCCCGATCTGAACCCGAGTGGTGTTCAGTTATTGGACTTCTGTGCTAACCACAGTCTGTCCATAACGAACACCATGTTCAAGCATAAGGGTGTCCATATGTGCACCTGGCACCAGGACACCCTAGGCCGCAGGTCGATGATCGATTTTGTTATCGTATCATCAGACCTGCGACCGTATGTCTTGGACACCCGAGTAAAGAGAGGTGCAGAGCTGTCAACTGATCACCACCTGGTGGTGAGTTGGATCCGATGGCAGGGGAGGAAGCCATTCAGACCTGGTAGACCCAAACGTATAGTGAGGGTGTGCTGGGAGCGTCTGGCTGAGGCCCCTGTCCGGGAGGTCTTCAACTCCCACCTCCGGAAGAACTTCAACCACATTCCGAGGGAGTCTGGAGACATGGAGTCTGAATGGGCCATGTTCTCCACCTCTGTTGTTGAAGCGGCGGCCCAGAGCTGCGGCCGCAAGGTGGTCGGTGCATCTCGTGGTGGCAACCCCCGAACCAAGTGGTGGACACCAGTGGTGAGGGGGGCCATTAAGCTGAAGAAGGAGTCCTATCAAGCTTGGTTGGCTTGTGGGACTCCCGAAGCAGCTGAGGTGTACCGGCAGGCCAAGCGGAGTGCAGCTCGGGTGGTTGCTGAAGCAAAAACCCGGGTATGGGAGGAGTTCGGTGAGGCCATGGAACAAGACTTTCGGTCGGCTTCAAAGAGATTCTGGCAAACTGTTCGGCGGCTCAGGAGGGGAAAGCAGCTCCCCGTCCACACTGTGTATGGTGCGGATGGGACACTGTTGACTTCAACTGGGGATATCGTCGGGCGGTGGAAGGAATACTTCGAGGATCTCCTCAATCCCACTGATACGCCTTCCACAGAGGAAGCAGGGTTTGGGGACAAGGGGGATGACTCGCCTATCACAGGGGCTGAGGTCGCCAAGGTGGTTAAAAATCTCCTTGGTGGCCGGGCCCCGGGGGTGGACGAGATTCGCCCCGAGTACCTCAAGGCCCTGGATGTTGTTGGGCTGTCATGGTTGACACGCCTCTGCAACATTGCGTGGAGGTCGGGGGCAGTGCCTTTGGCATGGCAAACCGGGGTGGTGGTTCCTCTCTTCAAAAAAGGGGACCGGAGGGTGTGCTCCAACTTTAGAGGGATCACACTCCTCAGCCTCCCTGGGAAGGTCTATGCCAAGGTACTGGAGAGGAGAGTCCGGCCGTTGGTCGAACCTCGGATTCAGGAGGAGCAATGTGGTTTTCGTCCTGGCCGTGGCACATCGGACCAGCTCTTTACCCTCTCGAGAATTCTTGAGGGTTCGTGGGAGTTTGCCCAACCAGTTTACATGTGTTTTGTGGACTTGGAGAAGGCATTTGACCGCGTCCCTCGTGGATTTTTGTGGGGGGTGCTTCGGGAGTATGGGGTATCGGGCTTGTTGTTACGAGCTATTCGGTCTCTGTACGACCGTTGTGAGAGTTTAGTTCGTATTGCCAACACTCGGTCGGAGTCATTCCCAGTGAGAGTTGGACTCCGCCAGGGCTGCCCTTTGTCACCGGTCCTGTTCATAATTTTTATGGACAGGATTTCTAGGCGAAGCCAGGGAATGGAGGGTGTCATACTTGGTGACCACAGGATCTCATCTCTGTTGTTTGCAGATGATGTTGTCCTGTTGGCTTCATCCAGCAATGACCTACAGCTCTTGCTGGGACGGTTTGCCGCTGAGTGTGAAGCGGCTGGGATGAGAATCAGCACCTCCAAGTCCGAGTCCATGGTCCTCAGCCGGAAAAAGGTGGATTGTCCTCTCCGGGTTGGGGACAGGCTCCTGCCCCAAGTGGAGGAGTTTAAGTATCTTGGGGTCTTGTTCACGAGTGAGGGGAAAATGGAGCGAGAGATCGACAGACGGATTGGAGCAGCATCTGCAGTGATGCGGACGTTGTACCGGTCTGTTGTGGTGAAGAGGGAGCTTAGTTCTAAGGCAAAGCTGTCGATTTACCAGTCAATCTACGTTCCTACTCTCACCTATGGTCACGAGCTTTGGGTAATGACCGAAAGAACGAGATCGCGGATACAAGCGGCTGAAATGAGCTTTCTCCGTAGGATTGCTGGACTCACCCTCAGAGATAGGGTGAGGAGCTCAGTCATCCGGGAGAGGCTCAGAGTAGAACCGCTGCTCCTCCACATTGAAAGGAGTCAGTTGAGGTGGTATGGGCATCTGATTAGGATGCCTCCTGGACGTCTCCCACTTGAGGTGTTTCAGGCACGTCCCACTGGGAGGAGACCCCGGGGCAGACCCAGGACTCGGTGGAGAGACTATGTCTCCCAGCTAGTCTGGGAACGCCTTGGTATCCCCTCTGAAGAGCTGGAGCAGGTGGCTGGGGAGAGGGAAGTCTGGGCTTCTCTGCTTGAACTGCTGCCTCCGCGACCCGGACCTCCGGAAAAGCGGTAGAAGATGGATGGATGGATGGATATTTATAGTAATATGTACATATGTATGCTAGCTGTTCTTGTTTTTTTCTTGCCTTCTGATTGTTGCTCTGAGTGTTGCTATCCCTGTGCTGTTGCAATCCTGGAATTTCCCCATTGTGGGACTAATAAAGGCTTATCTTATCTTATCTTATCTTATTTATACACACACTCACAGCACAGAACGGAGGGGAGGTCATTTACAAGGACTCTCATTAAGCTCATGGTGACACAGACCCATGATTTGGCACATATAGGGAAACAACGCTATCACAACTGGTCTTATTACGCAGTTATAATGGCACACACGAATAAAGCTTAGAACACACAGATACAGTAGTTGAATCCTCCATGGCACAAGCATGCCAGGAGACTCCCGCCCCCTTATCGCAGCCCCGACATTACAATATTTTTTCAATAATCATGTGACCAATAGACACCTTTCAGAAGGGTGAAACCTACATACAATTTTTCAGTCAATGACTCCCTTAAAATGCCATAGATTATGAGCAATTCCACAAGCTAGATCTTGTTTTAAAAACTCTGCTTTCCTCTCCAGAGATGAGCTAAATACAGGCAGACTCCTCACATCAGGGGGTTTAATGAGGTACCACGAGGCACTGGGCTGGGCAGCCCATTCTGCTGGCCAGGGGAAACCATGTCCATCCACGCCTGTTCAGATTGTGATCGATGAAACGTTAATGTGGAAAACAATGATGTAAGCAGCACTCGTGATCTAAAACAGGCTTCAAGGTCACTGTGTTAAATGACTTGAAATACTTTTCATTTAGATAAACAGAAGAGAGAGGGTCCTTCAATGGTAATCATGATGACTGAGAGTAAGACTGATTAGAAGTGTTTAAACTCCAAGAATGCAGCTGATGTCTTTATTTTCCTTTTTGTGCAGAACAGAAAATGCAGGGTTTTTTTTTTTTAATCAAAGAACTAAAGCAGAGATATTCAATTATAAGAAGTGTGCTCTTGAAATTTTTGGTTGATTACATGATTTGCTGTTGCAGAAGAGGCTCAAATGGGAAACAGAAAACAAACGCACCCACACACAGAGAGGAAGATGAGTTTGGTTCTAGCAGGCTCATTTTAATCTGTTTTTCAATAAAGAAATTCATTTGTGGTCTATCACTGGGAAGAAAATAGATCTGATTTCCTTCTTCCTCTGAAGCTAGACTGTAATAGATGCTTCCACTTTGATTTCAGAGGGACATCCTCCCACTCACTGATACTGAAAAGTAGAAACAAAGATTATTACACCAAAAATTGTAGCTTCAACTGAACTACATTGACTGTTTTGCATATTTTCATCTAACTGCCTCATGTTTGATTGTTGTAAATGATGAAAAGAGCCCTTCAGATAAAACCTCAGGTCATGGGTCAACAGCTGAACAGTCCTCTTTCTTTCATCTTGCCTGCTGTTTCATCGTCTTCACAAAGAAAGCCAACAGGCTTGATTTAAGAGATCCTCTGATTGCTAATTGATGTGATACTTGTATGTGAAAAAGAAAGCAGACTGCCTTTGACTGGAAGAGTTGTTTGATGTAAAGGAGGTTCCTTTTTTTTGTGATACTGTTGAACTGTGTGTGAGGTGTCAGGCACCAGACCAGAAATTGTACTCAAGTGAAAGAACCATTACCTTGTGATGTTTACCAGGGATGTGCACAGGCATTTTGGGGGGCAGGTGTTCAACTGAAAAAAGGGCACTCCTAAATACTGGAAAAAAGTTACATATAGTAGCACAGATTTTACTGTACTTAACTGGTTTATTTTAGTACCTATGGGAATATTGAAAGATTTCTACAAAATTATCAACTCACAGAAACCATGGTCTTCATCATTATTTATTTACATGACAAAATGTCAGTGACAAAAATGGGCAGCTTCCATTAAAAAATAAGTGTAGTGTCTGAATAAGTGAGGAGGTGAGGTGACGTTTTATAAAGTTTATTACCAGAACTATGTACACGTGGGGAGACCCTACCACGGGTACAGGAATAACAGCAAGGAGACAATATGTCTCCTGCTCCAGGCTTATATATCCTAGGTGACACCACCTCCTCCTCATGGATCGTCACCTTATCGTGGTGGGGGGGTTTGCGTGCCCCAGTGATCCCAGGAGCTATGTTGTCCGGGGGCAATTTGCCTCTGATAGGGTCTCCCAAGACAAACTGGTCCTGGGTGAAGGGCCAGACTAAGAACGATCCAACAGACTCTCATGATAAATTGTATATCAAGGATTCAGTGTACCCCGCCCGGTATGGGGTTACTGGGGCCCCACCCTGGAGCCAGGCCTGGGGGAGGGGCTCGAAGGCTAGCGTCTGGTGGCTGGGTTTCCACCCATGGGACCCGGCCAGGCTCAGCCCGAAGGAGTTACATGGGTCCGCCCTCCAGTGGGTTCACCACTTGCAGGAGGGATCATGGGGGTCCGATGCTATGTGGATTAGGTGGCGGTCAAAGGCGGAGACCTTGGCGGACTGATCCCAAGCTTTCTAAACTGGCTTTTGGTACGTGGAATGTCACCTCTCTGGTGGGGAAGGAGCCTGAGCTGGTGTACGAGGTTGAGCGATACCGGCTAGATATAGTCAGCCTCACCTCAACACACAGCTCCGGTTCCGGAACCAGTCTCCTGGAGAGGGGCTGGAGCTTGGCCTTTTCTGGAGTTGCCCCGGGCGAGAGGTGACGAGCAGGGGTGGGTATTCTTGTATCGCCCCACCTTGCTGCCTCTATATTGGAGTTTTCCCCGGTGGACGAAAGGGTTGCTTCCCTGCGCCTTCGGGTTGGGAAACGGATCCTGACCATCATTTGTGCCTATGCACCAAATGATGTTTCAGAGTACCCACCCTTTTTGGAGTCTGTGACTGGGGTGCTGGAGGGTACTCCTCCTGGAGACTCCATTGTCCTACTGGGGGACTTCAATGCGCACGTGGGCAATGACAGTGAAACCTGGAGGGGGGTGATTGGGAGGAATGGCCTGCCCGATCTGAACTCGAGTGGTGTTCAGTTATTGGACTTCTGTGCTAACCACAGTCTGTCCATAACGAACACCATGTTCAAGCATAAGGGTGTCCATATGTGCACCTGGCACCAGGACACCCTAGGTCGCAGGTCGATGATTGATTTTGTTATCGTATCATCAGACCTGCGACCGTATGTCTTGGACACCCGAGTAAAGAGAGGTGCAGAGCTGTCAACTGATCACCACCTGGTGGTGAGTTGGATCCGATGGCAGGGGAGGAAGCCATTCAGACCTGGTAGACCCAAACGTATAGTGAGGGTGTGCTGGGAGCGTCTGGCTGAGGCCCCTGTCCGGGAGGTCTTCAACTCCCACCTCCGGAAGAACTTCAACCACATTCCCAGGGAGTCTGGAGACATGGAGTCTGAATGGGCCATGTTCTCCACCTCTGTTGTTGAAGCGGCGGCCCAGAGCTGCGGCCGCAAGGTGGTTGGTGCGTCTCGTGGTGGCAACCCCCAAACCAAGTGGTGGACACCAGTGGTGAGGGGGGCCATTAAGCTGAAGAAGGAGTCCTATCAAGCTTGGTTGGCTTGTGGGACTCCCGAAGCAGCTGAGGTGTACCGGCAGGCCAAGCGGAGTGCAGCTCAGGTGGTTGCTGAAGCAAAAACGCGGGTATGGGAGGAGTTTGGTGAGGCCATGGAACAAGACTTTCGGTCGGCTTCAAAGAGATTCTGGCAAACTGTTCGGCGGCTCAGGAGGGGAAAGCAGCTCCCCGTCCACACTGTGTATGGTGCGGATGGGACACTGTTGACTTCAACTGGGGATATCGTCGGGCGGTGGAAGGAATACTTCGAGGATCTCCTCAATCCCACTGATACGCCTTCCACAGAGGAAGCAGGGTTTGGGGACGAGGGGGATGACTCGCCTATCACAGGGGCTGAGGTCGCCAAGGTGGTTAAAAATCTCCTTGGTGGCCGGGCCCCGGGGGTGGACGAGATTCGCCCCGAGTACCTCAAGGCCCTGGATGTTGTTGGGTTGCCATGGTTGACACGCCTCTGCAACATTGCGTGGAGGTCGGGGGCAGTGCCTTTGGCATGGCAAACCGGGGTGGTGGTTCTTCTCTTCAAAAAAGGGGACCGGAGGGTGTGCTCCAACTTTAGAGGGATCACACTCCTCAGCCTCCCTGGGAAGGTCTATGCCAAGGTACTGGAGAGGAGAGTCCGGCCGTTGGTCGAACCTCGGATTCAGGAGGAGCAATGTGGTTTTCGTCCTGGCCGTGGGACATCGGACCAGCTCTTTACCCTCTCGAGAATTCTTGAGGGTTCGTGGGAGTTTGCCCAACCAGTTTACATGTGTTTTGTGGACTTGGAGAAGGCATTTGACCGCGTCCCTCGTGGATTTTTGTGGGGGGTGCTTCGGGAGTATGGGGTATCGGGCTTGTTGTTACGAGCTATTCGGTCTCTGTACGACCGTTGTGAGAGTTTGGTTCGTATTGCCAACACTCGGTCGGAGTCATTCCCAGTGAGAGTTGGACTCCGCCAGGGCTGCCCTTTGTCACCGATCCTGTTCATAATTTTTATGGACAGGATTTCTAGGCGCAGCCAGGGAATGGAGGGTGTCATGCTTGGTGACCACAGGATCTCATCTCTGTTGTTTGCAGATGATGTTGTCCTGTTGGCTTCATCCAGCAATGACCTACAGCTCTTGCTGGGACGGTTTTCTGCTGAGTGTGAAGCGGCTGGGATGAGAATCAGCACCTCCAAGTCCGAGTCCATGGTCCTCAGCCGGAAAAAGGTGGATTGTCTTCTCCGGGTTGGGGACAGGCTCCTGCCCCAAGTGGAGGAGTTTAAGTATCTTGGGGTCTTGTTCACGAGTGAGGGGAAAATGGAGCGAGAGATTGACAGACGGATTGGAGCAGCATCTGCAGTGATGCGGACGTTGTACCGGTCTGTTGTGGTGAAGAGGGAGCTTAGTTCTAAGGCAAAGCTGTCGATTTACCAGTCAATCTATGTTCCTACTCTCACCTATGGTCACGAGCTTTGGGTAATGACCGAAAGAACGAGATCGCGGATACAAGCGGCTGAAATGAGCTTTCTCCGTAGGATTGCTGGACTCACCCTCAGAGATAGGGTGAGGAGCTCAGTCATCCGGGAGAGGCTCAGAGTAGAACCGCTGCTCCTCCACATTGAAAGGAGTCAGTTGAGGTGGTATGGGCATCTGATTAGGATGCCTCCTGGATGCCTCCCACTTGAGGTGTTTCAGGTACGTCCCACTGGGAGGAGACCCCGGGGCAGACCCAGGACTCGGTGGAGAGACTATGTCTCCCAGCTGGTCTGGGAACGCCTTGGTATCCCCTCTGAAGAGCTGGAGCAGGTGGCTGGGGAGAGGGAAGTCTGGGCTTCTCTGCTTGAACTGCTGCCTCCACGACCCGGACCTCCGGAAAAGCGGTAGAAGATGGATGGATGGATGGATGGATGGTGACACCACCCCCCGAAGGCAGGGCATTACCCCTCCCAGCCTAGGGCACCGCCATACTAATATATTATAACTACATTACGATCCTACATTCCCCCCCCTTTGAAAAATGCAAGCAAACAAATTACTCAACCAAATAATTTACACCCGAATCGTACACTAATTCAGAAGAGAATAGGCCTACACATTCACACAACATACTGGCCCAGTGGAACTCTCCGCTATGTAATCAAATAGTCCCTGAAAGAAAAACGGGCCACACACCAAACTAAATTAATCCCTCCTAAGCTAAACATATAACAAATATGGACATATACAATGGCGGTACCCAATCCTATAAACTCACAGGGCACATAAAAGTACATACAGATAACTCCCCAAACAAAACAGAATTCTCACAGTATAGGGCAGTAAACCTAATCATTCACACCCAGGTGTTACTGCACCTCACACTCAACAACAGTCACACAACAATGGTGGTCTTGTGCTTTCAATCCCTTAATCACCCTGTTACAGAGGCAGACGTATCCCATTACTAACAATGATGTAAACAGCCATAAAGACCCCACCACAGACAGGGAAATAAACACAGCATCTCGTGCTGGAAATAGAAATAAAATACAACATATCAAAATATTGTAGACAGTTACACTGATCAAGAGGTGGCACACACACAAACAGGTCAATTTGTAATAAAACAATTCTATAAACACACTTTGTTTTCTTTTTTTTTTATAACTGCAGAAAAAACTAAATAGTCACATAAGTTGTACCATTAATAGGGTAAATGTCCGTGGGAAGCAACTTGTACACATTACACATCAATCACATGGTTCTTTTCAACCCCATTCCCATACAACTTCAACATGTGAATATATTCATAACCCATTAACCATAACTGTAAACAAAAGACATCTACTAATAAATGCACATTTCAGACACAACGTAAGCCCTCATACACTCAACTCGGGTCTCTCGAAGCCTCCCCCCCCCCCCGGAGTGTCGGTCACGTGGCTCACTTCCAGAGCGTCTCCATTTTGTCATGACCGGAGACGGACTGCATAGACGCCCTTTTGTGCTTCGACGTCGCAGCTTGTTGGGATGCCGTCTTGACCCATCAGTCAAACTCAGGTAGCCGTTGCCGCCGGACTGGACCACCTGCAGATTATCCTGCCCAGCTGTCCGTTTCCTGGAACTGCGCACCCTACCAAGCCGAGGCTCGACCCTAGGGCGCAGGTCATCACCTTCACCCAGGGGAGCACTCACTGGCTTCCTCCTTCGTCTGTGCCGCGATCTGGCTCCCTTATGACTCCTCAGCGGTTCGCCAAGTTGACTAGAGTCATGTCCCTTGCCTTTGGTATTGGCATGGCTAGGGTTCGTGCCGTCTGGAGGTACCCCAGATACCAGATGCTGTTGCATCGGAGCGGCACCAGTCATTGTTGGCTCAGCAGCTGGAGCTCACTGGCCGCCGGAGCCCTGTAGATCAAGCTCTTCGGACCTTTCCACCACCGTAGAGGTCAAACCATGCCGTTCGGGTCCACCGTCCATGGGACCACAAACACTGGCACGGGACCCCCGCCTATTTGGCGTACTAAGGTGCTGCCGGTGTCCGTCTTTACCCGGAATGGGCCACCCAAAGTCCCACACTTCATCACCACTTCCCACGTAGAAAGGTCGGTCCCATAATCCACCACCTGACCACTCCTCCACTTCACCACAGGTAATGGTGAAACCGAGCCCATAGAATAAATCACAGCCCATTAGGTTATTACCATCCTGTGACACCATGAACTCGTTGGCGCACATGGAGGCCCTTTTGTACCTCACCGACAGCCACACTGAGCCCACAACATCCAGCGGGTGGCTACCATAACCATAATAGGTGATATTAGTGTTACTCACTCTATAGTGGGGAAAACACCGACTTACAGTTGCCAAGTTGAGGATGGAGACCGCTGACACAGTGTCCACTAACAGCGGTATCAGCTTCCCGTCCAACAAAATGTCACAAATGATGTGACCGTCCGTGTTGGGCGAGACTGTGTGGACCACTGTAGGGGCCTTCTTCTTAACAGTTCCTGTCACCGGTCTCCGTTCCTCCTTGTCAAAATTGTGGCAAACTCTGGCAAAGTGATGGAGCAAACTGCACTGTCCACAATGCTTGCTCCTCGCCGTGCACTCCTTGGCTCGATAGTGGTGCCTGCTGGATCCACAGCCGTAGCATCGTGGTGTCCAAGGGGTGGACCATATCTTGACAATGGCCGCGTACTCATCATCGCTGCCATCGTCCGAATCCAAAGCCAGGGTCTTCCCGTGTGCCTCGCTCTTCTGCGGAGTGTCGCCGCAGCCGAGGTGTTTTGTCAGCCGCTCCACTGTCTCGTGCTGTTGCATTAGCTCCATGGCCGCTAGCAAAGTTAGCTCACCAGCGTGAGTTAGCAGGCAAACCCTCGCCGAGGAGTAGGCCACATGCTCGGCCAACTGGTCACAGACCATCTCCTCCTCTATGGCCCCAAACCTGCACTCACCCGCCAGCTGTCAAGAGGTCTGCCACAAACTGCTGGACTGATTCTCTGGGTCGCTGGTGCTGTTGTCAGAACTGGATGCGCCGCATGATGATATTTTCGGGGGCGCGGAAGTAGCCGGCCATGATCCTCACGATGTCGTCGAAGCTATCACCTCCTCTTAAGGTGCTGAGGATTTTCTGGCCCTCCATGCCCAGGTTATGGACCAGAATTGCCCTTGCTTGTAATTTGTCCGGGTCGCCAAGGTCCAACACAAGTAGATAGTTCTGGAAGGCCGCAAACCACCTGGCCCAAGGGACCAGCGGCTCTCCCGGAGCCTCCAAAAAGGGATGTAACGTGGTCACAGCCCTCTCCATCTCCGTTTGTCCTCGTCGCCAAATGTAGTGTCCGAATAAGTGAGGAGGCGAGGTGACATTTTATAAAGTTTATTACAAGAACTATGTACACGTGGGGAGACCCTACCACGAGTACGTGAGTAACAGCAAGGAGACAATATGTCTCCTGCTCCAGGCTTATATATCCCAGGGGACGCCATCCCCCGAAGGCGGGGCATCACCCCTCCCAGCCTAGGGCACCGCCATACTAATATATTATAACTACATTACAATCCTACAATAAGTATTTGTTTAAAATAAATAAATCTTTGCAAAAATCTGAAAAAGGCTTTTCTTTCAGTAGCTTCAAAATCTTTTATTGTATACTAGCATTGATGATCATTGAATATGGCATGCAGTGTTTAAGGGTGGTGGGACTACAATAGCAATAGCAAGCAAGTTTCTTCCACATACATACAGACATACACCAATGACACAATGCATCTGGCATGCATTAAGCATAATGATACAGAAAGAGCAATAGCAAGGTTATCATGTAGAAACTTGCTGTACCAATGAATATTTTATACATCTGCTGAGATGTTAAGTGGCTAATTTGTATTCACTCGCTTCAGTCATTCCCATCTTAATCAGTTATTCTGCAGGACGGTCCATGGAATCCCATGAAATCATTTTTCTATTGTTGTATCAGTAATTTTAGAATCCCATGAAATCCTTTTTCTATTATTGGATCAGTAATTTTAGAATATTGTGTTCTGAGTTTTGAACACGGGCAGTGCAGTGGCGAAGTGGTTAGCACTGCGGCAGCACAGCAACTCACCCTTGGCCGGGGGATCCTGGGTTCGATCCCAGCCTCCGACCAACAGTGATCTGTGTGGAGTTTGCATGTTCTCCCCGTGTCTGCGTGGGTTTACCCCGGGATTTCTCCGGTTTCCTCCCACATGCCAAAAACATGCAGGTTAGGTTAATTGGCATCAAAACTGGGGATTCTAAATTGTCCTTAGGTATGACTGTGAGAGTGAATGGTTGTCTGTCTCTCTGTGTTGGCCCTGCGATGGACTGGCGATCTGTCCAGGGTGTACCCTGCCTCTTGCCCTAAGATGCTGGGATAGGCTCCAGCCCCCCCGCAACCCGAAAAGGATTAAGCGGAAGAAGATGGATGGATGGATGGATGGATGGAGTTTTGAACACCAACATTATGGAAAGGTGAAGTAAAAAAATAAAATAAACTGAAGCTGGGAATTTTTTTATTTTTTTTTTGTTACTTATTTGTACCCGTAGGTAGATTTGTTAAGCAGTCTGGTGACAAGCCACCAGCTGCCGGTCGCTGCGTGTGCGAGCGCCCCGTATCCCTAACCTGCATGTTTTTGGCATGTGGGAGGAAACCGGAGAAATCCCGGAGTAAACCCATGCAACACGGGGAGAACATGCAAACTCCACACAGATCACTGTTGGTTGGGGGCTGGGATCGAACCCACGATCTCACAATCCCCGTGATCCCCCGGCCGAGGGTAAACTGTGCTGCCACAGTGCTAACCAATGTGACATTCATAAATTATGGTACAACCCATCATAATAACAGTAGGTCAAAACAAAGGGAAAATTATGTAAAACAGCAATAAAATACTAACAGTATGTAAGAACATGCATGATGGGCACCAGATGCCACTGTTCTTAGATACAATGAAGCCTGTAAGCTTTGAAAGCCTCAGAGCTTCAGCTGACCATCACTACTGAAGAGCTGTAGCATTTATTGTTATTTAAAAGCAGAATACCATGTACATTTACTGCAGTTTCCAGCCTGTTAATGCTTACTTTACTCCTGCTCCATTCAACACGGGCGCCGGTGCACACTGCTCCCGCACTTGCTCTCTTGCTCAACCACTCGCACAGAGCGTCACCGAGGTTTCAATTAACGCTTCCTCTACTGGCAGACACTATAATTGCATTTAAGAATGTAGTTTCAAATATGATCAAAACTATCAATTTTTGGTGAAGTGGTCAGTGAAACTTGTTAGGTGCACTCTTCAGGTATTGTAGCATCGCCAGGCAAGAGATGAGAGCCCACAGTCAAGTGGCTTCTGAGTTAGTAGGGGGACAAAGTTTGCCACATACAGTATCTCACAAAAGTGAGTACACCGCTCACATCTTTGTAAATATTTTATCTTTTCATGTAACAACACTGAAGATATGACACTTTGATACAACGTAAAGTAGTTAGTGTACAACATGTATAACAGTGTAAATTTGCTGTCCCCTCAAAATAACTCAACACACAGCCATTAATGTCTAAACTGCTGGCAACAAAAGTGAGTACACCCCTAAGTGAAAATCTCCAAATTGTGCCTAAAGTGTCAATATTTTGTGTGGCCACCATTATTTTCCAGCACTGCCCTAACTCTCTTGACTCATTTTGCCAACACGGGTCACAATTTTATCCTGTTTTACCATAAAAAATGCAACTAAATATTCATGAATTAGTAACTCTTCTCATGAATTAGAAATGTTTTCTTTACATTTTCCTTGTACATTTGAGGCTGCTGGGCTCCTGCGCTGGTCATACTGATTTAATCGAGCGTCAAAATATTGTTAGCAGACATTAAAACACATTGTTTGGATCCCTGCCTGCTCTGTGTTCCGGCCTCTCTCCCCTCTGATTAGGCGTCACCCTTTGCAGCTGATTACACCATCTGTCGCTAATCAGAGGAGCCCTTTAAATTGGATGCTCTCTTGCCACTCTGTCTGGTTGCGTCTGATCTCCTACCCGCCTGTATCCTACCTGAGCCTGCCTGCCATTATTCTGTGTATCTGCTTTTTGTGCTTGGACCCTCTGCCTGTCCTAGTACCTTGTGCCTGCCTGACAATTTGGAATTACCCGGTTGCTCTGTGTTTTGCCTGCCGTGCTCTGACCCCCGCCTGCTTGACCCTCGAGCCTGCTTTACGTATTGGATTGTGAATCTTCTGGATTGTGCACATTCCCCCTCATGCCCAAGTAAGTCGACTTACCACAGTTTCTCCTCACTGTTTCCTCCACTCCTCTCCCCTGCTCTCAGGCCTAGCCAGCCTAATACTGTTACCCTCAGGGACACCATCCAGCAGCCCCAGTTCCACAGGATTCACCACCTGGCATCCAGCTTCCCTGCACCAGGAGGTAATCATCAGATTCAAGAATCACCTCCCAGAGAAACCTATAAGCATAATTATCCCATTATTTCCTTAATTGCATCTGCCCGTCCATATAGTCATCATTGTGTCTGCTCTCTCCCTACAGGGTTGCCAGATTATCACTGCACAGCCCTTTGCACAATTATTGTTAATAAAATCATTGTTAAACACTATACAAACATTCTCATTTGCGTCTGCTCGTGGGTCTGGGTGTCAACCCATGTCAGTATGCAACCAGAAATCAGACCCAGCAGACACTATGATGGGAATGCTTGCGGCCTGCCTCAGTGTTCTGGAGCACCATGCTGACTAAACAGCATACCAGATTCAGGTTGCTAGTAGCCAAGTATCTAAGATGTTGGAAAAGCTAACACAATTAGACACTATCTTACAGGGTCTCATGGCGGCGTCCTCCGTCACAGCCCAATCCGTGTCCACCATCCATGCGGGTCGTGCATTAATTCCTACGCTTCCACACTCGGGGAGGCTAGCAGATTCCTGCTGCAGTGTCAGTTGATTTTCAACTGTGTGCCTTCCAATTTCAAGTCCGACCATAGCCGCATTAGCTTCCTGGTGGGCCTCCTTGATGGGCGTGCTCTCTCCTGGGCTCAAGCTATTATCCAGGGTCCAAATTTCCATGAATATTCCTTCGACCGGTTTACGGAGGAATTTGTTTGGGTGTTCAATCATAGCGGCCGGGAGGGGAGCGCGTCCACATGGTTAATGAACCTCCGCCAGGGCACCAACACGGCAGCGGAACACGCTCTCGACTTCCGAGTCCTGGCAGCCGAGGCAGGGTGGGGGGACGCAGCGCTCCATACAGTTTTTATTCAGGGATTAAACTCAAACCTCCACGATGAGCTCACCCATCTTCACTACGAACTAGTTTTGTTTGATGCCTTAGTTTCCCTGGTAATCAAACTTGACAACAGGCTTCGCAAACGGGTGAGGGAATGACGGTTTGGAGTCCACCTCTCTTCTCTCACGTCCTGTCTCCTGCAGCTCCTCATATTAACCACTCACAGTCAAGCGGGTCATGTGGTGGCTCAGTGCCCCGAGAAGCCAAGAGACTTAGCCCATCAGTCGCAGTAGGGGGACTGGTGGGCAGTGCAGAAAATCCCTCAGAACCACAGTTTGTGTTATTGGTGCACTTGTTGTTCCAGTCCACTGAGTTTGTCGGCATGGCCCTGGTTGATTCAGCGGCTGAGCAAAATTTTATCTCTCAGAATCTGGCAACCCAGTATAAAATCCCCTGTAGTCAGTTACAGCAGCCCCTTAACCTCATTGTTCTCTCCGGCCAGCCCCTTTGTCAGGTTACCCAATGCACTCCCCCACTAGCAGTACTGGTCTCTGGTAACCACCATGAACAATTATCTTTTCTAGTTCTCCCAGCCTTGACATCCCCAGTTGTCCTTGGTTTCCCCTAGTTAAAGACTCATAACCCTGTCATTGATTTAGCACCTGGAGCCCCTATTGCATGGCCTCAGGTCTCCAGTCCACTGCATGCTCTCCCACAATCTCCCTTCAGGCCCCAGTTCCCGAGCCCCCAGACCTGTCTGGTGTTCCCCCAGAGTGCCCTGATTTAGCTCCAGTTTTCAGCAAAGTTAAAGCCCTGTCTCTTCCCCCGCACCGATCGTATGACTGCACCACTGAACTCCTGCAGGGGGCCCCACTACCTTTGAGTAGGTTGTATAGCCTATTTGCCCCTGAGCGAGCAGCAATGGAGAAATACAGTATGTTAAGGAATCATTGGCTGCCGGCTTAATTTGTCCTTCATCATCAGCTCTGGGAACAGGATTTTTCTTTGTGGGCAAGAAGGATGGCTTGCTGAGCCCCTGCATCGACTTTCGAGAGCTTAATAATATCACTGTCAAAGATAAATACTGTCGGTAAAATGACATGATTGGCCTGTCTTTCTCACACTTCTTTATCTACTTGCTTCACACGCTACACTGCAGAGTTTAGTTTACACCGTATAATTCATTTGCTGAAATCAGTTAGAATCAGTTCTGCACATAGCAGAGCTGCCACATAAGAGGAAATGTATTATTGATACAATGAGGTAAAACCCCTCCCTCTTGCATGAGGGAGTGGTTAAGCTTTATAAAAACTATAGGGCTCAATTTTGGGGTAGCACACGCTTGGGGAATTGCCTAAAGAGTTGTGTTCCAGCGCTGCTTGTAATCCATATCTCACTTTCAGTAAAATAAGTGAAAGTATACTTCATCTCTCAGTCTGGTTATTTGGCCTTTGTATAAAAGAACTGGGGGTTAAGGCATTTTAGATGCAACAATTTGGTGTTTCTGCCCGGTTTCGAGGCTAAATTTTAGTTTTTGTTTTGTAAACAGCATGAGGATTTTTTTCTCTACAGACTGGCGGCCACAACATGATAAGAGGTGAGCAGAAAACCTTTTTCAATAAATTTCTGCTTGTCCCTTCGGGAACAGCCCTTTCTGTAGAGATTAAATATTCATGCACATGTGATTTTATTTGTGGAATGAAACTGAGATATGGTCTTGAATTTATGATATGTTGTTTTAAGAAATGTATTTACTGAGTTTGATGAAATCTCCAAACGGTTTTAACCTCGTGGAATTAGTTATACGTGTTAATACTGTTCCAGAAAGTAGAGTTGGAGAGAGCTTGGGCAAGAGGCTTAAACCCCGGGGTGGCTGAAATAGGGCCACCGAAAAAGAAGTGTTGCCCTGTTGCGCATTGCATAGTCTGGGTAAAAGGTCTTTAACCCCGGGGTAACTGATATAGGGTTGCCAAAAAAGAAGTGTTACTCGGCTGATGCATAGCTTTGCCAAAAGGTTTTAACCCCTTGGAATCAGTGCTTGATTTCAAAAAGTAGAGTTGGCACCCCTAGCATATTTAGCTCAGACCAAAGAAGGTTGTAACTCCCAGAGAAATTGCAACGAGCACGTTTCTAAAATATAGTTGGTCTTACCGCATTAGATAGGGGCCTACTGTGTGTGAAATAAACACATAAGTTTTAAGTAACCCGATCGGGACGATCGGTTCATAGATGATATATAATGATATAATTACACTAATTATAGTAAAAAACACGGTGATGAATTCACTGAAAAGATTAAACTACTGGAAAGAAGATCTGCAAATTGAAATTTCAGAGGAACAATGGGAATTGGCTTGTACAGAAGCTCAAACCAAATCAATAAATGCACGCCTTAAATTGATACATTTCAAATGGTTAATGCGGATGTATGTTACACCGGAGGAGTTAAATAGATATAACAAAAATATACCAGATACATGCACAAAATGCATGGAAAGTAAAGGAACCCTATTTCATTGTTTATGGGAATGTAGATTAATAAGAATGTTTTGGGAAGAGGTGAGGGTAACAATTGAAAAAATAATCTCAAAACAAATCATATTGAATCCTAAACTGTTTTTGTTGGGTCTGTACCCAGAAAAGCATAATTTTAATAAAAGTGAAAGAACATTCATAGACCTCAGTTTGCTTAATGCCAAAAAATGTATTGCACTATTATGGAAAAAGACTCATAGACCAGATGTGACTCAGTGGTTAAGACAGATGTTAACAAACCTTCCATTAGAAAGAATAACATATATACTGAAATCAAAGGAAATTGTGTTTGAGAATATATGGAGACCTTTTATTGATTATGTAAAAAATTTAAACATAACTCTTGAAGAAGAAGGTGAATGATGTGTGTGGACCTTGTAAATTCCAAACTGGTGAACATAATATGTATACTTATGTATTGGATTGTCTAGACTAAACAGAGGAGCATTGTTGAAGACTTGATTTTGTTGGTGGTTGTTGGTGTTTTTAGTGCATTTTTTTTTTTTTGTAGTACTTTAGTGTTAGTGTTTGATTGTTTGTATCATGTTTGTTAAAAAAAAAAAAAAAAGGTTCAATAAAGATATTGTGGAAAAAAAAAAAACACGGTGATGTGTGAGGCAATATTGTCATGAGGAAGTGGAAATAAATAAGATCATAATAATAATTTCATTCTATGCTATAAGATATTGATATTAGACTATAATATTTAAAGACGGTTGGATTAAAATGGCAACAAAACTGGATAATGATAAAAGACAATGGTAAAATGGATAATGATAAACGCAGCTCTGAATATCCTTTGGGTAGTCTAGATTATGCTATAAATGAAATGGAGGAAGTGTTCAAAGCTACTGTGTGTCGAGAAGAGCGAAAACAGCTTAAAATAGGGATAAAATGGTTACAAAGAGATGGCTTGTTTGGTGATAATGGGGGCCCCCTACCAAATAAATTAGACAAAGCCGTTTATGTGGATTATTGCAGTTTGGGTTGTTTTGTCTTTCTGGACAAAACAACCTTGTGGACCTTGCTTCGACCTTGTGGAGATAGGAGAGAGAAGCAATTCTGTGTTTGTGTGTGTGATTGTTTTAGAAAAAAAGGAGAATGAAAAAAACAGGCTGTGTGGGCGCTGATCTGTGACAGGGGAGTGAAAAGAGAAGTAATCTAAATATGGGTTTGTTTGTTTTTTTTTTACAAAGTTTTGGGGTTCTACTTTTTCAATCTAACTTTGCAGGTTTTAACTAATGTTGCATACGTGATAAGTTATTTACATATTTTTTTAAAGCAATTCTTTGACGTATCACTGACCTTTTTCTTTGATTGAAGCATAACAGTGCACTTTACAGGGGAAAAGGACACAGGACGTGACAACGTGCCCACAGGCACATAGAACACTAAGTTAAGTACAAATGTTTATATCTTAATCAATGTTACCAGCATGACGATGAAATTAATTGAATATTACAATATCATGATGTCACTTAATAATGCCTAATTACTGAAGGCTTTATGTATACCCTATATTACATGATTTAAAGCATAGAGGTTCAAAAGAGATTGATAATTAATGTGTTTGTGCATATGATTTGCCAGACACTACGGAGACTATGGATTATCAAACAGAGGTCTTGGTAATTGTGTGTTATATTGTTGCTTTGTTTAAATAATATTATATTTACCTTTTAATAAATGACATATGCAATCTTATTTACATTTCGACCTTAGGCCTGACCATGTAATAATAAAAAAAAGGGGAAAACCTGAGAGCAGGATCTGAGACAATCCATGCTGTGATTTTTTTTTTTCCAGATAAAATGGAGAAAGGAAATTTAATTTTGATGGACCGGCATCTGTCCAGGGTGTACTCTGCCTCTCGCCCTAAGATGCTGGGATAGGCTCCAGCCCCTCTGGGACCCGAGAAGGATTAAGCGGAAGAAGATGGATGGATGGTAAAACTGAGACTGATTAGTGAGTTGTGTCAGTCTGACCTAGATAAGAATAGACAGAATTAGCCTTCAAAGAAAAAAAACACACACACACACAGGCCACAGATTGTGGACCTGTGCCATAAATTCCTGAAAACAGAGATTAGGTTTACACCAACAGTTACTAATTCTAAATGCTGCACTGGTCTAAGGCTTTTAATATATGATACTGTTTTGTTTGAATATAATCCTAAACTAAGTGATTACCCATGTCAATTGGTAAAACCTTAATTGATTCACAGAATATTTAGTGAATACTTGTTGTGAGTAGCAAACTCACATTCAAATTGTGGAAGCTTTAGGTGTGATTTAAAGGTTTTTCTGCTATTCCTTATTCTTTGCTTTTCAAAAGGAAAGGGAAAAGCATTCACAAAAAAAAATTTTTTTAGCTTTCACCAGGAATTAGATTTGCCAGATTAACAAGGAATCATACTATCATCATTACCTTTTAATTTAATAAATCTTTGGTGACATATGCAATATAAGATAAGATAAGATAAGCCTTTATTAGTCCCACATTGGGGAAATTCCAGGATTGCAACAGCACAGGGACAGCAACACTCAGAGCAACAATCAGAAGACAAGAAAAAACAAGAGCAGCGAGTATACATATGTACATATAAATATATAAACACACAGTGTGGAGCATTGTAGCTAGATGGAATAAATATATAAACACACACAGTGCGGAGCATTGTAGCTAGATGGAATAAATATATAAACACACAGTGTGGAGCATTGTAGCTAGATGGAATAAATATATAACTAGAAAAGCACTCGGAGAGCGCAGACCTCCGCCAAGCGGCACAGTTCCGCCCATACAGTGTTTGTGTGTATGTTTTCAAATTCCTTGACTATGAAAACATATGACTAGCAATTGGATTGACAATGATAGGATTAGCGGTTCAGTAGTTATTGACGAAAATGGCATTTTCCATAATGGCGGCGACAGTTCCCCCCATACAGTGTTTGTGTGTATGTTTTGAGATTCCTTGACCATGAAAACATATGACTAGCAATAGCACGGTGATTGTCCGCATCGTCTGTGTTATCTCCCTGCCTTTTTTCTTTCTCATGCACTCTGCACTCTGTTGCCTTCTGTGTTTCACAGTTTTAGACTTTGAACAAGGCATGACTGGCAATATCGAGCAGATCTTCTTTTTTAAAAAAAAAAAACCTAACCTCCTGGCGGAGGTAATAAGAAAAAAAATCAATAAAAAAATAAAATAAAACTAAGGTCAACGAGCTTCAATAGCATGTGAGTCGCTGCATTTGTTGTGTCGCTGCAGCACGGTGATTCTCCGCATCCTTTGTGTTGAAAATGGCCCTATGTCACAATGTTAAAGAATCCTTTAAAAAATTCCTGTATCCAGACGGTGATTCGGATCATCCCCAAAATTTAATCAGTTCTTCCCTGTACTATTTGCAACAACGCCTGAAAGTTTCATCGAAATCCGTCCAAACCTTTTTGAGTTATCTTGCAAACCAACAGACAGACAGACAAACAAACAGACAAACCCCGGCAAAAACATAACCTCCTGGCCTGCGGCCTGGCAGAGGTAAATATATAAACACACACAGTGCGGAGCATTGTAGCTAGATGGAATGAACAGCATAACCGTCTACTTAGTTATCCTACATGGTATGATTATGTACCCATACATAATGTCACCCTCCGTAGCGACCGGTATTTTCCTAGTTGTATACCGGAAGGGACCATTGTGTAAGTCTATTGCGTCTTTTGCATTCACTACTATTAGGTTGTCACATTTTTTTGCTATCTCTGCGAGCAGCCCTGCTTAGGTTATACAGTCTGACAGCCATAGGTAGGAAGGACCTGCGAAACCTCTCGGTTGTGCACCTAGGATGATGTAGCCTGCTGCTAAATGAGCTCCTCAGTGCGTTCAGTATGTCCTGCATAGGGTGGGACTCGGACTCCAGCAGAGATGACAGTTTAGCCACCATCCTTCTCTCTCCTATCTCCTCCACTGGGTCAAGGCGTTGCCCCAGGACAGAGCTAGCTTTCTTGATCAGTTTGTTCAGTCTCTTCCTATCGGCTGCTGTAACGCCACTGCCCCAGCAGACCGCTCCAAAAGTGATGGCTGATGCCACCACCGTGTCGTAGAATGTCTTCAGCAGTGCTCCTTGTACATCAAAAGACCTGAGTCTCCTCAGTAGGAACAACCTGCGCTGTCCCTTCTTGTAGAGTGCGTCAGTATTGTGTTACCAGTCTAGTTTATTGTTCAGATGAACACCCAGGTACTTGTAGGATGTCACCATCTCGATGTCTGTTCCCTGTTTATTTTATATGTTGTGGTGATATTAGTTGTTGGTTTTCACACACAAAATTGGATCTTTTAATGTGAAGGTGGAGTTTTAATGTGAAGGCGGAGTTTTTCCGTTTTGGATGGAGATAAAAGGAGGAAGTGCAAAATGTAAATAAAGTTTTTCCAGACAGACTTACGCGTATCCTGTCTGTTTTTCCGCAACTTCTACATTGGTGACCCCGACGTTTGAAGAATGTTTGATCAAACGACCTCTTCTGATATCGCCGCCATGGCGTCTGTATCCACTGCAGCTCCCACACCTGCTGTTTTTGCGGCTACCATTAAGTTACCGGACTTTTGGCAGCACAATCCGGAGCCCTGGTTTCAGCATGTCGAGGCTCAGTTCCATCTGTGTGGAATAACCACGGATGACACGAGGTATTTCCATGTTGTCGCAGCTTTGGATTCTGCCACTACTCGTCGTTTGATGGGACTGCTCCGGGACCTGCCTCACGCTGACAGGTACGTCACTCTGAAGAGGGCTCTTCTGCAGCTGTACCAACTCTCTGATATAGAGCGAGCTGATCGTCTTCTGTCTATGACTGGTTTGGGGGACAGCAAACCTTCTGAGCTGATGGAGAATATGTTGGCACTTCTTGGTTCAGGAGACAGTTCATTTCTGTTTATCCACCTGTTTCTGTGTCAGCTTCCGCCTCCAGTGCGCACTGTCCTGGCCAGCTCGCCCCTCATTCATACTAAGGATTATCGGGGTTTGGCTGGAGAAGTGGACAGGCTTTGGCTGGCTTCTCGTCATTTGTCGGTGCATGCATTGCTGCCTGGGCAGTCTGATGGAGAAGTCTCGGTGGGTGTGGCCGCAGTATCGGATCGCTGTAAGAAAGAGAGCGGCCTGTGTTTTTATCACCGCCGTTTTGGACCGAAGGCTCGGCGCTGTATTTCACCGTGTTCTTTCCAGCCACAGGGAAACGAGAAGGCTGGTGCTCGCTAGCAGCTGCGTGCACCAGCACCAGCAATAAGCTGCTTTTCATTGAGGATTGCGCTGCTGGACGTCGTTTTTTGGTGGATTCAGGAGCGCAAAGGAGCATCGTTCCCTCCTCCTCGGCTGACGTCATGGGACATGAACACGGACCTCCACTGGACGCTGCTAATGGTACTCCTATTCGCACCTTTGGCACCAGGCTCATTACTGTGTGTTTTAACGGCCGTGAATTTAGTTGGGACTTTGTGGTAGCATCTGTAGCAGTCCCTATCCTTGGTGCGGACTTTTTGTATGCTTACAGACTGTTGGTTGATGTGGCTAACAGATGTTTGATTGATGCTGTGTCTTTTGATTCCTATCCATGTACACTGGGTGGGGCTGGTCCACTACTTGCTAACATGCTCGCTTCAGGAGACAGGTACCAGCGTCTTCTTTCTGAGTTTCCTGCCCTCACTGTGCCTACGTTTTCTGCGGCAGTAGTTAAGCATGGGGTTGAGCATTATATTACTACTGTGGGTCCACCTGTTTTTGCCCGCGCACGCCGTCTGGATGCTGCTAAGCTGGCCATCGCTAGAGATGAGTTTGCCAATATGGAGCGGTTGGGTATTGTGCGCCGTTCCGACAGTCCAAAGGCTTCTCCCCTCCACATGGTCCCTAAGTCAGATGGGGGTTGGCGCCCTTGTGGAGATTTTAGGCGCCTTAACAACGCTACTACCAACGACAGGTATCCGGTCCCCCATATTCAGGATTTTTCTTCACGTCTGGCTGGGACAGTCATTTTTTCTAAAGTGGATTTAGCGCGTGGTTATCATCAGGTGCCTGTCCATCCCCAGGACATCCCCAAGACAGCGGTGATCACTCCATTTGGACTGTTTGAGTTCTTGAGGATGCCGTTCGGCCTTAAGGGTGCTGCACAGACGTTTCAAAGGCTTATGGACTCTGTGTTGCGGGACATGTCTTTTTTGTTTGTATACCTGGACGATATATTGGTGGCGAGCGCTTTGGTGGAGGAGCATGTGTTGCACCTTCGCCAGCTCTTTAGACGCCTCTGCGACCATGGACTGATAGTGAACCCCGTGAAGTGTCAGTTTGGGCTCTCAGAACTTGAGTTCTTGGGGCACAAGGTATCCCAGCAGGGTGCCGTGCCCCTCCCGGCTAAAGTCAAAGCAGTGTTAGCTTTTCCATGCCCCTCCTCTGTCAAGCCCCTGCAGGAGTTTTTGGGCATGGTCAATTTTTACAACCGTTTTATACCTCATGCTGCCCATATTATGCGCCCACTGTATGAGGCCTTGAAGGGTAAGAGGGGTAATCAGGACATTGAGTGGACTCATGAGAGGTTATGTGCTCTTGACGGGGCTAAAGCTGCACTGGCTGATGCTGCCTTGTTGGCTCATCCAGATCCCACGGCCGCCATTGCTCTTACCACCGACGCATCTGATTATGCTGTCGGAGCAGTTTGTGAGCAGTGGGTGGGCAATTCCTGGGAACCTCTAGCCTTTTTTAGTAGACAGTTACGCGAATCAGAAAGGAAGTACAGCACCTTTGACAGGGAGCTGTTGGCCCTTTTCTTGGCGACAAGGCATTTTAGGTTTCTTTTGGAGGGCCGTAAATTCACCGCTTTTGTGGACCATAAACCCCTCACATTTGCCATGGCCAAGTCCACTGAACCTTGGTCAGCTCGGCAACAACGGCAGCTTTCGGCTATTTCCGAGTTCACTACAGACATTCAGCATGTGGCTGGTAAGACCAATTTGGTGGCGGACTGTCTTTCTCGTGTACCAGTTGCTGCTGTTCATTTGGGCATGGACTATGCTGAGATGGCTGCCGATCAGTTGTTGGACCCGGAGGTGCAGGTGCTTCGTTCCACGGAGTCCAGTTTGCAGTTGGAGGATGTCTGCTTTCAAGATAGTGGCGCCACTCTTTTGTGTGATACTACATTGGGAAAACCACGACCTCTGGTGCCGGTGGCTTGGCGTCATCATGTTTTTGATGCTGTTCATTCTTTGTCGCATCCTGGGGTTAAGGCTTCGGTCAAGTTGGTGAGCGCCAAGTTTGTATGGCCGGGTCTCAGAAAGGATGTGAAAACTTGGACGACAGCCTGTGTGGCATGCCAGTGTGCTAAGGTGCAGCGCCACATAAAGGCTCCATTGGAGCCTTTTTGGATTCCGGAGCGACGTTTTGATCATGTTCAGGTGGACCTAGTTGGACCTCTTCCTCCGTCTCATGGTTTTACTCACCTCTTCACTATGGTGGACCGGACTACGCGGTGGCCGGAGGTGGTTCCCCTGACATCAACTACAGCGTCTGATGTTGCCCGGGCATTTATCTTCTCTTGGGTGTCCCGTTTTGGTGTCCCCTTGGACGTTACCTCTGATAGGGGCCCGCAATTTACCTCTGCACTTTGGAATGAAGTAGCTGGTAGTTTGGGGGTTAAACTCCATCGGACCACAGCGTACCATCCACAAGTTAATGGGCTATGCGAACGGTTTCATCAGACTATGAAAGCGGCCCTTTGCGCGTCATTAGCGGATAGTGGATGGGTGGACAGATTGCCGTGGGTTTTGTTGGGTTTGCGTTCAGCCCCCAAAGAAGACCTGCATTCCTCTTCTGCTGAGTTGGTCCTTGGCCAGACCCTGAGGATTCCAGGGGAGTTTCTTCCTACCAGTCCAGGGTTAGGTCCCAGTATGGTTAAGAGGCCTAAGTGTCGAGAAGAAGCTAGAGCTTTTGTTCCTGTGGCTGCGCACCACTGCCTTCCTCAGTCTTACGTCCCTGACAGCCTTAGGTCGGCTAAATATGTTTTTGTCCGGCACGATGCCCATCGTTCTCCCCTGCAAGCACCTTATGATGGCCCTTTTCGGGTGTTAGAAACCGGTCATAAGGATTTTTTGGTTGAGTTGGGGAGTGGTCAGGATCGAATTTCGGTGGATCGTTTGAAGCCAGCTCATGTTCTTTGTGACGATGAGGTTGAGTTAGCCCGCCCAGCTCGGCGGGTGCGCCCTCCCAACCCTGTGCCTGAGGTTGTTTCTGCTCCGGTTACAGTTGTGCCCCCTAGGACTGCGCAGTGCAGTCGTCGGGGCAGAGTCATTAGGTTGCCTAAGAGGTTTTCTTGAGTTATTTTCTTTTGGATTTTTGTTCATGCTGTTTTAGTTTTTTTTTTTTGTCAGCATGTTTATTTATGTTGTTATTTGTGTGTTCTGGGGGGGCCTGTGTGGTGATATTAGTTGTTGGTCTCACACACAAAATTGGATCTTTTAATGTGAAGGTGGAGTTTTAATGTGAAGGCGGAGTTTTTCCGTTTTGGATGGAGATAAAAGGAGGAAGTGCAAAATGTAAATAAAGTTTTTCCAGACAGACTTACGCATATCCTGTCTGTTTTTCTGCAACTTCTACAATGTAATAAAATAATAAAAAGCAATAATTGACATTCATTGACTGGAAGGGGCAACATTGACATTGACATTGACTGACACACAGGAGAAAGGACCCCTAAACTGATAAGCATTTTTTGAAGCTAAGTATGACTTTGCATGACATTGTAAATGACATAAAGTACAAAGATTTAAATGACTCTGACTTTACAAATGTAATGTTTATATGATTTTGTACTGCAGGATACATTTGATACTACTCACCACATAATGGTGTGATGGCATCATATTTCAGAAATGTGACAGTAATAAGGAATATGTTTTCCCGATGCTCAGCCGTGGCCAAGCTGGGCCTTGGGACTACATTCCACCCCATAATTTACCAAGGAATGTATAAAATGAGGCATTCCTTGTACAAAATTAAACCAAATTCTAATTATGCAAAATGTCCACTTTTCCATTGACTGAAGGAGTGTGACACAACCTTTCACAAGGACTCAACCTGTCTGTGTTTAACTGAATAAGCTGATTTTACTTATCAATGCTAAAGCATATCAAATCTGAACAGACAGTTATTTTGTTTTTCTCAAATGGAATTTGTAAATTAGTTCAAGAGACATCACAAAAGAAGCCATGATTATTGAAATCTCATTTTGTAGGAGCTGTACTACTCACAAATTTTTCATCTAAATTAACTGTGTAACACATAAAAGTGGTAATACACTTCCTTTCAGTAAAAGATACCACCCATCAAGTAAATACCCTGTAACTTTGCTGCATGTGCGTCTCCATGCATCAAAAAGGGGGTATCAAAGAAATTAATTAGCAAAAATAATTAGCCATCCTCAGAAAAATAGATAATACATAAAAATTACCAATAGATGACCAATAATGAAGAGAAAAATATAAATGAAACTGCTTGGTAATGAAATCACAACATTCAATAGGAGAAGTTAAAAGTTACATCAATAAATTTCCAGATATTTAAGGAAATATCTGTAGATTATTGTAAAGGAAATATGTCTACAAGGAACAAGGTAAACTGATAAGGAAGAAAACCATGCAAATTTATGAGAAAAGTTCCAAATGTCTAAGGAAAGTCCAACTTGTGCTGAATTTATGTTTACTGTGGGACTTGATTTAGAATCTACTACAAAGACAATACAGATTTTTACATTTATTAAAATTGCTTTACAAAAATTAAGTGGGTACTGGCACAAGTCCCACTGTATCAAATGCACAGTGCCTCCAGGAACTCGGACATTGGCAGAAGTCCGTGATTCATTACCTTTGTAATGCTAAAATTCTAATCAGATGCAAAAAGATGCAAAAAGGCATATGGTAACATAAATATACACTTCATAAAATTTTTGAAATTTAAAAGGGCTCTCAGAAAACAGGGGAAAATACAGTCAACATAGACAAAGAAATGTAAGGTGATGATTAGAGAAATGGAGGAATTAGATAAATTTAAACCTTAGAGCTGATGTGCGAATAATAGTACAGTAAGATTATGAGTGGAGATTTTTGTGGAGATTTTTGTGTTCTTTTTTCCTTAGTATTTCTTCTTCTTTTTTTCCCCCTTTTTCTTATTTAATAATGGAAGTGTATTAGGGTAAATTGAAGCTGAAACCTTTGTCAATACTGAACAGCAACCACAAGGCATTTTAGGAGATATTGACCCAGACAATAACTATTTTAATCATATTAACAATGAGTGTGCTTATTATGATCAACAATTAAATGGAATTATGAATTCGGATCAGACATTGACAATAATACATATTAATAGTAGGAGTCTCTATGCAAACTTTGATAGCATTAAGGAGTTTTAAATCAATTTAACACCCCATTTAGAATTATTGCAATAAGTGAAACATGAAGTATACTATATAAAAAAAAAAGCTATATGTGATAAGGTAACAGCTGCATAACTGTACAGGGCTTCAAGACCATCAAGCAGTCTACTGCCAGGAGAGGAGAAAAAGGGGGCGGGACTGAGAGCATGAAACCCTTTAGCTGGTCAGTGTGACATAAAACTTTACCTTGGAACACAAAATACAATAGACATATCAAATAGCTTGTTAATATAGCATATTAAAACAGGTCATATATGGATAAAAGTTAGTCATATGTTGTAACACACACACACACACTTATAAAATATGTGATCTCAACAGATAAATGCATAATTAGTGAATTTCTATTACAAGGTAATATTAGATGATAAAAGTAGTTGGAAACCACACGTCAGATAAATACAAAACAAAGTTGCAAAAATATTGCAATTATAAATACAATTAAGACAAATCACTTTATATCTTGTATTGCTCATTGATACTTCCATACTTGACCTATTGTATAGAGGCCTGGGGTAACAATTATAAAAGTACACTTAATTCATTGCTAACCTTATAAAAAGGGCTGTCCATGTTATACACAAAGTTGGGTATCTTGAACATACTAATTTATTGTTTACACATTTAAAGTTATTGAAATTGCGGGATCTGGTTGATTATTATATAGCACAATTAATGTTTAGAAAGAAGAAAAAGAAAAACCTTTTGCAAAATTAATCAATCAATTCACAAAATAGTTATACATAAAATCCATAAGTTGCATACTTATAATAAAATTATTATAAAGTATAGCTTAAATTTTAGAAAAATGAAAATATAAGAGCTAAAGGCTCAATAAAGCTTAATCTGACATTGATAATCTTGTAGGTAGTTGGTTTGATAATATATTTGGCAAATGGGAAAAAATAATTCAAGGAGCCCTTATAATTATTAGTTTATTGATCTTTGTTTTTTGTGGATGCTGTTGTATTCCCATGATTAAAGAATAAAAATTAAAAGAATAAAAATAAAAAATAAAAGAAAGATCTATTTTAGTGGCCTTCTCTTTCAAGGACCAACCTGCCCACGTGGCCTTCTCTTTCAAGGACCCACCTGCCCACCTGCCCACCTATTGCCAGGACGATGACGAGGTTGTGCCACGACTGAACCTAGATGGGGATCTAGAAGATGCCGAGGAGATACACTACTGTTCAAAAGTTTGGGGTCACTTAGAAATTTCCTTATTTTTGAAAGAAAAGCACTGTTTTTTTCAATGAAGATAACTTTAAACTAATCAGAAATACACTCTAATATCTAATATACATTGCTAATGTGGTAAATGACTATTCTAGCTGCAAATGTCTGGTTTTTGGTGTAATATCTTCATAGGTGTATAGAGGCCCATTTCCAGCAACTATCACTCCAGTGTTCTAATGGTACAATGTGTTTGCTCATTGCGTCAGAAGGCTAATGGATGATTAGAAAACCCTTGTGCAATCATGTTAGCACAGCTGAAAACAGTTTAGCTGGTTAGAGAAGCTATAAAACTGACCTTCCTTTGAGCAGGTTAGTATCTGGAAAAAATTATTATTTCAAATACAAATCATTATTTCTAACCTTGTCAATGTCTTGACTATATCTTCTATTCATTTTACAACTCATGGTGTTAAATAAGTGTGACTTTTCATGGAAAACACAAAATAATTGTCTGGGTGACCCCAAACTTTTGAACGGTAGTGTAGTTTAGGGTCTGCAATAGGGTCTACAAAGCACATTCACATGGTGTTAGATTTTGCTCTGCTGTGCTTCTGCCCTACAGGTTTCCTTTGTGATAAATGATTAATGAAAGAATAGATGCATGTATATGAATGTATTCATATATGCATATATTCATATATGCATACTGTATATGCATCTTCACATATATTCATATATATGCATAGATGAAGATAGCTTAGTTTTGAATATATTTTACACATATAGGATTGTTAGCTATATTGATTCATAATGTCTGCACCACACCCGATGTCCTCTGGAGAAATGGCGACCTGAGGGGAGGCAGGTCTAAATGACTGCCGGAAGGAGGACATCACGCACATATAGAACTTTAGAAACACTACACACAGGGGATAGAGTAGGGTTATGAGATGGGTTTAGACCCATCTCAACAGGGGAAGATGCAAAAACACATGTTTAGTTTATAGATAGATAGATAGATAGATAGATAGATAGATAGATAGATAGATAGATAGATAGATAGATAGATAGATAGATAGATAGATAGTGAGGTGCTCTAATAGGACACCTCAACAGGGGGTATTGTCCGTAAAATGACATGATTGGCTTGTCTTTCTCACACTTCTTTATCTGCTTGCTTCACACGCTACACTGCAGAGTTTAGTTTACACCGTATAATTCATTTGCTGAAATCAGGTAGAATCAGTTCTGCACACAGCAGAGCTGCCACATAAGCGGAAATGTATTATTGATACAATGAGGTAAAACCCCTCTCTCTTGCATGAGGGAGTGGTTAAGCTTTATAAAAACTATAGGGCTCAATTTTGGGGTAGCACACTCTTGGGGAATTGTCTAAAGAGTTGTGTTCCAGCGCTGCTTGTTATCCATATCTCACTTTCAGTAAAATAAGTGAAAGTATACTTCATCTCTCAGTCTGGTTATTTGGCCTTCGTATAAAAGAACTGGGGGTTAAGGCATTTTAGACCAACAATACCGCTGCCACTCATTAACTTGGCTTTTGATCTGCTCCAGGGCTCCATTATATTTTCTAAGTTCAATCTAAGAAATGCATACCACCTCATTAGAATCAGTGCGGGGCACGAGTGGTTGTCAGCTTTTAAAACGCATCTGGGCCAATTTGAATATTGTGTCATGCCCTTTGACCTCACCAAAGCCCCAGCTGTCTTCTAGCGTCTGATTAATGATGTGCTCAGGGACTTTCTCAACTCATTTGTGTTTGTATATTTAGATGACATCTTCATCTTCTCTTGCTCCCTGGAAGAACACCTGACTCATGTCAGGATGGTTCTGCAGCGCCTCCTGGAAAACCAACTTTACATCAAAGCAGAGAAATGTGAGTTTCACACCACCACCACCACCACATTCTTGGGCTACATTATTTCCCATCGCCGTACTGAGCCAGAACCCGCAAAAATCAAAGCAGTCACTGATTGGCCAGTCTCTACTTCTCAGAAGCAGCTTCAGCAGTTTTTAGGATTCAACAACTTTTTCCGCCATTTCATTCAAAATTATAGCACCATTTCCCACCCACTCACCGCCCTTACATCCGTGAAGATCCCCTTCCATTGGTTGGAGCAGGCGAATGAGGCCTTTTCCCTACTAAAATCCCATTTTTCTGAGGCTCCTATCCTCATACAACCTGACCCGGAGCGACAGTTCATTGTTGAGGTGGATGCCTCCGATATAGGGGTGGTGGCAGTGCTGTCACAGTGCTTGGGAGCTGACAGCAAGATACAGCCATGTGTGTACTTCTCTCTGCTCTTGTCCCCAGCTGAGAGAAACTACGATGTGAGCGACCAAGAACTGTTAGCAGTAAAGTTAGCCTTAGAGGAATGGCGGCACTGGCTAGAGGGGGCAGCCCAGCCTTTCCTTGTGTGGACTGACCACAAAAATTTGGAATATATCAGGTCTGCGAAGAGACTCAATCCCCGTCAGGCTAGGTGGGCTCTGTTTTTTGCCAGATTCCGCTTCTCCATCACTTACAGACCCGGCTCAAAAAATACTAAGCCTAATGCCCTTTCACGCCATTGTCCCTAAGAACATTGTCGTGGGGGCGCTTACCTGGGGCATCAAGGAGCAGGTCAGGGAGGCCCAAATTACCGACTTGGACCTTGTGTGTGTGTGTGTGGGGGGCACCGGGCAGGTTGTTCATTCCTGCGGCCATCAAGGGGGATGTTATTCACTGGCCTCACACAGCCAAATTCTCTTGCCATCCGGAGGTGGCCAGGACCCTCTCCTCACTTCGTTGCTTGTTCTGGTGGCCTTCAATGGACAAGGATGTGCGGGACTACATCAAAGCCTGTCCCCAGTGCTCCTCCGGAAAGGCCCTGACAACCCCACCTGCCGGCCTGCTGCAGCCCCTTCCTGTCCCCAGTCACCCTTGGTCTAACATAGCACTCAACTTCATCACAGGGTTGCCCCCCTCCAACAGTTACACCACCATCCTCACAGTAGTAGACAGCTTCTCTAAGGCCACACATTTTGTGCCTCTAAAGAAACTGCCATCAGCCATGGAGACAGCCCATCTCCTGTCTAACCACGTAGTGAGGCTCCATGGCATCCCTGTTGACATTGTACGCATACAACTCTGCCACCTCTTCTGTTATGGGGCTTTCTTCCCCTTTTGAGGCCTCTCTGGGGTACAACCCCCCCTCCCCATTCTCCATCTCTGAGGAAGAGGTGACAGTCCTCTCCATTGCCACTCATGTTGCCAGGTGCAAACGCTTGTGGTGGGACACCAAAGCTGATCTGCTCAGGTCTGCCCAGGAGAACGCATGTTGGGCCAATAGAAAGAGGTGTCCTGCTCCCGCTTATGTGGTTGGCCAGAAGGTCTGGCTTTTACTAGGAACTTTCCCCGAAAGGTGGAGTCCAAAAAGCTCGCCCCCCGGTTTGTTGGGCCGTTCACCATCAAAGCAATTGTTTCCTTCCTTGGTTAGGCTCAATCTCCCATCCTTGCGACGAATCCATCCTACTTTTCACGTGTTACAGGTAAAACCAGTATTCACCAGCTCCCTCTGTCCCCCATCCAAACCCCCCACCACCACTCAAGATGGTTGATGGAGGCCTGGTTTACACTGTGACATGTATTCTGGATGCTCGCTGCAGGGGGTGTGGCACCCAGTTCCCGGTTGACTGGAAGGGGTATGGACCTGAAGAGAGATTGTGGATCCACAAATCCTTCACGATGGATGACTCCTTGATCCACAACTTTTACTGACGACACCCAAACAAACTGAGGATTATGCCAGGAGGCGTCCCTTGAGAGGGGGGCACTGTTAGGATCCCTGCCTGTTCTGTGTCCCGGCCTCTCTCCCCTCTGATTAGGCACTGCCCTCTGCAGCTGATTACATCATCTGTCGCTAATCAGAGGAGCCCTTAAAATTGGATGCTCTCCTGCCACTCTGTCTGGTTGTGTCAGATCGCCCGCCTGCCTGTATCCTACCTGAGCCTGCCTGCCATTATTCTATGTATCTATGTACTTCCGGCGCCACACGAGTAGGTTGCCTTTTTGCAACAGCGGATCAATTTCTTCCTATTTCTATTTACGATCTGGCTTCTCTTGCTAATCTTTCTGATCCGGCAGCACCTTATCCATCACTGACGGACGGACACACGGATCGCCCAAATGTCTCCTGAGCCAGCAGACGGAGCCACTGTTTTTAGCAGGATACGTTACAGCAGAGACCAGCTGTAAGCACTTAACCAGACCAAGATGCTAGTGTAAGACTTCGACATACCGGGTGAAATTGACATGGTTGTTGACCCAGTGACAAGGCACAGACTCCAAATTGATACAATAAAGTTTATTAACAACAATGTGAGTGAATTGTGGTGTGAGTGCAGGCTGGAACTGCCGGGAACTGAGTGAGACACCGTTCGGCCTGGCAACCCTGGAGACACACACAGAGAGGTGGTTACTGAGCGTCACGACTGGAGTTTAACAGTTACTGTGTGGCTTACTGTGGGAACAGATGGTGAAGTTCTCCGGTTTGGCATTACGGCCGTGGCCAGGGAGACAGTGCTCTTCAGATGGTGGTATAATCCCGACAGCAGAGTGTAGAGGTTGGTGGTGAGGAGAAGGAGCTGGCAAGTCCGCCGCCTGGGAGGAAGAGGAAAAGACTCCGCCGCCACGGACTCCACCTGTGCAGAGGGGACTAATAGAAAGAGGTTAGTTGGCAATGGCGCTTACGTGGTGGGTTAGGTTGGATCTTCCTAGTGCAGGTGAGGGCTGGCTCGGCTGTGGCTTTGGTAGCTGAGACGATTCGGCAATGAAGCTCTCCTGGAGTGCAGTCAGACATCTCCGCACTGCCACTCCAGGCAGCATGGAAGCTATAGGCCCAGCCTAATGAGGATCAGGTGTGCGCGCAGCTGCGGATAATGAGCATAGCGGACCATGACAGTACTCCCCCCCAATGAGCGCCTCTTGGCGGTCGTTCCAGCCTACCTGGATGCATCCGATGGAACTCCCTGATGACATCTTTATCGAGCACACAGGCAGGACGCACCCAGGACCTGGCCTCCGGACCATAGCCCTCCCAGTCCACCAGGTATTGCAGCCCACGGCCCCAGCGGCGGACATCCAGGATAGCAGTCACACTCCACGCCGGGCTGCCATCGACCATCCTAGGGGGTGGTGGCGACCTGGGAGGAGAGTACAGAGGGCTGGAAGACACAGGTTTAACTTGCGACACATGAAATGTGCGACATATGCGGAGGGAGGGGGGGAGATCCAGCCGTACCGACACAGGGTTGATGGTGCGAGAGATGGCGAACGGCCCAATAAACCGCTGCTGCATTTTCCTGCACTCAGCCTTCAGATTAATGTTCTTTGTAGACAGCCAAACCTGCTGACCCACTTGGTACGCCGGAGCTGGGGTCCTATGACAATTTGCCATAGCAGTATTGCGTTCGGCTGTATGATGTAACGCGGCCCGAGTTGCCCTCCATAGATGACAACATTATCTCATGTGCACCCGCACAGATGGCACGGCAATGTCGCCCTCCTCCTCGGGAAACAAAGGGGGAGAATATCCAAGAGAGGCTTGAAACGGGGACATACCTATGGCCGAAGAGACCATCGAATTGTGGGCGTACTCGATCCATGGTAGGAAGGAGCTCCATGCCATCGAATTGGAAGAAGCCACACACTGCAGCGCCGCCTCCAGCTCCTGGTTGGCACATTTGCATTGGCCATTGGACTGTGGATGGTATCCAGATGACAGGCTCACCTTGGCTCCAAGGGTGTTGCAAAAAGACCTCTACACCTGGGAAATAAATTTGGGCCCCCGGTCCGAGATGATATCCGTGGGGATCCCATGAAGTCTCACCACGTGTTGGACCAACAGGACAGCTGTCTCCTTTGCCGTAGGCAGACCCGGAAGAGGAACAAAATGGGCCACCTTGGAGAATCTGTCCACAAGGGTGAAAACCACGGTGTGATTGTTGGAAGGAGGGAGGCCGGTAACAAAGTCCAACGCCACATGGGACCAGGGTCTGCCAGGAACCAGAAGGGGGTGGAGCAACCCTGCCGGTGGGGACGATGGAGACTTCCCGGTGGCACACTGGGGACAGGCCCGTATGTACTCCCTGACATCCTTTTGAAGAGAGGGCCACCAGAACGAGCGTTGCAACAACTCCTCCATGCGTCGTCTTCCAGGATGGCAGGCGAACTTGGATGCGTGGGCCCATTGGATGACATCACCCCAGACAGCCGATGGCACAAACAGCTTCCCCGCTGGCCCCCCACCCAGGTCCCTCTCCAACTCCTGGGCCCTCAGGACCCTCTCCTTAATTCCCCACGAGAGGGCGCCCATGACACAGGAGGTAGGGAGGATGGGATGGTCTTCAGCCTCCAGGGTGTCCGTGGCGAATTGCCTGGAGAGGGCATCTGATTTAGTATTCTTGGACCCAGGGCAATAAGTGATAGTAAACTCGAATCGACCAAAGAAAAGAGACCAGCGGGCTTGACGGGCATTCAGGCGCTTGGCCGTCCTAAGGTACTCCAAATTGCGATGGTCCATCCAAACCACGAACGGCTGCGAGGACCCCTCCAGCCAATGACGCCACTCCTCCAGAGCCAGTTTGACGGCCAGCAACTACCTGTCACCGATGTTATAATTCCGCTCCGCCGGAAATAGTCGCTTGGAGAAAAAAGCACAAGGCCGGACCTTCCCGTCCATCGGAGAACGTTGAGAAAGGACCGTCCCACACCAGAATCTGAGGCGTCCACCTCCACGAGGCACTGTAGGCTGGGATCCACCTGCACCAGGATCAGCGAATCAGAGAATTGCTTCTTCAGTCCGCAAAGGCCGCCGCCGCCTCCTCCGACCACCGGAAGGGAACCTTCGTGGATGTAAGGCACGTCAAGGGAAGGGCCAGGCTGCTGTAGTTCTTTATGAATCGGCGGTAGAAATTAGCAAATCCCAGGAACTGCTGGAGCTGTTTCCTTGAGGACAGGACCGGCCACTCCACCACCGCCTTAATTTTGCCCGGGTCTGGAAGGATCTCCGTATGAGAAATAATGAAACCCAAGAAGGACGTCTTGGACGTATGAAACTCACATTTCTCAGCCTTGACAAATAACTGGTTCTCCAATAGCCGCTGAAGAACACGTCTTACGTGTACCCGGTGCTCCTCTAAGGAATGGGAGAAGATCAGAGTGTCATCCAGGTAAACAAACACAAACACATTCAGAAAATCCCTCAGAACATCATTGATGAGCCGCTGAAACACAGCAGGCGCATTGGTCAGACCAAATGGCATCACCAGATATTCAAAGTGACCACTAGGGGTATTGAAACCTGTCTTCCACTCGCCCCCCTCGCGGATCCGCACCAGATGGTAAGCGTTGCACAGATCCAGCTTGGTAAAGCAGGAAGCCCCCTGGAGAGAGTCAAAGGCAGAATTAAGCAACGGGAGGGTGTACTTATCCTTGATAGTAATATTATTCAACTCCCTGAAATCAATGCATGGTCTCAATGAGCCGTCCTTTTTTCCCCATGAAGAAGAACCCCGCCCCGACTGCTGAAGAGGACGGGTAAATGATGCCTGAGCTCAGGGACTCCTTGATGTACGTGTCCATAGCCACCTGCTCAGGCGGGGAAAGGCTATACAGCCGACTAGACGGGAGAGGAGCCCCCGGACGGAAGTTGATGGCACAATCATACGGTCGGTGGGGGGGAAGGGACAGGGCCCAGGACTTGCTGAACACGGCACCGAGATCATGATATTCAGGAGGCACCTTAGACAAGTCAGGAGGGGGATCGGAGGGAGCCCCTAGGGTCACTGAAGGTGAGCACGCCACTGACTGCAGACAGGCGCTGAGGCAAAATGAACTTCATGATTTAATACTACCGGCACTCCAGTCAATTGTCGGGTTATGGAGGCGTACCCAGGGGTAGCCCAGGATGACCGGAGACATCGAGATGGGCAACACAAAGAAGGACAGTTCCTCTCGATGATTACCAGATACTATAATGGAGACTGGAGCTGTCTGGTGGGATACTGTAGCCATGGGGGCGTTAGACAACGCAATCAGCAGGAGAGGAGACTCAAGGGGGATGCAGTGAAGGCCCAAACAGGTTGCCAGGTCTCTAGACATAAAGCTTTGCTCAGCCTCGGAGTCGATTAAGGCCTGTGTAGGTATCTCTGTGTGTTTGTGTATGAATCTAATGGAAAGAAGAAAACTGGATAGGGGATTAGACCGAGGTAAGTCCGTGAGTACCCCTACTCTGACACACAGACTCCCCCTTTTGGCCGAAGCTGACCCGACCCGACCTCATGCTCCCCGCTCCCGCAATACAGGCACAACCCAAGCTTGCGGCGACGCTGTTTCTCTGCTGTAGATAGCCTAGAATGTCCCACCGTCATAGGCTCTGCGGGCGCTGAGGGTTCAGAGGACGGTAAAGCCAATATTGAGGACTGAGGGGAATGGCGAGATGGTTTCCCAGACCGTCCATAGGACCTACATTCCGCCGCTCGCTCCCTCAGTCTATAATCCAGACTAATGGCCAGAGAAATGAGCTCGGATAACCTAGTTGGTTTCTCTAAAGGAGCTAACTCATCCCGAAGGCTAGCACTGAGGCCCCTGATGAAAATACAGCAAAGAGAAGCATCCTCCCAACCAGCTTCAGTAGCCGCCACCCGGAAGTCTACGGCATAATCTGCCACTGCCCTAGACCCCTGCCTTAGATTTAATAGGCGGGTGGTGAGAACGCTATCTCGATCGGAATGATCAAACACTTCATTAAATTCACTAATGAATTGGCCAAAAGTGAGACTAGCATAATTTGCCCTAGCCATTACCGCATAGGCCCAAGCTAGTGCTCTCCCCTCCAACAGATTAATAACATAACCAATCTTACTATGGTCGGAAGAGAAGTCCTCTGGCAACCGCTGAAACACCACCTCGCATTGCATAACAAACCCCCTGGCTTCGCCCAACTTACCGTTGAAACGGCTGGGAGTTGGTACGGGAGTAAGCTGAACAGGAGGACTCTGCCTGAGCTGGTTAACTGGAATGCTAGCGGGAGTCGAGGAGCTGCTGGTGACAGGTAAGGCCTGAGAAAAGGGCTGAGGATTAGTTAGTCTATCCAACCGATCTGTGACACGAGTTAGCTGGTTTAGAATGGTCTGCTGCTGATAAACCAATTGATCAATTTGAATCTCCATGCGGTTGACACGGTGCACCAAAACGCTGTCAGCTGGGTTATTCTGACAGAGATGTACTGACATGGTTGTTGACCCAGTGACGAGGCACAGACTCCAAATTGATACAATAAAGTTTATTAACAACAATGTGAGTGAATTGTGGTGTGAGTGCAGGCTGGAACTGCCAGGAACTAAGTGAGACACCGTTCGGCCTGGCAACCCTGGAGACACACAGAGAGGTGGTTACTGAGCATCACGACTGGAGTTAAACAATTACTGTGTGGCTGACTGTGGGAACAGATGGTGAAGTTCTCCGGTTCGGCGTTACGGCCATGGTCAGGGAGACAGTGCTCTTCAGACGGTGGTATAAGCCCGACAGGAGAGTGTAGAGGTTGGTGGTGAGGAGAAGGAGCTGGTAAGTCCGCCGCCCAGGAGGAAGAGGAAAAGACTCCGCTGCCACAGACTCCGCCTGTGCACAGGGGACTAGTAGAAAGAGGTTAGTTGGCAATGGCGCTTACGTGGTGGGTTAGGTTGGATCTTCCTAGCGCAGGTGAGGGCTGGCTCGGCTGTGGCTTTGGTAGCTGAGATGATTCGGCAATGAAGCTCTCCTGGAGCGCAGTGAGACATCTCCGCACTGCCACTCCGGGCAGCGTGGAAGATATAGGCCCAGCCTAATGAGGATCAGGTGTGCGTGCAGCTGCGGATAATGAGCATAGCGGACCATGACAGAAATAACACAGAAATGACGTGGATACCATGCTGGAGCAAGATGGCGGGCGAGAAATATAAGGTACAGACCCGTCCTTCCATCCATTATTATGGGGACTGTACGATCGCTACTCAATAAGACAGATGAGCTAGCGGCTATGGCTCATTACCAGAGCGTCTTCAGAGAGATTAGCATGATGTTGTTTACTGAGATATGGCTAACAGAACTAGCAACAGATGCTAACATCGAACTGGAGGGTTTCCACACAATACGGGCAGACCGGACACCAGACAGTGGGAAGGCAAGGGGCGGAGGAATGATAATGTATGTCAATAACAGCTAGTGCAGATCGGACATATCACTGTTAAAGAGTAACACTGCAGCAAAGACATTGAGTTGCTAGCTGTTAGCATGTGGCCTACCTATCTCCCGAGGGAATACTCACACGTGAACTGCATTGTTATTTATGCAAATCCGACGGCGAACGCGGGGACAGCGTGTGACGCCATTCACTCAGTAACTGGCAGGCTGCTGACAGAGCACCCTGATGCTCTACTCATCTCAGGTGATTTCAACCATATTTCACTGTCCCCCATTCTGTCCATGTTCACCCAGTATGTCACATGCCACACTAGAGACAATAAAACACTGGACTTATTCTATGCAAACACTAAGGAGACGTACACCTCATCACCACTCTCCCCACTCGGGAGATTGGATCACAACTTGGTTCATCTCCTGCCGATGTACAAACCCCTAGTACACAGACAACCTCCGGTCATGCGCACGGTGAAGATTTGGTCTGAGGAGGCAATGGACGCTCTAAAGGACTGTTTTGAAACCACTGCCTGGGAGCAGCTCTGCAATCCACATGGTGAGGACATCGATGGCCTCACTCACACCACCACGGACTACATCAACTTCTGTGTGGACAACACCATACCCACCAAGACCATACGGTGTTGCTCGAACAACAAACCCTGGATCAACCCTGAGATAAAAACACTTCTGAGAGAGAAGAAGAGGATCTTTAGGTCGGGGAAGAGGGAGATGCTGAAGTCCATACAGAGGGAGCTGAGGAGGAAGATCAGAGAAGGCAAGGACAGCTTCAGGAAGAAGATGGAGGACAAGCTGCAACGGAGTGACATTGGCGGGGTCTAGAGAGACCTTAAAACCATCTCTGGGCTCCAGAATACCTCCTCCCAGGCCACAGGGGGCAGGGAGTGGGCGAACAATCTGAACCTGTTTTATAATAGGTTTGACCAACCGCCCCCCCCCGACTGCACACCAACCACTGCTGCCTCTAAAGTCATCAAGACCTGCTGTCCACACCCCACATCACCAACCCCCCCCCCCCCCCCCCAGCACACAGCCCCCTAACCTGACCCTTACTAAGACCCAGGTGAGGACGGAGCTGAGGAAGATCAAGGCGAGGAAGGCCTCGGGACAGGACGGCATCAGTGCGAAGCTCCTCAAGTCCTGCGCAGACCAGCTGTGTGGGATTGTGGAGCACATCTTCAACCTGAGCCTGAAGCTGGGGAGGGTACCACAGTTGTGGAAAACATCTTGTGTGGTACCTGTTCCAAAGACTTCCCACCCCAAAGACCTGAACAGCTACAGACCAGTGGCCCTGACGTTTCACATGATGAAGACCCCGGAGAGACTGCTCCTTGCTCACCTCTGCCCCCCTGGTGGGACCAGTGATGGATCCACTCCAGTTCGCCTACCAGCATGGCATTAGGGTGGAGGATGCAGTGATCTTCCTCCTTCACCATTTCCTGTCCCACCTGGAGAAGCCCGGGAACGCAGTGAGGATCATGTTCTTTGACTTCTTCAGTGCTTTCAACACCATCCAACCGATGATCCTGAAGGACAAGCTGCTGTACGCAGGGGTGGACCAGCACCTGTCATCATGGATCCTGGACTACCTCACTAACCGGCCACAGTTTGTGAGAACACGGGATTGTGTGTCCGACACAATCATTGGCAGCACGGGGGCCCCCCAGGGAACGGTTTTGGCTCCCTTCCTGTTCACCCTTTATACTGCGGACTTCTCACACAACACAACACACTGCCATCTACAGAAGTTCTCTGATGACTCTGCGATCGTTGGCCTCATCTCCAACGGAGATGAAGCTGAGTACAGAGGACTTATCCAGGACTTCATGGACTGGTGCCATCGGAACTGCCTCCAGATCAACGTGAGGAAAACTAAGGAGCTGGTGGTGGACTGCCGCAGGCAAGGACAACCCCTCACAGCACCAGTAAACATACAGGGAACAGACATTGAGATGGTGACATCCTACAAGTACCTGGGTGTTCATCTGAACAATAAACTAGACTGGTCACACAATACCGACGCACTCTACAAGAAGGGACAGCGCAGGCTGTCCCTACTGAGGGGGCTCAGGTCTTTTGGTGTACAAGGGGTGCTTTTGAAGACATTTACCAAAATATAATGGGTTCCTCTCTAGCCCAAGAACCACCTCTGGTGAAAATTTCATCCAAATCCATCCAGCAGTTTTTGTGTAATCCTGCTGCACAAATACAAGCAAAGCCCTTGGTGGAGGTATGCACTCTCAGATCATCACCAAAATCTAATCATCTGTTCCTCGTGCCATTACACACCTTTCCTGAAAATTTCTTCAAAATCCGTTCATAACTTTTTGAGTTATGTTGGTAACAGACAAACAGGAAGACAGACAGACAAACCCCGGTAAAAACATTACCTCCTTGGCGGTGGTAATAATACCTTTACAAAAGAGGGACTTTAGATTATATAACAACTCTAAACGCCAGATTCCCCCTGCAAGAAATATATATGCTTTTTTAAGTTAAAAGAATGAGAGTAATAAATAAATAAATAAACCTTTGTAACTGCAGGCAATAAAAAAAAAAATCTGACCGACAGCTGGTTTGAAAATTTGATAAGGAGTCTTCAATCATAACTTTTAGAAAAGCATTACAAATAAGAAAAAAATAATGATGTGATGTCGGCTATTGGCTGCTCCACAGTGATTTTCCCCCCTCTTTCAGCAAAGGTATATGCATCATTTTAGGGATGTTTTCCAGTCTGTAGATCCTCCTACTGACTATAAGCACAAAGTATATTAGATCTTTACAGAAATCCCCCAAAACTGTGGAGCAGCTTCTCCTCCACATTAGTACTTCACCAACAGACTTAAAAAAATCCTTGTTTTTTTATACCAGTTTGAGAGTTGGAATTCTTATTCATCTTTTTTACTTATTTATATGTGTGCTCTTTCTTTTAGATTTTTATGTTTTTGTGTTTATGATTAACTGCTTTTGTCATTTCTGTCTCATTTGTTAGGGATAAAGTTAGCAGTTTCATTCTATTATAGTACTTCAGTAGAAGAAGTGGTTTGAGATTTTAATTTTCCCCCATCATAGGCTACATATTTTAGAGGGGATAAATTAACCATATTAAAAAAAAAAAATCTGAATTCCACTTTAGTTTGGCATAAATCATTCATTTATTCCACGTTTGATATTTCTTTTTAAACTGATAAATACAAACGCACAACCTCCAAAATAAAGCAAAAAACGTCAAAAAAAAGAATAAAAATCATTAATTTCAAATTTCAAAGGATATGAAGGAAAAAGGTACTTCCCCTTCCTCCTGTTTTTCCACTATTATTACGGCAAAAAAAAGGACATCATCACCACACCAAAAGTTCTCACTCACTGTTCCTCCGGTGAACGATGACGTCTTCCCACTGCTCTGCGCTGATAACAGTACTCCTGATGGCCAGCCAATCACGGCGCACAGGAGACAGAGCAGGGAGCCAATCAGAGAGCAACTGTCATGTTTCTCCGGTTGCTATTTGTGTCAGACTCACTGCTGCTGTGTTAAGCTGGACATGATCAACCAGAGGAACACAGGAAGCGGGATGAATCTAAATGTTTTGAATGATTTGTCGTATTAAAAAAACCCCCATTAATTTTAATGCAACACTGCTACACTTATTGACAACCTGTTTGTTAATATTATTGATAAGAAAATAGAAACTGGATTATTGATAAATGATATAAGTGACCATTTGCCAACCTTTGCACTTATCCATGGCCACACGGAGGCCAATACAGAAATTTTTTTTAAAATCATTCAGATACAAATCACAAAATGCAATCAGTTCTTTTAAAGAAGACTTGCTGAAGCAGGACTGGACAAAAGTCTATGTTTCAGATGTAAATGAAGCCTATGACACATTTATGAACATTGTAACCACTCTTTATGAAAAAAATTGTCCATTAGTAAAGAAAAAGCTTAAACATAAATTTGTCAATAAGCCATGGTTAACCAAAGGATTACAAAAGGCGTGTAAAAAGAAAAGTTTATTATATAAAGCTTTTCTAAAGAAAAGGACAAAAGAAGCAGAGCAGCGGTATAAAACATACAAAAATAAGTTAAGTTAATATATAATGAGATGTAGTACAAGAGACTATTACAGTAAAGAACTGGAGAAAAACAGAGACAATATTAAAAATACATGGACAATACTTAACAATATTCTTGGAAATAAAAACAGAAATACAAGCTACCCAACCAATTTTTCAAAAAATAATACAACGACTCAGAGTGTGAATGCAGTTTCACCTGCAGATGAATTTAATAACTTTTTTGTTAACATCGGTCCTAATTTGGCTCGAGAAATGCCCATTACGGCACCTACGGGTGATACAATAAGCAAAAACACTGCTATAAAAGACTCCATTTTCATAAAGAACACAGGCGAGAGAGAGGTCATTGAAATTGTTAAATCGTTTAAAAGTAAGTCATCTACGGACTGTGATGGTATTGACATGCTCTTAGTCAAAACTATTATTGAATGCTTAGTGAAACCACTGACGTACTGTATATGTGTAACCTGTCTCTCCAAACAGGTATATTTCCCAATGCAATGAAAATAGCTAAAGTAATTCCGATATACAAGACGGGTGACAGAGGGGAACTTTCAAACTATAGACCAATTTCACTATTGCCGCAATTTTCCAAGATACTTGAAAAAATATTCTGTGACAGAATTGACAACTTCATAATGAAGAATAATTTATTGTGTGAGCAGCAGTATGGGTTCAGACACAAGAGGACAACTGCATTTGCTCTAATGGAATTTATAGAAAAAATATCAACTGCCATTGAAAATAAACAGTATTCAGTTGGGGTATTCCTGGATCTTAAAAAAGCATTTGATACAGTGGATCACAATTTATTATTAAAGAAACTACAAAATTGTGGTATTAGGGGGGTAGCACTGTCCTGGTTATGTAGTTACTTAAAGAATAGATATCAGTATGTATGTGTTGGTAACAAAAACTCACAGTTACTGAAGGTTACTTGTGGAGTCCCACAGGGTTCAGTTTTGGGGCCATTGTTATTTAATATGTATATAAATGATATATGCAAAGTCTTGGAAAAAATGGATTTAATATTGTTTGCCAATGACACTAATCTATTATGTAGTGGAAGCAATTTGGAACAACTTTTGGATACACTCGGAAAGGAATTAGGAAAGCTTAAACTGTGGTTTGATTCAAACAAATTAACGCTCAATTTAAGTAAGACAAAATTTATAGTTTTTAACAACCATCACAACAACTTAGTATCTAAACTCAGTGTAAATGGTGTAGAAATTGAAAGGGTATCTGAAACTAAATTTCTTGGAGTAATAATTGATAATAAATTGTGTTGGAAGTCGCATATTAATTATATTAAAGGTAAAATATCTAAACCAATCACAATACTACACAGAGCGAAATATTTGCTGAATCAACCCACATTATATACTTTGTATCATTCATTAATACTCCCATACATGACATATTGTACTGAAGTATGGGGAAATACATATAAAACAAACATATATCCAGTCTTTATGCTTCAGAAGAGAGCTATTAGAATAATAAACAAAGCTGCTTACAGGGAACCAACAAACCCACTTTTTCTTAAATTAAAAGCTCTCAAGTTGAAAGATCTGGTTTGTGGGCTATATTAATCATATATTCCATAACCTACATATGTTGAAGCATGTGGGAATGTTTGGTGATTACATATGTAAGGCAACTTCACACCTCAGAAAGGACAAAGACTCTCAACCACCAGTGAAGAACAAAGACGTTCCCAGACACTGTGGTGGAGACCGGAGGAGCTGCCCTCACCCCCCAGGGCCATGAGGAGGAGTACGGAGACAATGGGGGGATTAAGATAATGAGGGATGTCAGTCTTTGATATGCATGTCTTTTGTTATGTGCAAGTATAAGTTCACAGAGCCGGAGGTATTCGGTCTCTTTTCTTGCTTCTGCTTCTGCACTTAGATGAGACTTGTTAGAGGAGCTGATAATAAACTTTGGTTTATATATCACACCGCCTCGTTCTTCCAAGCTCTTCTACACTGGTGACCCCTGACGCGAGTATGGACCTGAGGCGTTCCCCCGCGATCGACTCATCTGTGGCGACCCAGGCAGACGCCGGTGCCCACGCAGACAGGGGAACAGATGGACGACGTTCCCCCCCCGGCAGAAGTGATAGAGAGGGCTCAACCGAGCACCAGCGCCGCTGAGAGAGCCGAGGCAAGGCATTCTCACCCTGCGGACACAGCAGTGATGGTCTACACAAATGCCGTCGCTGTCAAGCTGCCGGACTTCTGGCAGGAAGACCCTGCCTCGTGGTTTCAGCAAGCTGAAGCCCAGTTTACACTGGTGGGCATCACGGCCGACGATACGAAGTTCTATCACATCGTCGCCAAACTCGACGCCGCCACTTCGAGGTGTGTGCGGAGCATAATCTGGCGGCCGCCGGCCCAAGACAAATATGAAATACTGAAAGCAACCATCGTGGCAAATTACGTCCCCTCAGCCGAAGAGAGAGCCGAGAGGATCCTGGCAGTCTACGGCCACAGAGGATGCAGACCTAAAGCCCTCATGGAGGACTTGCTGCAGCTTAAAGAGGAGGACAATGACAACTTCCTCTTCCAATTCGTATTCCTCAGCACGCTGCCGCCACACATGAGAGGGACGCTCGCCAACATGCGATGCAACACCCAGCAAGACTTCCGCGTGCTGGCCAACGAAGCTCAACGACTCGTCAACGCCTGCAGGGAACAGACACCCACAGCAGCATCCGCAGACCTCAACGCTGATGCCCAGAGCCACGGCGAGCCTCAACCCACGGAGCAGATCCAGCCCGTGGTGACAGCGACACGGCCAAAACGTAACAGACGGAGTGATGTTTGTTATTACCACCACCGCTTCGCCGAGAAGGCTCACAAATGTGTTCCCCCCTGCAAATTTAAATGCCAAAGCCGAGAGCCGTTAACGGCAGCGGTTCTCGGCGAGAAGAGTAAGTTGTTATATGTGACGGACGGACACACCGGCAAGCAGTTCCTTATTGACACAGGAGCTCAACTGAGTTTCGTCATGCCCTCCCAAGCAGATCGAGCCATGGGCACCCGGGGCAACGGAGCGGTGGCAGCCAACGGCTCCAGCATTGACACTTTCGGCGAAAAGAACCTGCACCTCCACATCCACGGCCACAACTACAGATGGACATTTGTTGTAGCGGCGGTGATTTTTAACTTGTTGGGAGCAGACTTTTTGTGTGCACACGGGTTATTAGTTGATCTAGCGAATAGACGCTTGGTTAATGCACTGTCCTTTGCTTCTATTCCCTGCTCAGCCCGAGTTTCTCCACCACCTGTGCAGGCCAGCGTCACCACAGCAGGAGGTAAGTTTGAGCAACTCCTCACCCAATTTCCAGCACTCACAGTTCCCAAATTCTCAGCCACTGTGGCTAAACACGGGGTTGAACACTTTATTCCTACAACGGGCCCACCCGTATTTGCCAAAGCTCGCCGCTTAGACGCGGCCAAACTCACCATAGCTCGGGACGAGTTTACTACCCTTGAAAAATTAGGCATTGTTAGACGCTCGAAGAGCCCCTGGGCCTCGCCACTTCACATGGTTCCGAAATCTGACGGTTCTTGGAGACCGTGCGGAGATTACCGCAGATTAAACAATGCGACAGCGCATGACCGCTACCCAATTCCTCACATTCAGGATTTTTCACTGCATCTGGCGGGTGCGCGCATTTTTTCAAAAATAGACCTGGTCCGCGGTTATCATCAAGTCCCAGTTCGAGCAGAGGACATTCCTAAAACAGCGGTAATAACCCCTTTCGGCCTTTTTGAATTTTTGCGGATGCCTTTCGGCCTCAAAGGCGCTGCTCAAACTTTTCAGCGGATGATGGACGCAATATTACGCGACCTTCCTTTTGTTTTCGTCTACCTCGACGGCATGCTGGTAGCCAGCTCGTCTGAGGAAGAACACGAGCAGCACCTCACTACGGTTTTTCAGAGACTAGAAGAGCACGGGTTAATAATCAATCCAGCCAAATGCAAAATCGGCGTGTCGCAAATTGATTTTTTAGGACACAGAGTTTCTCCGAAAGGGGCAGTTCCACTTCCAGACAAAGTTCACGCGATAAAAAGTTTCCCACGGCCACAAACGGTCAAATCGCTGCAAGAATTTTTAGGAATGGTTAATTTTTACAACTGTTTCCTCCCCCACGCAGCTCAGCTCATGCAGCCCTTATATGACGCGCTCAGAAAACAGAAAGCTTCCAACGCGGTCGAATGGACCCCGGAGCGCGAACGCGCCTTCGCGGAAGTAAAGAGCGCTCTAGCTAATGCCACATTGTTGGTTCACCCCGATCCCTCGGCCCGCATTGCACTAACCACAGACGCTTCGGACCTAGCTATAGGGGCAGTTGTAGAACAACATGTCAGCGGAATCTGGCAACCTTTGGCATTCTTCAGCAAAACGCTAAACCAAACTGAGCGTAAGTACAGCACTTTTGACAGGGAGCTGCTAGCGCTTCATTTATCCATCCACCACTTCCAGTTCTGGTTAGAAGGGCGGAGTTTCACGGCTTTTGTAGATCACAAACCGCTCACCTTTGCGATGGCTAAAATCTCAGAACCATGGTCAGGCAGGCAACAAAGACAGCTGGCTGCGATTTCAGAGTTCACCACAGACATTCGACATGTGGCAGGCAAACTTAACGTGGTAGCAGACTGCCTCTCTCGCGCTGTGACATCGCCAGAGCACGAGGAGACAGATTATACTGCCTCAGCCGCAGAACTCTTCACTAACGCGGACACATACGCAGCACCTATCCATGCAGGGATAGATTATGCAGCCATGGCAGAGGAACAAAGCAGTGACGCGGACGTGCACGCACTCCTGTCTGGACCAACAGGGTTAAGGCTGGAGGAAAGGGGTTTACGCGACGGCGTGCCCCCCCTAATATGCGATATTTCAACCGGCCGACCTCGCCCGTTAGTCCCAGCCACATGGCGCCGCCGTATTTTCGTCTCAATTCACTCCCTCGCGCACCCAGGTGTGCGCGCCTCGGTTAAAATGGTCGCCGAAAAGTTTGTGTGGCCGGGCCTGCGCAAAAACGTAAAAAAATGGGCAAAAACTTGCATTTCTTGTCAGCGCGCCAAAATTCACAAACACACAAAAGCCCCTCTGGAGCCTTTTCCAATCCCTGCTAGAAGGTTTGACCACGTTCATGTCGACCTCGTGGGGCCACTACCTTCCTCCCAAGGTTTCACACACCTGTTAACAATGATAGACCGCACCACGCGCTGGCCAGAGGCAGTCCCTCTGGCATCAACTACAGCGGAGGAAGTCGCTCGCGTTTTTTTGACAAACTGGGTGGCACGTTTCGGCGTCCCATCGGACATCACGTCCAATAGAGGACCTCAATTTGTCTGGGAGCTTTGGTCAGCCATGTCCAGCAGCTTAGGGGCAACAATTCACCGCACCACCGCTTATCACCCTCAGGCTAATGGGTTATGCGAGCGTTTTCACAGGTCTTTAAAAGCCGCCCTCAGAGCCTCACTAACGGATACAAATTGGGTAAATAAACTTCCCTGGGTTTTATTGGGGTTGCGTGCTGCGCCTAAAGAGGATCTAGACGCCTCTCCAGCAGAATTAGTTTTTGCACAACCTCTCAGGCTCCCAGGTGAATTTTTACCAGAGAACCCAGAGCCAGGGCATCTTCCAGCCTCGAGGTTTTTAGGCAGCAATGGACCGGACTCTCTCCCCGGACCGGCACATCACTCTTTTCCACGGGTTTTTGTCCCCCAAGCTCTAAAAAACGCTGAATTCGTTTTTGTTAGGCATGAAGCTTTAAAACCAACTTTCCGCCCAGCATACGATGGGCCATTCAGAGTGCTGGAACCTGGTGATAAACACTTTGTGCTTGATTTTGGGGATAGAAAAGAAACAGTCAGCATTGACAGACTTAAACCTGCCTTCTTGTTGAGAGACGAGCCTGCACGGTTGGCGAGAGCACCTCGGCGGGGTAGACCCCCCAAGAGAAAAGACTCAGCCCCCCTGCAGGGAACAAATAATCACTCTCCTCCCCAAGCTGCAGATTCCTTACAGGAAGGTCCCAGCAGGACGCCTAAGCGGACCCACAGCAGATTCGGGAGAAGATTAAAACCCAGACAGCACAGGGACTGATGCAAACTACTCAACAGTTGTTCACTAATTGTGCTGTAACAGTTTAGGACTGACTTGTGATTTTACTATGCTATTATGATTACCACTGAACTCTCTTAGGAGCATGGCTGCTGGAAAGTTTCTTCTGTGGCAAGAGGTATAGCAGTTAGTATGTCATAATAATTATCTTAAACTGTGAATTTTTCTATTGTCCTTTTCTTAGTCATTTGGGGGGGGGGGCTGTGGGCTATATTAATCATATATTCCATAACCTACATATGTTGAAGCATGTGGGAATGTTTGGTGATTACATATGTAAGGCAACTTCACACCTCAGAAAGGACAAAGACTCTCAACCGCCAGTGAAGAACAAAGACGTTCCCAGACACTGCGGTGGAGACCGGAGGAGCTGCCCTCACCCCCCAGGGCCATGAGGAGGAGTACGGAGACAATGGGGGAATTAAGATAATGAGGGATGTCAGCCTTTGATATGCATGTCTTTTGTTATGTGCAAGTATAAGTTCACAGAGCCGGAGGTATTCGGTCTCTTTTCTTGCTTCTGCTTCTGCACTTAGATGAGACTTGTTAGAGGAGCTGATAATAAACTTTGGTTTATATATCACACCGCCTCGTTCTTCCAAGCTCTTCTACATGGTTGACTTTAAAACTGCAGTAATAATGTTTAAAGTGAAGAATCTATCACTGCCCGCAAATATCCAGAAGTTGTTACAAATAAGGGAGAAACAATACCATTTCAGAGGAACATGTATATTTCAAAAACCTTCAGTGAGAACTACCACCAAGCAACACAGTGTTTCAGTGCAAGGAGTCAGATTATGGAACGATTTTGGACCTGAATTAAAATCATGTACAACGCTTGGACAATTTAAACAAAAACTAAAGGAAGAAATACTCCAAACATATATACAAGATGACATGTAAAATCACATAAGGATTGTCATATCCAGTCTGTGTTGTGTTGTTGCTTAGTTTTTTTTTTTTGTCACATTTTGTCTTAGCTTTGTTCCGAATTGTAATCGCTCTTGTTTTGTTTTTCTTTTGAATTCTTGAATGGAATATGAGTGGGCAATATAAGCAGCGGCTTCAGCCATCACCCATTTCGGATAACTTATGTTGAACTGTATAATTAGAGGAGTTATTGTTGAATTTGACCTTGTTGGATTTTTTCCCCTTTGTTATATTATTCTGTTTCTTTTTAATCTTTACTTTTAATCTATCCGAAATAAAGATTCATTCATTCATTCAATAACTCTGTATTAGGCTACCGCGCTCTGTGTTTTTACTCTTTGTGTTTTGTTCTTCTGTTTCTCATTTCATAACATCAGTCAGGTGTAGCACCCCCAGTCTTGTTGTATTGCCTTGCATAATACAGTGGCAATAAAATAAATAATTGCATTTCTTTATTTGCCATGAAGCATTTCCTATGTGTAAGGTTTAGCTTGTGGGTTGATTATATTAGCTGATAGCTCAAGTAGGTTCATTTTGTCTTCTTTTAATTATTTACCTTTTGTTCTTATTAAAGACACAAATAGAAAGATGTTTTTATCTTCTTTACATGTTTCAACTGTGCACTGCAGCCTTCGTCAGAAGAGTCAGCTGATTGCTGCCAGGAATCCTCAAAACGGCCAAATTACCACAAAGCAACGTTACAAAAGAAGAAAAAGCATTAAACTCACTCAAGACAGATAAAAGGATCACAATCCTCCCATCAGATAAAGGCAGAACCACAGTAGTAATGGACACAGAAACATATGAAAAACAGATGGAAACCATATTGGCAGATAACAGCACATATGAAATCATTAAAACAAACCCCACAGAAGAAAAGAAAAAAAAAAAGTGCTAAAAGCCCTTCTCAAACCCCTGTTAGAAAGCAAAAAAAAAATCACAAAGGACGCATATGATCACCTGTTTCCCACAGCCAGCATCACCCCGCGGATCTATGGAACCCCAAAAATACATAAGAAGGATATCCCGCTGCGGCCAATAATAGACAGTATCGGATCAGTCACATATTATCAAAAGCCCTGGTTGAAATCATCAAACCCCTCCTTGGACTATCAGAATTCCACTGCAAAAACTCAAAAGAGCTGGCACAAGAACTCAAAAATATGAAAATAGAATCAGACGAGATCCTCATTTTACATGATGTCATTTCATTATTCACAAAGACCCCTGTTGATGTCACACTACATATAGTGCAAGAACGCCTCAGTAATGACAGAACTCTAAAAAGACGCGCCAATCTCACAGTTCACAACATATCTGAACTATTACAATTTGTTGCAAAATCCACCTATTTTCAATACAGAGGAAAATTCTACAGACAAAAAGAAGGATTTGCAATGGGAGACCCACTATCAGCCATCATGAGCAGCTTTTTCATGGAGGATCTGGAAAATAAAGCCATCAACACAGCACCTACACAATGTAAACCCACCCTCTGGAAGAGATACGTGGATGACATTCTGGAGAAAATAAGGAAAGGACACGCACAAGAACTCACTGACCATCTGAATAGCACGGACAGCACTGGGAATATAAAATTCACATACAAAGAGGAAGAAAATGGCACCATAGCCTTTCTGGACATGAAAATCCACCACAACGATGACGGCAGTATAAAAATCACAGTCTACAGGAAACCAACCCGCACAGATCAATATCTACTATGGACATCAGAACACCCCACAGCACACAAACTATCAGTTGTCAGGACGTTATATGAACGGGCCACCATCATCACAGACCAAGAAGACAGACAGGAGGAGGAAAACCACATAAAACATGCACTCATACGCTGCCAATATCCAGTATGGGCCATAAACAAAGGGAAACAGCAAGTCAAAAACAAAGAAAACAAACAGGAAACAAGACACAGAACAAAAGCCGAAATCAAAAACCAGGACACCATAACTATACCATACATCCGAGGGATAACGGAATCAATTCAAAGGATCATGAAAAAATACAAAATAAACACAGCAGTAAAACCACACAAAAAATTAAGACAGTTATTAGTATACCCCAAGGACAAAATAGAACAAGACAAAAAATGCAATATAATATATGAAATATCATGCAGATCATGCAACAAAACATACATTTGAGAAACCGGAAGATCATTCACCACAAGAAAAAAAGAACACCAGAAAGAATGTCAGAAGGAAACACAAGGACAACTCACAAGATCACAAAAAGAAAAGGCAGAACAAGAAACATTAAAATCAGCAAAAATCATTGGATCAGAGAGCAACAGACACAAACGCTGGATCAAGGAGGCCATAGAAATCAGGAAGCGGGGAAAAGATACCATGAACTGGGATGAGGGGGCCTTTATTCTTTCCCGCACCTGGGACCACATTCTCCAGAGACCATTGGACGGCGGAAAGCGGGGCCAGCTTGGTGGATCTGACAGGTCTGCTGGGCTGGCCCCACCTACGAAAGTCAGCTGATAAAATGACACCTGCAGGAATCAGCTGACACTTCTGACGAAGGCTGCAGTGCACAGTTGAAACATGTAAAGAAGGTAAAAACATCTTTCTATTTTTGTCTTTAATAAGAACAAAAGGTAAATATATTAGCTGATCATGACTGGTTTATGTCATTGTAAGGGCTTCTGCACTGGATGGTCAGAAATATATTTGAATAAATTTATGTATTCCTGTACATAAATCGAAGCAGCCTACCTACTTTTTTTTTACAACTATCTGTTTACATAACTGGTCACTGTTACATAAGAACAGTTTTTAGAAATGTGGGGGGAATCAGTGTGAATTATAAACCAATCAATACACAGATAAATATACAGATTAGGTTTTTGAATCCTGCATGGGGTCACACAAGTCAGGTGCAGGTATGGCAGCAAAACTGCTGTTATTACATGAATGCATTTTGTACAGTTTGCCGCCAGCTTTGTAGCGATGATCCTGACTTGTGGAAAGTTGGCTAAACTGAAGCCCTTCAGTAAAAATGTAAAGTTTGGATGTCAAATGGGTGGGTGGGGGTAATATATAATACACTGTAAGAGTTTACCTTTTGAATTAGATTATAAAGTCTTTATTTATTATTTTCATTGTATTCTAATTTTTGAGATGCACTGCCACTGGGTGTAATCCCCTATCAGATCACTGAATATATCATACCCCAAAGGATATTTTTTCTTTCTGTTTTAAATTATAATCTATAATGTTTCACTATGAACTTTGAGATACTCCAGTTCTACAGTATTGTGTTGTATTGCTCTGTTCTGTTTATTCATTTTTCAAAAAAGGAAACTATCCTACAGGACCATATTATATGTCAAGTAAGGGCTTGGCATCAACCTTCGTGCTCATCAGGCACCATGGCTAGGTCTTCTCTTATGCACTGAAGAAGGAATTGGTTTATTGTACAAAGTCCCATCAGAATTCAAACTGAGGCAAAAACACATCACAAATCCGTCTCTTCCAATGTTGGTGGTTTAGATGAGTTGGTTTAAGCTTAGAAAAAATCAAACAAAATCTTCTTGCACAGTGATTTAAAGAAAAAGATTAAAATAAGAAAAAATACTAACTTTAAAGAAAGAAAAAGAATTTTCGCAGAGCATGACAGGCTCTGGGCCTTACTTGGAAGATAGAAAAAAAAATGGGAGAGCAGAGAAGTCTCCTTACAGCTTGACCACCGCCCCAAATTGAAACAAAGAAAAGGGTTTCTTTTAGGTGTGGCAGAATCTCACTGAATTTCATGGAACTTGAGCTGAACCAACTGCATGGAGTTTTGTTCAATAGAAGTCATAAACTCAACCTAAAAAGGAGATGCAGTAAAGCCTTGAGTTCTATTGGACAGTTAAAGTCCAGCTATGGTCTCCTAAAGAGCAGAGAGAGGAGGGGGAAGAGACATTTGATATGAGAAGTGAGATCCTCCTAAAGTATATGTGCTGAATAAAGCATAAATTCCTTCAACTTTAGTGACTAAGATATTCTACTCAATAATAAGAGAACATACAAGTCTCTACATTGTAACTGTAATTAATTTGTGATAGTAAGCATGCAAAAATTAATTTCTTCCTGAAAATAAAGCAACACATATCAATAATCCCTCTATAAATGCAAGAAAGTTTTACAGAGTTGGTAGCCACTCAGCTCTTTCACTAGCCAAACTGTTGGCAACCTCTAATACAAAAGAATAATTTTGAGCTAATCTTATATATTTAAAAAAAACAACTTTTGGAATGTTAAAATTAAAACACCCCTCTGTGGACTGCCACCTTATCGTGGTGGAGGGGTTTGAGTGCCTGAATGATCCCAGGGGCTATGCTGTCGGGGGTAACTTGACCCTGGTTGGGTCTCTAAGGCAAACTGGTCCTGGGTGAAGGGCAAAACGGTCCAGTGGATCTCCATGAAAAACGTTACATGAAGGACCCAGTGTACCCACAGAAGGCATATGGGTCCACCCTCCAGTGAGCTCACCCCCTGCAGGAGGAATCATGCGGATCATGGTGCCATATGAACTGGGTGGAAGTCTGGGCCACTCTGCTTGGATTGATGTTCCCATGATCTGGATCCCCGGATAAGTGGCAGAAGATGGATGGATGGATGGATGGATGGATGGATGGATGGATGGATGGATATGATTGAAATATTCAACCATATTTCACTGTACCCTGTTCTGCTCACGTTCACCCAGTATGTCACATGCCACACTAGAGACAATAAAACATTGGACTTATTCTATGCAAACACTAAGGAGGCATACACCTCATCACCACTCCCCCCACTCGGGAGATCGGATCACAACTTGGTTCATCTCCTGCCGGTGTACAAACCCCTAGAACACAGACAACCTCCGGTCATGCGCACGGTGAAGTTATGGTCTGAGGAGGCAATGGACGCTCTAAAGGACTGTTTTGAAACCACTGCCTGGGAGCAGCTCTGCGATCCACATGGTGAGGACATCGATGGCCTCACTCACACCATCACGGACTACATCAGTTTCTGTGTGGACAACACCGTACCCACCAAGACCATACGGTGTTGCTCAAACAACAAACCCTGGATCAACCCTGAGATAAAAACACTTCTGAGAGAGAAGAAGAGGATCTTCAGGTCGGGGAAGAGGGAGATGCTGAAGTCCGTACAGAGGGAGCTGAGGAGGAAGATCAGAGAAGGCAAGGACAGCTTCAGGAAGAAGATGGAGGACAAGCTGCAACAGAGCGACATCGGCGGGGTCTAGAGAAACCTTAAAACCATCTCTGGGCTCCAGAATACCTCCTCCCAGGCCACCGGGGGCAGGGAGTGGGCGAACAATCTGAACCTGTTTTTTAATAGGTTTGACCAACCGCCCTCCCCGCCGACTGCACACCAACCACTGCTGCCTCTAAAGTCATCGAGACCTGCTGTCCACATCCCACTCCACCAACACCCCCCCCACTCCCAGCACACAGCCCCCCCCAACCTGACCCTCACTAAGACCCAGGTGAGGATGGAGCGGAGGAAGATCAAGGCGAGGAAGGCCTCGGGACCGGACGGCATCAGCGCGAAGCTCCTCAAGTCCTGCGCAGACCAGCTGTGTGGGATTGTGGAGCACATCTTCAACCTGAGCCTGAAGCTGGGGAGGGTACCACAGTTGTGGAAAACATCTTGTGTGGTACCTGTACCAAAGACTTCCCACCCCAAAGACCTGAACAGCTACAGACCAGTGGCCCTGACATCTCACATGATGAAGACCCCGGAGAGACTGCTCCTTGCTCACCTCTGCCCCCTGGTGGGACCAGCGATAGATCCACTCCAGTTCGCCTACCAGCATGGCATTGGGGTGGAGGATGCAGTGATCTTCCTCCTTCACCGTTCCCTGTCCCACCTGGAGAAGCCCGGGAGCGCAGTGAGGATCATGTTCTTTGACTTCTTCAGTGCTTTCAACACCATCCAACCGATGATCCTGAAGGACAAGCTGCTGTGCGCAGGGGTGGGCCATCATCTGTCATCATGGATCCTGGACTACCTCACTAACCGGCCACAGTTTGTGAGAACCCGGGATTGTGTGTCCGACACGATCATCGGTAGCACGGGGGGCCCCCAGGGAACGGTTTTGGCTCCCTTCCTGTTCACCCTTTATACTGCAGACTTCTCACACAGCACAACACACTGCCATCTACAGAAGTTCTCTGATGACTCTGCGATCGTTGGCCTCATCTCCAACGGAGATGAAGCTGAGTACAGAGGACTTATCCAGGACTTCATGGACTGGTGCCATCGGAACTGCTTCCAGATCAACGCGAGGAAAACTAAGGAGCTGGTGGTGGACTGCCGCAGGCAAGGACAACCCCTCACAGCACCAGTAAACAATACAGGGAACAGACATTGAGATGGTGACATCCTACAAGTACCTGGGTGTTCACTTGAACAATAAACTAGACTGGTCACACAATACCGACGCACTTTACAAGAAGGGACAGCGCAGGCTGTTCCTACTGAGGAGGCTCAGGTCTTTTGGTGTACAAAGGGCGCTGCTGAAGACATTCTACGGCACGGTGGTGGCATCGGCCATCACTTTTGGAGTGGTCTGCTGGGGCAGTGGCATTACAGCAGCCGATAGGAAGAGACTGAACAAACTAATCAAGAAAGCTAGCTCTGTCCTGGGGCAACGCCTTGACCCAGTGGAGGAGATAGGAGAGAGAAGGATGGTGGCTAAACTGTCATCTCTGCTGGAGTCCGAGTCCCACCCTATGCAGGACATACTGAACGCACTGAGGAGCTCATTTAGCAGTAGACTACATCATCCTAGGTGCACAACCAAGAGGTTTCGCAGGTCCTTCCTACCTACGGCTGTCAGACTGTATAACCTAAGCAGGGCTGCTTGCAGAGACAGCAAAAAAACGTGACGACCTAATAGTATTGAATGCAAAAGACACAACAGACTTACACAAATGGTCCCCTCCAGTATACAACTAGGACAATATCAGTCGCTATGGAGGGTGACAATATGTATGGGTACATATTCATACCATGTAGGGTAACTAAATAGACGGTTATGCTGTTTATTCCATCTAGCTACAATGCTCCGCACTGTGTATATATATTTATATATTTATGTGTACATATGTGTATTCACTGCTCTTATTTTCTTATCTTCTTAATTATTGCTCTGAGTGTTGCTATCCCTGTGCTGTTGCAATCCTGGAATTTCCCCATTGTGGGACTAATAAAGGCTTATCTTATCTTATCTTATCTTATGGATGGAAAATTAAAATAAAACAACTGTAAATCTTGTTGTGCTCTATATAAAAGTAATAAACCCATTCCTCAGTAGCTTATCAGCTTTAGTATCAAATCAGTTTTTTCCTCTTTAATCTTGTGTTTTTTTCTTGTAAATTAATATATTTTACTTTTAAATTTGTGACTTTTTCTTTCAGATCTGTCCTTTTTCATCCTTTTTTTTGTAAATTTGCATCTTTCAAATTTACTGCATCTCTGAAGAATATACAAAAGCTTTTTTCTCACATTTGCAACTTTTTCTTGTGTAGAAGAGCTTGGAAGAACGAGGCGATGTGATATATAAACCAAAGTTTATTATCAGCTCCTCTAACAAGTCTCATCCTAGTGCAGCAGCAGAAGAAGGAAAAAGAGAGCGAACACCTTCGGCTCTATGAACTTATACTTGCACATAACAAAAGACATGCATATCAAAAGCTGACATCCCTCATTATCTTAATCCCCCCGTTGTCTCTCGTACTCCTCCTCATGGCCCTGGGGGGTCAGGGCAGCTCCTCCGGTCTCCACCGCAGTGCCTGGGAAGCTCTTTGATCTTCACTGGCGGCTGAGACTCTTTGTCCTGTTCTGAGGTGTGAAGTCGCCTTACATATGTAATCACCAAACATTCTCACATGCTTCAACATATGTAGGTTATGGAATATATGATTAATATAGACCACAGCCCCCCCCAAACAACTAAGAAAAGGACAATAGAAAAATTCACAGTTTAAGATAATTACTATGACATACTAACTGCTACACCTCTAGCCACAGAAGAAACTTTCCAGCAGCCATGCTCCTAAGAGAGTTCAGTGGTAATCATAACAGCATAGTAAAATCACAAGTCAGTCCTAAACTGTTACAGCACAATTAGTGAACAACTGTTGAGTAGTTTGCATCAGTCTCTGTGCCGTCTGGGTTTTAATCTTCTCCCGAATCTGCTGTGGGTCCGCTTAGGCATCCTGCTGGGACCTTCCTGTAAGGAATCTGCAGCTTGGGGAGGAGAGTGATTATTTGTTCCCTGCAGGGGGGCTGAGTCTTTTCTCTTGGGGGGTCTACCCCGCCGAGGTGCTCTCGCCAACCGTGCAGGCTCGTCTCTCAACAAGAAGGCAGGTTTAAGTCTGTCAATGCTGACTGTTTCTTTTCTGTCCCCAAAATCAAGCACAAAATGCTTATCACCAGGTTCCAGCACTCTGAATGGCCCATCGTATGGTGGGCGGAAAGTTGGTTTTAAAGCTTCATGCCTAACAAAAACGAATTCAGCGTTCTTTAAAGCTTGTGGGACAAAAACCGGTGGAAAAGAATGATGTGCTGGCCCGGGGAGAGAGTCCGGTCCGTTGCTGCCTAAAAACCTCGGGGCTGGAAAATGCCCTGGCTCTGGGTTCTCTGGTAAAAATTCACCTGGGAACCTGAGAGGTTGTGCAAAAACTAATTCTGCTGGGGAGGCGTCTAGATCCTCTTTGGGCGCAGCATGCAACCCCAATAAAACCCAGGGAAGTTTATTTACCCAATTTGTATCCGTTAGTGAGGCTCTGAGGGCGGCCTTTAAAGATCTGTGAAAACGCTCGCATAACCCATTAGCCTGAGGGTGATAAGCGGTGGTGCGGTGAATTGTTGCCCCTAAGCTGCTGGACATGGCTGACCAAAGCTCCCAGACAAATTGAGGCCCCCTATCGGACGTGATGTCCGATGGGACGCCGAAACGTGCCACCCAGTTTGTCAAAAAAACGCGAGCGACTTCCTCTGCTGTGGTTGACGCCAGAGGGACTGCCTCTGGCCAGCGCGTGGTGCGGTCTATCATTGTTAACAGGTGTGTGAAACCTTGGGAGGAAGGTAGCGGCCCCACGAGGTCGACATGAACGTGGTCGAACCTTCTAGCAGGGATTGGAAAAGGCTCCAGAGGGGCTTTTGTGTGTTTGTGTATTTTGGCGCGCTGACAAGAAATGCAAGTTTTTGCCCATTCTTTTACGTTTTTGCGCAGGCCAGGCCACACAAACTTTTCAGCGACCATTTTAACCGAGGCGCGCACACCTGGGTGCGTGAGGGAGTGAATTGAGTCGAAAATACGGCGGCGCCATGCAGCTGGGACTAACGGGCGAGGTCGGCCGGTTGAAATATCGCATATTAGGGGGGGCACGCCGTCTCGTAAACCCCTTTCCTCCAGCCTTAACCCTGTTGGTCCAGACAAGAGTGCGCGCACGTCCGCGTCACTACTTTGTTCCTCTGCCATGGCTGCATAATCTATCCCTGCATGGATTGGGGCCGCGTATGTGTCTGCGTTGGTGAAGAGTTCTGTGGCTGAGGTAGTATAATCTGTCTCCTCGCGCTCTGACGATGTCACAGCGCGAGAGAGGCAGTCTGCTACCACGTTAAGTTTGCCTGCCACATGTCGAATGTCTGTGGTGAACTCTGAAATCGCAGCCAGCTGTCTTTGTTGCCTGCCTGACCACGGTTCGGAAATTTTAGCCATAGCAAAGGTGAGCGGTTTGTGATCTACAAAAGCCGTGAAACTCCGCCCTTCTAACCAGAACTGGAAGTGGCGGATGGATAAATGAAGCGCTAGCAGCTCCCTGTCAAAAGTGCTGTATTTACGCTCGGTTTGGTTTAGCGATTTGCTGAAGAATGCCAAAGGTTGCCAGATTCCGCTGACATGTTGTTCTACAACTGCCCCTATAGCTAGGTCCGAAGCGTCTGTGGTTAGCGCAATGCGGGCCGAGGGATCGGGGTGAACCAACAATGTGGCATTAGCTAGGGCGCTTTTTACTTCCGCGAAGGCGCGTTCGCGCTCCGGGGTCCATTCGACCGCGTTGGAAGCTTTTTGTTTTCTGAGCGCGTCATATAGGGGCTGCATGAGCTGAGCTGCGTGGGGGAGGAAACGGTTGTAAAAATTAACCATGCCCAAAAATTCCTGCAGCGATTTGACCGTTTGTGGCCGTGGGAAACTTTTTATCGCGTGAACTTTGTCTGGAAGTGGGACTGCCCCCTTCAGAGAAACTCTGTGTCCTAAAAAATCAATTTGTGACACGCCGAATTTGCATTTGGCTGGATTGATTATTAACCCGTGCTCTTCTAGCATCTGAAAAATCATAGTGAGATGCCGCTCGTGTTCTTCCTCAGACGGGCTGGCTACCAGCATATCGTCGAGGTAGACGAAAACAAAAGGGAGGTCGCGTAATACTGCGTCCATCATCCGCTGAAAGGTTTGAGCCGCGCCTTTGAGGCCGAAAGGCATTCGCAAAAATTCAAAAAGGCCAAAAGGGGTTATTATAGCTGTTTTAGGAATGTCCTCTGCTCGAACTGGGACTTGATGATGACTGCGGACCAGGTCTATTTTTGAAAAAATGCGCGCACCCGCCAGATGCAGTGAAAAATCCTGAATGTGAGGAATTGGGTAGCGGTCATGCGCTGTCACATTGTATAATCTGCGGTAATCGCCGCACAGTCTCCAAGAACCGTCGAATTTCGGAACCATGTGAAGTGGTGAGGCCCAGGGGCTTTTCGAGCGTCTAATAATGCCTAATTTTTCAAGGGTGGTAAACTCGTCCCGAGCTATGGCGAGCTTGGCCACGTCTAAGCGCCGAGCTTTGGCAAATACGGGTGGGCCCGTTGTGGGAATAAAATGTTCAACCCCGTGTTTAGCCACTGTGGCTGAAAATTTGGGAATTGTGAGTGCTGGAAATTGGGTGAGGAGTTGATCAAACTTACCTCCTGCTGTGGTGACGCTAGCCTGCACGGGTGGTGGAGAAAGTCGAGCTGAGCAGGGAATAGAAGCAAAGGACAGTGCATTAACCAAGCGCCTGTTCGCTAGATCAACTAATAACCCATGTGCACACAAAAAATCAGCGCCCAACAAGTTAAAACTCACCGCCGCTACAACAAATGTCCATCTGTAGTTGCGGCCGTGGATGCAGAGGGGCAGGCTCTTTTCGCCAAAAGTGTCGATGGTGGAGCCGTTGGCTGCCACCGCTCCATTGCCCCGGGGGCCCATGGCCCGGTCTGCTTGGGAGGGCATGACAAAACTTAGTTGAGCTCCCGTGTCGATAAGGAACCGCTTGCCGGTGTGTCCGTCCGTCACATATAAAAGCTTGCTTTTTTCGCCGAGAACCGCCGCTGTTAACAGCTCTCGGCTTCGGCGTTTTCCGGAAATTGTGAATTTGCAGGGGGGAACGCATTTGTAAGCCTTCTCGGCGAAGCGGTGGTGGTAATAACAAACGTCGCTCCGTCTGTTGCGTCCTGGCCGTGTCGCTGTCACCGCGGGCTGATTCTGCTCGGTGATTTGCGGCTCCTCGTGGCTCCGGACATCTGCGGATGCTGCTGTGGGTGTCTGCTCCTTGCAGGCGTTGACGAGCCGTTGAGCTTCGTGAGCTAGCGTGCGGAAGTCTTGCTGGGTGCTGCATCGCATGTTGGCCAGCGTCCCTCTCATGTGTGGCGGCAGCGTACTGAGGAATATGAAATGGAAGAGGAAGTTGTCATTGTCCTCTTCTTTAAGTTGCAGCAAGTCCTCCATGAGGGCCTTGGGTCTGCCTCCTCTGTGGCCGTATACCGCCAGGATCCTCTCGGCTCTCTCCTCGGCTGAGGGGACGTAATTTGCCACGATGATCGCTTTCAGTTCTTCATATTTGTCCTGGGCCGGCGGCCATTGGATTATGCTCCGCGCACATCTCGAAGTGGTGGCGTTGAGTTTGGCAACGATGTGATAGAACTTTGTATCGTCAGCCGTGATGCCCGCAAGTACAAACTGGGCTTCAGCTTGCAGAAACCACGAGGCGGGGTCTTCCTGCCAGAAGTCCGGCAGGTTGACGGTGACGGCGTTTGTATAGACTGTCACTGCTGTGTCCGCAGGGTGAGAGTGCCTTGCTTCGGCTCTCACAGCGGCGCTGGTGCTCGGTTGAGCCCTCTCTATCACTTCTGCCATGGGGGAACGTCGTCCATCCGTTCCCCTGTCTGCATGGGCACCGGCGTCTGCCTGGGTCGCCACAGATGAGTTGATCGCAGGGGAATGCCTCTGGTCCATCCTCGCGTCAGGGTCACCAGTGTAGAAGAGCTTGGAAGAACGAGGCGATGTGATATATAAACCAAAGTTTATTATCAGCTCCTCTAACAAGTCTCATCCTAGTGCAGCAGCAGAAGAAGAAAAAAGAGACCGAACACCTTCGTCTCTATGAACTTATACTTGCACATAACAAAAGACATGCATTTCAAAAGCTGACATCCCTCATTATCTTAATCCCCCCCGTTGTCTTCGTACTCCTCCTCATATCCCTGGGGGGTCAGGGCAGCTCCTCCGGTCTCCACCGCAGTGCCTGGGAAGCTCTTTGATCTTCACTGGCGGCTGAGACTCTTTGTCCTTTCTGAGGTGTGAAGTCGCCTTACATATGTAATCACCAAACATTCTCACATGCTTCAACATATGTAGGTTATGGAATATATGATTAATATAGACCACACTTGTCTATATTTTACTTACCTATACAAATTTGAGGTTTTAATGCTTAATGACCATTTTTGTAATTTAAAAATTTGAGACTCTTCTTGTATTCCGTTTTGCTTATGTTAAATTTGTGACCTTTTATGATAAACAGGTGATGTTTTTGTCATATTTTTTTTTTCTTATAGATGCGATTACATCACCTTTACCATTACCTTTTTTTAAGAAAGCTAACAAAATCTGTAGCGAGGGCCGTAAACAACGCTCTTATTTTGAAGGTTGCAGCCGGAAGCGGTTTATCCAATCTCGGTCATTTCATGGAGAGCTGTACCCAGGGTGTATCTGCGGCCGTCGCCTCTCCCTCCCTTTGCTCAATCGTTTCAGTTGAGTGAAATCATCGCAGTCATCTGGCAGTCATCGGTACATGCGTCTTCTAATCAGAGAGCGATAAGCCTGCTCTGTTTAGTCGTGGTTCGGAGGACGTCAGACAAAGCGAGAGAGAGAGAGAGAAAAAAAAGGGTAGATTCGTGGATTAAACCAGCCAGCGGGTCGAACTGCCGTGAAGCCGAAAACACCCAGCGATGGACGAAAAGGCGTTTACGAAAGAGCTGGACCAGTGGATCGAGCAGCTCAACGAGTGCAAGCAGCTTTCCGAGGGACAAGTGAAAACACTATGTGAAAAGGTGAGGTTTATTTTCAAATAATATTTTGTTTAAATATCGTTTAATATCAAATTGCTTCCAACGTCTGCGCCCTCCTTCTTCTCCGTCGCCTTCCAGATATTCTTAAAATGGCGCCGGTAGTGTGGGTTTCACTGCGCTGTGCTCGTGTTTTACAGTTTCTAGCGAGAGGTGTGATACTTCTGTTCAGTTTTAGAATTTTCCCGTAAAAATAAAACAGTAAATAGTTACTTAAAGGGACATGTGGAAGGCTGCTGACTTTTTACCCGGGCTATCGTAGCTCACCCCAGGCTGTGAATTCTAGTCAGGTGCCACATTTACAGCCCTGCATGTTAAAACTGACAGTGGCATCTCTTTCAAATAATTCCACAGTGTCCACTTTGTATTGTTTATGTAGCTCATGGTGGTGTGTGTGTGGCCCGTGTGGCTTGCCGTACCCGCCCTGGGTGTGACGTCAGGCGGGCTACGGCCAGACTTTATATAGTTGTATGTTCTCTAAAGCCTTATTCATGCTGCATTTCCCCTCTAGTCCGTGTGAGCTTTGGACGAGCCCTGCACGCACGCGGCACTGTTCATGCTCACTTTTTTCATCTACCCAGGCTAAGCAGTTGACGCATGCACACAACCATCATTTGTAGTTTAACTCCCGCCTGATGGGTAGTGCCAATGCGCTGACGCAACAGGATTTTCACCAACGAAGAAATGCTGCTTGCTTTCTGCTGCTTGACTTCCAGGTTTTCACTCCTTTTCCACGAAGATGCTGCTGCTGAAGTATTTCAACATACATGAAGTATCATGTATGTTTATATTCGTCTTCCGCTTCCTCGTTGTCTACTTTGTCTTGGTATGCTGTGCCGATATCGCCACCTTGTGAATGGGACGTTAAGTCTTGCACATGCGCTTTTCAACACATTCAGGTCGTGGGCAAGTGGCGCGGTCACAAAATTTGGGCTGCACGCAGTTGTCTGCAGTTGAGCACTGTGGACACTAGCGGAGTGGAGACGATGACATAAATTTTGTTACACGAGGTTTCCGGTTACATGTACGCGGACAGCAGAGGTGCAGCATGAATCCAGCTTAATAAAGAGTCAGTTCGCTACATGGCATAAGTCTGATTCCAGACATAACATTTTGGCGACGAGGAGAAACTGTGGGGGCATATGGGCTACCGCCACCATTATCACCATTTCTGGAATATCCCTGAGAGCCAGGGATCCTGTGGCCGAACTGGGTGGCCATGTTCGAGAGTTACATTGCGGTGCTGGGCTTAAGTAGACTTGACGGAGTACGAAGACGAGCACTTCTGGCCCACCATCGTGGCAGAAGGTCGGAAAATTCTCTCTATGTTGGGAGAAACGGAGTCTTATGCGGACGCTGTTGGGCAGCTGGCTGAATATTTTGCTGAACATACGAGAACCACAAAACTGACTGTTGGTGCCAAAAGAAGCTAAGCTAGCTAGTGCGGGGAAACTAGCAGCTCAGTCAGTGTCTATGGGAAAGTTAGCCATGAAGCTAGGTGCGCACCAAAATCAAGCTACAGGCTACCAGCTAGACATCGAGGTAGGACAGGGGCCACAAGTGGAGGAGTCCCCGGTCACCGAAGATGGGAAGCCAGCCATGGAGCTCAGCACGGTACGTGACCGTAGCGCTGGTGATGTTGACTGCACGGTGAGCAGTGACACCAGAGAGGGAGAGCAGCGACCGGACTCAACTGAGTCTTCCCTGCAGCTGGAGTCCAGACAGCGGGAGAGCAGGAACAAGCAGGCTGAAAACCCCGGGAAGCAGCACAGCCGGGTGCAGAGGCAGTGCAGTGGAGTGCCATGGATGGTACTGCCGGTGTAGCCGGCTTTGACTCCTGTCAGCTGACCTTTGTTTGCAAACTAACTAACTAACTAACCTGCACTTATATAGCGCTTTTCTAGTCACAAAGACCACTCAAAGCGCTTTCATTAATACTAACCCTCTATTCTAAGGGCCTATAGGAAACAGATATCTAGGGACAATTTAGAACAGCCAATTAACCTAACATGCATGTTTTTGGCATGTGGGAGGAAACCGGAGAAATCCCGGAGTAAACCCACGCAACACGGGGAGAACATGCAAACTCCACACAGATCACTGTTGGTCGGGGGCTGGGATCGAACCCACGATCCCACGATCCCCACAATCCCCCGGCCAAGGGTAAACTGTGCTGCCGCAGTGCTAACCACTGCGCCACCGTGCAGCCCACGGTCTCGCTCAGAGCCCACTGGTCTCGCTCAGAGCTATGATGTGGCTGTTGTACCTGCTGAGTTCTTTTGCAACAAATGCTGTCCATCTCTCAGGTCAGTCCGTTTTGGAGCTGTCCATGAGCGTTCGCACATTCCAAGTGCCAATGGAATGTGCTCTTCGCAGAATTTCGACCGCTAGGGTGGGATCCCCGCCAGCTGTGACTTGCTGGCCAGGGTGTAGCAAAGCAGGCTATGTTTAGGGCACCTTTTCTAGCCCCTTTCTCAGACCATGGAGGTGATCAGAGTGAATCCTAAAGAGGCTGCTCAGACACTCAGGGGGGCTGCTGAATTCCACTGCTGCTTTGGTCCAGTAGAAAGCGACCCTATGTCCTGGGCCCGCCTGTGTGTGAGATTGTGGCTACAGCTTCCATTGTATCCGCACCTGCTGCTTCGTCACTTGCCCATCGCCACAGGACTTGGGGGGGGGGGGGGGTCTTGTGCGTGAATTTGATTTAAGTGAGGGAGAGTTGCGCAGGGTCATCAGCCTCACTCTCTCGTCCCAGCTTATCTGGATCCAGTGGCAAGACGTAGTCAAGACGGCTGGAGATAAGTTAGGATGCAGTGGATGGCCAGCAGTGTCTTACATGTGTCACTGTGCCCTAGTTGCGCTCCACAATGCTTTTCCAGATCTGCCTTCTTGCCCGTTGGTCCAATCTGGTGGTTTCCTCCGCCCAGTCCACCGGGTCCAGTCTACGCATGTGTAGATAGACAAGCCCTACCTCACCGAGGGTTTCAAACCTGTCGGCTACCCTCACCTGGTTTTGCCCACCAGTCAAAGCGGTTTACCGGAGTGTGGCCGCTGTTGCATGCAAACAGCTACTTGGAGCCAGAGTTGAGTGCCAAGGGGAACCAAAGGGGACCAACCATCCGGAGATGTGACTGTTATCCCATCGGAGGTACTGTCCCTCCCTGACACTTCATACACCCCAAACTAGTTGGGACAAGAAGCCTGAGGCTGCATTCAGACCAGGATAGTCCGGGGGTCTAGGTTTGATTAGGTGGGGAATGCTGAGAATTTTCACACCTTCGTTTGATTTGGTTTGCATTCGCACTGCAGCAGACCAAACTGCCTGGACAGCATCACGCAGTTACAACTGCTCGTTTGGGGTACTGTAGCCAAAACCACCACTGACCAGGAAGGAAAAATACGGCTCATCAATTGGCCAGGACCGAAAACGGAAATCTGTTCCTTTCAGCCAGGTTGTTTGGCCGCCACAAACAAGACATTTTTTTTTTAACGTTTCTCCTCGGCTTTCTCCGGTAAAAGGATTTCTTGGATCCACACAGATGTATTTTTTTGCTATTTTCTACCCAAAATGCGCTATAGAAAACGCCACTTCCTCTTCTCAGACTATGTGTTGCTATGGTTACACAAATGCCAAGGGGCACTTCCGCCCTTTAGTCCGCTGGATAGTCCATTTGCATTCACACTGCAAGCGAAGCGCACCAGACTTCATTTGCAAGTGAACTGAGACCCCCGTTTTCAGGTGGACCAGACTTTGCTTGTTTGGTGTGCACCAGAGTTCGAATGCACGTTCAGACGGCACCAAAGAACTGAACTATCTGCGGATAGTCCTTTGGTCCAGACCAAACAGTGGCCGTGTGAATGCACCCTTAGAAGCATTTAAAGACTTGTTACCAAAGTTAAAAAAAACAAAAATCAATGATCCCATCAAGAAGAAGAACCTAAAAAGCATTTGCTCATCTTGTTAAAATTGGAAAATAAAGGGAAAAGAAAATGGAAAGAAATGGTTGTTGAATGCAACATCTTTGAGTAACTGATCCTGCTGGCCTTGAAGTGCAACATAAGCATGGAGAAAGTTTTTTTAACATGGGCACTTGCAACAGCTGACAAGCGACCAAAAAGACAGATAAATCAAAGTTGTTTTATGCTTTGAAAGGAAAGGAGATCTGCACTGAAAGACCACTGCAGAATGTGTATTACATTTTTGATGAATATGCCTTGCTTCATGCTTGGGTTGCCGTACCAGTCATATTTGGCGAGGTATCTGAAAGCATATTTGCAGAACTCCCCAAGACAGCACGGGTGGACTTTGTCACAGATAACTACTTGCCAGCCTCCATCAAGGGCGTTGAGAGATCTTGAAGAGGTTTATCCCAAGGGTCATGTTCTTAAGGGTTCAAATACAAAGATACTTCCTGACTGGAGACAGTTGAGATTTGAGATTCAAAGACTTTTATTTGTCAATACTTCTATATGTACAGGACATACAGCAGAATTGAAATGCTGTTTCTCTCTCTTAGTGGTGTGTGTGCAATATATGACAAGAAGGAATAAGGGTGGAAAACGACAATCTTATGTACAGTAATGCTACCCATAGTGCAAAGAAGCAGCCAGCTTTGTCATTCAATCCATACAGCCAATCATGTACAGTAGAACGAAATTACATTTCTCCTATCTACAATGTTAATCACATCTAGAATCAGAAGGGCCGTTGCCATGCAAGGCGGTGCCACAAACAACTTTTCCTTCCCCCATTCTATTATGCTGAGCACCAAGCTAGAAGGCGGGAAGTACCATTTTTATATGGTGTTCAGTGTGACCCGGCTGGGGCTTCAACCCACGACCTCCAGGCTGTGGGGGCGGATGCTGTACTATTAGGCCACCACTCCGGTAGTGGTAACTGTAAAAACACAACAATCTATGTACAGTAATGCTACCCATAGTGCAAATAACGGTAAAAACCCAACAATCCTATGTAAAGTAATACCGGTAAATTGCTAGTTTAATGCGGTAACGGGGGTGCAGACAGTGACAAATTGGTCTGCGCAGGATCAGTATTGCAATGACAGCAGCAGGTTTGGCATTTGTGCAGTTGGTTGCAGTAAGGTACAAGACATACAGCAGCAGATGTGGTACTGTTGATGTGCAAACAGCTGAGGTAGAGTTGTTGTGTGGGTGAGTGTGTTACAGTCCCGGGGGGGGGGGGGGGGTCAGAGTTCAGGGTCCTGGCCTGGTGAACAAAGCTGTTTAGCAGTCTTGTGGAGCGGGCCCGTAGGCTCCGGTACCTTCTCCCTGAGGGCAGAGGGCTGAAGAGGGAGTGTGAGGGGTGGGAGGTGTTGCCTGCAATGTTGATGGTGAGGCGGGTGTGGTAGATATCCAGTCCAGTTATTGCTTAGCACAATAGATATAACAAATCTTATCAAGTTTCTCCTAAATGACTGGCAAACTTTGTAAGCAAAAGTGTATTGTCTTGACAAGTTTATTGACCAAGAAGTCTTGCAAGAGGAAGTTGGGGCTCTCAGCTCAACTGGCAATGAAGCATACGAAAATAATCCTTTACATGCTGCATATTGCTCAGAGTACTGATCCAGAATTATCTACTATAGCTCAGTCACTTGTCACAGATGTTTGCCTTTAATGCAGCACATTACCGAAAACATACAGCAGAAGGTCCTCTTTGATACGGGGGTTGCCAAAAAACATCTTCTATATCAGAGATTCCCAAAGTGTGGGTCGTGACCCCCCGGGGGGTCCCAAGACACTGAGGGGGGTCGCAAGATGATTTTCAGAATCCTTAGATGATTACTCAGGTGATGTGTCACTTCAACTGCGCCACAGTAAACGTCACAAGTAGATTTCATCTGAACAGCTTAAATCAACACACTGTGGTGACACAAAGGAGATGACACTCCACCCAGTACTTCGGGGTGTTGGGGGTGCTAGCCAGAGCACCGGAGGGTGTGTAAATAAAGATGTGCCTTTCGCCCCCGCTGTGCCAGGCTCACACCTGAGGACGCAGGAGCGCGAATGTGTTAATATGTGTATGTTGATGTGTGTTCACACTTAGTAACAGAAATCTCTGCAGCGACTCTCGTAATGTCTGCTGTCCAGCAACGGCCTTTAATTTTAGCGGTAACGTATCACGTCACCGAGACAAGCGTCTTGACATGCGTCAAGAGTGAGCCATAGACGGATGTAATGGAGAGAATCCGGTCATTTTTCAAAATAAAACATCATTCAGACTCTGATAATAAATAAAACGGACGTAATGCAAGTTATTTATTTTTTCTGTGCGGCCCGGTACCAAATGACCCATGGACCGGTACCGGCCCGGGGGTTGGGGACCACTGCTCTACAACTCTATGCTTTAAGCCCAGGATATTATTTTTAAAAATGAAACATTGGTTAATACCGACCAAAGACAACGCAGTGAGGCCAGCAGAGACGGCAGAAGAGGAGAGCGGAGACATGTCGCCAGAAAGGCCTACGTCTGGTGCGGGGGGAGGAGGAAGAGAGCACCGTAAGCATAAAGGACTCCAGTAGTCAGACCAGCCTTCCTCCAAGTGTGGCAAATATCGAGAGGAATATATTCAGTATGGATTCACATGCATCGTTATCAATGAAGTACAACATCCCCAATATATAGTGTGCACCGAGGGCTTGCACATGAGAGTTTAAAGCCCGTAAAAATGCTCAGACACTTGACCAGCGGATTTTTTCCGCCGAAAAGAGAGAGAATTGCAAGGCCAAAAGAAAGTCATAGCTAACCAAACAACATCCACAACCAAAGTTCGAAAGGCATCATATGAGGTGGCATATTTAATTGCACAGGCAAAAAAGCCACATACAATCGGAGAATCCCTAATAAAACCTGCTGCTATGGCTATGAGTCGGACAATGCTTGGGGATAAACAGGCGCAGGAGCTGGAAGCAGTGCCGCTGTCTGATGGAATCATATCCCGCCGCATCACGGACATGGCCCAGGACATAAGGTGTCAGCTGATTGACAGAGTGAAGAAGGAGAAATGTGCTTTGCAGTTAGATGAATCCACAGATATATTAAACTCAGCCCAGCTGCTCGTTTTCATCAGATACAGTTTTGATGGAAAACTTAACGAGGACATGCTGTTTTGCACCCTGTTGGATGTAAAGTGCACAGGTGTCTGAAAGTGTTGGCAGCGGACAGCATGAAGCCAAATAAATTAAGACGTCACCTACAGACATTACATCCTCAACACGTTGATAAGCCGCTTGATTTTTTTCAGCGAAAACGTGCGGAGTACGGCCAACAATCATCCCGCTTTGTGAACGCTACATCAGTAAACCAGCGAGCACTTTCAGCATCATTTAAAGTGGCGCACCAAATTGCGCAGTGCAAAAAACCCCACACAATTGCAGAGGAGTTGATACTGCCTTTTTCTACCTTTTTCTTCAGACTAAAATGTTAAATATATTGGTACTCCTGTGTTATGTTCCAGATCAATTTACATTTAATATTATTTATTGATTGAATTATTTTTCTCAGCATCAAATGGTTCAGTTGGTCAAAAATGTTTCTAGTTTAAATAAGGATTGACATATTTTTTATTTCAGGCACTTTGATGCACTTTAAGTTTTTTTTTTTTCTGTTTTAGACTATAACAGGGTTTCTGTGTGGCTAAATAAAGTTAATATTTGTTGAAAGTTGATTTATATTGCTTTTTTCTTTTGTTAATGTTAAAAAGGATACAATTTTAGGTATACTTATACAATTTTTATAGATAATGATCTTATTTATAGTCACTGCGGCGAGTTGGGGGGGCGCGAAATATTTTCTCTTTCCTAGGGGGGGCTTTGCAAAAAATAATTGAGAAGCACTGCCTTAGACAGATTTTCATTCAAAAATGCTTGCTGAGTTCTGGATTTCAGTCGAGAGAGAATATCACAGCTATCCAGGGCCGCGATGGACATACTAATGCCATTTGGCTCTACATACCTGTGCGAAAAGACTTTCTTGGCACTGACATATTAAAAATGAATACAGATCATGTCTAAACGTGGAGGATGATCTCCGAGTGGCCATCTCCAAAATTAAACCCAAAATTGAGTTGTGCTCCACGCATATTGTCCACTCATCTCATTAGGTGAGATTAACATTGAAACATAGCTTGCCAAAACATACATTTGCACCGTAACAGTGTTCACATGTTTATGCAATGCTACAGTTTATGGCTATTATTTTGACTGATTGTTCTGCTAACATGGAAATGAAGGCACTGTGTCAAAATTAAGTTTGCATGACAGCAACAATGTTCACTCCTAAATTACATGGAAATTACTTTAATGTATTCTGCTTTAATCGTTAAGTAAATTATTATATGTAAAATCATATCATGGTTGTCAGGCTGTTCTGTTCTTTTGTGTCATTATGCCCGTGTTTGTTTACGCTTATTAGTGCGTGAGTCCTGCATGTACATTTTTTAATGTTTCAGTTACCTCCGGAGATAGTGGGCGTCGCCAGTCTCTGTCACCGTTATTTTGGGGGTTGTGGGCTGAAAAGTTTGAGAACCCCTGTTGTAGATGAACAAGATAAGATAATCCTTTATTAGTCCCACAACAAGGAAATTTACATTATTGAGGCAGTGAAGGGATAGTAGCACTCGGATTTGGCAAGGAACTTTGTTCAGCACTTCCGCATTGCATGCATTTAGTCAGTGCGAGTGCATTTGTGAAGTGGGGAAAACCCTTGCCAATTAAAATCCTCTGCCGCAATGATGAGATCCTGCCAACTTTTCTGTGACTGGGTAGGTCAACTGAAACTGACAATGAGCTTTTGGAAATGTTGGAACATTTCACATGCTTGCTGTGTGGAAGCAATGGAGAAAACATTCTTTGTTATGAGAGATCCTTAGAACATTTCTCTTCATCTGAAAGTCAGCTTCTGTCAAGCAGGAGATGCTCCCTTCGAAGCATCTCAAACAGTGCACATCAGGTGTTCCAACTATCATGCTTTTATATGGTATCAGGTCGACAAATCAACACCCCCTGGTAGCCTACATTATGTAGTTTTTTGGTATGCCGTGAGAGTGAGACACAGATGGAAAGTTTAAACAAAACAGAAAGTTAAACAGAGTTTATCCCATCCAGGTCAGACATGCAGACCAGTAGATGACCACTGATCTAAGTTACTGTAGGTGTTTTTTTACCACCAGCTTTGGAGGTATTGCCTATAGTACTATCTGTCACCTTTGAATATAATGGAAATCAACATAATTATATTTGCCGTGTTCAAATTTTTTAAAAGAAAGAAATGGTAGGAGGTCATCATAACTTAAAACAAATTCAATGAAATAAATCCACAAACCTTATTTTGTGCTTTTAGAAGTAGGAACCATTATTTTCTATCACGCTATACCCTCAGACATATCTGGCATCACATGTAGAGAAATTAGTTTTAGCTAATGTGACAGAACGTAAACATTAATGCTGGCAAATACCATTGCCTTCCATTGTGTACTCAAGAATGCAGGCATCTCTCTACAATCAATCTCACACCGAAACAATATAGATGAATGAGAACAGTGGGATAAATGTTTCATATAGAGTTTTGATGATTTTAGAAGGTAACTCATCACATCAGCTTGAGATATACAGTATACGTATATATACAGTGGGGCAAAAAAGTATTTAGTCAGCCACCAATTGTGCAAGTTCTCCCACTTAAAAGATGAGAGAGGTCTCCAATTTTCATCATAGGTATACCTCAACTATGAGAGACAAAATGAGAAAAAAAAAAAATCCAGAAAATCACATTGAAGGATTTTTAATGAATTAATTGGTAAATTCCTCAGTAAAATAAGTATTTGGTCACCTACAAACAAGCAAGATTTCTGGCTCGCACAGACCTGTAACTTCTTCTTTAAGAGGCTCCTCTGTCTGCCACTCGTTACCTGTATTAATGGCACCTGTTTGAACTCATTATCAGTATGAAAGACACCTGTCACCAACCTCAGACAGTCAGACTCCAAACTCCACTATGGCCAAGACCAAAGAGCTGTCAAAGGACACCAGAAACAAAATTGTAGATCTGTACCGGGCTGGGAAGACTGAATCTGCAATAGGTAAGCAGCTTGGTGTGAAGAAATCAACTGTGGGAGCAATTATTAGAAAATGGAAGACATACAAGACCACTGATAATCTCCCTCAATCTGGGGCTCCACGCAAGATCTCACCCAGTGGGGTCAAAATTATCACGAGAACGGTGAACAAAAATCCCAGAACCACATGGGGGGACCTAGTAAATGACCTGCAGAGAGCTGGGACCAAAGTAACAAAGGCTACATCAGAAACACGCTGTGCCGCCAGGGACTCAAATCCTGCAGTGCCAGACGTGTCCCCCTGCTTAAGCCAGTACATGTCCAGGCCCGTCTGAAGTTTGCTAGAGAGCATTTGGATGATCCAGAAGAGGATTGTGAGAATGTCATATGGTCAGATGAAACCAAAATAGAACTTTTTGGTAAAAACTCAACTTGTCGTGTTTGGAGGAGAAAGAACACCATACCTACTGTGAAGCATGGGGGTGGAAACATCATACTTCGGGGCTGTTTTTCTGCAAAGGGACTAGGACGACTGATCTGTGTAAAGGAAAGAATGAATGGGGCCATGTATCGTGAGATTTTGAGTGAAAACCTCCTTACACCAGCCAAGGGCATTGAAGATGAAACGTGGCTGGGTCTTTCAGCATGACAGTGATCCCAAACACACCGCCCGGGCAACGAAGGAGTGGCTTCGTAAGAAGCATTTCAAGGTCCTGGAGTGGCCTAGCCAATCTCCAGATCTCAACCCCATAGAAAGTCCTTGGAGGGAGTTGAAAGTCTGTTGCCCAGCGACGGCCCCAAAACATCATTGCTCTAGAGGAGAGCTGCATGGAGGAATGGGCCAAAATACCAGCAACAGTGTGTGAAAACTTACAGAAAACGTTTGACCTCTGTCATTGCCAACAAAGGGTATATAACAAAGTATTGAGATGAACTTTTGTTATTGACCAAATACTTATTTTACCGAGGAATTTACCAATTAATTCATTAAAAATCCTTCAATGTGATTTTCTGGATTTTTTTTTTTCTTATTTTGTCTCTCATAGTTGACGTATACCTATGATCAAAATTGGAGACCTCTCATCTTTTAAGTGGGAGAACTTGCACAATTGGTGGCTGACTAAATACTTTTTTACCCCACTGTGTGTGTGTGTATATATACTGTATGTATATGTGTGTGTGTGTAGGAATGAAAGTGTGGATCAAGGCTTAATGTTAAGTAGTGGTGGAGAAAATGATAATTAGATGTGTTGCCATACATAGAAGATTCTGAATGGATTCACAGATATCAAATTCCCACCTCTGATGTAGAGCTATGTACAGCATAAATATTCAGCTGTTTGACAGTGCCAAGCATTTATCTCATTTTTATTGGTCAGACTAAATGATCAACCTCTGTATGTATCATATGTTTGAGTCATGATGATCCCCCCCCCCAAAAAAAACAACGAAGAGCAGCAGTTCATACACTGCAAAATGAGCTCATGTCCCTTACGATTTCTCAACTTGTCAAGAGAGAAGCAATCAGGCCAATTTAGCATTTTATTAACTTTAGTCATATATAGTGGGGACGACTTGTTTATAGCGCAAAAAGGTAGTCCTTTCTCAAACATAATCATGATGTAATGGGTCAAATATGTTAATTATAATTCTAGTATCTAGTTTGTGGTGCTCTGTGTGGTTTTTGTGGATGAGGTTTCACATGTAATACAAGCTAAAAATGACACCGTGTGGCTTTCACCTTTTGGCTAGTTTATCGGCAGTTTGTTCTTTCGAGTGAGTCTCTCAGTTTTACCTGAGGGGTGTATTACAAAGTTTGTTCAACTTATCCAAACTTTCTTTAAGTTGCTGGCTCCATGACACCTCAACCCTGAATCAGAGATAATAGGTATCACAAAGGTAGTTTATCAACTTTCTCAGTCACCTCCTGGCTTTCTGGTTCAGGTTCTGTGCAAGTTTAGATAAAGAAGTGTTTAATGGTTTATGTGACTCATTGTCCACAAGTATATGACTAGATATGAACCAGTGGAGCGCTGCCTACTTCTTCAAGAATAAATGATGAGGTGATACAAAAATTGCAAAATATTATTGCAAGAAAACACACACACAGTTGAGGGGAAAATAAGCGGGAGAAGAAATGCTCTCAAATTAAAATATTAAAAACCTGAAAGCTCGTAAGTTACTTTTATGTACATATTAGTATAGCTTTAGTTGCACTAAAGTCTAAGTCTGTTTCTAACTTGTCAGTTATGCATTTGATCCATTTACTTAACCCTTTGAGTGTGAGATTTCGCGTGTCCCTAGTGGCAGAGCACAACACTGCGCCTGTCATCTCATTCTGACATCCCTGGCTGCATTGAGGATTTGTACTGATCTGCCAGTTTCAGAAGGTGGCAGACACGCGTTGGAGGACTCAATGGATGACACGTAATACACCAAAGAAGAAGAACTCCTCATTTCCTTTTCCTGTTTTCATCCTTTTAGCCCAGAAAGCTAATATGGCTGCCGTCCATCGTTGTGCACCGTCACTTAGATGGCTTTGTACACGAAAAATAGCCGCGGGATACAAGCGAAATTTATGTGGGATAATTATAAGACTTTGTAGATATAAAAGAGAGCGTTAATGACCAACAGAACGCAAAATAATGACCACGATGGCCGAAAACGCACCGACCACGGCAGTGAGCGAGTCCCCTTAGCAGCCGGTAAGTGACAAATTTATTTTTTTTTTTTTAAATTGTACTGATTTTGTGGTTCATACTTACTTTGAAGATAAGATAACAACATACCCCTGTAGAGACAACGGTGTCAAAAAACCGAACCATTCTTTGTGTAAATATGTCCAAAGTCCAGTTTTGACTGAGTTATGGAATTTATATAGCTGCCACAACATTATGCAAATTAGATGCGTAAATTTATTCCTAGAAACTTTGGATCATATTTTACATCTTTCTAATTGACAGTAAGCCATTATCTCTTACCACTTTCAAGTTATAGCCTTGGAAATCCGAATTATTTTATTGACAAAAAATATTTACCACTCTTGACCACTAGGGGTTATGTCGCAATTCGGTGACAGTCGCACTCAAACTGTTAATTTGAATATATTAAGTATAACACTTGAAAAAATGAATAAAGAAATAATCTAACACAATCTTTTAAGGAGTTTTGCTGAACATTTCTGTTGGGTAAAACAAAAGTAAAATCCATTTTAATGAAAGCACCAAAGTGCAGCTGCCTTGGTGCGACCGCTATTTGCCCGGCATAGTTATGACAATACCTTTTTTCATGGCTCCATTGACGGTTTAATGGTGAGTTAAATTTGTGTTTATTTTTAAAACAAAGGGTTATCTCAAAGTTCTGGCGAATTAAAAGTTGAGAAAATATAGTGATATAATGATGCAAGTCTTTAGTTCCACTTGATTTTTACAAGGTGAGCTGAAAAACTGGTAACAGACACACACAGATACATTGAGTGATTACTGTATGCCTCCGTTGCACCGAGGAATAATTATTATCCTCTGATAAATGTCTATAACCAGTTTTATAGTATGACTTTTTTTGCTGCAATATTAGAAATGGAAAACAACAGTAAATCCAGACAAATTTGAAAAAACTTTGAGTACATCAAAATTCCTATGCCGGTGAGATGCATACAGTATGTATACTATAATTGTACTGCAATTTGTTTGATGTGTTAATATCACAGATGATGTTTGCATAAATATTCTGACATTTTCCTTCTGCCAGAGATATACAATACTCGCAAAAAGTTGGGGATATTTGGCTTCTGGATGAAATTTCAGGATGCACCTAAAATGCATAAATGCCAGGGAGCATTTATGCAGACAAGGGACCAGTGGGCCTCGCTGCTGTTCTCTGATGAAAGTCGATTCTCATTGAGCAGAAATGATGGCTGCCAATGACGTTGGAGATGTCAATGAGAGCACTATGCATCAGCCACTGCTGTCACCAGATGAGCCTTTGGTAGTGGTGGTGTTACAGTCTGGGCAGGTGTGTTTAGTCAATACAGAACTGCCCTACACCCTGTGAATAGTACAGTGACAAGCTGATACTAACTGAATAACGTCATTAATTCAGTCATTGTGCCCCTGCATGAACAATGCAGGCTTAATTTCATCTTCATGAATGACAATGCGCCAGCTCATCAAGGTCGCATCATTAGGGAACAGCTGCTGGAGGCTGGAGTACCTCAAATGGAGTGGCCTGCACTTTCTCCAGACCTGAATCCCATAGAAAACCTATGAAATCCGCCAAGTCACCATGTAGAGGCTCGTAACCCTGCACCCCACAACCTCAATGACCTGAGGGCCGCCCTTCAAGAAGAGTGGATTGCTATGCCTCAGCAGACAATAAGCCGACTTGTGACCAGCATGAGACATCGTTGTCAAGCTGTTATTCATGCTCAAGGGCACATGACATGTTATTGAGACAATGACATTTTTTGGTATGGTATAGAGTTTTTGCGTAGGCTCGTAAAATTCACGTGACTTGCGGGGGTAAACATAAACACGCCGTAGGTGCCGCCATGTTGGATGGCAAGAGCAGCAGTTGCACTGTGACAACCCAGGCGTAACTTGTACTGTTTAGCGATCAGAATGAGTGAGGAGAACACACAGTCACAGTCTGACATAATAACATCCCTATCATCCTCTTCAACAACTGACACTGTGTCTGCCATGTCTGTGTCAGATTCAGTGGAGTCATTGTCAACAGTCATAACAGCAGACAAGTGTTTTTAATCTTGCTCCCGTGCGCTCCTCTGGTGTGCCGAAATGCCTCAGTTGAACGGAGGTGGCGGGTGTGGGGTAATCCTCACGGACAAGCAGAGCACACAGCTGGAGCAATTAGCAGAACAATGACTGCCAGTAATCTGCTCAGCGGGGATGATTTGGGGGCAAACGATGAAATATCTTTCAAAGACGAAGGGGAGCAGGAGGAAAAGATATCGGAAAACGTGTCAGCGGAAAGGGATCTGGATGATGTGAAGTCTTCGCTGGTGAACGAGTCGGAAAACAACAGCAGCCCCTCGGACTTGGAGGTGAGTGAAGCACGCTGCGTGTTTTTTTTTTTGTTTTTTTTTTTTTTTATATAAAGGCTCTCCACGGCGCGCTGCGTTAAAACGTACCTGATTTTATGCACATTTCTCCCCTTTCATGTGTGCATTGTCCTTTGTAGCAAGGAGAGAGGCGCCCCCACACCAGAAAGTTTTTTTTTTGTGACTTATTTGTACCTGTAGGTAGATTTGGTTTGCAGTCTGGTGACAAGCCACCGGCCGCTGCGTGCGCGAGCGCCCTAAACCTACATGTTTTTGGTATGCGGGAGGAAACCGGAGAAATCCCGGCGTAAACCCACGCAACACGGGGAGAACATGCAAACTCCACACAGCTCACTGTTGGTCGGGGGCTGGGATTGAGCCCACGGTCTCATGATCCCTGCGATCCCCCGGCCGAGGGTAAACTGTGCTGCCACAGTGCTAAACCACTGCGCCACCGTGCAGCCCGTTATGAGAAAGCGAGAGATTACGTCAGTGAAGGTAATTAATCAAAAATCCAACTTTTTTTTTTTTTTTTTTTTTTTTGCATTTCACACCAGCCATTTAATTCTCTGCTTATCCCCTTATCAGGGGGAACAACAGGAGTACACCATTTTGCCGAGTTTATGTGGTTTGTTTCACCCTGCTGCTGCTGTTGTTTCTTGCCATCCAATATGGCGGCACACTCTAACGGGCCAGTGCGGCACGCCCCCTGACGTCATATGCAAAAACTCAATACCCACCACTGTTGTTGGCTTTTGTTTCAATAAATTATTTGAGATGAGGAAATCACCATTGCATGCTCCTACTTAAATGCCCTACTTTCATGATATCCTATCACTGTAGCGTGAACTTTTTACATTTTCCATAAATTTCATTCGAAAGCCAAATATCCCTAACTTTTTGTGAGTAGGGTATATATCGTATGGTGACTATGGAGTATTTTCATCTGATTTTTAAAACAAAGCTCTCAAGTTAACGTGTTCCTGACCAGGTTTATAGTTCAACATAAGTTACCATGTTCTAGCTGAGTTAAAAAAAAAAAAAAATCTTATTGATACTGAAAATTCTGACTGAAGCTTACCTTGCTAAGCTACTAACCTTGCTTCAAAGTACACCACCCTGGCGGATACTGTTAATTGTTATTCATACCACATACGTAAATGTTCATGTATTTGTATTTGGCTATTGACAGAACTACTGATTTTACTCACTCTTTGTGGTCTGAGCTGAGCTTAACCCAAATCTCTTCGTGGCATCCTCTTTGGTGATTTTCAGCTCTACATGTCTGGGGAGGAAATGGGCAACTTTCCCATAAGACTTTTAAATGTAATTTTTCTGACATCATATTGTCATGTTGAAATATACTAGATACTGTATTTTTGGCAAGTTTTAATGTTGTGTCTTATCTGTAGAGGGTTTATCTACCCCCTTCATGCATACTGTATGATGTTGCTCCCTTTCTTGTTCATTTTGGATCATTGGATACAGATATGAAAAGTCTTGGTTGACATCAGTTTTTCATGCATTGTTTATCCTTATTTGGGTCAAGATCCCAAAATGGGGTCGGATGATGTCCATAGGGGGTGGCGATGGTGGTTCGTATTATAATCAGCTGGTCTTTTATTTTCAAAGCTGATTAATACATCATAATGCTACTGTGCCTTTTTATGAATGCATGTAGCCCGAAAGTAGGGCTGAACCAATTAGTAAACGTTGTTGATAACGTCATTCATAAAATTTGTTAACGCTGATTTTTATTGTCAACAAATTGTTTAATTTTAAAGTTTATGTGCATGCCACGGAACTCTTCAGTTTAACTGTTCCAGCAAAGAAGAGGAGGAACGCATCATGGTGACACGGAGAGAAAATCATAGAAGGCCAAAAGTTCCCAAAGTATGGGAGGATTTTACCGAAAATGAAACAAGTTAAATGTAGACTGTAAAGCAGTGTTGTCGCATCACAGCTGCACTGCAGCGATGCATCCATTCCCTCCTCCTCCGTTCCTCCATCTCCTTCCACCTGTCAGCAGACTGCCCCAGTAAGGTTAGCAAGTAACATTAGCACTTCTTGTCTTCAATGACCGACACTCTCAGCTTTAGAAAACTGACCACACTATTAATGTGTGCCGTTTAAATGGTTTGCCTGTTGTCAGACAGTAATCTCTTTTACAATGGTTGCCGACAGCTGAGCTGCTTCCGTTATGCTAGCTATATGTCAACTGCAGTAAATGGGTGAATTACATGAGCAGCTTACTCTTTTTCGTATTCTCTTATTGTCACCATATATCATGATTTGTAATTTCATTTAAAAAGATAACCATAATCATCACAAATAAATTTAAAACAGCTTAAATATTTTACTGTATGTGTAGTGGTGGCTCACATTCTGGCACTGATATTTAAAGTGTTGGGGTTTTTTTAAAAAATTTTGGACTGGAAGTCCAAAGTTCTTTTCAATTTTCATCTGAAGCCTAATTAAACTTGTAAACTTCTAGACCCAGCAAGGTTTCAACAGGATGGACTTAGCTTATTTTCTTTTGTACTTTAATAGAGTTGAATATTACTCTAGTTTTTTACCACACAGTTACAACAGCCTTTATGGAGCAGCAGAGCTGCTATTGAGTTTTTACAATTGAACATCTGTTATTTAATTGTGTTGCTACAAACACTTCTAATTAAACTGTAAAGTTCAAGTTTCCAACTCATGTTTGATGGGTCATTGTTTTTTTAGCTATGGGAACTTTTTATAATAGGCTACATTATATTAAGACAGAGACTGACAATAAAGTGATTTTCACAGGTGTGCAGGCTTAAACAGGTGAGGTAAAACATGACCTGGAGCCCCAATCATGAGCCATGCCAGCAGGAAGCTGAGCTAGGAAGCTGAGCTGGCGGACATGAGAGAAATAATTGCGATTAGTCGACTAATCAAAAAATAGTTGTTCGATTAGTTGACTATCAAAAATAATCGTTAGTTGCAGCCCTACCTGGAAGCACATGATAATCACTTTTGTTTGTGTTCAATGAAGGCACCTGTTCTTATTTCCCTCACTGGCTTCACAAGCTTTTTTCTGGCTGCTGTGCTGTGACACATTTGTGTTCCCATCTGTCTTGATAATGAGTAGACTTGTGGAACAGTTGTTATTAAGATGCCCAGTTAAGCTGGATTTACGCTCTCGTGTCATGTTGATGCCATTACCAATGCACGTCGCCAGCAAAGATTTTTTTTTTTTTTTTTTTTTTCTTGAGTGCCGGTTTGAATGCATTGCCAAAATGGGTTTCTGCCGATGTGTTTGTTGTGTGTTTTTGTTTATTAAACTGTAACAGATGGAGTTGGAGTTCATACAGTCAGAAAAGAGAGCTGTCATAGAACATGGTATGTCCAACCACCGCCACTGCTGTCATTTGACAATCTCTAATTACAGCCGTTTTGGATGAGTCATAAAAAAGTTCTTTATCTGCTAACTTCCTTAATATTCATTGAATTCGAACTGTTGTTTTTCCGACTTGCTTTGGAAGTGGTGCCACGGTAAACGAGCAGAGGCGAGAATGAGGAAATGTAAAGGAGGAAACAATGGGGACCAATCACAGTTCTTGCGATCTATGTCACCGATATGCACCTCTCGTTGTCTGGAGAGGTGCACACTGGGCGACACGGGAGTATGGCGTCGCTACTGCGTCAACCCGAAGTGGGGGTATAAATCCAGCTTTAGCCATTGCTAGCAGTGCCCTCTAAAAACAGCACAGTATCTTTTAATTTGCATATAAAAACTGCAGGGACATATTCAGAGATAGAAATGTACAGTATATGTATTGTTATACTTTATTAATCCTAGAGGGAAATTCAAGGGCGTCCACCTGGATTCCATTCACACCTAGGGCCACTTTAAAGTCTCCAATTAACCCTAACTTGCATGCTTCTGGAATGCGGGGGGAAACTAGAGCACCTGGAGTAAACCCATGCAAGCATGGGGAGAACATGCAAACTCCACACAGATGGGCCCTGCTGGCTGGTGGACTTGAACTCACAACCTTCTTATTGTGAGGCAGAAGTGCTAATCATTTCACCACCGTGCTGGTCGTAGGACCAACTAGAGACATAGAAAATGCAAGTACTAATAAATGGTACATTTTAAACTATTGTTGATGCACAGTGGATTTCGAAAGCCATCTTGAATTCTACAGCTGGATTCATGCTGCACGTCTGCCGTCCGCTCGACCGCAAGGCTTGTGTAATGAAATTTACGTCATTGTCTCCAGTCCGCAGAGCCCCTCCACAGACGTCCGCTTGCAGCCCAAAATTTCTGACCACGTTGACTGCGCATGCGCAAGATTGAACCTCTCATTCACAAAGGGGCGCTACCAACACAGCATACAAGTCAAAGTAGAAGATGAGAATAACCATATGTGAATCATTTTGCAGCAGTTTGAGTGGAGAAGAGCACTGAAAAATGGTAGTTCCTCCTTTTCCTTGAAACGATGCCATTGTTCTTGCTGCAAAAAATGTGCTTCGCTCTCACATTTATAGCCGGTGAACAAACTGGCATGTTAGCGCATTTGCGCTACCCATAAGGCTGGGGTGACACTACAAATAGCAGTTGTATGCATGCGTCAACTGCTTGGCCTGGTAGATGAACCATAATTAAGTGCAGACCAGAGGGAAAAGTACCATGAATCCAGCTTTAGTCGGCCATGGCCAGGCTTCACAGGTCAGAAGTACTTTTTGGGCATGCCCCACATCTTCGATCCAAGATGGCGCCCACAGCGGTCGACATGGTGCTTCGCTGCGCTCTTTGTTTGTTTTTGTTTGTCAATTGTGTGTCTGCTTGCACTTATACCCGTGAAGAACTTTTAAATATCAGGACTTTCACCCCCACGGACCTCCTCCCAGTTTTTCTAGCCCCTGCCGCCGATCTGGTTTATTGTTTGGCTCGGAAAGTGAGACGGCGGAAGAGAGGAAGACGAGCGGGCGCTCTCGTGCGACTTCGCAGGAGAGGCTCGCGAACGGCGCTGCCTGGCATATTTCTGTCCAATACCAACTCTCTCTCTAACAAGGTGGATGAACTGAGACTGCTGATGCGTTTTAAGGACCTCGCCTCCTCAGCTGTCCTCTGCTTTACTGAGACCTGGCTCCGGGAAAATATACCGGACAGCGCGCTGCGCCTCGACGGCTTCCAGCTCTTCCGTGCTGATCGTGACACAGAGCTTTCCGGCAAGACCACAGGAGGCGGAGTCTGCTTCTACATCAACTGCATCTGGTGCTCTGATGTAACGGTAATTTCCAAACACTGTTCTCCTGCCTTGGAATTTCTTGTTATCAATTGCAAGCCCTTCTATTCCCCGCGGGAGTTTGCTTCTTTCATAATGATCGCTGTGTACGCCCCTCCCGACGCGGACACGCGCGAAGCTCAGCGCGTGCTCGCGGATCACATTCAACACACAGAGCGGAGTTTTCCAGACTCGCTGATTATTGTGGCTGGCGACTTTAATCAGTGCAATCTGAGCCACGATCTCCCCCGCTACAAACAGTTTATTAAATGCCCCACCAGAGGATTAAACACACTGGATCACTGTTACACCACAGTGAAAGACGCATATCGCGCTGTCCCTCGAGCTGCGCTGGGATTATCTGATCACGTGATGGTTCACCTCATTCCCACATACAGACAGAGATTGAAGCTCACTAAACCTGTTGTGAGCACTACGAAGATACGGACCAGCGATGCTGAGGAGAAGCTGGAAACGTGCATGGAAATATCTGACTGGGGCATGCTTAAAGGAGCCACGCATGATCTGGATGAGTACACGGACACTGTGAACTCATATATCCACTTTTGTGAAGAGAACATTCTTCCATCACGCACCAGGGTGAGTTACTCTAATGACAAACCCTGGTTCACAGCTAAGCTCAGACAGATCAGGAAGGAGAAGGAAGCAGCGCTGAAAAGTGGAGACAGGGACTGCTACAGGGAGGTTAAATACCGGTTTAACAGAGAGCTGAAGAGGGCTAAATCTGTGTACTCAGAGAGACTCCAGCAGCAGTTCACTGCTAATGATTCGGCTTCCGTGTGGAGAGGACTGAGGCAAATCACCAACTATTGACCTAAGGCTCCTAAAGGTCAGGATGACAAAGCCCTTTGTCAGAGACTGTCCCAACACTATGCCCGTTTTGACACCTCGTCATCTGTGTCCAACTCCCCCCCTCCCTCCAGCTCCACAGCCTCCACATTCCCTACTTCATTTAAGGCACCCCCCCCTCCTCCCCCCCTCCCCTTATCATCAGTGAGCAGGATGTGCTCAAACAGTTCTCCAGACTGAACCCGCGCAAGGCCCCCGGCCCAGACGGCGTGTCTCCCTCCACCCTGAGACTCTGTGCGAAACAGCTGGCTCCTGTATTCACAGACATTTTTAACACCTCCCTTAAGTTATGCCACGTGCCATCCTGCCTCAAATCCTCCACCATCATCCCTGTCCCCAAGAAGCCACGGATCACTGGACTTAATGGCTACAGACCTGTAGCGCTCACCTCTGTAGTCATGAAGTCCTTTGAGCGCCTGGTCCTGTCCCACCTCAAGTCCATCACCACCCCTCTCCTGGACCCGCTGCAGTTTGCCTACCGAGCCAACAGGTCTGTAGACGATGCAGTCAACCTGGCCCTCCACTCCATCCTGCAGCACCTGGACTCCCCGGGAACCTACGCCAGGATCCTGTTTGTGGACTTCAGCTCCGCATTCAACACCATCCGCCCCGCTCTGCTCCGGGACAAGCTGTCCCTGCTCAACGTGCCTGACTCCCTCTGCAGGTGGATCATCGACTTCCTGACGGACCGGAGGCAGCATGTGCGGCTGGGAAAGACTGTCTCAGACTATACTAGCATCAGCACCGGATCACCCCAGGGCTGTGTACTTTCCCCCCTACTCTTCTCCCTTTACACCAACTCCTGCACCTCCAGCCACCAGTCTGTCAAGTTGATCAAGTTTGCGGACGACACCACCCTCATCGGGCTCATCTCCAACGGCGACGAGTCCGCCTACAGGAGAGAGGTGGCCCAGCTGGCGTCCTGGTGCAGCAATAACAACCTGCAGCTGAACGCTCTGAAGACAGTGGAGATGATTGTAGACTTCAGGAAAGTCACTACTCCTCTGCCCCCCCTCACCCTCTCAGGCTCTCCCATCACCACTGCTGATTCCTTCCGCTTCCTAGGCACTACCATCACCAGGGACCTCAAATGGGAGCTGACCATCAGCTCACTCATCAAAAAAGCCCAGCAGAGGATGTTCTTCCTGCGGCAGCTGAGGAAGCTCAAGCTACCCACCAAGATGTTAGTGCAGTTCTACACAGCCATCATCGAGTCCATCCTCACCACCTCCATAACCGTGTGGTATGCAGGAGCCACTGCCAGGGACAGACTAAGGCTGCAGCGCGTCGTGCGCACTGCTGAGAAGGTGATCGGCTGCAAGCTCCCATCTCTCCAGGATCTGTACATCTCCAGGACCCGGAGGCGTGCTGGCCGGATCATAGCCGATCCCTCACACCCTGGTCACGTACTGTTTGCCCCCCTCCCCTCTGGTAGAAGACTTCGGTCCATCCAGACTAAAACCTCCCGTCACATGAACAGCTTCTTCCCCTCTGCCATTAGACTGCTGAACACTAAGTGACTCTCGTGCACCATGTACAGCAGCTCAACCAGACTCATGTCAATCATCACTGTTTTCTTCCTGCATTACCGACTGCACTATATAGTTCTCCACAGTATCTGCTGCTGGCTAATATATATTTTAACTGTTGACCAGTATCACTTAATCTTATCCTACACTTTATTACATGTATAGTTTATTTCTCTTATCTTATCATGTTTAATGTTGCAGCATTGTACCGAGACAAATTCCTAGTTTGTGTACTACATGAACAATGGCAATAAACCTGATTCTGATTCTGATTCTGATTCTGGCTTGTTCCATGAAAAAGAACTCACTACAGTGGTATGCAAAAATTTGGCTACCCCTTTATAAGTATTCATGGAAAAGAGGTGGCCATCTTACACACCTCTGTATATGCCATTTGTCAAGGGATTTCCAAATTTTTGCATGCTACTACTGTATGTATCACATGTTGCAGGAAAGCATATACTGTATGCAGAAAATGCACATATCCTTTCCACTTTTTTCCCTGATACGGCAGAATTGAATAGAAAGCTTCAGGTTACTTCAGCTGCTCCACACAGTCTACCTGTACCCCCCCCCCCCCCAGTGATTTATTTTCATATTTTCAGCAGAGCACACCCACACAACATCCTCCCTGTTGTAAAAATAGCCGAGGTTATGATTGATTGTGAGTTGCATCACTAACACCATCAAAGCCTTTGTTGCTAAGGGGATCAGAGTGTGTGTGTGACTAAGGATAACACCGTTCATTCAGTGTGACTCGGGGAGCAGGCCGTCTCTCTTTTGGGATGTATGTGGGTGTGGGGGGGGGGGGGGAGATGTTGCTGTGTAATTCCTCCTCAGTTTGGATCTGCCCCCACCCACACACACACACACACTTGCCCAGAGGAAGGTTTTTCTATTTGCTGTTCAGTGTGCGGGGCAGAGAGGATTCTTTTTCAAGCTTTGTCTTGTTTATGATAATCAATGCAGATTTTCCTGCTTTCAGCATTGCAGTCGTCTCCACGGTGTAACGGCCCCTGCGTGTGCTCTGCCAGTATAATTTGTGAGGTCATGCATTTGATAATCTAATAGTGTTTTAATCACGTTGCCAGGCTTGTATTAAGTGACTGCAGACAATGCTCTGTTTGCCGTAAATTGGTTTTATGTTCCTGCCAGTTATACAGAGGAATTTAATTAAAGGACATAGAGAGACTTGACCTTTTAGTGGCCTATTTTTTTCTCTTTTAATATAAACCATTAGAGAATTAACTGAGTTAACTGTGTGTAACTGTGTGCATGTACACTCTTAATAGACACATCTAATAAACCATCGCTAAGATATGCTATTTTTCAAGTGTTGATCAAATTTTTGCATCAAATATTCATGCAATCATTATATTTGTCAAATTGAGGTAATTTGTTCATGTGGTGATGCCTTTTGAGTTGGAGTCTTCTGCTTGCCCCATTGAGGGGAAAAAAAGGGACATGGTTTATTATTAATGTCTAAAACATCATAGAGCGCAACAATTTAATGATTCTTATGAATTGTCCCAAAACAAAATGATTGATGCTGCCATCTGCATGAAAAAAAAATTGCATGTCAGCATCATCCAGCCGGTGTCTTAGTAGAAATGCTGATGCAGTCAGACACAACCTGCCGTTGTTTGGCTGCTGCATGTGTTTGTTCCTGCTGCGGTTAATGGTGATGTTCACTGGACAATACCATAAACATCTGCCATGAGATCATAGCTTGAGATTGTAGTTGTGCATGGCCCTTAAGTTTAATCCACAATAGGTTGGGTGCAGGAGAACCTTTGGCCTGTTTAAATCACTTATGGGATTATACTGTGGCGGACAGTAAAATGCTGACTTCATTTTCCAACACTCGGCTAAGCAGTTTTTTGACCCCGTGGCATATGACGTCTCATTCCTCTCTATAATCTGGTCCAGGTTTCTCTGACTGTGGCATTATGTGATAGGTGTGGTCTGTACTTTGGGTGAGGTGCTTGCTTAACAACTTCTGCCGTCACCCTTTTCATACACAGCTAAGATGGAATGTACTGTTACCTTCTGTCTCTCAGTTAAACAATTCACACACCCACATTTTGTGGTGTTCACTAAATCCTAGCTGAGATTCCAAGTTTTGAAAAAGATATCCATCCACAAGCAGCAGTTGGTCACCTTCCCCAGAATTAATATAATCTTAGTCCTGTGTGCTGTGTTGTTATTGCCTGTCATGTTTATATTATATCATAGTTTTAATTAAAGTCTTTCAAACATCAGGTAGCGTATAGCCATGTTTTTATGACTGTGTCGCATAGCTACTCTTAAGTAGTGAAAGCTGTAATAGGAGGTAATGTTTTTGCTGACATTTGTCTGTTTTCTGGTAGCAGGATTATGTAAAAACTACTTAACGAATTTTGATGAAGTTCTCACCAAAGGTGGCCCTTGGGCTATGGATGAACCGGTTAGATTTTGGAGGTGATCCATGAGTGTTTACCTCTGCTAAGGCACAATGTACAGACAGATGGATGGATGGAGAAAGGGAGGGAAAGAGTGAGGAATAAATTAGGCCTTGGCGGAGGTATGTGCTCTCTGAGTGCCCTCTAATTTACTATGCTATACACCAAGCTCAAAGTCAGATGTGCAGTTTCTGTGTGGCCTTCAATATGATGCCGTGTGTGAATTCATGACCCTTATATCACAGTCATGTTTTTACCTCCGCCAAGGAGATAATGTTTTTACCGGGGTTTGTCTGTCTGTCTTTTACCAACATAACTCAAAAAGTTATAAACGGATTTTGACAAAATTTTCAGGAAAGGTGTGTAATGGCACGGGGAACAGATGATTAGATTTTGGTGATGATCTGAGAGTGCATACCTCCACCAAGGGCTTTGTTTGTATTTGTGCAGCAGGATTACACAAAAACTACTGGATGGATTTGGATGAAATTTTCACCAGAGGTGGTTCTTGGCCTAGAGAGGAACTCGTTATATTTTGATGATGATCTGAGAATGCATACCTCCTCCAAGGCTCTTATCTTCTCACAGTTGTGTTAGCAACAATACTCCAAAACTGATGGACAGACTTTGATGCAATTTTCACCACAAGTGGCTATAGGCCTACACACAAACCCATTACATTTTGGAGGTGATCCATGAGAAACGAAAGGAGCCTTGGTGGAGGTATGTGCTCTATGAGTGCTTTTCTAGTTTTAAACATATTTCCTTTAGTGTATAATTTTAGTAGCTAAATCATTTGTTTGGTTATTTAAAAAAAGTGTTTGAAGAACAACTGCCTTTGCAGCAAGCTGTAAAGGCCAGTATGCTTACCTGTGAATTTTCAATAAAGAAAGTCTGTGGCAATGAATAAAATTAGTGTTGGAGCACATATGATATGTAGAGAAAATGTAATATGTGCACTTAATTTTTGTGCTAATGGAATTAATTAGGTTACTAGCAAAATTAAAATCAGTTGATATTCAGCATTAAGCATTTTATGCATAACAGGAACACAAGTTTGCAAACTTGAAGGCCTTGTAAAATGTCCAAATGAATTAAGGTATAGTAGATAGATAGATTTGTTTATTTGACAGTGCCACAAACATAGACAATTAATCAATGACAATCAATCTGATGTGTTGCACAGAGTGTATAGCTATTAGCTATAGATAGATAGAGGGCACCTAGAGAGTGCATACCTAAATCAAGGCTGTTTGTCCACATAGTGAAATGTGTTAATGCTGCTAATAGGTTTAGTCAGCCGGGGGACCTCCAGTAATGCACTGGGCCTCACTCCTTTTCTCACTCTCAATGAAATATTTTTTTTTTGCTGGTCATTAACATTTGTTTGTTCTCTCCCATAGACTGAGTCCCCATCGTGCTGTTTGCTCTCTACATGTCTGTTCTTTTCTTCTTCTCTATCCCCTCACCCCCCAGCCAGTCGTGGCAGATGACTGCCCCTCCCTGAGCCTGGTTCTGCTGGAGGTTTCTTCCTGTTAAAAGGGAGTTTTTCCTCTCCACCGTCGCCAAGTGCTTGCTCACAGGGGATCGCCTGATTGCTGGGGTCTTTCTGCAACTGTGGGGGTTCCCCCTACAATTGATAGTGCTATGAGATGACTGTTGTTGTGAAATGGCGCTAAATAAAGTTGAATTGAATTAATTGACAGAGCATCCCTCATTGTCTGCGCCTGCCAGTGTATTTTCAGGTTGATTAGGTTACAATATCAGTGATAACTGAGCCAGAGTCTGCATATTGGTCCAGAACTGCCCCTAAATCTATTGAGTTCATCCTTGGCCCAAGGATCACCTCTGATGAATATTTCATCAAAATCTGTGCTGTAGTTTTTGCGTAATCCTGCTAACAGGCAAACAAATTGCAAAGATCACAAAACCTTGGGTGAAGGTAATAATGATGGAAACATTCACCTATTATTCAAGCTTTTTCCTCCACAGTCTTTCACATAACTTAAGTCAACATACAGTATCTGTGGTTCAGTAGTAGCATCCCAGCTTTCCTTGCAGACTTCACAGTGCTGGCCAGGGAAAGTACTTTTTAAAAATTCACATTTCAGGAAGTTTTGATATTGTCAGTACTTCAAGTCAAGTTTTGTGGATGACTCCTGTTTTTCAGTGGTGCAACGCATACTTCACCAGTTTTATATCTGCTAGTTAGTAGTCCTGGCCGATATTGCGTTTCTTTAAAATGTATCAATATATTTTCACCCACGACGCAGGATGACCCAGTATTGTTTATATCCATACTCCGTCTGCTTTCTTCTTTCCATCTACCCCATAACTTCACCGCACTCTGCTCCGTTGCTCCGAACTCTCCGAACACATAACAACGCCTCCCCCACCAACGTCTAGAGAAAAGCTGCCGAAAAAAAAAAAAATCAGTTAGAGGAGCGGCCCCCAACTTTGAATTTTTTTTTTTTTTTTTTGCTTCGTGCACCGGTAACAAGTTTTTCAAAAAAGGGGGGGGGGGGGGGTAAAAATGAACGCAATAAACCTGTGAGTAGACCAACATACATAAACCACAGAGGTATGCCATGCTGGCCGCCAGGTGCTTCAGCTGCCACGGTCGGGCACCGTCTCAGCAGGCATCCCACCCAAAAAAGCCTCCAGTCTCCAGACTAGCTAATAATAATAATAATAGTGGATTAGATTTATATGGCGATTTACATGTCAAGTGACATCTCAAAGCGCTTACAGTGAGTCCATTATTCATTTACTCCAGACAGACATTGATAGTGGTAAGCTACTTCTGTAGCCGCAGGTGCCCTGGGGCAGACTGACAGAAACGTGGCTGCCAATCCGCCCCAACAGCCTCGCCGACCACTACTGAACATTTATACACATTCATACCCAGTGTCATGGAGACTGGAGGCAAGATGGGCAAAATGTCTTGCCCAGGGACACAATGGCAGAATGGCTGGGGAGAGTGGGATTCGAACCGCCAACCCTCTGGTTATTGGACGACCCGCTGTCTACTGCCTGAGCTATTTTCCCCAAGGCTAGGTGTCAATCTAGCATGTTTTTTTCCACTCTTAAGTGTCTAGTTTCTGTTCATTTTACATGTGGTCCAGCGTATAGTCCACTCAGAGCAACAACACTCTCCGCGGTGAGTGCATTTAGTCACTGCACCTAGGTCTAGAGCAGGGGTGTCCAGTCATGTGCCATGGAGGGCCAAGACCCTGCCGGCTTTACTTCCAGTGTCTTCAACAGCAGATTTCACTGAATTTCTTCCCATTGATTGCTGATAAGTGAAAACACCTGCTTAAGAGTCCTGGGTAGAAAAGAAAACGTGCAGGGTTTTGGCCCTCCGTGACACATGATTCAACACCCCTGGTCTAGAGTAACAAAAAATGGCCCTTTGCCACTAGCACCTACTCAGCCCAACACAGTTTAGGTCGTTTTCCATTACAACTGAGTACCACCTCAAGGTGGGTGGGTTCATTACAGGAAGGCGGCCCGTTGTGATGTTGACATGCTGACATTTTGCTGTCAGAAGCGAGTACTTTTTATTACTAATTAATTAATTCATTAATACTTATTATATCAAGTGCAAAATACAAGTAAAGCACGGTGGTAGTGTTGATGGCTGGCAAGCTGTAACTAGCTAACTCATTGTCTGCATACAGGAGACAACAGCGATATACAGTAATTGTTTGTTCAAAGTGAGCTTACCACCAATGTGATAAATAATGTAAAAGATGCTTAAAATCATAAAACACTCACCATCTTCCCCATGAGCAGCCGTCAGCTCAGAGACCTCCTGGTATGCTTTATTTTGTTGATTATCACAGAAATAACGAAAACTCACAACCAAATTTACAAATGGCGGTTATGACTCTTGTGAAGACGTCGCTCTCATCCAGTAATGTTACGCCCTGGCCAATTGGTGGCCTACAGTCTGTTGACATCACATTTTCAGCTCGACTCAGCACGCTTGGAACCCAAAATGAGCAGGTATGAAAAAAAGTACCTGGTACTAGGTACTAATGGAAAACCCTTCAAACCAAGTAGAGTCGAGGCGAGTCTGGCTGAGTAGGTGCTAGTGGAAAAGGGGCTTAAGTGGATGGCTGCCGTTCACCAGACTTGATGTGGCCATTGGCAGTGTTTGGCAAGTTACTAAAAAATGGTAACCAGTTACAGTTACTAGTTACTTCTTTTCAAAAGTAACTGAGTTACTTACCAATTACTGCATGATTAAAGTAACTAGTTACTTGGAAAAGTAACTTTCACGTTACTTTTAAATGCATACTTAAATCATCTTGCACACATGGCAAGATAATTTAATATAATAGATTGCATTATGGGCTTATTAATGTCGGACTGAAAACGGACTGTTTCAGACAGAGCTTTTAGAACATGTTCAGTCTGCTCTATCCTGCCTTGAGTGCTCTTATTGTGGGAAAAATCTGAAGAAAATCAACACGATATTGCCAGTAATTTCCTCATTTTGGAGTGAGAGCGAAAAAGAGAGTATCACTCCAAAAGAGTGAGTTGGCAACACTGCATAAAGCTGTCAACGTTTCTTACCTTTATATTATGGATTAATGTGCAGTGATCCAAAGAAAATGTCCATTATCCACAGTCCAAATGTCTGCTGTGACAGACACACGATCCAGTCCCTTAAATTCCTTTTGGAGATCAAATCCATTTTTGAATAATCTTTATCCAGGTAGCAGGTAAATGTGTTTTAACTTCAGTGGATCATAGTCTCAGCTGTCTGATGGGAAATGACTTATCAGATCTTCATTCTGTAACAACGTATCTGGCAATCAGTCAGTTTAATTCTTGCTGGGTCACAAACTGTCCAGATGCATACCTGTGTTTGAAATCCAGCTGTGGGTGTTCAGAATACAGTAGATCCACTAACACGGTGTTGTTAGCGTAGCACTAGCTTTGTCGGACCTTGTTGCTGTTCTCAGGCGCTTCTGAAGATTGCAGTCGGTCTCAACTGTACTTTAGCTTGCAGCCCACCAATATGCTTTTGACCTTAACCGTGACAAAGGAAAAATAATCTATTTCCACAAAAACAAAGTAGCTTCATCTTTTCCTCCGCTCAGCAGTGAACAGGCTCTTTGCAACAGGTTACGTCGACTGACGACTGCGTCAGTTACGTAGGGTCAGTTTGTATTTATTTGTGATATCTATCCATATTAATAAAATGAGTAACGCATCTGATTAAATTTCAGTAACTGTAACGCATTACTGAATTTTTAAACCGTAATTTTGTTGCACAGCACGTTACTGCAAAAGTAGTGGCATTACTCCCAACCCTGGCCATTGGTGAATTGAGTGTAGTATTGAATTAATTTATATGAAATTAGAAAACCAATGCTTAATGTGTAGTAAACACTTTCCAGCAGAGGTGTCAAACATATGGCCCGTGGCCCCAAACCTGCCCGTGGGATGAATTTGCAAAGTGTGAAAGGATAGACTGCCATTTTTAAATAAAGTAACTGCTATTCCCAATTTGGACACTGGGGCCATGCTGTTATTAAGAGTAGCAAGCAATTATTTTACTGGTCTGGACCACTTGAGATTGAATCAGGCTGTATGTGGCCCCTAGACTAAAATGAGTGTGACACCCCTGGTTTACAGTAAGAATAACTTACAGGGCTGATATGCTAATGTTGTCCATAAGCTGAAGCATCTAGAAATGTGTAATTGTATACAATAACCACTGCTGAAACTAAAAGTTGGTTCCATAAACTGCCAGACTGTAGTGACCCCGAGCACAGGTCTGTTATGCGCTTGAGTCACTGATTATTTTCCTCTTTTTCTCCCTGTATATTTAGTCTTATTTATCATGGGATTATTTGTGCTTTTATTTTGACAATGCCGCAGCAGGACTTCCGCCTGTCAGCTTGCTTGCAGCCTGTCACAGCTGTTGGTGATTAATGATTGCTTTGGCTCCTCACCTGTTCGTAGTTTGAGTTTTCCTGCCTTTTTAAGATCGCAGTCGAGGCTCACTCCTCGCTGTGAGGTTCCGCCCTCGCTGCATTCTATGTAAGTGACTGTTTGTATTCTCTGTATTTGTTCAGTTATTTTCACCCTTCGAGGTCGTATGTGTGTAGTGTATGTGTTTTGCCCCTCGTGGCACATTACTTTGTTACTTTTTGTTAATAAAATAACTCACTGCTGGCTCGTGGTGCCTCATTTATGCCCTGAAAGGGGCATACATAGCACAGACTTAGATCTGTGTGTGTATACTTAGTATATTGAGTGAGGTATGGAAATATGATTTTGTGGCGGTTCGTTTTAACCCCACAAGAGACTAAGGACAGGCAACTCACTACTCCTGGTTTTTTCCGCTACACTGCTGTGATAATGTCACCTTTGATGCATTGTGTTCATGCGCCCTGTCCTTACTGTGACCTAGAGACTCAGATCAATATGTAGATGTGCCTGTTAGCCTCTTTGTCTTGCACCTGGAGCGAGGTCTAGCTAGTCTGCCCTTTGTGATGTATGTCTCACAAATGCAAATATCTCCTGCCTGTTCTGTTATCCCTTTGATCATACTAACTGTGGGGTATGTTCCTTTGATGTATTGTTATGGTCAAGTATTAAAGCTGCAACTCTGTAACGCACTCTCTCTCAATCTCTCTTCAACCTCTGCTGCAGGACACAGACTTTGTGTCCGCTTCTCCGAGAGCCTGAGGATCCCGCTCCGGGCTGCTCACACTACGCACCGGAGCGGGGATCCTGTGACGGCGGTATGATTAATAAAACCTGCTTAAAACCACAGCATCGCTGCTTATTTTTGCATGCCGCTGCACTGGTGACCCCACTTGAAAGCACACGCTTTGTGCAAAGCAACTTCTGGTCTGGACCGCGACACTGGTGACCGCTTCACAGTGAGATCTGCACGCCTGAGATCTGCACATCCACGCTGGACCGGCCGCTCTCACAGAGAGCGCACGCACCTCGTCCTCTCTCCACGACGGCAACCTCCAGGGCTGACGGAGAGCGCAGCGCGTGGAACTGAACGCACCATGGCCGCACGAGCGACAACGATCGTCTCCTCCCTCTCACCGCTCCAACGCAGCTGCACGAGCCCGGGGCACAAAGATCGTCTGTTGCCTCGCACCACTCCAACGCGTCTCCACGAGCCCGAGGGACAGAGATCGTCTACTTCCTCACACCGCTCCAACGCACCACGACCGAACGACGCACAGCTCAACCTGGATTTTATCGGCGCCGTCTGCGCCGATCTCCACCAAGTTTCTGCACCCTGACTCGCCACTCCAGCGGCCCACCCACGCACGAACCCCCGTGCACGCATCGGGGAGTTACGAGGACGGCGCATCACGCACGGGACAAGTAACGGCTCCACAGACTGCCTTCCTCCTTCGCCGCTGCCCTTCAGGGCTGCTCGCTCACCTGAGGCACGCATGCAGCATGATCGAAGGATTTGTTAACAGTCTCAGCCACGCCAGAGACCGCCATCGTCCTCCGCCGCTGCTCACAGAACCTTCAGGGCTGCTCGTTCACCTGAAGCAAGCACGCAGCTCGCCACTGGATTTTTTAATGGTCTTAGCCACGGCACAAAGGGATTTCAGCCGTCAGCTGTTCCCGGGGGCTTTGGGGTTGTTTCGGCACCTAAAGCCAACACGCCAGTCCCTCTGCTTTGTTTACTTTTTTTTCTTACAGCCGCTCCTGCTTTTCTTCATGGCCACGAGAGGAGTCAGAGACTAATTTTTCTTCTTGTGGACCGCTGCACGTTCAGTGGGATCAGCCCTTTGACATTGCGGACCCACAAGCAATATTTGCGCGGCCCAGACGTTTTCATTGTCTCCGGCCGGCTTTTACTCCCCTCCCTCCCCCTCCGCCTGCAGCGAGCTTCTCCCACAGCTCGCTCACACAGATGGATTATCGAGGTCGCGGCCCCCTGCCGCGTCCTCTGGGGGGGAGCGTGTGGCGGTTCGTTTTAACCCCACAACAGACTAAGGACAGGCAACTCACTACTCCTGGTTTTTTCCGCTACACTGCTGTGATAATGTCACCTTTGATGCATTGTGTTCATGCGCCCTGTCCTTACTGTGACCTAGAGACTCAGATCAATATGTAGATGTGCCTGTTAGCCTCTTTGTCCTGCACCTGGAGCGAGGTCTAGCTAGTCTGCCCATTGTGACGTATGTCTCACAAATGCAAATATCTCCTGCCTGTTCTGTTATCCCTTTGATCATACTAACTGTGGGGTATGTTCCTTTGATGTATTGTTATGGTCAAGTATTTAAGCTGCAACTCTGTAACGCACTCTCTCTCAATCTCTCTTCAACCTCTGCTGCAGGACACAGACTTTGTGTCCGCTTCTCCGAGAGCCTGAGGATCCCGCTCCAGGCTGCTCACACTACGCACCGGAGCGGGGATCCTGTGACGGCGGTATGATTAATAAAACCTGCTTAAAACCACAGCATCGCTGCTTATTTTTGCCTGCCGCCGCAATTTGTTTTTTGTTTGTTTTTTTTACCCATATCATCCTACTAGTTGTGTCAGAGCACCTACTCTTGTCATTCCTTCATGGGCCTGTCAAACAGCTTTCAGGCCTGTGAATGCTACCTGCTAGCAGCAATTTTCCATTATGTACTTGTCAGTGTAGACGAGGGAAGATGTATTTTAGAAGAAACTGTAGCAGGAAATACAGGTATTGGAAACAAACAAAAAGTGATTGTAGATATAAACTAAACTGAGATTATGGCATTTCAGTTAGCAGCCACAATGACTTTTTTTAGAACCATAAATACATTCTGACGAAGGCATTTTAAATCCAGTAAATTTTACACCTGTCAGTTTGCATGTTCAGAGCGTTTTTAGTTTTCGTCCCCCACTGGCAGTGTATTTTTTGTGTGCGTTAAACACCCTTGGTGCAAAAACGTTCCTAGCAGTTTTTTCTCACTTTGCTTATAATACTGAGCGATGAAAAAGAAATGAAACTTTTGGAACACCGCACACCTCTAACTAGCCAATCAGAATTAGGCTTAAGGGATATCATGATCAATATTTGGGGGGGGGGGTGCTTTCTGTGGACATGCAGCCTTCTCTTTAAGTCTATGCAATTTTTGGACCCCTCAAGTGAGACTTTGTAGAAGCATTTTTGGTTTGAAAATTCAGCGGTTGTGTTTTCATCTGGATGGGCAGAAACGGAGAGTAGAACAAGATAAGACAGCAGCTCATTTTGCTGTTAAAATGGGTCACACCTGTCCCCAAAATGTAGCTAAAACATTATGCTTGCAAATATCCGCTTTTACCTTTTTATTTGCTTTGTGTTCACTGCTAATCTCCATAACTGCTGGTTTTGACCATTTCAACTTTTGAGACATGTTGGTTCAATGTGGCCTGACTAGTCTTTACTGTTTTTAGTCTTTACTTCTAGTCTTTACTGACTAGTCTTACTTTACCGGAGAAATCCCGGGGTAAACCCACGCATTAGGCCAGTGACACAAATCCTTAAATTTCTAATACAGTTAAAATTCTTATTCTGTCTTAAGTGTCCTGGGTAAGTTGCCAAGATAGTCATTGATTGTGTCATTTCCCCCCAAAACTGATGACTGTTATAAACATGGAAAAATAATAGTCTAGTGTTTAAACAGGGTGCCAGACAGGCTGAGGTAGTACAGTTAGTGTTTTTCTCACTCATGGGTGTTTATTTCCTTTCATCTCACTCAAAAGTAGTTGGGATGTGTGAAAAGCTGGATGGAAAAATGTTGCTGCTCTAGTTTAACGCTGCATCTAGAATGTTCTCTTGGGCTTAGTGATGCAGTTGCTACTGACAGGCTGAGACCGTGGTCAGTCTGTCCACCCAGAGCCCTTCACTGAAAGGCCTCATGGTAATATGGACACGTGGAAGGGTGTGTGTATAATGTAGGTCAGCTTTGTGCAACGTTGCAGCCCTGTCCTGGTCGCTGTGGGTTTGTCGCTCTCTATCCCATCTGTTGCCGATGGGTCAGCTGCAGCACTGTCGGTGTCAATCCTCCCTGACCCTGATGTTTAAAGGGGACAGCGTGTGGACTGCTTAAAAGATGTGTTGCTGACAGAGTATTGACCGTTTTGATGAAGGAGATCAGTATTTACCTAAACTAAATCGGGAGTATGTTTGGCAGATTTGTGTGATATCAGCAGCTCTGAAATGTGAATGTTTACCCCTTCCTATCCTTACATGCCAGACATATCCGATGATCTGGTGATCATTTAGCTCAGAGCAGTTCTGTCATCTGAAAGATTTGGAGCAAACAAATCTTTTTAAAAGGGTTCATCCAGCCGAGTGACAACCCCCCCCCCCCCCCCCATCCATCTAGTCCATCTGACTCCAGAAAGAGGCCTCTACATTTAGCATTCATGCTTTAAAAAATATTTTCTCTATTTTTGGTTTGTTTTAATTTAGGGAGCACTGATAAAGGCCACATAATTATAATCAGGCAGGTAACAGTGATGATTTTACGATTAACAACTTTTTCCTGACATCCTGCAGTCTAAAGTTAAGACATTCAATGAGCTGTTACATAAAGCCAACTGATGTCAGGTACTCTGCATCAGCTGAGTTATTTTGAGTCTTTCATCAGTCTTTGGCTTTCTCTTGTTTGCATTAAATGGGACTGCAGCAGCGGAGTGCTTCCTCCAAGCTCCAGCTGACTCATGCACTGCAGCAGCAAATTTTGGACGACATCGTCTTGAATTCTGAGCTTGAATGTTGAACTCTTGCCAGAGGAAAAACGCGGCTCTATTTTTGACTGTTGTAATACCATATTTGACTATTGCTGTGTTTCCTCAAGTAATCAGGGTGTTTGGAGATCAGCTGCTTGTGCTTTTGAATAACCAATCTGTTTTTGTCACATCTGAAGCTTTTCACAAATTAACTTTTGGGAAATGTTTCAGTGTAAACAGGGAACAGCAAAACAGTCATATGAAAATAATGGCAAAAACATGTGCTGGTGAGATTTGAATGATTACATTTCAGCTTTAGTTGCAGTCACTTTGAAGCATCTTAATGTAGACGTCTAGAGATATTTTTTTAAGCTTGGTTTGAGTTCCTTTAACATTTCAGCGTCTTTTTTTGCCCCCCATACCTTTGCACACTAATTGTTTTTTCTCTCCTCCAGGCAAAGGAGATCCTCACTAAAGAGTCAAACGTCCAGGAGGTGAGATGTCCGGTGACTGTGTGCGGCGACGTGCACGGACAGTTTCACGACCTCATGGAGCTGTTCAAGATCGGAGGAAAATCACCAGACACAAACTACTTGTTCATGGGCGACTATGTTGACAGAGGGTACTACTCCGTAGAAACTGTCACTTTACTCGTAGCACTTAAGGTAAGTACGAAATTTTGTTTACTTCAGCTTGTTATAAATCTGGAGCTGAGGAAAAAGTTTACACTCTGATGCCTGTTCTCTCCCCGGCCTTCAGGTACGCTTCCGGGAGCGCATCACAATCCTCAGAGGGAACCACGAGAGCAGACAGATCACACAAGTGTATGGCTTCTACGACGAGTGTCTAAGGAAATACGGCAACGCCAACGTTTGGAAGTATTTCACAGACCTGTTCGATTACCTCCCCCTCACTGCCTTGGTAGACTCCCAGGTAAGAAAATACATGCCCCCCCCCCATAACATTATAAGTAAATGTAATGCTGATTACATAATAAATGTGTGGCTTGTGTCAGATTTATGCACTCAAAACTCTCCCTCCTGTTCAGATTTTCTGCCTTCATGGAGGACTGTCACCGTCCATAGACACACTGGATCACATCAGAGCACTCGACCGTTTACAGGAGGTGCCACATGAGGTGAAGATGTTTTCATAATTTCACAATAAATCTGAAAATTGCCAGTACACTGAGATTGTTCTCAATCAGTATCTACTGTAGTAAGTAGGGATGTTGAGATTAAAATTCTGAGCTGATACAAATTGGTTCAGTTTTTCCCATCCGCTATTTTCCTTTTAATGCCAGAGAAACGGAAATATACATTTTGAAAATTAACTGAACCGTTATTTGAGTCCTTGCGCACAAATTCAATCATTTTTGTGTAAAACAACCTTTATTATAGCCTTCCACCTGTCAAAGAACACACCAGATAATAAACATTCGCCCTCTACTGATGTCAATCCAAATGATGTCAGTCCAATAAAATGATGTCAATCCAATAAAGTGGCGTATCCTTACTAATAAAATTATCCATGATGGTATGTATTTGCACTTGAACCAAAAGGGAAACTCTGTTATGTCCACTAACTTTGAACCTTTTTTTTTCCTCCCACAGGGTCCCATGTGTGACCTCTTGTGGTCAGATCCTGACGACCGCGGTGGCTGGGGAATCTCCCCCCGGGGGGCCGGCTACACATTTGGCCAGGACATCTCGGAGACGTTCAACCACGCCAACCGCCTCACACTGGTGTCCCGTGCCCACCAGCTGGTCATGGAGGTACATGGCTGATTTGGCATGTGTACTATCTGTATCTACTGTTGAGAGGAGAGAAGAGCAAACTGTAAATAGTAACTGTTCATGTGAGAAAGTAGCTGTTGGAGTACACCGACGCTGCTACAAAGCGTCAGCAGGGATGGCAGCCATCCCCACTGCAGTGGGAAAATAGGGCAGTTACATCACCACTTCTGAGTTCAAGAGTGTGCTCAGTTTAGATTTGCATTATAGTAGCATCGACTTGTACAGTACATTTCTAGTGAATAATGCATATTTCTCCCTCAGGGTTACAACTGGTGCCATGAGAGAAACGTGGTGACAATATTTAGCGCTCCCAACTACTGCTACCGCTGCGGCAACCAGGCAGCCATCATGGAACTAGACGACACCCTCAAATACTCTTTGTAAGTGCACACCGAATCTCAAATGTATTTTTCTAAATGATGGGGCGCAGTAAACTGCTCAGATGAAATTATGTGGCATTCAGGGCTGGACATTAGCGCTGGTAGAATTTGACAGACGCTCGGGCATTTCTAGCAGCCACACTGGCCGTTGGAATATTCTGTTATACTGCATATGTAGTCTTTGCAAAGAGACAATTGTATTAATAAATCCATTGTATTTATAAGAAAATAGCAAATGTATAATAGTCATGAATTTATTGAAGTCAGATTTGAGGGGAAAAACTACAATTTTAAGAATCAAGCCACAACCTTTATGTGTTGCAGACTTTTGATTTAAAATAAGATGCAAATTTGGCATAAACAACTGACAAATGTACTGTATGAAAACAAGGAGTAAACTTGTGAGAAAGTATGCCACAGATTTATGAGGTTTGATTTTAAAATATTGCTAAAGTATAAAATGTTACAATTTTTTGGGGGGGGGAGGGGGTGCATGAATAAATATATTTTAGCTCATTCCAACGGCGCCAAAAGGAGCTAATATGTGACGGTCATCTGTCCACATTTCTTGGAATTCGCTCACTACTCCGCCTAGGCACTTGCCCCGATGGTCACCAAACTCACTCACAATGACCCTCAGGTGGGTCTGCATCCAGGTTGAGGTCAAGAGATCTGGGCGCTTGTGTGATTTCAGAAACATCAATATTCATTATAGGCAATTGCCCTAATTTGCAACAAATTCATGCACAATGAAGGGGGGGGGGTCTGCATTAAGGTTGTTCTCAAGGTCAGTGTCAAAGGTCAGGAGATCTCGGCGCCTGTATGATTTTATGAAAATTGTTACTCCTGGGCAATTGCCCTAATTCTCAACAAACTGACACACAATGATCCTCAAGTTTGTCTGCATACAGGTTGAGGTCAAGGTCATTGTTAAAGGTCAGGAGATCTGGGCATTTACAAGTTCATGAAAATCCTTACTCCTCCTAGGCAATTGCCCCAATGTTTGGCAAACTCACTCACAATGATCCTCAAGTGGATCTGCATTTTAGGCTGCGCTAAAGGTCAACATCAGGAATGTTGAGCACTCATGGGGGGATTTTATCCAGGCCGGAATGAGCTACTCCATCATGGAGGGTCTGGTTTTACTAGAATAAAGTCACAAATTTACATGAAAGAAAAGTTGGCAAATATACAAGCAAAAACACAGATTTTACAACAAAAAAGCAAGTTAAGGAGATACAAACTTGTTCATTGCCCATTATTAATACTGACCTCTTGACTAGTGAAAGTGCTGCTACTAGCCCCCAAAATGCCAAGCCCGTGTATATTGTATAAAGCCCATATATCTGCTTAATAGAACTGACACTATTACTGTGAAAATACACTGGAAAAAATATTAAATGTTTTATTACTTTTTCTTCTATCCAGTTCGCAGTTTGATCCAGCGCCTCGCAGAGGAGAGCCTCACGTGACTCGCCGTACCCCAGATTACTTCCTGTAAACTGACCTCCTCTGACCCTTGTACAGCCAAGTCCAGTATTGCCATGATATTCGATTTTCAACCTGAATGCGGACTGGGATTGGGGGTGGGACACTATGGGGGAGTGGGGCTACACAGCGATGCACATTGTATATCCACACAAAGATCTATTTAAGCATTTAGCAGAAACAAAATGTCTGTGTCTGTGGATGGACCAAAAGATTTTGTGCCATAATCATTACCAAAAAAACCCAAATCATTTCTGATGAAGACTTGTATCAAACATCTCTCCCAAGATCTGAAACTGCAGCGATGTTTGAAATCCTTCTCCTGTGTAGCTGGACTGATGGCACCGTGGTCCAAGACAGAAAAAAAAAATACAAAAAAGTTTGCTATGTTAAATGCGGCTGTTTGAGCCCCACATGCCATGGCTTCTCTTTTAAGTGGATCTGAACATGATCTGTTTGCACTTTTGTAAATTATAAAAAAAAAAACAACTAACATATGTCTAAAGACGAGAAGATTTCACACCTGAGTTTTTTTGATTTCTCTTTTTTTCTTGTTTTTTTTGGTGTTGAAGCCCCCATCAGGCTCGTTTTACACAAGGTATTTTTTTTTTCCTTCTCTTTTTTGTCTTGTGTAACGTTAAAGGAAACCCTTCTTATGCAGTTACCGAGCTTGATGTATATGATTAGATGGTGGAGCATTCATCCACATCAACTCACTGACTCCCTCTGATCTACAGCGTCTGTATTAACCAATTTTATTAATAAAGACGAAGGTGGCTTCTTGATGTGAATGGCCTGTTTTCTTTCTCCTTTTATTACAGTGTCTTATGACTGACTAAGTTATGGCGTGTTGCAGGATCTGTTGACCATGTGATCAATGTGACCTCTGGAATGTTTGCAGATTGGTGAATAGGTCAACTTTATGATGTCCAGTACCAGTCATGTAGATTTTTTTTTATTAACTGTTTTACAATGATAGTTCCTAACTTGTCCCCTTGATATAATAAACCCATATTTTTTAACATTGCGATTTGGGGGTTTTGTCGGTGTTTGTAGAAGGTTGCAAAAAAAATTTCTTTTCCGCAAACGCAAGTGCACAGGAAGGCATGAACTGCATTTCTAAGACTGCCCCTTTGCCCCCCAGAAGTGCCTTTTAAAGGTATAGATTGTCAATCAAATGTGTTTTAATGTCCAATAACTATTTTTCAAAATAATTTTGTGTGGCCTGCTGCCTGAGCTCCGAATTACCCCCCACACCCTCCTGCTCCATTGTGCAGATTTTTTAACAAGGGGGGTGTCTGTTGTGGGGGATATTCATAACTTTAGCATACTGGTGTAAATGTGATTTCAGGACAAATTTGCAAGAATAAAGGTGCAAAAAGATGAGAATTTACAATTTAAAAGTCACAAATTTACTATGACCAAGTCCCAAATTTATGAGAAAAATGACATTTTCATGAGGGGAAAATAAACCCACAACACATTTCCAAGAAAAAAGTAATGAATTTACAGCAATAAAGTCACACATTCACAAGAAAAGTGCAAATTCTTTACAATATTTTTGTTTTTCAACATTTTTTTTTTTCTCATAAATGTCCAATTTTCTCACTAGTTAAGAGATTTTTGTTGTAAACAAACTTTTTCTTGGAAAGTTATAACTTTTTTTTTTAAAGTAAATTTGCAATTTTTTTCCTGGCAAATTTATTATTTCATCCATCATTTTCTACCGCTTTTCCAGAGGTCCAGGTCACAGAGGCAGCAGCTCAAGCAGAGAAGCTCAGACTTCCCTCTCCCCGGCCACCTGGTGCAGCTCTTCAGAGAGGATACCAAGACATTCCCAGGACAGCTGGGAGACTTAGTCTCTCCAGCGTGTCCTGGGTCTGCTCCGGGGTCTCCTCCCAGTGGGACGTGCACAAAACAATGTGGAGGAGCAGCGGTTCTACTCTGAGCCTCCCCCGAATGACTGAACTCCTCACCCCTATCTCTAAGGGTGAGTCCAGCAATCCTATGGAGGAAGCTCATTTCAGGCGCTTGTATCTGCGATCTTGTTCTTTCAGTCATCATGACCATAGGTGAGGGTAAGAACATGGATTGACTGGTAAATCGACAGCTTTGCCTCCCTCTTCACCACAACAGACTGGTAAAATGCCCACATTACTGCAGATGCTGCTCCGATCTGTCTGTCAATCGCTTGCTCCATTCTCCCCCCACTCGTGAATGAGACCCCGAGATACTTAAACTCCTCCACTTGGGGCAGGAGCTTGTCGCCAACCCGGAGAGGACAATCCACCCTTTTCCAGCTGAGGACCTTGGACTTGGAGGTGCTGATTCTCATCCCAGCCGCTTCACGCTCAGGAGCAAACAGTCCCAGCAAGACCTGTAGGTCATTGCTCAATGATGCCAACAGGACAACATCATCTGCAAACATCAGAGACGAGATCCTGTGGTCACCGAACACGACACCTTTTTTTTCAGTTTAGTTTATTCACACACTCATCACACATTATCAACAGCATGAATGAATTACAATATGAGTTATCAACAGCATGATTAGCAGTATACAACAGGCTTTTTTTTTTTTTTTTTTTTTTTTTTACATTGTTTTGGAGTGTGAATGGGTCACCGCAAATAAGCTATTTAAAGCTTTTAGTAGGGAGCCCAATTTGGGCATCTAGCCAAGGTTCCTTGGCTGTATCTAGATGTCCTGCCCATAAAAATTATGAACAGGATTGTTGACAAAGAGCAGCCCAGTTTATTTATTACTGTTATAGTAAAGTTTATATTTATTTCCCTATAAATTTACCATGTTTTGTTACCTTTTCCCCACACGAATTTATGATATACTCATAAATTTGCAACTTTTTTGTATAAAATTTGCTACTTTATCTCAAATTTTCATGATTTTTCTTGTACATTTGCTCCTATCCGCTCATTGCTATAAGTTGTCTTGTACAAACTATCCTTACAGTCTTCATGGGGATGGAGGGTGGCAGGTTATCAGAGAATGATATTCAATCGTTCTACTGACGAGGGGAATGGCCGCCTTCATTTTTTTATTTTTTTTTTTTTGCAAAGATTTAATTATTTGGAGATTTAATATTTTTGAAAGAAAAACCTTTTCAGAGTTCTAAGATTTTAAAGATTTATTTTGAACAGATATTTATTTTTGTCATTGGCCTTTTGTCCTGTAAATGCATACAGTGGATATTAAAAGTCTACACAACCCTGTGCAAATGCCAGGTTTTTGTGATGTAAAAAATGAGACCAAGATAAATCATTTCAAAACTTTTTCCACCATTAATGCGACCTATAACCTGTACAACTCAAATGAAAAACAAACTGAAATCTTTTAAGGGGAAAAATAAAAAACTTACAATAACATGTTTGCATAAATATACACACCCTTAAACTAATACTTTGTTGCAGCACCTTTGGCTTTTATTACAGCACTCAGTCTTTTTGGGTAGGAGTCTATTAGCGTGGCATATTTTGATGTGGCAATATTTGCCCACTCTTCTCTGCAAAAACACTCCAAATCTGTCAGATTGCGAGGGCATCTCCTGTGCACAGCCCTCTTCAGATCATCCCACAGATGTAAGATCGGATTAGAGGTCTGGACTCTGGCTGGGCCATTCCAAAACCTTAATCTTCTTCTGGTGAAGCCATTCTTTTGCTGATTTGGATGTGTGCTTTGGGTCATTGTCGTGCTGAAAGATGGAAGTTCCTCTTCATCTTCAACTTTCTAGCAGAAGCCTGAAAGTTTTGTGCCAACACTGACTGGTATTTGGAACTGTTCATAATTCCCTCCACCTTTACTAAGGCCCCAGTTCCAGCTGAAGAAAAACAGCCCTAAAGCATGATGCTGCTACCACCATGCTTCACTGTAGGTATGGTGTTCTTTTGGTGATAAGCAGTGTTGTGTTTGTGCCAAATATATCTTTTGGAATTATGGCCAAAAAGTTCAACCTTGGTTTCGTCGGACCATAACACATTTTCCCACATGCATTTGGGAGATTTCAAATGCCAGCAAAACCCAGCATGTCCTGGGTCTGGCCCGGGGTCTCCTCCCAGTGGAATGTGCCTGAAACACTTCAAGTGGGAGGCGTCCAGGAGGCATTCTGATCAGATGCCCAAACCACATCGTGTGGCTCTTTTTGATGTGGAGGAGCAGTGGTTCTACTCTGAGCCTTTCTCGGATGACTGAGCTCCTCAACCTGTCTCTGAGGGTGAGTCCAGCAATCCTACAGAGAAAGCTCATTTCAGCCCCTTGTATTCGTGATCTAATTCTTTCGGTCATTACCCAAAGTTCATGATCATAGGGGAGGGTAGGAATGTAGATTGACCGGTAAATCGACAGTTTTACTTTAGCGCTCAGCTCCCTCTTCACCACAACAGACCAGCACAATGTCCGCATCACTGCAGAGGCTGCTCCCGTCCATCTGTCAATCTCTCGCTCCATTCTCCCCTCACTCGTGAATGAGACCCCCAGATACTTAAACTCCTCCACTTGGGGCAGGAGCTTGTCCCCAACCCAGAGAGGACAATCCACCTTTTTCCAGGTGAGTACCATAGACTCGGACTTGGAGGTGTTGATTCTCATCCCAGCCGCTTCACACTCAGTAGCAAACTGTCCCAGCAAGGCTCGTAGGTCATTGGTCAATGAAGCCAACAGGACAACATCATATGCAAACAGCAGAGATGAGATCCTATGGTCATTGATCATGACACCCTCCGGTCCTTGACTGCACCTAGATATCCTGCCCATAAAAATTATGAACAGGATCAGTGACAAAGGGCAGCCCTGTCAGAGTCCAACTCTCACTGGAAACGAGTTTGACTGGGTGTTGGCAATATGAAACAAACTCTTGCAAAGGTCACATAGCGACCGGATAGCTCATAACAACAAGCCCGATGCCCCATTCTCCTGCAGCAACCCCCACAAGAGACCATGAGGGATGCAATCGAATGCTTTCTCCAAGTCCACAAAACACATGTGGACTGGTTGGGCAGACTCCCACAAACCCTCGAGGATTCTCAAGAGGGTAAAGAGTTGGTCTAATGTGTCATGGCCAGGATGAAAACCACATTGCTCCTCCTGAATCTGAGGTTCGACCAATGGTCAGACTCTCCTCTCCGGTACCCTGGCATAGACCTTCCCAGGAAGGCTGAGAAGTGTGATCCCCCTAAAGTTGGAACACACCCTCCGGTCCCCCTTTTTAAAAACACGAACCACCACCCCAGTTTGCCATTCTAAAGGCACTGTCCCCGACCTCCACGCAACATTGCAGAAGCGTGTCAACTGTGACAGCCCTGTAACATCCAGGGCCTTGAGTTACTCAGAGCGGATCTCGTCCACCCCGGGGCCTGGCCACCAAAGAGTTTTTTTAACCACTTCGGCGACCTCAGTCCCTGTGATGGGCCAGTTCATCCTCAAGCCCTTTTTCCTCTATTGAAGACGTGTCAGTGGGATTGAGGAGATCCTCGAAGTATTCCTTCCACTGCCTGATGATGTCCCCAGTCGAAGTCAGCAGTACCCCATCTGCATCATACACAGTGTGGACCGGGAGTTGCTTCCCCCTCCTGTACCAGAATCTCTTTGAGGCCAACTGAAAGTCTTGTTCCATGGCCTCACCAAACTCCTCCCACACCTGAGTTTTTGCTTTAGCAACCAGCCGAGCAGCACTCCGCTTGGCCTGCCAATACACCTCAGCTGCTTCAGGAGTCCAGCAGAGGATGTTCTTCCTGCGGCAGCTGAGGAAGCTCAAGCTACCCACCAAGATGTTAGTGCAGTTCTACACAGCCATCATCGAGTCCATCCTCACCACCTCCATAACCGTGTGGTACGCAGGAGCCACTGCCAGGGACAGACTAAGGCTGCAGCGCGTCGTGCGCACTGCTGAGAAGGTGATCGGCTGCAAGCTCCCATCTCTCCAGGATCTGTACATCTCCAGGACTCGGAGGCGTGCTGGCCGGATCATAGCCGATCCCTCACACCCTGGTCACGTACTGTTTGCCCCCCTCCCCTCTGGTAGAAGACTTCGGTCCATCCAGACTAAAACCTCCCGTCACATGAACAGCTTCTTCCCCTCTGCCATTAGACTGCTGAACACTAAGTGACTTATTGACTCTCGTGCACCATGTACAGCAGCTCAACCAGACTCATGTCAATCATCACTGTTTTCTTCCTGCATTACCGACTGCACTATATAGTTCTCCACAGTATCTGCTGCTGGCTAATATATATTTTAACTGTTGACCAGTATCACTTAATCTTATCCTACACTTTATTACATGTATAGTTTATTTCTCTTATCTTATCATGTTTAATGTTGCAGCATTGTACCGAGACAAATTCCTAGTTTGTGTACTACATGAACAATGGCAATAAACCTGATTCTGATTCTGATTCTGAGTCCCACAAGCCAACCAAGCTCGACAGGACTCCTTCAGCTTGATGGTCCCTCTCACCACTGATGTCCACCACTTGGTTCAGGGGTTGCCACCAAGAGATGCACCAACAACCTTGCAGCCACAGCTCTTGGCAGCTGCTTCAACAATGGAGGTGGAGAACATGACCCATTCAGTCTCCATGTCCCCAGACTCCCTCAGAATGTGGTAGAAGTTCTTCCGGAGGTGGGAGTTGAAGACCTCCCAGACAGGGGCCTCAGCCAGACATTCCCAGTACACCCTCACTATATGTTTAGGTCTACTGGGTCTGAGTGGCGTCTGCTCCTGCCATCGGATCCAACTCACCACCAGGTGGTGATCAGTTGACAGCTCTGCACCGCTCTTTACCCAAGTGTCCAAGACATGTGGTTGCAGGTCTGATGATACAATAACAAAATCGATCATCAGCCTGCGACCTAGGGTGTTCTGGTGCCAGGTGCACATATGGACACCCTTATGCTTGAACATGGTGTTCGTTATGGACAAACTGTGGTTGGCACATAGGTCCAATAATCCAAATCCCGGCCAGGTCATGCCGAAGACCATATAAAAGCGAAACTTCCTGCCGTCCAGCTTGGTGTTCAGCAATAATGGAATGGAGGAGGGAAATCTGTGGTGGCGCCTTGCATGGCTGCGGCCCCTCTGATTCTATATATGGGGTGTGTGTGATTAACACTGTAGATAAAAGAAACACAATTTTGTTCTACTGTACATGATTGGTTGTATGATTGAATGACAATAAAGGGTGATTTTATGTTGAAGATGTCGGCCAGGACATTCTTGAGCTCCTCCGCACAGTCCTTCAGAAAGCAACCTGGTATGTTATCTGGTCCAGCTGCCTTGCGTGGGTTGATCCTAGAGAGGGTCCTCTACACGCTAGCCGGATCCAGACTTATAGCCTGCTCGTCTGGGGGAGGAGTGGTCTTGAATGAATGAATGAATGAATGAATGAATGAATTTATTTATTTCGGATAGTACATGACAGGTTAAAAGAAACTGTATAATATAACAACAAGGTCAAATTAGACAAAGACTCCTTCTACTATACAATTCCACGTGAGTTATCCGAAATGGGTGACGGCTGAAGCCGCAGCTTATATTGCCCACCCATATTCCATCCAAGAATTCAAAGGAGAAAAAAGAGAAAACAAGACAAGAGCGATTACAATTTAAAACAAGGCTAAGACAAAATGTGACTGAGAGAAAAAGAAAACTGAGCTAGTCTAAGTTAAGCGGTTACTATTCAAAAACAAATCTAAGACATAGTGTCACAGAGAAAAAAGAAAAAAAGAAAAACTAAGCTACAACACAACACAGGCTGGAAATGTCAATCCTTATGTGAGTTTACATGTCGTCTTGTAAATATGTTTGGAGTATTTCTTCCTTTAGTTTTTGTTTAAATTGTCCAAGCTTTGTACATGATTTTAATTCAGGTCCAAAATCGTTCCATAATCTGACTCCTTGCACTGAAATACAGTGTTGCTTGGTGGTTGTTCTCACTGTAGGCTTTTGAAATATACATTATATACATTATATACATTATATACAAATATACATGTTCCTCTGAAGTGATATCGTTAGGGAGTTAAGGGGCGCTTGCGCACGCAGCAACCGGCAGCTGGTGGCTTGTCACCGGACTGCAGAACAAATCTACCTACGGGTACAAAATAAGTCGGAAAAAAAAAAAAAAAAAAAAAAAAAAGTGATATCGTTTCTCCCTTGTTTGGAACAACTTTTGGATATTTGCGGGCAGTGATAGATTCTTCACTTTGAACATTATTATTGCGGTTTTAAAGTCAGTCAGATCTTTCAACTTGAGAGTTTTTTGTTTAAGAAAAAGTGGGTTTGTTGGTTCCCTGTAAGCTGCTTTGTTGATTATTCTAATAGCTCTCTTTTGAAGCATAAAGAGTGGATATATGTTTGTTTTATATGTATTTCCCCATACTTCATTACAATATGTCATGTATGGGAGTATTAATGAATGATACAAGGTGTATAGTGTGGGTTGATTCAGCAAATTTTTCACTCTGTGTAATATTGCAATTGATTTGGATACTTTACCTTTTATATAATTAATATGTGGCTTCCAACACAGTTTGTTATCAATTATTACTCCAAGGAATTTAGTTTCGGATACCCTTTCAATCTCTACACCATTTACACTGAGTTTGCGTACTGGGTAGTTGTGATGGTTGTTAAAGACTATAAATTTTGTCTTGCTTAAATTGAGCGTTAATTTGTTTGAATCAAACCACAGTTTCAGCTTTCCTAATTCCTTTCCGAGTGTATCCAGAAGTTGTTCCAAATTGTTTCCACTGCATAGCAGATTAGTGTCATCAGCAAACAATATTAAGTCCATTTTTTCTGAAACTTTACATATATCATTTATATACATATTGAATAATAATGGTCCCAAAACTGAACCCTGTGGGACTCCACAGGTGACCTTCAGTAACTCTGAGTTTTTGCTGTTAACACATGCAAACTGATATCTATTCTTTAAGTAACTACTTAACCAGGACAGTGCTACCCCTCTAATACCACAATTTTGTAGTTTCTTTATTAATAGATTGTGATCTACTGTATCAAATGCTTTTTTAAGATCCAGGAATACTCCAACTGAATACTCTTTATTTTCAATGGCCGTTGATATTTTTTCTGTAAATTCCATTAAGGCATATGCTGTTGTCCTTTTGTGTCTGAACCCATATTGCTGCTCACACAATAAATCATTCTTCAGTATGAAGTTGTCAGTTCTCTCATAGAATATTTTTTCAAGTATCTTGGAAAATTGCGGTAATAGTGAAATTGGTCTGTAGTTGGAGAGTTCCCCTCTGTCGCCTGTCTTGTAAATCGGAATTACTTTAGCTATTTTCATTGCATTGGGAAATATACCTGATTGGAGAGACAGGTTACAGATATACGTCAGTGGTTTCACTATGCATTCGATAACAGTTTTGACTAGTAGCATGTCAATACCATCGCAGTCAGTAGATGTTTTACTTTTGAACGATTTAACAATTTCAATGACCTCTCTTTCGTCTGTGTTCTTTATGAAGATGGTGTCTTTTACAGCAGTGTTATTGCATATTGTATCACCTGTAGGCGCCGTAGTGGGTATTTCTCGGGCCAGTTTAGGTCCAATGTTAACAAAAAAATTATTAAATTCATCTGCAGGTGAAGCTATATTCACATTCGGAGTTGATTTATTATTTTTTGGAATATTAGTTGGGTAGCTAGTATTTCTGCTTTTATTTCCAAGGATACTGTTGATTATTGTCCATGTATTTTTAATATTGTCTTTGTTTTTTTCCAGTTCTTTACTGTAATAGTCTCTTTTACTGCATCTTATTATACAGTATATGTTAACTTATTTTTGTATGTTTTATACCGTTGCTCTGCTTCTTTTGTCCTTTTCTTTATGAAAGCTTTATATAATAAATTTTTCTTTTTACACGCCTTTTGTAGTCCTTTGGTTAACCATGGTTTGTCAGCAAATTTGTGTTTAAGCTTTTTTTTAACTAATGGGCAGTTTTTTTCATAAAGAGTGGTTACTATGTTTATAAATGTGTCATAGGCTTCATTTACATCTGATACATAGACTTCTGTCCAGTCTTGCTTCAGCAAGTCCTCTTTAAAAGAACTGATTGCGTTTGGTGATTTGAGTCTGAACGATTTTGAGATTTTTTCTGGGTTGGGCCCCGTGTGGCCATGGATAAGTGCAAAGATTGGCAAGTGGTCGCTTATATCATTTATCAATAATCCACTTTCTATTTTCTTATCGAGAACATTGACAAATAGGTTGTCAATAAGTGTAGCAGAGTGAGCTGTGATTCTACTGGGATGTGTTATTGTGGGATATAGACTCATGCTGTACATAGAGTTCATGAACTCTGTAACTACATTTTGTTGATGTGGATTAAGTAGGTCAATAGTGAAATCTCCACAAATTGCTACCATTTTCTTACTAGTAATATTATTGTACAGCTCGACTAATTTATCTCTGAATGTCTCAATGCAAGTTCCCGGCGTTCTGTATATGCAGCTTATGATTAGATTTTTTGTTTTGTCTAGGTCAATCTCAACAGTAACACATTCCAAAATCCCTGGTAGTGCTGAGGACATTTCATTTACAAGCTTACATCTATATAGGTCATCAACATACAGTGCAACACCACCACCCTTTTTTTGAGATCTGTTAATGTTAAACATCTGATATCCCTCTATTGCCATCAGGGGAGCCTGGTCTTCATTAAGCCAGGTTTCCGAGACGGCAATGGCTGTGAATTTTCTGTTTAGCTGTTTTAAATAGTCCTGAATCTGTGAGAAGTTTCTGTTAAGACTTCTGCTATTGAAGTGTATTATTGACAGTTTACCATCTAATTGCACTTGACTTTTGAATTGCTTTTCAGTGTAATATTCACAGTGGTTATGAATATTATTGAAAAAGTGGTTATCGGGATCAATATCATTCTCCATCTCTTGTGGTTTATGTTCAGCATAGTGGCATATTTTTAGAGTTTGAGTTTCCTCACTCTGTGTTTCATAGACAGTGTTCATCTGTATTTATCTAAGTCAGTAGCATCTCTGATCATTATACTTCAGTGCTATACTATACTTCTTCAGTGCTGATGTGCTGTTTTGTGTTTCAAAGTGGCCAAAGAAGTCATTTAAGTTGTTAAGCAGTGCAGTACACATGAATAGAAAGTATAAAAATACACCAAGTTTTCTTGGTATTTATTAGGAAGTGATGTAATGATCGCGAATGATTTGTTTGAATGTAGTTTTTATGGGTGAATCTACTGTACTGAACCACTTACCGGAACTACTGGAAGCCAGGGATCACCAGCTGAATCACTCGCCTGAGCAGCGAACGAGGCCTGCCCGCTTTGTTCAGCCAACTCTCAGTTCAGTCAGTGGTAGGCAGTTAGAGCACCAATACAGCAACTGAGTGATGTGGTGTACGACTATTTCGAATGGATTTTATTTGCGAACAAACCAGAAGTTTTAGTGAAATGTGGATCCCATCACTATTAGTAGGAATACATGACAGTCACACCAAGATAAAAACATACTGGGATACATTTGTCAGTTCTCTAACAGAATTATGGGCTCTTCTGGATTAGCGTGTAAGCAATCAGGATCCTGCACCAACAAATCATGCTGAGCTTGAGGCGGTGCTGCTCGCTGAATGGGACCACATTCTTCAGCATCAAATCTACAACTTGGTGGCATCAATTGCATGCAGAATTGAGGTTTTGTTGGCAGCAAATGGAGATCACACATAATATTTATAAATGATAAAATCAAGAGAAATGATTAAGGATTAAGTTTTGTTGCATATTTGTAGGTCAAGATGAGCACAATTTGTAAACTTTTGCTCTCACATAAAATTTGCTATATCAGAAGTGGGAGACTAGAGATTCTAGATTAATTTGGTTTAGACTAGATTGTGGTTTGAGATCAGTGACGTGCGGTGAGGTTTGTGGGTGGTGAGGCACTGACTCTTTCAAAGTCAAATTTACAAATATATGAGCACAATAGCATAAGCTTAAATTTAATTTCAATTGAAAGCTTGCATGTTTTATGATCTGCTAATTGTACATTATAAAATCCGATGATATAAATAATTTATTAACAAAACAAGACATTTTCCTGAATTGCTTCTTGATAGAATGTGCAGTGAATTTAAGTTCAGTTCAGCAATGCATGTCTAGAGTTTTTATTGTGAAGGGAAGAAGCAGAAATAGTAGTACACTCCAGTTGCTTTTGTTTTGCAGAAAGGCAGTTAAAGTTCTGCTGACTAACTCCATGCCTCCATGTTTTTATTTCATTCAACTCTTCCGAATATAAACAAAGTGCAAAGACCCTTGGTTTTTTGCAGACAAATTTGGGGGGCCCAAAATTGGTTAGTGACTACTTGTTTCAGGCCAAGGAAGAACTAAAATTATAGGACATTTGCTGTGCACCCTGTGGCTCCACAATTCAATACAAATTCAAGTATATAAAACAAGTATGCATGGTCTTATCTTGAATGAATGAATGAATGAATGAATGAATGAATGAATTTATTTCGGATAGTACATTACAGGTTAAAAGAAACTGTATAATATAACAACAAGGTCAAATTAGACAAAGACTCCTTCTACTATACAATTCCACGTGAGTTATCCGAAATGGGTGATGGCTGAAGCCGCAGCTTATATTGCCCACCCATATTCCATCCAAGAATTCAAAGGAGAAAAAAGAGAAAACAAGACAAGAGCGATTACAATTTAAAACAAGGCTAAGACAAAATATGACTGAGAGAAAAAGAAAACTGAGCTAGTCTAAGTTAAGCGGTTACTATTCAAAAACAAATCTAAGACATAGTGTCACAGAGAAAAAAGAAAAACTAAGCTATAACACAACACAGGCTGGAAATGTCAATCCTTATGTGAGTTTACATGTCGTCTTGTAAATATGTTTGGAGTATTTCTTCCTTTAGTTTTTGTTTAAATTGTCCAAGCTTTGTACATGATTTTAATTCAGGTCCAAAATCGTTCCATAATCTGACACCTTGCACTGAAATACAATGTTGCTTGGTAGTTGTTCTCACTGTAGGCTTTTGAAATATACATGTTCCTCTGAAGTGATATCGTTTCTCCCTTGTTTGGAACAACTTTTGGATATTTGCGGGCAGTGATAGATTCTTCACTTTGAACATTATTATTGCGGTTTTAAAGTCGATCAGATCTTTCAACTTGAGAGTTTTTTGTTTAAGAAAAAGTGGGTTTGTTGGTTCCCTGTAAGCTGCTTTGTTGATTATTCTAATAGCTCTCTTTTGAAGCATAAAGAGTGGATATACACTCACCGGCCACTTTATTAGGTACACCATGCTAGTAACGGGTTGGACCCCCTTTTGCCTTCAGAACTGCCTCAATTCTTCGTGGCATAGATTCAACAAGGTGCTGGAAGCATTCCTCAGAGAGTTTGGTCCATATTGACATGATGGCATCACACAGTTGGCGCAGATTTGTCGGCTGCACATCCATGATGCGAATCTCCCGTTCCACCACATCCCAAAGATGCTCTATTGGATTGAGATCTGGTGACTGTGGAGGCCATTTGAGTACAGTGAACTCATTGTCATGTTCAAGAAACCAGTCTGAGATGATTCCAGCTTTATGACATGGCGCATTATCCTGCTGAAAGTAGCCATCAGAAGTTGGGTACATTGTGGTCATAAAGGGATGGACATGGTCAGCAACAATACTCAGGTAGGCTGTAGCGTTGCAACGATGCTCAATTGGTACCAATGGGCCCAAAGAGTGCCAAGAAAATATTCCCCACACCATTACACCACCACCACCAGCCTGAACCATTGATACAAGGCAGGATGGATCCATGCTTTCATGTTGTTGACGCCAAATTCTGACCCTACCATCCGAATGTCGCAGCAGAAATCGAGACTCATCAGACCAGGCAACGTTTTTCCAATCTTCTATTGTCCAATTTCGATGAGCTTGTGCAAATTGTAGCCTCAGTTTCCTGTTCTTAGCTGAAAGGAGTGGCACCCGGCGTGGTCTTCTGCTGCTGTAGCCCATCTGCCTCAAAGTTCGACGTACTGTGCGTTCAGAGATGCTCTTCTGCCTACCTTGGTTGTAACGGGTGGTTATTTGAGTCACTGTTGCCTTTCTATCAGCTCGAACCAGTCTGGCCATTCTCCTCTGACCTCTGGCATCAACAAGGCATTTCCGCCCACAGAACTGCCGCTCACTGGATATTTTTTCTTTTTCGGACCATTCTCTGTAAACCCTAGAGATGGTTGTGCGTGAAAATCCCAGTAGATCAGCAGTCTCTGAAATACTCAGACCAGCCCTTCTGGCACCAACAACCATGCCACGTTCAAGGTCACTCAAATCACCTTTCTTCCCCATACTGATGCTCGGTTTGAACTGCAGGAGATTGTCTTGACCATGTCTACATGCCTAAATGCACTGAGTTGCCGCCATGTGATTGGCTGATTAGAAATTAAGTGTTAACGAGCAGTTGGACAGGTGTACCTAATAAAGTGGCCGGTGAGTGTATGTTTGTTTTATATGTATTTCCCCATACTTCATTACAATATGTCATGTATGGGAGTATTAATGAATGATACAAGGTGTATAGTGTGGGTTGATTCAGCAAATTTTTCACTCTGTGTAATATTGCAATTGATTTGGATACTTTACCTTTTATATAATTAATATGTGGCTTCCAACACAGTTTGTTATCAATTATTACTCCAAGGAATTTAGTTTCGGATACCCTTTCAATCTCTACACCATTTACACTGAGTTTGGGTACTGGGTAGTTGTGATGGTTGTTAAAGACTATAAATTTTGTCTTGCTTAAATTGAGCGTTAATTTGTTCGAATCAAACCACAGTTTCAGCTTTCCTAATTCCTTTCCGAGTGTATCCAGAAGTTGTTCCAAGTTGTTTCCACTGCATAGCAGGTTAGTGTCATCAGCAAACAATATTAAGTCCATTTTTTCTGAAACTTTACATATATCATTTATATACATATTGAATAATAATGGTCCCAAAACTGAACCCTGTGGGACTCCACAGGTGACCTTCAGTAGCTCTGAGTTTTTGTTGTTAACACATACAAACTGATATCTATTCTTTAAGTAACTTCTTAACCAGGACAGTGCTACCCCTCTGATACCACAATTTTGTAGTTTCTTTAATAATAGATTGTGATCTACTGTATCAAATGCTTTTTTAAGATCCAGGAATACTCCAACTGAATACTCTTTATTTTCAATGGCTGTTGATATTTTTTCTGTAAATTCCATTAAGGCATATGCTGTTGTCCTTTTGTGTCTGAACCCATATTGCTGCTCACACAATAAATCATTCTTCAGTATGAAGTTGTCAATTCTCTCATAGAATATTTTTTCAAGTATCTTGGAAAATTGCGGTAATAGTGAAATTGGTCTGTAGTTGGAGAGTTCCCCTCTGTCGCCTGTCTTGTAAATCGGAATTACTTTAGCTATTTTCATTGCATTGGGAAATATACCTGATTGGAGAGACAGGTTACAGATATACGTCAGTGGTTTCACTATGCATTCGATAACAGTTTTGACTAGTAGCATATCAATACCATCGCAGTCAGTAGATGTTTTACTTTTGAACGATTTAACAATTTCAATGACCTCTCTTTCGTCTGTGTTCTTTATGAAGATGGTGTCTTTTACAGCAGTGTTATTGCATATTGAATCACCTGTTGGCACCGTAGTGGGTATTTCTCGGGCCAGTTTAGGTCCAATGTTAACAAAAAAATTGTTAAATTCATCTGCAGGTGAAGCTATATTCACATTCGGAGTCGATTTATTATTTTTTGGAGTGTTAGTTGGGTAGCTGGTATTTCTGCTTTTATTTCCAAGGATACTGTTGATTATTGTCCATGTATTTTTAATATTGTCTTTGTTTTTTTCCAGTTCTTTACTGTAATAGTCTCTTTTACTACATCTTATTATATATGTTAACTTATTTTTGTATGTTTTATACCGCTGCTCTGCTTCTTTTGTCCTTTTCTTTATGAAAGCTTTATATAATAAATTTTTCTTTTTACACGCCTTTTGTAGTCCTTTGGTTAGCCATGGTTTGTCAGTAAATTTGTGTTTAAGCTTTTTTTTAACTAATGGGCAGTTTTTTTCATAAAGAGTGGTTACAATGTTTGTAAATGCGTCATAGGCTTCATTTACATCTGATACATAGACTTCTGTCCAGTCTTGCTTCAGCAAGTCCTCTTTAAAAGAACTGATTGCGTTTGGTGATTTGTGTCTGAACGATTTTGAGATTTTTTCTGGGTTGGGCCCCGTGTGGCCATGGATAAGTGCAAAGATTGGCAAGTGGTCGCTTATATCATTTATCAATAATCCACTTTCTATTTTCTTGTCGAGAACATTGACAAACAGGTTGTCAATAAGTGTAGCAGAGTGAGCTGTGATTCTACTGGGATGTGTTATTGTGGGATATAGACTCATGCTGTACATAGAGTTCATGAACTCTGTAACTACATTTTGTTGATGTGGATTAAGTAGGTCAATATTGAAATCTCCACAAATTGCTACCATTTTCTTACTAGTAATATTATTGTACAGCTCGACTAATTTATCTCTGAATGTCTCAATGCAAGTTCCCGGCGTTCTGTATATGCAGCTTATGATTAGATTTTTTGTTTTGTCTAGGTCAATCTCAACAGTAACACATTCCAGAAGCCCTGGTAGTGCTGAGGACATTTCATTTACAAGCTTACATCTATATAGGTCATCAATATACAGTGCAACACCACCACCCTTTTTTTGAGATCTGTTAATGTTAAACATCTGATATCCCTCTATTGCCATCAGGGGAGCCTGGTCTGCATTAAGCCAGGTTTCAGAGACTGCTATAGCTGTGAATTTTCTGTCTAGCTGTTTTAAATAGTCCTGAATCTGTGAGAAGTTTTTGTTAAGACTTCTGCTATTGAAGTGTATTATTGACAGTTTACCATCTAATTGCACTTGACTTTTGAATTGCTTTTCAGTGTAATATTCACAGTGGTTATGAATATTATTGAAAAAGTGGTTATCAGGATCAATATCATTCTCCATCTCTTGTGGTTTATGTTCAGCATAGTGGCATATTTTTAAAGTTTGAGTTTCCTCACTCTGTGTTTCATAGTCAGTGTTCATCTGTATTTATCTAAGTCAGTAGCATCTCTGATCATTATACTTTTTGCTTGCTCAGGTGTTCCATTTAGTTTAATCCAAATTCTACAATTTCTTGTCCAGGTTGACTGTATCTTATTATGTTTCTTTAGCATCCGTGCCTGCCGTGCTAATTCAGCGTTTTTTTTTGTCAGGTGTTTTTGTCAGGTCTTTATTTGTAAATGAAATCCATCCGCCTATCCCTTCTGGACAAAAATCTTAATTACTTTGTTATAAAAGTCCTCCTTGTCTTCTTTTAAGTCTCTCTGTCTCAATTGAGATTACTGCTAGTTTTGAGTGAAAGTCCAATTTTGAGAATTTTTAAAGTTTTGCTATAAATTCTTCCATTTTCAGTCTGTACAAAATAGAAGCACACATGGAGTACTTGGTACTGTTGACTTTCTGCTACAGTAATTTGGTGTTTAGCCTTGGCGTAGAAGAAGAACAACCGGGACAAACTCCTGTGCCTATGGTGCTCAAGCACGCCCCCTCGTTGGAGCAACATTACTGCGCAGCCTCTGACCGTGATTTTTAACTAAAATTTTAAGTCAGATTAAGAAGACTAAATATGTTACACACACACATTAAGTACATTACACAGACTATGGAAAAGGAGGACACACAATAAAAGCTGCTACAAATATTATATTTTTGACATACACAGAGCTGGCACCAGGAACATGCATCTTGCACAAGCTCTAACCGGGCTGTGGAAGATTGCACAATCCTTTTGAGGCTGCATTTGTTGCTGCTTCACCTGGCCTCTTTCCCTTCAATCAATCAATCAATCAATCAATCAGAACAGCAACATTTGTGTTTTGTTTTGTCACATTACTTTTGCAGTAACATGCTGTGTAATGAAATTACTGTTTAAAAATTCAGTAATGCGTTACAGTTACTGAAATTTAGTCAGATGCATTACTCGCATTACTTGTTTTATTAATATGGATAGATATTTTTAGCGCAAATAAATGAATATACAAACTGACCCTACCATAGCTGAGACAACCTGTCAGTCAATGTGACCCGTTGCAGAGAGCCGAGTCTTCACTGTTGAGCGGAGGAAAAGATGAAGCTACTTTGTTTTGATGGAAATAGATTATTTTTGCTTTGTCGCGGTTAAGGACAAAAGCATGTTGGTGGGCTGGTAGCTAACTGTTGGTTCAGACCTACTGCAATCTTCAGAAGTGCCTGAAAACAGCAACAAAGCTCCAACAAAGCTTGTGTTGTGGGGGCATGGTGTGGGACTTCTCCACCCAGAGAAGAAGGCAGCTGGAGAAGGGGCTTTGTTCTAAACACAATGTATGATGGTCGGAAGTTCTGTGTCTTAATGCATGGTATTAAAGATATAAAAGACGAATGCACAGAGACCCAGGAGCTCTTTTACTGTACTGTATGTTGGAGATGGAATAAAGTTTCTGTGTTGTCCAGCTCGTTGCCTCACCTGCCTCCTTTCTCCACATTGGTGACCTTAAGACATGCCATGGAAAGCGAGCCGAGCACCGCCCCGGAGACTGCCTGGAGGGAGAGCACTAGCGCCGCGTGCGTGGTCTCAGTCCAGCTCCCAGACTTCTGGCTTCACAACCCGACTGCGTGGTTCTTGCACACAGAAGCCCAGTTCACACTCCATGGGATAACAACGGACGATGCCAAGTTTTACTATGTGGTCGCTGCGCTGGATGCACGCGCCACGCAACAGGTGATGAGCCTGCTCCAGGAGCTGCCGGCCCAAGGAAAATATGACGCGCTCAAGAGGATGCTTCTCCAGCGCTATACCCTTTCTGACAGTGAAAGGGCAGAGCGACTCCTAATGCGTTCGGAGTTAGGGGACAGATCAGCAGTGGAGCTCATGGAGAGCATGTTGGTGCTAAGGGGGAAGGACAACAAATCTTTCCTGTTCGCCCACTTGTTCCTCAGAAACTTACCAGCTACAGCGAGGGTGATCCTGGCCAACTTGCTGCGGCTGGTTGCTAAGGACTACTGCGCCCTGGCACAGGAAGCGAACCACATCATTTTGGCGACCAGAACTCTCAGTGTGCAGACAGTGGCACCGGCATCCATGAGGGACTCCAGCGAGGTGGAGGAGCCATTCATGGTAGCCGGGACAGACACCAAGAGACAAAGGAACGGGGTGATCTGTTTTTATCATCGCCATTTCAGCTTGAATGCCCAACGCTGCCTGTCGCCATGCCAATTCAAGAAGCCGGGAAGACGGCACACTCAGAGCTCAGTGGCAGCTGCAACCGATGGCGACAGGAACACATGTTTGGGGAGATGGTTTTTGGTGGACTCCGGCTCCCAGAAGAGCCTCATCCTGCCGGTCAACGCAGACAGGGTAGCAGGACGCAGTGGCTCTGAGCTCACAGCCACCAACAGATCCACCATCAGAACATTTGGCGAGCGGACACTGACAGTATGCTTACACGGATGCAACTTTCAGTGGGACTTTATGATAGCTGCATGTTCCGGCCCCATTTTAAGTGCAGATTTTTTTATGTTCTTACTGGTTGTTAGTCGAGTTGGGTTGTTGCTAATAGGAGACTAGTGGATGCTGTCTCTTCTATCTCACTGCCCTGTACAGCTCGGGGAGCTGAGTTGACAACACTGACTAACATTATAGCTCCAGGGGGTAAGTACCAACATTTGCTCACACAGTTCCCAGCACTCACGGTCCTGACTTTTTCGGCTACGGCAACGAAACACAGGGTTGAACACTTTATAATGACAAATGGCCCACCGGTATTCGTGCGACCTCGACATTTGGACACAGCTAAACTGGCCAGCGCGCGAGAGGAGTTTGCCAACTTAGAGCAGTTGAGCATCGTCAGGCGCTCCAACAGCCCGTGGGCATCTCCGCTACACATGGTGCCTAGAGCCGATGGGCCGTGGCGACTGTGCGGCGATTTCCGGCGCTTGAATAACGCCACAGAACACGATCGTTATCCCATTCTGCACATCCAGGATTTTTCCGTGCACCTGGCGGGGGTGCGTGTTTTTTCGAAAGTGGATCTGGTCCGCGAATACCATCAGGTCCTGGTGTGCGCGGAAGACGTTCCAAAAACTGATCCGGTGATAACTTTCTGATCCGGCACACCTTTCACTCTATATATATCATGGACACACAGATCGCCCCAAAGGTCTCCCGAGTCGGCGGACGGAGCCTCTGTTTACAGCAGGAGACGATACAGCAGGGAAGAGCTAGCTAGCACTCAATCGCCACCCGGTGCTAACGGAGAAACTCGACATACTGGGAGAAACTGAAGCGAAAACGACACGGGTGCTGGGCTGGAGTTTAGGCAGCGTGCAAGAAATATAAGACAGAATAATAAAGAGCGATGGCAAGAACCAAGCAGACCGCCCGTAAATCTACTGGAGGAAAAGCCCCCAGGAAGCAGCTGGCCACCAAGGCTGCTCGAAAAAGCGCTCCGGCCACTGGCGGAGTGAAGAAGCCTCACCGTTACAGGCCCGGTACCGTGGCTCTGAGAGAGATCCGTCGCTACCAGAAATGCACGGAGCTGCTCATCCGTAAGCTGCCCTTCCAGCGCCTGGTGAGGGAGATCCTCAGGACTTCAAGACCGACCTGCACTTCCAGAGCTCCGCCGTCATGGCTCTGCAGGAGGCCAGCGAGGCCTACCTGGTGGGTCTCTTCGAGGACACCAACCTGTGCGCCATCCACGCCAAGAGGGTCACCATCATGCCCAAAGACATCCAGCTGGCCCGCCGCATCCGCGGAGAGAGAGCTTAGACTTTCTGCTGCACATCCACCAACTACAATGCTCCGCACTGTGTGTCTATATATATATATATATATATATATATATATATATATATATATATATATATTTATATTAATATGTACATATGTATACTAGCTGCTCTTGTTTTTTCTTGCCTTCTGATTGTTGCTCTGAGTGTTGCTATCCCTGTGCTGTTGCAATCCCGGAATTTCCCCATTGTGGGACTAATAAAGGCTTATCTTATCTTATCTTATCTTAAAAACAGTGGCAATAACTCCTTTTGGCCTTTTTGAGTTTTTAACGCATGCCATTCGGATTAAAAGGCGCAGCACAGACTTTCCAGAGGATGATGGACACAGTATTTTGCAACTTGTCCTTCGTTTTTGTCTACTTAGATGACATTCTGGTAGCTAGCGCATCCGAGGAGGAGTCACATTGCCCATTTCAAGACGGTTTTCTAGAGGCTGGAGGCTCACAGGCTAATAGTTAATCCGACAAAGTGCCAGTTTGGTGTGCCAGAGATTGATTTTTTGGGCCACCGCATTTCGCCGGAGGGCGCAATTCCGTTACCAGATAAGGTGCGAGCTGTGTCGGACTTTCTGTGTCCGCAGATCGTGAGAGCACTACAGGAGTTTTTGGGAATAGTTAATTTTTATAACCGTTTCCTTCCCCGGGCAGCCCAACTGATGCAGCCGTTGTATGCCGCGCTTAAAAAAAAGAAGCCTGCAGAAGCCATTGACTAGACTCCCGAGTGAGTCCAAGCTTTTACTAACGCCAAAACAGCGCTTGCAGATGCTGTGTTGTTAACCCACCCAGATCCGTCTGCACGGATAGCGCTCACTATGGACGCGTCTGATGTTGCCATAGAGGCAGTGGTGGAGCAGTACGTCTCAGGTTTGTGGCAGCCGTTTGCATTTTTCAGCCGAACTTTGCTCGACAACGAATGCAAACACAGCATGTTCGATCGAGAATTGCTGGCTCTCCACCTGGCGATGCGCCGTTCCCAATTTTGGTTAGAGGGGTGCGAATTCACCGCATTCGTGGACCATAAGCCGCTGACGTATGCGATGGCCAAGGTCTCGGAACCGTGGCTGGCCCGGCAGCAATGGTATTTGGCCGTGATTTTGGAATTTACTACCGACATTCAACACGTCGCCGGTAAGCTCAACATCGTGGCCAATTGTCTGTCACGCACGTTAGTCTCCCCAGTCTACATGGGAATAGATTTCCCCGCGATGGCCGCGGACATTTGTATGCTCCAGTCTGCACCTACTGGGTTAAGGCTGGAGAGCAGGGTGGTGCAAGTAGGGCGCCCCCTTGCTCTGCGACGTCTCCACTGGCCGCCTGCGCCCGGTGGTTCCGAGCTCTTGGCACCGTCGCGTTTTTAAGTCGGTCCACTCCGTTTCATATCCGGGAGTGTGCGCTTCGGTGAAGCTAGTGGGGGTGAAATTCGTCTGGCCACGCTTGCACAAGGATGTGAAAGAGTGAGCTGCAGCTTGCATTGCGTGCCAGAGGGCCGAAGTGCACAAGCACACCAGAGCCACGTTCAAGCCATTCCAAATCCTGGCCAGGAGGTTTGACCACGTCCACGTGAATTTGGTGGGACCCCTCCCGCCGATGCATGGTTTTACGCACCTTTCAACAATCGTGGACCGCACCATGTGCTGGTCTGAAGTGATCCCGCTGGCTTCTATCACGTCTGCAGAAGTGGCTCACACTTTTTTGTCGACTTGGGTGGCACGGTTCAGATCCTCGTTGGACATCAGTTCCGACAGGGGTCCACAATTCGTTTCAGAACTCTGGTCCGCAATGGTCCAAAGCCTGGGGGTCAAAATTCACCGCACTACAGCGTACAACCCCCAGGCTATGCAAGCATTTTCATAAGTTGCTTAAAGCAGCACTCAGAGCTTCGCTCATGGATGCAAATTGGGGCGACTACCTGCCCTGGGTTCTTTTAGGATTGCGCTCCACCCCTGAGGATTTGGCAGCCTCTCCGGCAGAACTCGTTTTTTTCTCAGCCGCTATGGATCCCTGGAGAGTTTTTACCAGAAAACCCTGCATCCGAGGCTGATCCGCCCGCTAATTTTTGCACAGTCCAGAGGCTTTTAAAGTACCGGGCCCGGCCCACCATTGTTTTCCCCACACCTTCGTCCCAAAAAGCTTGAAGAATGCCAGTTTTTTTTTTTTGTCAGGCACGATGCACACGGGACCCTGCTGCACCCACCGTACGACGGACCGTTCAGGGTATTGGAACCTGGGGCGAAGCATTTTGTGTTAGACTTGGGGGAACGTAAGGAGACCGTCTGCATCAACAGGCGGAAGCCCGTTTTTGTGTTGGCAGATGAGCAGGTGGTGTTGGCCCAAGCTCCCTGACATGGACCCCCACCGTAGGTGGCTCCGCAAGTTGGCGATCCCTCGGCAGGGACCTATGCTCATGAAGCTGATGTGTTTTCTCCCCCTCCCCTTTTCCCTCTACAAACTGACGTGCCCTCCTGTACACCCTGCCAGCAGGGTGGTTCGACTGGATGGGTGCCCCCCTCTACAGCCTCTATGGGTGCCGGCTCAAGCCCAAAGGAAGGGGGGGGAAGGGTAGTGCCATTTCTGGGTGTTCGGGGGGGGGGGGGGGTGCTGTGTGGGGGCATGGTGTGGGACTTCTCCACCCAGAGAAGAAGGCAACTGGGGAAGGGGGAACAATGGACCGAAAGAGGAGGTGTCACGGGGGGGGTATCTGACGGGACAGTAAGGACTATGCGCCCCCTGGGGAGAGGAGTAAATGCCAGAGCCGCTGGAAGAAGCAGGGTGTGAGAGCGGTGCCGGTGTTATGCCATGTTAATGTGCCACACAGGCTTTGTTCTAAACACAATGTATGATGGTCAGAAGTTCTGGGTCTCAATGCATAGTATTAAAGATATACGTAAAAGATGAATGCACAGAGATGTGGGAGCTCTTTTACTGTACTGTATGTTGGAGATGGAATAAAGTTTTTGTGTCGTTCAGCTCGTTGCCTCGTCTGCCTCCTTTCTCCACAGTGTTATGCTAACAACACCATGTTACTGGATTTACGCGATCTGAAAAGCCACGGCTGGATGTAAAGTGGAAATACTCTTGTCTCAACAACCACGGATGGATTTCAAGCATGGGTGTGCATCTGGACAGTTTGTGATCCAGCAAGAATTAAACCTGATTGCCAGACACGTCATTACAGACTGAAGACGTGACATAAACAGTCACTTTCCATCAGACAGCTGAGACTGTGATCCAGTGAAGTTAAAACACATTTACTTGCTATCCGGATAAAGATTATTCAAAAATGGATTTTGATCTCCAGAAGGAATTTGAGGGACTGGATCATGTCTCTGCCACAGCAGACACTGGGACTGTGGATAATGGACATTTTCTTTGGATCACTGCACATCGGATTAAATCCATATCATAAAGGTTATGCAGTGTTGCCAACTCTCGCTCCAAAATGAGGAAATGGCTGGCAATATCATGTTGATTTTCTTCAGATTTTTCCCACAGTAAGAGCTCTCAAGGCAGGATAAGGCAGACTGAACATGTTCTAAAAGCTCTGTCTGAAACAGTCTGTTTTCAGTCTGACATTAATAAACCCGTAATGTAATCCATTAATTAAATCATCTTGCTATGTGTGCAAGATGATTTAAGTATGCAGCTAACCGTAACATGAAAGTTGCTTTTCCAAGTAACTAATTACTTTAATTGTGCAGTAATCGGTAAAGTAACTCAAATACTTTTGAAAAGAAATAACTAGTAACTGTAATTAGTTACTATTTTTTAGCAACTTACCCAACACTGCTCATTACACACAGAGTGAAACATTTCAACCCATTCTGATTTAATGTTGATGATTATGGTGACAGTTTTTGAAGTTTTGATATTTTTACCTGCTATTGCATGCCCTAGTGTAAATATTACTTACTTAATCCTCGCCTGGCTACTTAAGTGACCATTGCAGCCAATCGTCTGAAGGCAGGGTGATCTTGGGCTAGGGCAATGAGGTTGGCCAGAGGTCTTATCATTGCAACTTGGGTCGTCCAGGACAGTCTGGGCCGACCTCGGGGGCAATACCAACCCTGGGGGGGCCGGACGAGCACTGGCAGAGAGGGCCTGCTTGGCTGGTGTCCCGTCTTCCAACCTGGCCACGTAGCCATGTGATCACCATTGCCAGTCCCAAGCCCAGATGAAAAAGTGAGGGCTGGGACAGGGTTAGCGCCTCTGTTCCATAAAAACCCACCACTACGAACGTAGTGTAAATATACATGTATTAAATTAATAAAATCTGTTAATCCAGCATTTTCTTTCTGCTCCTAATTTTATTCTTGTGCTTCTATATTTTTTCTTTTGTGCTCCTTGACAAAAATGCCAGTGTACAGCTCTGGGATGACATAGACCTTGTGTGTGTTGTGACAGTGACATCAGAGTCACACCTGCATAAACAAATACCAAGCATTTCAAACCGGCATGACGCAATACCCATGCTACCATGCAACAAGCACCAAGGCATCAGCACCTGCGGTGCTGTCATATTTGAACAGGATATGCACAGATTCTGTAATTTTAAATATATAATTGTTGAAATGATTGGACTCATTCAGAAATTACACTTAGACCTACAAGACAAATTAGTGGACAAATAATAATATATTTCTAAATTTTTTTCATGATAATAGGTGAGGCCCTCATCGCACACTGTTTGAGATCCAATTTTTAAAAGTTTTTGGTTAACATTTTGAATGTTTCTAAATGCCATCTTGTTTTTGAAGTTTGAATGTCATAAGAAAAAGAAGTGTGCAAGGTACGCTGCTCCACAAACAAGACAACCAGAAACATGCAGTTATATCTCTCTATGACTGAGGTTTTAAAAAATATCTCTGATTGCATTAAACAATAAATACAATCGCGAATGCTGCTCAGTGACGTTGCATAAAGACTGAAAGTTAATATTAAGATAATACCACAACATGATTTATGATCTCTGCTGTTGAGCAGTTTTGTCCAAATAGCCTGTGTGTAGGTACATAAACAGGGACATTATTTATGGAAAAACTGAAGGAAAATTCCGTAAACGCATTTACTGGTTTTCAAAGGCACCATGGAACCAGCTAGAAAAAATTCTGTTGAAAGGAAAAGGCGCCACTCTGTGGTAGTAAAGTTTACTGCAATACACTGAAAACATCCTACATTTCCTGCACTGCACCAGTAACTGAACACAAAATCTCTGTACTGTACTGCATCCAAACTACTGGAAATTGTTTGTTTGTTTTTTAATTTGTATATTAACTTTTGATTTTCAAAACATAATTGTAAAAACAAGTATTAATATCTTCTTGCCTGCCTCAGGGACTACAGATGGAAATTAGTAAGAACGCTATAATCTGGTATAAAGCATCTTTACCCTGTGTTTAATGGCTTTTTTTCTGTACATAGTCCCTGACAAATAAACCAATAAACTATAACTTTAAGTCAGCTTGGAAATTACAATACACAATTACACATGAGCTTTACTTGTACTTGTCTTAATCTCACTGATGCTTTTACTTACTTTACTGAGTTGCTTTTGGTATCATTGATTTAAACTGTATTCCAGTCACGTTTTTATCTCAGTTTTTATTTCAGTCAGATTTGAAATCAATGTTATTCTATTTTGCCTCAGGAAATATACTCTTAGAAGGAATGTGCAAAAAAAAAAAAAAAATACACAACACAATGAGCTGATGTAATGTGTTTTATGTAAATTACAACACAACATGCATAATAATTACTGATAAATAGCAAAACTGTACAATCTGGCACATTGGTTGTGTAAAACTTGACAGATCGGGCTGCACGGTGGCACAGTGGTTAGCACTGCGGCAGCACAGTTTACCCTTGGCCGGGGGATTGTGGGGATCGTGGGATCGTGGGTTCGATCCCAGCCCCCGACCAACAGTGATCTGTGTGGAGTTTGCATGTTCTCCCCGTGTTGCGTGGGTTTACTCCGGGATTTCTCCGGTTTCCTCCCACATGCCAAAAACATGCATGTTAGGTTAATTGGCTGTTCTAAATTGTCCCTAGATATCTGTTTCCTATAGGCCCTTAGAATAGAGGGTTAGTATTAATGAAAGCGCTTTGAGTGGTCTTTGTGACTAGAAAAGCGCTATATAAGTGCAGGTTAGTTAGTTAGATGTCCACGAGCCAATGTAGCACATGCATAATGCATTATGAGCAGTCTTTAACACATCTGTTCTAAGAGTGTTGATTTATTAATGCAAGCAGGAGGCATTGAATTAGAGGGCACATGTGGATAAACCTACTCAGAAACACATCTGAGAGAAAAACCTCACAAATTGGTGAGAATAAGGTTGTAAATTTACAACAGCAAAATATAAATTAGTGACTTTTTTCTTATAAATTCGAACTTTTTCCTTGTAAATTTGTGACTTTTTTCTTGTAACTTTGCATCTTTTTTCTAATAAATCATCAACATATTCCTTGTAAATTTGTAACTTTTTATTCCTTCTAAAATTTTCAACTTTCTTCTTGTAATTTGTAACTTTTTTTTCATAAATTTTCAACCTCTTCCTTGTAAATTTGTTACTTTTTATTTCATGTAAATTTTCAACATTTTTCTTCTAAATCTACTTTTGTCCTCATAAATATGTTTTTTTTTCTTATAAAATTGCAAGTTTTTCTCATACCCTCCCCTTCCCCCCAACACAATCTTGCATAGAGTCACTAAAAAGTTGGAAACAGGCCTGTATTTATATATAAAATAATCAGGCTACATTAAGTTCTGGAGAGGGCAGATTTTGCCCCTTGGCTTTATATTGTTTTTCACTCCAAAAAGCCAAACTGATTGTTCAGGATTTGCCAAGGGACGCCACTTACATCGTAAACCCAGCCCAGAGCTCTAAGGTTGGAAGAAAAATTGCTGCAGTAATAATTAAAGAACATTTTAACAAAATATGTCACAAACATTTCATTAAGATGTATGAGCTGTTAAAATGTAGAAAAAACTGCAATCAATGACCCCTATGATGTTAAAGGTGGAAAAGAAAATGTTCTGACCTCCTGGCCAGTAGGTGTCAAACTTGTTCTTGCCCCACCTGCTTGGAAGAGACATGTGACATCATGGCCATAGCTATATTTAAACACTAGATCGGATATGGCTAGCCACCAGGCCTGTCACGTTCCATATGCATAGCTTACTTATATGATTACATTAAAGACAATGAATAACTGTTTGTGTATCCTGTTATCACAATGCTGCAGGTGCTGTCAACCATTATAATTACCTATAGAACATGGCACCTACATTTATCATGAAAATGATAGCCATACACTGCCTATAAAAACCTCTGTGGATGTTTCATCCTTTTATTGCTTTATAAAATGAAATCATGATCAAAATAATTTGACTTTTTTGACAAAAATTCGGGAAAAAAAGCTCCTTTCATGTCAAAGTGAAAACTGATTTTTACAAATTACTGTCAAGTAAGTATTCACATCATGTGCCATGGAGGGCCAAGACCCTGCAGGCTTTACCTCCAACCAGTGTCTTCAACAGCAGATTTCAATGAATTTCTTCCCACTGATTTCTGATAAGTGAAAACACCTGCTGAAAAGACTGGGTAGAAGAGAAAACCTGCAGGGTCTTGGCCCTCCGTGGCACATGATTGGACACCCCTGATTAATAGATGCACCTCTGGCTACAATCACAGCACTGAGTCTGTGTGGATATGTCTCAATAAGGCTGGCACATCTGGATACTGCAATTTTTCTCCATTCTTCCTTGCAAAACAGCTCAAGCTCCATCAGGCTGCTCAGGGATTGGGCGTGAACAGCTCTTTTCAAGTCCAGCCACAAATCTGAGATCTGTGCTTTGACTTTTCCACTCAAGAACGTTCTACCTTGTTGTCTATGAACCATTTCTATGTAGCTTTTGCTGTATGCTTGGGGTTGTCGTCTTGCTGGAAAATAAATCTTCTCCCAAGTCGTAGTTCTCTTGCAGATTGAATCAGATTATCCTCCAGGATTTGGTGATATTTTTCTGCTTTCATGTTCCCCTTTACCTTTACAAGCCTTCCAGGGCCTGCTGCTGAGAAGCATCCCCAGAGCATGATGTTGCCACTGCCATGCTTCACAGTGGAAATGGTGTGTTTGTGGTGATGTGCAGTAGTTGGTGGTTGCCAAGCATATCATCTAGTCTGATGGCCAAAAAGCCCAATTTTTGTTTCCTCAGACCAAAGAACCTTCCTCCAATTGAGCTTGGGGTCTCCCACATGTCTTTGGGCAAATTCCAGGTGAGATTTCATGTGAGCTTTTTTCAACTGTGGCTTTCTTTTTGCCACTCTCCCATACAACTGTGGACTGGTGAAGAACCTGGGCAACAGTTGTTGCATGTACAGTCTCTCCCATCTAGGCTACTGAAGCTCTCAACTCGTTCAGAGTGGTTGTAGGTGTCTTGGTGGCCTCCCTCACCAGTCTTCTTGCTTGATCACTCAGTTTGTGAGGATGGCCAGCTCGAGGCAGATTTAGGCAAGTGCCATACTGCTTCCATTTGTGCTGGATTTAACTTAACTCCGTGAGATGTCCAGTGAGTTGGAAATCTTGTAAATTGTTCTTTTTAAGGACAGTGCAGGTTGATGAACACTGATATCAGTCAATGTAAACTTGCCAGATTGTAGCCAGTGGCTAATTTCAATCTGTTGTCCGTGGGTTACAACTTTTCCTTCCCCCATTCTATTATGCTGAGCACCAAGCTAGAAACCATATAAAAAACCATTTTTATATGGTTTTTGGTATGACCCGGCCAGTGCTTGAACCTATGATCTCCTGGCTGAGGGGCGGATGCTCTACCACTAGGCCACCACTCCAGTAGCCATCTCCTGTGTTATACTTTTTAATTATCTTTTCTCTGAGTTGCTTGGAGTGTTCTTTTGTCTTCATGTTGGAATTGTAGCAGAAATACTGATGAACCAGAGACTGGACTTCCCAGACACAAGTGTTTTTATACTACAATGTACACTTGACACACATTAACTGCACTCAGGTGATCTCCATTTCACTAACTGTGAGATTGCAGGCATCAACTAGCTGGACCTCTGTTGAATTAGGTCAGTGACTTTAAAGGGGGTGAATACCTCTGCAATCATTTACTTTACCTTATATAATTTTAATTAATTGAAAGTAGTTTGTAAAAATCTGTTTTCACTTTAACATGAAAGAAGCTTTTTTTTTTGCAAATTTTTTGTCAAAAAAGGCAAATTGTTTTGACCATGATTTCATTTTATAAAGCCGTAAAAGACTGAAACATCCGGGGGGGGGGGGGCTTTTTATGGGCACTGTTACCAGTGACTTGCTGTTACCAGGATTTCCACTGACTGGATGTGAGCTGTTGTGGATGCAGTGCGGACAGAGCCTTGCGGCCATTCATGCCAGCTCCATTTGTGTTTTGAAGTGACAAGGGTAAGAACAGGGTTCAAATTACAAGATCACGTAAGAATTATATAAAATAACATGAGAGATCGAGAAAGACCTGTGAGAGACTGAGGAGGACTGATTGCAATCAATTCAAATGAACTTTATTACCTCCGCCAAGGAGGTTATGTTTTCATCGGCGTTGGTTTGTCTGTCTGTCTGTTTGTTTGTTTGTTTGTTAGCAAGATAACTCAAAAAGTTATGGACGGATTTTCATGAAATTTTCACAGATTGTCAGAAATGGGGTATCCTACAGATGATTACATTTTGGTGGTGATCCGGAAAACCGCCATTATGCGAAATGCGATTTTCCTCAATAACTACTGAACCACTAATCCTATCCATGTGAATCCAATTGCTACTCATATGTTTTCATGGTCAAGGAATCTGAAAACGTACACACAATAAATGTAGGATTAATATTTATGATGTAAAACACCGTATGGGGGGAACTGTGGTGCTTGGCGGAGGTCTGCGCTCTCCGAGTGCTTTTCTAGTTTATATAGCGTCATTTCACAATAACAGTCATCTCATAGCACTTTCAAACTGTAGGGGAAAACCCCACAATTGCAAAAAGACCTCAGCAATCAGGCAATCCCCTGTGAGCAAACACTTGGCGACAGTGGAGAGGAAAAACTCCCTTTTGGCAGGGCAAAACCTCCAGCAGAACCAGGCTCAGGGAGGGCCAGTCATCTGCTGTGACTGGCTAAGGGGTGAGAGGATAGAGAAAAAGAAAAGAACAGACATGTAGAGAGCAAACAGCACGATGGTGACTCAATCTATGGGAGAGAACAAACAAATGTTAAAGACCAGCAAAAATATTACACTGAGATTGAAGAAAGGGATAAAGCCCAGTGCATCGTGGGAGGTCACCTGACTGCCTACTCTAAACCTATTAGCAGCATAACTAAGGGAGGGTTCAGGGTCACCTGATCCCACCCTAACTATAGGTTTTTTCAAGAAGGAAAGTTTTAACCTTATTCTTAAAAACAGATGAAGTCTGACTCCTGAATCCAGATTGGCAGCTGGTTCCAAAGGAGAGCAGCCTGATAACTGAAAGCTCTACCTCCCATTGTACTTTTAGAGATTCTTTAGGTATTACAAGAAATCCTGCATTTTGGGAGCGGAGTGCTCTGTTAGGATGATAAGGTAGTATCTGATCTTTTAAATAACAAGGGGCCTGATCATTTAGAGCTTTGTAAATGAGGAGAAGGATTTTAAACTAAATTCTAAATTCAATGGGAAGCCAATGAAGGAAGGCCAGAACCGGAGAGATATGATCTTTTTTTCTAGTACCTGTTAAAACCCTACCTGCAGCATTTTGGTTCAAATGAAGACTTCTTAGAGACATTTTAGGACAGCCTGATAATAAAGAGTTACAATAATTAATCTAGAACTAACAGAAGTGTGGATTAGTTTTTCAGCGTCATTCGGCAGTATTGCCAATCTTGGCAATATTACGCAAATGATAAAAAAGTAGTCTTAGAAACAAGTTTAATATGTGAATTAAATGACAAATCTTGATCAAAAATAACTCCAAAGCTTCCCCACAGAACTGTTAGGAGATAGAGTAACCCCATCCAAACTAAGTGTCTGATTTAGGAAAGTATTTCGAAAGTTTTTTGGGCCAACTAGAATGACTTCAGTCTTATCTGAATTAACAAGAAATGACAAGTCATCTGTTATGTCCTAATAACGGGAGACCTGAGCCATGTTGAACAGAGCAACGAACTGAACTTTATTGAGATTCACACTCAGTGTACATACTGGCCGTAACCTGCCTGACATCACCACGTCGACTGCCTAGCGTCGGCTATGGCAAGCCCCAAAAGTCAAATCCCTATACAATATCCACCCCCCTTTACAAAATGTGAAAGCACCATAAAGAACATATATATACAAAATGGACCTCCCCCACTTTAAATTTAGCAAGAAAACCCTCAGAACACATGCTATATGACAGCTTTTTTTATTATTTTTTTTTTACATTGCCTTCTTTCTTTCTTTTTTTGCAACACACAGAACAACAAAGCTAGCTAAATGGGCACCTGGGTAGACTGTCAGGGTACCCTCCTGTGTTGGGGCGGATTATTCTGCCGCCCATTCCCAACACGCTTCAACTAAAGCTACTTTAAATACAAAGTCATCGAGATATATGGGCCTTTGACGCGTCCTAGCCGAGTGCTTCACCGAAGGCGGACCTGTTCCAGGCTCCGTCGGCTGCACCTGAGAGTCCCCAACACCCCCATCAGATAAGTCCCAACCTTCGTCAGTCCGCTCTGCCACAGCTCCCGGACCCTGTGCAGGCAACAACTTCCTGAGTCAGCTGGAATGCCACCGTGATCTGTTCAAGAGCTTGAACGTGTCCCGGCCCCACCGCTTCACAATCTGTAGTGGTCCCATCCAGAAAGGCTACAGTTTATGTGTGCGGTTGGGCTGCTTAATCCAGAACCGGTCCGACACATCGAGTCTGTGGGCCTTCGCCCTGTGCTTCCTGTTGAAATGCCGTTTCATCTTCCGCTGTTGGGGGAATACCCGGTCTTGTAGACGGTGTTCCCCGGAGGGGAGGTTGTGGGGGATCACAGATGGTCCAGGGGCAGGTGGAATTCATGCCCCAGCATGAGTTTCGCCGTGGAGCACCCTGTCGTGACGTGGGCTGTTGCCCTGTAGTGGAGGGGTGTGCTCTGGAGGGCGTCAGGGAATGTGAAGCTGTCCGCCACATGGGCTCTCAGACCGTTTTTCAGAGTCTTGTTGAAACGTTCCATGCCCCCATTGGCTTGGGGGTGGTAGAACGCGGTTTTGATGTGTTCCACGCCCCTGACACTCAAAAACTCCTCAAACCCCCCAGAGGTGAACTGTGGGCCATTGTCTGTAGTGATGGCATCCGGGACCCCCCATCTGGCAAACAGTGACAAGAGGAAACCCGTAACCACATCTGTCATGACCGAATTAGTGGGTAACACTTCCCACCATTTGGAGAACAGATTGTAGGCCACTAGCAAAAAAAACGGCTGTTTGGGGGTGCCATATGTAGTTCACTGCAAATGTCCAATTGGATGTGCTTCCAAGGGCCCTCTGGGTAGGGTGATGGTCACAGGGTTGGGGGGGTGGCCCGCCAGTCTTTCTGCTCTCCAAGCATGGAACACAGTTCTTTACTATAGTTTCAATGCCCTTATCAATACCAGGCCACCATACTGAATCCCTGCAACGCTGCTTCACCCTAACCACACCCAGGTGACCCTTTTGGAGCATTTTCAGAACTCACAATCTCAGAGACACTGGGATCAATGTGCAGTTTCCCCTTGCCACACACACCCCGTTCCAGCAACTCAGTTCATCTCTGACCCAGTGAAAAGGTGCCAGATCGTCCTGTACTTTGGTGGGCCAACCCTCCCTGATGACTGAGCATAGTTGTGACAACGTGAGGTCCCGTTCCGACTCCGCTTGGAGCTCCTGGAGGGACACCATGTCCTGGAGGGGTCTGTGCAGCGCATTGACCAGATCCGCCTCCGTGGGGTCGTCGTCGTCTGGTTGTGTGGTGTTGGCCGTGGCACGGGACAGGAGATCCGCCACTACATTCTCTTTCCTAGGGGTGAACTGTGTAGTAAAGTTGTAGGCCCTCAGCTGCTCAGTCCACCTGTGGATCCATAGGGGCCTGTGTCCCGAGCCTGTCGTCTCCAGCAGTGTCGTCAGCGCCCAGTGGTCCGTTCACAGGGTGAAATGGCTTCCGTAGAGGTAGATGTGCCACTGTTCACACGCCCAGACACAAGCGAGCACCTCCCTCTCACCCACGGCGTATTTCTGTTCAGCCGCTGAAAGGGACCTCGACGCAAACGCCACTGGGTGCTTGGTACCATCTTGTGCTTGAGACATAACTGCCTCCACCATCGAACCAAACACGTCACAAGTCACAAAAGTCGGCCATTTTGGATCAAAGTGGGCCAACACTGATGGGGAGGTGAGTTGGAACTTCAGTCTAGTGACTGCCGCTGAGCAGGCCAGGGTCCACTGCCACGATGTGTCCTGCTTCAGAAGGGCCCAGAGGGGTTTGATAGTCTCTGATGGGGAATAAAACACCCGTAGAAGTTCACCATGCCCAGGAACGAGGAGATTTGTGCGGGTGTCATGGGGTCAGAGAGACGCAGGACTGCCTCCACGTTCGAGTGCAGGGGGCTCAGGCCCTCGGCCGCCAGCCGGAATCCCACAAACTCAATGGAATCCTCCGCGAAAATGCACTTTTCCCCATTCAACGTGACCCCGTGCTCCAGTAGCACCTCCATCACTCATCTTAAACGACTGTCGTGTTCTTCCTGCGACGCGCCGTGGACCACGATGTCATCCAGGTACACCACTACACCCCTGAGCCTGACCAGAATTGTGGACCTAATCTTCTTAAAGCAGCTAGGTGCTGAGCTCAGACCAAAAGGCATGTGGGTGTACCTGAAAACGCCCATGTGGGAAAACGCCGTCAGGTCCCTGCTGGCTGGCTGAAGGGGCACCGGCAGATAACCCTGGTGGAGATCTAGCTTTGTGAACACCCTTGAGCTGCTGAATGTTACTGTGAGTTCCTCCATCGTGGGGAGCGGGTATTTGTCTGGGATAATCACTTTATTAACCATCCTGAGGTCAATACATGGCCAGATGCCGCCTGTCTTCTTCTTGGCCACCACAATGTTCGAAATCCACAGTGAGGCATCTACTTTCTCGATGATGCCAGCTTTAAACAATTTGTTCACTTCCACTGTGATGTCGTCCCGGAGGGCGAGGGGAAGCTGCCGTAATGGCTGGATCTTGGGGGTCATGCTTGGATCGATGAGCGAGTGGTGGTTGAACGCTTGAATACATCCTAGGCCCACGAACAATGCCGGCCAGCGACATGCCATTCGGGGGACACCATCAGCACCGATGAGCCCACTGGGTCCGTGATGGAGAATCTTAATTTGCCCAGCAGGTCGATTCCCAGCATGTCGGCCCCCTGGCGCGAAACCTGGAAGGTAAACACGGGGATTATCCTTAATCCATATTTTACCGAGAAACTGACTGCGCCCGCCATGTTAATTTTAGCATGACTGTACACAGTTTCACTGCCCCTGCTTTGATGGTTTTGCCCGGAAAGTCTTTTCAATGTGGTCATGCTCAGTATGGATTTACCAGCCCGAGTCCACCATAAGCGGCACATCGACCCCGTCTAGCTGCAAGACGTACCACATTAATGGCCGCATCCTGGTGCCCACCACACACACCTGCGTCATGCTTTCTGGCTCTGCAGCTGATGGTTTAACAGTGGTGGTGCAGACCCTGGCCCAGTGATTAGAATGGCTGCAGTTATGGCACTTTCTCCCTCTGGCAGGGCACGTGGACGTGCCCGCCCAGTGACGGGGATAGCCACAGCCGCCACACAGACCCCAAGCTCCCGCTCCTGCCAATGCCACGGTCCTCCACCTTTTGGGGGTCCGCCTGGAAGGATTAGCTGTGCTGCTAGCGGCCTGATGTGGAGGGGAAGCTTGGGTGGCTAGATTCTCTTTTGCTAGCACTTGTAGACCTAGCTAGGTTGCGGACTCAATCTGGCTGATCAATTCAAACACTTTCTTCAATGTGAAGACGTCCATAGTTAGCGTTAGCTTTTCTTTGAGCCATTCGTTGCTCGTACCGTGTGCTAGCTTGTCATGGACTAGCTCCTCCTCAATCGGCCCAAAGACGCACTTGCTTATTAGGCTACGGAGTTTCATTAAGAAACGTTTGATGGACACACCAGCTTGTTGTCGATGGTCAAAGAATTTATATCTTCGCGCTGTGATGTTGGACTGGTCCCTAAAGAAATTGCCCATTATGTCCAGACACTTCTTCAATGAGCCTTTGCCACTCAGTGCACAAAATACTCGTTGGCCTTCCTCAACAAGGTAGTGAATGAGCAGGCTCCTCTGTCTCTCTTCGTCGGCACCGCCCAGGCCAGCCGCGGTGATGTAGTTTTGAAAGACCGCCAACCATCTTGGCCAGGGCACAGGCGGTTCACCCGGGAGCTCCAGGAAGGGCTGAAGCTGTGGAATACACACCTTCATGGTTTATCCTCATTGCCAAAATGTTATGTCCTAATAACGGGAGACCTGAGCCATATTGAACAGAGCAACAAACTGAACTTTATTGAGATTCACACTCAATATACATACTGGCCGTAGCCCGCCTGACGTCACCACATCGACTGCCTGGCGTCGGCTACGGCAAGCCCCAAAGGTCAAATCCCTACACAACATCACCCACGCTCTCATTTCCTTAAAACATGTCTCTAATTTAATTAATTGATTGCTGTCATCTGGCTTCAGTGACAAGTATAATTGTGTGTTATCTGCATAACAATAGAAATGTATGAAATTTTTTCTAATAATATTACCTAACGGAAGCATATAACAGAGAGACCTTCTGGTTACACAATAGACCTCTAAGAAGATACTGTATGACACTTGATCGATTCTAGCAAGATGAACGGTGGACACTGCTCTGTCGAGGCCTTCACTTGGGCCAGAGTGCATCAGATACAGCTCACTGTATGGTTGACAAACTCTCAGAAACTTGTGAGATATTATGTTTGCAAGAAACATTTCTAGCAAAACGGGATTTAGAAAAATGTAATTTTTTTTAATGAACATTTTCATGGGCTTGGGGAATCCACTGCTGATTTTAGCTTAGGAATAATAAAAGGATGAATTTCAGGATGTGTAGCTATACTCTGGAACAAAAAGCTGAACTCATTTATTAATGTAGTTAGGCTTGGTGTTGACTGGTGTATTGCAATACATTTTGCCACCAATGGCAAAAAATTTGTTGTCCTGAATGTTTACACTCCATATGAATGCCTTCAAAATGAAGATGAATGTTTAAATAGTTTATCAGTTCTTTTATTCAGAACAATAGCTGTACCAATGTGTTTATAGTTGGAAACTTGAATGCTAATATCTCAGACAGAAATTCATTATTTGCTTATCATATGGTCCAGTTTTGTCAAGATAATCTTGTTTTAGCTAATAGATATTTTTACCTATAAGCGAGGCCTGGCATAGTACATCATGGTTGGATCATTGTATCATCACAGCTGATGCTCATGTAACTCTGGAAAGTATGAGTATTTTGTATGGGGATGCAACATCTGATCATACTATGTTAATAAATATTGGACATATACCTGAAGTGGTGTTAAGTAAGACTTATGATAAAGTAAAGGAAGGATATTTTGGCATACCATGTTAAAACAGATGAACTTTTTCATAATAGTCATCCCAGAGATGCAATTATGTGTCATGACATTAACTGTAAAGATGAGAAGCATAAGAAAGACATTTGTTTGTTTTATGGTGACATAGTTAAAGCTTTGTATGATGACAGTAAGCCCTACTATAAATACAAAAAATGTATTGGCAGGCCTGGTTGGAGGAAATATGTTGCTGATTACCATGCAGAAGCTCATAAAGCATTTAAATCTTGGGTTGAAGCAGGTAGACCCACACATGGGCCTGTGTTTGAGCAAAAAAAGCATACTAGTGCAAAATACTATTAGTATGCTGTTCATTTTATTTATAAAAATGACGAAACTATGAGGGCTGATTCAATGGCTGAAAAGTTGCTGTCTAACAATGTTACAGGTTTTTGGAATGAGGTGAGGGTATGAAGTAATTGCAAAGTGTCTTTACCATGTACTGTTGATGGAGTTTCTGGGACTGTTAGTATAGTACAGGTATGGAGGAGGCATTATAGTACATTGTTTAACTGTGTTCACAGTGATCTGTATGAGGCAAACACCATTGAGGATCATGACTCAAAAATTATGTCAGATGAAGTATAAGACTATAAATGAGATGACTGATAATAAAGCATGTGACATAGATCACATTTCTACAGAGCATTTAAAACATGCCAGTGTAACGTTATATGAGTTAATAATTATGATCAGGTATAACAATTATTTAATTTATATTAATGTCTTGGAACCTGAGATGAATTCTCGGTTCATCTACACAGGAAAAATTAATAACACTTGTGTAGGGGCACCAGCTTCCTTTTTGGAAGCAATTTTAATCTTTATTTCACTATACAGTATGCCTGTTTAATCACTCAATAAATTAATTAATAATCAGTCTCAAAATTTTAGTGAATTTGATACTGGGGACTTAAATCCGGCTTCAGAATGAAATAAATTCTCAACAACTTCTCTCATTTTCACATATTTATTAAATGAAATGGTGATTAAAAGACATTGCAATGATTTCATTAACCATAAAATTAAACTTGTAAATGATAGATTAACATTGAACGTATGCAGAACCAGGGTTAACTGTGAAATGAATTTAGATCAGTTTGAAGTTAACAGATTATGGAAAACATAATGCAAATTTATGTGGAAAATTAAACTAATTATATGAAAAGTTCTGGATTATCCTTTAAGAAAATGAAAACGGAATTTTAATGAAAAGAAAGGTTATATTACCTGCTCTTTAATTTTGCATCTGATCAGAAATTAAATTATACCCAAATCTCAGACTTTCCATTCAGCAGATGAACAAGAATGTTGCTCACGTGATTCCTTGCGTGGCAGTTGAAAATGAAGATCCTCCTGTGTCGCCATCTGGAAGTTTTCGATGTGGAAAAGTGCCAAAACCAAGAATATTTGTCCAGCAAATATTCAGTTGTCACAAGATGAGATTTTGATGTGTTGATCACCTGGGCTGCGGTCCAGCCCAAGACGTCTACTCTTCGTGGCGTGCTGATTTCTTCAGCTGCGTGTGATGGCGGGCTGTGTCGAGAATCTGCAGCTTCCCATGAGGAATTCAAGGATAATTAAAAATCTGATCCGATAGCAAAATTAACAGATCTTTGGACTTTAGATAAAAGAACTTCTGGTGTGGGAATGGTCAATAAAAAAACTTATAAAAATAAAGTCAGGATTAAAGCTTACATTAAAATTAAAACAGTGGGTTTACAGAAAGTTTAACAGGAAAAGTTATAAAAATAAACGTCTAGGATTGGAGTTTTTAGCTCCTAATTAGGATTGAGCTCAAGAAAGAAAGAATTAGTTCCTATGTGGAGGAAATGAATAAGGGTCACCAGTGTGGAGGCAAGGATCAAATAAGTGCAGGCGGACACGGCGAACTGAAGGTTAAAATCAGAATCAAGTTTAAAATCCTTCTTCTTACTTTCAAAGCTCTTAACAATCTGGCCCCCCAATATATAAAAGATCTGATATTACCTTACCATCCTAACAGAGCATTACGCTCCCAAAATGCTGGCTTACTTGTGGTGCCCAGAATCTCCAAAAGTACGGTGGGAGGCAGAGCCTTCTGCTACCAAGCCCCTTCTCTCTGGAACCAGTTACCACTCTGGGTCCGGGAGTCAGACTCGGTCTCTGTTTTTAAGAACAGGGTAAAATCCTTCCTTTTTAATATAGCTTTCATTTAAGGAGGGTTTTTGTGCCTTTTAACCCCACTCTTGTTCTATTGTTATCTGATCCATACTGCTGGTTGATCTCCAATATTGTACTTGACATCTTACTGCTATGTTCTTTATGTCTGTCCTTTCCATCCTCCCTATCCCCTCATCCCCAGCCAGTCGCAGCAGACGACTGCCCCTCCCTGAGCCTGGTTCTGCTAGAGGTTTCTTCCTTCCAAATGGGAGTTTTTCCTCTCCACTGTCACCTGGTGCTTGCTCATAGGGGATCATCTGATTGCTGGGTCTTTCTGTGACTGTGTGTTTTTTTATCTGCACTGTGGCACCACGAGACAGATTTTGTTGTGATGTGGTGCATTATAAATAAAGCTGAATTGAATTGAATTGAATTGAATTGAATTAAAAGGGTGCTTTATTCATCCTCCATCACGAGGCTCACTCAGCGCTGTGGCAGCACGCTGGAGTGAGCCCTGCGTCTCTGTCAGCAACAAGCACGTGAGAGAGCTCTAGTGAGGCATATACAGTCAGCTTATATACTCAGCCACAGACAATGCATGCATGGCATATTAGCATCACAGTACAGCAGGAATGCATGGGACATTTATATGAGAGTCACACATATCAATAGCAGGATTACTGGCACCGGAATTCCTCTCTGCTCTGGAGCTGTAGGACAAAAGAGGCTGCAAGGCACATCTACATATTGATATCAGTCCATACATCTCATTGTTCTGTTAATTGCTCAAGCTGAGCGCTCTGCCTGTCCCGTAGGTTGTGGTGGGTCACCACACTTAGGCGTTTAAAGAAAAAACAGAAAGACACGTGGTAGAAGGCTTCTGTGTTCAGGCAGTCTTTTGTTCTCCCGAAAAAGTTCTCTGCTGTAGACAGACGTGAAGTCAATAGAAGTAAAAGGGCCAAAAGAGGAAGAAGCAAGGGGCCTCCCTCCTTTTATAACTTCAGCTGAGCTTTTGCTGGCTTCCGGGTTGACAGGAGCTCAGACAATAGGCTTCCTTCGTGGGCGGGCTTTATGAACTTTAGTCCAATGAACAAACAGTCTTTTGTCTGAACCTAGAGAGAGCTGTTGTCAAGCAAAGATTGGCTGCTGGCGGTCACATGATTTGAGATATCTTCACAAATTCTAATACACAAGTTTTAATACAAGTTTTTTTACACAAGTTTTAATAGTGGTTTTCGTCCTGGCCGTGGCACATCGGACCAGCTCTTTACCCTCTCGAGAATTCTTGAGGGTTCGTGGGAGTTTGCCCAACCAGTTTACATGTGTTTTGTGGACTTGGAGAAGGCATTTGACCGCGTCCCTCGTGGATTTTTGTGGGGGGTGCTTCGGGAGTATGGGGTATCGGGCTTGTTGTTACGAGCTATTCGGTCTCTGTACGACCGTTGTGAGAGTTTAGTTCGCATTGCCAACACTCGGTCGGAGTCATTCCCAGTGAGAGTTGGACTCCGCCAGGGCTGCCCTTTGTCACCGGTCCTGTTCATAATTTTTATGGACAGGATTTCTAGGCGCAGCCAGGGAATGGAGGGTGTCATGCTTGGTGACCACAGGATCTCATCTCTGTTGTTTGCAGATGATGTTGTCCTGTTGGCTTCATCCAGCAATGACCTACAGCTCTTGCTGGGACGGTTTGCCGCTGAGTGTGAAGCGGCTGGGATGAGAATCAGCACCTCCAAGTCCGAGTCCATGGTCCTCAGCCGGAAAAAGGTGGATTGTCCTCTCCGGGTTGGGGACAGGCTCCTGCCCCAAGTGGAGGAGTTTAAGTATCTTGGGGTCTTGTTCACGAGTGAGGGGAAAATGGAGCGAGAGATCGACAGACGGATTGGAGCAGCATCTGCAGTGATGCGGACGTTGTACCGGTCTGTTGTGGTGAAGAGGGAGCTTAGTTCTAAGGCAAAGCTGTCGATTTACCAGTCAATCTACGTTCCTACTCTCACCTATGGTCACGAGCTTTGGGTAATGACCGAAAGAACGAGATCGCGGATACAAGCGGCTGAAATGAGCTTTCTCCGTAGGATTGCTGGGACTCACCCTCAGAGATAGGGTGAGGAGCTCAGTCATCCGGGAGAGGCTCAGAGTAGAAACCGCTGCTCCTCCACATTGAAAGGAGTCAGTTGAGGTGGTATGGGCATCTGATTAGGATGCCTCCTGGACGCCTCCCACTTGAGGTGTTTCAGGCACGTCCCACTGGGAGGAGACCCCGGGGCAGACCCAGGACTCGGTGGAGAGACTATGTCTCCCAGCTAGTCTGGGAACGCCTTGGTATCCCCTCTGAAGAGCTGGAGCAGGTGGCTGGGGAGAGGGAAGTCTGGGCTGTTGTCAAGCAAAGATTGGCTGCTGGCGGTCACATGATTTGAGATATCTTCACAAATTCTAATACACAAGTTTTAATACAAGTTTTTTTACACAAGTTTTAATAGTGGTTTTCGTCCTGGCCGTGGCACATCGGACCAGCTCTTTACCCTCTCGAGAATTCTTGAGGGTTCGTGGGAGTTTGCCCAACCAGTTTACATGTGTTTTGTGGACTTGGAGAAGGCATTTGACCGCGTCCCTCGTGGATTTTTGTGGGGGGTGCTTCGGGAGTATGGGGTATCGGGCTTGTTGTTACGAGCTATTCGGTCTCTGTACGACCGTTGTGAGAGTTTAGTTCGCATTGCCAACACTCGGTCGGAGTCATTCCCAGTGAGAGTGGACTCCGCCAGGGCTGCCCTTTGTCACCGGTCCTGTTCATAATTTTTATGGACAGGATTTCTAGGCGCAGCCAGGGAATGGAGGGTGTCATGCTTGGTGACCACAGGATCTCATCTCTGTTGTTTGCAGATGATGTTGTCCTGTTGGCTTCATCCAGCAATGACCTACAGCTCTTGCTGGGACGGTTTGCCGCTGAGTGTGAAGCGGCTGGGATGAGAATCAGCACCTCCAAGTCCGAGTCCATGGTCCTCAGCCGGAAAAAGGTGGATTGTCCTCTCCGGGTTGGGGACAGGCTCCTGCCCCAAGTGGAGGAGTTTAAGTATCTTGGGGTCTTGTTCACGAGTGAGGGGAAAATGGAGCGAGAGATCGACAGACGGATTGGAGCAGCATCTGCAGTGATGCGGACGTTGTACCGGTCTGTTGTGGTGAAGAGGGAGCTTAGTTCTAAGGCAAAGCTGTCGATTTACCAGTCAATCTACGTTCCTACTCTCACCTATGGTCACGAGCTTTGGGTAATGACCGAAAGAACGAGATCGCGGATACAAGCGGCTGAAATGAGCTTTCTCCGTAGGATTGCTGGACTCACCCTCAGAGATAGGGTGAGGAGCTCAGTCATCCGGGAGAGGCTCAGAGTAGAACCGCTGCTCCTCCACATTGAAAGGAGTCAGTTGAGGTGGTATGGGCATCTGATTAGGATGCCTCCTGGACGCCTCCCACTTGAGGTGTTTCAGGCACGTCCCACTGGGAGGAGACCCCGGGGCAGACCCAGGACTCGGTGGAGAGACTATGTCTCCCAGCTAGTCTGGGAACGCCTTGGTATCCCCTCTGAAGAGCTGGAGCAGGTGGCTGGGGAGAGGGAAGTCTGGGCTTCTCTGCTTGAACTGCTGCCTCCGCGACCCGGACCTCCGGAAAAGCGGTAGAAGATGGATGGATGGATGGAAGTTTTAATACTGCAATATTCCTCTATACATTTATGAATAACTAACCTATTTCAGTGTTCATGCAACTTATAATCAGTGCTTATAAATCAGCATGCAGGAATAAACATTCATTTAAACATTTTAACATGCACATATCTAAAATCACGGATTAATATATTTCAAACCCACTGATTGATTTTCACATTAAAACATAAGGGTCCATTTACTTTTCCTGGCATCCTGGAAAAGAAGAGAAATGTTTAGAATTGAGTTAACACAGATGTGATGAAAAGATTCAATGGTTAAATCCGGCATGTCCCAGCATTGCCAGTAGGGGGAAGTGTTGAGCTGTGGATCTTTGTGGGCCATATGAGGGGCTCCAGGGGCCTGTCTCTTGTCCACCATTTATTGGGCCATAAAGTCAAAACAGGAAGTGCATTAGGGTGAATTCCTTAGACTGGTTTTAACAAAGGAATGTGAGTTCAATTGCGCCTGGGGTAAAACAGCAGTTCCTGGCTGTCCTTTTCCTGGGTGAAACAATGTCTTTAAGCAGAAGAATAATTCTTATTGATGAGCCAAAGTGAGATGATGCTACACCAGCCTGAGGTTAGCTCCTTGGCTTTCTATTTGTTTCACTGGATTTGTGATCCATGGATTATTGCCAAACTCAGTGATATCTATTTTGTTAGTGTCAGTCATTAAGGACAAAGCTGGTAAGGTAGGCAGCCTTGATAACACAGGGTAACAAAAATAATTTTTTTGTAAGTTGCCTGTGTTTTTTCAACTGATCTAACCTTTGAGTGTGTATGGTGCAGAACTGCGCCATACCCCCTAGTGGTCAAGAGTGGTAAATATTTTTTGTCAATAAAATAGTTCAGATTTCCAAGGCTATAACTTGAACGTGGTAAGAGATATTGGCTTACTGTCAATTAGAAAGATGTAAAATATGATCCAAAGTTTCAGACAGGAATAAATTTACACATCTAATTTGCATAATGTCGCGGCACCTGTTTAAATTCCAAAACTCAGTCAAAACTGGACTTTGGACATATTTACACAAAAAATGGTTCAGTCTTTTGACACCATTTTTTGTACAGAGGTGCCTCATCATCTTATCTTCAAAGTATATGAACAAGAAATCAGTACATTTAAAAAAAAAACAGAAATTTCTCACTTACTTTTGACAAAGTCAGAGTGAGAAGGCAGGTGCAGTGGGACAGGGGCACGCCAGGTGCAGGGGCACGAAAATTCTCACACTCAAAGGGTTAAGACAATTTTGCACCTCTGAATCTGAAAATTACATCCGTTTCTCTTGATCAGGTGCTAAGTAAAAACCTGTACTTCCTTAGTACTGTGCATGTACTTACCTTTATATAAAGGTAAGTACATGTAAATTGAATGTTACGTCATCATTGTTCAAAATTCAGAGAATTTCAAGACATAAAAAAGAATTTTGCATCATATAAAGCAAAAATACCCATACACGTAAACAAAAACGTATAAAACAACATGTGGCCATAATTCAAAAAGTTGACCTGATTGAGCAAAACCAATGTCATTTTTGGATTCAGCACATCAAAATTGTCCTAAATCAGCTAAAAAAACCCGTAGACAATGAATGAATGAATGAATGAATGAATGAATTTATTTCGGATAATACAGTACAGGTTGAAGAAACTGTATAATATAACAACAAGGTCAAATTAGACAAAGACTCCTTCTACTGTACAATTCCACGTGAGTTATCCGAAAGGGGTGATGGCTGAAGCCGCAGCTTATATTGCCCACCCATATTCCATCCAAGAATTCAAAGAAAAAAGAGTAAACAAGACAAGAGTGATTACAATTTAGAACAAAGCTAAGACAAAGTGTGACTGAGACTGTGACTGAAACTGGTCAACACCAATAAATTTGGTGTTGACCAGTGTAATTATAGGCCGATCGCCTTAGCCAGTGTTTTGTCTAAGGTTTTAGGAAATATTTTCCTGGTTAGACTGAATAAGTATATTGGCTCCACTGATAATCAGTTATTGTGACCCTTCTGTGTGGAGTTTGCATGTTCTTCCCGTGTCTGTGTGAGTTTACTCCGGGTACTCCGGTTTCCTCCCACAGGCCAAAAACATGCATGTTAGGTTAATTGGCATCAACTGGGGATTCTAAATTGTCCTTAGGTATGAATGTGAGAGTGAATGGTTGTCTGTCTCTCTATGTTGGCCCTGCGATGGACTGGCGATCTGTTCAGGGTGTAGCCTGCCTCTTGCCCAAAGATGCTGGGATAGACTCCAGCCTCCCTGCAGCCCGAAAAGGATTAAGCGGTAGAAGATGGATGGATGTAATCAGTTTGGATTTAAAGCCAAGCATAGCACTGACGTGTATATTTTCACTAAAGGAAATCGTGAACAAATACAAAACAGAAAACAAACAGTTTTTATGTGTTTTATTGATGCTTCCAAGGCTTTTGATCATGTCAACCATGGGAAGCTTTTTAGGAAGTTCAGTGAAAGAGGTGTGCCAAAATATATCATAAGAATTCTGTCATACTGGTATGCTAACCAGACCATGAGGGTTAAATGGGGCAATTGTATTTCAGACCCATTTGGGGTTAGCAATGGAGTCAGATGGGGGATTTTTGTCTCCTGCTCTTTTTAATTTTTATGTTGATGATCTGTCTAGGTCACTAAGAGCTTGTAAAACTGGACACATGATTGGTAGCACTCTTGTCAAATATGTATGCTGATGATCTTGTGGTTTTTAGTCCAAGTAGTGCTGGTCTTCAGCAGCTTCTGTTTGTCTGTCTGTTCTGTATGTGGTTTGGAACATGATATTAAATAAAATGCTGCAAAATGTGCAATTGTGGTCTGTAGAACCAGGGAGGATACATGTTTAGCATTTTCTGATTTTAAAATATCAGGGAATGTTCTGCCAGTCTGTATGGGGCAAGAATCATCTTGTTGCTAATGTTATGGTTTCTATATAGAGGGGTTGCACGTGACATCAGTGCTCACATGCTACATTGTTTGTCTGCCATATTGGACGGCTTCTGGGATAGCACATAAGAGAGGCAGGGTTATACTTGTACAAACCACTAATCTCATTTTGACAGGTGCCATGCCCCCTTGACCTGACCTGACCCTGACCCCACCCCCCGTGACCCAGCGTAATTAGGTTGTCAATCAAAAGTGTTTTGAACTTCTCGTCAAACTGATAGATTGTAATTTTAATCTGTTGTCCATATTGTCACGGTGGCCCTCATGAGCCACCATAAGACGCCAGCAGTCACCAGTGAGTTGCAGTGATGTTTTATTAGGAAGTGCAGGAACAGAGAATAATACACACAACAGTGCGGGTAGGACAATCACAGGATAACTTACAATGGAAGATGAATGAACAGCGTCTGAGCCGGGGAACGCCCGATGCGTCAGACAATGTGACGGTAGAATCGCAGACGAAGAATAACAGACGGTATCATAACAGAGACTGCTGCTTCGGGGTGCATTCAGCGCCCGCTTTTAACACCGGTCACTAATGACCCCGAATGCAGCACAGCTGTTGACTCTGACAGCAGGGAGCTCCACCGGGCGCTGTCACAATAAGAGCCCGGGGAGCTAGAAGGAACCCACTGCTGTCAAAGCCTGGAAATTATGATATAAGATCCGAGTGCGGACGGAACCGGCACTCGGGTTGTAAAGTACCTCCCCCTCAAGGCTGAGCTCCTGAACGGCCAAATAACACCCAAGCCCCCACCCCCACCCCCCTAGGGTGGGTGGATGGGGTGCCGGCAGGAGGGAGAGAGTCAAACAGGAAAAAAAAAAAACACATAATACTCCATAACGAGTGGATACGCAAAGACAGGACCCAAAAGGCAATACACACATCCACAGTTTCAAAACAGAACATGGGTATTGGACCAAGGGGAAGAAAAACAAAAATTACAGGCTAAGGGGAAAAAGGGTGAGATACAAAATCACAGATATCAGGGCCCCCCGCACATCCCAAAAACTTACAGACATGAATACAATGAAAAAAACCCGGGATGACTGCAGTCCTGGCTCTGAGACATGGAGGCTGAAAGTTAGGGGGGGCCGTCCGGCATCAAGCAGCCACAATGCAGGCAGGGGGGAAAAAGACAGTTCAGGCGGCCTACCCCAGTCCCATGCCTGGAAACAGTTAATTTCAGGCGGCCGGACCAGGTCGCCAAACAGGGAGTCCAATGGGTCGGGTGGCTGGCCCAGAGAGCCAAATGGGCGCGACAGTCCTTCAGGTGGCTGACCCGCATCACTTGCCCACCAGAACCGTAGGGGGGAAGTAGCCGGTGGTCTCGCTGGAGAAGGGGAAGACGAGGGAGAACCAGGCGGAGCGTTCGGAACCCCAACGGCCCTAGGTGGAGATGGGTTGTGCTCTCCAGGAGAACAAGGAGGGTGACGATGGTGATGATGGAGATGAGCCCGTCCAGTATCCGGCGGCAGGGGATCTGCAGCTCCCTCACCGAACCTGGAAACTGCTGGTGCCGCACCCTCGTCGGACCCCGACTGGGTCGCGGTTGCTCCCGCGAAGGACCCCGATTGGGTCTCGGTTGCATCCGCGTCGGACCCTGATTGGGTAGGCGCCGCACCAGGACTGACCTCCAACCCCAAACCCGGAACCTCTGGCACAGAGGGCGAATTCAGATCCACGCCGACGACCCTGGGAGAAGGCTCGGGAGAGAGAAAAGAACCGGGATCAGGATCACCGGCAGCGCCAGAACCCGGCGAGACAAGCTCGGATGTAGCGGGTGGCCGCACCCGGCTCGCCTCCCCAAGAGACAGGCAAAAATGATCTAAGATGGAGTAAAGAAAGATAAAACAGAGCACTTGCCTGATCTCGAGTTCTGACGCCGTCCAGGACTTCGACGATCCGGGCTCTGACGGCAGGAGGTCGTCTTCAGGCTCCCACTCAGCTACGGCGGGCTCCGCAGCTGGCATGATGGTGCGCGTAGCTTCTGGAACCTCCGGCACTGAAGCCCACGCCGATGGCCCGCACGGCGTGGTGGCAGGGGACCCTTGACCCGCTGGACCGGACCTCTCGTCCATGGAGACCCGGGGACGCTTCCTCGTCGGCGCAGGTTCCACGCTGCAGTCCGCCCTCCTCCTCCGCCCATGACGTGGCTGCGGAACCGGAACCAGGCTCTCCAGAACCGCAGGCCCCCTCCTCATTCAGCGATGTTGGCCTGGCGTCGAGGACCGCTCAGCGGAGGGAGACACAGAGGATGCGGGGTTAATAATTTCAACCACAGCAGGTGGTGGGAGCTCGGGGAGCTGCGAACTCCGAACTCCACCTCCAGGAGTCTGACAGAGCAAATCACAATAACGAGAGTGTGAATGAACTTGGACTTGCCTGTCTCCTGAAGGTTGAGTGGTGCCTGCTGTAGCAGATGTTGCTCCTCCCTTTCCCCACCGGACGGTGACAGCGGGCCTCCTGGAAGGACGAGGTGGAGCCGCTGGAGATGGTTCCGGGACGGGACTCGCCAGGGCTGGACTCGGAGTACACACAGTGGCCGGGGAATGCGTCAAGGAGGAGGGGGCGACAGCCGAAATGAGCCAGGCACGGGACGCTGACGAGAGAGCAGGAGATGGCCCGGGGGGAGATGAGGCTGCAGGAAATCCCCTCTGACGAGGCGCAGGAGAGGCAGCTGTGCGAGGAATTGAGCCCTTGCGACAACCCGGAGCTGGTTCCGGACGGGGTTCATGCTGAGGAGGGTTATGGAGGTTACGACGGTCTCTGGTGGAAGGCGAAGCGAAGGTGAGGTCCGGGAACCGCCGCTCCTGTGCGGAGACAGAGGCGAGGAGGGCGTCGAACTCGGGGAAATCACGCAGCTCTGGATTCCTCTCCACCAGTCTAACTGCCGCCGTCACATGCTTAATGATTATAGACGGATGCACAGCGGAGCGAGCAGCAGCCACTCGGTCCCGGACCTTGATTGCTGTCAGCTGTAGCTCCTCCGGGGGGATCCCGAGTGACGTCATGCTGAATGGAGAAAGACCTCTGGATGGTGTGAATTCCCGGGCCGGAACAGAGGCAGGAGCGGGATCCCGAAGCAAGGGACGGCGTTTCCTCCTCTTCGGCTTCCTGCCGGGATTAACTTCCAGCCCGCGGAGTATCTCGCACCTCCTCGTGCTCACCTCAGGGTGGTCGGTGAAGCGGGGGAGATAGTCGAGGACCTCCTCAGCTTGGTCCAGGTACCGGTGCACGTCGCTGCTGAAGTCGAGGAGGGAGGCGGTGTTAAGGATTTCGTCCACGCACTCGAGGGCGTCTGCAAGGACATCGCTCGGACTCTGAGTGCAGGACCTCCGCGACGGCATGCTTCAGCAACGGTACCCAGACAGGTAAGAACAACAGTCCAATACTGCTAAACTCACAGTGAATGGCATCTCGGCGTGACGCCCCTCTCCGGACGTACTGGCAGCAGTCTACTGTCACGGTGGCCCTCACGAGCCACCATAAGACGCCAGCAGTCACCAGTGAGTTGCAGTGATGTTTTATTAGGAAGTGCAGGAACAGAGAATAATACACACAACAGTGTGGGTAGGACAATCACAGGATAACTTACAATGGAAGATGAATGAACAGCGTCTGAGCCGGGGAACGCCCGATGCGTCAGACGATGTGACGGTAGAATCGCAGACGAAGAATAACAGATGGTATCATAACAGAGACTGCTGCATCGGGGTGCATTCAGCGCCCGCTTTTAACACCGGTCACTAATGACCCCGAATGCAGCACAGCTGTTGACTTTGACAGCAGGGAGCTCCACCGGGTGCTGTCACAATAAAAGCCCGGGGAGCTAGAAGGAACCCACTGCTGTCAAAGCCTGGAAATGATGATATAAGATCCGAGTGCGGACGGAACCAGTACTCAGGTTGTAACACATATGTGGTTAAGGGTTAGGATGGGGTTAATGATGGCAGAACTTCTCGTCTGAAGTGACATCTTTGTAGTCTTTCAATTTACAAAAAATGCATCAGTGTTTGTAAAACAATTTAAAAACACAGACACAGCCATTCTCTCAGCCAAAACAGATGGGCTCAAAGGTGGCATGTTTGTAGCAGTTTCAATTTGCAAAAACAGATATCAGTCAGAGGCGTCTCACCGTGTCAGGCTTTGAAGCCACCATTCTTTTGGCTAAAACAGATGTTGAATGGGGAGACCACATTTTGCAAAAACACGGATCTGTGTACAGAAGCACACACACACTGACCCAGTCACAAATCTGCAACATCATCTTCTGCACATTCAGAAAAAGGGTTTTAGGGGCACATTGACCTGAGCAAAAAGGTCTATTTGATCTTAACATGAACGCACACACCCACATTAGTCAGGGTGTCTCACAGTGTCATCTTGCAGAAGTCAAAAACACAGACACACAAACACACGGGGTAGTTTCAAGTTGATTTTAACATTTGCTGTGGCAGTGTAGAGTTTCAAATTCAAATTCAAATGTTTATTTCAAACTCAGGGTTCATATTAAATGCAGAACTAAAACGAGTAGAAAATAAATAAATAAATAAAAGTATATACAGATCAGCAGACACTCGGCGCTCTTGTAACAACAATAACATACAATATTGGGCTCAGTATAAAATGGAACGCCACCACTTCCAAATGCTGGAGTGAAGTGTGAGTGACGAGTTGACAATCGCTGATATAAGATGATTGTTACATGCCAGCAACCTTCTCATAAAACTGTAAACATTCTTACGTATCAACTCTCCAAAAGACGGAATGTTCACAGACACAAACATCTTGCTTGCACTCGACCTTCGTGGTACATCTAACAACCTTCTTAGGGAGTTATTATATGCAATGCGGATTTTGTTCCTAACAGCAACATTGCTATTAAACCATAAAGGCGAGCAGTACATTGAGGTACAGAAGGTCTTGAACAACATACATTTGACATCAGGAGAACATCTATGGAAATTGCGCAACAGTAAATTTGTTTGAGCATATAGTTTCCTGAGTTGCCTATTACAATCAACATTGGTCTTATCAGAATCAGAATCAGAATCAGAAAAAGCTTTATTGCCAAGCATGTAAAAAACACACGAGGAATTTGACTTAACATTGGCACACTATGTAAGCGTATCACAATGACACGGCGGCCGTAACTAGGCGCCTAATCAAAAAGATGGGGGATAAGGGAAGATAAGGGATGATGTTAGTGCAGTTCTACACAGCCATCATCGAGTCCATCCTCACCACCTCCATAACCGTGTGGTACGCAGGAGCCACTGCCAGGGACAGACTAAGGCTGCAGCGCGTCGTGCGCACTGCTGAGAAGGTGATCGGCTGCAAGCTCCCATCTCTCCAGGATCTGTACATCTCCAGGACCCGGAGGCGTGCTGGCCGGATCATAGCCGATCCCTCACTCCCTGGTCACGTACTGTTTGCCCCCCTCCCCTCTGGTAGAAGACTTCGGTCCATCCAGACTAAAACCTCCCGTCACATGAACAGCTTCTTCCCCTCTGCCATCAGACTGCTGAACACTAAGTGACTTATTGACTCTCGTGCACTATGTACAGCAGCTCAACCAGACTCATGTCAATCATCACTGTTTTCTTCCTGCATTACCGACTGCACTATATAGTTCTCCACAGTATCTGCTGCTCGCTAATATATTTTAACTGCTGACCAGTATCACTTACTCTTATTCTACACTTATTGCATGTATAGTTTATTTCCTTTATCTTATCATGTTTAATGTTGCAGCATTGCACCGAGACAAATTCCTAGTTTGTGTACTACATGAACAATGGCAATAAACCTGATTCTGATTCTGATTCTGATTCTGATAAGGGAAGGGAAGAATGACACAATGGGTGGAGAGAAAAAAACTTCATCATCAAAATACAGCTTATAATTGTAAGCCAAATTATGATTACAGAGAAAAAACCTCTCTATGGCACAGAGCAGACACTCAACCTCACAAAAACAGAGACGCAGAGAGAGGGCAGTGTGTGTATATCAGTATGGTGATGTCAGTGTGTGTGCAGTGTGGATGTATGTATCAGTTACTGAAGTACAACAAAAATAGTCTCCTAGGCAACGATGGATGTTATATTTCATGTTTATAAACACACAGTTAATCATGTCCCAGAGTAATCTCTTCTTCATGCCAGATGGTAAAAACTCCATGTTAGTCTCATGAACACTGTCCTTGGAGAGTTCTGTTTATTGCACAGCAGCAGCAGTGTTTGGGTTAAGCACAGCAGCTCTCACATTCGCTTATCTCCACTCTGGAGGATTGAATTGTCCAGGGGCGCCGATCAATGCCGAATCTGCACAGACACTTAGAGTGTAAAATTTTCTTCTCTCATGCGGTTCTGTGCTTCACAAATCAAATTAACACAGGCTTTAAAATCATTCCTTGGAGAGCACCAGCGACTCCAGATGTATACCATTCTTCTGAATCAACCATCATTCAGTTCACCATTGCCGCTATCAGTGCACTCCCCGACTGGTCGAATTTGTTGTTGAAGGAGCGTTGCCGGGTCCGCTTTGATCAGCTCTCCCAACTTTAATTTCTGATACATCAGGAACTCCAGAGCCAAAATACAAATCCTGTGATCAAGCCAAACAAATAGAGATGTCTTCCGCATCTCAGTCGAATCACACAGACACATGAATCAGATTCAATCCACACACCTAGGTATTTGACTTTTTCAACAAAGTTCAAGCTATTACCACAAAGTGGCATAACAGGATTCGACGTATTGACACCCTTTGGTTTGAAAGCCATACACACAGATTTAGTACAGTTGAACAAGATGTCATTTTTTTCACCAAATTTTTCACATACCGAAAGGAGATGTTGCATCGCTGCAGTAGACAAACTTAACAGAGGTCATCAGCATAGAAAATGTGATTTAACAGTGCACCGTTAAAGGAGCCGCCCACATTAGTATTGTTCAACAGTACACTGAGATCATCAACATAGACATTAAACAACAAGGGTGACAGTACACCACCTTGTTTAACACCGTTGGTCACATGAAATTTGGATGAGGTGACATTGCCCCATCTAACAACCATAGACTGCCTTCTGTACCAGTATAACAGGATGCTAACAATGTAAATAGGAATACCTCGATCGATCAGTTTTCTGAACAAACACCAGTGGTTAATCCTGTCAAAAGCTTTGCTAGCATCTAGGAACGTAGCATAGACTCTAGTGGAGTGGCTTCTGAAGTAGTCAACAAATTCATGGAGTAGGTAAACAGCCTTGTCAGTTGAAAGAGCTGACTTGAAACCAAACTGATTGTCGTTTGTCCACAGATAATCCTCAATTCTGTTCAGGATTAAACCCTCTAACAGTTTAGATATAACATTTGCAATAGCTATAGGTCTGTAGTTGTTCATATCAGACAGACTGGCACACTTGTTTTTCACCAAAGGAATAATAACAGAGTCCATCAACATATCTGGCATGCAACCATGAACAAGCATACAGTTAAAACACAATGACAACAGAATACACAAATTGAAATCAGCATTGATGAGGCATTCACTGGTGAGACAGTCAGGGCCAGCTGATTTGCCTTTCTTGAGAACTTTGATCAGTGAAGCAACTTCAACAGGAGTAACAGCAGAAATATCAGAGGCATCAAACATGTCGTTATACAGGCGAATATCGTGCATAACAGAATCCTTCATTGAAACATTCTTGACTGAGTTGAAGATAGCTTCATATTGACATTTCCACTTTTCAGCAATATTAACGTCACCAGTCACACCATCGATAGTGTTTGATCTAACAGACCGGTGGGACCCTCATAGCCTTCATTTGTTTCCAGAATTCTACCATGTTCAGTTCACTCATGTGACTAGCTAGCTGGTCGCATTTGATACTTTCTTCATTGCGCCTGCATGCTCGTAGAGCATATTTGAACCTAGCCCTACAATTTTTCATGTTTTCAAATACTGGACCAGAACGTGGTTTGCTATTACTCCTCCACCACAAAAAAGCATCCCGAGCAGCTGTGTGAGCCTCGCTAACAACATCATTCCAGCCTGGGACGTTATATAATGGGTGGCCACACTGTGACTAGGAATGCATTCACTCACACAGTAATTTAAAGCATCAACAATATCACTGTAAAACCTGTCGATATCGTCCCTGTGTGCCGCACAATTACGGTCGTGACACCTGATGGCGTCCATAGGAGCACGGATGTTACAGAGTTTCCTACGAGTAAGTTTCTTATATCTGGACAGGTCTGACGCTGTGGCATCACGCCATTTGTATGCCCTACTGCCCGTTGTGGCTGAGGGAGCTCCCCGGGGGCCACTTACAGCACTAGATACCTCAATATCTATAGATAAAGGTACATGATCGGAACTCACATAGTCATACAGAACTTTGATATTAGACACGTTATCATGGCCTGAGGATGTAGTCACACAGTGATCAAGCCATGATGTAGAGCCATGAGCCATGCTAACATGAGTAAAGGTATCACCTGGTAAGATAATCCTGTCTGAGATGTGTAAGGAGTAACTCTCACAAAAAGACACCAGTTCATTTCCAAAACAACTTGAACGTGCTGTATTAGCGTTGAAGTCACCAATTGTGAACACATATGGAGTTGGAAAATCCTCAGTGATACGTTTAACAAGACTCAGGCAGTGCAAGTATTCATCCAAGTTTTCAACACTGTCATAGGGGAAATATACACACAATATAAGACAGTGAAAGTCACCCAGGTTGACTTCAATACCTGTAACTCTTACGCACTCGTAAGTTTTCACAACACAACTGTTCGCAAGTGACTTCCGCCATAGGATACCGACGCCGCCATAGGGGTGACCTAAGATAACACGTTCTTCCGTATCCATAAAAGAAACACCTTGTCCTATAAAGTCACCATGTAATCTGCTCAGAATAGACAATTCGTTTTCGAACAACCAGTGTTCCTGCAACAACACAACGTCATGGTTATCACATAAACTGGAGATCTCATTAGATGAAGTTTTTACATTCTGGCAGTTGAATGAACATATTCTAAGGTTGGTCCTACTATTGAATGAATATAATGACAAACACAATAATGACAATCACATGTAGATCATTTCCTCTCAAAAAACTGTCGAAGGTATAAACCAGATGGCCACACATTTTTTTCAAGCAACTTCTTGCTACAACTGGCAGGACATGTAATCTTAAAAGAGGCATAACCATCATACTTAGTTTCTAGTTGCTCAATCTTGAGATTGTCATTTAATTTAACATGAGTTTTGATGTAGGAGCGTACATGATGGGGTCTGGTGGTGGGGTCGAGTCGACTGATGAATACTTGGTGCTTCTTATGACCTTGACCTTGACCCTGATGTCCGCCAGACCTCCTACCAGACTTTGGTACATTGCGTAACTGTGAGTGGGGGCGTGTCTTGTTGACAACCTGTAGCTGGTTCGTGGTCTGCTTGGCAGTCGGTTGGTTGTCAGACGATTGGGGTGCATTGGCGTAGGACCTCTTCTTCTTCTTGGAACGGCGACTCTCAACTTCCTCGAACTCAAACTCGCGTTCTTCAGCAATTACAGCAACTTTGGCAGCTTTGGCAACCCCAGAAGGGCTGCTGCCGACAGCGTCATCAGTACAGGCCTCTGTAGAGTTGGCGGCCAGTTTCAGAGCACATCAGTCAGAATGTCTCTATAACATTTTTAAAAGCACAGACACACAAACACACATGCACACACTAAATGTCCTTGTGGGGCAATAGTCACTCGGATGAAAAATCTATCTTTCAGTTCCGTTCCAGTAAAACCGGTCTAAATGATCTTCACACAGTAATGTTGTAAAAAATATATTGAAGAACAATTCACATAGTTCAACTCGAAAAATATGCACAAAAACGAAATCTAACTCGAGAAAAAATTTAACATTTACAATTTTTTCAACATGAAGATGATCGCCACGTGATCCGTCTGGACCAATCACTGATCAGCTTTCCTCTCCAAGCAACGAATAAACATGGCGTCCCCTGCTGTGGAAACCAGCAAGGCAGATAGTGACGGGCAAATAAAATGCTTTTTCCACCTCGATTCCGTGAAAAATGAGAAAGCTGCTCCCATGACAGCAGTGAGGTGGATTAAGGTTGTTGAATGTTGTAAATCGTGGCGAAAGGTGGTTGCCTGTGGCTGCAAGACGAGCAGCTGTGCTCAAGGAAGATGCGTTTGCAAAAGAAATAACCTGAACTGTACAGACTTATGCAAGTGCACAAACTGTACCAACAAAGATGATGACGACGACAATGATGACAATAGTAGTGATGATATTGACATAGGGTTTGATTTGGATACAGATTTACCTGCATAATTTGCCCACCATCTTCCCAACCAAAAATCCTTGATTCATTTAATGTGTGCAGATGATATGAACATGTACAGGTTCTTTTTTTTTTAAATGGCTTACAGTAAATAACAAACAACCAAACTGCAGGATTAAATGTGCCTGTTTCAATGCAACAGTCTTGTATTTAATGTGTTCATTTCCACAAATTTCCCAGCCACATGTATGTGTGCACTATTACAATACAAATTTTGTTATAATGCTTGATTTATTTAATGAAAATCAACCAGTTTCTATTTTTATAGGTTTCTGCAAGATACACCTGGAAAAAGTTTCAACCTGAACAAAACAGTGGGCACTAGTTTTTGTCTTCATGTCATCTTTCTTAGTTTTAAGGGCTGCATTGTCTGACACTCCAATCTCTCCTTTTCAGTTTGCAACTGTAATTGTAGTGCCTGGAAGGTCCTAAATTCGGACCAAATTACATTTTACATATTGTGTATTTTCCTTGTACATGTACATACATTTGCATTTTTATTCCACGGGCCAAAATGACATGGCTAGAATTTTTTTTTTTTCAATTAGCTTATCATGAATTGTTCAATGGAGGTAGTTTGTTTTTAGTTGATCTCTAATGAACTACATGAATCATTGCAAGCACATGTACATGTAATTTGAAATCATTTTGGGAGATCACTTTGCTGTAGGGAGACAACATGGAGACAGTTATTGATTTAATAGTGTCTGCCCCTTAAATACAAAAAGCATGAAAAGCTCGATGGTGATGATGAAGATAAACAGTGAGGAAATATTTAAAAATGAACATTCATATTATTTATTCGGTTGCTTTGGTGTCTGGGTAAAAAATAAAAATCAAGAAATTTTAATGCCATTACATGTAACATGTTGATATTGAAGGGGAAAGGAATGTTTTCATAAACCAAGTCAACTGGAAAGCACGAATTCAGCGATAGCTACCGGTCCCTATATTCCTTTAGGGAGCGGCAACTAGTCTATGTTGAGTCCTTAGGACACGGAGCCAGTCTATTTATGCTAATGCCACACACAGAGTTGACTCGGGGCGGCGATTCGTATGCGGCAGACCGACCCAATGCGCATCAATGCCACCAAGAGGGCGCTCTCGTCTGCGTACATTTATTGGCGGCTTGAGACACGTCTAAATGCTAAAACCTTTCGCGCAGCCACTTTCAATGATTTCTCGATGGAATTGATCACATTTCCGTAGCAAATTTCTCCCATTTGTGCAAATGAAATGTGTTGAACTTTTCAAATTTGCGTTGTACATATTTTACTGTACCACCAGTATAATGTTCACCTAGACCGATTTCACTGGAACGGGAATTTATTTCTGGGTATATTTCTCGCGTTCAACTGAACGACTACAAAGACTGTACACACGCTGCAGGAATTAAGGCAGACGTTCGTGTGACAATACCACAAATTAGACTCTCACAAAAACTGCAACATCATCTGCACATTCAGAAAAAGGGTTTTAGAGGCAGACTGACCTGAGCAAACAGGCCTATTTGATCTTAACATGAAATGATACATCTGGCAGAAAAGCCAATACAACTCACTATTTAAATTATGCCATTTCTGCATTTTTAAAATGACCATACAACAGCCTTCTAAGGATTGTCTGTGTGAAACAATTTTGTAAAACACCCCACAACTTGTATATGATATTTACCAACGGTTAAATTAGTTTTGTAACTTTAAGGCAGAGGTTTTTTTTCAACCACTCATGACAACTTTAAACCAGAATTTGGAGAGGGTTTTTTGGCAGTCTGTGCATCTGCGTGTTCTTTTTACCACACCATATGACTTGAGCTTTTGTACAGGGTGGGAAATTTAAAAAGAAAACATTTTAAATCATTCTACAGTTTTTTCAACATTCAAACTCCCCTCCCTAGTGTTCTGTCCAGCTTATGTCAAAGCTTATGTCAAACCGTCTGCTGTTTTACGTCAAAATTTGCCAGGGGAAAGATGTCATCATTTTTGCCACCATTGCAGAGCCTTGAAAAGAGGAAACTCTTGTTAAATTTGCTTTTAGATAAGACAAAACAGAACTTCATATAGTTATACTTTATTTTTCCAGAGAATATTAAAACAGTCTTTAGACTTTACAGTCTGTGTGTTCTCAGCTTCAATCAGCTACTTGTTTTTCATGTGCTTTTTATTTGTGTATCTGTCGCAAATGCAGTTGTCAATAAGGAGACCACACTCCAAAGCTTTTTTAACTGGGTCTGCTCTTGTGTAACATAAGCTTCTGCCCTGTATCGGGGGGATTACCCCCCTTCTCTTTCACACACACACACACACACACACACACACACACACAGACCTGAGCAAACAGGTCTATTTGATCTTAACACAAAATGATACATCTGGCAGAAAAGCCAATACAACTCACTATTTCACTATATCAACCTGCTGTGCGCAGGGGTGGACCAGCACCTGTCATCATGGATCCTGGACTACCTCACTAACCAGCCTCAGTTTGTGAGAACCCGGGACTGTGTGTCCGACACGATCATCGGTAGCACGGGGGCCCCCCAGGGAATGGTTTTGGCTCCCTTCCTGTTCACCCTTTATACTGCGGACTTCTCACACAACACAACACACTGCCATCTACAGAAGTTCTCTGATGACTCTGCGATCATTGGCCTCATCTCCAATGGAGATGAAGCTGAGTACAGAGGGCTTATCCAGGACTTCATGGACTGGTGCCATCGGAACTGCCTCCAGATCAACGCGAGGAAAACTAAGGAGCTGGTGGTGGATTGCCGCAGGCAAGGACAACCCCTCACAGCACCAGTAAATATACAGGGAACAGACATCGAGATGGTGACATCCTATAAGTACCTGGGTGTTCATCTGAACAATAAACTAGACTGGTCACACAATACTGATGCACTCTACAAGAAGGGACAGCGCAGGCTGTTCCTACTGAGGAGACTCAGGTCTTTTGGTGTACAAGGGGCGCTGCTGAAGACATTCTATGACACGGTGGTGGCATCAGCCATCACTTTTGGAGTGGTCTGCTGGGGCAGTGGCATTACGGCAGCCGATAGGAAGAGACTGAACAAACTGATCAAGAAAGCTAGCTCTGTCCTGGGGCAGCGTCTTGACCCAGTGGAGGAGATAGGAGAGAGAAGGACGGTGGCTAAACTGTCATCTCTGCTGGAGTCCAAGTTCCACCCTATGCAGGACATACTGAATGCACTGAGGAGCTCATTTAGCAGCAGACTACATCATCCTAGGTGCACAACCGAGAGATTTTGCAGGTCCTTCCTACCAACGGCTGTCAGACTGTACAACCTAAGCAGGGCTGCTCACAGAGATAGCAAAAAGACGTGACAACCTAATAGTTTTGAATGCAAAAGACGCAATAGACTTATACAATGGTCCCCTCCGGTATACAACTAGGAAAATACTGGTCGCTATGGAGGGTGAGAATATGTATGGGTACATAATCATACCATGTAGGATAACTAAGTAGACGGTTGTGCTGTTTCATCCCATCTAGCAACAATGCTCCGCACTGGGTGTGTTTATATATTTACATATTTATTCCATCTAGCTACAATGCTCCGCACTGGATGTGTTTATATATTTACATATTTATTCCATCTAGTGTAGAGGATGTGTTCAAGGATGAGGCTGAGTTTATTTCTCAGGTTCAGCTTTATTAACAGAACACATACTCTATCAATCTCTAAGCAAGAAAAGAGACAGATCAATATCACATCACACTCTTATCCTCCGGAACATCGAAACTCAAGTCACATGGTGTTTTAGCAAACATACAGTCACATGGTACTTAATCCCAGCCCCACTGTAACCCTTTGATCTTCCACCATTGTCCCTTATCCTTCGGTGGTCCGGAAATCCCTCTAGGGCATCTCTCTGAGACAAAGGCCAAATCTCACACCTCCTCGATATCTCCTGTAGACTCAGTCCTTTTGTCCCTCGAGACATGAAGCACACAATAAACATACAGCAATACATTTGTGGAAAATATGTACCCAACATATGTGCCACATGACCCCCCCAAACGTCTAATATGGGACAAACATAATCAGAGATGCATGACATAAACACATTACCACATATCAAATATCAATCCACCAGTTGCCTAGGTCTCAACCTCCTGCCGTATCTGCTGCAAACCGGCTTTGCTGCTTCTGCAGCGTCTTCCTGCACCTGTGGATTAGAACTGTTAGCCAATCTCTGTGGGGGTTCTGGAGAATGCCTCCTCGGAGGTCTGCCACGACGGGGGGCCCTCGCCAACTGCACATGCTCATCCGCCAACACAAAAGCCGGTTTGAGTCTGTTTATACAAATCAACTCCTTCCTGTCTCCCAAATCCAGCAAAAAATGCTTCTCTCCTGTTTCCAGCACTCTGAAAGGTCCATCATATGGTGGCCGCAAATTTGGGCGATGAGCATCCTGTCTAACAAAAACAAACTCCGCATTTTTTAAAGCCTTCGGCACAAAAACGCGTGGGAGACTGTGATGAACCAGGCCAGGAAGCGTGTTTGATCCTGTGTCGCTCTGCAGCAGCTGAGCGGGGGGGGGGGCAATTTGGTGCAGGATTGTCGGGGAGAAATTCACCAGGTAAACGGAGAGGTTGTGCAAAAACTAACTCAGCTGGGGAGGCCTGCAAATCCTCCTTAGGTGCAGAACGCAACCCCAATAAAACCCATGGAAGTTTGTCAACCCAATTTGTATCCGTAAGCGACGCTCTGAGGGCTGCTTTCAATGACCTATGAAAACGTTCGCACAAACCGTTAGCCTGGGGGTTATACGCGGTAGTGCGGTGGATCTTCACCCCTAGGCTGCGGGCCATCGATGACCAGAGTTTGGAAACAAATTGAGGACCTCTGTCGGACGTTATGTCCGACAGAACTCCAAAACGCGCAACCCAAGCTGTAAAAATGCGCGCGCAACTTCCTCTGCTGTGATTGATGCCAGAGGAACCGCTTCTGGCCAACGCATGGTGCGGTCCACCATCGTCAAAAGGTGTGTGTACCCCTGTGACAACAGAAGGGGGCCCACCAAGTCGACATGCACATGATCAAAGCGCTTAGCCGGGATGTGAAAAGGTTCCAAAGGAGCTCTAGTGTGCTTGTGTATTTTGGCTCGCTGACACGCTACGCAGGCTGCCGCCCATTCCTTGACCTGTTTGCGCAACCCCGGCCAAACAAATTTCTCCTCCACCATCTTGATCGATGCGCGCACCCCCGGGTGTGCCAGGGAATGGACCGAGTCAAAAACGCAGCAGCGCCACGCAGCTGGTACCACGGGACGCAGCCGTCCCGTGGAGACATAGCAGATTAGGGGGGGCATACCAACTTGCTGCACCCTGTGCTCCAGCCTTAACCCTGTTGGTCCAGACTGGAGCGCGCGCACATCCGCATCGCTAACCTGCTCCGCGGCCATGGCTGCATAATCTTAACCTACGCAGACCGGGGCTGCGTGCGCTTTCGCGCCACGACCCTGGCCCGCGGCCACGGCTGCCGAGTCTGCCCCCACGGGGCCTGGCACTGCCACAGCATGCGAGAGACAGTCTGCCACTACATTATGTTTGCCCGCGACATGCTGGATATCGGTGGTGAATTCCGATATCGAGGCCAGCTGTCTTTGCTGCCGGCCCGACCAAGGTTCTGAAATCTTGGCTATCGCAAACGTTAGCGGCTTGTGGTCCACAAATGCAGTGAAACGGCGCCCTTCCAGCCAGAACTGGAAATGGCGGATGGCCAAATGTAGGGCCAAAAGCTCCCTGTCGAACGCGCTGTATTTTCGCGCGCTATTGCACAAGGTTTTGTTGAAAAACGCGAGCGGCTGCCAGTTCCCTGCTACAAACTGTTCAACGACCACCCCCACGGCAAAATCGGAAGCGTCCGTGGTGAGCGCCATGCGGGCCGTTGGGACTGGGTGTGCCAACAAAACCGCGTTTGCCAGGGCTGATTTGACTTGGGAGAATGCGCGCTCCCGCTCTTGAGACCATTCGATTTTATTTGTGGGTTTTTGCTTCTTTAGTGCGGCATACAATGGTTGCATGAGCTGCGCTGCGCCTGGGAGGAAACGGTTATAAAAATTAACCATTCCCAAAAACTCATGTAACGCTTTGACCGTTTGAGGTCGGGGAAAATCTGTTATTGCGCGTACTTTATCGGGCAGAGGGACCGCTCCTTCTGGCGAAACGCGATGCCCCAAAAAATCAATTTGCACCACCCCAAACTGGCACTTCGCTGGGTTAATTATTAGCCCGTGCTCTGCCAACCTCCGAAAAACCTCTGTGAGGTGGCTTTCGTGTTCGTCTTCGGACGTGCTGGCTACCGAAATGTCATCCAATTAGACAAACAGGAAAGGGAGGTCGCATAGAACCGCGTCCATCATACGCTGGAACGTCTGCGCGGCACCCTTGAGTCCAAAGGGCATGCGCAAAAACTCAAAAAGCCCGAAAGGAGTTATTACCGCTGTTTTGGGTATATCCTGAGCGCGCACTGGGACCTGATGGTAACCACGCACCAAGTCTATTTTAGAAAAAATGCGTGCCCCCACCAAATGAACCGAAAAATCTTGGATGTGCGGAATCGGGTAGCGGTCATGTGCTGAGGCGTTATTCAACCTGCGGAAATCACCGCAAGGTCGCCACGAACCATCAGCCTTTGGGACCATGTGTAACGGTGAAGCCCAGGGGCTTTTAGAACGTCTAATGATGCCCAGTTTTTCCAAGTTGGCGAACTCCTCGCGCGCTATGGCCAGCTTAGCTGAGTCCAAGCGCCAAGCTTTTGCAAAAACGGGGGGCCCGGCGGTAGTGATAAAATGTTCCACCCCATGTTTAGCCACTGTCGCCGAAAACGTTGGGACTGTGAGTGCTGGGAACTGAGTGAGTAGTGCGTGGAACTTACCACCCGCAGCTGTGACGTTGGCCTGTGCAGTAGGCGGGACCACCCGGGCTGTGCAGGAAATAGAGTGAAAAGACAGTGCATTAACCAGACGTCTATTAGCAAGATCAACCAATAAACCATACGAGCACAAAAAATCAGCACCTAACATGTTAAAACTAACTGCCGCTATGACGAAAGTCCACTTGAATGCCCGGCCGTGAAAAGACAGGGGCAGAGTCTTCTCCCCGAAGGTCTTGATCGTCGAGCCGTTCACCGCCAACACCAGGGGTCCACTGGAAGGCGCCAGCCGGTCAGCGTAGAAAGGTGTGATGAAACTCAGCTGGGAGCCTGTGTCCACAAGAAACTGCCTCCCTGACCGCGCGTCCGTCAGGTAGAGCAGCTTGCTCTTTTCACCGAGAGCCGCAGCTGCTACCAACTCCCGGTCTTGGCGTTTCCCGAGCGCTTGAACTGGCACGGTGGAATGCACTTGCGTGCCCTCTCGGCGAAACGGCAATGGTAAAAGCAGAGGACGTCGCCCGCTCCGCGTCTCCTGGCCTCCGCCGCTGCTGTCGTCAGCGAGTCTGGTGCTGCAGCCTCTGGCCCCCTGCCGTCTCCGGGTGTTGCGCTCAGCTCCGCTGCTGCGGTCATGGCCGTGTGTCGCCTATGGGCGTCAATGAGTCGCTGCGCCTCCTGGCCCAGCTCGTGGTAATCTCGGTGGGCCAGCAGCTGTGAACTGGCCAGGGTAACTCTCACCGCTGGCGGTAGTGTCCTGAGGAAAAGATGGGCGAAGATAAAGCCATCATCCTCGGCGTCTCTCAAACTCAGCATCTTCGCCATCAGGTCTGCAGGTCTGTCTGCCTCGCCCTCAGTCAACACCAGGAGCTTCTCTGCTCGCTCTCCCAGCGAGGGGGTGAAAGCACGGATGAGAGCAGCTTTCAATGCGCCATACTTGTCGTCGTCTGGCGGGTGGTTAGTCAGGCTCTCCACCCGCTGGGCTGTGTGGCTGTCCAGTTTTGCAACCACATGGTAGAATTTCGTGGCGTCCGCCGAAATTCCCCGAAGATGGAACTGTGCCTCGACTGTGTTAAACCAGGAGCGCAGGCTATGCTGCCAGAAATCAGGTAGCTGGGCTGCAGTAGCTGCATTAGCCTGGCTGGCTCCTGATGAGTCCGGTGTGGAAAGGTCGTCACCGGCTATAATTCATCTTAGGGTCACCAGTGTAGAGGATGTGCTCAAGGATGAGGCTGAGTTTATTTCTCAGGTTCAGCTTTATTAACAGAACACATACTCTATCAATCTCTAAGCAAGAAAAGAGGCAGATCAATATCACATCACACTCTTATCCTCCGGAACATCGAAACTCAAGTCACATGGTGTTTTAGCAAACATACAGTCACATGGTACTTAATCCCAGCCCCACTGTAACCCTTTGATCTTCCACCATTGTCCCTTATCCTTCGGTGGTCCAGAAATCCCTCTAGGGTATCTCTCTGAGACAAAGGCCAAATCTCACACCTCCTCGATATCTCCTGTAGACTCAGTCCTTTTGTCCCTCGAGACATGAAGCACACAATAAACATACAGCAATACATTTGTGGAAAATATGTACCCAACATACACTACCGTTCAAAAGTTTGGGGTCACTTAGAAATTTCCTTATTTTTGAAAGAAAAGCACTTTTTTTCAATGAAGATAACTTTAAACTAATCAGAAATACACTCTATACATTGCTAATGTGGTAAATGACTATTCTAGCTGCAAATGTCTGGTTTTTGGTGCAATATCTACATAGGTGTATAGAGGCCCATTTCCAGCAACTATCACTCCAGTGTTCTAATGGTACAATGTGTTTGCTCATTGCGTCAGAAGGCTAATGGATGATTAGAAAACCCTTGTGCAATCATGTTAGGTCTGCAATGCTGTAATTGCTGCAAATGGAGGATTCTTTGACGAAAGCAAAGTTTGAAGGAAAAAATTATTATTTCAAATACAAATCATTATTTCTAACCTTGTCAATGTCTTGACTATATTTTCTATTCATTTTACAACTCATGGTGGTAAACAAGTGTGACTTTTCATGGAAAACACAAAATAATTGTCTGGGTGATCATATAAAAAAATATAACTTAAATGCAGTCATATTGGGATTAGATGCTGAAAAAGCATTCGATTCGGTTGACTGGTCTTTCCTATATAGAATCTTATCCAGTTTCAATTTTCATAACAACTTCATTAGAACTATCCAGGCATTATATAAAAAACCAACAGCTAAAATAAGGATTAACGGTAATTTATCATCATCTTTTGAGCTGGAAAGAGGATGTCGTCAGGGCTGCCCCCTGGCTCCACTGCTATTTGCAATCTTCATAGAACCTCTGAGCCAATGGATAAGACAAAATCAAGAAATTCAAGGTATTACACTCGGTCAGAAGGAACATAAAATAGCACTCTTTGCTGATGACATTTTAATATACCTAGGGCAGCCAGACACTTCTCTACCAGAACTAATCTCAGTTTTTTCAGACTATGGAGATTTATCGGGGTACAAATTAAACATGCATAAAACCCAAGTCTTAACATTCAACTATGACCCAAATCATTTTTCACTAAATGAACTCAAAACTAACTGGGAGTTGGAATCTATGAAATATCTGGGGGTCAATATCCCGAAACAACTCGACAAAATTATATCACTAAACTATGATCCACTGGTGACTAAAATAAAATCTGACCTAGTAAGATGGAATATGATACCATTCTTAGGTACTGCACAAAGAATTGAAGCAGTCAAAATGAATATACTTCCACGTCTTCTATACCTTTTCCAAACAATACCGGTAGAACCTCCCAAAAAAACATGGCAGGAGCTGGACAGAAGGATCTCAAGATTCATATGGCAGGGTAAGAGACCTAGAATCAGATATAGAACCCTACAGCTAAACAAAGACAAAGGTGGGCTCGCGCTGCCAAATATCAGGGACTATTTTATAGCTGCACAAATTAAAACTTTAGTAGAGATATGTAACCCAGTCTACACTGCACAATGGAAGGAGATGGAATGCCAAATAACAAGTGACATCCCCCTACAGGCAATAATAGGGAACAATGCCTTAACTAAACTCTTGAATAACACCAACCCGTGGATAGAGACCCTGCTAAAAATTTGGTTTAAGATAGTCAGAGAGAATCAAGCTAAAGAGCCCTATCGACTTCTGCAATGGATTGCCTATGATCAAGACTTTACCCCCAATAAAACAGACACTAGATTTAAAGAGTGGAAAGAGAAAGGGCTGATAAAATATTACGATTTTTTTAAGGGGCAAACTTTAAGAAGTTTTGAAGATTTGAAAAAACAAGGTCTAATAAATCAAGATCTTTACAGGTTCTTTCAGCTTAGACACCACATAAACAATATACTTAAAAAGGAGAATTTGGAAAGGGCCCAGTCAGGTGTTCTGAAGGTCTTCTTAATGGCATATAAAGGGATCCCAGGGATCAGATACATTTCTAAAATATATCAAGGTCTTCAAGACTTAAAAGGAGATAACACATCATATATAAAAGAGAGATGGGAAAAAGAGGGGAATTTCACTTTACAATTGGAAATATGGGAAAAGCTAAATAAACAGCAATGGAAAAGTACCTCTTCCCTGCAGTGGAGAGAATTTGGATGGAAAAATTTGGTAAGATTTTTCAGAACACCTGCACAAAACAAATTTACCCATAAGGGGTTGAACTGTTGGCGCTTGTGTGGTGAAAAGACTGCAAATCATTTTCATGTGTTTTGGTCATGCCCAATTATCCACCAATATTGGACCAACGTACAGACAATATTGGGGAAAATATTCAAAATAACAGTTCCCTTTTCTTTTGTAACTTTGTATTTGGGTTTACTACCGGACTCACTGGAAAGACGAGGAGATAAATACTTATTCAATGTTTTAATATTGGCAAGTAAAAAAGCCCTAACTAAAAAATGGATGCTGAAGGACTGTCCTACACCTGAAGATTGGATTAACGTGATTCAAGACATTTACTCGATGGAAAAGTTGACATTCGCACTGAGACAGGACATGGATGGGTTCATGAACTTTTGGCAACCCTGGATCGCATATGTGTCTTCCATTAGATCTAATCTTTGACAAATACCATTTCAATAATGGTCCCGCTCTTTGTTCCAACGCTACTCAGATGCTCTTTTACTTTTATTTACTTAATTTTCTGTTTGTTTGTTTTTTGCTGTTCTGTTTGTTTGTTTATTCGTTTTTGTTTGTTTGTTTTGTTTTGTTTTTATTTAATTCTCCTTAATTTCACTTTTTCTTTCACTTTAAAAAAAAGGGGGGGTGTTGTAATAACTATCCTACCAATGTTGTCAAATAGCAAAAAATAAGGGAACATGTGATGAAAATTTAAACAATGCAATGCTGTAATGACCTGTATACCCTTTACAAAAACTTAAATAAAAAAAAAAAATAATAATTGTCTGGGTGACCCCAAACTTTTGAACGGTAGTGTATGTGCCACACTAGCTACAATGCTCCGCACTGGGTGTGTTTATATATCTACATATTTATTCCATCTAGCTACAATGCTCCGCACTGTGTGTTTATATACTCATATATTTATTCCATCCAGATACAATGCTCCGCACTGTGTGTCTATATATATATATACATTACCGTTCAAAAGTTTGGGGTCACCCAGACAATTATTTTGTGTTTTCCATGAAAAGTCACACTTATTTACCACCATGAGTTGTAAAATGAATAGAAAATATAGTCAAGACATTGACAAGGTTAGAAATAATGATTTGTATTTGAAATAACAATTTTTTCCTTCAAACTTTGCTTTCGTCAAAGAATCCTCCATTTGCAGCAATTACAGCTTTGCAGACCTAATATGATTGCACAAGGGTTTTCTAATCATCCATTAGCCTTCTGACGCAATGAGCAAACACGTTGTACCATTAGAACACTGGAGTGATAGTTGCTGGAAATGGGCCTCTATACACCTATCTAGATATTGCACCAAAAAACAGACATTTGCAGCTAGAATAGTCATTTACCACATTAGCAATGTATAGAGTGTATTTCTGATTAGTTTAAAGTTATCGTCATTGAAAAAAAATGCTTTTCTTTCAAAAATAAGGAAATTTCTAAGTGACCCCAAACTTTTGAACGGTAGTGTATGTATATATATATATATATATATATATATACTGTATATATATATATATATATATATATATATATATATATATATATATATATATATATATATATATGTACATATGTATACTTGCTGCTCTTGTTTCTTTTTTTCTCTTGCATTCTGATTGTTGCTCTGAGTGTTGCTGTCCCTGTGCTGTTGCAATCCTGGAATTTCCCCATTGTGGGACTAATAAAGGCTTATCTTATCTTATCTTATTTAAATTATGCCATTTCTACAATCTAAATGACCATACAACAGCCTTCTAAGGATTGGCTGCATGAAACAATTCTGTAAAACATCCCACAACTCGTACGTGATATTTACCAACAGTTAAATTTGTTATGGATGCCCCTTGCAGGGCATTAATGAGACGCTAGAGGCCAACCGGTCAGTTTGCTAGTTTATTAACAAAAGACGAGAATGGCAAAATAAACAGCCATGTGGAGAAAAAACACAAGCATAAACTAAGACACAAGATAACTAACTCAGAGGATAAACTATGAAAGGCAGCGAGGTCGGAGCCTGCGCTGTACAATAAACACTTACAAGAGGATGATCGAAGGTGAATCACAGAAGAGACTGGAGTCGGGGATAGGGACTCCAGTCGTGTGCACGGAGTTGTAGGTCACAGTGAGGAGTGAGCCTCAGCTGCTCCCTTAAGTACAAAACCAAAACCAATCAGGAAAGTAATTAATGAAATGATACACAGCTGTCACAGCGCTGGCTCGGCTTTGACAGCCAGAAGTCCTGCCGTGATGCTGTCCCAATAAAAGACATGGAGAAGGCCACAAAGCCAGTCTTGAAATAAGACGGGAGAATAGTGAGAATACTGAGCAACCTGAGCGCGGATGGAATCGGCGCTCAGGCCATCACAGTACCCCCCGTTCAAAAGGCGCATTCCAGGCATAGACGTAACATCCACGGCCCCCCAACCAGAAGGCCACCAGGACCAACCCAGGGAGGGCGGAGGGGGAAACAGGCCAGGAGGAAGAGAACCAAAAAAAAAAAAACCCACAAAAAACCCCCACAAGGAATGGGTAACATCGCGAGACAAACATAAAATGATGGGGCTTAAATACAGAAAAGACCAAACTAAAAGAACAAGTGAAAACAAAAGTGTTGATACACTTCAAACAGAAGAAAACTTGGGGAATACAGAATAGCAACAAAAATATATGTATAGTACCACTCAGAACACCGAATAGGGGAAACAAAACTACAGGTACACCTCACCTTAGAAAATACTCAAACAAGGAATAAGGAAAACAAAAATACAGGTACGCTTCACCTTCAACCAAAAATACTCAAACACCACAGAGTAGACAAACAAAAATATATGTACAGTACACACGGCCATCCCTTTACATGAACACCACAACTATAGGGATGCCAGCAAAAAAAGGCAGTTCAGGCGGACTCTACTATACGCAGTTTGACAGGGCAGTTATACTTATAACTTGCCAGTTTATATTAATTTACGACTCGACCATGCAAAATCTTCTGGGACAAAAATGTTCAGAATGGCTCCTGTTGACCTCTAGTATTTTAGAACAAATTCCCACAAAGAACATGATCAAATTAGCTGTTAACTGCACATAGAGTTGACACAAAGCAATCCTAAAGAAAAAAAAAAAACATTTACATGCGATAACTAAGAAGTGCAACTAGGTCTGAAATTGTCCAATAACAAAGGAGATAATGGAGGAGACCATACTCAGCACTCCTGATCAAAATCAATTATTTGGGTCATCCAAAACACCAACAAATCATTGTGAGCTACTTCCTGGAAGGTCAGGGTCCAGTTAAATAATCACCATCAGAACACATGAAAAAGTTAAACTCAAATTCCAACCCAAACCAAACATAACACCACTAACTCGGGCAACAAACCAAGAGTCCTTCAGTATACATGGAATCAAACACAAAAAAATACACAATTTCAAGGGCTCCAGAAGGAAGAAGGCTGAGAACGGGGACACAAAAACAGTTTGGGGACTGACCTGCATCTTGAATCACCCTATCATAAGGGGAAAAGAACAGTTCGGGCGGCCTACCAAAGCCTCAGACCCGGGGAAACAGTACCTCAGGCGGCCGGACCAGGTCACCGAACCAACAAGGCAGTTCTTCAGGCAGCCGACCCAGAATGCAGAAACCACAAAACAGTTTCTCAGGGAACTGAACAAGGTCGGCGACCCAACAAGATGGTTCTTCAGGCTGCCGTCCCGCTTCCTTAGACCACCAGGACCGGAAGGGGAAGCTCGGAGGCGGCCTTCCTACCAAGAGGGACAGCGGAGGAGAGCCAACCCAAATAAGGGGGACCCCAGCGGCACCCAGTGAGGAAAAATAGGAGGGAAGAGGAGGAACCAGCCCGGCATCCAGCCGAAGGGGATCCGCAGCTCCCTCACCGGCCTCAAACCGAACCAGCACTGCCCCCTCGATAGGACCCAATTGGGCCGGCGCAGCATCCACGATGGGCCCCGCTTGGGCTGGCACAGCACCCACGATGGGCCGCAATTGGACCGGCGCTGCATCCTCGATGAGCCCCGATTGGACCGGCGCTGCAACCTCAACGAGTCCCGATTGGACCGGTGCTGCGTCCTCGACGAGCCCCGATTTAACTGGCGCTGCTTCCTCAGTGACCTCCGAACACAATCCTGGAGCCTCAACAATGATAACCGGAGCTAATTCGTCTCTGGTGACCCTGAGAGAAGGCTCAGACAGACAAAGAGAACCGGGATCAGGATCACTGGCAGCAGCAGAGCCCGATGAGACGAGCTCGGATGCAGCGGTTGGCTGCACCCGGCTCGTTTCCCCAAGAGACAGGCAAGAATGCTCAAGAACGGAAAATAAGAAGGCAAAATAGAGTATTTGCCTGATCTCGGGCTCTACCGCCGTCCAGAACTCCGTTGATCCAGGCTCGATGATCTGGAGGTCCATTCCAGGCTCTGGCTCGACTGCGGCGGCCTCCACAGCCGGCGTGATGGTTGTCACAGTCTGGGAACCCCCAGGCACTGAAGCCCACGCCGACAGCCCGCACGACGTGGTGGCAGGGGATCCGTGACCTGCTGGGTCCGACTGCTCCTCCATGGAAACCTGGGGATGCTTAATCGTCGGCACAGGCTCCAAACAGCAGTTCGACTTCCTCCTCTGCCCGTGACATGGCTGTGGGGCTGGTATCAGGCTCTCCAGGGCCACAGGCTCCTCCTTCATCCAACGGTCTACTCCTGGCACCGGGGGATGTTCAGAGAGAGGAGAAGGAGACACAGAGGTTGCAGATTCAATGTTTGTGGCTGCAGCAGGTGGAGGGAGCTCAGGGGACTGTGAACCCCGAACTCCACCCCCAGGAGTCAGACAAGGCAATTCATTGTACGGAGTGTGAGAATGAAACAACACTTGCCTGTTCTCCCGAGGGATGGAGGTGGCTGCTACAGCGGGCTTGGTTTTCCCCTTTCCCCTATGGATGGTGACAGAGGGCCCCCCTCCCTCTGCCGGGAAGACGAAGAGGAGCCGCTCTCACCGGACCGGAGACAGGCAGAGCCAGAGCAGGACTTGCTAAGCTCGCAGCAGCTGGAGAGAGCGCCAAGGAGGAGGGAGGAGAAGCCGAGGCAGTCCGGGGACAAGGAGCTGATGGAACAGCGGGAACTGATGACCCGGAGGCTGAGGTTGTTGTCTTTCCCTTCCGTTTTGACGCAGGGGCAACAGCTGGCTGAGAGGCAGAGTTCTCTCAGCGGCCCGGAACAGGATCCGGACGGGGATCTCGCAGAGGCTGATCGCCGACAAGGTGGCGATGTCTTCCAGCAGAGGGCAAGGCTAGGTTTAAATCTGGAAAATGCTGCTGCTGCGCAGAAACAGAGTCCAGCAACTCAGCGTATTCAGGATAATCCCTGAGTTCAGGATGGATCTCCACCAGTCTGACTGCCGCCACTACACGCTTCAGAATTTTACTGGGATGGGAGCACACGACGCCTGATGAGCTCAGCTGCCCACTGTGTCTCTTCACGGGGGGTCCCGGCTGTCCTCTTCCTCCGCTGTGGATGGGAACGGCACTTTGGTGGCACAGGCCCCTGGGCTGGATTGGTGGCAAGAACCTGATCCCGAGGAGAGGAGCGGGGATGCCTCACCATCGGCTTCGACTTCGGCTTCCTGCTGGGACTCCTCTCCAGCCCACGAATCCTCTCCCGAAGTGTCGTAATTTCTGCCATCCTCTTCCTGCCCTCAACGTGATCAGCATGGCAAGGATTGCGCTGAATAGCCGCCTCTGCGAGGTCCAAGTCCCAGTGTGAGCTGTTGGGAGTGACGTCGCGAGGAGCGATAGAGAGGAGGCCATCTACCTCAATTAGAGCCACAATTAGCTCGTAGCCCAAGTCCAAGAAATAGCCAGTTCTTGGCTACGCCATTTCTTGAAACACACTGGCATGAAAAACAAGGGGAAAAAACTACAAGCCCAAAAACAAACTCACGGTGACCGGCGTCTCATTTTGGCTGCGACCTACTGTTATGGATGCCCCTTGCAGGGCATTAATGAGACGCTACAGGCCAACCAGTCAGATTGCTTGTTTATTAACAAAAGACGAGAATGACAAAATAAACAGCCACGCGGGGCAAAAACACGAACATAAACTAAGACACAAGATAACTGACTCAGAGGATAAACTATGAAAGGCAGGCGAGGTCACAAAATTATTTTTATTCAATCAAACCTTTTATCATCTGCTGTGATGCTAAGTCATGGGAGGAAAAAATAAGCCTTTGAATCATTAAATACAGTTTTGATGGCTATCCCAGAGATTTTCTTGTAATGAAATGATGCAGTCCACCAAGGTCTCCGCCTTTGACCACCACCTAATCCACATAGCACCTGACCCCCATGATCCCTCCTGCAGGTGGTGAGCCCACTGGAGGGCGGACCCATGTAACTCCTTCGGGCTGAGCCCGGCCGGGTCCCATGGGTGGAAACCCGGCCACCAGACGCTAGCCTTCGAGCCCCTCCCCCAGGCCTGGCTCCAGGGTGGGGCCCCGATAACCCCATACCAGGCGGGGTACACTGAATCCTTGATATAGAATTTATCATGAGAGTCTGTTGGATTGTTCTTAGTCTGGCCCTTCACCCAAGACCAGTTGGACGCCTCCCACTTGAGGTGTTTCAGGCACGTCCCACTGGGAGGAGACCCCGGGGCAGACCCAGGACTCGGTGGAGAGACTATGTCTCCCAGCTGGTCTGGAAACGCCTTGGTATCCTCTCTGAAGAGCTGGAGCAGGTGGCTGGGGAGAGGGAAGTCTGGGCTTCTCTGCTTGAACTGCTGCCTCCGCGACCCGGACCTCTGGAAAAGCGGTAGAAGATGGATGGATGGATGGATGGATGGAAATGATGCAAGTGGATAATTTTACAAAGTTGACCATTTCAGGACTTTTTACAGAATATACAGGAGAGGGGTTTTTGGCGGTCTGTGCATCTGCGTGTTCTTTTTACCACACCATATGACTTGAGCTTTTGTACAGGGTGGGAAATTTAAAAAGAAAACATTTTAAATCGGTCTACAGTTTTTTCAACATTCAAACTCCCCTCCCTAGTGTTCTGTCCAGCTTATGTCAAAGCTTACAGTGGGGCAAAAAAGTATTTAGTCAGCCACCACTTGTGCAAGTTCTCCCACTTAAAAGATGAGAGAGGTCTCCAATTTTCATCATAGGTATACCTCAACTATGAGAGGCAAAATGAGAAAAAAAAAATCCAGAAAATCACATTGAAGGATTTTTAATGAATTAATTGGTAAATTCCTCAGTAAAATAAGTATTTGGTCACCTACAAACAAGCAAGATTTCTGGCTCTCACAGACCTGTAACTTCTTCTTTAAGAGGCTCCTCTGTCCTCCACTCGTTACCTGTATTAATGGCACCTGTTTGAACTCGTTATCAGTATAAAAGACACCTGTCCACAACCTCAAACAGTCAGACTCCAAACTCCACTATGGCCAAGACCAAAGAGCTGTCAGAGGACACCAGAAACAAAATTGTAGACCTGCACCAGGCTGGGAAGACTGAATCGCAATAGGTAAGCAGCTTGGTGTGAAGAAATCAACTGTGGGAGCAATTATTAGAAAATGGAAGACATACAAGACCACTGATAATCTCCCTTGATCTGGGGCTCCACGCAAGATCTTACCCCGTGGGGTCAAAATGATCACCAGAACGGTGAGCAAAAATCCCAGAACCACACGGGGGGACCTAGTGAATGACCTGCAGAGAGCTGGGACCAAAGTAACAAAGGCTACATCAGTAACACACTATGCTGCCAGGGACTCAAATCCTGCAGTGCCAGACGTGTCCCCCTGCTTAAGCCAGTACATGTCCAGGCCCGTCTGAAGTTTGCTAGAGAGCATTTGGATGATCCAGAAGAGGATTGGGAGAATGTCATATGGTCAGATGAAACCAAAATAGAACTTTTTGGTAAAAACTCAACTTGTCGTGTTTGGAGGAGAAAGAACACCATGTAGAGGATGCCTTCACAGACGAGACTGAGTTTATTTCTCAGGTGAGGTTTATTCAGCGTTTACATCCTCTAACAAGAAGTGTATCTCAGCAAAAGAGACAGAACAATCTTTTCTCACAGTTCTTATACCCCCAGAGACACAAAACCCCCAACCTCAAATATCACACCTTCAACCCACAGTCCTTCAGTAAACACACATAGCCTCCGAGGCTCGTTGGCGTCTCTATTGTCTCTTCCGCCTCGGGGGCTCCTGCTGGGACATTCTCTCTGGCCACTTCACACCTCCCGAAGTCTCTGCCGGGTCAGGTCCTTTTGGACGTTTGAAGTCTCCAGGGTATGCACCGTCATGCCCACTAAATACATGTGAGGGAAAATGCATACCATACATGCATGCCATATATGCGCCCTAAATGTGCGCCATATAACCCCCCCCCAAACGTCTAAATAAGGATAAGTTACCCCTCAAATGCATAGAATCATGACATATCACACAGAACGAGAAAATAATTGGCACAACAGATCATACATCCAACTGTTTGGGCTTCAACTTCCTGCCATATCTGCTGTGAGCAGGTCTCGCTCTGCCTGTGGCTGTCTCTTGCATCTGTGGATCAGAGTCATTAGCACATCGTTGTGAAAGCTTAGCAGAGTGTCTCCCCGGTGGCCTGCCACGGCGGGGGGCCCTGGCCAACTGTACCTGTTCATCAGCTAACACAAAAGCAGGTTTGAGTCTGTTAATGCAGACTAAGTCCCTCCTGTCTCCCAAATCGAGCAAAAAATGCTTTTCCCCAGTTTCTAACACTCTGAACGGTCCATCATAAGGTGGTCTTAAACCTAACCTCTGTGCGTCGTGTCTAACAAAGACGAATTCTGCATTCTTTAAGGCTTTAGGCACAAAAACGCGTGGGAAACTGTGATGAACTGGGCCGTGGAGGGTGTTTGATCCCGCGTCGCTCTGCAGCAGCTGAGCGGGGGGGCGATCTGGTGCGGGGTTCTCAGGAAGGAATTCTCCCGGTAACCGGAGAGGTTGGGCGAAGACAAGTTCGGCCGGAGAGGCCTGCAAATCTTCCTTAGGTGCTGAACGCAACCCTAATAAAACCCATGGAAGCTTATCAACCCAATTTGTGTCCGTGAGAGCCGCTCTGAGGGCTGCTTTCAATGACCGGTGAAAGCGTTCGCACAAACCGTTGGCCTGGGGGTTATACGCAGTTGTGCGATGAATTTTCACTCCCAGGCTGAGTGCCATGGACGACCAGAGCTCGGAAACAAATTGGGGTCCTCTGTCAGACGTTATGTCTGACGGGACTCCAAAGCGCGCGACCCAAGCCGTTAAAAAAGCGCGCACAACGTCTGCTGCTGTGGTTGATGCCAGGGGAATCGCCTCTGGCCAGCGCGTAGTGCGGTCCACCATAGTTAGAAGGTGTGTGAACCCCTGTGACAGCGGGAGGGGTCCCACCAAGTCGACATGCACGTGGTCGAAGCGTTTGGCTAGGATGTGAAAAGGTTCTAGAGGGGCCCGCGTGTGCTTGTGTACCTTTGCTCTTTGACACGCTGCGCAGGCTGCAGCCCATTCTTTGACCTGTTTATGCAGCCCCGGCCAAACAAACTTCTCTCCCACCATTTTGATCGAAGCACGGACGCCCGGATGTGCCAGCGAATGTATTAAGTCAAAAACACGGCGACGCCACGCAGCCGGACCCATGGGGCGGGGGCGCCCCGTGGAGATATCGCAGATTAGAGGGGGCATACCTCTTTGATGCACCCTGTGCTCCAGCCTTAGCCCTGTTGGCCCAGACTGGAGCGCGCGCATGTCCGCATCGTTAACCTGCTCGGCGGCCATGGCTGCATAATCTAACCCAATGCAGACCGGGGCTGTGAGCGCTTATGCGCCACAAGCCTGGCCCGAGTCTACAGCCGCCGAGTCTGCCCCCTGGGGGCCTGGCAGTGCAACTGCGTGCGAGAGACAATCTGCTACTACATTGTGTTTACCCGCCACGTGTTGAATGTCGGTGGTAAACTCCGAAATTGCGGCCAGCTGTCTCTGTTGTCGGCCCGACCAAGGCTCTGAAATTTTAGCCATTGCAAAAGTTAATGGTTTATGGTCTACAAACGCGGTGAAACGGCGCCCTTCCAACCAGAACTGGAAGTGGCGGATGGCCAAATGCAGGGCTAAAAGCTCCCTATCAAACGCGTTGTATTTACGCTCGTTATCGCGCAATGTTTTGCTGAAAAACGCAAGTGGTTGCCAGCTCCCTGCTGCCAGTTGCTCGACAACCGCTCCCACTACCATGTCGGAAGCGTCCGTGGTTAGCGCCATGCGAGCTGCTGGCACCGGGTGTGCCAATAACGCAGCGTTCGCGAGGGCCGATTTGACCTGGGAGAAAGCGTGCTCCCGGTCCGGGGACCACTCGACCTTAGCTGTAGGTTTTTGTTTCTTTAATGCCGCGTACAATGGGTGCATGAGCCGTGCCGCGTTGGGGAGGAAACAGTTATAAAAATTGACCATCCCCAAAAATTCTTGCAGTGCCTTAACTGTCTGCGGTTGTGGGAAATCCGTTATCGCGCGCACTTTATCCGGCAGCGGGACCGCGCCCTCTGGAGACACGCGGTGTCCCAAAAAATCGATTTGCGCTACCCCGAATTGGCATTTCACTGGGTTAATGATCAGCCCGTGCTCTGTCAGCCTCTGAAAAACGGCTGTGAGGTGGCGGTCGTGCTCGGCTTCGGATGCGCTGGCTACCAAAATATCATCCAAATAAGCGAACACGAAAGGGAGGCCGCGCAGTACTGCATCCATCATGCGCTGGAACGTCTGCGCGGCGCCTTTGAGGCCAAAAGGCATGCGCAAAAACTCGAAAAGCCCGAAAGGGGTTATAACTGCCGTTTTGGGTATGTCTTGCGCGCGGACTGGAACTTGGTGATAACCGCGCACCAAATCTATTTTGGAAAAGATGCGCGCCCCCGCCAAATGTGCCGAAAAATCCTGGATGTGCGGAATCGGGTAGCGGTCGTGTGCTGAAGCATTATTTAATCTGTGGAAATCACCGCAAGGGCGCCACGAGTCGTCAGCCTTGGGCACCATGTGCAGGGGTGATGACCAAGAGCTGTTCGATCGCCTAACAATGCCCAGTTTTTCCAAGTTGGCGAATTCCTCGCGCGATGGCCAGTTTAGCTGGGTCCAAGCGCCGAGCTTTTGCAAAAACAGGGGGGCCAGAGGTAGCTATGAAATGCTCGACCCCGTGTTTGGCAACTGACGCTGAAAATGTTGGGACCGTGAGTGTTGGGAACTGGTTGAGTAATGCATGAAACTTACCAACCGCAGCTGTGACATTGGGATGTGCAGAAGGCAGGGCCACCCGAGCTGTGCAGGAGATAGAGTAGAAAGACAGTGCATTTACAATACGTCTATTAGCAAGATCAACTAACAAACTGTTTGAGCATAAAAAGTCAGCACCTAGCATGTTGTTGTTAACTGCAGCTACAACGAAGGTCCACTCGAAGGTGCGCCCGTGGAGGGACAGGAGGAGCGTCTTCTCCCCATAGGTTTTGATCATGGAGCCGTTTGCCGCTAACACCAGGGGTCCGCTGGCAGGCGTCAGCGTGTCCGTGTAGACAGGCTTGACAAAACTTAGCTGGGAGCCTGTGTCCACCAGGAATTCTTTCCCTGAATTCGCGTCTGTCACGAAAAGCAGCTTGTTCTTCGTGCCGAGAGTCACAGCTGCTACCGGCTCTCGGTCTTGGCGTTTCCCCTGGCGCTGGTACCGGCACGGTGGGACGCATCTGTGCGCTCTCTCGGCGAAGCGTCGATGGTAGGAACAGAGGGTGTTGTGAGCTCCGCTTCTCCTGGCCTCTGCCGCTGCTGACATCAGTGGATCCGGTGCCGCAGCCTCTGGTCCCCCCTCGTCTCACGGGGGTGCGTTCAGCTCTGCCGCTGCCCCGTGGCTGCGTGCCGTCCATGGGCGTCGACGAGCCGCTGCGCCTCCTGGCCCAGCTCGTGGTAGTCCCGGTTGTTGAGTGGCTGCGAGCTGGCCAGGGTGACTTTCACTGCTGGCGGTAGCGTTCTGAGGAAGAGGTGGGCGAAGATAAAGCTGTCGTCATCCTCACCTCTCAGGCTCATCATCTTTGCCATCAGATCTGCCGGCCTGTCCGCTTCCCCTTCTGTCAGCGCCAGGAGCTTCTCTGCTCGCTCCCCCAGCGAGGGAGTGAAGGCTCGAATGAGGGCGGCTTTCAGTGCGCCATACTTGTCATCTTGGGGCGGGTGGTTGGTCAGGCTCTCCACCCGCTGCACTGTGAGGCTGTCCAGCTTCGCGACGACATGGTAGAACCTCGTTGCGTCCGCTGAGATTCCCCGAAGGTGGAACTGCGCCTCCACAGTGGTAAACCAGGAGCGCGGGTTATGTTGCCAGAAATCGGGCAGCTGTAGGGTGGTAGCTGCGTTAACCCGGTTGGCTCCTGCAGAGTCCGGTGCGGAAAGCTCGCCGTCACCGGCCATGGTTTGTCGTAGGTCACCAGTGTAGAGGATGCCTTCACAGACGAGACTGAGTTTATTTCTCAGGTGAGGTTTATTCAGCGTTTACATCCTCTAACAAGAAGTGTATCTCAGCAAAAGAGACAGAACAATCTTTTCTCACAGTTCTTATACCCCCAGAGACACAAAACCCCCAACCTCAAATATCACACCTTCAACCCACAGTCCTTCAGTAAACACACATAGCCTCCGAGGCTCGTTGGCGTCTCTATTGTCTCTTCCGCCTCGGGGGCTCCTGCTGGGACATTCTCTCTGGCCACTTCACACCTCCCGAAGTCTCTGCCGGGTCAGGTCCTTTTGGACGTTTGAAGTCTCCAGGGTATGCACCGTCATGCCCACTAAATACATGTGAGGGAAAATGCGTACCATACATGCATGCCATATATGCGCCCTAAATGTGCGCCATAACCATACCTACTGTGAAGCATAGGGGTGAAAACATCATGCTTTGGGGCTGTTTTTCTGCAAAGGGACCAGGACGACTGATCCGTGTAAAGGAAAGAATGAATGGGGCCTTGTATTGTGAGATTTTGAGTGAAAACCTCCTTCCATCAGCAAGGGCATTGAAGATGAAACGTGGCTGGATCTTTCAGCATGACAATGATCCCAAACACACCGCCCGGGCAACGAAGGAGTGGCTTCATAAGAAGCATTTCAAGGTCCTGGAGTGGCCTAGCCAGTCTCCAGATCGCAACCCCATAGAAAATCTTTGGAGGGAGTTGAAAGTCTGTGTTGCCCAGCGACAGCCCCAAAACATCACTGCTCTAGAGGAGATCTGCATGGAGGAATGGGCCAAAATACCAGCAACAGTGTGTGAAAACCTTGTGAAGACTTATAAAAAACGTTTGACCTGTGTCATTGCCAACGAAGGGTACATAAAGTATTGAGATGAACTTTTGTTATTGACCAAATACCTATTTTACCTAGGAATTTACCAATTAATTCATTAAAAATCATTCAGTGTGATTTTCTGGATTTTTTTTCCTCATTTTGTCTCTCATAGTTGAGGTATACCTATGATGAAAATTGGAGACCTCTCTCATCTTTTAAGTGGGAGAACTTGCACAATTGGTAGCTGACTAAATACTTTTTTGCCCCACTGTATGTCAAACCGTCTGCTGCTTTACGTCAAAATTTGCCAGGGGGAAGATGTCATCATTTTTTGCCACCATTGCAGAGCCTTGAAAAGAGGAACCTCTTGTTAAATTTGCTTTTAGATAAGACAAAACAGAACTTCATCTACAACAGATTTTTCAATTAAAGCATGGATGGTCAACATCGGCCCTGGACAGCCAAGACTCCGTGTTATACCTACACAACCGTACAAACCAATAAATAAACGATTTTTTGTATGTTCTTATTATTTTTTTTGATTCTGTCTGTATTACAAGGAGCATGAAAAAATAAAATGTAATGATATTAAATTCTCAACAGCACGCGGTTCAATTAAGTTGCCCATACAGACAACGTGAATTTTTTGGTCAGCCACCAAGCTCCAGAGTAGTTTTTGGTTAATATTTTGAAACAACCTTCATTCTCACGAAAAAAAACACCCAAACAACAATCTCATAGTATTTTACCGCCAGGCATACGCAGTCAAAACCTCAAGTGTACAGAAAAATGCATCTGCATGGTAGTTTGTTTTTTAAAAACAAAACAACAAGATGCAGTAAATTTAGCTTTTAGACTGGGCCTCGTGTTTATAGTTTGCTGTTTTTTTCTACAGAAATAAATATTGCATGACCAACTGCATTCCTTTTGTTGATGCAAATCTTATTTAGGACTGTATTTCTAGTACTTCCAACCATGAAGTTGGCATTTTCGGCTCCTGAAGTTGCAAACTTTTTTCTCTGCCAGCAATTCAAATGTCACGAGATTTGCTTTCAAAGACTTCTCGTTCATTCAGAGAAATCTGAGGTCAGAACATCAGTGTTAATTCTTTCCTGCTTTTTGGGAGAAAAGTTTAGCGGGCCATGCCTACCAGATCCTAAGAATCAACACAACTCTATAGTTAAAAAACAATGATAAAGAACTAAAGCTAACATGCAGCATCATGTCTCAGTTACTATGGACTTTTTAAAAGAATTACCTCGGGTCTTTGGCTGGTTCTTGAAGGCGTCAAACACTTTGCACCATACTGCAACCAAACTATACTGTAAAAAATATAAGAAAGGGCATCCTGACGGTAAAACATTGTACAAGATATTTACCAACGGGTAAATTATTTTATTCAATTTATTTCAAAAACTTTATCATATACAAATGTATTTACCGTGGCAAATTCTAATAAAAAACCCATTATCTTTTAAAAATAAGGCGATGGCTTTTACCTTCTTTTCCAAGTTTCTAACTCGGACTTTTAAAAAAGCATTTGATGCGTTAGATCGTGCCATTTTACCATCTACATCAGAAAAATGCGGTATAAGAGCCCACCCATCTACTCAGCAAATGTGGGATTGTTCTATCCAATGAACGGAGAGGGAGAGTCCTCCCCCTATAATGGCCTACAGGCGAGCCCCTACCATCGACCAATGAAACTACGAGGATGGAGTGTGTGAAAATCATATAAATAAGTAGCCTGAAATCGGAAAAATGAAACAAACTTCAGGAAAAAGACAGGAAAAAAACTCCACCATGACTAAGAGGCTGAGCGATCTTTATCTGATCAGCTAGCCACCCGTCTCCACCTTGCTACAGAGCGCTCTGGGATTAGCGCCGAAAAAGAGAATGTTGTGTCTTTGGCGCATCCAGACCCCCGCGACTGGGAGTCTTCAGGAGGAATGGCAGTTAGAAGCCAAAGGTAGATGGGGTTACGTGTTCAACTATGCAAGTAGCGAACTGTGTTTTTACCAGTTAGATGAGGGACAAACTTTTGACCTGCTCTCCAGAAAAGCCACACTTTCGGCCGTGTGCATACTGCAAAACGCGATTTACCCCGATCTGAAAACAAACAACGTACATCGCCAACAGATGGGAGTGGAAGACCAACCTGCTAGAAAAGACATACAAACACAGACACCTGTGCGTGTAAAACAAGAGCAACCAACGGTATTCGTTACCGGAAGAGTGTTGGCTAGTAGTGTTTGGGAGACGAAGGCGTCCCATCTGGCAGGTGGTACTTCCGAGCCACACATCAGGTATCAATGGGTGACGTCCCATCCGAGGACGAATTCATCTTGCAGTATTTCAATTCCGAATGCGGTGTGTTCCAGACAGCATTAAGCTTACCTACAATGGCTTGGGTCAAAATGGTTGACGAGAAAGACGAAAAGCTCAAGGTCCTTTTCATTTCCAACCGTACCACGACAGATATGGTCATGGTGAAAAAAACCCTAGCTTTTCCAGATGACGCCACTCCCACGACCACCCACACCTAAACCCGCCCCTCCTAACGATTTTAAAAGAAGACCGCTGACCACCCATCTAACCCCAAACCAAAATGGAGGCAAACCCACGTGTGACTCTCCAAGGGTGTTTTGAATGAGGCCCTTGGGAAGAATTATCATCTTTGAAAATATCAAGCGAGGACGACCACCCGCCTCACAAACACGCTCCCTGGATACCAAGGGTCCTCCTCAACCGTCTTCACCCACCCTCCCTTCCACAACGGAGCGGATCCATTCTATGGATGCTGAAGAATACGCCGCTGACCCTCCACTCGGTTCTTCCTCTACAGGCCTCGACGTGGTTTTTGAGGAAGGCGACCCAATACACACGGCGGATCATCCCCACCCCCCCCACCCCCGTGTTTCTGGATATAGTAAAATTTGGGTTGATAAAATTTCTGCATGTTACCATCGGCAAATACGGAGAAGAAATATGTCGCGGTTGCCGGATCAACCACTCAGATCAAATCCACCACGATTGCCCGGTGGAATATTTCTTTCTGACCCACTTTGAAGAGATCACAAAAAGACTGCGGAACAGGCGCATCATTCCGGTGCCCCAGAGACTGACTGAATTAAACTGCATGTATACTTGCACACAGGTGTAAGTCAGAATTACAGAGGCTTTCCTTCACGAACTTAGACATACACCACGCATCATCCCCAAGATTTCTGAGATTTCAGAAATGCTGTTTGGGGGCAATGAGAAAATGGCTCATCATTTGCAAAGAGCTGAGGACTATTGGCAAGGTCATCTGGATAGTGAGAACTTTTGGGAGGAGGATTTTGTGGGTGATCCTGACAACGAGAAGAGTTGTGATATGGATGGTGATACAGACTCTGATATTGATTCTGATGCAGAGTCGGAAAACACTGATGCTGAAATGTAATAAATGAATCTAACAATTTGGGAGACTCAACGTTTATAAAATACCTGATAAAAATATGTACAGACGTGGACAAAATTGTTGGTACCCCTCTGTTAATGAAAGAAAAACCCGCAATGGTCACAGAAATAACTTGAATCTGACAAAAGTGGTAATAAATAAAAATTCTATGAAAATTAACCAATGAAAATCAGACAATGCTTTTGAATTGTGGTTCAACAGAATTATTAAAAAAAAAAAAAAAAAAAAACTCATGAAACAGGCCTGGACAAAAATGATGGTACCCCTAGAAAAGATTGAAAATAAGGTGACCATAGGGACATATTCAACCAAGATGTGTCCTCTAATTAACATCACAGGTGTCTACAAACTTGTACTCAGTCAGTTGGCCTATTTAAAGGGTGACAAGTAGTCACTGTGCTGTTTGTTGACATGGTGTGTACCACACTAAACATGGACCAGAGGAAGCAAAGGAGAGAGTTGTGTCAGGAGATTAGAAAGAAAATTATAGACAAGCATGGTAAAGGTAAAGGCTATTAAACCATCTCCAAGTAGCTTGATGTTCCTGTGACTACAGTTGTACATATTATTCAGAAATTTAAGATCCACGGGACTGTAGCCAACCTCCCTGGACGTGGCTGCAGGAGGAGACGGATAATACGGATGGTAACAGAAGAGCCCAGAACAACCTCTAAACACATTCATGGTGAACTCCAAGGTCAAGGTACATCAGCGTCAGATTGCACCATCCATCATTGTTTGAGCCAAAGTGGACTTCATGGGAGAGGACCAAGGAGGACACCACTGTTGAAAACAAATCATAAAAAAGCCAGACTGGAATTTGCCAAACTGCATGTTGACAAGCCACAAAGCTTCTGGGAGAATGTCCTATGGACAGACGAGACAAAACTGGAACTTTTTAGCAAGGCACATCAGCTCTATGTTCACAGACACAAAAATGAAGCATACCAAGAAAAGAACACTGTCCCTACTATGAAACATGGAGGAGGTTCTGTTATGTTCTGGGGCTGCTTTGCTGCATCTGGCACAGGGTGTCTTGAATCTGTGCAGGGTACAATGAAATCTCAAGACTATCAAGGTATTCTAGAGAGAAATGTGCTGCCCAGTGTCAAGATAGCTTGGTCTCAGTCGCAGGTCATGGGTTTTGCAACAGGATAATGACCCAAAACACACAACTAAAAACACCCAAGAATGGCTAAGAGTGAAACATTGGACTATTCTAAAGTGGCCTTCTATGAGCCCTGATCTAAATCCTATTAAACATCTGTGGAAGGAGCTGAAACATGCCGTCTGGAGAAGGCACTCTTCAAACCTGAGACAACTGGAGCAGTTTGCTCATGAGGAGTGGGCCAAAATACCCGCTGAGAGGTGCAGAAGTCTCATTGACAGTTACAGAAATCATTTGATTGCAGTGATTGCCTCAAAAGGTTGTGCAACAAAATATTAAGTTAAGGGTACCTGTAGCGAACATATTTTGACTGCATATGTATAGCACAATGATTGAGATGCTTAAGACTGCATATGTATTTTGTAACCTCACGTCTTTGAAGGAACAATACGTCTGGACCTCCTGGGGATAACAGCAGGAGGTGGGGGTGCCTTTGGTGAGGACTCTGAGAGGACTTCCTGACCTCCTGGGGTCAGATGGAGGATGAAGGGACTTGGGGGAGAGTTGTTGTCGATGGGGGGTTTGATGACAATGTGATTCTGTTCTTTGATGTCCCAGGTATAAAAGTGGGGGTTTGGGGTAGTTCGCTCTCTTTGTCTGTTGAGAGAATGCTGGAGATGTGAGATCGTCAATAAACCTGAATTGAGAAATAAATTCAGCCTCTTCATTTCACGCTCTCCACATTGGTGACCTAAGATGTACAATGTCCAGAGACAATTCCCCCGAACCAGACTCGTCAGGGACCGCTCGAGCAAGCGCGGTCTCGATCAAGCTACCAGAATTCTGGCAGGACAACCCAGACTCGTGGTTCCTCCTGGCCGAAGCCCAGTTCACACTCGGGGGAATAACAGCGGATGACACAAAATTCTACCACGTCATCGCCAAGCTCGACAACCGCACAGCTCGATACGTGCGGAGCCTGGTGCAGCAACCGCCCGCTGGCGACAAATACAGCGGGCTGAAAGCTGCCCTCATCCAGTGTTTCACACCCTCAGCCGAGGAGAGGGCTAGGAGGCTCCTAGCTCTGCACGACTTGGGAGGACGCAGGCCTGTCGACCTGATGGAAGACATGCTGCAGCTGAGAGGCACAGACAACGATGATTTCCTCTTCACGCACATCTTCCTGAGAACCCTTCCATCGCAGACGAGGGCAACCCTGGCAGGCACTCGTTTCGTGACCCAGCGGGACTTCCGCGCGCTGGCCCAAGAAGCGCAGCGGATCCTCGACTCCTGCGAGGGGCAGGCAGCCACCGCAGCAGCGGCAGACCTCGGCACGGCAGCTGGGAGCAGCGGTGGGCCAGAGGCAGCGGAATCGATCCCACCAACAATGGCAGCAGCGAGGTCCCAACGCAGCGGAGGAGACGACCTCTGCTTTTACCATCGGCGTTTCACAGAGAGGGTGCGCAAGTGTGTACCGCTGTGCCAGTTCAAGAGCTCGGGAAATGCCAGGACCGGGAGTCGTTAGCAGCATCGGCCCTCGGCGAGCGAAACAAGCTGCTCTACCTCACGGATGCGCACTCTGGGCAGCACTTCCTCGTGGACACGGGCGCCCAAGTGAGTTTCATCACCCAACCTATGCTGACTGGCTGGCAGGTCCCCGTGGTGACGGGGCGACAGCGGCGAACGGCTCGAGCATTAAGACCTTCAGCGAAAGGACTCTGCTTCTGTCCTTGCACGGCCGCACTTATGAATGGACTTTTATTATAGCGGCGGTGAGTTTCAACATGTTAGGTGCTGATTTTCTGTGCTCACATAGGGTGTTAGTTGATCTTGCCAATAGGCGCCTAGTTAATGCACTCTCCTTTTACTCTATTCCTTGTGCAGCTCGAGTGTCCCCGCCACCAGCACAGACCAACGTCGCCACAGCAGGTGGTAAGTTTCACACACTCCTCACACAGTTTCCAGCACTCACAGTTCCCACCTTTTCGGCAACAGTTGCGAAACACGAGGTGGAGCACTTTATCACTTCCACTGGCCCCCCCGTCTTCGCGAAAGCTCGGTGCTTGGATGCAGCTAAACTGTCAATAGCGCGCGAGGAGTTCGCCAACCCGGAAAGGTTGGGCATCATCCGCCGTTCAAACAGCCCATGGGCTTCCCCACTGCACATGGTCCCTAAAGCTGACGGCTCGTGGAGACCTTGCGGTGACTTCCGCAGGTTAAACAACGCTACAGCGCATGACCGCTACCCAATTCCACATATTCAGGATTTTTCAGTACATCTGGCGGGGGCGTGCGTTTTTTCTAAAATAGACTTGGTCCGTGGCTATCATCAAGTCCCAGTGCGTGCTGAGGACATTCCCAAAACAGCAGTGATAACCCCGTTTTGACTTTTTGAGTTTTTACGCATGCCGTTTGGCCTCAAAGGCGCCGCGCAAACCTTCCAACGCATGATGGATGCTGTGTTACGCGGACGACATTTTGGTCACCAGCACATCCGAAGAGGAACACGAAAAACACCTCACAACAGTTTTTTGGAGGTTGGGAGAGCACGGGTTAATAATCAATCCAGCTAAGTGCCAGTTCGGGGTGGCGCAGATCGATTTTTTGGGGCACCGCGTCTCCCCAGAAGGGGCGGTTCCGCTACCAGACAAAGTGCGCGCAGTGGCAGATTTTCCCCGGCCACAATCGGTCAAAGCACTACAGGAATCAGAATCAGAATCAGAATCAGCTTTATTGCCAAGTATATTTATTTAAACATACGAGGAATTTGACTTGACATTGGGCGTGCACGTTAGGCGCATCCAATGACGCGGCAGCCATGCAAGGCGCCTGCCATACAGTGGGGGTAAAGAGGGGAGGGGGGGGAGGAAAACACAATAGGCAGAGAGAAAAAACATAGTTAATCAGAATAACGCTCGTATAAGCTCATATAAAGCTCAAATGAGCCAAATTTTGATTACACAGAAAAAAAACCCTCTATGCACAATTAGCAGACAATAGATCACACATGAACAAAGCAGGAGAATTGACGGAGTCAGTGTATGGGCAGCACGGTGGTGCAGTGGTTAGCACTGTTGCCTTACAGCTAGAAGGTTCCTGGTTCGAATCCCCAGGTTGGCAGGGGTTTGAACCTTTCTGTGTGGAGTTTGCATGTTCTCCCTGTGCTTACTCCGGGTGCTCCGGTTTCCTCCCACAATCCAAAGACATGCACGTTAGGTTAATTGGCTGTTTTTTTTTTTTTTTTTTTTTTTTTTTTTTTTTCTCTCGGCGCCACACGAGTCGGCTGCCTTTTGCAACAGCGGCTCGATTCCGAGTCTTTTTCCCTTCCTCTCTCTTTTGATCCGTCTTTTTTTTTCACCCCACTTATATCACGGACACACAGATCGTCCTAAATGTCTCCTGAGCCGGTGGACGGAGCCACTGTCTATAGCAGGATACGATACAGCAGAGAACAGCTGCTAGCATTCAACCGCCACCCGGTCCCATTGGAAATACTCGACATACCGAGAGAACTGAGGCGAAAACGCCGCGGCTGCCGGGCTGGAGTAAGGCGGAGGACAAAAAATATAAGGTACAGACCCTCCCTTCCATCTGTTGTCATGGGAAATGTACGGTCGATACTGGGAAAGTTAGATGAGCTAGCGGCTATCTCCCGTTATGATAGCACATACCGGGAGTGCTCTCTCCTTTTGTTTACTGAGACGTGGCTAACTGAACTAGCAGCAGATGCTAACATTGAGCTGGAGGGTTTTCACATGATACGAGCTGACCGAACACCAGACAGTGGCAAGGCTAGGGGCGGTGGAGTGATCATGTATGTTAACAACAACTGGTGCAGACCGGGACATATCACTGTTAAACAACGACACTGCAGCAAAGACATTGAGTTGCTAGCTGTTAGCATGAGGCCTACATATCTCCCGAGAGAACACTCACACGTGATCTGCATTGTTGTTTATGCAAATCCGACGGCGAACGCTGGGACAGCACGTGACGTCATCCATTCAGTAACCAGCAGGCTGCAGACAGAACACCCAGATGCTCTTCTCCTCATCTCAGGCGATTTCAACCATGTTTCACTGTCTCCCATTCTACCCACGTTCACCCAGTATGTCACATGCCACACTAGAGACAATAAAACACTGGATTTATTCTACGCAAACACTAAGGAGGCGTACACCTCATCACAACTACCCCCACTCGGGAGATCGGATCACAACTTGGTTCATCTCCGGCCGGTGTACAAACCCCTAGTGCACAGACAACCTCCGGCCATGCACACTGTGGAGTTATGGTCTGAGGAGACAATGGACACCCTAAAGGGCTGTTTTGAAGCCACCACCTGGAAGCAGCTCTGCGATCCACATGGTGAGGACATCGATGGCCTCATTCACACCTTCACGGGCTACCTCAGCTTCTGTGTGGACAAATCCGTTCCCACCAAGACCATACGGCGTCACTCAAACAACAAACCCTGGATCAACCCTGAGATTAAAACACTTCTGAGAGAGAAGAAGAGGATCTTCAGGTCAGGGAACAGGGAGATGCTGAAGTCCGTACAGAGGGAGCTGAGGAGAAAGATCAGAGAAGGCAAGGACAGCTTCAGGAAGAAGATGGAGGACAAGCTGCAACAGAGCGACATCAGCGGGGTCTGGAGAAACCTCAAAACCATCTCGGGGCTCCAGAATACCTCCCCCCAGGCCACAGGGGGCAGGGAGTGGGCGAACAACCTGAATCTGTTTTTCAATAGATTTGACCAACCGCCCTCCCCCCTGACTGCACAACAACCACTGCTGCCTCTAAAGAAATCAAGTCCTGCTGCCCACTCCCCACTCTACCAACACCCCCCCACTCCCAACACACAGCCCCCCATCCTGACCCTGACCAGGACCCAGGTGAGGACGGAGCTGAGGAAGATCAAGGCGAGGAAGGCGCCGGGACCGGACGGCATCAGCGCAAAGCTCCTCAAGTCCTGTGCAGACCAGCTGTGTGGGATTGTGACGTATATCTTCAACATGAGCCTGAAACTGGGGAGGGTACCACAGCTGTGGAAAACATCTTGTGTGGTACCTGTACCAAAAACTTCCCACCCCAAAGACCTGAACAGCTACAGACCGGTGGCCTTGACGTCCCACTTGATGAAGACCCTGGAGAGACTGCTCCTTGCTCACCTCCGCCCCCTGGTGGAACCAGCGATGGATCCACTCCAGTTCGCCTACCAGCATGGCATTGGGGTGGAGGATGCGGTGATCTTCCTCCTTCACCGTTCTCTGTCCCACCTGGAGAAGCCCGGGAATATGGTGAGGATCATGTTCTTTGACTTCTCCAGTGCTTTCAACACCATCCAACCGATGATCCTGAAGGACAAGCTGCTGCGCGCAGGGGTGGACCAGCACCTGTCATCATGGATCCTGGACTACCTCACGAACCGGCCTCAGTTTGTGAGAACCCGGGACTGTGTGTCCGACACGATCATCAGTAGCACGGGGGCCCCCCAGGGAACGGTGCTGGCTCCCTTCCTGTTCACTCTTTATACTGCGGACTTCTCACACAACACAACACACTGCCATCTACAGAAGTTCTCTGATGACTCTGCGATCGTTGGCCTCATCTCCAATGGAGATGAAGCTGAGTACAGAGGGCTTATCCAGGACTTCGTGGACTGGTGCCATCGGAACTGCCTCCAGATCAACGCGAGGAAAACTAAGGAGCTGGTGGTGGACTGCCGCAGGCATGGGCAGCCCCTCACAGTACCAGTAAATATACAGGGAACAGACATCGAGATGGTGACATCCTATAAGTACCTGGGTATTCATCTGAACAATAAACTAGACTGGTCACACAATACTGATGCACTCTACAAGAAGGGACAGCGCAGGCTGTTCCTGCTGAGGAGACTCAGGTCTTTTGGTGTACAAGGGGCGCTGCTGAAGTCATTCTATGACACGGTGGTGGCATCAGCCATCACTTTTGGAGTGGTCTGCTGGGGCAGTGGCATTACTGCAGCCGATAGGAAGAGACTGAACAAACTGATTAAGAAAGCTAGCTCTGTCCTGGGGCAGCGCCTTGATCCGATGGAGGAGATAGGAGAGAGAAGGACGGTGGCTAAACTGTCATCTCTGCTGGAGTCCGAGTTCCACCCTATGCAGGACATACTGAATGCACTGAGGAGCTCATTTAGCAGCAGACTACATCATCCCAGGTGCACAACCGAGAGGTTTCGTAGGTCCTTCCTACCAACGGCTGTCAGACTGTACAACCTAAGCAGGGCTGCTCGCAGAGATAGCAAAAAAGACGTAACAAACTAATAGTTTTTTGAATGCAGAAGATGCAATAGACTTACACAGTGGTCCTCTCCGGCATACAACTAGGAGCATGCCGGTCGCTATGGAGGGTGAGAGTGTGTATGGGCACATAATCATACCATGCAGGATAGCTGGGTAGACGGTTATGCTGTTTCATTCCATCTAGCGGCAATGCTCTGCACTGTGTGTGTTTATATATTTGCATATTTGTTCCGTCTAGCTGCAATGCTCCGTACTGTGGGTGTTTATATATTTATATATCTACATGTTATTCCATCTAGCTACATTGCTCCGCACTGTGTGTGTTTATATACTTGCATATTTATTCCACCTAGCTGCAATGCTCCGTACTGTGGGTGTTTATATATTTACATATTTATTCCATCTAGCTACAATGCTCTGCACTGTGTGTTCATATATTCATATATTTATTCCATCCAGCTACAATGCTCTGCACTGTGTGTCTGTGTGTGTGTGTATATATATATATTTTATAGTAATACGTACATATGTTTATTAGCTGCTCTTGCTTGCTTGTTTTTTTTTTTTTTTTTTCTTGCCTTCTGATTGTTGCTCTGAGTGTTGCTATCCCTGTGCTGTTGCAATCCTGGAATTTCCCCGTTGTGGGACTAATAAAGGCTTATCTTATCTTATCTTATCTTATCTTAAATTGTCCCTAGATATCTGTTTCCTATAGGCCCTTAGAATAGAGGGTTAGTATTAGTGAAAGCGCTTTGAGTGGTCTTTGTGATTAGAAAAGCGCTATATAAGTGCAGGTTAGTTAGTTATATTTGTGTCAGTTTACGTGTATCAGTCATTCATGTAATGTTGAATGCAGTGTAATGTAGTAGTAGTAGATTAGTTTATTTGACAGGGACAGTGCAATAAACATAGACAATTAATCAAAGACAATCAATCTGATGTGTTGCACATAGAGTGTATAGCTATTAGCTAATTTGCAACTCTTGTCCCTGGATGGGCTTTAGAAAAAAGAATCAAGATAAAAATATACACAATAACCACATACATCAATGCAGAAAAATTATAAATACACAATTATAAATATTATAAATATTATAAATACACAAATATAACAGCCTGACTCACCTTTAACATAAATATTATAAATACACAAATATAACAGCCTGACTCACATTTAACACATATAACTCACATTTGTAGGTGTGCCATTGCTAGTGAACAGCAGAGGGCATCCTCTGGCAATGGATAGATATTATTCAGTACAAAGATATGGATAGATATTATTCAGACGGATAGATATTATTCAGAGTTTTTAGGAATGGTGAATTTTTATAACCGTTTCCTCCCCCACGCAGCGCAGCTCATGCAACCACTATATGCTGCGCTTAAAAAGCAAAAACCCTCCAATGCAATCGAATGGTCCCCGGAGCGGGAGCGCGCATTCGCGGAGGTAAAAAAAGCCCTTGCAGACACCACGTTGTTAGCTCATCCAGACCCAACGGCCTGCATAGCGCTCACCACTGATGCGTCGGATTTGGCCATAGGGGCGGTTGTGGAGCAGCACGTTGCCGGGGTTTGACAGCCGCTGGCCTTTTTCAGCAGATCCTTGCGCGAGGCCGAGCGTAAATACAGCGCGTTTGACAGAGAGCTGTTAGCGCTCCACTTAGCCATTCGCCACTTCCAATTCTGGCTAGAAGGTCGGCGTTTCACCGCGTTTGTTGACCACAAACCGCTCACTTTTGTGATGGCCAAAATTTCGGAACCTTGGTCAGGCCGGCAGCAGAGGCAGCTGGCTGCAATTTTGGAATTTACTACTGATATTCAACACGTAGCGGGTAAACTCAATGTAGTGGCAGACTGCCTCTCTCGCACGGTAATAGCACCAGTCCGCGCAGAGGTAGATTATACTACTGCAGCCGCAGAGCAAAATAGCAGCGTGGAAGCGCACGCGGCCCCAGTTCACGTGGGGATAGATTATGCAGCCATGGCAGCGGATCAGGGTAGAGATGCGGACGTGTGCGCACTCCAGTCTGGACCAACAGGGTTAAGGCTGGAGAGCAGGAGCTTGCAAAATGGTATGCCCCCCCCTAATCTGCGTTGTCTCTACCGGGCGACCGCGTCCGGTAGTGCCGGCCGCTTGGCGCCGCCGCGTTTTTGACTCGATTCACTCCCTGGCACACCCGGGGGTGCGCGCATCTGTGAAAATGGTAGCAGAAAAGTTTGTTTGGCCGAGCCGGCGCAAGCACGTGAAAGAGTGGGCAAGAGCCTGTATGGCTTGCCAGCGGGCCAAAATTCACAAGCACACAAAAGCCCCCTTAGAGCCGTTTCACATCCCAGCCAAGAGATTTGATCATGTACATGTCGACCTCGTGGGCCCCCTACCGTCGTCGCAGGGGTTCACACATCTTTTGACAATGGTGGACCGAACCACGCGTTGGCCGGAAGTGGTCCCACTGGCATCGACCACGGCTGCAGAGGTGGCCCGCGCATTTTTGACGGCTTGGATAGCGCGTTTCGGGGTTCCGTCAGATATTACGTCCGACAGGGGACCTCAATTTGTGTCTGAGCTTTGGTCAGCGATGGCCCACAGCTTAGGTGCGACAATTCACTGCACTACCGCTTACCACCCCCAGGCTAATGGTTTATGCGAGCATTTTCATAGATCATTGAAGGCAGCCCTCAGAGCGTCGCTTACGGATGCAAATTGGGTAAACAGACTACCATGGGTTTTATTGGGGTTGCGTTCTGTGCCTAAAGAGGACTTAAAGGCCTCCCCAGCGGAGTTGGTTTTTGCGCAGCCTCTCCGGCTGCCAGGTGAGTTTCTGCCGGATCATCCGGCGCCAGGGCGTCCCCCGGCTCAGTGGTCATTGATCGGCACGGGGGCGGACATGCTTCCGGGCCCCGTTCATCATACTTTTCCGCGTGTTTTTGTTCCCAAATCCTTAAAAAATGCCGAATTTGTTTTTGTCAGGCATGAGGCTCTGCGCCCAGCCCTGCGCCCACCTTACGATGGCCCATATAGGGTGCTGGAAACAGGTGATAAGCATTTTGTGCTAGATTTGGGGGACAGGAGGGAAACAATTAGTATAGACAGACTAAAGCCTGCTTTTGTGATGAACGACGAGTCTGTACGGGTGGCGAGGGCTCCTCGACGTGGCAGATCCCCCAGGAAGCATGTCCTGGAGCCCCCGCAGGGATCAACTAACGGTTCTCATCCTCAGTTAGCAGATTCACTGCAAGATGGCGCCGCAGGGGCTGCGAAGCCCGCTTGCAGCAAGTTTGGAAGACGTTTGAAGCCCAGACGGCATATGGACTAATGTGTGGTTTTATCATGTTGTGTGGACTATGCTGGGCTACCTACCTTCCCAGGTTGACGAGCCACCATCTACCCGAAGCATCTGGTTTTAAGGCACCAGAGATCCGCCCTCGCCCCTTCTCCTATTAGTAAAAGCAGTTCCACCGGGCTTAGAGACTAAACCACACGGGCAGGCTAGGAGTTGGACTTAGTTGTTAGAGGCTTTTCGAGACGCACACCATAAGGAGCATTTTATGAGCACTGGGAGCTTAACCCCAGTGCCGCTCCTGGCTATGACAACCATCTAGGGGAAGGCAAACCCTGATTTCAAACCTCCGCTGCCTTGCGGCATACCCGGTCACGGGAAAGGCTTCGGGAGTCAACCCTGAGGAAAAATCCGGAGTCGGAGCCCCTAAGGCAGTTCTATGTTGTGCTCAACATCGTTCTGGCAGCTCCTGCAACGGCGCTGGTGCCAAACTGTAGCAGTCCTGCTGTTCCTTTGGATTCATCAGTGACGTGGAGAGGGGGGACATGCTGCATGGGCAACATCTTGTCCTCCATATCTTCCTGCCCAGGCTTGAATCCTACCAATGCCCAACGCTGGAAGGTAGAACACCGGATCACTGGAGAGGACACTCCAGCTTCGCCTTTGGCGTAGACAAAACACGGGGAATGACAGTTACCGGTTATAAGCCACCGCTCAATTGGCGTAGAGCGCGGCACCAGGGGTTGTTCCCGACGGTGGGAGGGATCATCGGATCTCACTGGACAGCTACCGCCCGCCTCAAGCTGGGCAGCCCCCAGCCAATAAGGTGTTGTCCCGCCACAGCTTGCTTTCCTCATTGGGTGCATGGGGATGAGGAGAAATCCAAACAGCAGGCTGAGAACCTTCACACCAGGCAAGACAATAAAACAAAAGAGACAAACTCTAAAACTGGGAACTTGAAACGTCCACACTATGATGACAGGACTCGCTGCTAACCTCAAGGACATCAACAACACCAGGAAGACTGCCATCATCAATAATGAGCTGAAGAGACTGGGAGTGGATATCGCCACTCTCCAGGAAACACGGTTGGCTGACACAGGCACACTGAGAGAGAAGGACTACACGTTCTACTGGCAGGGAAAGGGCAGTGACGAACACAGGGAACACGGAGTGGGCTTCGCAGTGAAGAACACCTTGCTGAAGATGGTGGAACCGGGCAGCACTGGCTCTGCACGACTCCTCACCCTCCGCCTGAACACCACTCAAGGCCCAGTCACCCTCGTCAGTGTGTATGCCCCAACACTGACAGCCACACCAGAGGCAAAAGACAAGTTCTACGAGAATCTCGCAACAACTGTCAGGATCATCCCCAACTCTGAACAACTCATTCTCCTTGGAGACTTCAATGCCAGAGTGGGTGCTGACCACGACTCCTGGCCCTCCTGTCTTGGACCTTTTGGCGTGGGCAGAATGAACGACAACGGACAGCGGCTGCTCGAGTTCTGCACATATCACGATCTGTGCATCACAAACTCGTTCTTCAAGACCAAGCCCCAACACAAGGTTTCCTGGCAACATCCGCGCTCAAAGCACTGGCACCAGCTGGACTTGATCCTGACCAGGTGCACCTCACTGAAGAACGTGCTAATCACCCGTTCGTTCCAGAGTGCAGATTGCGACACAGACCATTCATTGGTGTGTTGCAAGGTCAAGCTGCAGCTGAAGAAATTCCATCGTGCTAGACAACCTGGAAAGGCACGGATTGACACCAGCAAGATGGCTCAACCAGAACTTGTTGAGCAGTTTGCTTCCACCTTTGAGAAGGAACTTGGTGTACCACAAGAAGGAGAATCTGGAAAGCAGAAGTGGGAAGAGCTGCGAAACACCATCCACCGCACAGCCTTGGCTACCTTTGGGAGGAAGACAACAATGTCACAGGACTGGTTTGATGCCAAGTTGACCGAGATGACCCCCGTCATTGAAGCCAAGCACTCAGCACTTGCTGAGTACAAGAAGTACCCAAACGAGAAGAATCTCCAGATTCTCAGGGCTGCGAGAAGCAAAGTTCAGCAGACTGCTCGGCGCTGTGCCAACGAGTGCTGGACTCAGCTCAGCCAAGACATTCAAACCGCTGCCATAACAGGGAACATCCGTGGTATGTACAATGGCATCAAGAAAGCACTTGGTCCGGCTCAGAGCAAGACGGCCCCCCTCAAATCCTCCACTGGGGAGATGATCACAGAAAAGAACAAGCAGATGGAGAGATGGGTGGAACACTACTCCGACCTCTACTCCAGACAGAACTCCGTGACACCTTCAGCCCTTGATGCCATCGACTGCCTGCCATCCATGGACGAACTTGACGCCGAGCCAACCATCGACGAACTCAGCAAGGCCATTGATAGCTTGGCTGCTGGCAAGGCACCCGGCAACGACGGCATACCCCCTGACCTGATCAAGCACTGCAAGACCGCCCTACTGCTGCCATTGCATGACGTCCTCTGCCAGTGTTGGAAGGAAGGTGCCGTACCACAGGACACGAGGGACGCCAAGATCATCACCCTCTACAAAAACTAAGGGGAGAGAAGCGACTGCAACAACTACAGGGGCATCTCCCTCCTCAGCATTGTTGGCAAAGTCTACGTACGAGTTGTTCTCGTTCGTCTACAGAAGCTTGCCGAACGTGTCTACCCCGAGTCTCAGTGTGGCTTCCGAGCTGAGCGATCGACGGTAGACATGATATTCTCCATCCGCCAACTCCAGGAGAAATGCAGAGAACAGAACATGCCCCTGTACGTCGCCTTCATCGACATCACCAAAGCATTCGATCTGGTCAGCAGAGAGGGCCTTTTCAAGATCCTGCCAAAGATAGGATGCCCACCAAAGTTGCAAAGCCTCATCGAATCATTTCACACCAACATGCAGGGGATAGTGCAGCACGATGGCAATGTCTCAGAGCCATTCAACATACGCAGTGGAGTGAAACAGGGCTGTGTACTTGCGCCAACCCTCTTTGGGATTTTCTTTGCTATGCTCCTGAGGCATGCCTTCAGCACAGCAACAGAGGGAATCTACCTGCACACAAGATCTGACGGCAGGCTTTTCAACCTCGCCCGCCTGAAAGCCAGAACCAAAGTACGCGAGGCTCTAATCAGAGACATGCTGTTCGCAGACGACGCTGCAGTCGCAACCCACACACAGCAGGAGCTTCAGACCCTGATGGACCGCTTCTCCCAGGCATGCAAGGACTTCGGGCTTACCATCAGCCTGAAGAAGACTAACGTCTTGGCGCAAGGCACGGAAGCACCACCAACCATCACCATCGACGACTACGAGCTGGAGGTCATGAATCAGTTCACGTACCTGGGGTCCACGATCAGCAAAACCTCTCCCTTGATACAGAGATCAACAAGAGGATTGGAAAATCAGCCTTCACACTCGCTCGCTTCACTACACGAGTGTGGGAGAATCCCAAACTCTCTGTCAAGACGAAGATGGCAGTGTACAACGCCTGCATCGTCAGCACACTGCTCTATGGGAGTGAGACGTGGACAACATACGCCCGGCAGGAAAAGAGACTGAACTCCTTCCACTTGCGCTGCATTCGTCACATCCTGGACATATCCTGGCAGGACAAAGTGCCCCACACAGAAGTTCTGTCCCACGCCGGCCTTCCCTCCATGTTCACTCTACTCAGGCAGTGCAGGCTCCGCTGACTAGGCCACGTTCACCGTATGGAGGATGGCAGAATCCCCAAAGACGTCCTCTACGGAGAACTGGCAACTGGCAGGAGAGACGTTGGCCGCCCACAGCTGCGCTTTAGAGACGTCTGCAAGAGAGACATGAAGGCCCTGGAGATCAACACAGAGCGCTGGGAGGACCTTGCAACGGACCGCTCCAAATGGAGAGGCACCCTGACCAGACAGCTCAAAGCGGGTGAAGAAAGACTGACTGCTGCAGCAGATGAAAAAAGGACCCGCAGGAAGAACCGCCACAGACCCAGCAGCACGGAGACCACCCACAAGTGCAACCTGTGTGACAGGGACTGCTATTCGCGCATTGGCCTGTTCAGCCACAGACGGTGCTGTTCCAGCAGAGTAGACATTTAGGATTCTCTTCCATGGTCATCATAGACCGACGGAGGCCAACGAACGGACTATGCTGTATTGTTTCATTGTTCGACGTTTGGGGGGGTTATGTGGCGCACATATTTTGACTGCATATGTATAGCACAATGATTGAGATGCTTAAGACTGCATATGTATTTTGTAACCTCACGTCTTTGAAGGAACAATACGTCTGGACCTCCTGGGGATAACAGCAGGAGGTGGGGGTGCCTTTGGTGAGGACTCCGAGAGGACTTCCTGACCTCCTGGGGTCAGATGGAGGATGAAGGGACTTGGGGGAGAGTTGTTGTCGATGGGGGGTTTGATGACAATGTGATTCTGTTCTTTGATGTCCCAGGTATAAAAGTGGGGGTTTGGGGTAGTTCGCTCTCTTTGTCTGTTGAGAGAATGCTGGAGATGTGAGATCGTCAATAAACCTGAATTGAGAAATAAATTCAGCCTCTTCATTTCACGCTCTCCACAGTACCATCATTTTTGTCCAGGCCTGTTTCATGAGTTTGTTTTTTAAAATAATTCTGTTGAACCACAATTCAAAAGCATTGTCTGATATTCATTGGTTAATTTTCATAGAATTTTTATTTATTACCACTTTTGTCAGATTCAAGTTATTTTTGTGACCATTGTGGGTTTTTCTTTCATTAACACAGGGGTACCAACAATTTTGTCCATGGCTGTAAGTGGTCAACATTGTTGTGTGTTTTGTACAAAGTTACTAAACAGTATTTGAGGTATTTTGTACCATGCTGTTTTTTTGTTGTTATTGTTGTCATGTATGATGTATTTACCATAACCACACAAGTGTTGTTACGCTTTCTGTTGACTGGAACTGTTTTAAAAACTGTTTTCCACAAATTGAAATTTAATTTGAAATTTAATTTATTTGAAAAATCTGTTGTAGATGAAGTTCTGTTTTGTCTTATCTAAAAGCAAATTTAACAAGAGGTTCCTCTTTTCAAGGCTCTGCAATGGTGGCAAAAAAATGATGACATCTTCCCTCATGTATACTCTGTAAAAAGTCCTGAAATGGTCAACTTTGTAAAATTATCCACTTGCATCATTTCATTACAAGAAAATCTCTGGGATAGCCATCAAAACTATATTTAATGATTCAAAGGCTTATTTTTCCCTCCCATGATTTAGCATCACAGCAGATGATAAAAGGTTTGATTGAATAAAAATAATTTAACTGTTGGTAAATATCACGTACGAGTTGTGGGATGTTTTACGGAATTGTTTCACGCAGCCAATCCTTAGAAGGTTGTTGTATGGTCATTTCGATTGTAGAATGGCATAATTTAAATAGTGATTTGTATTGGCTTTTCTACCAGATATATCATTTTGTGTTAAGATCAAATAGGCCTGTTTGCTCAGGTCAGTGTATGTGTGTGTGTGTGTGTGTGTGTGTGAGAGAGAGAGAGAGAGAGAGAGAGAGAGAGAGAGAGAGAGAGAGAGAGAGAGAGAGAGAGAGAGAGAGAGAGAGAGAGAGAGAGAGAGAGAGAGGGGGGTAATCTCCCCTGATACAGGGCAGAAGCTTATGTTACACAAGAGCAGACCCAGTTAAAAAAGCTTTGGAGTGTGGTCTCCTTATTGAAAGCTGCATTTGCAACAGATACACAAATAAAAAGCACATGAAAAAACAAGTGAGTGAATTGGCTTTTCTGCCAGATGAATCATTTTGTGTTAAGATCAAATAGGCCTATTTGCTCAGGCCAGTGTTTGTGTGTGTGTGTGTGTGTGTGTGTGTGTGTGTGTGTGTGTGTGTGTGTGTGTGTGTGTGTGTGTGTGTGTGTGTGTGTGTGAGAGAGAGAGTGAGTGAGTGAACGAGAGGGGGTAATCCCCTCCCCCCCATACAGGGCAGAAGCTTATGTTAGATAAGAGCAGACCCTGTTAAAACAGCTTTGGAGTGTGGTCTCTTTATTGACAACTGCATTTGCGACAGATACACAAATAAAAAGCACATGAAAAAACAAGTAGCCGATTGAAGCTGAGAACACACAGACTGTAAAGTCTAAAGACTGTTTTAATATTCTCTGGAAAAATAAAGTATAACCATATGAAGTTCTGTTTTGTCTTATCTAAAAGCAAATTTAACAAGAGATTCCTCTTTTCAAGGCTCTGCAATGGTGGCAAAAAATGATGACATCTTCCCCCTGGCAAATTTTGATGTAAAGCAGCAGACGATTTGACATAAGCTTTGATATAAGTTCTGGACGGAACACTAGGGAGGGGAGTTTGAATGTTGAAAAAACTGTAGACTGATTTAAAATGTTTTCTTTTTAAATTTCCCACCCTGTACAAAAGCTCAAGTCATATGGTGTGGTAAAAAGAACACGCAGATGCACAGACCGCTAAAAAACCCTCTCCAAATTCTGGTTTAAAGTTGTCATGAGTGGTTGAAAAAAAAACACTGCTTTAAAGTTACAAAACTAATTTAACCATTGGTAACTATCATGTGCAAGTTGTGGGGTGTTTTACAAAATTGTTTCACACAGACAATCCTTAGAAGGCTGTTGTATGGTCATTTTAAAAATGCAGAAATGGCATAATTTAAATAGTGAGTTGTATTGGCTTTTCTGCCAGATGTATCATTTCGTGTTAAGATCAAATAGGCCTGTTTGCTCAGGTCAGTCTGCCTCTAAAACCCTTTTTCTGAATGTGCAGAAGATGATGTTGCAGTTTTTGTGAGAGTCTAATTTGTAGTATTGTCACCCAAACCTCTGTCTTAAATCCTGCCACGTGTGTACAGCCTTTGCCCCACAAGGACATTTAGTGTGTGCACGTGTGTTTGTGTGTCTGTGCTTTTAAAAACATTTTACAGACATTCTGACTGATGTGCTCTGAAACTCTACACTGCCACAGCAAATGTTAAAATCAACTTGAAACTACCCCGTGTGTTTGTGTGTCTGTTTTTGGCTTCTGCAAGCTGACACTGTGAGACACCCTGACTAATGTGGGTGCGTGCTTTTGTGTTCAGATCAAATAGACATCATTTGTATGTGACAAGCAAAACACAAGATGGATATTGTGGTGAGCCTGCTGCTCACTGGCTTTTTGTCAGAGTAAAGGCAAAAAAGGAGCGCCAGAGAAGGCTACAGGTGGCAAGATGAAACACTCTGGAAAAGTAGTGGAAAGTTTAGGAAGCCATAGAGCTGTATAAAGCCAAAGATGTCAAGATACAAACTAGATCACATGTGAGGGTAAGCTAATGGTTGCAAATGCTAGTTTGCTATAGTCATTAATAAATCCCCCGTACTACATTGTAATCACTGCAAGTTATTGCTATCCATCCATCCATCCATCCATCTTCTACCGCTTTTCCAGAGGTCCGGGTCACAGAGGCAGCAGTTCAAGCAGAGAAGCCCAGACTTCCCTCTCCCCAGCCACCTGCTCCAGCTCTTCAGAGAGGATACCAAAGTGTTCCCAGACCAGCTGGGAGATATAGTCTCTCCAGCGAGTCCTGGGTCTGCCCCGTGGTCTCCTCCCAGTGGGATGTGCCCAAAACACCTCAAGTGGGAGGCGTCCAGGAGGCATCCTGATCAAATGCCCATACCACTTCAACTGGCTCCTTTCAATGTGGAGGAGCAGCGGTTCTACTCTGAGCCTCTCCCAGATAACTGAGCTCCTCACCCTATCTCTGAGGGTGAGTCCAGTAATTCTACGAAGAAAGCTCATTTCATCCGCTTGTATCCACAATCTCATTCTTTTGGTCATTGCCCAAAGCTCGTGACCATAAGTGAGGGTAGGAACGTAGATTGACTGGTAAATCGACAGCTTTGCCTTAGAGCTCAGCTCCCTCTTCACCACAACAGACCGGTACAATGTCCGCATCACTGCAGATGCTGCCCCGATCCGCCTGTCAATCTCTCGCTCCATTCTCCCCTCACTCGTGAATAAGACCCCAGAATACTTAAACTCCTCCACTTGGGGCAGGAGCTTGTCCCCAACCCGGAGAGAACAATCCACCCTTTTCCGGCTGAGAACCATGGACTCGCACTTGGAGGTGCTGATTCTCATCCCAGCCGCTTCACACTCAGCAGCAAACCGTCCCAGTAAGAACTGTAGGTCATTGCTGGATGAAGCCAGCAGGACAACATCATCTGCAAACAACAGAGATGACAGCCTGTGGTCACCGAGCATGACACCCTCTGTTCCCCCGCTGCGCCTAGAAATCCTGTCCATAAAAATTATGAACAGGATCGGTGACAAAGGGCAGCCCTGGTGGAGTCTGGTGGCGACCTCAGCCCCTGTGATAGGTGAGTCGTCCCCCTCGTCCACAAACCCTGCTTCCTCTGTGGAAGGCGTATCAGTGGGATTGAGGAGATCCCCGAAGTATTCCTTCCACCGCCCGATGATATCCCCAGTCAAAGTCAGCAGCGCCCCATCTGCACCATACACAGTGTGGACAGGGAGCTGTCCACACACTGTGTATGGTGGACACAGTTATCGCTATTAGGTATTAAAATATGTATGCGGTGTGTGTGTGTGTGTGTGTGTGTTTCAGATGGCTCTCTTGTGGCAAAATTATCGCTTCAAACCGTCGGTCTGGGCATTCAACCAAGCCTTCCAGTGGTGGGATGTCACCCAGCTTCACAAACGCAGTGGTTGCAGAGCTTCAGAATGTCTGAAGAAACATTTAGCTTCCTGTGCAACAAATTGCTCTGATCTGTGTGAAAATCATGGAGAGACTGTTGAGACATCATGGGATGTACCTGCTCCAGCAGCACTCAAGCCTGTGGTGGTGGTGTGCCAAAAATTGATCACTAGGTGCCACATTATAGTTATGGGGTTATATTTAGCCATAAAATACAGGCGTGGACAAAATTGTTGGTACCCCTCTGTTAATGAAAGAAAAACCCGCAATGGTCACAGAAATAACTTGAATCTGACAAAAGTGGTAATAAATAAAAATTCTATGAAAATTAACCAATGAAAATCAGACAATGCTTTTGAATTGTGGTTCAACAGAATTATTTTAAAAACAAACTCATGAAACAGTCCTGGACAAAAATGATGGTACCCCTAGAAAAGATCGAAAATAATGTCACTATTGGGACATGTTCAACCAAGATGTGTCTTCTAATTAACATCACAGGTGTCTACAAACTTGTAATCAGTCAGTCGGCCTATTTAAAGGGTGACAAGTAGTCACTGTGCTGTTTGTTGACATGGTGTGTACCACACTAAACATGGACCAGAGGAAGCAAAGGAGAGAGTTGTGTCAGGAGATTAGAAAGAAAATTATAGACACGCATGTTAAAGGTAAAGGCTATAAGACCATCTCCAAGAAGCTTGATGTTCCTGTGACTACAGTTGCACATATTATTCAGAAATTTAAGATCCACGGGACTGTAGCCAATCTCCCTGGACGTGGCCGCAGAAGGAGATGGATAATATGAATGGTAACAAAAGAGCCCAGAACAACCTCTAAACACATTCATGGTGAACTCCAAGGTCAAGGTACATCAGTGTCAGATCACACCATCCGTCACTGTTTGAGCCAAAGTGGACTTCATGGGAGAGGACCAAGGAGGACACTACTGTTGAAAACAAATCATAAAAAATTTGTCGGCCTCCGTCGGTCTATGATGACCATGGAAGAGAATCCTAAACGTCTACTCTGCTGGAACAGCACCGCCTGTGGCTGAACAGGCCGATGCGCGAATGGCAGTCCCTGTCACACAGGTCGCACTTGTGGGTGGTCTCCGTGCTGCTGGGTCTGTGGCGGTTCTTCTTACGGGTCCTTTTTTCATCTGCTGCAGCAGTCAGTCTCTCTTCACCCGCCTTGAGCTGTCTGGTCAGGGTGCCTCTCCATTTGGAGCAGTCCGTTGCAAGGTCCTCCCAGCGCTCTGTGTTGATCTCCAGGGCCTTCATGTCTCTCTTGCAGACGTCTCTAAAGCGCAGCTGTGGGCGGCCAACGTCTCTCCTGCCAGTTGCCAGTTCTCCGTAGAGGACGTCTTTGGGGATTCTGCCATCCTCCATACGGTGAACATGGCCTAGCCAGCGGAGCCTGCACTGCTTGAGTAGAGTGAACATGGAGGGAAGGCCGGCGCGGGACAGAACTTCTGTGTGGGGCACTTTGTCCTGCCAGGATATGTCCAGGATGTGGCGAATGCAGCACAAGTGGAAGGAGTTCAGTCTCTTTTCCTGCCGGGCGTATGTTGTCCACATCTCACTCCCATAGAGCAGTGTGCTGATGACGCAGGCGTTGTACACTGACATCTTCGTCTTGACAGAGAGTTTGGGATTCTCCCACACTCGTGTGGTGAGGCGAGCGAGTGTGAAGGCTGATTTTCCAATCCTCTTGTTGATCTCTGTGTCAAGGGAGAGGTTGTTGCTGATCGTGGACCCCAGGTACGTGAACTGATTCACGACCTCCAGCTCGTAGTCGTCGATGGTGATGGTTGGTGGTGCTTCCGTGCCTTGCGCCAAGCCCGAAGTCCTTGCATGCCTGGGAGAAGCAGTCCATCAGGATCTGAAGCTCCTGCTGTGTGTGGGTTGCAACTGCAGCGTCGTCTGCGAACAGCATGTCTCTGATTAGAGCCTTGCGTACTTTGGTTCTGGCTTTCAGGCAGGCGAGGTTGAAAAGCCTGCCATCAGATCTTGTGTGCAGGTAGATTCCCTCTGTTGCTGTGCTGAAGGCATGCCTCAGGAGCATAGCAAAGAAAATCCCAAAGAGGGTTGGCGCAAGTACACAGCCCTGTTTCACTCCGCTGTGTATGTTGAATGGCTCTGAGACGTTGCCATCGTGCTGCACTATCCCCTGCATGTTGGTGTGAAACGATTTGATGAGGCTTTGCAACTTTGGTGGGCATCCTATCTTTGGCAGGATCTTGAAAAGGCCCTCTCTGCTGACCAGATCGAATGCTTTGGTGATGTTGATGAAGGCGACGTACAGGGGCATGTTCTGTTCTCTGCATTTCTCCTGGAGTTGGTGGATGGAGAACATCATGTCTACCGTCGATCGCTCAGCGCGGAAGCCACATTGAGACTCAGGGTAGACACGTTCGGCAAGCTTCTGTAGACGAACGAGAACAACTCGTGCGTAGACTTTGCCAACAATGCTGAGGAGGGAGATGCCCCTGTAGTTGTTGCAGTCACTTCTCTCCCCTTTGTTTTTGTAGAGGGTGATGATCTTGGCGTCCCTCGTGTCCTGTGGTACGGCACCTTCCTTCCAACACTGGCAGAGGACGTCATGCAATGGCAGCAGTAGGGCGGTCTTGCAGTGCTTGATCAGGTCAGGGAGTATGCCGTCGTTGCCGGGTGCCTTGCCAGCGGCCAAGCTATCAATGGCCTTGCTGAGTTCGTCGATGGTTGGCTCGGCGTCAGGTTCGTCCATGGATGGCAGGCAGTCGATGGCATCAAGGGCTGATGGTGTCACGGTGTTCTGTCTGGAGTAGAGGTCGGAGTAGTGTTCCACCCATCTCTCCATCTGCTTGTTCTTTTCTGTGATCATCTCCCGAGTGGAGGATTTGAGGGGGGCTGTCTTGCTCTGAGCCGGACCAAGTGCTTTCTTGATGCCATCGTACATACCACGGATGTTCCCTGTTATGGCAGCGGTTTGAATGTCTTGGATGAGCGGAGTCCAGTACTCGTTGGCACAGCGCCGAGCAGTCTGCTGAACTTTGCTTCTCGCAGCCCTGAGAATCTGGAGATTCTTCTCGTTTGGGTACTTCTTGTACTCAGCAAGTGCTGAGCGCTTGGCTTCGATGACGGGGGTCATCTCGGTCAACTTGGCATCAAACCAGTCCTGTGACTTCGAGGTCTTCCTCCCAAAGGTAGCCAAGGCTGTGCGGTGGATGGTGTTTCGCAGCTCTTCTGCTTTGCAGATTCTCCTTCTTGTGGTACACCAAGTTCCTTCTCAAAGGTGGAGGCCAACTGCTCAACAAGTTCTGGTTGAGCCATCTTGCTGGTGTCAATCCATGCCTTTCCAGGCTGTCTAGCACGATGGAATTTCTTCAGCTGCAGCTTGACCTTGCAACACACCAATGAATGGTATGTGTCGCAATCTGCACTCTGGAACGAACGGGTGATTAGCACGTTCTTCAGTGAGGTGCGCCTGGTCAGGATCAAGTCCAGCTGGTGCCAGTGCTTTGAGCGCGGATGTTGCCAGGAAACCTTGTGTTGGGGCTTGGTCTTGAAGAACGAGTTTGTGATGCACAGATCGTGATATGTGCAGAACTCGAGCAGCCGCTGTCCGTTGTCGTTCATTCTGCCCACGCCAAAAGGTCCAAGACAGGAGGGCCAGGAATCGTGGTCAGCACCCACTCTGGCATTGAAGTCTCGAATGAGTTGTTCAGAGTTGGGGATGATCCTGACAGTTGTTGCGAGATTCTCGTAGAACTCGTCTTTTGCCTCTGGTGTGGCTGTCAGTGTTGGGGCATACACACTGACGAGGGTGACTGGGCCTTGAGTGGTGTTCAGGCGGAGGGTGAGGAGTCGTGCAGAGCCAGTGCTGCCCGGTTCCACCATCTTCATCAAGGTGTTCTTCACTGCGAAGCCCACTCCGTGTTCCCTGTGTTCGTCACTGCCCTTTCCCTGCCAGTAGAACGTGTAGTCCTTCTCTCTCAGTGTGCCTGCGTCAGCCAACCGTGTTTCCTGGAGAGTGGCGATATCCACTCCCAGTCTCTTCAGCTCATTATAGCTGAAGACAAATGGTATTCTAGAGAGAAATGTGCTGCCCAGTGTCAAGACAGGTCATGGGTTTTGCAACAGGATAATGACCCAAAACGCACAACTAAAAACACCCAAGAATGGCTAAGAGCAAAACATTGGACTATTCTATAGTGGCCTTCTATGAGCCCTGATCTAAATCCTATTGAACGTCTGTGGAAGGAGCTGAAACATGCCGTCTGGAGAAGGCACCCTTCAAACCTGAGACAACTGGAGCAGTTTGCTCATGAGGAGTGGGCCAAAATACCTGCTGAGAGGTGCAGAAGTCTCAATGACAGTTACAGAAATTGTTTGATTGCAGTGATTGCCTCAAAAGGTTGTGCAACAAAATATTAAGTTAAGGGTACCATCATTTTTGTCCAGGCCTGTTTCATGAGTTTGTTTTTTAAAATAATTCTGTTGAACCACAATTCAAAAGCATTGTCTGATTTTCATTGGTTAATTTTCATAGAATTTTTATTTATTACCACTTTTGTCAGATTCAAGTTATTTTTGTGACCATTGTGGGTTTTTCTTTCATTAACAGAGGGGTACCAACAATTTTGTCCACGTCTGTATATATTTCTACAGGTAAACAGTACTGAGCTAGGTATAATAAAATATATTTAACAATTATGATGCATTTTGAACCCAAAACAAACTTGATCTAGGATTAAAAGCAATTAAAATAATGCAGTCACAAGATTAGTCGCAAGTGAAAGTCGCAAGTGAAAGCAAGATGGCGACCGGGATGGTCATACTTTTTCAGCGCTGAGACAAAGTCGCTGATTTCTTCCCATTAAAAATACCAACCCAACAGCGATCGGCGCTCGCGACGGACACCCACGGGCTGAATTTCCACCCCCGTCAGAATCCCGTCGGAATGCCCCTTTAATCGGATAGAACTGCTGCGCTCTATCTGAAGCTTTTGCCAAGCTAACGCTGGCTAGCTTAACACTAGCCCCTGTGCGTCACCTAACTCCGACACGAACCGGCTCAGTCCCCGGTGAGGGCTTACCGGAGGAACCAACCGAGGCGGCTCAGTCCCCGGTGAGGGCTTACCGGACAAACCAACCGAGGCGGCGATTGGGAGCTCGGGCGCGGCGTTGGTGAGAGACGGGGGCCACCTGAATCCAGCAGGACAGTGGCCTGAGTCGGAGCCCAATTGCGAGGCCCAGCCGAGGAACTACCAGACTGATGGCGGTCGGTGACGGGGCCTAGCGGAGGAGCCACCCAGCCAGACGGCAGCGAGCGACGGTAATCGGCCACCGATCGGCGGTGGTGATCGGTGGATTTCAGCTGCGCCGGCGGTGTGCGGCATAACTGGCGGTGACGGGGCCCAGCGGAGGAGCCACCCAGCCAGACGGCGACGAGTGGCGGTGATCGGTGGATTTCGGCTACGCCGGCGGTGTGCCATTCGGTGTGCCCGGCGGATTCTCTGTTTATTTCTATCCACAGGTCAGTAAAATGCCACCCAAAAAAGAGGAAATGAAAGAAATTAAAAAATCTCTGAACTTTGTGTTAGAAGAATTGGCCAAAATGACTAGCCAGCAGGACAAAATAATAGGCCTGATAGAAGAGGTACAAGCCCTACATTCAATAATAAAAGAAAAAGACAAAAAAATTATGGACCTGGAGCAACACGGGCGTCTTTTGGAGCAACGCGTCGAGGATCTTGAACAAGGTTCTCGCATTGATGACCTAGTTATAAGTGGACTAGACATCAGATATCAGTCATACGCCCATGCCACAACAGGACTGAGTGGTGAACATGCTTCCATAAGTGAATCAATGTCCTTAGAAAACCAAGTGCTTCAGTTTCTTAATGATAGAGACATTAAGGTAGAAGCCAATGCAATCTCAGCCTGTTATGCTTTACCGAAGAAAGATAACAAAACAAAGAAATCAATTGTGATGCGCTTTGTGAACAGGAGGGTGAAAAATGACATACTGAGGCAGGCCAAAAAACTACAGGGAACTCAAGTTTACCTAAATGAACACCTGACAAAAAAAAAAACGCTGAATTAGCACGGCAGGCACGAATTCTAAAAAAACAAAATAAGATACAGACAACCTGGACAAGAAATTGTAGAATTTGGATTAAACTAAATGGAACACCTGAGCAAGCAAGGAGTATAATGATCAGAGATGCTACTGACTTAGATAAATACAGATGAACACTGACTATGAAACACAGAGTGAGGAAACTCAAACTCTAAAAATATGCCACTATGCTGAACATAAACCACAAGAGATGGAGAATGATATTGATCCTGATAACCACTTTTTCAATAATATTCATAACCACTGTGAATATTACACTGAAAAGCAATTCAAAAGTCAAGTGCAATTAGATGGTAAACTGTCAATAATACACTTCAATAGCAGAAGTCTTAACAAAAACTTCTCACAGATTCAGGACTATTTAAAACAGCTAGACAGAAAATTCACAGCTATTGCAGTCTCCGAAACCTGGCTTAATGAAGATCAGGCTCCCCTGATGGCAATAGAGGGATATCAGATGTTTAACATTAACAGATCTCAAAAAAAGGGTGGTGGTGTTGCACTGTATATTGATGACCTATATAGATGTAAGCTTGTAAATGAAACGTCCTCAGCACTACCAGGGATTTTGGAATGTGTTACTGTTGAGATTGACCTAGACAAAACAAAAAATCTTATCATAAGCTGCATATATAGAACGCCGGGAACTTGCATTGAGACATTCAGAGATAAATTAGTCGAGCTGTACAATAATATTACTAGTAAGAAAATGGTAGCAATTTGTGGAGATTTCAATATTGATCTACTTAATCCACATCAACAAAATGTAGTTACAGAGTTCATGAACTCTATGTACAGCATGAGTCTATATCCCACAATAACACATCCCAGTAGAATCACAGTTCACTCTGCTACACTTATTGACAACCTGTTTGTCAATGTTCTCGATAAGAAAATAGAAAGTGGATTATTGATAAATGATATAAGCGACCACTTGCCAACCTTTGCACTTATCCATGGCCACACGGGGCCCAACCCAGAAAAAATCTCAAAATCGTTCAGACACAAATCACCAAATGCAATCAGTTCTTTTAAAGAGGATTTGCTGAAGCAAGACTGGACAGAAGTCTATGTATCAGATGTAAATGAAGCCTATGACACATTTATAAACATTGTAACCACTCTTTATGAAAAAAACTGCCCATTAGTTAAAAAAAAGCTTAAACACAAATTTGCTGACAAACCATGGTTAACCAAAGGACTACAAAAGGCGTGTAAAAAGAAAAATTTATTATATAAAGCTTTCATAAAGAAAAGGACAAAAGAAACAGAGCAACGGTATAAAACATACAAAAATAAGTTAACATATACTATAATAAGATGTAGTAAAAGAGACTATTACAGTAAAGAACTGGAAAAAAACAAAGACAATATTAAAAATACATGAACAATAATCAACAGTATCCTTGGAAATAAAAGCAGAAATACTAGCTACCCAACTAATATTCCAAAAAATAATAAAACGACTCCGAGTGTGAATATAGCTTCACCTGCAGATGAATTTAATAATTTTTTTGTTAACACTGGACCTAAACTGGCCCGAGAAATACCCACTACGGTGCCTACAGGTGATTCAATATGCAATAACACTGCTGTAAAAGACACCATCTTCATAAAGAACACAGACGAAAGAGAGGTCATTGAAATTGTTAAATCGTTCAAAAGTAAAACATCTACTGACTGCGATGGTACTGACATGCTACTAGTCAAAACTGTTATCGAATGCATAGTAAAACCACTGATGTATATCTGCAACCTGTCTCTCCAATCAGGTATATTTCCCAATGCAATGAAAATAGCTAAAGTAATTCCGATTCACAAGACAGGTGACAGAGGGGAACTCTCAAACTATAGACCAATTTCACTATTACCGCAATTTTCCAAGATACTTGAAAAAATATTCTATGAGAGAATTGACAACTTCATACTGAAGAATGATTTATTGTGTGAGCAGCAATATGGGTTCAGACACAAAAGGACAACAGCACATGCCTTAATGAAATTTACAGAAAAAATATCAACAGCCATTGAAAATAAAGAGTATTCAGTTGGAGTATTCCTGGATCTTAAAAAAGCATTTGATACAGTAGATCACAATCTATTATTAAAGAAACTACAAAATTGTGGTATTAGAGGGGTAGCACTGTCCTGGTTAAGCAGTTACTTAAAGAATAGATATCAGTATGCATGTGTTAGCAACAAAAACTCAGAGTTACTGAAGGTCACCTGTGGAGTCCCACAGGGTTCAGTTTTGGGACCATTGTTATTCAATATGTATATAAACGATATATGTAAAGTTTCAGAAAAAATGGACTTAATATTGTTTGCTGATGACACTAATCTGCTATGCAGTGGAAACAATTTGGAACAACTTCTGGATACACTCGGAAAGGAATTAGGAAAGCTTAAACTGTGGTTTGATTCAAACAAATTAACGCTCAATTTAAGCAAGACAAAATTTATAGTCTTTAACAACCATCACAACTACCCTGTACCCAAACTCAGTGTAAATGGTGTAGAGATTGAAAGGGTATCCGAAACTAAATTCCTTGGAGTAATAATTGATAACAAACTGTGTTGGAAGCCACATATTAATTATATTAAAGGTAAAGTATCCAAATCAATTGCAATATTACACAGAGTGAAAAATTTGCTGAATCAACCCACACTATACACCTTGTATCATTCATTAATACTCCCATACATGACATATTGTAATGAAGTATGGGGAAATACATATAAAACAAACATATATCCACTCTTTATGCTTCAAAAGAGAGCTATTAGAATAATCAACAAAGCAGCTTACAGGGAACCAACAAACTCACTTTTTCTTAAACAAAAAACTCTCAAGTTGAAAGATCAGATTGACTTTAAAACCGCAATAATAATGTTCAAAGTGAAGAATCTATCACTGCCCGCAAATATCCAAAAGTTGTTCCAAACAAGGGAGAAACGATATCACTTCAGAGGAACATGTATATTTCAAAAGCCTACAGTGAGAACAACCACCAAGCAACACTGTATTTCAGTGCAAGGAGTCAGATTATGGAACGATTTTGGACCTGAATTAAAATCATGTACAACGCTTGGACAATTTAAACAAAAACTAAAGGAAGAAATACTCCAAACATATTTACAAGACGACATGTAAACTCACATAAGGATTGACATTTCCAGCCTGTGTTGTGTTGTAGCTTAGTTTTTCTTTTTTTCTTTTTTTCTCTGTGACACTATGTCTTAGATTTGTTTTTGAATAGTAACCGCTTCACTTAGACTAGCTCAGTTTTCTTTTTTCTCTCAGTCACATTTTGTCTTAGCCTTGTTTTAAATTGTAATCGCTCTTGTCTTGTTTTCTCTTTTTCTCCTTTGAATTCTTGGATGGAATATGGATGGGCAATATAAGCTGCGGCTTCAGCCATCACCCATTTCGGATAACTCACGTGGAATTGTATAGTAGAAGGAGTCTTTGTCTAATTTGACCTTGTTTTATATTATACAGTTTCTTTTAACCTGTAATGTACTATCCTATCCGAAATAAATAAATTCATTCATTCATTCATTACATGGAAAATACATGAATTTACTGGATATATACATGTAGATACTGTATAAATATATATTCTAAGCGTGAATAATGTACTATGTACTCCTTTTGTATTGCACTAGGAATTTTGACAAACGTTTGTGCCTTTTGCAGATACACTACCGTTCAAAACTTTGGGGTCACTTAGAAATTTCCTTATTTTTGAAAGAAAAGCACTTTTTTCAATGAAGATAACTTTAAACTAATCAGAAATACACTCTATACATTGCTAATGTGGTAAATGACTATTCTAGCTGCAAATGTCTGGTTTTTGGTGCAATATCTACATAGGTGTATAGAGGCCCATTTCCAGCAACTATCACTCCAGTGTTCTAATGGTACATTGTTTTTGCTCATTGTGTCAGAAGGCTAATGGATGATTAGAAAACCCTTGTGCAATCATGTTAGGTCTGCAATGCTGTAATTGCTGCAAATGGAGGATTCTTTGATGAAAGCAAAGTTTGAAGGAAAAAATTATTATTTCAAATACAAATCATTATTTCTAACCTTGTCAATGTCTTGACTATATTTTCTATTCATTTTACAACTCATGGTGGTAAACAAGTGTGACTTTTCATGGAAAACACAAAATAATTGTCTGGGTGACCCCAAACTTTTGAACGGTAGTGTATGTCTCCACTTTTTTTTATGTTTCATTTGTGAAGGTTACCAAGATTTAGTGACATAAATTAAATAAACAGATGCACTAGACAGATGTACTTTATTGCTAAAAGACTGGAAAAGCTACCTAAGAATAATCCAGCAGTTTGAGAAATCACTTTTGGTTTGGTGTAAGTCTGTCAACAGAATTATGAACCATAAAATAGTTTGTGGTAAAACATGTTAAAGCCCATTAAACCCTAACTCATTATTAGGAAATACAGATACTAATATGGCACAAAATTCCTACTGGTACTATCACTAAAGTGTGCAGTGTCTTCTGCACTGGCACATCCAACAACACAGTACAGTATTCAGTAAATAAAATAATTGTTTTTGGTTACTTTTCTTAAAAATGAGTCATTATTTTCAACGTCACTGATAAATGATTTGTACTGTTGACTCTTTTCCCACCAATGTCTTAACAGATCAAATAGAAAATCATGATGCAAACACATAAGTCACTAAATTGTTTATTGCAATCAGCAGCAAAATCCTGATTATTTAGAATGTGCAAAATTCAAACTCAAAACTGTAAAAAAAAAAAAAAAAACTTGGAATGGGTCACACACACCAACCACTCATCGCCTTCACAAGGTTGTTCAGCACACCAAGGAATGCTTGATTGAAGGCAGCATTCTGAGCCATCTCCTCCCTTCGCAAGGTAGTTTCATGCTCTTTTGCCCCACTGAGAAGCAACTGGATGTGCCGCTCACACTGGTCCCAGTTCAGCAGATCTTCAGCCTGCATCTCTGTAAAAAGTGTTGTAAGGTCCGGTTTGGGGTGAATCATTTTCCTCTTGCTTAAAAGAAAGACAGAAATGGGTTTTGGTTAATCAAAGCTAATTTAAAACATATTTGGGAAATACACTTGTTGCTAAAAGCCAGTGGCAGAATGTGACAAAAAAGTGCTTCATTGTTGTATTTAAGCACAATTTTCATGTAGCTGTGCTTCAGTAAAGTAGATTTTACAAGGGCTGGGTTACATTTAAAATCATTTGTTTTTACTGTGGCCTCAGTAATCAGAATGAGTTAATACATTCAGTTGAATGGAATCTAGTACTTTAACTCTTATACTTCAAGTATATTCGAAAGAGAGTTCTTTAATATTTTAACTTAAATGGAAATTGTAGTACTTTAGTTTTGGCACTTTATCTGTACTTTAACTTAAAAAGCAAAGAATTTGAGTACTTCCTCCACCACTGCTAAAAACAATGGGGTGTGAAACTTGTTTCTTACCAGTCATAACACGTTGCTGTGTCGTGCTAGACGTTGCCGGTATTGGAGCTGGTACCGGTATCAAAGAAGATGCTGGTAGAACTCTAGAAAGAAAATACACGCAACATAAATACATGCACAGCACGAAAGTGCAACACGTAAAAAACAACTTTTTAACCAGGATTAAAACTAGTTTATTTCATCAGATGTTGACACAAGCGCAAAATACAAGCAGAGCACGGAGTTAGCATTGATGGCTAACTAGCTACCTCATTGTCTGCATACAGGAGACAACGGTGTTGTTTGTTTAAAGTGAGCTTGCCACCACTGGGATAAATAACATAAAAGATGCATAATATCACATCACTCACCATCCTCTATCACAGTTTTCAACAATGATGATGCTGTGGTCGGGTCGACGCCACTGCCTCCTGTCTGCCTTCACGGGTCGGTGGCCAGGAATTCATTTCAGGTTGCTCCATCTAGCTCCCCCTGGATTTCTTTAATCAGCTACCAAACACAGAAAAGTCTGCACCGTGTCGTTGGACCACAGTGTTGATTTGTGTGTAGCCGTTTATCTTGTTGATTACACTCACTCACGCTTGCTGTCGGTGATTTGACTGTTCCATTGTCACGCTCACGTTTAACCTTTTGTGTTGCCGTCCAAAATGGCGAAGTAAACAAAATACACGTGACCTGTGTGACGTCAGTGCAACCCCTCTATAGTTTTATAGTATTCGTTATAAACATACATTTTTTATTATGTGTTGTGGAAATGTGAAAATGACGAGGCAGAGTTTATCTCTCGAGTCAGTTTTATTCACATCTTCCAACATCACGAAGCAGAATAAAAGAGAGCGACAAAGGGAACTCTCGTCCTTAAATACCAGGACCCTTACAGTTAACAGGTCACATGTCTCACAAAACCATTGCATTATAAAGACAGCAACAATGCATCCTCTCTGCATGATATCACACCACTATCTACAATGCATCCCCTCATTAATCCCTTAATTATATCCCACAGTCTCAAGCTTTGCATACCAAAGCTAACTCTCCTGCAGCTTCCTGTAATAACCACAGAAGCTCTGCCCTTGCTCTGGTCTAAAATGTGAGTCCAAAAGCAGGTCACAAATGTGTGTCCCTACACAAAGCCCCCCCAGCATTTTAGAACAAACAAGGGAAAAACAACATGCGTGCCGTGATAGTATCAATACACATTAGTCCACCAGCTGTCTGGGCTTCCGTCTCCTGCCGTATCTGCTGTAGCTGGGGTTGGACGTCTCGGGGTGGGAACCTTTTGTCAGCACCTGTGGGGGTTCTGGGGAAACATTACTCTGTGAAGCCCTCCGCGGGGGTCTGCCTTGCCGCGGGGCCCTCACCAACAGCACTTGCTCATCTGCCACCACAAAAGCGGGTTTGAGTCTGTTTATGCCAACTTTCTCTTCCCTACCCCCCAAATCTAGCAAAAACTGCTTGTCCCCTGTTTCCAGCACTCTGAAGGGTCCGTCATAAGGCGGTCGCAGCTGGGTTCGGTGCGCATCGTGTCTGACAAAAACAAACTCTGCGTTCCTCAAAGTTTTAGGCACAAAAACGCGCAGAAAACTGTGGTGCGCAGGGCCAGACAGTGTGTTTGATTCTATGTCACTCCGCAACAGCTGAGATGGGGAGGTGTCTGGCGCAGGGTTATCTGGGAGAAACTCCCCAGGGAGCCGGAGTGGCTGCGCAAACACGAGCTCTGCTGGGGAGGCTTCTAAGTCCTCTTTAGGCGCAGAACGCAACCCCAACAACACCCACGATAACTTGTCTACCCAATTTGCACCTGTCAGTGACGCCCTGAGAGCTGCTTTCAATGACCTATGAAAATGTTCGCATAACCCATTAGCCTCAGGATTGTACGCGGTTGTGCGGTGAATTGTGACACCCAGGCTGCGGGCCATTGTCGACCAAAGCTCGGAAACAAATTAAGGGGCCTCTGTCGGACGTAACAGCCGATGGAACGCCCAAGCTGTTAAAAACGTGCGCGCAACCTCCTCGGCCGTGGTTGATGCCAGCGGGACCACTTCAGGCCAGCGCGTGGTGCGGTCCACCATTGTAAGAAGGTGTGTGCACCCTTGTGACAGCGGGAGGGGGCCCACGAGGTCCACATGAACGTGGTCGAACCTCTTGGCCGGAATGTGAAACGGCTCCAAAGGAGCTCTCGTGTGCCTGTGTACTTTGGCTCGTTGACACGCCGTGCAGGCTGCTGCCCACTCTTTAACTTGCTTGCGGAGGCTCGGCCACACAAATTTTTCTCCTCCCATTTTGACCGAAGCGCTCACTCCCGGGCGCGCCAAAGAATGAATCGAGTCAAAAACGCGGCGGCGCCACGCAGCTGGTACTACTGGTCGCGGCCAACCCGTGAAGACATCGCAGATTGGGGGGGGGCATACCGTCATGCAGCACCCCGTTCTCCAGCCTTAACCCTGTTGGTCCAGATTGGTCACTAAACAAGTGTGACTTTTCATGGAAAACACAAAATAATTGTCTGGGTGACCCCAAACTTTTGAACGGTAGTGTATGTCTCCACTTTTTTTTATGTTTCATTTGTGAAGGTTACCAAGATTTAGTGACATAAATTAAATAAACAGATGCACTAGACAGATGTACTTTATTGCTAAAAGACTGGAAAAGCTACCTAAGAATAATCCAGCAGTTTGAGAAATCACTTTTGGTTTGGTGTAAGTCTGTCAACAGAATTATGAACCATAAAATAGTTTGTGGTAAAACATGTTAAAGCCCATTAAACCCTAACTCATTATTAGGAAATACAGATACTAATATGGCACAAAATTCCTACTGGTACTATCACTAAAGTGTGCAGTGTCTTCTGCACTGGCACACCCAACAACACAGTACAGTATTCAGTAAATAAAATAATTGTTTTTGGTTACTTTTCTTAAAAATGAGTCATTATTTTCAACGTCACTGATAAATGATTTGTACTGTTGACTCTTTTCCCACCAATGTCTTAACAGATCAAATAGAAAATCATGATGCAAACACATAAGTCACTAAATTGTTTATTGCAATCAGCAGCAAAATCCTGATTATTTAGAATGTGCAAAATTCAAACTCAAAACTGTAAAAAAAAAAAAAAAAACTTGGAATGGGTCACACACACCAACCACTCATCGCCTTCACAAGGTTGTTCAGCACACCAAGGAATGCTTGATTGAAGGCAGCATTCTGAGCCATCTCCTCCCTTCGCAAGGTAGTTTCATGCTCTTTTGCCCCACTGAGAAGCAACTGGATGTGCCGCTCACACTGGTCCCAGTTCAGCAGATCTTCAGCCTGCATCTCTGTAAAAAGTGTTGTAAGGTCCGGTTTGGGGTGAATCATTTTCCTCTTGCTTAAAAGAAAGACAGAAATGGGTTTTGGTTAATCAAAGCTAATTTAAAACATATTTGGGAAATACACTTGTTGCTAAAAGCCAGTGGCAGAATGTGACAAAAAAGTGCTTCATTGTTGTATTTAAGCACAATTTTCATGTAGCTGTGCTTCAGTAAAGTAGATTTTACAAGGGCTGGGTTACATTTAAAATCATTTGTTTTTACTGTGGCCTCAGTAATCAGAATGAGTTAATACATTCAGTTGAATGGAATCTAGTACTTTAACTCTTATACTTCAAGTATATTCGAAAGAGAGTTCTTTAATATTTTAACTTAAATGGAAATTGTAGTACTTTAGTTTTGGCACTTTATCTGTACTTTAACTTAAAAAGCAAAGAATTTGAGTACTTCCTCCACCACTGCTAAAAACAATGGGGTGTGAAACTTGTTTCTTACCAGTCATAACACGTTGCTGTGTCGTGCTAGACGTTGCCGGTATTGGAGCTGGTACCGGTATCAAAGAAGATGCTGGTAGAACTCTAGAAAGAAAATACACGCAACATAAATACATGCACAGCACGAAAGTGCAACACGTAAAAAACAACTTTTTAACCAGGATTAAAACTAGTTTATTTCATCAGATGTTGACACAAGCGCAAAATACAAGCAGAGCACGGAGTTAGCATTGATGGCTAACTAGCTACCTCATTGTCTGCATACAGGAGACAACGGTGTTGTTTGTTTAAAGTGAGCTTGCCACCACTGGGATAAATAACATAAAAGATGCATAATATCACATCACTCACCATCCTCTATCACAGTTTTCAACAATGATGATGCTGTGGTCGGGTCGACGCCACTGCCTCCTGTCTGCCTTCACGGGTCGGTGGCCAGGAATTCATTTCAGGTTGCTCCATCTAGCTCCCCCTGGATTTCTTTAATCAGCTACCAAACACAGAAAAGTCTGCACCGTGTCGTTGGACCACAGTGTTGATTTGTGTGTAGCCGTTTATCTTGTTGATTACACTCACTCACGCTTGCTGTCGGTGATTTGACTGTTCCATTGTCACGCTCACGTTTAACCTTTTGTGTTGCCGTCCAAAATGGCGAAGTAAACAAAATACACGTGACCTGTGTGACGTCAGTGCAACCCCTCTATAGTTTTATAGTATTCGTTATAAACATACATTTTTTATTATGTGTTGTGGAAATGTGAAAATGACGAGGCAGAGTTTATCTCTCGAGTCAGTTTTATTCACATCTTCCAACATCACGAAGCAGAATAAAAGAGAGCGACAAAGGGAACTCTCGTCCTTAAATACCAGGACCCTTACAGTTAACAGGTCACATGTCTCACAAAACCATTGCATTATAAAGACAGCAACAATGCATCCTCTCTGCATGATATCACACCACTATCTACAATGCATCCCCTCATTAATCCCTTAATTATATCCCACAGTCTCAAGCTTTGCATACCAAAGCTAACTCTCCTGCAGCTTCCTGTAATAACCACAGAAGCTCTGCCCTTGCTCTGGTCTAAAATGTGAGTCCAAAAGCAGGTCACAAATGTGTGTCCCTACACAAAGCCCCCCCAGCATTTTAGAACAAACAAGGGAAAAACAACATGCGTGCCGTGATAGTATCAATACACATTAGTCCACCAGCTGTCTGGGCTTCCGTCTCCTGCCGTATCTGCTGTAGCTGGGGTTGGACGTCTCGGGGTGGGAACCTTTTGTCAGCACCTGTGGGGGTTCTGGGGAAACATTACTCTGTGAAGCCCTCCGCGGGGGTCTGCCTTGCCGCGGGGCCCTCACCAACAGCACTTGCTCATCTGCCACCACAAAAGCGGGTTTGAGTCTGTTTATGCCAACTTTCTCTTCCCTACCCCCCAAATCTAGCAAAAACTGCTTGTCCCCTGTTTCCAGCACTCTGAAGGGTCTGTCATAAGGCGGTCGCAGCTGGGTTCGGTGCGCATCGTGTCTGACAAAAACAAACTCTGCGTTCCTCAAAGTTTTAGGCACAAAAACGCGCAGAAAACTGTGGTGCGCAGGGCCAGACAGTGTGTTTGATTCTATGTCACTCCGCAACAGCTGAGATGGGGAGGTGTCTGGCGCAGGGTTATCTGGGAGAAACTCCCCAGGGAGCCGGAGTGGCTGCGCAAACACGAGCTCTGCTGGGGAGGCTTCTAAGTCCTCTTTAGGCGCAGAACGCAACCCCAACAACACCCACGATAACTTGTCTACCCAATTTGCACCTGTCAGTGACGCCCTGAGAGCTGCTTTCAATGACCTATGAAAATGTTCGCATAACCCATTAGCCTCAGGATTGTACGCGGTTGTGCGGTGAATTGTGACACCCAGGCTGCGGGCCATTGTCGACCAAAGCTCGGAAACAAATTAAGGGGCCTCTGTCGGACGTAACAGCCGATGGAACGCCCAAGCTGTTAAAAACGTGCGCGCAACCTCCTCGGCCGTGGTTGATGCCAGCGGGACCACTTCAGGCCAGCGCGTGGTGCGGTCCACCATTGTAAGAAGGTGTGTGCACCCTTGTGACAGCGGGAGGGGGCCCACGAGGTCCACATGAACGTGGTCGAACCTCTTGGCCGGAATGTGAAACGGCTCCAAAGGAGCTCTCGTGTGCCTGTGTACTTTGGCTCGTTGACACGCCATGCAGGCTGCTGCCCACTCTTTAACTTGCTTGCGGAGGCTCGGCCACACAAATTTTTCTCCTCCCATTTTGACCGAAGCGCTCACTCCCGGGCGCGCCAAAGAATGAATCGAGTCAAAAACGCGGCGGCGCCACGCAGCTGGTACTACTGGTCGCGGCCGACCCGTGAAGACATCGCAGATTGGGGGGGGGGCATACCATCATGCAGCACCCCGTTCTCCAGCCTTAACCCTGTTGGTCCAGACTGGAGCGTGCGCACGTCCGCGTCACTACCCTGCTCTGCGGCCATGGCTGCGTAATCTATTCCCACACTGACTGGGGCCGCTACGGCACGCGAGAGGCAGTCTGCAACTACATTGAGTTTGCCCGCCACATGCTGGATATCAGTGGTAAACTCTATCGCGGCCAGCTGTCTCTGCTGCCGGCCTGACCACGGTTCGGAAACCTTGGCCATCGCGAATGTGAGCGGTTTGTGGTCAACGAACGCGGTGAAAGAGCGTCCCTCCAGCCAGAATTGAAAGTGGCGAATGGCCAAATGGAGAGCGAGCAGCTCCCTGTCGAACGCGCTGTATTTACGTTCGCTATCGCGCAAGGTCCTGCTGAAAAAAGCGAGGGGCTGCCAAACCCCGGCTACATGTTGCTCCACGACCGCCCCTATGGCCACCTCTGAAGTGTCAGTGGTGAGCGCTATGCGGGCAGTTGGGTCTGGGTGTGCCAACAATGCAGCCCTTGCCAAAGCTGCTTTCACCTCCGAGAACGCTTGGTCCCGCTCCGGGGACCACTCGACCTTATCCGCGGGTTTCTTTTTTTTGAGCGCAGCATACAGCGGCTGCATGAGTTGCGCCGCGCGGGGGAGAAAACGATTATAAAAATTTACCATTCCCAAAAACTCCTGCAACGCCCTGACTGTCTGTGGCCGGGGAAAATCTGCCACCGCATGCACTTTATCAGGAAGCAGAACTGCTCCTTCGGGGGAGACGCGGTGTCCTAAAAAATCGATCTGCGCCACCCCGAACTGACACTTCGCTGGGTTGATTATTAACCTGTGATCTCCCAACCTTCGGAAAACTGTGGCCAGGTGTTTTTCGTGTTCATCTTCGGACGCGCTGGCTACTAAAATATCGTCCAAGTAGACGAACACGAAAGGGAGATCGCGAAGCACCGCGTCCATCATGCGATGGAACGTCTGAGCCGCCCCTTTAAGTCTGAATGGCATGCGTAAAAACTCGAAGAGACCAAACGGAGTTATTACCGCTGTTTTGGTTATGTCTTCAGCGCGCACTGGGACTTGGTGGTAACCGCGGACCAAGTCTATTTTAGAAAAAACGCGTGCCCCTGCCAAATGAACGGAAAAATCTTGGATATGCGGGATTGGGTAGCGGTCATGAGCTGTAGCGTTGTTTAACCTGCGGAAATCCCCGCAAGGTCGCCATGATCCGTCGGCTTTCGGGACCATGTGCAGCGGGGAAGCCCACGGACTGTTTGAACGTCTGATAATGCCCAGCCTCTCCAGGTTGGCGAATTCCTCGCGCGCTATGGCTAGTTTAGCTGCGTCCAAGCGCCGAGCTTTTGCAAAAACGGGCGGTCTGGTAGTGGTAATAAAATGCTCCACCCCGTGCTTAGCAACTGTTGCCGAAAAAGTGGGGACCGTGAGTGCTGGGAACTGAGTGAGCAGTGTGTGGAACTTACCACTTGCAGCTGTGACGTTGGCTTGTGCTGTAGGCGGGACCACTCACGCTGTGCAGGGGATAGAATCAAAAGAAAGTGCATTAACCAAGCGCCTGTTAGCGAGATCAACCAACAAACCATGTGAGCACAGAAAATCAGCCCCCAACATATTGAAATTTACTGCTGCTACAACAAAAGTCCACTCAAATGTATGGCCGTGTAGAGACAGAAGCAGAGTCTTCTCACTGAAGGTCTTAATCTCCGAGCCGTTTGCTGCTGACACCCGGGGACCTCCGGAACCAGCTAGTCTGTCCGCGTAGGAAGGCATGATGAAACTCAACTGGGAGCCTGTGTCGACGAGGAACTGCCTCCCTGAGCGTGCGTCCGATAAGTAGAGCAGCTTGTTCTCCTCCCCGAGGGCCGCGGCTGCTACCGACCCCTGGTCTTGGCATTTCCCGAACGCCCGAACTGGCACGGTGGTACACATTTGCATGCCCTCTCTGCGAAGTGGCGATGGTAGAAACAAAGGACGTCCGATCCGCGTTCCCTGGCCCCTGCCGCCGCCGTCGTCGGTGCGTCTGGTACCGCTGCCTCTGGCCTCCTGTCGTCTCCGGTCGCCGCGCTGAGTTCTGCTGCAGCGGCCGCGGCTGCGTGCCGCTTGGTGGCGTTGACAATCCACTGCGCTTCTCGACCCAGCGCGCGGTAGTCCCATTGGGCCAACAGTGGCGAACTGGCCAGGGTCGCTCTCACTGCTGATGGTATAGTCCTGAGGAAGAGGTGGGTGAAAATGAAGTGATCATCGTCAGAGTCTTTCAACCTCAACAACTTCTCCATCAGGTTCGCGGGCATGTCATTTTCCGACTCCGTCAGCCCCAGGAGCCTCTCTGCTCGCTCTTCCGCCAAGGGGGTGAATTGCTGGATGAGTGCAGCCTTCAGCGTGCCGTATTTGTCGTTGTCCGGCGGCTGGTCGATCAGGCTCTCCACATGCTGGGCCGTGTTGCTGTCCAGCTTTGCGACTACATGGTAGAATCTTGTGGCATCTACCGATATCCCCCGGAGGTTGAACTGCGCCTCAACCGCGTTGAACCAGGAGCGTGGATTGTTCTGCCAGAAGTCCGGTAGCTGGACTGTAGCGGCATTCGCTTGGCTGAGGGCTCCTGACGAGGCTGGCCTGGGGGAATTTTCCTCATGCATGATACGTCTTGGGGTCACCAGTGTGGAAATGTGAAAATGACGAGGCAGAGTTTATCTCTCGAGTCAGTTTTATTCACATCTTCCAACATCACAAAGCAGAATAAAAGAGAGCGACAAAGGGAACTCTCGTCCTTAAATACCAGGACCCTTACAGTTAACAGGTCACATGTCTCACAAAACCATTGCATTATAAAGACAGCAACAATGCATCCTCTCTGCATGATATCACACCACTATCTACAATGCACCCCCTCATTAATCCCTTAATTATATCCCACAGTCTCAAGCTTTGCATACCAAAGCTAACTCTCCTGCAGCTTCCTGTAATAACCACAGAAGCTCTGCCCTTGCTCTGGTCTAAAATGTGAGTCCAAAAGCAGGTCACGAATGTGTGTCCCCACAGTGTGGCGTTAACTGTGAAACACGTAGTTGCTAACTGTAATTGGTAAAGCATTGTTATTAGATGTAGCATTTGATATTTGTAATGGTTATTTCATCATTTTTGAGGAAATGTTATTTTTTTGGTTACTGTGTAGCGGGTTGTTTCAACCCCCACAACACAGAGACAGAACACAGAGACAGTCAGCTCGCACTCCTTGGTTTTTTCCGGTGCACTACTGAGATGCAATGTGCCATGCATGTATTGTGATGTAATGTGCCATTCATGTATTGTGATGTAATGTGCCATTCATTTATAGTGTTCATGCGTCCTGTCCTTACTGTGACCTAGAGGCTGAGATCAATATGTAGATGTGCCTTGTAACCTCTTTGTCCTGCAAGCCGGAGCAGAGGCTGCATCTGCCTATTGTTATGTAGGTCTTACAAATGCAAATGTCTCATGCCTGTTCTGCAGTCCCTTTGATCAGACCAACTGCTGTGAATCTGCTTTGATGTATTGTTTGAGTTTGGTATAAATACTGCACAGGTTCTGTAACACATCCTCTCATTCCCACTTCTGCATCTGCTGCTGCTGGACACAGACATTGTGTCCTCCTCCTCTGAGAGCCGCTGGGCTCGCTCCCGGCGCGCATGCACAGTGCCGGGAGCGGAGCTCGTGACGGCTGGATGATATAATTAAACTCCCCTTAAAACCTGAAAAAAAAAAAATATTTTTTATCATCCGCCGCACTGGTGACCCCTTGAAGACGCACACGCTTTGTGCGACGCAGCCTTCTGATTTGGACGGCCACGCTGGCGAACCGACGCTGAAAAAACCACGCTGCCAGCGAACACAGCAGCCTGACGCAAACGAGCCGCTCTCCCTTCGGCTTCAGGGAGACCTCGACGCGGAGCCAACACAGGTGAGCCGTTCTCCAGACATCACCCACGACCGGGAAAACTGCAGAAAACGTCATGGCGCGACCCTCGCCTGAGATCGGGACGTCCACGCTGGACCAGCCGAGGGGCACAGAACGTTTTCCCCCTCTCACCGCTACTCCTCCCTCTCAGCAATCCTACTCATCTAACCGAGCCTGAGGAACAAAGATCGTCTATTCCCTCCCACCGCTCCAACGCATCTGCACGAGCCTGAGGGACAAAAGATCGTCTATTTCCTCTCACCGCTCCAACGCACCATGGCCAATCTGCAGCCACAGCTCAACCTGGATTTTATCGGCGCCGTCTGCGCCAATCTCCACCAAGATTCTGCACCCTGACTCGTCACTCCAGCGGCCCACCCAAGCACGGAACCCCCGCGCGCGCACCGGGGAGTTACGAGGACGGCACACCACGCACGGGACAATAATGGCTTCACTGACCGCCTTCCTTCTGCTGGACACTGGCCCTTTAGGCTTGCTTGTACACCTGAGGCCCGCAGCTTGTTCTCTGGATTTTATGGTCTTAGCCACGGCACACAAGGGGAATTCAGCCATCAGCTGTTCCCGGGGGGCTTTGGGGTTGCTCCTGCACCTAAAGCCAACACGCCAGTCCCTCTGCTTTTGTTTCTTTTTTTTTTCTTACAGCCGCTCCTGCTTTTCTTCATGGCCACGGGAGGAGTCAGAGACAAATTTTTCTTCTTCTGATCTCTGCATGTTCAGACGGGACATCGCAGAGCAGCAAACACTTTTGGCGCGACTCGAACGGTTTTCCCGCGCCCGGTCAGCATTTGCTACCCCCCCTCCCCCTCCTCCTGCACAGAGCTTTTCCCTGCTCGCTGCCCAAACTGCAACATCGAGGTCACGGTCCCCTACCGTGCCCTCTGGGGGGGAGCAGTGTAGCAGGTTGTTTCAACCCTCACAACACAGAGACAGAACACAGAGACAGTCAGCTCGCACTCCTTGGTTTTTCCCGCTGCACTACTGAGATGTAATGTGCCATGCATGTATCGTAATGCAATGTGCCATTCATGTATTGTGATGCAATGTGCCATTCATTTATAGTGTTCATGCGTCCTGTCCTTACTGTGACCTAGAGGCTGAGATCAATATGTAGATGTGCCTTGTAACCTCTTTGTCCTGCAAGCCGGAGCAGAGGCTGCATCTGCCTATTGTTATGTAGGTCTTACAAATGCAAATGTCTCATGCCTATTCTGCAGTCCCTTTGATCAGACCAACTGCTGTGAATCTGCTTTGATGTATTGTTTGAGTTTGGTATAAATACTGCACAGGTTCTGTAACACATCCTCTCATTCCCACTTCTGCATCTGCTGCTGCTGCTGGACACAGACATTATGTCCTCCGCCCAGAGCTGCCCAGCACCGTGCATGCGCGCCAGGAGCGGAGCTCGTGACGGCTGGATGATATAATTAAACTCTCCTTAAAACCTGCATCATCGCTTATTATTTTTTATCATCCGCCACAACTGTCTCTTTAAGAGTGCAGACTTTGGGACGTTTCGCCCTGAAGTGAGTTGTTAGGTGGTGGGCCAAGGGCATTTTTCGTGTCATGGATCGATCCGCATCGGGAGAGTACGCCATTTTTTAAATATAGTCTTTTCTATTTTTGGTAAATCTGAGAAAATTTGTTGGCAGCCTCGCATTTTTAAAATAAACTTGCTTTTTTATCAGCAGTCTGTTGTGTGGGGATTTGGCCCCTGGGGCTTGCTGTAGCCAATGCCAGGTAGTCAACGTGGTGATGTCAGGTGGGCTACAGCCAACATGTATTGTGATAGAAATGCTTAGATAAGTTAAGATATTAAATATTTTTACACAATGTGCTTGCTCCAAATGTCAGTTAATAGGTTTCACAGCTTACATCATACATAACAGGATGTGGGTTATAAGCTTTACACACACACCCAACAGCTCTGCAATGAAGAAATGCTTTTTTGCACATATTTAGGGAATTTTCCCCAAGTCAAGAGAATGGATCATAAGGTTAGTCATGGGTGGCAAAATGAAGACAGTCTGAGAATAACAGGAAGCATCTGACTGCAGCCAGCCAGCCACTAGAGGACAAAGGAGCATCTGATGAAGAAGCCAGGTTATGTCCAGCTCAACAAGAAGATAGCCATTGTGTGAGGTTGTGGAACCGTCCCAGAAGCAGAAGCTATATATACACTTTTCTATTCTTTTTCAGGGTCTTCCCTCTTTGTCTGCTCTTCAGATTGTGCTGGGACGGAGACCTGCAGCTGTGCTACTCTCTGTATGATTCAATAAACACATAAGTTGAGGAATAGTTCATCTCATGTGATTTTTAATCCTCTGATGTATTTTAAATGGTTTTGTGCTAACTGTCCAATTTTGAACACACTTTTCAGAATCCAGTTTTACAACATGATGACCACCGACATGATTGGCCAGTTGGCCGACTCCATTGGGACATCAGAGGTGACTGGACAAAAAAGTTTTTGCCTGTCAATTATAGACAATTCTGGGCCCCAGTCTCACAAGGTGTCAAGGACTGGGCTGGACTCGCCAGCCCAGTTCCTTGGCACGATGGCTGTCATGCCCTCAGGAGTGTGTTTTTCCCCTTAGCTGTCTCTAGGCTCCTCCTGGGAGGCTCTGAGCTCTGCTCAGCTGTTGACAGCTCAGCCACGCCCCTCTCTCCTGCCAGTCCGTACCAGCTGGCTGCCTTTCGTTATTTTCTCCTCCTTGTTTGTGCACGCACACACACTTATATGTTCACCTTCATTCTCACTCTCATGCACACCTTGCACACACACATTCATTTCCACCCACGTGCTCAGATTCTCATGCTTACTCCTGCAGTCTCACACACACTGACACACCCACTCAGCCTGACTCACTCAGTGCATGCCGGTGAGGAGAGAAAGTGTGGAAGAGCGTGAGTGGAGACACGTGTGCGTGAAGCTGTCAGTGAGGCTGAGTGGGTCTATTACAAAAATTTTAGAATTTAATATCATTTTTTTGAAAAAACTAAGAACATGCAAATAGTATTTTGATCATTATATTTTAGGTTAACATTAATGAGCCGCCTAGTCAATGGTACATTTTAGGATTTTTAGATCAATGAGCCACTTTTTATAGAGAAATAAGAAGTATTAATACAGACAACTCTAATAATTACAAGACTCTCAAATTTCATCAGTGAGTGAGTAACATAAGAATAATTACAAGACTCTCAAGTTTAATCAAAGAGTGAGTAATACGAAGCATACTGGTTTGTTATCCACACTGTTGTCGTGTGGGTAAAGTAGCTGATGGGAGATTGGCTTCAGGTGTGCTGGCAATGGAGTAGGTGTGTGCGTTGCTGGCTCCTGCTATATTTTTTTCTTTACTTTTTAAACCCTATTTTGCTGTAAGCTGTTAATGTTTTGGACATTTAATACGTGCAGAATCTGTTTTGAGTTGTGAAATATGTCCAAAACAAGAAAGCAGACTGAAAAGGAGGCAGCAGGGAACAATATTAACACCAGCTTAGCTGAGGATGCTAATATCAGCCTTAACCCTGCACTTGTTGCCTTGCTTGAGCAACACAGAATGTCCATAGCTGCTGACTTCAAAGCTTCATTTGAACTTATTAACGGTAAGCTGGACAAAATTCAAGCAGATGTGGCGAACCAGGAGCAACGCATTGGCGATCTTGAAAACAACGCGGAGGACGTCAGCCAGCGCCTAGCGGCGCTTGAAGTTACATGTGAGTCAATGCAGGAGGAGAACAAACTTTTGAAAAACAAACTTTCTGACCTGGAGGGAAGAAGCAGGAGGCTGAATATTCGTCTGGTGGGTCTGCCGGAGTCCTTTGATGTGGGTCCACGGCCATCTGAATTTTTTTCTCGGCTGTTGGTGGACGTCTTTGGCGCACAAACTTTGCCATCTCCCCCAGAGCTGGATAGAGCCCACCGCAGCCTCATGCCCAAGCCGAGTCCGAATGGGAAGCCGCGCGCTGTCATTATTTGTTTCCACCGGTTTCGGACCAAAGACTTGGTGATGAGAGAAGCGCGGAGACACCGTGGGACTTTGGAATATCGTGGGCATAAACTTCAGTTCTACGAGGATTATAACGCCGACGTTCAGAAGCAACGAGCCGAATATAAGGAGGTTATGTCCGAGTTGTACAAGAGAAGTTTTCGTCCTTCTCTTCTTTTCCCCGCCAGGCTCCGGATAACTCTTCCAGACGGCAAAAACCAGTGGCTGGCGTCCGTCTCGGAGGCCACCTGCTTCATGCAAACCATGGAGAGAAACCAGCAATTTTCGCCTTGAACTGGACATTTCTGGGTTGACCAGCTGCCGCGCTGGACTGCTTGTTACTTCATTGAAGCTGCACTGACTGGACATTGATGCATTTTCAGATGTTTAAAAACAAGGTAAAATTGGCTCCCTATACGTTGTTGTTTACTTAATTCTTTTTTTAATTTTATCTTATTTTTTTTTTTTTTTTTTTAGGGTAAAACGTTCATATTATGCAGGATTGAAGCCAGTTGTATGGGAGCATTCTGTTAGGATGAAAATAGAGCAGGAGATGGAGCGGTTGCTGTTTTTTTTGCAACCGGCTGGAGTGTTGTTATAGGTTTGGTTGTTGGATTTTTTAATTTTTTTTTTTTAATTTTTTAAATTTTTTTTTTTGTTTTGTTTTTTGTTATGGTTTTATTTACACCCCCCTTACCCCCTCCTTTTTTTTTTTTCTTTTTTTTTACCCGTACCTCACTTTACTCTTCTTTGGCCTACACAACATAATATATAAATTTTACTCTTTGAATGAATAGTAATCTTACTTTGGTAAGCTGGAATGTGAAGGGGTTGAACCATCCAATTAAACGAAAGAGTGTCATGTCACGTCTAAAGCAGTTTAAGCCTGGGGTACTGTTTTTGCAGGAAACCCATTTGCAGGATTCCGACCACTTGCGTTTGTCAAAATGTTGGTCAGGACAATTTTTTCATTCAAATTTTAAAGCTAAGGCCAGGGGCGCTGCTATTCTTATTGATCGAAATATCCCATTTATTCCCTCTAATGTTGTATCAGATAAAAATGGACGATTTGTAATGGTATCAGGTAAACTTGGCGATAAACATGTCACTTTGGCTAATCTGTATGCACCGAATTTTGATGATGTGCACTTTTTTCGCAACCTTTTTTCGCAACTTCTAGATTTAAATACTCATTCTCTAATTCTTGGGGGTGACTTTAATTTGTATATGGATCCGATCTTAGACCGCTCATCCTCAAAACCTGCTAGTCTTAATAAATCTGCAACTTATGTTAAGTCTTTTCTTGAGGAATATAGCCTTACAGATCCTTGGCGTTTTTTACATCCTAACGGCAGGGACTATTCTTTTTTCTCTCACGTACACCATACTTATACCAGAATAGATTATTTTTTTGTTGACAATTTATTAATTAATAACCTTTGCTCTTGCAGTTATGATAGCATCTCGGTTTCTGATCATGCCCCTCTTGTACTTAAAATGATCCTCCATGGATGTGACTCCATGAGAAAGCATTGGAGATTGGATCCATTATTACTTACAGATGAAAAATTGGTTGCGAATATTTCTTCTAAAATTATTTTTTTTTTTTGAAAGAAAATAAAACTCCTGGTATGTCAAATAAAATGATATGGGAGGCCATGAAGGCATTTCTTAGGGGGGAATTTATTTCATTGGCAGCATTTAAAAGACGATCCTTAATACAGGAACAGAAGGCTATTTTAGATCAAATCCTGGACATTGACAGACAATATGCTCAATCTCCATCACCCGCTCTGTACAAGGAACGTATGACATTACAAACTAAACTTAATTTACTTTCTACTCGACAAATTGAAGGTTGTTTAATAAGGAACAAGAGTGAATTTTATGAACATGGCGAAAAAACCAGTAAACTTCTAGCTAATCAACTACGTGGTATTAGAGCTAAGCAAATTATTACTGGAGTTAGGACAGATAAAGGAGAGGTGACATCTGACCAACAAGTGATTAATGATATTTTCAGGTCATTTTATTCCAAATTATATACCTCAGAATATACAACAAACTTAAAGGATTTGGAATTTTTTTTTGATTCTATTGATATTCCTTCGATTTCTTCAGAATCTCGGCAAATTTTAGAAGCTCCCATCACAAAAGAAGAAATTCAGCTGGCAATATCATCCATGCAATCAGGAAAATCTCCAGGACCTGATGGGTTTTCCGCTGATTTTTTCAAAAAATTCTCTGACGACCTCGCCCCTTTTTTTTGTCAAGTTTTTACAGAGTCGCTTGACTCTGGTACACTTCCTCCTTCATGCTATCAGGCCTGTATCACTGTGTTGCTTAAAAAGGATAAGGATCCTGTTGATTGTGCTTCTTACAGGCCTATTTCCTTGTTAAATACCGATGTTAAAATTTTGTCAAAGTTGTTAGCTTCAAGGTTGGAAAAGATTCTTCCTTTTATAATTTCACAGGACCAAACCGGTTTCATTAAAAATCGCCATTCTTTTTTTAACTTGCGGCGGTTGTTTAATATTATTTATACTCCTCACCACAACATACCTGAATGTCTTATTAGTTTGGACGCTGAAAAGGCATTCGATAGGGTTGAGTGGGAGTATTTGTTTTTTACTTTGGAGAGGTTCGGTTTTGGTCCTTCCTTCTGTTCCTGGATTAAACTTCTCTATGCTAGTCCTTTAGCTTCAGTGTTAACTAATTGTCGCTATTCTGACTATTTTAGACTTTACCGTGGTACGAGGCAAGGCTGTCCTTTGAGCCCGTTGCTCTTTGCCTTGGCAGTTGAGCCGTTAGCTATTGCAATCCGTGGGAGCCGGGACTTTCTAGGCATTCGTAGGGGTGGCATTGAGCATAGGGTTTCACTCTATGCTGACGATCTTTTATTATTTCTCTCCAACCCACTTACTTCATTACCCGCTATACTCAATATTTTGGATAGTTTTAGTAGGTTTTCTGGTTATAAAATTAATCTTAATAAGAGTGAACTGTTTCTGATTAATGAAAAGATTCAAGTTCAGGATTTTGAAAATTTTCCTTTCAAGGTTGTTATTGATCATTTTAATTATCTTGGGATATGTGTCACTAAACAATTTAATTACTTGTTTAAAAATAATTTTCTTCCCTTACTTGACCAGTGCAAGCTAATACTTTCCAAATGGTCCCCATTATCCTTGTCTTTAATTGGCAGAATCAATTCTGTAAAAATGATGTTACTTCCAAAGTTTTTATATTTGTTTCAATGTCTCCCCATTTTTATTCCTAAATCCTTTTTTAAGTCTTTGGACTCTCTGATTACCTCATTTATTTGGAATGGTAAACATCCGAGATTGAGGAAAGTTTTTCTTCAAAGACCCAAATCAGTAGGTGGCATGGCTCTGCCTAACTTTCAATATTACTACTGGGCAGCAAATATCAGGTGCATGTTATATTGGAAACATTTTTATCTGGAACCCAAATCACCTATTTGGATCCTTATGGAGTCACATGTGGACAATCAAACCTCCCTACCGGCAATTTTAGGTTCACCACTTCCCCTTGCTTTGTCTACACTGGGTAATAATAAAGTAGTTCGTCAGTCTCTTAGAATTTGGTCTCAATTCAGGAAAAATTTCGGTCTTCAGTTTTTTTCCATTAGAAGTCCAATTGCCGCAAATCATTTATTTACCCCATCAACTATTGATAGTGCATTTCATATATGGCATAGAAAAGGTTTAAAATCTTTTGCGGATTTATATTTTGATGGTCAATTTGCAAGTTTTTCTCAACTTTCCACCAAATTCGACATCACTTCTACACATTTTTTCCGCTTCCTCCAGGTCAGACATTATGTGCAAACCATGACAAAACAATTCCCTCAAAAACCTTCTGATAATCCTCTAGATGATTTTTTATTAGTTAAACCAACTTCTAAGGGGGTAATGTCAGTCTTATATAATTTAATTTCAAATTTACAATCTTCTTCTCTGGCCGCTATCAAATTGAACTGGGAACAAGATCTTAATTTTACTTTTACTGATGAACTGTGGGACTCTATTCTTGGCCAGGTTCACACTGTATCAATGTGTGCTCGTCACGCTCTTATTCAATTTAAGATTGTACACCGGATGCACCTGTCCAAGGTTAAGTTAGCACGTATTTACTCGGATATAGACCCAACTTGTGAAAAGTGTGGTAGCGCTCCTGGCACTTTGTTTCACATGTATTGGTCCTGCCCTGCATTGATGAATTTTTGGCATTCTGTTTTTATCACTATGTCTGAAGTCCTGCAATATCAAATTAAACCTGATCCACTATGCGCCATTTTTGGTGTGGCTCCAGAACTTGTCTTGCCAAGTTCCAAATTAAAAGTATTCAAATTTTCATTATTATTGGCCAGACGTGCTGTATTACTGAAGTGGAAAGACTCTTCGCCCCCTTCACATTTACAGTGGATAAAAGATATAATGTCCTGTTTGGATTTAGAAAAAATCAGATATACAGTCTGTGGCTCTGAAAACAAATTCTATAAATTATGGCGCCCGTTTCTTGATTTCTTTGAAAGACCCACGATTATAGTTTCTGAGTAGCTCATATCCCCTTTACCCCACCCCCACTTCACACACACAATTTTTCTTTATTTTTTTTTTAATTATTGTTTATTTAAAGGTTTTTGTGCTTTGAAGCATTTACATTTGTTGGCTTTAAGTTCTAGTTTTTCACTGTTTGGTTGAAACAAAAATGAAAATTTCTAATACTTTGTATTGTATTGATACTTCAATTAATAATAATAAAAAGACCTTTGAAAGAAAGAAGAGTGAGTAATACAAGAACAATGAAAATGAAGAGTATGAGACTATAAAATAACAAATAGTGAATAACTGTATCACCAGTCTGTTAAAATTAATCTGGGATTAATCTATATGATAAGGTCCCTCTGGTATAAATACCAGATGCAGATTTATGTAAGGACCCTCTACATACAGTATAGTTAAACTGGTTAAAAGCCCATGGTATTGAGCAGCAGGGAAAGACACACACACAAATACACAACAAACTCTGCAGATATAGTGCATATTGTGCATGTTGACATTATGTTGATTCTGTAAATCTTGTGGGGATAAATGAGTGGGTGGTTAACCTCTTAATATCCCAATTTAAGGCACGAAGAGTGGTGTAGGGTGAAAGAGGCTAGCTCCAATCCCGAATTCCCACTTCTGGTTGTCTGGAATAAGAGGAAGTGCATTTTGTGGGTTTGGAAATAAAGCCCCGGGAAATGTGAGTATTTTTTGGTCCACCAGAAACAAAAGATCCTGTTTTCCACTATAATTCTGAGTTGGCCACACCTGATTGGCTCAACAGGATCCAAGTAGAAGCCTGATGTGGCCAGAATTGTAGAAAAGGGGGCGGGATCTGTAGTTTGGACCCTAGGGCTGTAAATGTTTATGAACTTTTTCTTCCCATAGTTTGTATAGAAAACCTGATAACTATGGCATTGTCAAAACCATTTTTTTTTTTTTTATTTAAGTTTTTGTAAAGGGTATACAGGTCGTTACAGCAGTGCATTGTTTACATTTTCATCACATGTTCCCTTATTTTCTGATATCTGACAACATTGGAAGATTAATTCTTACAACACCCCCTTTTTTTTTTTTAAAGTGAAAGAAAAAGTGAAATTAAAGAGAAAAAAAAAAACAAAAAAAAAAAAAAAACAGCAAAAAACAAACAAAAAGAAAAAGTAAGTAAATAAAGGTAAAAGAGCATCTGAGTAGCATTGGAACAAAGAGCGGAACCATTATTGAAATGGTATTTGTCAAAGATTAGATCTAATGGAAGACACATATGCGATCCAGGGTTGCCAAAAGTTCATGAACCCATCCTTGTCCTGTCTCAGTGCGAATGTCAACTTTTCCATCGAGTAAATGTCTTGGATCACGTTAATCCAATCTTCAGGTGTAGGACAGTCCTTCAACATCCATTTTTTAGTTAGAGCTTTTTTGCTTGCCAATATTAAAACATTGAATAAGTATTTTTCTCCTCGTCTTTCCAGTGAGTCCGGTAGTAAACCCAAATACAAAGTTACAAAAGAAAAGGGAACTGTTATTTTGAATATTTTCCCCAATATTGTCTGTACATTGGTCCAATATTGGTGGATAACTGGGCATGACCAAAACACATGAAAATGATTTGCAGTCTTTTCACCACACAAGCGCCAACAGTTCAACCCCTTATGGGTAAATTTGTTTTGTGCAGGTGTTCTGAAAAATCTTACCAAGTTTTTCCATCCAAATTCTCTCCACTGCAGGGATGAGGTACTTTTCCATTGCTGTTTATTTAGCTTTTCCCATATTTCCAGTTGTAAAGTGAAATTCCCCTCTTTTTCCCATCTCTCTTTTATATAAGATGTGTTGTCTCCTTTTAAGTCTTGAAGACCTTGGTATATTTTAGAAATGTATCTGATCCCTGGGATCCCTTTATATGCCATTAAGAAGACCTTCAGAACACCTGACTGGGCCCTTTCCAAATCCTCCTTTTTAAGTATATTGTTTATGTGGTGTCTAAGCTGGAAGAACCTGTAAAGGTCTTGATTTATTAGGCCTTGTTTTTTCAAATCTTCAAAACTTCTTAAGATTTGCCCTTTAAAAAAATCGTAATATTTTATCAGCCCTTTCTCCTTCCACTTTTTAAATCTGGAGTCTGTTTTATTAGGAGTAAAGTCTTGATCATAGGCAATCCATTGCAGAAGTCGATAGGGCTCTTTAGTTTGATTCTCTCTGACTATCTTAAACCAAATTTTTAGCGGGGTCTCTATCCACGGGTTAGTGTTATTCAAAAGCTTAGGTAAGGCATTGTTCCCTATTATCGCCTGTAGGGGAATGTCACTTGTTATTTGGCATTCGATCTCCTTCCATTGTGCAGTGTAGACTGGGTTACATATCTCTACTAAAGTTTTAATTTGTGCGGCTTTAAAGTAGTCCCTGATATTTGGCAGCGTGAGCCCACCTTTGTCTTTGTTTAGCTGTAGGGTTCTATATCTGATTCTAGGTCTCTTGCCCTGCCATATGAATCTAGAGATCCTTCTGTCCAGTTCCTGCCATGTTTTTTTGGGAGGTTCTACCGGTATTGTTTGGAAAAGGTATAGAAGACGTGGAAGTATATTCATTTTGACTGCTTCAATTCTTTGTGCAGTACCCAAGAATGGTATCATATTCCATCTTGTTAGGTCAGATTTTATTTTTGTCACCAGTGGATCATAGTTTAGTGATATAATTTTGTTGAGTTGTTTCGGGATATTGACCCCCAGATATTTCATAGATTCCGACTCCCAGTTAGTTTTGAGTTTGCTTAGTGAATAATGATTTGGGTCATAGTTGAATGTTAAAATTTGGGTTTTATGCATGTTTAATTTGTACCCCGATAAATCTCCATACTTTGAAAAAATTGAGGTTAGTTCTGGTAAAGAAGTGTCCGGCTGCCCTAGGTATATTAAAATGTCATCAGCAAAGAGTGCTATTTTATGTTCCTTCTGACCAAGTGTAATACCTTGAATTTTTTGATTTTGTCTTATCCATTGGCTCAGAGGTTCTATGAAGATTGCAAAGAGCAGTGGAGACAGGGGGCAGCCCTGACGACATCCTCTTTCCAGTTCAAAAGATGATGATAAATTACCGTTAATCCTTATTTTAGCTGTTGGTTTTTTATATAATGCCTGTATAGTTCTAATGAAATTGTTATGAAAATTGAAACTGGATAAGATTCTATATAGAAAAGACCAGTCAACCGAATCGAATGCTTTTTCAGCATCTAATCCCAATATGACTGCATTTAAGTTATATTTTTTTATATGATGAATTATGTGTAAAGTGCGTCGAATGTTGTCTTGTGTCTGTCTTTGTCTTATAAAACCTGTTTGGTCTAAATGAATTAGGTCTGTCAGTATATTTTCTAACCTTTTGGCAAGGATAATGGTAAAAAGCTTATAGTCCTGATTTAGTACACTGATTGGTCTGTAGTTGGAGCACTCTAGTTTATCCTTTTCAGGTTTAGGTATAACTGCAATGACCCCTTCTCTCCAGGAGGGGGGGATTTCCCCTGTGTGGAGGACATAATTAAATGTTTTCAGGAGGAGAGGAGATAGTTGCTGTTTAAAGGTTTTGTACCACTCTGCTGTATAGCCATCAGCTCCTGGGGATTTGTTAGCTTTAAGTTTCATAATTGCTTTTTCCAATTCTTTAGGATGTATTTCTGACAGTAGTGTTTTATTTTGTGACTCCGTAAGTTGGGGAAGGTTTAATGTGTTTAGGAATGCCTCGGATGCGTTTTTATGTTTTTTGTGGGAGTATAAGTTCTTATAGTAATTCTCGAAGCTTTTAAGAATATCCTGAATTCTGAATTTTATTTCCTTTGATACTGGGTCTCTGATTTTGTAGATTGCTCTTTCTGTTTGATGTTTCCTCAATTAATAGGCGAGCAATTTTGCCGATTTACTGCCTGCTTCATAGTATTTTTGTTTCAAAAATGTAAGTTTCTTCTGGATTTCTATTGTGTAGATCTCATTTATTTGGTTTTTAATTTCCTTAATCTTGAGCGAGTCAGTAGAATGAGTGTTGCCTTTGTGTTCTTTTTCGAGGTTCCTAAGTTCTGACTCTAATGTGGATAGTTTTTCTTGTCTTAGTTTCTTTTGGGTTGCCAGTTTTGCAATAATCTTTCCTCTTATTACAGCTTTGCATGCATCCCACAGTATTAAAGGGGATACTTCTCCATTATCGTTTTCTTCCAAATATCTGAGAATATCTGATTCCAATTCATCTTTCAATGGTCCTTTCAGGACATTTGAATTTAACCTCCAAGAAAATGTATTATTTGTGTATTTTTGGATATTTAAGTCCATGTAGATCGGACTGTGGTCAGAGAGATCCATCAGTCCTATTTTACATGTTTTTACTCTTCCAATGTCTCTATTAAACATAAAAAAATAGTCAATCCTTGAGTAAGATGAATGTGGAGTTGAGTAAAATGTATAGTCTTTTACACTGGGGTTGAGTTCCCTCCACACGTCACAGATTCCCATTTCTTTTAGTAGCATCCGAGTCTTCCTGTTTTGGGTGTTATTTTGATGTGGAGAATTACCAGAAGCATCCCAGTATGGATTCAGTCTAAGATTGAAGTCCCCACCACATATCACTAAACCTTGAGCTTTAGTTATCATTAGGTCGAATACATTTTTATAAAATTTCCAGTTAGCCCCTGGGGGAGCATACACATTCAGCAGGGTGATATCTTCTCCCTCTAGCCGCCCAGTTACCAAACTGTATCTCCCTTCTTTATCTTTGTGTTCTGATTTTTTTTCAAATGTAATTTTGGTTGATATCAATGTCGCTACTCCCCTCCTCCTCCCTGACTTATATGAAGATGAAGAGATCATTTTAAACCCTTGTCTACTGAGTTTATTGTGTTCCACGTCTGTTAGGTGGGTTTCTTGTAAAAATATTATTCCTGCTTTGTCTTTTTTCATTTTGCCTAGAATCTTGGATCTTTTAACTGGATTCAGGATTCCTTTTACATTATATGAAATTATTTTGGTTACACCCTGTTTCTCCATTGTGTTGTTTTGTTTAGTATAACTGTGTGATGGCCGTCTTTTGTGCTACTCAGAAACTGAAAGAACATTAAAAACAAGAAAAACATTAAGAACATAGTGTATAAAACTTTAAAACAAAAAGCTGTCAGAAGAACTTCCTGAGCTGAGGTCTTTTTAAAGACCCTGGAAGAGCCTTGATGGAGTGAAGGCCCTGAGGGAAATTCCTCAAACTCTGTTACGTGTTGAGGGCCCTCTCTTACCCCTGTAAGTTGTCCCATGCTTTTAACGTGAGTTTCAGAACCCAATCCAAACTTGTAATGTTTTTTTTTTCCTTTTATGCCTAAACCCTGTGAAATTGTGTGCACCCTCCCACCCCCATCACATCAAACATTCACGCAAAAACAGTATTTGTTAGTATGAGGAGAACATGTGGATTATTGTCACATTTCTATTTTAACAAGTTTTTTTTTTTTTTTTTTTAATTAAAAAGACTTATTTGTTTCAAATATTATGACTGTTCCATGAAATGTTTTACCACATGCCGAATATGCATCTCCTTTAATGTTTGTTACCTTGTATGAGGGGGGTTGGATGTGCGGATTGATTCAAGAGAGAAAAAAAAAAAAAAAAAAAAGGTCACTATTCCAACCTGAAAACGGACAGTTTATCCGCGACGCTCTGGCGCTGGGTTTCCTGCTGCTGGTCCGTGGATTTTGAAGGTCTTTGTGTTGTCCATGTTTGCACTTTGATCTTCTCACTCGGGTCTGCTGCGGGTTTAAATACCGTTACCGGGAGCCCTCTTTTCGCCATGTCAGCTGTTGCTTCTTCCGCCGAATTATAGAGACATGTTTCTTTGCCGTAGAAGACCCTTAACTTCGCAGGAAATGGAGTCTGAAAGCGCAATTTCTTCTCTCTTAACACCTTTTTCGCGTCATTGTATTCCCTGCGCTTTTTAAGGACCTCCGGGGCGTAATCGTGTTCCACGAAGACTTTTCTCTCCTGGTGCATAAATCCTTTTTTCTGCCAGGCCAGTCTTACAACCTCTTGTTTTATTTTGAAATTGGAAAATCTTACCAACACCGAACGTGGGGGCGCCTCCGCCGCCGGCCTAGCGGCTAATGAACGATGTGCCTTTTATATCTTCAAGTCGGTGGTTTGTGGAATATCCAATTTCTCTCTTAGTAAGGATTCCACGCATTCTGCCATTGAGTTAAAACCGTTTTCGGCTCCTTCTATCAGACCATGAATTCTTATGTTGTCTCTTCTTTGTCTTCCTTCTTGGTTGGCTAGCTTAGCCTCTATAGATGCTTGTCTTTTGCGTAGGTCCAGCACAGAATCTTCGAGCACTTTTATTCGTTCCTCTGTTTCCAAGATTCGGTTCTCGGCCTGGTCCACTCTGCTGTTTGTCCTTTTCAATTCTTCTCTGAATTCCCGAAATTCGGCCGTAACTTCTCGGCGAAATCGTCGTAGCTCTTCAAATAGTGATTTCAGGCTAACCTTTTTGTTAGCTATCACCAGTTCCTCGTCTTCTGAACGGAGATCTTCCAGTTCAGATTCTCCGGCCGATACGTGTCCTGGCCTGGAGAATTTCAGTTTCTTCTGTTTTCCTTTAGACATGATGATTTTGTCTTTTGATTTTCACTCCTCCAAAAATCCGTTAAGTTTGATTTTCAAGGTGTTATCTTGGATTGGGTCTGAGAGCTTCAGTGTTAAGCTGCAGTCGCCATGGCGTCCAGACCGGAAGTCCGTCAAAACCATTTTTTACTGCGAAGGAAACATGTGAGAGAACAAAAAAGGTGATTGAGAGGGAGACAGATGTGGGAGACAGAAAAAAGGAAGTCAAAGTTTCAGCTGTGGGTGTGTGAGATGCAAGATCAAGGATTCTTACCAGGGTCAACTAAACTGGTGGAAATACTGCAGATAATCATACAAAGTTATCTCACTGCAGAGGAAAATTGTGTTAAGGCAGGAAATTCTAGATTGGGGAAAAATTAAGAACAAGTTTCAAGAAACAGAGAAGAAAAAGACCAGGGCTATGTGTCACATTCCTACACTTGTGGCAGCATTGAGAGAAGGACAGGTAGTTGTAAGTGATACTGGAAAGGTAACTTTATAGCTGATTAAGCAAAAAGAAGACAGTAAGAAACCACCCCAGTATGATGATGTTGCCTCACGTCCTCCAACAGCCCCTCCAGCTCAGCAGATGCCTCGCCCTAGCCCATACAGAGTGTGTAAACATGCTCTCTAAACAAATGCCTCTCACAACTTATGTAGAGGATAATAGTGATCAGGTGAAAGCAGTGACAGGGATATTGCACATGAGACCAATGAGCAACAAGGAAAACACAGAAACAGCATCCAAAAGTGTTTTTCCACTGTGTTTTATCGAGACCAAAGTCAGCACAGTCATCTACCAGGAAATTTTAGAGCACTTCATGCTTCCCTCTGCTGACATGCTTTATGGAGAAGCTGATTTCTTTTTCCAGTAGGACTTAGATCCCCCACACACACACACACACACATACACTGCCAAAAGTATCAAAACCTGATTTAATGACCATGGCATCACTGTGTTTGATTGGCCAGCAAACTCTCCTGACCTAAACCCCATAGAGAATCTATGGAGTATTGTCAAGAGGAAGATGAGAGACACCAGACCCAACAATGCAGACGAGCTGAAGGTCACTATCAAAGCAACCTGGGCCTCCATAACACCTCAGCAGTGCCACAGGCTGATCACCTCCATGCCACGCCACATTGATACAGTAGTTAATCCAAAAGGAGCCCCGACCAAGTATTGAGTGTGTACATGGACATACTTTTGAGTGGGCCAACATTTCTATTAAAAAACTATTTTTTAAAATTAATTTTATATAATATTCTAATTTTTTGAGAAACCGAATTTGGGGTTTTCATGGGCTGTAAGACATAATCATCAAAATTAAAATAAACACTTGAAATATATCACTCTCTGTGTAATGAATCTATATAATATATGGGTTTCACTTTCTGAAATGAGTGACAAAAAATATTGAACTTTTTCATGATATTCTAATTTTCTGAGATGTACCTGTAGGGCTAGATAACATTTTAATTTGCTTTGTGTTTTGGTTGTTTCTTGCCAATGTATGATGTATTTTTGTTATCTATCTATCTATTTATCTATCTGTGGGGGACACAATAGGTCATGGCACTCCACCCAGGACAGGGAGTTGGTGGGGGGAGAAGATAGTCAGAAATGGTAATGGAAAAGGTGAGAAGAGCACCTAAGGGCACCAGAGCGCTAGGGGTAAAAAGCCAAAGAAAGATGTACCTTCCGCCCCTGTGGTGCCAGGTTCACACCTGAGGACACAGGGGTGCAAATGTATTGTATCAAGTGACGTATGTTAATGTGTATGTGGATGTGTGTGCATGTTTGACAGCGTGTATGTTAATGTGCTTACCCTGGGTGCCAGAGAAGCAGGAATAAGCGTATAAGATTTATCGCTCTGGCACTCAGAGTTAGTCTGTTATATTTGCTGGAGGAGGAATAAAGTTCTGTGTCGTCAGCTCATGTCTCGTCTGCTCTCTTCCTTCACATTGGTGACCTAGAAATGTGAAATGGAAAATGGACCAAGCACCACCACAGAGAAAATCCCGGTGGAGTCTCCCACTGCTGCATGCGCCGCTGCAGCCACACTCCCAGACTTTTGGCTTCATGACCCGGCCGCTTGGTTTATTCACGTGGAAACCCAGTTCACCCTCCGCGGAGTCGTGGCAAATGACACAAAGTACTATCATGTGGTGGCATCGCTGGATGCACGCGCCACACAACGCATAATGAGTCTACTCCGAGCCCCGCCAACCCAAGAAAAATACGGTGCTCTCAAGCAGCTGCAGCTGCGCTGTTATACCCTTTCAGACACAGAGAGGGCAGAAAAGCTCCTCACCCACTTGGAGCTAGATCGGCTGTGGACCTGATGGAGAGCATGTTTGCATTGATGGGCATGAATGACGGATCTTTCCTTTTTGCCCACCTCTTCCTCAGAAATCTACCGGCTTCTGCGAGAGCGATTCTTGCTAACTCACCACTGCTGGCGGCCAGGGACTACCGCGTGCTGGCAGAGGAGGCGGACTGCATCATCCTGGCAAACAAGGCTTTCAGCTTTCAGGCAGTGAGACCAGGATTGCCGGCGGAGCCCAGTGAGGTCGAGGAGCTGATGGTGGTGGCTGGGTCAGCCACCCGGAGAAACAGGACCAAGACGCTGTGTTTTTATCACCGCCGTTTTGGCAAGGAAGCGCAACGTTGTCTGCCGCCGTGCCACTTCAAGAAGCCAGCGGTCAGTAGCAGCTGCGATTGCTGGCGACAGGGAGAAGCTGCTTTTCATCATGGACGCAAGTTTGGGGAGACACTTTCTGGTAGACCCTGGCTCCCAGAAGAGCCTTATTTTGCCAGTCAGCGCAGACAGGCTGGCAGAAGGCTGTGGGCCATCTTTAACGGCCGCAAATGGATCCCGCATCAGGACGTTTGGAGAAAGGATGGTGACTGTATGTTTACATGGATGCAATTACCAGTGGGACTTTGTGGTAGTTGCATGTTCGGTCCCCATCTTCGGTGCTGATTTTCTGTGTGCTCATGGACTATTTGTTGATGTTGGCAACAGGCGTTTAGTGGACGCTGCATCTTCTTCCTCCTTGCCCTGCACAGTTCGGGGAGTTGGGCCACCAACAAATGCAAATATTCTAGTTCCAGGGGGTAAGTACCAGCGTTTGCTTTCTGAGTTCCAAGCACTCACGGTGCCCACTTTTTCTGCAAAGGTAGCACGGGGTCGAGCATTTTATCCCCATGAAAGGTCCACCCGTGTTTGCACGCCCTCGCCGCCTGGATGCGGCTAAACTAGCCATCGCGTGCTAGGAGTTTGCTAACTTAGAATGCTTAGGCATCGTTAGGCGCTCCAACAGCCCTTGGGCATCTCCGCTGCACATGGTGCCCAAGTCCAATGGGTCGTGGCAGCTGTGCGGCGATTTCCGATACTTAAACAACGCCATGGAACACGATTATTATCCCATCTCGCACATGCAGGATTTTTTCGTGCACCTGGCTGGGACACGCATTTTTTCTAAAGTGGACTTGGGCTGCGGTTACCACCAGGCCCCAGTGTGTGCAGAGGACATCCCCATAATGGCAGTAATAACTCCCTTCGGTCTTTTTGAGTTTTTGCGCATGCCGTTCGGGTTAAAGAGTGCAGCGCAAACTTTCCAAAGAATGATGGACGCAGTGCTCCGTGACTTGCCGTTCATTTTTGTCTACTTGGACAACATTTTGGTGGATAGCGCGTCAGAGAAGGAGCACCTCGCCCATTTCAAACAAGTTTTCCAACGTTTGGAAGTGCACGGGCTGATTGTTAACCCAGTGAAGTGTCAGTTCGGGCTGCCAGTAATCGACTTTTTGGGCCACCGCATCTCGCCAGATGGCGCGATCTGTTGCTGAATAAAGTGCATGTGTAACGGATGCCAACTAGTACTGTTCGGCGTAGAACGTTAGTAAAAACCTCCCTCCCAAAGCCTCATACAGTATCGGTAGCGCTGAGCTATCGGTCGGACCTTTAGCTCAGCGCGATCGTGCTGTGTCTCCCATGCTCGAACTGTGTTAGTTGACTGAGAGGTCGCGGGTTCGTGTCCCGTGTGGGGCGAACTGCGCAGGATGATCTCTGTCACACTGGTGCCGTGAACCCGGCATGGGAGTGAGGTTTAGGGGGGAGAGTGTAACGGATGCCAACTAGTACTGTTCGGCGTAGAACGTTAGTAAAAACCTCCCTCCCAAAGCCTCATACAGTATCGGTAGCGCTGAGCTATCGGTCGGACCTTTAGCTCAGCGCGATCGTGCTGTGTCTCCCATGCTCGAACTGTGTTAGTTGACTGAGAGGTCGCGGGTTCGTGTCCCGTGTGGGGCGAACTGCGCAGGATGATCTCTGTCACACATGCAGTGTTGGATTTTCCGCGTCCACAGACCATGAGGGTGCTGCAGGAATTTTTGAGGATGGTTAATTTTACAACCGTTTTCTCTCCTGGGCAGCACAGCTGCTGCAACTGCTGTACTGTGCACTCAAAAAAAAAAACCCACAGATAGCATCGACTGGACCCCCAAGTGGGCTCAGGCCTTCACAAACGCCTAAAGGGTGCTTGCTAACGTGGCTCTGCTGGCCTACCCAACCCCATCAGCACGGATAGCGCTCACCACAGACGTGTCTGACGTCGCGATAGGGACAGTGGTAGAGCAGTACGTCTCCGGTTCATGGCAGCCACTCGCATATTTCAGCCGTACTTTGCACAACAACAAGTGTAAATACAGCACTTTTGACCGGGAGTTGTTGGCCCTCCACCTGGCTACACGTCATTTCCAGTTTGGGCTTGAGAGCCGCGAGTTCACCCTGTTTGTCGATCACAAACCACTAACGTACGCAATGACCAAAGTCTCGGAACTGTGGTCGGCTCACCAGCAATGGCACTTGGCCACAATCTCTGAGTTCACTACCTACATTCAACATGTAGCCGGTAAGCTTAATGTCATGGCTGACTGCCTGTCACACGCATTAGTCTCCCCAGTCTACATGGGGATAGATTTTCCCGCTATGGCCACCCACCAAACCGGGGGCGCAGACATTTGCACGCTCCAATCCGCAGCTACTGGATTAAAACTGGAGAGCAGGGTGGTGCAAGAAGGGTTCCCCCCTTGCTCTGCGACATCTCCACCGGCCGCCCCCGCCCAGTGGTTCCGAGCTCTTGGCGCCGCTGCGTTTTTGAGTCCGTCCACTCCCTTTCACATCCCGGCGTGCATGCCTTGGTTAAACTGGTGGGGTTCAAATTTGTCTGGCCTTGCCTACATAGGGATGTGAAAGAATGGGCTGCAGCGTGTGTCGCGTGCCAGCGGGCTAAAGTGCACAAGCACACCAAAGCCCCACTCGAGCCATTTCAGATTTCAGCCAGAAGGTTTGACTACGTACATGTGGATTTAGCGGGCCCCCTTCCACCGTCACAGGGGTTCACACACCTTTTAACAATCGTGGACCGCACTACGTGTTGGCCGGAGGTGGTTCTGCTGAGTTCCACCACGTCTGCTGAGGTAGCCCATGTGTTCTTGTCAGGTTGGGTCGCACGGTTCAGATCCCCGTCGGACATCACTTCCGACAGGGGTCCGCAATTTGTTTTCAGAGCTTTGGTCCGCGGTGGCCGATAGGCTGGGGGTTCTATTGGGGTTGCGCTCCGCACCTAAGGAAGATTTGGCAGCTTCCCCAGCAGAACTCCTTTTTTTCTCAGCCGTTGCGGATCCTGGGAGAATTTCTGCCTGAGAGCCCTGTGCCCTGGACTGTCCCACCCGTGCACCTTTTTCTCAGTACAGGGGCTGTTAGTGTTCCGGGCCCAGCGCACCATTATTTTCCCCGCACTTTGGTTCCAAAGCACTTAGAGAACACCAACTTCATTTTCGTCAGGCACGACGCTCACAGAACCCCGCTGCGGCCGCCATACGATGGCCCGTTCAGAGTGTTGGAAGCTGGGGAGAAGCATTTTGTGTTAGACTTGGGGGGGGGGGGGGCGTAAGGAAACCGTCTGCATAGACAGGCTGAAGCCCGCTTATGTTTTGGCAGACAAACAGGTGGTGTTGGCTCAAACAACCCCGGCGCAGGCACCCACCTGCAGCAGCTCCGCAGGTTGGTGTTTCCCCAGCAGAGAATAGTTTTCACGGGACAAACCCTTTTCCCTCCCCACACTTTCCCCCTCCAGAGACCAACCTCCTTTCCCACCCACCTTGATAAGAAGGCGCTTCGACCAGCCCGGTGGCTCCACGCTACAGCCGCTATGGGCGCTTGCTCAAGCCCAAAAGACCAGAGGGATAGGACCACATCTGGGTGTTTGGGGAGGGGGGGGGACACAATAGGTCATGGCATTCCATCCAGGACAGGGGTTGGTGGGGGGAGTAGTCAGAAATGGTAATGGGAAAAGGCGAGAAGAGCACCTAAGGGCACCAGAGTGCTAGGGGGTAATAAGCCAAAGAAAGATGTGCCTTCCACCCCAGCGGTGCCAGGTTCACACCTGAGGACACAGGGGTGCAAATGTAAATGGTAAATGGCATTCACTTATATAGCGCTTTTATTGTCATCTCTAGATGACCAAAGCGCTTTACAGATCCTGCTATCCACCCATTCACACACATATTCACACACTGATGGCGGTATGTATTGTATCAAGACCTGCTCTGTGACGTATGTTAATGTGTATGTGGATGTGTGTGCATGTTTCACAGCATGTATGTTAATGTGCTTACCCTAGGTGCCAAAGAGGCGGGAATAAGTGTATGAGAGATCGCTCTGGCACTCAGAGTCAGTCTGTTATATATGTTGGAGGAGGAATAAAGTTCTGTGTCGTCAGCTCGTGTCTCGTCTACTCTCTTCCTCCACATATCTATCTTCCTCAGAAATGTTTATTTTCAATTCAGAAAGTATCCAAGTACGCCCCCCCAAAAAAATTTTATCACCCACTGCCACTGACGAAGCCTCATGTGAAACTTCATTTGCTCTACTAGGCCACATACTGGACAAAAAGTATACAACATGCAGATTTTTACAAGGGCATTATTGATTAATTTGTATTTTTTCCATTTCAATAAATGTACTGTTTTTTTAAGAAATATCAGTGATCATAAGGGGAAAAGAAATAATAAAACTGGGGTGACTACAGTGAGTGTGCTTGTGTTACTTGGTGTGCTTGTGCTACTTATCCATTTTTATTAAGAAATAACTTTTCAACAGTCTTTGGGACTAAGGCAATTTTTTTTAATTATTTCACCAGCTTTGGAGAATACTCTCTCACAGGGCACAGAGGATGCAGGTGTGCAGAGGAAGGCTACTGCAAGTTTGTACAGTGTAGGGTAGACACATTTCTGTCTTTCCCAGTACATTCACATCTGTTGTCTGCCGGGGGGCAGCTGTGGCGCAGGTGTAGCGTGGCCGACTGCTGATCTGAGGGTCGTGGGTTCGAGCCCCGCTCTGTCTGCAATCCGCATGTTAAAGTGTCCTTGAGCAAGACACTGAACCCCTAGTTGCTCCTGGTGGCCAGGTTAGCGCCTGTGTGTATGGCAACTCTGCCGCCACCAGTGTGTGAATGTGTGCGTGAATGGGTGGATAGCAGGATCTGTAAAGCACTTTGGTCATTGTGTTGTTACAGTTTAAATATATTTGTTCGTCCAGTCCTCTAGAGGGCGCTAGGCTCTGTAGTAGCTTTAAGCTTGCCAGTAGGTGACGAGAAGAAGAGACCTAGCATACTGAATGTCGACAGGAACACGAGTCTGCGTCGCTGTTCCTTCTAAAGCCATCCGTTCACTTCCAGCCCTTTGAGTGGCAATATGAGTAAGTTTGGTATATTGTGATAAGTAGATAAATTATAGTTGATTATTAGAATAAGTTTTATAGTTTTATAGACGCTAAGCGGAGATGTGTTTATGATAGCGGAGCCGTATCCGAGTCCGTGTGATGACGCTGTTTAGCTAGTATCGACCCTTAAATGTACCGTTTGTGGATATTGTATTTATTTTTCTAATTTCTAAATATTTTCTTTGTGTCTGTATCTTTTCAGTCTACACTCTCTGTATTAAATCCTAGTCCAAAACGACACCTGCCTGTTCCTTGGAGGAAGTAATGCAAGAGAGAGTTTAGCTGGCTGTGGATCTCAATATAGGACACGAGTCACATTGGGTGCAACAGTACAGTGAAATCCTATTGCCGAGTGAAATCATAGCACTCGGTGAGGGACCACAGTGAAGGTGGGTGGAATTTAATGTACATTTAACATCAGCGGTCCTATCCAGTCGTCAAGATGGAGCAAACACAGGCTGAAAGCCATAACAGTGAAGAAGCACGGAGCGAAAAAGGGTCACGCTCCTCAAGGTCACGCTCCTCAAGGTCACGCTCCTCCCACTCATCCAGGTCTTCTGTACATTCCGGGAAACTGACTCCCCAATCAGCTGTAGGATCTAGGAGGTCATCAGCCTCTAGTCAAGCCAGTATGGCAGCAGCACATGCCCGAGCAGAAGCTCAAGCAGCAAAAGACAGACTAGCATATGCTGAGAGAGAGATGAGCATTAAAATGGAAAAGGCACGGTTAGAGGCAACTCTAGATCTACTTAACCTACAAAGGGAAGCAGATGCAGCCAGGGTTAAAGCAGAAGTGATGGAGTCTGCTGTAGCTCGGCTCATTAACCCAGAACACAGCGAAGAATTGAGCTTCTTGCCTCTAGAACAAACTGCAGAACAAAAAGTGAATGAATACATAAACAGGCATAGTTGTACTGATTCATCTCAAAAGAAAGAAACTTTTCAACAGGACAGTACACATCAGGAACAACATTCCACACTGATTTATTCACATCTCCATGCCAAACAAGAAACAGCTCATTGCCCAATTCAGCCACAAGAGGGCACCAAACGACCACCACAAAGAGATGCAATTCACTAAAATTCTCAAAGTGTGTTGCAATCACAACAGATATCAAGTTCAAATGATGCAAACAACACTACCAGCGACCTTGCCAGGTTCTTAGCCAGAAGCCAACTATTAACAGGAGGACTGACAAAATATGATGACAAGCCAGAGAGTTATCTTAGCTGGAAAGCCACATTCCAGAGTACCATCAGAGACCTCGGTCTTACAGCCAGTGAAGAACTAAACCTCCTCATTAAGTGGCTCAGCCCTGAGTCTTCTGAACATGCTAAGAGATTAAAAGCAGTCAATATCAGGCATCCACCTGCTGGTCTGAACATGGTCTGGGCGAGACTGGAAGAATGCTACGGCTCACCAGAGGCAATAGAAAAGTCCATGTTTGAAAGAATCCAAAATTTTCCAAAGCTCATGAGCAAAGAGCCACACAAGCTTCGCGATCTATCAGATCTACTGTGTGAACTGGAAGCAGCAAAGCTGGATGGATATCTGCCAGGCTTGAGCTACTTAGACACGGCAAGAGGTGTAAGTCCAATCGTGGAAAAGTTGCCCTTTCACCTTCAGGAGAAGTGGACAATGGTAGGGTCAAAGTATAAAGAAGACCATCATGTAAGTTTCCCACCTTTCTCATTCTTTGTTGAATTTGTAAAAGGTCAAGCCAAGGCAAGGAATGACCCAAGCTTCAACACGACTTATAGCTCACCTGCCAATTCTACAATTAGTTACAAAAAAGGAAAATCACAAAGTCACTACATGCAGAAACAATCAGTTACGGTACACAAAACAGACGTGTCAGTCGGAGTGGAGACAAAGGAAGGAGGCGAAGACATTAAAAGACAATGTCCCATACATCACAAACCACACCCACTGAAAGCATGCAGGGGTTTTAGAGCTATGTTGCTTGAGGACAGAAAAAAGGTACTCAGAGACAACAAAATCTGCTATCACTGCCTTGCTTCCACTACCCATCAAGCCAGGGACTGTCAAATAACAATCAAGTGCGGAGAATGCAACAGCGACAAACAGCTGGCAGCTCTCCACCCAGGCCCGGCTCCAACAGCATCTAAGCCTCCCTCATCCCCTAAAGAGAACGGCGGGGAGCAAGAGCTCACACAAGACTTAGATGTTACAGCCACATGTACCGAGGTATGTGGAAATCAAATCACAGGAAAATCCTGCTCCAAGATCTGTTTGGTGCAAGTCTACCCGAAAGGTGAGCCACACAACATGAAAAAGATGTATGCAATAATAGATGATCAAAGTAATCAATCACTCGCAAAAACAGAGTTTTTTGAAACATTCAATATTCAAGGCACAGCCACACCTTACACACTGAAGACGTGTACTGGCACAACACAAGTAAATGGTAGAAGAGCCTGCAACTACATAGTTCAATCATTGGATGGAAAAATGAGTTTTCCTCTCCCCACGCTCATAGAGTGCAATGCTATCCCCAACAATAGGGAAGAAATACCCACTGCAGAAGCTGCCTCGCATCACCCCCATCTGAAAGCAATAGCTGCTGAAATACCACCCCTCGAACCAGACGCTGACATACTGCTGCTGATAGGACACAACCTTCTCAGAGTACACAAGGTGAGAAAGCAAATCAGTGGCAGGCACAACGATCCATTTGCACAGAAGCTTGACCTGGGCTGGGTTATCATTGGCGATGTATGTCTGGGCACCGCCCACAAGCCAAGTGAGGTAAGCGCTCTCAAAACACGTGTTGGACAACGGACGCCCAAGCTATCTCACTCCCTGCGACAATTGCTTCAATGTAAAAGAGAGCTTCACAGTGAGCCAACCGAAAGCTGTCTCCAACCTACTGCCATTTTCAAACCCACATGCAAAGCCCACAGTTGAGAATCTAGGTGAAGCAGTCTTCCGTCGCACTAATGAAGACAATCACCTCGCACACTCTGTTGAAGACACAATCTTTCTGAAGAAGATGGAAAGGTCCTTCAAAGATGACACAAACAGTTGGGTGGCACCACTTCCGTTTCGTAACCCCAGACGCCTACTCCCTGACAACAGGTGCTACGCCTACAAGCGGCTCATGTCTCAGCGACATATGCTTGACAAGAAGCCAGACATGAAAGCACACTTTGTTGAGTTCATGCAGAAGATGCTCGACAACAAACACGCAGAGCCAGCGCCACCTCGTGATAGAGACAAAGAGGCCTGGTATCTCCCCATTTTCGGTGTATACCACCCACAGAAGCCTGGGAAGATCCGTGTGGTGTTCGATTCCAGTGCGCAGTTTGATGGAGTTTCACTCAATGATGTACTGCTGTCAGGGCCTGACCTAAACAACACACTCGTAGGTGTGCTCCTCCGCTTCAGAAAAGAACCTGTCACTGTCACAGCTGACATCGAGCAGATGTTTTACTGCTTTGTTGTCCAAGAAGATCACAGAGATTACCTTCGCTTCTTGTGGTACGAAAACAACGACCTGATCAAAGAAGTGGTGGACTATCGCATGAGGGTGCATGTTTTCGGTAATAGTCCCTCCCCTGCGGTGGCGATCTACGGGTTGAGGATGGCAGCAAAGGAAGCAGAAGGTGAATATGGAACTGACGCTCGAAACTTCATAGAACAGGATTTCTATGTAGACGATGCATTAAAGTCTTTCTCGACAGAAGCTGAGGCTATCGACGTTCTAGAAAGAGCCCAGAAAATGCTCGCACTTTCTAATCTACGTCTCCACAAGATTGCCTCCAACAAAGTAGAAGTAGTGAACGCTTTCCCACCTGAAGACAGGGCCAAAGAACTCAACGACCTTGATCTGTCTACAGACGAGCTCCCAGCCCAACGCAGTTTGGGTGTGATTTGGGACACCACATCAGACACGTTCACATTTGATGTTCCACAAGAGCAAAAGCCCTTTACTCGACGTGGTGTGCTGTCAACTGTTAACAGTCTGTTCGACCCTCTCGGGCTGCTAGCACCTGTAACCATCAAAGGTAGACTTCTTCTCAGAGAGCTCTCCAGCAGCAATCTTGAGTGGGACAGCCCCTTGCCTCAAGACATGTATGACGGTTGGAGAAAATGGCATGATTCTCTGCAACATCTCAAGACACAGAACATTCCCCGTACCTATGTTTCATTCTCCATCTCACAAGCCAAGGTCACTGAACTCTGTGTGTTCTCAGATGCTTCAGTTAAAGCTATAGCTGCAGTTGCCTACTTGAGAGTCACACACGAAGACGACCATAACGAGGTCGGGTTTGTCATGGGTAAGGCCAAACTAGCTCCTGTGCCAGAGCCCACCATTCCGAGGCTAGAACTGTGTGCTGCAGTGCTCGCTGTGGAAATGTCTGAGCTTCTCAGAGAAGAACTAAAGATGAAAATTGACACGACCACATTTTACACTGACAGCAAAGTGGTGTTAGGATACATCCACAATCAACACAGAAGATTTCATGTATATGTGAACAATCGTGTCCAAAGAATCAAGCAATCGTCTCTGCCTGGCCAGTGGAAGTATGTCCCAACAGAGCACAATCCTGCTGATCATGGATCTCGCTCTCTGCCAGCAGGGAAAATCTCCAGTACTACATGGTGGTATGGTCCAACCTTCCTGCTCGACAAACAGACTGTCGCTCCTGAAAAAGGCCCATTTGAGTTCATCGATCCAGAGTCGGATGTTGAAATTAGACAGAACGTGACAACGCTTGTGACAAGCACTAACCTCAAAGCCTTGGGTTCATCACGTTTTGAACGTTTCTCAAAGTGGACCTCCCTTGTCAAAGCAGTAGCTTACCTACATCACATTGCTCACGGTTTCAAGACCAAAGGAGGTAACAGATGTAGGAGCTGGCATCTCTGTAAAACAAGTCTCACAGAAGAAGCCTTAACACAAGCAGAGTACACAATCATCAGATGTGTCCAACATGAAGTGTATGCAGAGGAAATCAAGTGCATCAAGACAAAACGAGAAATAGCGCGGAACAGTTCCCTTTACAAGCTCAATCCGATTATCAACAACAATGGTTTACTCCGAGTAGGAGGACGTCTGTCAGAGTCAAAGCTGCCCAGTCATGAAGTCAATCCTCTTCTACTCCCAGCAAAGCATCACATCGCTACATTGCTCATCCGACATCACCATGAGGCTGTTAAGCATCAAGGAAGACATTTCACTGAGGGTGCAGTGAGAGCAAGCGGCGTGTGGTTAGTGGGTGCCAAGAGATCCATCAGCAGTGTCATCCACAAATGTGTAACCTGTAGAAAGCTTCGAGGCAAGACAGAGCAGCAAATCATGGCAGATCTACCCGCTGAACGTTTGCAAACCGATCCCCCATTTTCTTATGTTGGCCTAGATGTATTTGGACCGTGGGAGGTTACAATGCGACACACTAGAGGTGGTCAAGTCAACAGCAAAAGATGGGCGGTTCTGTTCACGTGCATGTCTACAAGAGCCATTCACATCGAAGTAATCGAAACACTCAGCTCTTCAAGTTTTATCAATGCTCTTCGAAGATTCTTCGCCATCAGAGGCCCTGCTAAACAGCTAAGATCTGACTGCGGGACCAACTTTGTCGGAGCATCCAAGGAATTGAAATTGGATCCTCCAAAACCTGATGAGACAAGTGTAGAAGAATATTTATGCGGACAAAGGTGCTCCTGGGTGTTTAACCCTCCTCACTCATCACACATGGGAGGCACATGGGAGCGTATGATCGGCATAGCACGACGCATCCTGGACTCGATGCTCTTACAATCAGGAAACCCCAAGCTAACCCATGAAGTCCTAACAACATTGCTGGCTGAAGTCACAGCTATTATCAACGCAAGACCTCTGGTGCCGGGCTCCTCAGATCCGGAAGCTCCTTTGATCCTGACGCCCATGACTCTTCTCACACAGAAGACTAATGCAATCCTAACTCCACCTGGAGATTTCACCAAGGCCGACATGTACAGACACCAGTGGAAGAGAGTTCAAGTCCTTGCCGACACCTTCTGGGCCCGCTGGCAAAAAGAGTACCTGAACACGCTCCAGAGTCGTCAGAAGTGGCAGCGCAACAAACCAAACCTGGAAGAAGGGGACGTCATTCTTCTCAAGGACAAGAACCTAAAAAGGAACGAATGGCCTATGGGCATCATCATGAAGACTCTCGCAAGCAAGGATGGAGTCGTAAGGAAGGTGGAGGTCAAGGTGACACAGAACAAAGCTACAAAGACTTTCTCCAGATCCATCTCAGACTGTATACTCCTTTTATCTCGAACAAATTAGTTTATAAGTTTAGTGGCATTCTTAAAATAATGCCAGGCGGGGAGTGTGTTGTTACAGTTTAAATATATTTGTTCGTCCAGTCCTCTAGAGGGCGCTAGGCTCTGTAGTAGCTTTAAGCTTGCCAGTAGGTGACGAGAAGAAGAGACCTAGCATACTGTATGTCGACAGGAACACGAGTCTGCGTCGCTGTTCCTTCTAAAGCCATCCGTTCACTTCCAGCCCTTTGAGTGGCAATATGAGTAAGTTTGGTAGTTTACTGTGATAAGTAGATAAATTATAGTTGATTATTAGAATAAGTTTTATAGTTTTATAGACGCTAAGCGGAGATGTGTTTATGATAGCGGAGCCGTATCCGAGTCCGTGTGATGACGCTGTTTAGCTAGTATGAATGAATGAATGAATTGAATGAATGAATTTATTTTATTTCGGATAGTACATTACAGGTTAAAAGAAACTGTATAATATAACAACAAGGTCAAATTAGACAAAGACTCCTTCTACTATACAATTCCACGTGAGTTATCCGAAATGGGTGATGGCTGAAGCCGCAGCTTATATTGCCCACCCATATTCCATCCAAGAATTCAAAGGAGAAAAAGAGAAAAACAAGACAAGAGCGATTACAATTTAAAACAAGGCTAAGACAAAATGTGACTGAGAGAAAAAAGAAAACTGAGCTAGTCTAAGTTAAGCGGTTACTATTCAAAAACAAATCTAAGACATAGTGTCACAAAGAAAAAAAGAAAAAAACTAAGCTACAACACAACACAGGCTGGAAATGTCAATCCTTATGTGAGTTTACATGTCGTCTTGTAAATATGTTTGGAGTATTTCTTCCTTTAGTTTTTGTTTAAATTGTCCAAGCTTTGTACATGATTTTAATTCAGGTCCAAAATCGTTCCATAATCTGACTCCTTGCACTGAAATACAGTGTTGCTTGGTGGTTGTTCTCACTGTAGGCTTTTGAAATATACATGTTCCTCTGAAGTGATATCGTTTCTCCCTTGTTTGGAACAACTTTTGGATATTTGCGGGCAGTGATAGATTCTTCACTTTGAACATTATTATTGCGGTTTTAAAGTCAATCAGATCTTTCAACTTGAGAGTTTTTTGTTTAAGAAAAAGTGGGTTTGTTGGTTCCCTGTAAGCTGCTTTGTTGATTATTCTAATAGCTCTCTTTTGAAGCATAAAGAGTGGATATATGTTTGTTTTATATGTATTTCCCCATACTTCATTACAATATGTCATGTATGGGAGTATTAATGAATGATACAAGGTGTATAGTGTGGGTTGATTCAGCAAATTTTTCACTCTGTGTAATATTGCAATTGATTTGGATACTTTACCTTTTATATAATTAATATGTGGCTTCCAACACAGTTTGTTATCAATTATTACTCCAAGGAATTTAGTTTCGGATACCCTTTCAATCTCTACACCATTTACACTGAGTTTGGGTACTGGGTAGTTGTGATGGTTGTTAAAGACTATAAATTTTGTCTTGCTTAAATTGAGCGTTAATTTGTTTGAATCAAACCACAGTTTCAGCTTTCCTAATTCCTTTCCGAGTGTATCCAGAAGTTGTTCCAAGTTGTTTCCACTGCATAGCAGATTAGTGTCATCAGCAAACAATATTAAGTCCATTTTTTCTGAAACTTTACATATATCATTTATATACATATTGAATAATAATGGTCCCAAAACTGAACCCTGTGGGACTCCACAGGTGACCTTCAGTAACTCTGAGTTTTTGCTGTTAACACATGCAAACTGATATCTATTCTTTAAGTAACTACATAACCAGGACAGTGCTACCCCTCTAACACCACAATTTTGTAGTTTCTTTAATAATAGATTGTGATCTACTGTATCAAATGCTTTTTTAAGATCCAGGAATACTCCAACTGAATACTCTTTATTTTCAATGGCTGTTGATATTTTTTCTGTAAATTCCATTAAGGCATATGCTGTTGTCCTTTTGTGTCTGAACCCATATTGCTGCTCACACAATAAATCATTCTTCAGTATGAAGTTGTCAATTCTCTCATAGAATATTTTTTCAAGTATCTTGGAAAATTGCGGTAATAGTGAAATTGGTCTGTAGTTGGAGAGTTCCCCTCTGTCGCCTGTCTTGTAAATCGGAATTACTTTAGCTATTTTCATTGCATTGGGAAATATACCTGATTGGAGAGACAGGTTACAGATATACGTCAGTGGTTTCACTATGCATTCGATAACAGTTTTGACTAGTAGCATGTCAATACCATCGCAGTCAGTAGATGTTTTACTTTTGAACGATTTAACAATTTCAATGACCTCTCTTTCGTCTGTGTTCTTTATGAAGATGGTGTCTTTTACAGCAGTGTTATTGCATATTGTATCACCTGTAGGCGCCGTAGTGGCTATTTCTCGGGCCAGTTTAGGTCCAATGTTAACAAAAAAGTTATTAAATTCATCTGCAGGTGAAGCTATATTCACATTCGGAGTCGATTTATTATTTTTTGGAATATTAGTTGGGTAGCTAGTATTTCTGCTTTTATTTCCAAGGATACTGTTGATTATTGTCCATGTATTTTTAATATTGTCTTTGTTTTTTTCCAGTTCTTTACTGTAATAGTCTCTTTTACTGCATCTTATTATATATGTTAACTTATTTTTGTATGTTTTATACCGTTGCTCTGCTTCTTTTGTCCTTTTCTTTATGAAAGCTTTATATAATAAATTTTTCTTTTTACACGCCTTTTGTAGTCCTTTGGTTAACCATGGTTTGTCAGCAAATTTGTGTTTAAGCTTTTTTTTAACTAATGGGCAGTTTTTTTCATAAAGAGTGGTTACAATGTTTATAAATGTGTCATAGGCTTCATTTACATCTGATACATAGACTTCTGTCCAGTCTTGCTTCAGCAAGTCCTCTTTAAAAGAACTGATTGCGTTTGGTGATTTGTGTCTGAACGATTTTGAGATTTTTTCTGGGTTGGGCCCCATGTGGCCATGGATAAGTGCAAAGATTGGCAAGTGGTCGCTTATATCATTTATCAATAATCCACTTTCTATTTTCTTATCGAGAACATTGACAAACAGGTTGTCAATAAGTGTAGCAGAGTGAACTGTGATTCTACTGGGATGTGTTATTGTGGGATATACTAGACTCATGCTGTACATAGAGTTCATGAACTCTGTAACTACATTTTGTTGATGTGGATTAAGTAGGTCAATATTGAAATCTCCACAAATTGCTACCATTTTCTTACTAGTAATATTATTGTACAGCTCGACTAATTTATCTCTGAATGTCTCAATGCAAGTTCCCGGCGTTCTGTATATGCAGCTTATGATTAGATTTTTTGTTTTGTCTAGGTCAATCTCAACAGTAACACATTCCAAAATCCCTGGTAGTGCTGAGGACATTTCATTTACAAGCTTACATCTATATAGGTCATCAATATACAGTGCAACACCACCACCCTTTTTTTGAGATCTGTTAATGTTAAACATCTGATATCCCTCTATTGCCATCAGGGGAGCCTGGTCTTCGTTAAGCCAGGTTTCCGAGACTGCAATGGCTGTGAATTTTCTGTTTAGCTGTTTTAAATAGTCCTGAATCTGTGAGAAGTTTTTGTTAAGACTTCTGCTATTGAAGTGTATTATTGACAGTTTACCATCTAATTGCACTTGACTTTTGAATTGCTTTTCAGTGTAATATTCACAGTGGTTATGAATATTGGTGATGAATAATAATAATATGAATAATATGAATATGGTATCGACCCTTAAAGGCCAAATGTCACGTAACAGGGTACTTTAAATATCTTGAAACTAGATATAAAAGGGAACCGATCCGTTCGGGTCTTGGTGCATATGCTTCAGTAACAACGGAATATTCGTTAATTTAAAACTGCCGCGCTTGGCCTGACACAGCCCCTGGAATCGCCTGGGGAAGAAGGCAGAAGTGACGAAATCGATTGTACCCTAGTTTGATGCTTGGGGTATTTCAATTGATTGTTTATATGGAGACTGGAAGGTTGAAGTGAGCAACAAGAAAGAAAAAATTGGATATTTCACCCATACCTTAAAACGGGACTATCAGGGACAGCTGGGTAATAAGGGACACTTCTCTGGGAAATGTTTTCATACCTGTCAAGTGAGACGTTTTCGCCGTACTTCAACACCGTAAAAAGCGGCTATAAGGGACGGCGGAGCAACAAGGGACACCTCTCTGGGAAATGCCCCAAATGCAACTCGTGTTGTTATTGTCAAATATTTTAAGGATTCATGGATATTTGACAATAACAACACAACTCAGCGTCCGGCGCAAAATAAAAAAAAAAAGCAGAATTCTGTATTTGTAAGGCAATCTCTCTCTGTTCCGCAACCGCTGCACAGCTGAACATGTTAAACCATTGTCCTAATGACTTCTCATTGTAGTGAGAATAGCTCACGCTGAGCGATCAGCCCGCCCCGACAATCTGACTAATGATTGACTCCACACTTCTCATTGTAGTGCGAATAGCTCAGGCTGAGCCATCTGCCAGCACCAGCTGTGGGGGATCACACACAGGACGTGCTCCGCAACACACTCAATTTTTTTTCCCGTATATTTTTCTTTTGGGCGTACAGAAATGGCAATACGCCCGTTTTTGCTAAAACTGCATTTTCCCCGTATTTTCCTTAAAATATCTGACAATAACAACACGAACTACATTTAAAACATTTCCCAGAAAAGTGTCCCCCACCACTCCGCTGTCCCCCACAGCCGCGCTTGGCACCAAAATACGGCGAAAACGTCTCACTTGACAGGTATGCACCTCCATTTTCATATTGATCTGGTCAATTTCTTGACAGCAGCGGCTCTCCTCCACTGTAATAATAATGGCTTCCGAAAAATCAATATTTATGGGGCGCCCTCGACAGACCCCCTTCGGCTTCGCAATTCTGGAGGCGATTAATGTCCAGTTCAATGACATTTTCCACTGGTTCTGCTCTCTGGTCATCGTTGGAACTGTTGTCATCAGACGAAGCATCTGATTCCGTCTCGGACGGCTCGAACCTGTAAGGTTCAATGCCTCTGTCACTGTCTGAACCACTGACAAAAAAAAAGACAAAAAAAAAAAAGACAAAACTAAACTAATTTGTTGACAATCGCTGTCATTTTCCGTTATGATTGTCCAATGTTGATAAGTGTGAATGTGGATAGGCAGGGCAGCCAGGGTACAACTGGTGATGTCAAAAACATGGGCGTGGTCTGGACTGGCTGTCACAAGCCAGCAAGCAAGGTGGGGCCTTCACCTGGTGTATTTTGTGCAATTATGTAAATACAGGTGGGTGATATGGTCTCCGGTATGAATATTTGGTTTAAGCTATGTGTATTTTATCTAAATTCGTTGTCATTTAGAAAAAAAAATTACGTGACATTTGGCCTTTAAATGTACCGTTTGTGGATATTGTATTTATTTTTCTAATTTCTAAATATTTTCTTTGTGTCTGTATCTTTTCAGTCTACACTCTCTGTATTAAATCCTAGTCCAAAATGACACCTGCCTGTTCCTTGGAGGAAGTGATGCAAGAGAGAGTTTAGCTGGCTGTGAATCTCAATATAGGACATGAGTCACATTGGGTGCAACAGTACAGTCATCTTAGATGAGTGAACACCATTTACCATTTATTCTCATGCAGGGAACAACAGTGCCTCAACATAAATGACGTATTATTGTTGTATCCCAGCTCTTTGAAACACAACAGGCCCTTCACCTTGCAAATAAATCTAAAATGAATTACAAGAATTGCATGAGCTAGTTGGGACAGCCTTCTGGCTGTGGAGCAAATACTCTACCTCTAAGCTACCACTCCAGTTACAAGAAATATTCACTATTTGTGGAAAATGTACCAACTTCCCACCCCCTACCCGTCCTGTCAGGCAGCTAGGTAAGCAGAACAGAGATCTGTTATCCTAATTGTGTCAAAACAGATTTACTTTGCCAAAAGGAGCTTTATACAGTACCTAACTATGTACTGTATATTGTTGTAAACTCCTCCTGTAATAACTTTTAATACTTTATTTAAATTATTTTACCCAAGGAGGACCTGACAGGATGGGGAATAGGGAAAGGAAGTGTGTGGAAGGGGAAAGAAAAGGGAGGGAAACAGACAAAAAGACAAACAAACCAACAACTAAAACAAACAGAAAAACTGCTTCCACTGATGTCTCAGCACAAGTCTGGTATCTGCACTTGTTAAAGGAGAGACATTTGTGTGTGTGCGTCTGTGTGCGTATATATGAGCGCGCGTGTAAAATAAGTGTGTGCATGTGAGCGGTTTGTCAGAAAATATACGAAGAGGGGGGCCGGTTGCAGCAGCTCTTGCCCCGGGAACCCCGAGCAGGCAAGGTAGCACTGCCAACCCCTACAGGGCACAAATGCCCAAGGTCAGCAAGCCCCAGGAAAGCCAGACATCCACCCCCGGAGGGACCATCGAGGGAGCCCAGGCCACCAGGAGGCTGGCACGGCAGGCCCACACACCTGGGCCCACCAACCCCCCAGCGGGGCCAACACCAGTCCCCGGGCCCCAGGCACCAGGAGGCCAGCAACACCACCCTCTGGACCAGAGACCAGCCCGCGCCCCCCGGTACGAGCCCCCCCAGGCACCCCCACAGCAGCCCCCCCCCCCAGCGCCACTGCCACACACTCCAGGGATCCCCATGCCCAAAGAAGTCCCCCCCACCCAGGGAAGCCCACATAGCTGAGAGGCACTACCCCCCACAATCCAGCATCTCCCAACTCGCAGACACACCCATCCCCACACCTTCACACCCTCATGCTCTCATATGCACTCACATGCACTCCCTTACTCTCACTCACCCACTCTCACACTCCCGGACCCATCCATTCTCTCTCACTCCTGTACCCGTTCAATCTCACTCCCACTTGCCCTCAGGGTCACCCACACTGACTCACATTCACCCATGCACGCACTCTCACTCACACTCACACTCTGACCTACTCACATCCATTCGTACTCTCCCCCTCACACTCACCCACCTTCATTCACCCTTATTTCTTAGGGCGACTGGGATGCAGATGCAGCAAACCTGAATGTGCACCAGCACCCAGCAGTGGCCGGGGTGACCGCCAGCGCAGGCCGGCGGCCCCCCCCCCCCCCACCGACCCACCCCAGGGTGGCCGCAACCACAGAAGCAAAGCACACCCCCAGCGCCCACCCAAGCGACTGATCAGCAGATCACCACAGGCACCCTGAGATGCCACCCAACACGCAAAGCACCACACAAAATCGACCCACCATCACCACCTCCATTCATCACTCCCTCACTCACTCACTCACTCTTGTTCAGTCACAAGTCTCACTCCCTTGGTTGTATCTACACATTCAGCAGCACCCAGGGATTTTGACAACATGACGGGTCCCAGGCCCCCCGCCAGGCCCCCAAGCCCCCAGCAGGAGGAGGGCAACAGGGATGGGGGAAGACCCCCACTCCCCTCCCCCTTGTACAAAATACGGTAGGTGTATGTCGGTTGTATGATGTGATTGTGTGTAAATGTGCGGATTACCATAGTGCAGTTAAAATTGGGGGGATTGGTGGTTGGAGCACCACTAGCCACTGCAATAGGCAGTGGGGCCCCCATCCCCCCAAGCCCTCAGTGTCTAAAATGCAATTAAAATTGAGGTGAGGGCAGCCCTCGCCGACACAGTGCGGCACACCCCCGCCCCAAAGCCCTAAATGTATCCAAGAAGATGTATATTCCACCCAGAATCGGGGGGGTTGGAATAAGACTGGGAGGGAGGCAGTCCAAAAGCGAGGCCGCCCCCCCCCCAGAAACCAGCTCGCAAACTGGTTCATGAGGCCACCCGCTGCCCCCAAAACCCAACCCAGGGCGAGGGTCGTCAGGCCAAGCAGCCCAGGACCCACCAGCGTCGCGCCCTGGTGCTCTCAGTAAAACAAACATAATGGAGCAGCCACACCCATTCCCACTCATCTTGCACATACAAACATGCACAACAACAATAGTCACAATAGTGAACAATGGGCCGGACCCACACAGCGCCCCACATGCCAAGTGACACCCCCGAGCGCCCACGCAAGTCCACCAACCACCCACCCCAGACTCACACCGACAGCAGTAGGCCGCTCCACAGCCACAGCCACCCTGGAGCAGCCCGACGGCAACATGGCCACCAACCCACGCCAACGCCCCCCCAACCACCCCCGAGCACCCACACACACTTGCCGCCAATGACACCAGGGGCAATGCAACAAAGCGCCCCGCATACCAACTTAATAACTGTAAATACCTTATTGGGAGAAATGAGATCAAAATATTCCCAAACAGGAGAAGTCTGTTGTTTTAGTGCTGACTCCATCTGAAAATGTAGATTGGCTGTGACAAATCCCATACACTGTCAAAAATCTGACAACACAAAACGTGAGGAATGGGGATTTCCATCACAGCTCCTCACTTTATTTCATGTTGCTTGCAAAATCATTAACCGCTTCCTGACCCAGTCATGTGGTATGACTGGCCATTGAGGCTTCCGATGTCATGACATACAGTACGTCAGCAATACAGGCCTCAAAACGCGCTTCGCCAAACATCTCCTGGATTACTTGGTGCACACGCCAAAGCTCCGGTGCCTGAAGTCCCATCACTACTGAAGAGGCCTAGATGGTCTAGTGCAAGTGAGCTCTTTGTGGCTGCAGAAATGAGAACTTTTGGAGCCATCAATATTAAATCAAACTGGTTTCAAATGTTTCTGTTGTATTTGGAAAGAGGACCAGCGGACATAATGACTGTGTGCTGAACGGTGGCTTTATTAACAGAGCTAACAGCACGTGAAACAGTACAAACAAGCTAACTGTGCAGGAGTACAGGCTGTGTGTAGGCTAGAGGTGGAGCGCCAAAGACCCGGGCTCCCACCGTCAGTCCCTTATTATAGGCACAGCGTGATGATATCATCCATGCCTGCGTCACCATGTCTGTGCCACGCATGGTGGTACAGCAATATGTCACAGGTGAGTCATGACTGGCATGAGTCTAGGCCAGTTGTATTTCATTGTGGGTGGGCTTTATGAACTTTAGTCCAATGAGCAAGCTTTGTCTGTAAAGAACCAAGGGAATGAAAGAACCATTTTGTCCCGCAGAAGCTGACTGGGGATTGGGCTGAGCAAGTTGGATGACTGGATCAAACTTTCAGCAGGAGAAACATATTAATACATGAAAATTCCTTAACATACTTATGTATCAAGTTTAAGCTAGCTTCAGTGGTTCAAGACTATTTCAGTGGGCATACATTTTATAAACTGGTGCTTTAAAATTAACATGCAAGAATCAAATTCATTTAAATAAGCATTTAAACATTCATGTACACAATTAAAATCAAGATTAATGAAATCTTCCAGACCCAAATTATTGTCCACACCGAATATCAGAGCAGAGTCCATTTGCTTTTCCATGGTGTCCTGAAAAAGAGGATAATCTGAGAATTGAGTTTTGTAAAAACAAAGGCAGTCATTTCAAGGAGTAAAGTTCACTGGTTAAATCCAACACGTCCCTGAGCTTTCAGAAGGTGGCAATGTTGAGCTGTGGATAATCCTAGGGCTTTATGAAAGACAGTCAAATTTTATGGGATGCCGCCTGGTAAATGTCAGTTAACTGATAACCAATAAAATTGTCTTAGTTGGAGGAGGTTTCCAGTTTATTTATGATGTCAGTTAATCCATTGAAAGCATTCCTTATGGCTTGCTTAACAAAGGAATGTTGGTTCAGCTGTGGTCCTGGGATGAAAAGTAACTCTTTGACCAGACTTGTCCTGGGTGAAGCAATGTCTTGGAGGAAGAATAATTTTATAGATTTTAGCCAAAGCCAGATGATGCTACAAGGGCACCCAGGTCCACCACAACCAGCGCCTCCAGGGGGTGCCCACCACAGGCTCGTTAGAGGCCCCTGAAGTTGAACTGTAAAAGGCTCCATGAGGCTTATGCCGGCTGAGGATCTGAGATGAGTTTGGATTACGCCCTCTCTCCTCTAGTGCTGGTTGTGGTTGTGGCGGTGTGTCGCTCTCACCGGCAAGAGGAAGAGTCCGGCTTATCCCCACTCTCCGTGTTCTGTTCTCTGTGCCGTGTCAAGCTTGGAGAGGTTGTACCCACATTTTGGTGAAACGCGCTGTGGTCATCAGCGGTCAAACAAGGTCCTTTGTTGTAGTGTATGGTGAAACCCAATTCGTAAAAAAAGGTTGCACCCCAAGATGTTGTCTCCGTGCATCACTACTTGAAAGGTGAACGCTGGGAGGACTTTTGACCCGTAGCGAACCTTCAGTGTTATGGTTCCTATAAGGTTGATTCGAGTGTGCCCATAACTATAAAGCTCCGCTGCGTCCTTCCCGATTGGATGCCAAGGGAAGAATCTCTTCACGGTGACCCAGTTCATCGTCAACCTCGTAGCTGCAGTGTCCAGTAGGAACGGCAGGCTGACGTCGTCGAGCCTCACTGTGCACCCCTTGTACGCCGCTTTGCCAGAGTCCACTGTATGGATGATAGTTGTTAAAGGCAGTTCAACTAAACTGGGTGGCGAGCTTGTTGTTGACCATGTTGAGTGGCACACTTTGGCAAAATGGTTAAGCTTGCTGCAGCATTGGCATTGCTGCCCCCTGGCCAGGCAGGAGTGTGCTTGTGTTCGGTGTGCGGGGGAACCACAGTTACCACACATTTGGTGTCCCATGATGTTCCGCTGTCCAGTGATGTTCACCTCGGCATTCTCCGAGAAGGTCATGGTGTTTACAGGTTCTTCCACCGGGGTAACTGCTTGCGCTAGCGGAGTCCATTGCTGTGGGTTTCCTAGATGTGATGTTAGTTTGGTGGCAGCCTCCAGCTGGAACGCTAACTCCACTGCCTTCGCCAGCGGCAGGTCATCCGGCACCATCAGCAGCTTCACCTGCAGCTGCGGGTTGTTGGTGTGCTCCATTAGTTGGTCCCGCACCATTTCATCCTCTAGCTACCCAAATCTGCACGTGCTTGCCAGACAGCGAAGGTCCGCAACATACTGCTGGGTCATCTCTCCCCCTCTATGTCGGAACCTGATTCTCCTCACCAGCATGCTCTCGGGCATCACAAAATGTCCGACTAGCAGCGTGACACATTCCTTGTAAGTATCCGCAAGTCCCAATGGACTAAACACACGCTGTCCCTCAGTACCCAGGCTGTGAATCAAGAAAGCACACGGTCGCATCTTGCCAACCTTAGCCAGGTCCATAGCCGACACGTACGTCCAGACAGACTCAAACCAATGAGGCCATGGGATGGGCAGTTCACCTGGGGATGCGAGGAATGGTGGTAGGGGCTCAAAGCATGCTTCCATGTCAATGTTTTCAAAGTTAGTCCTCATCACCAAGTGTTGTGTCTGGAAAGAGGATCAGTGGACATGATGACTGTGTGCTGAACGGTGGCTTTATTAACAGAGCTAACAACACATGGAACAGTACAAATAAGCTAACTGTGCAGGAGTACAGGCTGTGTGTAGGCTAGAGGCAGAGCGCCCTGGGGCAGGTTGGCGAGGGTGTGGCTGCTGGCCTGTGCCGGCGGTCTCCCTGACTGCTGCCGGGCGCAAGTGCATGTTCATGCTTGCTGCATCTGCATCACAGTCATCCTAAGTAATAAGAGTGAATGAGTGTGGAGGAGTGTGTGGGGGACAGCACAAATGGATGTGAGTAGGTTGGAGTGCAAGTGAGAGTGTGTGTATGGATGAACATGAGTGAGTACGGGTGGCTCTGAGGGCAAGTGGGAGTGGGAGCGAGATTGAGCGGGTACAGGAGTGGGAGTGAGTGGATGGGTCCGAGAGTGCAAGTGTGGGATTGTGTGGGGGAGAGGGCGAGTGAGAGTGATTGAGTGCGTGTCGGTGTGTGTGACAGAGGGCCTTCCTTGGGCATGGGGGTCCCTAGGGTGTGCGACGGTGGCGCTGGGGTGGGGGTGGACCCACTGTGCGGGGGGGGGGGGGGGGCTGGGGAGGGCTGGCCTTGTGGCACCTGGGGCCCTGGGGCTACAGTTGGCCCCACTGGGGGGGTGGGGGGGTTGCCAGTCCGGGGGCATGGGCCTACCGCGCCAGTCGCCTGGTGGCGTGGCCTCCCTTGGCCGTCCCTCTTGGGGTGGATGCCTGGCTCTCCTGGGGCTTGTTGGCCTCGGACATTTCTGCTCTGTGGGGGTTGGTGGCATTGTCCTGCTTGCTCGGGGTTTCCGGGGGAAGGGGGGGAGAGTTGCTGTGACCGGCCGCCCTCTTCGTACTGTATGTTGCCTGACAAACCATTCACATGTGCACACTTATTTTGTGCGTGCTCTCATACACACGCACACATACGCACACACACATACTGTATGTTTCTCCTTTAACAGGTGCGGATACCAGACTCATGTTGAGACCTCTTCGGTGGAAGAAGCAGTCTGTCTTCTGTTTGTTTTAGTTGTTGGTTTGTTTATCTTCTTTGTCTGTTCCTCTCCCTTTACTTTACCCCTCCCCACACCTCCTTTCCCCATTCCCCCTGTTGGACCCTGTTGGGTCTTCCATGGGTAAAACCTGCAAAGAATTACTGTTACCCCCATGCTTGTTTTACCCCCCGGTAAAAGTAACATACATATGTCAGAATTACCCCCCCCCCATGTTATTGTTACCCCCCTTGATGAAGAAATTATCTCTGCACTGATATACAAAAAAACATGATATAAACTTTTATATTATGGCGATCAACACTTTCAAGTATGGTTAACCTCAAAAAGTAACAAAATATCTACAAAAATGTATTTTAGCACACGTTTCTATTTATAAGCAATTGATTGTAGTATTTTAACCTTATAAACTCACTTGGAGTAGCACCTTAATCCTAATGCTATATAACAGTTCCCACTCGTTCTTCATGCAGAATAAGTATGAACCGATTTTCCTTTCTCATCACACTCTTTCATTCACCCCAGGGGGTACCAGGATAACAGCATATAGAACATAATGTCCCTTTATCTAGTTATACAGTATGTAATCCTGTAATCCAGTCTAGCCATACATGTAAACTTGTAATGTAAGTTTGTAATCTACAAAAGATTAATTTACTATAGAGATTTTTGCTTTCACTTAATGTGGAGAGTTGTTCTGTTATGACTAACATTTCAGTGTGGGTGATATTTTCTATTATTAAGTATAGTTACCGAGTTGATATTTGATATTAGAAGTCTCAAACTAATAGTGTTTTTAGAATGTTCATTTACAAATAAAACTGACAAAACTTGGGTTTGGCCTGTGGTGTGTTTTGTCTGCAGCTTGTGTGAATAAAAACAACTTGGAACGATGGGAATTAGATGGACACATTTTATTGAGGATGTTCTTATAATGAAAATGTAGTCGAATGAAATGTGACAAATATGAGACACTACAAATGTATATCATACAAATTATCAGAATGGTATGTTCAAAACCATTGATGCAAGATTCCTACTAATGTGTCAAACTTTAATTAAATTAAATCACCCTTATTGTCATTCAACTGTACAACCAATCATGTACAGTAGAACGAGATTGTGTTTTACCTATCTACTGTGTTAATCACACACACCCCAAGTGCAGAATCAGAGGGCCGCTGCCATGCAAGGCGCCACCACAAATTTCCCTCCTCCATTCCATTATTGCTGAGCACCAAGCTGGACGGCAGGAAGTTCCACTTTTATATGGTCTTCGGCATGACCCGGCCGGAATTTGAACCCCTGCCTCCTGAGTGTGGGGCGAATGCTCTACCTGTCATATCACTGCTCCTGTCGTCCTTGCTCTTCTGAAGTCTGTGCAAATAGTAAAGCTCACCAGCTCTCGCAATGTACTTTTTGTTGAGTCTCCGTATATTAGCCTTTTCATTTTTCGACATCCCCTCAGCATAAGTTCTTTTGACAACATAGCAATCAATATATTTTATCTATAGGCCAGTTATGACCTTGAGAGTGGTCAGTACAGATGGCTTCACTGTCAGATGTATCCATACTCTAGACACAAACTTGAAGACTGATCCACTAAAAAAAAACTTAGAACTTGGGTTACAACTTTACTGGAAGAATCTATCAAATATATCAGAACTTTATTGGATGTACCTGTCCCTTTGATGGTGGATGGAGTCATGTAGCATGTCTTTCCAATAACATATATACAAAGACTTCAATAGCTAGACATTGTTTATTCTGAACACTTCAATGCCCACCGATGGCATGTTTAACCAATTTCTAATTACGCAATACCAGATCTAGCCTATTTAGTGGCATCACACAATGACCAGTCTATACCTTACCACACCTTATTAATCTAAACCAGCATCCCCTGTTTTACACTCCAGAGGTATTGCATTGTGTTTAATCATGTTATCTCATTTTTGATGATTCTTTAAAAGAATGTTTGAGTCAAACATTAATAGTTCTATTAACTTTGATTATGATCCCTGTTTTCCAAGGTCATAAAATAAATATAAGCACTGTAAATATTAACTGTGTATATGTATATGTGTAAATATTAACTGTACAGTAATATGTTTACACACTTGTTAACATTATGTGACTTTTTTTTTTAATTTAAGTTTTTGTAAAGGGTATACACATCATTACAGCATTGCTTTGTTTACAGTTTCATCACGTTCCCTTTTTTTGTTTTTTGACAACATTGGAAGAATAATTATTACAACACCCCTTTTTTTACGTGAAAGAAAAAGAGAAATTAAAGAAAAAACAAAACAAGAAAAACAAAACAAAAAAATTAAAAAAAATTAAAATTAAAAAAAATATTAAAAATAAATAAATAAAAATAAAAGAGCATCTGAGTAGCATTGGAACAAAGAGCGGTGCCATTATTGAAATGGTATTTGTCAAAGATTAGATCTAATGGAAGATACATATGCGAACCAGGGTTGCCAAAAGTTCAAGAACCCATCCATCCTGTCTCAGTGCGAATGTCAACTTTTCCATCGAGTAGATGTCTTGGATCACGTTAATCCAATCTTCAGGTGTAGGACAGTCCTTCAACATCCATTTTTTAGTTAAGGCTTTTTTACTTACCAATATTAAAACAGTGAATAAGTATTTTTCTCCTCGTCTTTCAAGTGAGTCCGGTAGTAAACCCAAATACAAAGTTACAAAAGAAAAGGGAACTGTTATTTTGAATATTTTCCCCAATATTGTCTGTACATTGGTCCAATATTGGTGGATAACTGGGCATGACCAAAACACATGAAAATGATTTGCAGTCTTTTCACCACACAAGCGCCAACAATTCAACCCCTTACGAGTAAATTTGTTTTGTGCAGGTGTTCTGAAAAATCTTACCAAATTTTTCCATCCAAATTCTCTTCACTGCAGGGATGAGGTACTTTTTCATTGTTGTTTCTTTAGCTTTTCCCATATTTCCAGTTGTAAAGTGAAATTCCCCTCTTTTTCCCATCTCTCTTTTATATATGATGTGTTGTCTCCTTTTAAGTCTTGAAGACCTTGGTATATTTTAGAGATGTATCTGATCCCTGGGATCCCTTTATATGCCATTAAGAAGACCTTCAGAACACCTGACTGGGCCCTTTCCAAATTCTCCTTTTTAAGTATATTGTTTATGTGGTGTCTAAGCTGAAAGAACCTGTAAAGGTCTTGATTTATTAGACTTTGTTTTTTCAAATCTTCAAAACTTCTTAAAATTTGCCCTTTAAAAAAATCGTAATATTTTATCAGTCCGTTCTCTTTCCACCTTTGAAATCTAGTGTCTGTTTTATTAGGAGTAAAGTCTTGATCATAGGCAATCCATTGCAGAAATCGATAGGGCTCTTTAGTTTGATTCTCTCTGACTATCTTAAACCAAATTTTTAGCGGGGTCTCTAGCCACGGGTTAGTGTTATTCAAAAGTTTAGGTAAGATATTGTTCCCTATTATCGCCTGTAGGGGGATGTCACTTGTTATTTGGCATTCCATCTCCTTCCATTGTGCAGTGTAGACTGGGTTACATATCTCTACTAAAGTTTTAATTTGTGCGGCTTTAAAATAGTCCCTGATATTTGGCAGTGCGAGCCCACCTTTGTCTTTGTTTAGCTGTAGGGTTCTATATCTGATTCTAGGTCTCTTGCCCTGCCATATGAATCTTGAGATCCTTCTGTCCAGTTCTTGCCATGTTTTTTTGGGAGGTTCTACCGGTATTGTTTGGAAAAGGTATAGAAGACGTGGAAGTATGTCCATTTTGACTGCTTCAATTCTTTGTGCAGTACCCAAGAATGGTATCATATTCCATCTTGCTAGATCATATTTTATTTTTGCCACCAGTGGATCATAGTTTAGTGTTATAATTTTGTTGAGTTGTTTCGGGATATTGACCCCCAGATATTTCATAGATTCCATCTCCCAGTTAGTTTTGAGTTTGCTTAGTAAATATTGATTTGGATCATAGTTGAATGTTAAAACTTGGGTTTTATGCATGTTTAATTCATACCCCGATAAATCTCCATACTCTGAAAAAACTGAGATTAGTTCTGGAAAAGAGGTGTCCGGCTGCCCCAGGTATATTAAAATGTCATCAGTAAAGAGTGCTATTTTATGTTCCTTCTGACCAAGTGTAATACCTTGAATTTTTTGATTCTGTCTTATCCATTGGCTCAGAGGTTCTATGAAGATTGCAAAGAGCAGTGGAGACAAGGGGCAGCCCTGACTACATCCTCTTTCCAGCTCAAAAGATGATGATAATTTACCGTTAATCCTTATTTTAGCTGTTGGTTTTTTATATAATGCCTAGATAGTTCTAATGAAGTTGTTATGAAAATTGAAACTGGATAAGATTCTATATAGGAAAGACCAGTCAACCGAATCAAATGCTTTTTCAACATCTAATCCCAATATGGCTGCATTTAAGTTATATTTTTTTATATGATGAATTATGTGTAAAGTGCGTCTAACGTTGTCTTCTATCTGTCTTTGTCTTATAAAACCTGTTTGGCCTAAATGAATTAAGTCTGTCAGTATATTTTCTAACCTTTTGGCAAGGATAGTGGTAAAAAGCTTATAGTCCTGATCTAACACACTGATTGGTCTGTAGTTGGAGCACTCTAGTTTATCCTTTTCAGGTTTAGGTATGGCTGCAATGACCCCTTCTCTCCAGGAGGGGGGGTTTCCCCTGTGTGGAGGACATAGTTAAATGTTTTCAGGAGGAGAGGAGATAGTTGCTGTTTAAAGGTTTTGTACCACTCTGCTGTATAGCCATCTGCTCCTGGGGATTTGTTAGCTTTAAGTTTCATAATTGCGTTTTCTAATTCTTTAGGTTGTATTTCTGACAGTAGTGTTTTATTTTGTGACTCAGTAAGTTGGGGAAGATTTAATGTGTTTAGGAATTCTTCGGGTGCGTTTTTATGTTTTTTGAGGGAGTACAAGTTCTTGCAGTAGTTCTCAAAGCTTTTAAGAATATCCTGAATTCTGAATTTTATTTCCTTTGATACTGGGTCTCTGATTTTGTAGATTGCTCTCTCCGTTTGTTGTTTCCTCAATTTATAGGCTAGTAGTTTTGCCGATTTGCTGCCTGCTTCATAGTATTTTTGTTTCAGAAATGTAAGTTTCTTCTGGATTTCTATTGTGTAGATCTCATTTATTTGTTTTTTAATTTCCTTAATTTTGAGCGAGTCATTAGAATGAGTGTTGTCTTTGTGCTCTTTTTCTAGGTTTTTAAGTTCTGACTCTAATATGGTTAGTTTTTCTTGTCTCAGTTTCTTTTGGATTGCCAGTTTTGCAATAATCTTTCCCCTTATTACAGCTTTGGATGCGTCCCACAGTATTAAAGGGGATACTTCTCCATTATCATTTTCTTCCAAATATCTGAGAATATCTGATTCCAATTCATCTTTCAGTGGTCCTTTCAGGACATTTGAATTTAACCTCCAAGAAAATGTATTATTTGTGTATTTTTGGATATTTAAGTCCATATAGATCGGACTGTGGTCAGAGAGATCCATCAGTCCTATTTTACATGTTTTTACTCTTCCAATGTCTCTATTAAACATAAAAAAATAGTCAATCCTTGAGTATGATGAATGTGGTGCTGAGTAAAATGTATAATCTTTTACACTGGGGTTGAATTCCCTCCACACATCACAGATTCCCATTTCTTTTAGTAGCCTCCGAGTTTTCCTACTTTGAGTGTTATTTTGATGTGGAGAATTACCTGTTGCATCCCAGTATGGATTCAGTCTTAGATTGAAGTCTCCCCCACATATCACTAAACCTTGGGCTTTAGTTATCATTAGGTCAAATACATTTTTATAAAATTTCCAGTTAGCCCCTGGAGGTGCATATACATTCAGCAGGGTGATATCTTCTCCCTCTAGCCGCCCAAGTATCAAACTGTATCTCCCTTCTTTATCTTTGTGTTCTGATTTTTTTTCAAATGTAATTTTGGTTGAGATCAATGTCGCTACTCCCCTCCTCCTCCCTGACTTATATGAAGATGAAGAGATCATTTTAAACCCTTGTCTATTGAGTTTAGTGTGCTCCACGTCTGTTAGGTGGGTTTCTTGTAAAAATATTATTCCTGCTTTGTCTTTTTTCATTTTGCCTAGAATCTTGGATCTTTTAACTGGATTCAGGATCCCTTTTACATTATATGAGATTATTTTGGTTACACCCTGTTTCTCCATTGTGTTGTCTTATTTAGTATAACAGTGTGGTGGCCCACTTTTATGTTACACAGAAACTGAAAGAACATGAAGAACATAAAAAACATTAAGAACATAGTATATAAAACTTTAAAACAAAAAACTGACAAAAGAACTTCCTGAGCTGAGGTCTTTTTTAGTGACCTTAGAAAAGCCTTGATGGTGTGTTGGCTCTGAGGGAAATTCCTCAGATTCCGTTACGTGCTGAGGGCCCTCTCTTACCCCTGTAAGTTGTCCCATGTTTTTAACGTGAATTTCAGATCCCAATCCGAACTTGTAATGATTTTTTTTTTTTTAATGCCTATACCCTAAGAAATTGGGTGCACCCTCCCACCACCATCACAGCAAACATTCACGTTAATACAGTATTTGTTAGTGTGGAGAGATCATGTGGTTCATTGTCACATTTCTATTTTAACAAGTTTTTTTTTTTTTTTAAGACTTATTTGTTTCTAATATTATGACTGTTCCATGAAATCTTTTACCACTTGCAGATTCTGCATCTCCTTTAATGTTTGTTACCTTGTAGGAGGGGGGTTGGATGCGCAGATTGACTAAAAATATCGTTATTCCCTCCTGTAAACGGCCAGTTTTTCCTTGTAGCTCTGGCGCTGGGTTTCCCGCTGCTGGCCCGTGGATTTTGAGGGTCTCTGTGTGGACCACGTTTGAGCCTTGATTCTTTCGATCGGGTCTGCTGCGGGTTTATACACCGTTACCGGGAGCCCTCTCCTCGCCATATCCGTGGTTGCTTCTTCCGCTGAATTATAGAGACATGTCTCTTCCCCGTAGGAAACCCTCAGCTTCGCCGGAAATGGTGTCTGGAAGCGCAGATTTTTTCTCTCGTAATACCTTTTTAGCGTCGTTGTATTCCCGACGCTTTTTAAGGACCTCCGGGGCATAGTCGTGCTCCACAAAAACTTTTCTCTCTTGGTGCATAAATACTTTTTTCTGCCAAGCCAGTCTTACAACCTCTTCTTTTATTTTGGAGTTGGAAAACTTCACGACCACCGATCGTGAAGGCGCTTCCGCCGCCGGCCTAGGGGCTAATGTATGGTGCGCCCTTTCTATCTTCAAGTCGGTGGATTGGGGAATATCCAACTTCTCTCTCAGTAAGGATTCCACGCATGCTGCCATTGTGGTGAAACCATCCTCGACTCCTTCTTTCAGACCATGAATTCTTATGTTGTCTCTTCTCAGTCTTCCTTCTTGGTCAGTTAGCTAAGCCTCCAGTCTTGACTGTCTTTTGTGAAGATCCAGCATGGTATCTTCCAGCCCTTTTATTCTTTCCTCTGCTTCCAAGATTCGGTCCTCGGCCTGGTCCACTCTGCTGTTTGTCCTTTTTAATTCTTCTTTGATTTCACGAAATTCGGCCCAACACTCTCGGCGAAATCGTCTTAATTCTTTAAGTACCATTTTTAAGCTAACCTTTTTGCTAGCTTCATTCAGCTCCTCGTCTTCTGAATGGAAATCCTCCGAATCAGATTCTTCAGCCGATGCGTGTCCTGGCCTGGTAAATGTCGATTTCTTCTGTTTTCCTTTAGGCATGATGACTTTGTCTTTTGATTTTCACTCTTCCAAAAATCCGTTAAATCTGATTTTCAAGATATTTTCCTGGATTGGGTCTGGGAGCTTCAGCGTTAAGCTGCTATCACCATGGTGTCCAGACCGGAAGTCCAACATTATGTGACATTTTTACAACAAAAGTTACATGTTTTTATGTTTTTGTCTCCGTTTATTGGTTCTATATTGTCTTGGTGGAGCTTCTTTTTTTGCGTTATTCTTGTACTTCTAAGAAATACAAAACATTACGGAAGTTCTAAATCAGCGGGGGGGGGGATTCTAATATGACGGGGGTAAAGATGGCATATGTCTCTTGTACCCCTGGGGGTAATATGAGCATATTGTGGCACATATATTGAGTTCATATTTCCCCACAAATGTATGGCTGTATGTGTATTGGGGGCTTCACGTCTCGCGGGACAAAGAAGGTCTGGGTCTGCAGAGATCTACAGGAGATGACGAGGAGGTGCGAGTTTTGGCCTTTGTCTCAGAGAGGATGCCCCAGAAGGATTCCCGGAACATCGAGGGATAAGAGACGGACATCAAAGAGTTGCATTGTGACTGGGAATTAAATGCCATGTGATTGTATGTTTGCTGAAGCACCATGTGACTTAGGCAGTATAAGAGTGTGTTATTTCTTTACTCAGCCTCTTTTCTTGTTTAGAGATTGCTAGAGAATGTGTTCTCATAATAAAGCTGAACCTGAGAAATAAACTCAGCCTCATCCTTGAATGCATTCTCTACAATATGCTAGTTTTACCGGGGGGTAATGGATCAGCGTTCTCGTCGCGCCCTCCGCCAGTACCCGGGCTCGCCTGGGGAAGCTAATGATCCTACCAGCAGACTAAATTCGAAGAGACGACGCCTCTGTGCCAAGTCAAAGAAGAATCCTAGTCACAGTCCTAAAGCCGAAAGCAAACAGCCCCAAGAGCACTTTGTGGTAGGATCTGCCCTTCGCATATTACAACTAAACGTTGAAGGCCTATCTGCAGCCAAGCGAAGCCTTATTGAAGTCCTCGCCTTCCAACATTCGATTGATGTAATCTGCCTCCAAGAGACTCATATTGGCACAGAGGAAGCTGGCCGCTTCACCATCAAAGGCTTTGACCTCCTGTGCTATGTTCTACATGCTAAACATGGACGTGCCACCTATGTGCGTTCTGACATAGTTGAAGCAAATCACCTGATAACAACACATTTCTCAGACACCATAATCATTGGTGGCTTCCATATTGTCAATGTGTACAAGCCCCCTAATGCCAACTGGGATCTGCAGGTCTTACCCACCCTACCCCACCCTGCCATCTATGTGGGGGACTTTAACAGCCATCACCCTGACTGGGGGTACCCAGCAGTGGACAGTGATGGGGAGGCACTTTCAGACTGGGCATCCAGAAATGACCTCGCTTTGATATACGACCCCAAACAAAGAGGAACCTTCCACTCTGCTAGGTGGAAGAAGGACTATTCTCCTGACCTGTGTTGGGTCAGCTCTTTGAATGGGGAGCCATATCCTACACAGATCCTCATTCTTGATGATTTTCCACACAGCCAACACCGGCCCCTGCTTGTACACATTGGCCTACAACTTCCAGTCATATACAGCCCAAGGAAGATGCGCTGGAACTTCCGCAAAGCCAACTGGAAGAAATTCAGTGAAACTCTGGACCGGAGCGTTGTTACCATCCCACTCCACACCATCACTGTAGATGAAGCATACAACCGCTTCTGCAGTGCAATCTTCAAGGCTGCCCATACTGCAATCCCACGAGGCTACCGACCCCTCTATGTCCCATGTTTGGACGGAGAAAGTGCTGCCCTCCTACAATCCTATCAAACATCAGGGGACCCAGAGATAGCAGACCATCTCATTGAATCGCTAAATACAGCCCGGCGAAAGAAATGGGAGGAGACAGTTGCTGACCGGAGCTTTACCCACTCTAGCAGGAAATGTTGGAGCCTCATTCGTCGCCTAGGAGCTGCACAGAAGCCCCCTAGCCAAAGCCGAGCATCCGTCACACCCAACCAAGTTGCATCCCACCTACTGACTATCGCCAAAGCACCCCAAGACAAAGACACCAGAAGAGCAGTTACAACTGAGCTAAAAAAACACCAAAAAATGCCTGTAGAGGAAACGAACCCTGAACCCTTCGAGGCTGCTGAACTGGAGAAAGTCCTACAGGGCCTGAAATGTGGAAAGGCAGCAGGATACGATAACATCTTCCCAGAATTCATGAAAAATCTTGGCCCCCGAGCCCTAACCTGGTTGACACAATTCTACACAAGGATCACACAAACAAACTCGATCCCAAAGAAATGGCGGACAGCAAAGGTCATTGCCATCCCAAAACCTGGCAAAGACCACAAACTACCAGCAAGCTACCGCCCAATCTCCCTACTCAGCGTTCCTTACAAAATCATGGAGCGCCTAATACTGCAACGCATTTCCCCAGAAATAGAGGATATTCTAAGTGTGGATCAAGCAGGCTTCCGCAAGGACCGCAGTACAGGAGAACAAGTACTGGCCCTAACCACCTTCATTGAAAATGGCTTCGAGAGCAGACTGAAGACAGGGGCTGTGTTTCTCGATCTTACAGCCGCCTATGATACGGTCTGGCACAAAGGCCTCCTCCTGAAACTTAAAAAGGCGATCCCTGCTTGGGCAACAGCAATTATAAAAACCCTGCTGACCGGACTTCCGGTCTGGACGCCATGGCGACTGCAGCTTAACACTGAAGCTCTCAGACTCAATCCAGGATAACACCTTGAAAATCAAACTTAACGGATTTTTGGAGGAGTGAAAATCAAAAGACAAAATCATCATGTCTAAAGGAAAACAGAAGAAACTGAAATTCTCCAGGCCAGGACACGTATCGGCCGGAGAATCTGAACTGGAAGATCCCCGTTCAGAAGACGAGGAGCTGGTGATAGCTAACAAAAGGGTTAGCCTGAAATCACTATTTGAGGAACTACGACGATTTCGCCGAGATGTTACGGCCGAATTTCGGGAATTCAGAGAAGAATTGAAAAGGACAAACAGCAGCGTGGACCAGGCCGAGAACCGAATCTTGGAAACAGAGGATCGAATAAAAGTGCTCGAAGATTCTGTGCTGGACCTACGCAAAAGACAAGCAGCTATAGAGGCTAAGCTAACCGACCAAGAAGGAAAACAAAGAAGAGACAACATAAGAATTCATGGTCTGATAGAAGGAACCGAAAATGGTTTTAACTCAATGGCAGAATGCGTGGAATCCTTACTAAGAGAGAAATTGGATATTCCACAAACCACCGACTTGAAGATAGAAAAGGCACATCGTTCATTAGCCGCTAGGCCGGCGGCGGAAGCGCCCCCACGTTCGGTGTTGGTAAGATTTTCCAATTTCAAAATAAAACAAGAGGTTGTAAGACTGGCCTGGCAGAAAAAAGGATTTATGCACCAGGAGAGAAAAGTCTACGTGGAACACGATTACACCCCGGAGGTCCTTAAAAAGCGCAGGGAATACAATGACGCGAAAAAGGTGTTAAGAGAGAAGAAATTGCGCTTTCAGACACCATTTCCTGCGAAGTTAAGGGTCTTCTACGGCGATGAAACGTGTCTCTATAATTCGGCGGAAGAAGCAACAGCTGACATGGCGAAAAGAGGGCTCCCGGTAACGGTATTTAAACCCGCGGCAGACCCGAGTGTGAAGATCAAAGCGCAAACATGGACAACACAAAGACCCTCAAAATCCACGGACCAGCAGCGGGAAACCCAGCACCAGAGCGTCGCGGATAAACTATCCGTTTTCAGGTTGGAATAGCGACCTTTTTTTTTTTTTTTTTTCCTCTTGAATCAATCCGCACATCCAACCCCCCTCATACAAGGTAACAAACATTAAAGGAGATGCATATTCAGCATGTGGTAAAACATTTCATGGAACAATTATATTATTTGAAACAAATAAGTCTTTGTAATAACAAAAAAAAAAAAAAAAAAAAAAACTTGTTAAAATATAAATGTGACAATAATCCACATGTTCTCCTCATACTAACAAATACTGTTTTTGCGTGAATGTTTGATGTGATGGGGGTGGGAGGGTGCACACAATTTCACAGGGTTTAGGCATAAAAGGAAAAAAAAAAAAAAATCATTACAAGTTTGGATTGGGTTCTGAAACTCACGTTAAAAGCATGGGACTACTTTCAGTGGTAAGAGAGGGCCCTCAACACGTAACAGAGTTTGAGGAATTTCCCTCAGAGCCTTCACTCCATCAAGGCTCTTACAGGGTCTTTAAAAAGACCTCAGCTCAGGAAGTTCTTATGACAGCTTTTTGTTTTAAAGTTTTTTACACTATGTTCTTAATGTTCTTCTTGTTTTTAATGTTCTTTCAGTTTCTGAGTAGCACAAAAGAGGGCCACCACACAGTTATACTAAACAAAACAACACAATGGAGAAACAGGGTGTAACCAAAATAATTTCATATAATGTAAAAGGAATCCTGAATCCAGTTAAAAGATCCAAGATTCTAGGCAAAATGAAAAAAGACAAAGCAGGAATAATACTTTTACAAGAAACCCACCTAACAGACGTGGAACACAATAAACTCAGTAGACAAGGGTTTAAAATGATCTCTTCATCTTCATATAAATCAGGGAGGAGGAGGGGAGTAGCGACATTGATATCAACCAAAATTACATTTGAAAAAAAATCAGAACACAAAGATAAAGAAGGGAGATACAGTTTGGTAACTGGGCGGCTAGAGGGAGAAGATATCACCCTGCTGAATGTGTATGCTCCCCCAGGGGCTAACTGGAAATTTTATAAAAATGTATTCGACCTAATGATAACTAAAGCTCAAGGTTTAGTGATATGTGGTGGGGACTTCAATCTTAGACTGAATCCATACTGGGATGCTTCTGGTAATTCCCCACATCAAAATAACACCCAAAACAGGAAGACTCGGATGCTACTAAAAGAATTGGGAGTCTGTGACGTGTGGAGGGAACTCAACCCCAGTGTAAAAGACTATACATTTTACTCAACTCCACATTCATCTTACTCAAGGATTGACTATTTTTTTATGTTTAATAGAGACATTGGTAGAGTAAAAACATGTAAAATAGGACTGATGGATCTCTCCGACCACAGTCCGATCTACATGGACTTAAATATCCAAAAATACACAAATAATACATTTTCTTGGAGGTTAAATTCAAATGTCCTGAAAGGACCATTGAAAGATGAATTGGAGTCAGATATTCTCAGATATTTGGAAGATAACGATAATGGAGAAGTATCCCCTTTAATACTGTGGGATGCATGTAAAGCTGTAATAAGAGGAAAGATTATTGCAAAACTGGCAACCCAAAAGAAACTAAGACAAGAAAAACTATCCACATTAGAGTCAGAACTTAGGAACCTAGAAAAAGAACACAAAGGCAACACTCATTCTACTGACTCGCTCAAGATTAAGGAAATTAAAAACCAAATAAATGAGATCTACACAATAGAAATCCAGAAGAAACTTACATTTCTGAAACAAAAATACTATGAAGCAGGCAGTAAATCGGCAAAATTGCTAGCCTATAAATTGAGGAAACATCAAACAGAAAGAGCAATCTACAAAATCAGAGACCCAGTATCAAAGGAAATAAAATTCAGAATTCAGGATATTCTTAAAAACTTCGAGAATTACTATAAGAACTTATACTCCCACAAAAAACATAAAAACGCATCCGAGGCATTCCTAAACACATTAAACCTTCCCCAACTTACGGAGTCACAAAATAAAACACTACTGTCAGAAATACATCCTAAAGAATTGGAAAAAGCAATTATGAAACTTAAAGCTAACAAATCCCCAGGAGCTGATGGCTATACAGCAGAGTGGTACAAAACCTTTAAACAGCAACTATCTCCTCTCCTCCTGAAAACATTTAATTATGTCCTCCACACAGGGGAAATCCCCCCCTCCTGGAGAGAAGGGGTCATTGCAGTTATACCTAAACCTGAAAAGGATAAACTAGAGTGCTCCAACTACAGACCAATCAGTGTACTAAATCAGGACTATAAGCTTTTTACCATTATCCTTGCCAAAAGGTTAGAGAATATACTGACAGACCTAATTCATTTAGACCAAACAGGTTTTATAAGACAAAGACAGACACAAGACAACATTCGACGCACTTTACACATAATTCATCATATAAAAAAATATAACTTAAATGCAGTCATATTAGGATTAGATGCTGAAAAAGCATTCGATTCGGTTGACTGGTCTTTTCTATACAGAATCTTATCCAGTTTCAATTTTCATAACAACTTCATTAGAACTATACAGGCATTATATAAAAAACCAACAGCTAAAATAAGGATTAACGGTAATTTATCATCATCTTTTGAACTGGAAAGAGGATGTCGTCAGGGCTGCCCCCTGTCTCCACTGCTCTTTGCAATCTTCATAGAACCTCTGAGCCAATGGATAAGACAAAACCAAAAAATTCAAGGTATTACACTTGGTCAGAAGGAACATAAAATAGCACTCTTTGCTGATGACATTTTAATATACCTAGGGCAGCCGGACACTTCTTTACCAGAACTAACCTCAGTTTTTTCAGAGTATGGAGATTTATCGGGGTACAAATTAAATATGCATAAAACCCAAGTTTTAACATTCAACTATGACCCAAATCATTATTCACTAAGCAAACTCAAAACTAACTGGGAGTCGGAATCTATGAAATATCTGGGGGTCAATATCCCGAAACAACTCAACAAAATTATATCACTAAACTATGATCCACTGGTGACAAAAATAAAATCTGACCTAGCAAGATGGAATATGATACCATTCTTGGGTATTGCACAAAGAATTGAAGCAGTCAAAATGAATATACTTCCACGTCTTCTATACCTTTTCCAAACAATACCGGTAGAACCTCCCAAAAAAACATGGCAGGAGCTGGACAGAAGGATCTCAAGATTCATATGGCAGGGCAAGAGACCTAGAATCAGATATAGAACCCTACAGCTAAACAAAGACAAAGGTGGGCTCGCGCTGCCAAATATCAGGGACTACTTTAAAGCCGCACAAATTAAAACTTTAGTAGAGATATGTAACCCAGTCTACTCTGCACAATGGAAGGAGATCGAATGCCAAATAACAAGTGACATCCCCCTACAGGCGATAATAGGGAACAATGTCTTACCTAAGCTTTTGAATAACACTAACCCGTGGATAGAGACCCCGCTAAAAATTTGGTTTAAGATAGTCAGAGAGAATCAAACTAAAGAGCCCTATCGACTTCTGCAATGGATCGCCTATGATCAGGACTTTACTCCTAATAAAACAGACACCAGATTTAAAAAGTGGAAGGAGAAGGGGCTGATAAAATATTACGATTTTTTTAAAGGGCAAATCTTAAGAAGTTTTGAAGATTTGAAAAAACAAGGCCTAATAAATCAAGACCTTTACAGGTTCTTCCAGCTTAGACACCACATAAACAATATACTTAAAAAGGAGGTTTTGGAAAGGGCCCAGTCAGGTGTTCTGAAGGTCTTCTTAATGGCATATAAAGGGATCCCAGGGATCAGATACATTTCTAAAATATACCAAGGTCTTCAAGACTTAAAAGGAGACAACACATCTTATATAAAAGAGAGATGGGAAAAAGAGGGGAATTTCACTTTACATCTGGAAATATGGGAAAAGCTAAATAAACAGCAATGGAAAAGTACCTCATCCCTGCAGTGGAGAGAATTTGGATGGAAAAACTTGGCAAGATTTTTCAGAACACCTGCACAAAACAAATTTACCCATAAGGGATTGAACTGTTGGCGCTTGTGTGGTGAAAAGACTGCAAATCATTTTCATGTGTTTTGGTCATGCCTAGTTATCCACCAATATTGGACCAATGTACAGACAATATTGGGGAAAATATTCAAAATTACAGTTCCCTTTTCTTTTGTAACTTTGTATTTGGGTTTACTACCGGACTCACTGGAAAGACGAGGAGAAAAATACTTATTCAATGTTTTAATATTGGCAAGCAAAAAAGCTCTAACTAAAAAATGGATGTTGAAGGACTGTCCTACACCTGAAGATTGGACTAACGTGATCCAAGACATTTACTCGATGGAAAAGTTGACATTCGCACTGAGACAGGACATGGATGGGTTCATGAACTTTTGGCAACCCTGGACCGCATATGTGTCTTCCATTAGATCTAATCTTTGACAAATACCATTTCAATAATGGTTCCGCTCTTTGTTCCAATGCTACTCAGATGCTCTTTTATCTTTATTTACTTACTTTTTCTTTTTGTTTGTTTTTTACTGGTTTGTTTGTTTTTTTTATTTGTTTTTTGTTTTTTTTTTCTCTTTAATTTCACTTTTTCTTTCACTTTAAAAAAAAAAAAAATAAGGGGTGTTGTAAGAATTAATCTTCCAATGTTGTCAGATATCAGAAAATAAGGGAACATGTGATGAAAATGTAAACACTGCATTGCTGTAACGACCTGTATACCCTTTACAAAAACTTAAATAAAAAAAAAAAAAAACCCTGCTGACCAACCGAAGGTTCAGAGTCCACCTCAGTCAGAACACAAGTGCATGGAGAATGCAGAAAAACGGACTCCCACAAGGCTCAGTTCTAGCTCCAACTCTGTTCAACCTCTACATAAACGACCTGCCTATTACAAAATCCCGCAAATTCATCTATGCAGACGACATCTGTTTGGCATTCCAAGCACCAGACTTTGAACCACTGGAACGGGTGCTCACGGAAGATCTTGCTAAACTGGACCAGTTCTGCAAAATCTGGCGCCTAAAACCAAGCCCAGCAAAAACCGTCTCCAGTGTATTTCATCTCCACAATGCAAAAGCTGCCAGAGAACTAAACATCCACCTGAGCGGACTCAAGCTTAAGCATGCCCCAAATCCAACTTATCTTGGAGTGACCCTTGATAGGACCTTATCCTTCAAGGAACATCTAAAGGGGACGGCTGCTAAGGTGAAAGTACGAAACAACCTGCTCTGCAAGCTCGCTGGTGCAAAATGGGGGGCGGCAGTCTCCACCCTGCGCACCTCAGCACTGGCCCTTTCATACTCTGTAGCAGAATATTGTGCCCCTGTCTGGTCCAGGTCATCTTACACACACTATGTAGACACCCAGCTCAACTCAACCATGAGAACTATAACTGGAACAATCCGCTCAACACCACTCCCCTGGCTCTCTGTACTGTCAAACATAGCCCCTCCACACATCCGGCGAGCAGCATTAACTCAAAGGATGCTCCAAAAAGTTAAAGATTTTCCTCACTTACCAATCCATGCAGGTATCTACACCCCACCCACTGCCCGACTTTCATCCAGACGGCCGATTTGGAAAAACCCTCCCCCAGCTGACTTTACCATCCAGACAGCTTGGCAAGAGGAATGGGAGACCAAGGAGGTCCCAAACAAACAGCTGGTGATAAACCCCAACCAACAGGTCCCGGGCACCAACCTCCCAAGGAGACAGTGGTCTACACTCAATCGCTTCAGGACTGGACATGGCCCCTGCTTGGCCAGCCTTCACAGATGGGGCAGTAGCCCTAGCCCACTGTGCGCATGTGGAGAGGAGCAAACTATGGAACACATCATAGAGACTTGCCCGCTCCAAAGACTGGAAGGAGGATTACACACCCTCCATACAGCAAACCAGGAGGCAACTGCTTGGCTTAAGGACTTTGCATTCGCTAAATAAATAACCGGGAGGTAAAACGAACATATATTACTTTTACCAAGGGTACAAATATGAGGGGGTAAAATGAACACATGACACCAAAACAATTTAAATAAAGTATTAAAAGTTATTACAAGAGGAGTTTACAACAATATACAGTACATATAGTATAACAGTGTTTCCTCTGGCTAAAAGACCTTGGCGCGGTGGCAACATATTTTTCCCGGGGGGGGGGGGGGTAAACATACCGGAATATGTTAATTTTATACTATTTATTTCTTTTTAAAATTTTACACAGTAACGTTGCATATGGAACTTACCATTTGAAGTATTCTATAACCAAGGCTTGAATATTGGGCCAGTTGGGGTCCCACCCAGACATCCTCTGTTTAGACTTTTTAGTGGTGTTATCCTTCTCTCCTTCCTCTGCCTGAACACTTTCCTCTCCTTGGCTCCTCTCTTCTGTCTCATCTTGTCCTCTGAGCTCTGTCTAATTCAGGTTCTCTCTCTGTCTATGGTGGTATACAAACAGGTTAGAAAATATCAAGTGTCATGTTTTGTCCTGCAGGATTTTTTTGTCATGGTTTACATAAATGACAAAAATTTGTGTATTTTTTGTGTTTTTATTCTAGTGTTTCTTTTTTTCCATTGAGAGAGTTGGGAAGGGAAAGAAATATTCATAATAGTAATGTACTCATGCATACTTAAGTTATATGATCAGGTGGGTATAGTAACCAGAAATTCTACTCATGTAAAAACAGTGCTTTGAAATTAATAATTTAAAATAGACAACCAAAAATTTCTAGTTGAGTTAAGGGTACAAAGAGCACTCACTTAAAAACCTGAGTAATGATTTCAGTCTTGAAGGTTTCAGGTTCAGGTTCAGATTACTTTATTTGTACCCGGAGGTAGATTTGTTTTGCAGTCAGATGACATCCATATTTACAAACCACAATTACATTTAACATGAACACAAACACAGGCACACATGAAGCTGACTATAAACATGATAAAAGTACTCAAGGCTCCACCAATCAGGACATAGGACAAAGAGATAAGAGAAAAAACAAAGAGAGAAGGGTCATATTAAAAAGTTAAAGACTAGTCAAAGAGGTTAAAAACTCAAAAGTCTAAAACCCAATAAAAGATTTAGAACCCAAATAAAAAACCTACAAAAATAAGTAAATATAAAATAAAATTAATAAATAGGTAACTAAATTATGTGCAATATATTGTTACATCTTGTTCAACTCTTTAACAGCAGCAGGAGCAAAGCTGCTTTTGCAGCGCTGGGTTTTACTTTTTGGGACAGCAAACCTCCGTCTGGAGGGAAGAAGCTGAAAGTTGCAGTGCAAAGGGTGGGAGTCATCATTTAAAATGGAGGTAGCAATCCTCTGTACCTGTCTGGTGTAGAGGGATGTCAAGCTCAGCTGTGACTCACCAAGCAAACGACTGGACCATCTATCAACCTGATCCAAGGATTTCCTCTGTTTCAGTTTTATCTGACCAAACCATGACACTGTGGGACTCACATATGCACATATGTATATCATTGTATGATTCATACATATACCACCTTAGGCTTCACATCTGAGACGGAACAAAGGACTGAGCCGCTCTGGAGATAACACGAGGATGTGAAAGTTTAGTCTTTGGCATGCAAGGAGACAGCCTGGGGGGATTTCGCCCAGCGGCCAGAGACTGAAGGTGGGGGGTGTTAAGATCGGGAGGAAGTTACATTGTTACTGGGGATTAAGTGCCATGTGACTGTGTGTTTTGATGTCCTGGTATAAAGGGGACAGATGTTGGGGGATTTTCTCTCTTTTTTTCTGTTTTTTGGATGATGTTGGAGAATGTGAATAAACCTGACTTGTGAAATAAACTCAGCCTCGTCCTTCCACATTCTCTACACTGGTGACCCTAAGACGTATCATGAGCGGAGGAGATTCCCCCGAGCCGGGCTCGTCAGGATCCAGCCAGGCGAGCGCAGCCACAGTCAAGCTACCAGACTTCTGGCAAGATAACCCATGCTCCTGGTTCCACTTGGCCGAAGCACAGTTCGCCCTCCGGGGGATAACGGCAGATGACACGAAATTCTACCACGTCATTGCCAAGCTCGACAACTGCACGGCTCGACATGTGCAGAGCCTGTTGGAGTGCCCACCGGCCGACGACAAATACGGCGGGTTGAAGGCTGCGCTCATCCGGCGTTTCACTCCCTCAGTCCAGGAGAGAGCTGAGAGGCTCCTTGCTCTGAACGACTTGGGAGATAGCACGCCCGTCGACCTGATGGAGGACATGCTGAGGCTGAGGGGCTCAGACGACGACTTCCTTTTCACCCACATTTTCCTGAGAACCCTACCGTCGGCCACGAGAGCGACCCTGGCCGGTTCACCGTTGTTGTCCCAGCGGGACTTCCGCGAGCTGGCCCAGGAGGCACAGCGGATTCTCAACACCAGCAGACAGCGCGCGGCCACCACAGCAGCGATTGAACTCGGCGCGACGGCTGGAGATGGCAGGGGGCCAGAGGTGGCGGTAGCAGACCCACCGACAACGGCGGCGGCGAGGGCCAGGGATCGCGGACGAGACGACCTCTGTTTCTACCATCGCCGCTTCGCAGAGAGGGCGCACAAGTGTATACCACCGTGCCAGTTCAAGAGCTCGGGAAACGCCAAAGCTGGGGGTCGGTAGCAGCCGCGGCCCTCGTGGAAGAGAACAAGCTGCTCTACTTGACGGATGCGCGTTCGGGGAAGCAATTCCTCGTGGACACAGGCTCCCAAGTGAGTTTCATCACGCCTACCTACGCTGACTGGCTGGCGGGCCCCAGAAGTCACGGAGCATCAGCAGCGAATGGCTCGAGGATTAAGACCTTTAGTGAGAGGACTCTGCTTCTGTCCCTACATGGCCGTACATTTGAGTGGACTTTTGTTATAGCTGAAGTGAGCTTCAATATGTTAGGGGCTGATTTTCTGTGCTCACATGGTTTGTTGGTTGATCTTGCTAATAGGCGCCTGGTTAATGCACTCTCTTTTTATTCTATTCCCTGTGCAGCCCGAGTGACCCCGCCCACAGCACAAGCCAACGTCGCAACAGCAAGCGGTAAGTTCCACACACTGCTCACTCAGTTCCCAGCACTCACGGTTCCCACATTTTCAGCAGCAGTCGCCAAACATGGGGTGGAGCATTTTATTACTACCACCGGACCGCCCGTTTTTGCAAAAGCTCGGCGCTTGGATACAGCTAAATTGACCATAGCACGCGAGGAGTTCGCCAACCTGGAAAAGTTGGGCATCATCAGGCGTTCGAAAAGCCCATGGGCTTCCCCGCTGCACATGGTCCCTAAAGCTGACGGCTCGTGGCAACCTTGCGAGGATTTCCGCAGGTTGAATAACGCTACAGCGCACGACCGCTACCCAATCCCGCATATCCAAGATTTTTCCGTTCATTTGGCGGGGGCGCGCGTTTTTTCTAAGATAGACTTAGTCCACGGGTACCACCAAGTCCCAGTGCGCGCTGAGGACATACCCAAAACAGCGGTAATAACTCCGTTTGGCCTATTCGAGTTTTTGCGCATGTCGTTTGGGCTTAAAGGCACGGCGCAGACGTTTCATGATGGACGCGGCGTTGCGCGATCTCCCCTTCGTGTTCGTCTACCTGGACAACATATTGGTAGCCAGCGCGTCCGAAGACGAACATGAAAATCACCTCACGGCAGTTTTCCGGAGGTTGGGAGAGCACGGGTTAATAATCAACCCAGCGAAGTGTCAGTTTGGGGTGACGCAGATTGATTTTTTGGGGCACCGCGTCTCTCCAGAAGGAGCGGTTCCTCTGCCTGACAAAGTGCGCGCAGTAACAAATTTTCCCCAGCCACAAACGGTTAAAGCGTTACAGGAGTTTTTGGGAATGGTGAATTTTTATAACCGTTTCCTCCCCCGCGCAGCGCAGCTCATGCAACCATTGTATGCCGCGCTAAAAAAACAAAACCCCACGAATAAAATCGAATGGTCTCCGGAGCGAGAGCGAGCATTCTCGGAGGTCAAAACAGCCCTGGCAAACGCTGCGTTGTTGGCACATCCAGACCCAACGGCCCACATAGCGCTCACTACTGACGCGTCAGATGTGGCCATAGGGGCGGTCATGGAGCAGCATGTAGCCGGGGCTTGGCAGCCGCTTGCCTTTTTCAGCAGGACCTTGCGCGATAGCAAGCGAAAATAGAGCGCATTCGACAGGGAGTTGTTAGCTCTCCACTTGGCCATTCGCCACTTCCAGCTCTGGTTGGAGGGACGCCGTTTCACCGCATTCGTCGACCACAAGCCGCTGACTTTCGCGATGGCCAAGGTTTCAGAACCGTGGTCAGGCCGGCAGCAGAGGCAGCTGGCTGCAATCTCAGAGTTTACTACAGATATTCAGCATGTAGCGGGTAAACTAAATGTAGTGGCAGACTGCCTCTCGCGTGCCGTAGCGACTCCAGTCCGCGTAGGGATAGATTATGCAGCCATGGCCGTGGAGCAGACTAGCGGCGCGGAAGTCCGCGCGACCCCAGTCCACGTAGGGATAGATTACGCAGCCATGGCCGTGGATCAAGTTAGTGACGCGGACGTGCGCGCGCTCCAGTCTGGACCAACAGGGTTAAGGCTGGAGAACAGGGTGCTGCAAGATGGTATGCCCCCCCAATCTGCGATGTCTCCACGGGACGACCGCGCCCGGTGGTGCCGACCGTGTGGCGCCGCCGCGTTTTTGACTCGATTCATTCTCTGGCGCACCCAGGGGTGCGTGCATCAGTCAAAATGGTAGGAGAGAAATTTGTATGGCCGAGCCTGCGCAAGCAAGTTAGAGAGTGGGCGGCAGCCTGCTTGGCTTGTCAACGAGCCAAGGTACACAAACACACGAGAGCTCCCTTGGAGCCGTTTCACATCCCGGCTAAGAGGTTCGACCACGTTGACGTGGACCTCGTAGGCCCCCTTCCGCCGTCGCAGGGGTGCACACACCTTCTGACAATGGTAGACCGCACCACGCGCTGGCCTGAAGTGGTCCCACTGTCATCAACCACAGCCGAGGAGGTGGCGCGCGCGTTTTTAACAGCATGGGTAGCGCGCTTTGGAGTTCCGTCGGACATTACGTCCAACAGAGGTCCTCAATTTGTTTCCGAGCTTTGGTCAGCGATGGCCCGCAGCCTGGGGGTAACGATCCACCGTACTACCGCGTACAACCCACAGGCTAATGGGTTATGCGAACGTTTCCATAGGTCATTGAAGGCGGCCCTCAGAGCGTCGCTTACGGATGCAAATTGGGTGGACAGGCTACCATGGATTTTATTGGGGTTGCGTGCTGCACCTAAAGAGGACTTAGAAGCCTCCCCAGCTGAGTTAGTTTTTGTGCAGCCACTCTGGCTACCCGGGGAATTTCTCCCAGATAATCCTGCGCCACAATGTTTCCCGGCTCAGCGGTTGCAGGGTGGCACGGAAGCGGGCATGCTGCCAGGCCCCGTTCACCACAGTTTTCCCCGCGTTTTTGTGCCTAAGGCTCTAAAAAATGCGGAGTTTGTTTTTGTCAGACATGATGCGCATCGCCCGCCGTTGCGACCGCCTTATGATGGACCATTTAGAGTGCTGGAAACAGGGGATAAGCATTTTTTGCTAGATTTGGGGGGCAGGAAAGAAAAGATTGGCAAACCCGCCTTTGTGTTGGCCGACGAGGATGTGCTGTTGGCTACGGCTCCTCAGTGCGGCAGACCCCCTAAGAAGCATTCACCAGAACACCCACAGGGATTGACTAACAGTTCTCATCCCCAGACAGCGGCTCCCCAGCAGGAGGGCACCGCGAAAGTGGTAAAGCCCGCTTACAGCAGGTATGGGAGGAGACTGAGGCCCAAGCGACACGTGGACTGATGTAATAATTTATTTATTATTTATTTATTTACTGATGTAATAATTTTACCATGACTTGCAGACTGTTATTACGTTGTTCCATCTTAGACGCTTGGGGGGGGTCATGTGGGACTCACATATGCACATACTGTATGTATATCATTGTATGATTCATACGTATACCACCTTAGGCTTCACATCTGAGACGGAACAAAGGACTGAGCCGCTCTGGAGATAACACGAGGATGTGAAAGTTTAGTCTTTGGCATGCAAGGAGACAGCCTGGGGGGATTTCGCCCAGCGGCCAGAGACTGAAGGTGGGGGGTGTTAAGATTGGGAGGAAGTTACATTGTTACTGGGGATTAAGTGCCATGTGACTGTGTGTTTTGATGTCCTGGTATAAAGGGGACAGATGTTGGGGGATTCTCTCTCTTTTTTTCTGTTTTTTGGATGATGTTGGAGAATGTGAATAAACCTGACTTGTGAAATAAACTCAGCCTTGTCCTTCCACATTCTCTACAACACTAAAGAAAAAGGACAAAACAGATTCAATAAAAGCCCGATAAAACATTGTCATTATGGTTCGGTCAATATGGAAGCGTGCAAGTTTCCTTAAACAATGCAAATGTTGCTGACCCTTTTTGCACACCCTTTCACAGTTCTCTTCAAAGTTTAAATTACTATTGATAATCGTCCCAAGATATTTGTAGGATTGTACACATTCAGTGGTCTGGCCTTTTAGTACAGTGACTTCGTGCCTGGGAGTTTTCCTCCAAAAGTCAATAATCATATCTTTAGTTTTTGTCGTATTCAGCTGCAGGTAGGAATCCTCACACCAGTGAACAAAATCATCAACTACTGGGCCGTGGCCACTCTCACCAACCTGGAGGAGACTGACAACAACTGAATCATCAGCATACTTTATAATGTGTCTGTTGTCATGTCTGCTCCGACACATGTTTGTGTACAGGATGAAGAGTAGTGGTGACAACACACACCCCTGAGGAGAGCCAGTAGAAGAACACTTTTGGTCAGACAATGTACCATTGACCCTTACTCTCTGTGTCCTGTTGGTTGAAAAATCCAGAATCCAACCCACCAGATTATTACTCAAATCAAATTGTTGCAGGAGCCTTTCAACTAAAATATGGGGTTGAATTGTATTAAAGGTGGAAGAAAAGTCCACAAATAAAAGCCTGGCATGTGTCCCATTAAAATACAGATGTTCAAAAAGCATGTTGAGCAGAGTGACAGTGGCATCCTCCACTCCTCTGTGAGGCCTATAGGCAAACTGCAAAAGATCCAATGCATGCTCAGTCTGCTTTAGGACCTCAAATCTGACCAGTTTTTCAAAAATTTTCATTAAAATTGAAGTCAAAGCAACTGGTCTAAAATCATTTACCGTTTTAGGACAGCTGGATTTTGGAACAGGGACAACCACAGCATCTTTCCAGATCTTAGGCACATGTTGTGTCTGTAAGGACTTATTGAAAATGTAGTGAAATACATGACTCAATTCATGTGCCCAGGACTTTACCAAGCGCCCACATATATTATCAGGGCCCTGACTTTTGTTCACTTTTACAGCACAGAACGCCCTTTTAATATCCTGCACCTCAATATTAAAGTGCTGATTGTCATTGAGTTTCTGTTTCAAACCTTGGGTTTCTGTGCTAAAATCAAAGGAGTCAAAACGACCATAAAAACAATTAAGAGCATTAGCCAGCTCTGTGTCTGAATTAAAACCATCTAAAAACACACGATTACTGCGCTCTGTGCTCTGAAGGCCTGCAATAGTTTTCATACTGGCCCAGGCTGAACCAAGTTTCTTTGTTGCCATCTTACTTTCCAACTCTGATTTATAATTCTGTTTTGCTCTTAAAATTTCGGCCTTCAGCTCTTTTGTGGCAACCTGCAGCTCAGAAACAACCCCCTGTTTAAAGGCAAGTGCTTTCCTCTGTAAGCAGGATTTAACTGATTTTGTAACCCATGGCTTGTTGTTGGGATATATTTTGACACGTTTACGTGGAACGATCATGTCTCTACAGAAAGCCATGTATGAGCATGTCACGTCCACTAAAGAGTCCAAATCTTCTCCGCAGTCTAGCATGAACACCTCCCAGTCCGTACAGTTAAAGCATTCCTGGAGGCAGTGCACTGAATCCTCTGTCCACACGTTTATGTCTCTGGTCTTCGCCTTGTCTCTTCTGAGAGCAGTTTTATATGTGGGCAACAAATGTACACAGTTATGATCTGAGGATCCTAAAGGGGGAAGGAAATAGATTTATAGGCCCTCTCAATGGATCCATAGCACAGGTCCAATGTTTTTTTTCGCCTGGTTGGGCAGGAAACATACTGATAAATGTTTTTAAGTGTCTTCTTTAAAGAAAATCCCCAAGGATAAAATTTGGAGCCTCTGAGGAAATCGACTGCAACCGCTGTACCACATCAAAGACGGTGCTGGAGGTGGAGTCAGCATCTGCCCTCGGGTGAATGTACACAGTCGTTATGAAAAGTTGGGGGAACTCGTGGGGCAGATAAAAGGGGTGTAGTGACACGGACAGAAGCTCCACATCTAGTGTACAGATGCGCTCTCTGACCGTGACAGATGTACAGTACTGTTTATTAATATATAAACATACACCGCCCCCCTGACGTTTCCCCATTACCTCTTCCTGCCGATCCGAGTGAAGTGGGGCTCCAAAGCCGTCAATCCACAGGTCCGCATCCCGGTCATGCGCCATAAGCCACGTCTCCGTGTAAGCCATGACACAGCAGTTCTTGAAATCCTTCTGATATCGTACATTCCCTTGAATTTCATCCACTTTATTTCTCAGGGATTGTATGTTCCCCATAATAATGGAAGGAAGAGGAATGTGGTTAAGCTGATGTCTCCTCAGGCTTAATCTTACGCCTCCACGCTTTCCGCATTTCCTCCTCTTGTCTCTCTTTTCATCACTGTGTCCATGAAAATCTCTTAAAATAAAGTCTGGCAGTTGCGGCACGGACTCAAACACAGATGCTGCATTATCCATGTTTAAATGCAGTAACATTTCTCTGGAATACTGCGTTCTTCCTGGCGTGACCGCAATCGCGCTTACCTCCAAGACAAAGAGCCGGTAGGAAAGAAACCACAGTGCAAAAACAAGAAGAAAATCCATACTGATGGAACCAGGGAGCTCTTCGTTATATGGTCCACAAATATTCAAGGACAAAGATGACAGAGAATTACGTTGAAACACATTACAGTGCATAAAAACAAAAACACAGACATCAAACTTTTTTCACCCGCTGCTGGTTGCTGCGTGTGCATGTGCCCTTTGTAGTGTAGGTTTGAGGTTTTTCTCAAAAATTTATTTTCTTATAGTTTTCTACTTTTCTCTGTAAATTTATCTAAAGTTGAAACCATGTTCCTCAAATTTGTAATTGATATAATTACTGGCCCAGGGAACACGCACGCAGGCTCAGCTGAGATTCAAAAGCTTTATTCAACAACAAAGGCGTGTATGAGTGCGTGTGTGCGGAATGTAGATGGTCTGTGGGTGAACGAGGAGCGTCGGGGACAGAATGGCACGCCGTGCAGCCAGGCAACCTTGCAGGTGGAACGGTGGCTGGCGTTGGCAAAGGATCTCTTGCCTGGGATACAGCGCCCTGCTGCGCACACGACGAGGAGTGGAGGAGAGGAGAGAGGAGATGGTGAAGACGGGAGGAATCCGCCGTCAGGGAATCCACCTGTGCACAGGGGAGAGACTGGAAGACAGGTGAGTGGAGATACAGCTTACGTGCTGATGAGAGGAACTGCAGGTCGGGAAGGAACGATCCTGCGGAGAGACTGAGAGCATAGATACACAGATGGCTCCGGACCGATGTTCTGGGCCGAGTGGGTTAAATAGCCCGTGACTGACGAGGCGCAGGTGTGCGCGCAGCTGAGGTAGATGACTGGGAGCGGCGAGTTGTGACAGTACTCCCCCCACCGAGCAGCGCCTCCTGGTGCTGGCTTATCCGGGTGCGCCCGGTGGAACTCCGTGATGAGATCTTCATCCAGCAAAAAGGAAGAGCGCACCCAGGATCTCCACTCCGGGCCATACCCCTCCCAATCCACCAGGTACTGCAGCCCACGACCTCAACGCCGGGAGTCCAGGATGGATGCAACCCCCCATGCCGGGTGGCCGTCGATCATCATGGGAGGGGGCGGTGCCCTAGGAGGAGGACAGAGTGGGTCGGAGATCACGGGTTTGATCTTGGACACGTGAAACGTGGGGCAAACACAGAGGGAGGGGGGGAGGGCCAAACGCACAGCCACCGGGTTGATTATCTTGGAGATGGTGAAGGGACCGATGAAGCGTGGCGCCAGCTTCTTCTTCTCGGCCTTAAGATTAACGTCCCGGGCCGAAAGCCAGACCTGTTGGCCCACCTGGTAACCGGGGGCCAACTTCCTGTGGCGATTAGCTGTGGTGCTGTTGCGCGCCGCCGTGCGTAAAAGCGCCTCGCGCGCCCTGGTCCACAGGCTCCGGCAGTGCCTTAGATGTGCCTGGATGGATGGAACGGCTAACTCGCTCTCCTGCTCAGGGAACAAAGGGGGGTCATAGCCCAGTGACGCCCGGAAGGGGGACATCCCGATAGCCGACGACAGTGTGCGTTGTGGCCATATTCCACCCAGGCCAGGTAAGAGCTCCAGGAGGATGGGTTGGAGGAGGTGACGCAGCGCAGGGCAGCTTCCAGCTCCTGGTTGGCGCGCTCACACTGCCTGTTGGATTGGGGGTGGTGACCAGAGGAGAGGCTCACCGTGGCCCCCAGGGCGTTGCAAAAACCCTTCCACACTTGGGACACGAACTGGGGCCCCCGATCAGATACGACGTCCATAGGGATCCCGTGCAGTCTGACCACAAGTTGGACAAGGAGATCGGCCGTCTCCTGTGCCGAAGGGAGACTCCGGAGGGGCACAAAGTGAGCAGCCTTGGAGAATCGGTCCACAATAGTCAGAATGGTGTCGTAAGAATTAGAAATGGGGAGGCCAGTGACGAAGTCCAGAGCAATATGTGACCAGGGTCTGCCCGGGACCGGCAGGGGATGGAGCAGCCCTGCAGTGGGGGAGTTCGGGGTCTTGCTAGTAGCACACTGGGGGCAGGCCCAGACATAATTGGCGACGTCCTTCTGTAGACCGGGCCACCAAAAAGAGCGCTGAAGGAGGTCCACCAGTTGGGAGATGCCAGGATGACAGGCGAGCTTGGACGTGTGGGCCCAGTGAATGACATCCCCCCAAACTGCCGATGGCACGAAGATCCTCCTAGCCGGGCCGCCGCCAGGATCCGGTTCGGTCTCTTGCACCCTCCGGATCTTGTCCCTGATGGACCAGGAAACCGCCCCACAACACACGAGCTGGGCAGGATGGTGTGGTCCTGCTCCTCCGGGATCTCAGGAGCAAACTGTCTGGACAGTGCGTCGGGCAACCCATTCTTGGAGCCTGGACGGTAGGTGATCGTAAACCGGAACCGTGCCTGGCCGACCTCAAATACTCCAGGTTCTTGTGGTCCGTCCAGACCACGAAAGGCTGAGCTGCCCCCTCCAGCCAGTCACGCCACTCCTGCAGCGCGAGCTTCACAGCCAGAAGCTCCCTGTCGCCGATGTCATAATTCCGCTCAGCCGCAGACAGGCGCCGGGAGAAGAAGGTGCAGGGACGCTTAACTCCATCCACTGGTGAACGTTGGGACAGAACCGCCCCCACCCCCGTATCAGACGCGTCCACTTCCACCAAGCACTGCAGCGCGGGGTCAACCTAGGTCAGGACCCGGGAGGAGGAGAACTCCGTCTTCAGGGTCTCGAATGCAGCCACTGCCTCCTGGGTCCACTGGAAGGGCACCTTGGGAGAGGTGAGACGGGTCAAAGGGGTGACGATGGCGCCGAAGTTGGGCACAAAACGGCGGTAGAAATTAGCAAAGCCGATGAACTGCTGCACCTGTTTCCTGGAAGAGGGAGTGGGCCACTCAACCACCGCTTTGACCTTAGCGGGGTCGGGGAGGATCTGATTGCGGGAGATAACAAAGCCCAGGAAAGAGGTGGTTTTGGCAAAGAACTCACACTTTTCAGCTTTGACATAAAGTCTGTTCTCTAAAAGCCGCTGCAAAACCCACCTCACGTTGGCTTGGTGCTCCTCCCGAGACCTGGAGAAGATCAGGATGTCATCTAGATACACGAATACGAAGACCCCTAGGAAATCTCGCAGGACGTCGTTAATGAGCCGTTGGAAGACGGTGGGGGCATTGGTGAGCCCAAACGGCACAACCAGGTATTCGAAGTGACCGCTGGGCGTCCGAAAAGCCGTCTTCCACTCATCGCCCTCCCGGATCCGAACGAGATGGTATGCGCTGCAGAGGTCTAGCTTGGTGAACCAGGTGGCCCCCTGGAGGGAGTGGAAGGCGGAGTCCATAAGTGGCAGGGTGTATCTGTCCTTCACTGTGATGTCGTTCAGGGCTCGGAAGTTGATGCACGGGCGCAGGGACCCATCCTTCTTAGTGACGAAGAAAAACCCGGCCCCGAGTGGAGACGAGGAGGGGCAAATGATACCAGCGCTGAGCGACTCCCTGATGTATGTGTCCATGGCCTCCCGTTCCGGGGCAGAAAGGCTGTAGAGGCGACCAGATGGTAACGGCGCCCCCGGGCAGAGGTTTATGGTGCAGTCATACGGGCGGTGAGGAGGAAGAGACATCGCCTTGGACTTGCTAAAAACGAGCCCCAGGTCGTGGAACTCCGGAGGCACCAGGGTGAGGTCCGGAGGAGAGGCGACAGGAGCAGGAAGAGGAGGGGAAGGGGCACAGGCCGCAGACTGGAGGCAGGTGTCCATGCAGAACGAGCTCCACGAGAGGACACTTCCAGACTGCCAATCAAGCACGGGGTTGTGAAGGCGCAGCCACGGGTAACCCAAGATGACGGGGGCCGCCAAGGTGGACAGGACGAACAGGCTGAGGTCCTCTCGGTGGTTGCCTGAGACAATAACTGGTACCGGCCTGGTCCGATACGTCACTACTCCCAGGGGCGAATGGGAGAGGGTGACGAGGTTAAGGGGAGCTGACAATGGTTGACAGGGGATGCCCAAGCGGGTTGCCAGGCTCTTGGAAATAAAGTTTTGTTCTGCCCCCGAGTCCACCAGTGCGTGAGTGAGGTGCCCGGTGGAGTTGTGACAGAACCTAATGGGCAACGAACAATTGGAGAGGGGATTTGGCTGGTTGGTGTCCGCGAGGCCCCCTACAGTGACTCGCGGACCCCCCTGTTTGGCTTGATCGGGCAATGGTCCACGGTATGCTGATCGCCTCCGCAATACATGCAGAGGCCCAGCTCCCGGCAGCATTGTCTCTCCACTAGGGGGAGCCTGGTTCGCCCGACCAACATCGCCTCTGGCTCATCGGCGGACTCCGGAGCGGGTAACGCCAGGGGGCGAGACTGAGAGGTGCGGGCGGGGAATCCGCGTGGGCGGCTGTTGGACTTCCACTTGGCGGCCCGCTCTCACAGCCTGTTATCTAAACTGATTGTCAGGGAAATTAATTCGGACAACCGCCCCGGAAGATCCCGGCTGGCTAACTCATCCCGCAGATTAGAACTGAGGCTGCGGAGGAAGATGCTGCAGAGAGAAGCCTTGCCCCAGCCAACCTCCTCCACTGCCACCTGGAAGTCAACAGCGTAATCGGCCGCCGACCGGCTACCCTGTTGAAGGGTAAGGAGCCGGTCGGCCAGGACACTGTCGCGACGTGAGTGGTCAAACGCCTCGAGGAAATCTCACACGAACTGGTCATAGGAGAGGTTTGCGTAGCTGGGCTTTGCCATGACTGCGTAAGCCCAGGCTAACGCTCGCCCCTCCAAGAGGTTAGCCATGTACCCAATTCGGCTGTGATCTGAGGGAAAATCCCCGGGAACGCGCTGAAACACCGACTCACACTGCAGGATGAACCCCCGTGCTTCACCGAGCTTTCCGTTAAAGCGTGCAGGAGTGGGGATTGGAGTGAGCCGGGTAGGCGCTCCCGAGCTAGGCTGGCCAGCCGCGGGAATAGCGGAGGCTGATCCACCACGATGAGCCGGGGGGAACGCCTGCTGAGGGTCGAGACGGTCCAACGGGTGAGTAATTGTAGTTAATTATTTTAGTATCACTTGTTGTTGATGAGCTATCAAATCCACCAGAGCCTCGAGGGTGGAAAGCCGGCGTGCGAGCCTGCTGTCCGCTGGGCCGCCCTGCTGGAGCCGTACTGACATAATTACTGGCCCAGGGAACACGCACGCAGGCTCAGCTGAGATTCAAAAGCTTTATTCAACAACAAAGGCGTGTATGAGTGCGTGTGTGCGGAATGTAGATGGTCTGTGGGTGAACGAGGAGCGTCGGGGACAGAATGGCACGCCGTGCAGCCAGGCAACCTTGCAGGTGGAACGGTGGCTGGCGGTGGCAAAGGATCTCTTGCCTGGGATACAGCGCCCTGCTGCGCACACGACGAGGAATGGAGGAGAGGGGAGAGAAGATGGCGAAGACGGGAGGAATCCGCCGCCAGGGAATCCACCTGTGCACAGGGGAGAGACTGGAAGACAGGTGAGTGGAGATACAGCTTACGTGCTGATGAGAGGAACTGCAGGTCGGGAAGGAACGATCCTGCGGAGAGATTGAGAGCGTAGATACACAGACGGCTCCAGACCGATGTTCTGGGCCGAGTGGGTTAAATAGCCCATGACTGACGAGGCGCAAGTGTGCGCACAGCTGAGGTAGATGACTGGGAGCGGCGAGTTGTGACAGTAATTTCCTCTTGTAAAATTGACTTTTCTTGTACATTTCAAACTTTATTATAAGTTTGTGGATTATTTTATGACTAATTGTCTGGGGGTTTTTTAAATAAAATTACTGGGGGGAGGGTAAATAAATTTGAAACAGACTCTGGTAATTTTTTTTTACTTTTCAATTTACATTTTTGACCATAATTTCAGAACAGAACAATAATTTAACTCTGATTACAAAGAAAAAATATTAATAAAATTGTATTTAATGAAATAATCTTAAATGACCAAGGATGCCGTTATTTCTGTTATAATATTTCTTTATGTTTATAGTTTTTGTTTTTTTGTTTTTTTTTCAGAAATCTCCTCACCACCCAGACAGCAGGAAAAACCTCCCTTATTTTGAAATCAGATGTTGGCACGTTAACTTTGTCTGAAGGCTGCTGACGGGTTAAAGTCATTGACTTTGTGAATTTCGGTCACCTTAACCTGCCAGGTACATAATAGGGAACTGTAGCGGACTCTAAAGACATAATTCACCACAGTGTGTGTTCATGTACAGAATGATCTGCTTAGGCAGTTATAGTTGTGCTCTCAGGCTTTCTCATCAGGCACCTTTCTAGGCAGCTGCTGAAGGACCTCACTTTAGAGTGAAAATAGAGCTAGCGCTTTTAGCTGTTGCTTTTGTCACTGCCACTGGAGAATAAAAACGGCACGCCTGTTCGTGCGAGAAAAGAGAGAAATTGCCAGTCTCTTCATTCCTGCAATTCTTACAGAACATAACTTAATATTGTAGTGGCTGGTGAAATATACCCTCAGCAATTCATCAGTCCCCCTTGCCTTTCCTTTCATTTGAAGCCGGCTGCATATGAATTCTAACCACATCTCTTAGCTAAGCAACTCTTCCATTATTGCTCCCGTTAACAGCGGGTTAAAACCATGATAAACGCCTCCAGTGCTTACATACATACCTCTTCTGATTTTTTTCCGCGTTTAAAGTACTTGAACAAACTCATGTTTTAGTCGACAGTCACACTTAACGAGACACTGTCTGCTGACTGAGTCGAGAACTCGCATGAGCGGGGTGCTTCTAAACGCCGCGTGGATGACAGCCACTCGCATTGTTCGTGTGCGCGCTTGCGGAAAGTCATTGCTTCATATATTTTTCTTAATAAAATCATATCGCCTTGGCGTGGCTGTACAATTTCTGGCGAGGTGGCCCGCCACGGAGAAATGTTACCAGAGGAAACCCTGCATATACATATATGTATTGTATAAAGCTCCTTTTGGCAAAGTAAATCTGTTTGGCACAATAAGGGAAGCAGATTTCTGTTCTGCTCACCTAGCTGCCTGACAGGACAAGGGGAAAAAAAAATCCCGGCCGGATCATGCCAAAGACCATGCAAAAGTGGATCTTCCTGCCATCCAGCTTGGTGCTCAGCAATAATGGAACGGAGTGTAGAAGAGCTGGAAATAACGAGGCGGTTTTGTATCACAAAAGCAGAGTCTTTAATGAACAACTCTTCTATCTTGTCTCATCTGGTGCAGAGCTTGGCAGAAGGCAAAGAGGAAGAATTCTGCCCAGCTCGCTGGTTAAATACAGGCACACATCAAAGACATGCAAAACACAAGCTGAAATCCCCCGTTATCTAAATCCCCCATTAGTCCTGTTAACTCCTCCCTTCGTCTTGGGAGGTGATGGGAAAACCTCTCCTCGCCTTAGGGGGTGAAGGTGTCAAGTCTGTTGCCGCCGCGTCCTGTGACGTCATGGGTCTTCACACAGCGGTGAGATTCCTTTGTCCTTTCAGAGGTGTGAAGTTCCTTTGTATATTCTGTCCCAAACATTTCCACATGCTCTAACAAATGTAGGTATGGAATATATGAGTGATATATACCACAGCCCCCCCAAACAACTATGAAAGGACACAGAAAGATTCACAGTCTAGGGTAATTACTAAGACATACTACGTGTTACAGCTGTTGCCACAGAAGAAACTTTCAAGCAGCCATGCTCCTAAGAGAGTTCAGTGAAAACATAACAGCATAGTATAATCATAAGTCAGTCCTAAACTGTTGCGGCACAATTAGCGAAAAATTGCAGAGTGGTGTAATCAGTCCCTGTGCAGTCTGGGTTTCAATCTTCTCCCAAAGCTGCTGTAGGTTGGTTTAGGCGTCCTGCTGGGACCTTGTTGTGAGGAAACTGCAGTGTGGGAAGGAGAGAGATTATTTGTTCCCTGCCTGGGGGCTGAGACTTTTTCCTTGGGGGGTCTGCCTCGCCGAGGTGCTCGCGCCAACTGTGCAGGTTCGTCTCTCAACAAGAAGGCAGGTTTGAGTCTGTCAATGCTGACCGTTTCATTTCTATCCCCATAATCAAGCACAAAGTGTTTGTCACCATTTTCCAGCACTCTGAACGGGCCATCGTATACTGGGCGTAACGTTGGTTTTAGGGCTTCATGCTTAACAAAAACAAACTCGGCGTTTTTTAAAGTTTGAGGAACAAAAACTCGTGGAAAGGAGTGATGAGCTGGACCGTGGAGAGAGTCCGGTCCATTACTGCCTAAAAACCTTGGGACTGGGAGGTGCCCTGGTTCCGGGTTTTCTGGTAAAAATTCACCTGGTAGTCTGATAGGCTGAGCAAAGACTAATTCTGCAGGGGAAGCGTCTAAATCCTCTTTAGGTGCCGCACGCAACCCCAATAAAACCCAGGGAAGTTTATTTACCCAATTTGTGTCCGTTAATGAGGCTCTGAGGGCGGCCTTTAAGGACCTGTGAAAACGCTCGCATAACCCATTAGCCTGAGGGTGATAAGCGGTGGTGCGGTGAATTGTTGCCCCTAAACTGTTGGACATGGCTGACCAGAGCTCTGAGACAAATTGAGGCCCCCTATCTGACGTGATGTCTGATGGGACGCCGAAACGTGCCACCCAATTTGTTAGAAAAACGCGAGCGACTTCCTCCGCTGTAGTTGCCGCTAGAGGGACTGCCTCTGGCCAGCGCGTGGTGCGGTCTATCATTGTTAGCAGGTGTGTGAAACCCTGGGAGAAAGGCAGCGGCCCTACGAGGTCGACATGGATGTGGTCGAACCTTCTAGCAGGGATGGGAAAAGGCTCCAGAGGGGCTTTTGTGTGTCTGTGTACTTTGGCGCGCTGACAAGGAATGCAAGTTTTTGCCCATTCTTTTACGTTTTTGCGCAGGCCTGGCCACACAAACTTTTCGGCAACCATTTTGACCGAGGCGTGCACACCTGGGTGCGCGAGGGAGTGAATTGCGTCGAAAATACGGCGGCGCCAAGCAGCTGGTACTAACGGGCGAGGTCGGCCGGTTGAAACATCGCATATTAGGGGGGGCACGCCGTCGCGCAACCCTTTTTTCTCCAGCCTTAACCCTGTTGGTCCAGACAGGAGCGCGCGCACGTCCGCATCACTACCTTGTTCTTCCGCCATGGCTGCATAATCTATCCCTTCATGGATAGGTGCTGCCGTGAAACTCCGCCCTTCTAACCAAAACTGGAAGTGGCAGATGGACAAATGGAGCGCCAGCAGCTCCCTGTCAAAAGTGCTGTATTTGCGTTCCGTCGGGTTTAGCGATTTGCTAAAGAATGCTAAAGGTTGCCAGACCCCCTTGACAAGCTGTTCTACAACTGCCCCTATGGCCAAGTCTGAAGCATCTGTGGTTAGAGCAATGCGGGCCGAGGGATCTGGGTGGACTAACATTGTGGCGTTAGCTAGGGCGTTTTTAACTTCCGCGAAAGCGCGTTCGCGTTCCGGGGTCCATTCGACCGCGTTGGAAGCTTTCTTTTTTTTTGAGCGCGTCATACAGGGGCTGCATGAGCTGAGCTGCATGAGGGAGGAAACGGTTGTAAAAATTAACCATCCCCAAAAATTCCTGTAGCGATTTGACCGTTTGGGGCCGTGGAAAACCTTCTATTGCATGAATTTTGTCTGGAAGCGGAACTGCCCCTTTCGGGGAGACTCTATGTCCCAAAAAATCAATTTGCGATACGCCGAATTTGCATTTGGCTGGATTAATTATTAATCCGTGCTCTTCTAGCCTCTGAAAAACGGTAGTGAGATGCTGCTCGTGCTCTTCCTCAGATGAGCTGGCTACCAGCATGTCATCGAGGTAGACGAAAACAAAGGGGAGGTCGCGTAAGACTGCGTCCATCATACGTTGAAAAGTCTGAGCAGCGCCTTTGAGGCCGAAAGGCATTCGCAGGAATTCAAAAAGGCCGAAAGGGGTTATAACCGCTGTTTTAGGAATGTCTTCAGCTCGGACTGGGACTTGGTGATAACCGCGGACTAAGTCTATTTTTGAAAAAATGCGCGCACCCGCTAAATGTAGTGAAAAATCCTGTATGTGAGGGATGGGGTAGCGGTCATGCGCTGTAGCGTTGTTTAATCTGCGGTAATCTCCGCACGGTCTCCAAGAACCATCGGATTTCGGAACCATGTGAAGCGGCGAAGCCCAAGGGCTCTTCGAGCGTCTCACAATGCCCAATTTTTCGAGAGCCGCAAACTCGTCCCTTGCTATGTTGAGCTTGGCCGCATCTAAGCGGCGAGCTTTGGCAAAAACGGGAGGTCCCGTTGTTGGAATGAAGTGTTTAACCCCGTGTTTGGCTACAGTGGCTGAAAACTTGGGGGTTGTGAGTGCTGGAAATTGGGTGAGGAGTTGCTCAAACTTACCTCCTGCCGTGGTGACGTTGGCCTGCACAGGTGGTGGAGAGACTCGAGCTGAGCATGGAATAGAAGCAAAAGATAGTGCATTAACCAGGCGCCTATTTGCTAGATCAACTAATAACCCATGTGCACATAGAAAATCAGCGCCTAACAAGTTAAAACTCACCGCCGCTACAACAAATGTCCATCTGTAGCTGCGGCCGTGAATGAGGAGGTGCAGGCTCTTTTCCCTGAACGTGTCGATGTCAGAACCGTTGGCTGCCACTGCTCCATTGCCCCGGGTGCCCATGGCTCGATCTGCGTGGGAGGGCATGATGAAACTCAGCTGAGCTCCCGTGTCGATGAGGAACTGCTTGCCTGTGTGTCCATCCGTCACGTATAACAGCTTGTTTTTCTCGCCGAGAACTGCTGCCGTTAACGGCCCTCGGCTTTGGCATTTCCCGACATCGTACTTGCAGGGAGGAACACATTTTCGGGCTTTCTCGGCGAAGCGGTGGTGATAATAACAGACGTCATTCTGTTTGTTGCGCTTGGGCCGTGCCGCTGTCACCGTGGGTTGAGTCTGCTCCGTGGGATGTGGCTCTCCAAGGCTCGGGGCGTCAGTCTTGAGGTCTGCGGATGGCTCTGTAGGTGTCAGTTCTCTGCAGGCGTTGACGAGCCGGTAAGCCTCGTTGGCCAGTGTGCGGAAGTCCTGATGATTGTTGCACTTCATACTGGCGAGTGTCCCTCTCGTGTGTGGTGGTAGCGTGCTGAGGAAAATAAATTGGAAGAGGAAATTATCATTATCCTCCTCCTTGAGCTGCAGCAAGTCCTCCATGAGGGTCTTTGGATTGCCCCCTCTGTGGCCGTAGACCGCCAGGATCTTTTCGGCTCTTTCCTCCGCTGATGGGACATAATTCGCCACGATGGTCGCCTTGAGTGTCTCATACTTGTCCCGGGCCGGTGGTCGCTGGATCAAGCTCCGCACACACCTCGAAGTGGCGGAGTCGAGTTTGGAGACGATATGGTAGAATTTAGTATCGTCTGCCGTGATGCCCGCCAGTATGAACTGGGCTTCAGCTTGATGAAACCAAGAGGCCAGGTCTTCTCGCCAGAAATCTGGCAGTTTGACAGCGACGGCGTTCGCACACATCATCACTGTTGTGCCCGCCGGGTGAGAGTGCGTTGCCTTGGCTCTCACGGCGGTGCTGGAGCTCGGTTGAGCTCTCTCGGTGCCCTCTGCCGGGGGAAACAGCTGTCCGCTTGTTCCCTCGTCTGCGTTGTCGGTGGCGTATGCCAGATTCGCCACGGATGAGTCGCTTGAAGAACGCCTCAGGTCCATACTCGCGTCAAGGTCGCCAGTGTAGAAGAGCTGGAAATAACGAGGCGGTTTTGTATCACAAAAGCAGAGTCTTTAATGAACAACTCTTCTATCTTGTCTCATCTGGTGCAGAGCTTGGCAGAAGGCAAAGAGGAAGAATTCTGCCCAGCTCGCTGGTTAAATACAGGCACACATCAAAGACATGCAAAACACAAGCTGAAATCCCCCGTTATCTAAATCCCCCATTAGTCCTGTTAACTTCTCCCTTCGTCTTGGGAGGTGATGGGAAAACCTCTCCTCGCCTTAGGGGGTGAAGGTGTCAAGTCTGTTGCCGCTGCGTCCTGTGACGTCATGGGTCTTCACACGGCGGTGAGATTCCTTTGTCCTTTCAGAGGTGTGAAGTTCCTTTGTATATTCTGTCCCAAACATTTCCACATTCAACTTTATTTATTTATATAGCGCCATTTCACAACAACAGTCATCTCATAGCACTATCAACTGTAGGGGGGACCCCCACAGTTGCAGAAAGACCCCAGCAATCAGGCGATCCCCTGTGAGCAAGCACTTGGCGACGGTGGAGAGGAAAAACTCCCTTTTAACAGGAAGAAACCTCCAGCAGAACCAGGCTCAGGGAGGGGCAGTCATCTGCTGCGACTGGCTGGGGGGTGAGGGGATAGAGAAGAAGAAAAGAACAGACATGTAGAGAGCAAACAGCACGATGGGGACTCAATCTATGGGAGAGAACAAACAAATGTTAATGACCAGCAAAAAAAAATATTTCATAGAGAGTGAGGAAAGGAGTGAGGCCCAGTGCATTACTGGAGGTCCCCCGGCTGACTAAACCTATTAGCAGCATAACTAAGGGAGGGTTCAGAAACACATGACCCTCCCTAATTGTAGGCTAGATCAAAAAGGTAGGTTTTAGCCCTATTCTTAAAAACAGAGATCGAGTCTGACTCCCGAATCCAGATTGGCAGCTGATTCCACAGGAGAGGAGCTTGATAACTGAAGGCTCTGCCTCCCATTGTACTTTTGGAGATTCTAGGTATTACAAGTAATCCTGCATTTTGGGAGCGTAGTGCTCTGTTAGGATAATACGGTAGTATCAGATCTTTTAAATAAAAAGGAGCCTGATTGTTTAGAGCTTTGTAAGTGAGAAGAAGGATTTTAAACTTAATTCTAAACTCTATGGGAAGCCAATGAAGGGAGGCCAGAACCGGAGAGATATGATCTCTCTTTCTAGTACCTGTTAAAACTCTTGCTGCAGCATTTTGGATCAGCTGAAGACTTTTTAAAGATGTTTTAGGACAGCCTGATAATAAAGAATTACAATAATCTAATCTCGAGCTAACAAAAGCGTGGATCAGCTTCTCAGCATCACTCTGAGACAAGATGCTCCTAATCTTGGCAATATTACGCAAATGATAGAAGGCAGTCTTAGAAACAAATTTAATATGTTGTTGTACATGCTCTAACAAATGTAGGTATGGAATATATGAGTGATATATACCACACGGAGGACAGAAAACGTTGGTTACCCAGCCACAGGGGGTGCACAAGCCAGTGTACTCCCTTCGCTGCCGGTCCCAAGCCCGGATAAAATGGGCAGGGTTGTGCCAAGAAGGGCATCTATGCTACACTACATAGAAAAGGGAGTTTAAATGACCAGTAAGTAAGTACAGCTTGCAAACTAAACTGTTAAAAAAAAAAAAAATCAGTAAAACAATGCATCAAATTCCTTTTATTATGGTTATTTCAGTCAAATATCAGTCTTGTTATTTTTTTAATTAATCTTGAGTCCAGCCCATTCTTTTCATATGAGTGCTGACCCTCGGTTTCTTCAGGTTCAGTGGAATTTCAAAGACAGAGGAAAGAGAAAAAACATGAGAAAAATCTGATTATTATTACTGATGTGATAGAACATTTTTAAACCCAGCATAATCAAATAAATTACTAGAAATGTCAAGTCACAAACTGCTGTTTAAAAAAAAAGAAATGTTCTGTAGTTTTAGTAACCAAATGTTGCCGTTTTAAGAGGTCATTAGTAGGACTGTGCGATATGACAAAAAATTCTACAGTTTAATTACATAAAAAGGACCATCTTTTTTTTTTACATGTACCATTTTCCCTCATAATTTTGCAGTGTTGTTATAAAATAAGAGCCAACTTGCTCCTCCTACCCATTTCAATTTATTAATTATTTATTTTGCGTGCATGTGCCACCATCATGCACTTTTGCAGCTTTAATAACTTTTTTCAGACAAAACTAAGAAACTTGGCAGTACTTAACCCCTTGCACTCTGGTCAATTTCCCTAAAAATGCCTAAAAATAACGTACCCAAAGTAAATCAAAAGCTGTTCTTCAACCCTTTGCAGCATCTTCATGGGGTTGGTCTCATTTAAAAGAAAACACTTTGAATTTTTTGGCAAAACAGTCATAATCTCTCTAAGTGCTCCTGCCACTGAGTAACAGTCATCTAAACATACTGAACTTGAGGAAAATAAAGTTCGCCTGTGTGGCGGTTTGGTTTCAACCCCCACAACACACAGAGACAGACAGCTCGCTACTCCTGGGTTTTTTCCGCTGCATGCTGTGATCTAATCAGCCATTTATGCATTTCACTGCTGTGAGGTTAATGTGCCACCCATGCATTGTGTTCATGCATCCTGTCTGTGTCTCACAAATGCAAATATCTCATGCCTGTTCTGCAGTCCCTTTGATCAGACCAACCGCTGTGAATCTGCTTTGATGTATTGTTTGAGTTGGGTATAAATACTGCACAGGTTCTGTAACACTTCCTCTCACTCACACTTCAACCTCTGCTGCAGTACACAGGCTTTGTGTCCCTCCTTCTCTGAGAGCCAGAGGATCCCGCTCCAGCCTGCACACACTTGGGCCGGGGCTGGGATCCCGTGACGGCGGTATGATATAATAAAACTCTACTTAAAACCTCCAACAACGCTGCTTTATTTCATGCCGCCGCACTGCTCCCCCCCAGAGGGCTCGGCAGGTGGCCGAGACCTCGATAGTGCAGTTTGGGCAGCGAGCAGGGAAAAGCTCTGTGCAGGAGGGGGGTGGGGGGTAGTAAAAGCCGGCCGGAGACGAGGAAAAGTCTGGGCTGCGCAAAATTGCTTGTGGGTCCGCAATGTCTTAGGGCTGTCCCGTTGGACGTGCAGAGGTCCACAAGAAGAAAAATTAGTCACTGGCTCCTCTCGCGATTAAGTCCTGCAAGGATTAATAGCGGCCATGAAGAAAAGATGAGGCTGCGTGGCGGCTGTGATGAGAACAGAGGGACTGGCGTGTTGGCTTTAGGTGCGGGCACCACCTTAAAGCGCTCGGGAACCGCAAACCGCTGAATTTCCCTATGTGTGCCGTGGCTGAGACCATTAACAAATCCTTCGAGCATGCTGCATGCGTGCCTCAGGTGAGCGAGCAGCCCTGAAGGGCAGCGGCGAAGGAGGAAGGCAGTCTGTGGAGCCGTATGTGTCCCGTGCGTGGTGCGCCGTGCCCGTGACTCCCCGGTGCGTGTGCCGGGGTCCCGTGCGTGGGTGGGCCGCTGGAGAGGAGGACCAGGGTCAGGGAGCTTGCTGGAGATCATCCCTGTTGTCTGTTGCGTCGTTCAGTCGTGGTGCGTTGGAGCGGTGCGAGGAAGTAGACGATCTCTGTCCCTCGGGCTCATGGAGATGCGTTGGAGCGGTGCGAGGCAATAGACAATCTTTGTGCCTCGGGCTCGTGCAGCTGCATTGGAGCGGTGAGAGGGAGGAGATGACCGTTGTCGCTTGTGCGGCCATGGTGCGTTCAGGTCCACGCGCTGCGCTCTCCGTCGGCCATGGGGATCGCCGTTGTGGAGAGGGGACGAGGTCCATGCGCTCTCTTGTGGAGGGGCTGTGAGCGCAGCCGGTCCAGCGTGGATGTGCCGATCTAGGCGTGCAGATCTCACCATGAAACGTTGCTGCGGCTTTCCCGGTCGTAGGTGGTCTCCGGAGAGTTTCAACCTGGAAACTCTGCGTCGAAATCTCCCTGAAGCAGAAGGGAGCTGTTGCGTTTGCTTGTCATCGGAGAATCACCGCCGGGTGTTGCGTTCGCTGGCAGCGTGTTCGTTTCAGCGTCGGGTCACCAGTGCGGCGGCATGAAATAAAGCGGCGTTGTTGGAGGTTTTAAGTAGAGTTTTATTATATCATACCGCCGTCACGGGATCCCAGCCCCGGCCCAAGTGTGTGCAGGCCGGAGCGGGATCCTCTGGCTCTCAGAGAAGGACGGACACAAAGCCTGTGTCCTGCAGCAGAGGTTGAAGTGTGAGTGAGAGGAAGTGTTACAGAACCTGTGCAGTATTTATACCCAACTCAAACAATACATCAAAGCAGATTCACAGCGGTTGGTCTGATCAAAGGGACTGCAGAACAGGCATGAGATATTTGCATTTGTGAGACACAGACAGGATGCATGAACACAATGCATGGGTGGCACATTAACCTCACAGCAGTGAAATGCATAAATGGCTGATTAGATCACAACATCCAGCGGAAAAAACCCAGGAGTAGCGAGCTGTCTGTCTCTGTGTGTTGTGGGGGTTGAAACCAAACCGCCGCAGCCTGGGTGTTTTTTTAGATACAAATGCTTGCAAATAACACACAGCTGTCAGATACGGGCTGGAAAATGCAACAGAAATGTAGAACCAAGTGTTATCCAGCTGAGGTCAAAATTTTGTAACAATACCACAAAAAATGAATATATTACACAGCTTTTTTCTCAGGTTGTTCCCAGGCGTTTTTGAACTGTGCCAAATTGTGCCAAATGGTACAGTTTGGAAAAACGTCTATAACTTTTGAATGATTCAATATAGAAGCTTGATCTTGGGCTCTAATGAAAGGTGACACTCAGGGCTGTGTGTGTGTGTGGGGGGGGTTGTTTATTCATTCATGAATGAATGAATGAACAAACAAGCCCCCCACACAAAAAGAAGCATGCCACGTAAAAAATGTGTGGCTTTTTTTTTACAAGAAAAAATAACCTACAGTGCAATAAAAATTATACTAAAACATCTGCAATGTAGAGGATAACAACTCCCCCCCCCCCCGCTACAGAGGACCGGACCGTGCGCCGCGGTCCGTCATGTGGCAATGACGCACAGTTGTAATTTACCGAATGGTCAAAAGTCATTTTGATTACTATTTTCAGGGATAAAGAATAATTTAGCTTATAACACTTACCTGTCCACAACAGCAGTGTCGCTGGCGAACATCTGTTCCTCATTGTCAGACGAACATGACGCTGGTCCGCTTGTTACGACTCGTGGTTCTGGTCACGCTACCCGGTCAAACCATGATTCAATTATTGCGGTTTTGTGCTTCCATGATTGCGGTTTTGGCAAACAATTTTTCAAAACAAATAAGAACAGTAGTAATAAAAAAAGACTGGCGAACGCTACCGTTACACACAGCGGCTTAGACAAAACAGATTTTACGCACGGGACACACGCTTTCAATCGTCACACTTCTCTGCTTCAATTGGCTCGTTGTATTCGCAGTCATTGGTAGGCGGGTCCTTCTTGCTAGGTTTTCAGTCATTGGTTCTTCAAGGTTTCAGAAACCCAATTCAAGGCTCTTATTAGTCGAATGAGAGGTCAATCAAATCTAAGCCAATCAAAGCACTCCTTTGGCTTTCTGTTCGCGGCTGTGTCTGTAGTGGAAGAACGGAAATGCAGCCTTTTTTTTTCAGTGCGCTCTGAGACGCACAGTGTGCACTAGGACGCACGAGGACGCACTAGGACGCAGAGACGTGACAGCCCGCGGTATCCCGGAGTGCAAGAGGTTAAAAAAAAAACAAAAAAAAAAACAGATGGTCTGCTATGGTTTCCAGTTTGCACAACTTAGCATCGTCATTTACATTTTATAATTAGACATGGTGTTAATGTTACTTACCTCCTATTAAAACAAGGTTAGCAAACTCTTCTCTCTGATGCAGCACGATGGAAATCAGTCCCACATCCCTGGTAAACAGCAGTAGCGGCTATCTGAACTGGTAGTTTGGAGTTAGCAATCCACCGGACTGAAGCCTGGCTACCCACCACACAGCTGTTCTGCTGTGCGCACTGCAGAGGAGAGAAAAGATGCCGTGAAGATGAAACACCTGAGGTTCCAGCAGTACATCGCACCCATCTGAGACAGGAGGAGACCCTTCACCAACCCACTTTTTGCTCAGATCTACTTTCATGATCCTGCCCATGAACTGAAATTATGACGCACCTATCCCTCAACCAGTGGTCTGAACGAAGAAGAAGACCCACCAGATGGAGAGCAATAGAATGAGGAGAACTGCTGCACGTCAGAAAAGATGCCGTGAACATGAAACACCTCAGGTTCCAGCAGTACCCCGCAGGCATGAATGTGAACAACACAGCTGTCTGAGACAGGAGGAGACCCTTCAGCAACGGGCAAGGAATCTCTGTCTGTGTGTCTGCCTGTTCCACGAGTATCTCCCAAACCATTCACTTGCTTTCTACGGGCATGCAGAAATACTTGCTTATACTTGATTTCTACGGGCATGCATGGGTATGCCCTAATACCAAGAAGTTCAAAATCTGTTAATTTTTGGGGAAGTTATTGAAGTAAAAGTGGCTGGCCAGGGGCTTCACTTCTGGCCGCTAATGATCCACCCAGTTTTTCAATCCACCTTATTCCTAGCCCCCATGATGCCTTTCGTGAATTATGGCCGCAACTTCGGTACTAGTTTAGAATGTGTGGTTGTCACTGAAACAGGACAGTTTTCCTTGTTAAAAAACAATGACTTTGGCATCACAAATGCGGGAACACAGCCTTTTGCACCTCAAAAAGAGTAGTATAATCATACCACTTCCCACGACTATTGAGGGATGAGAAGACTGTTATATAGTGAAATGGCACATTATTGTGAAGTGTGGTGTGGTGACATGCACTTCCTGTCACGTCACTGCACTGCCCTATGTAAGGCAGAGGGCATCCATATTGCGGCCTCTTTGTCCTGCATATAATTCAATAAAGCTATGTTCACCAACCATCATCATGCCTCATCCTTCACCCATGTATTTTACCATACATAACATTTGGCGATCGAGGATTAACTCATGGAGGCATGCATTACACCGCTTCATCCCTTTCTCGAGCTCTCGAGCAAACCACCGTTTTCATGGCTGCATTGGCTGGAGGCCTATCAAACGTATGCTACGGTGCTGGATCTCAGGAAGCTCGATAAGGTGAGAGCGCGAGCGCTTCTCGTTCACAACCTGGGTATTGAAGGTCGGAGGGGCCTATGGACGCTCGGCACGGCGGACTCGTATGAGGAAGTTGTGGAGCTGCTAGCTAAATGTTTCTCCACCCCAGACAACGTGACTGTTCGGAGAATTTGTTTTCGCGAAAGACACCAACGGGTAGGTGAATTTATCCTCCAGTATGTCATTGACTTGAAGCAGCTAGCCAGTGAGTGTCGTTTTGGACCGCTTGAGGATGAAATGGGATGCAGCCAACTAGCAAAGCACATGTGCAATGCTGAGCTGTGTGCTAGGCTATTAGTGGCACCTAAGGACTTGATGTTAGCCAAAGCAGTTACGCTAGCTCTCCGGTTGGAAGCCATTGAGAAGCTAGCTGTGGAGCTAAATTGGCGCCAGCCACAGAAGACGCTGGAGCCGCTCGCCTCAGCTAATGTTGCAGACCCTGAGAGTGGGGATAGCTCAGACGAAGATTTTTGGAAAATCACTGCTGCCAGCCAAAGGTCTGCCCTGGGAAACTCCTGTGGCAGGGGTTGTGTTTCCACGACGCACTGCCATAAAGCGAAGAAATGCCCGGCTAGAGGAAAATGTTGTAGCAGATGTGGACGCTTGAATCACTACGCCAGGGTGTGCCGTTTGTTTTGCTCGGGGAACCCAAGGGAGAAACCACCCCACTAACCCCCAACGGACACTGGGAGCAAATGATACAAAGAGCTAACGGATGCCCTCGCTTTCAAGTCAGCCAGTTTTCGCCCAGGGTCAGTACCCACGCTGATGAGCAACACCATGCTAGCCCCAGATGCCTCTGGTACTTGGCCACAGTTGGGTGGGGGGTCTGCAGCTGCAATGGTGAACACTGTAATATTCATAGAAGAGGACAGGGCCAGACCAATGTTAGAAAAATACCAGATTCTTTGATTGAAAGATCCAAGAACAAGCCGGAGATTTCTTCAATTTAAAGATGTAACATTTATTTGGAGGTCACATGTAATGCAAGCAGCACTGGGTGCAGCGTGATGCAGCTCCCTCTGGAGCGTCGCCACACTGACCCCAACTTCCGGGTGCAACTTACAGTTATCTTCTTGGGTTGGTTGGGCCAACCCCCGTACAATAGGATGGGCTTTTACATAACTGTCTGATTGGCCAATTTAACTCTGACGTGAACAGGCCATTCACTGATCGCGCTGCTGTTTCTAGAATGTGCAATCAGCAGTGTACTTGAGTGTTGGATCCAGGTGTGTATCTAATGTGATAGACCTGACTATAAAAAGAGAGAGATCTATAGCTCTGCCTAATTCCAATTTAACACGACATATTTGTTCATAAGAGTGCAAACAGAATAATATAATACGAAGAATAATAATACGTGGAGAGCATAAGATAAGATAAGATAAGATAAGATAAGCCTTTATTAGTCCCACAATGGGGAAATTCCAGGATTACAACAGCACAGGGACAGCAACACTCAGAGCAACAATCAAGAAGACAAGAAAAACAAGAGCAGCGAATATACATATGTACACATAAATACGTATATACGCACAGTGTGGAGCATTGTAGCTAGATGGAATAAACAGCATAACCGTCTGCTTAGTTATCCTACATAGTATGAATATGTACCCACACATATTGTCACCCTCCGTAGCGACTGATATTGTCCTAGTTGTATACTGGAGGGGACCATTGTGTAAGTCTATTGCGTCTTTTGCATTCAATACTATTAGGTCATCACGTTTTTTGCCATCTCTGCGAGCAGCCCTGCTTAGGTTATACAGTCTGACAGCCGTAGGTAGGAAGGACCTGCGAAACCTCTTGGTTGCGCACCTAGGATGATGTAGTCTGCTGCTAAATGAGCTCCTCAGTGTGTTCAGTATGTCCTGCATAGGGTGGGACTCGGACTCCAGCAGAGATGACAGTTTAGCCACCATCCTTCTCTCTTCTATCTCCTCCACTGGGTCAAGGCGCTGCCCCAGGACAGAGCTAGCTTTCTTGATCAGTTTGTTCAGTCTCTTCCTATCGGCTGCTGTAATGCCATTGCCCCAGCAGACCACTCCAAAAGTGATGGCTGATGCCACCACCGTGTCATAGAATGTCTTCAGCAGTGCCCCTTGTACACCAAAAGACCTGAGCCTCCTCAGTAGGAACAGCCTGCGCTGTCCCTTCTTGTAGAGTGCATCGGTATTGTGTGACCAGTCTAGTTTATCGTTCAGATGAACACCCAGGTACTTGTAGGATGTCACCATCTCAATGTCTGTTCCCTGTATGTTTACTGGTGCTGTGAGGGGTTGTTCTTGCCTGCGGCAGTCCACCACCAGCTCCTTAGTTTTCCTCGCGTTGATCTGGAGGCAGTTCCAATGGCACCAGTCCACGAAGTCCTGGATAAGTCCTCTGTACTCAGCTTCATCTCCGTTGGAGATGAGGCCGACGATCGCAGAGTTGTCAGAGAACTTCTGTAGATGGCAGTGTGTTGTGTTGTGTGAGAAGTTCGCAGTATAAAGGGTGAACAGGAAGGGAGCCAAAACCGTTCCCTTGGGGGCCCCCGTGCTACCGGTGATCGTGTCGGACACACAGTCCCGGGTTCTCACAAACTGTGGCCAGTTAGTGAGGTAGTCCAGGATCCATGATGACAGGTGCTGGTCCACCCCTGTGCACAGCAGCTTGTCCTTCAGGATCATCAGTTGGATGGTGTTGAAAGCACTGGAGAAGTCAAAGAACATGATCCTCACTGCATTCCCGGGCTTCTCCAGGTGGGACAGAGAACGGTGAAGGAGGAAGATCACTGCATCCTCCACCCCAATGCCATGCTGGTAGGCAAACTGGAGTGGATCCATCGCTGGTCCCACCAGGGGGCGGAGGTGAGCAAGGAGCAGCCTCTCCAGGGTCTTCATCATGTGAGACGTCAGGGCCACTGGTCTGTAGCTGTTCAGGTCTTTGGGGTGGGAAGTCTTTGGTACAGGTACCACACAAGATGTTTTCCACAACTGTGGTACCCTCCCCAGCTTCAGGCTCAGGTTGAAGATGTGCTCCACAATCCCACACAGCTGGTCTGCACAGGACTTGAGGAGCTTTGCGCTGATGCCGTCCGGTCCCGAGGCCTTCCTCGCCTTGATCTTCCTCAGCTCCGTCCTCACCTGGGTCTTAGTGAGGGTCAGGTTGAGGGGCTGTGTGCTGGGAGTGGGGGGGTGTTGGTGGAGTGGGGTGTGGGCAGCAGAACTCGATGTCTTTAGAGGCAGCAGTGGTTGTTGCGCAGTCTGGGGGGAGGGCGGTTGGTCAAACCTATTAAAAAACAGGTTCAGATTGTTCGCCCACTCCCTGCCCCCCGTGGCCTGGGGGGAGGTATTCTGGAGCCCAGAGATGGTTTTAAGGTTTCTCCAGACCCCGCCGATGTCGCTCTGTTGCAGCTTGTCCTCCATCTTCTTCCTGAAGCTGTCCTTGCCTTCTCTAATCTTCCTCCTCAGCTCCCACTGTATGGACTTCAGCATCTCCCTGTTCCCCAACCTGAAGATCCTCTTCTTCTCTCTCAGAAGTGTTTTTATCTCAGGGTTGATCCAGGGTTTGTTGTTCGAGCAACATCGTATGGTCTTGGTGGGTACAGTGTTGTCCACACAGAAGCTGATGTAGTCCGTGATGGTGTGAGTGAGGCCATTGATGTCCTCACCATGTGGATCGCAGAGCTGCTCCCAGGCAGTGGTTTCAAAACAGTCCTTTAGAGCATCCATTGCCTCCTCAGACCATAACTTCACTGTGCGCATGACCGGAGGTTGTCTGTGTACTAGGGGTTTGTACACTGGCAGGAGATGAACCAAGTTGTGATCCGATCTCCCGAGTGAGGGGAGTGGTGATGAGGTGTACGCCTCCTTAGTATTTGCATAGAATAAGTCCAGTGTTTTATTGTCTCTAGTGTGACATGTGACATACTGGGTGAACGTGGGTAGAATGGGGGACAGTGAAATATGGTTGAAATCACCAGAGATGAGAAGAACATCTGGGTGTTCTGTCAGCAGCCTGCCAGTTACTGAGTGAATGACGTCACGCGCTGTCCCAGCGTTCGCCGTCGGATTTGCATAAATAACAATGCAGATCACGTGTGAGTATTCCCTCGGGAGATATGTAGGCCGCATGCTAACAGCTAGTAACTCGATGTCTTTGTTGCAGTGTTGTTGTTTAACCGTGATATGTCCCGGTCTGCACCAGTTGTTATTGACATACATTATCACTCCTCCGCCCCTTGCTTTCCCACTGTCTGGTGTTCGGTCTGCCCGTATTGCGTGGAAACCCTCCAGTTCAATGTTAGCATCTGTTGCTAGTTCTGTTAGCCATGTCTCCGTAAATAGCATCAAGCTACTCTCTCTGTACATGCTCTCGTAACGGGAGATAGCCGCTTGCTCATCTGTTTTATTGAGTAGCGATCGTACATTCCCCATAATAACGGATGGGAGAGCGGGTCTTTACCTTATATTCCTCGCCCGCCGTCTTACTCCAGCTCGACATCCACGCCATTTCCGTCTTATTTCTCCCGGTATGTCGAGTTTTTGCGTTAGCTGCACGGTGGCGCAGTGGTTAGCACTGCGGCAGCACAGTTTACCCTTGGCCGGGGGATTGTGGGGATCGTGGGATCGTGGGTTCGATCCCAGCCCCCGACCAACAGTGATCTGTGTGGAGTTTGCATGTTCTCCCCGTGTTGCGTGGGTTTACTCCGGGATTTCTCCGGTTTCCTCCCACATGCCAAAGACATGCATGTTAGGTTAATTGGCTGTTCTAAATTGTCCCTAGATATCTGTTTCCTATAGGCCCTTAGAATAGAGGGTTAGTATTAATGAAAGCGCTTTGAGTGGTCTTTGTGACTAGAAAAGCGCTATATAAGTGCAGGTTAGTTAGTTAGTTAGTTAGCATCGTGGGCCGGTTAAGTGCTAACAGCTGGTCTCTATTGTACTGCCTCCTGCAAGAAACAGTGGCTCTGTCCGCTGGCTCAGGAGACATTTGGGCGATCTACGTGTCTGTGATGGATAAAGGTGTCGCTGAATCAGAAAGATTAGCAAGAGAGCCAGATAGTAAATAGAAATAGGAAGAAATTGATCCGCTGTTGCAAAAAGGCAGCCTACTCGTGTGGTGCCGGAAGGCGCCACACGAGTAGGAAGCATAAAGGGAGATTACCTACAGAATTATTATTTTGGCACTCTAACTTTCCATTAACCTTTTAACCGACGAGCATGGAGTTAACGCATGCTCAGCGGCAGCACATCAGGCCGAGTAAAATTCCACTTCGGGTTTTGGACTTGGTTCGGGTTCAGGGTGAAGGACGTCCACGGCAAAGATGGGCCAAACATCGAAGGGGTCTGTGCATTGTGGCTAAGCTGGGCATGTGATGTCGGGAGTAGGAGCCAAGAACGAGACTGGGTGTTGAATTGGACACAGGTTTATTAGAGATACCTTCTCACCAAACAAGCGCACCCGCCACACAGAGAGGAGGCTAAGAGACCACCCCTCTCTCCTACTGCCCTCTTAAACCCTGAGTGGTGGCAGAACCAGAAAGGTGGAGCCACCACCTGTGTCACACACTCCCCTTCAAAAAGGTCCAAAACACACACATACAATCGGGACCCTCCCCAATTTGGAACCCAAAACACGCACTAAGAAAACTAAACAGAAATACCCAAAAGGGGCCTATCTCAATCACACAAAACAACTAAAATCTAGGGGAGGACAGGTGGACTACCGTCCCACCCCCACACAGCAAGACGAATTATTCTGCTGTTTGAACTAAAGAAACAGTCCAACTAAAGAAAATAACTGCCGCATTCCTAAAGTAACAGAAAAATACAAAATAACCCCCCTGAACAAGAATAATAACAACAAGAACATAACGGCTGTCCCCCCTTTCTCACACATGTATCAACACACTGTCCAACCATCAGTCTGCCCCAAAAGAAGAACCACCCCCCGGATAACCGTTTGATGATTCAACTCCGGTGCGACTCCTTTTCCTCACCCCCAGGGACGACCCATGTTCAGGCCCATACATCTCCTTCTTCTCCCGGGTGTGCCACAGCTCATTAGGATGCCTCCACGAGCCATCTGATAGCTGGAGGTACGCATCCCCCCAAACAGCCACCACCTACAGCTGCCCCTTATCATCTTCTCTCCAACGCTTGACCCAAACTCCTCTCAACTGGGCCTCCTCCCGGGGCCAGACCACGTCCATGACCACCAGAAGGACCCTATTTGGCTTCCAGTGTTCCTGTTTGGCACGTCGTCTCACCATGCCAGCCAGTCCTGCCCCGCTTGCTTTCATTTCTGCTGCCGGCCTTGCCGCTGTGACTCCCTGCTCTCCGGTCCCTCCCAGCCAAAATCCGGGAGCAGATGGAGCCAGCCACTCGGTGTCACCCGCCACCACGGGCGTCCCACCGTGCCACCCAGTTCCTTCAGCTAGGGCTACTTGGGCACTGGCACTGGAACCCTCCCGCGATGGCCCTGGGTGGGGTTGGTTCTGCTTTTCCTCCAGAGTGCCGGGCAAGTTCTCGTCCCACACAGCTCCATCCTCTGTTCGTGGGACCGGACAGTCCCACAAACCACAACCCGACCACTCTTCTCCAACGCTGCTTATGATGCCGAAGCCCAGGCCATAAAATAAATCACATCCCATAATGTTCTCTCCACTGGCAGTCACAATGAACCTCAGGTTGCACACCTCTGCCAACTTGTACCTAGCCGTCAGCCTCACCAATCCCACCGTGGCCAATCTTCCTCCACCATAACCACACAGCGGTGTTGAATCACCTCTAATACGATAATGTGACAAAAAACACCTCACGGTCGCCCAATTTAACACGGAGCTCACCGCTCCCATGTCAATCAACAATGGCACTGTTACCCTGTTCAGTTCCACCAACAGTAGGAACGGCCGTTAGTACTCGGGGATAATCATGGGAACGGGAGGATCTTCCTTATATCTCAGATCCCCTCGCTCAAACTTGTGACATGCTCTGGTGAAATGATACAAAAGTCCACACTTGCCGCAAAGTTTCCCTCTTTCCAGACACTCCCTGGCCTTGTAGCGGTGCTTCGTGGACCCACAACCAAACACCTGGGTGATCCCGGGGCGGACCTTGACAACGATAGCGTAGCTTCCCTCATCATCCACGCTGTCGTCACTGTCCAGGTCCACTGTCTGCACTGTCGACTGTGGTTCAAAATGGCGATGTGTTGCTCTCCCACCGAGCTCCCGCAATAGCTTGTCTGCCGCCTCCAACTGCTGAGCTAACTCGATGGCCTTGGATAACGTCAGTTCACCCAAGAATGTAAGGAACTTCGACCTTGTAGCCGGGCAAATAGTATGTTCTGCCAACTGGTCAAGGACCATCTCTTCCTCCAATGCTCCAAACTGACAGTCTTTGGCCAGCTGGCGCAGGTCTGCCACAAACTGTTGCACCGACTCGCCAGTCTGCTGGCGGCGCTGTCAAAACTGGATCCTGCGGACGATGACATTTTCCGGGGCCATTAGCTCCACCACTTCCTCAAAGCTATCACACTCACCTAAAGTGCTTAAAATACGCTGTCCCTCCATTCCTAAATTATGAACCAGCAGTGATCATGCCCTCAACTTCTCCAGTCTTCCAAGGTCCAATGCCACCAAGTATGTTTGAAAAGCAGCGAACCACCTCGTCCAAGGGATGGGCAGCTCACCAGAAAGCTCCAAAAACGGCCGAATTGACATGACACCCGCATCCATACCTTTTATCCTCGTCGCCAAATGTTATGTTGGGAGTAGGAGCCAAGGACGAGACTGGGTGTTGAACTGGACACAGGTTTATTAGAGATACCTTCTCACCAAACAAGCGCACCCGCCAGGCAGAGAGGAGGATAAGAGACCGCCTCTTTCTCCCACTGCCCTCTTATACCCTGGGTGGTGGCGGAACCGGAAAGGTGGAGCCACCACCCGTGTCACACACTAAAAGTCCCTAAAACCCAACACAACAGGGCGCAGCATACTTCAGGTTGTCTGACAGCTTGGCGAGGCACGCCAATCAGCTTTGGCGTGTCCGGGAAGAGGTTCCAGGTGACGAGGCTGGACGGGAGACGTGTTGGCAGTGAAGGAGTCGGGCTCCATCGTTCAGAAGATTGGACATCATCCCAGAGGTCTGCTGCCAGGGGCGCACTTGCTGAGGGGCTGCCCTGGGCCCCCCATGCCGGTTCTACCTCTCCCACCCAAAGAACTGTGCTGTAAATAAGTGTTGTTTATACTGTAGTTATTATGTTCTGAGATGCATGTTATGATAAGGGATTGTTTTATCTATTTTGTTTATTTAGTTTAGGTGCACGGCATGTAATTTTAGTTTGTTTGGACTTTTCTTTAGATATGGGTGGCAGAATAATCCACCCCGCTGTGCGGGCTGCACGGTAGTCCACCCATCAGCCCTATTTTAGATTATTTTGTGTGAATGTGTTTGGCCATTTTAGTACATTGTTTTTCATTATTTTAGTGCGTGATTTGGGCCCTAAATTTTTTGGGGGGGGATCAATTGTGTGTATGGTTTTGGACTTTCTAAAGGGGAGGGGGAAATGTTATATACTGTAGTGAAACGGCACATTATTATGAAGTGTGGTGTGGTGATGTGCACTTCCCGTCACGTCACATCACTGCCCTATATTACTAACTAACTAACTAACCTGCACTTATATAGCGCTTTTCTAGTCACAAAGACCACTCAAAGCGCTTTTCACTAATACTAACCCTTTATTCTAAGGGCCTATAGAAGACAGATATCTAGGGACAATTTAGAACAGCCAATTAACCTAACATGCATGTCTTTGGATTGTGGGAGGAAACCGGAGCCCCCGGAGAAAACCCACGCAGCACAGGGAGAACATGCAAACTCCACACAGAAAGGTTCCAACCCCTGCCAACCTGGGGATTTGAACCAGGAACCTTCTAGCTGTAAGGCAACAGTGCTAACCACTGCACCACCGTGCACCGTCCTATATTAGGCAGAGGGCATTCATATTGCGGCCTCTTTCGCTGGATGCCCATGCCAGGTACCTGCTGTGTTGTTCTGTATATAGTTCAATAAAGCTGTGTTCGCCAACCATCGTCATGCCTCATCCTTCACCCAGGTATTTTACCATATATAACAAAGATGATCTTAAAAAGTGGCCTCGCAGACCGTAGCTCCATTAGTTAGCTCCACTGCTAAAATGCTAACGCTGTAAACAAATAAAAGCTCTGAGATATATCAATGTTTCCACCGCAATAAAGTCGGATGCATTTTGTTAAAAGATGTTGGACATAATCAAATTTACCTTAAAGTAGACGTATGCCACAACACCATGCTTGGCTGTCACGGTAAATACAGACAGCTGCAGCCATTTGTTTTACCCCAAAATTAAAATGCTCATCCTGCTGTCATGCCATGAATGCTTGTTATTTAACTTAACACGTAGAGACCTTTTTTGACAGTTGTTCAAAATTTTATTGAGCTATATTTTGTGATAATTTTAAAATTAATTCATGCTGAAACTGCTAATATCAAGCCCATATTGTTCCAAGGCAGTGCAACAAATGCAACGCCCCCCCCCAAAAAAAACCTATTTGATATCTTTCTTAAATTGTTAAGCCTTAGGAAGCAAACTGTTACTATTTTTTTACTTCATGCAGCCTTGCATCTGGTGACATACAGTATATGACGCATAAACATCAGATCTGTGACATTCATACAAGTTCAATTCAATTCAATTCAATTCAACTTTATTTATATAGCGCCATTTCACAACAACAGTCATCTCATAGCACCATCAACTGTAGGGGGAACCCCCACAGTTGCAGAAAGACCCCAGCAATCAGGCGATCCCCTGTGAGCAAGCACTTGGCGACGGTGGAGAGGAAAAACTCCCTTTTAACAGGAAGAAACCTCCAGCAGAACCAGGCTCAGGGAGGGGCAGTCATCTGCTGCGACTGGCTGGGGGGTGAGGGGATAGAAAACATAGGGGATAGAAAACAAGTGAAAACATACCTGTGTGCTCTTGTGTTTGTCCTACCAATCACACCAACAGTCCTTTTTAGTTTTCAGTGCATCAAAATCAAAAATCAAATCAAATCAACCTTTATTGTCATGTTACTGTACATACAACTGTAGTGCAGGCAAGATGAAATTGCGTTTCTCTCGGCATCCATTTAAGTAAAAAGAACATAATTTAAGACACACTCACACACACCCTCACCCCCCACCCCAACACAGCCATTCACACATCCCTGAGACATACTTGAAAACTAAGCAGAACTATAATATACAAATAATATACAGTACATAATGTCCATAGGTGCAGTAGTATGTATGAGAGATTCCAGGTCAACTGTTCAGCATCCTAACAGCTTGTGGAAGGAAGCTGTTAATCAGTCTGGTGGTTCTGCCTCTGATGCTCCGGAATCGTTTGCCAGACGGCAGAAGTTCAAAGTGTTTATGCAGAGGGTGAGAATGGTCCTTGACAATGTTCAGTGCCCTGCTCCTACAACGGTTCTGAAAAAGTTCTTGGACAGAGGGGAGGGAAACTCCAATTACCCTCTCAGCTCCCTTAACTATCCTCTGCAGGGCTTTTTTGTCTGACATACTGCAGCTGGAGTACCATGTTGCAATGCAGTACGTCAGAACACTCTCCACCACAGCTCTGTAGAAGGTCCTGAGGATGCAGATGGGGAGAGAGGCCTGTTTGAGTTTCCTCAAGAAGTGCAGTCTCTGCTGAGCCCGCTTCCTGATCCCCAAGGAATTCTTGCTTCAGGTCAGGTCCTGCGAGATCTGCACTCCGAGGAACTTGATGTTCTCCACTCTCTCCACTAAACGGCCGCCGATGCTGAGAGGGACGTGTTCAGGCCGTGACCGCCGGAAGTCGATAATCATCGCCTTTGTTTTGTCCATGTTGAGCACCAGATTGTTCTCCCTGCACCAGCCCTCCAGGTCTCTCACTTCTTCCCTGCATGATCGATGCATTGCAGGTGAGAAGCCTCCATTTATACAGTCTATGGCACAACCACAAACACCAGCAGCAAGTACCAGAACTATTTTTTTTTTATTACTTATTTTGTACCCTTAGGTAGATTTGTTTTGCAGTCTGGTGACAAACCACCAGCTGCCGGTTGCTGCGTGCGCAAGCGCCCCTTAACTCCCTAACCTGCATGTTTTTGGCATGTGGGAGGAAACCGGAGAAATCCCGGAGTAAACCCACGCAAACACGGGGAGAACATGCAAACTCCACACAGATCACTGTTGGCCGGGGGCAGGGATCGGACCCACGATCTCACGGTCCCCGCGATCCCTCGGCCGAGGGTAAAAACTGTGCTGCCCCAGTGCTAACCACTGCGCCACCGTGCAGCCAGAACTATGCCAAAACATTCAAAAAATGCAAAAACTACAAGTGTTGAAATTAGCTGCCACTTGAGTGCAAAACACGTATGTGGACTATACATTGAAATGAATGAAAAACTTTTAAAAACGCTATTTTAAATGCCCCTGTTATGTCAGGGTGGCACGGGGTGGGGTGGTTAGTACTGTGGCAGCACAGCAACTCACCCTTGGCCAGGGGATCCTGGGTTCGATCCCAGCCCCCGACCAACAGTGATGTGTGTGGAGTTTGCATGTTCTCCCCGTGTCTGCGTGGGTTTACTCTGGGATTTCTGTGGTTTCCTCCCACATGCCAAAAAACTGCAAGTTAGGTTAATTGGCATCAACTGGGGATTCTAAATTGTCCTTAGGTCTGACTGTGAGAGTGAATGGTTGTGTGTCTCTCTGTGTTGGCCCTGCGATGGACTGGCGATCTGTCCAGGGTGTACCCTGCCTGTCGCCCAAAGATGCTGGGATAGGCTCCAGCACCCCCCCCCCCCCCACAACCTGAAAAAGATTCAACACAACTTCAGCAAAAACCGGAAGTTCCGCCCATAATCGTTCCTACAGCGGCACCCCCAGGAATAAGGTGGATAGAGATTAGTGGCCCGCCTGATTCCACTCGGCTCTGTACTTGCTAATAGGGCGTGAGCAATCCAGGTTTTTTTTTTTTTTATGGGACCTTAAATCGAAAAAAAAAAATCTCCATTGAAGTGAATGGCAAGAGCAAAATTATCTATTAATCCCAATCAAATTTTGACACGAGTTACACATATGATGTTTGTCAATTTAAAAGATAATTTTCCACGTAATTAAAGTTGTCTGCTGTCATATAATAACAGTAATATTTAGTTTTTGTTTAAATGACTAGCGGACAACAACTCCCATCATCCCACATCAGTAAACTGTAATCGTGTTAACTGTTTTTACTTATGCAGAATGTACATGTCTTTTGTTTTGATCAGAGTTTACAAATTTAATTAATTCAAAGTTTTTATGTTGACTGTGTTTACTGTAAATTTGCTGTTGTTTATGCAGAATACATATGTATTTTCCTTTAATTAGTTTATAAAATTCTGTTATTCAATGCTGACTGTGTTTACAGTCAATTCACTGCAAACAAAAATAAATCTATATATCCAGATATGTTATCAAGCGGCCTCTCTTTTACTCTTTTACTGGTAGGTTGCCTGTTTGGGCTTTTTTGGGCTTGTTTCCTTAGAGGTAGTTGCTTATTTCTTGCGTGAAACCTGGCAACACTGTGTGGGACCCTACTCGCTGGGTAGATTCAGCTTCGTCTGTCACAGGATAACACGAGCTAGCGGGCCTCTGCTGTCGACCATAGGGGAAGTTTATCTTATTCAGTGCTTGAACATTAAAGGTAAGTAGCTGCATAAAACTGCCATGATTTATTGTCTTATTTGAGGTCTTCTGTTTGGATTTTTTCCTTGTGTTCAGTTTTATGTTTGAGCAGACGCGGTGTAGTTGCTACAGAGGCCTTACAGACCCGGGCGCTAGTTGGGCTACCATGCTAATATCGTGCTTTGTAATGCTAGCTTCAGCAGTTTGACATTTAAAACGTCACTGTTCATCTGTTTTGTTTTGGTTTTTTTAGTTATTTATTGTTATCGTGCGGGATGCATGTGAAAGTGTTGGTTATGTGTGTTTATACATGAACGATATCGTAGTTGTGTCGCGTAAGGTTTTTAATTAAAAGTAGACCACTTGTTTAGCATAGCTGTTGGTAGCTAAAGGCGTCCCTTGTTAGCTTGCGTTAAATAGCAACGTTTGGTTTACTGTATCCTAACATTCTGTTCGTGTTATTTTTGACAACTACTCGTATACAGTTGTACTATTGCCACGTCAAACTAGCGAATCATTCGCTGTTTTCTTGTGAACTGACGTAGCGCAGGTGTTGGTGTCTCTTAAAAACCAAGTATCAGGTTTTTAACATGTTTTCTGTTTACAGACATGCCTGTCATTAAACTACAGAGCTCCGATGGGGAGATCTTTGAGGTGGACGTGGAGATAGCCAAACAGTCAGTCACCATAAAGACAATGTTGGAAGGTATAACTTTACCATTTAATTTAACATCATCCATCCCATTTTCCGAAGTGCGCTCCATAGTATTTGTTTATTACCTTTGGCAGATCTGGGAATGGATGATGAAGGCGACGATGATCCAGTTCCACTCCCAAATGTGAATGCAGCCATCCTCAAGAAGGTACACAACACACCCTTCTTGACCAGCAGGGAATGTAAACCAGTTGGGAAAGGTCATTTGATCAGCGCTGTTTAGACTTAAATGTCACTAGCTGGTTTACCTGAAGAGGGTGTACTTTAAAATGAGGGGATTTTGCATATCAAGGCATGCAGAACCTAGCCAGTTGACGCTTTAACCAGGTTAAAGATCAGTCTGGTTTATATATGGCAACCTGTGGAGTGATAAGATGTTAAATGGCTTTGGGTTACAGTGGTACAAACTAGGTTTTTTTGTGGTTTGCAAGGGCTGGGGTATTATAGGTCAAATTGTATCCCAGTATTCTGTATAGATGCAGGGGATATGTATATAAGTGGACTGAATGATAAGAGTTAGTGTAATGTCTTCAGTGTCCTGACAAACCTTAAACTAGGGCTGGGAACGATCCCTAATTTCCAGAATCGATTCGATTCGGATTCTTGAGATTCTGAATTGATTCAATTCCGATTTGATCTGGGAAATTACCATTTTAATAGCCTTTTTACTTGCAGGAAAAAAATGAGACCTAATGTTGTAAATTGTACCAAGAATACTCTAATAGATAAATTATCACATATAGAACTGACCCAAAATCAGTTATAATAATGCACTTTTTATTATTTAACTTATGATTTCACAAAGTGCTCACAAGTGCTTTCTTTAGTGCAAAGGATATGTAGTGTCAAGTAACAACTCGGAGTCGGTAAACAAATTCAGTGCATGAAGCATGTAGACATAATCTCACTGTATTTCAGTCCCTCCAGGATTCCGTTGCCTGTTTTTGTGATTGTTGTGGCCCAAAAAGTTGACACTTTTAAGAGGTTTTTTTGCACTGAAAGTTGTGTGAGGAAGTACAGATTTTAAAGTAGCTGCTTTTTCCATAGTTGACAGTGATGCTGTTCTATGTAACACCACAAGAAAAGCACAGGATTGCCCAAAATTTCCAGTTAAACTATGATGTATGTAGAATTAAATGCTCAGTAAAACTGTCAAAAAATGACCAACATTGTATTCTTGCTGAGAAATTAAAAAAGAAATAAAATAATTAGTCATTACAACAACTAAATTGCATTGAATACATATTGGAGTATGGAGAAAATTATGGCAGCACCTTCTTGAATCTTGAATTTACAAACCGAGACCCTGAAAAATTTTAAGTCTTCTTCTGTGCTGAAATCCACAACAAAGCAGGGATGGCTCCTCCACTGACAGCCTCTTCCCTTCAGAGGGTCTTAGTGCAGGATGGACCTTAGATTGGAAACCCAATCTTCATAGATGTGAAGGGGAGGTGAAAATAATAGATTCCACAGTATAATTAATAATCATATTTTTAAATACCCACACCACAGTAGGGTTTAATAATTTAGTTTATTTTTTGTTGTTTATATTTGATCAGTTCGCCAAGGTCTCCGCCTTTGACCGCCACCTAATCCAGATAGCACCGGACCCCCATGATCCCTCCTGCAGGTGGTGAGCCCACTGGAGGGCGGACCCATGTAACTCGTTCGGGCTGAGCCCGGCCGGGTCCCATGGGTGGAAACCCAGCCACCAGACGCTAGCCATCGAGCCCCTCCCCCAGGCCTGTTGGCTTCATCCAGCAATGACCTACAGCTCTTGCTGGGACGGTTTGCCGCTGAGTGTGAAGCGGCTGGGATGAGAATCAGCACCTCCAAGTCCGAGTTCATGGTCCTCAGCCGGAAAAAGGTGGATTGTCCTCTCTGGGTTGGGGACAGACAGGCTCCTGCCCCAAGTGGAGGAGTTTAAGTATCTTGGGGTCTTATTCACGAGTGAGGGGAAAATGGAGCGAGAGATCGACAGACGGATTGGAGCAGCATCTGCAGTGATGCTGTCGTTGTACTGGTCTATTGTGGTGAAGAGGGAGCTTAGTTCTAAGGCAAAGCTGTCGATTTACGTCAATCTACGTTCCTACCCTCACTTATGGTCACGAGCTTTGGGTAATGACCAAAAGAATGAGATTGTGGATACAAGCGGCTGAAATGGGCTTTCTTTGTAGAATCGCTGGACTCACCCTCAGAGATAGGGTGAGGAGCTCAGTCATCCGGGAGAGGCTCAGAGTAGAACCGCTGCTCCTCCACATTGAAAGGAGTCAGTTGAGGTGGTATGGGCATCTGATTAGGATGCCTCCTGGACGCCTCCCACTTGAGGTGTTTTGGGCACATCCCACTGGTAGGAGACCCTGCGGCAGACCCAGGACCCGGTGGAGAGACTATGTCTCCCAGCTGGTCTGGGAATGCCTTGGTATCCTCTCTGAAGAGCTGGAGCAGGTGGCTGGGGAGAGGGAAGTCTGGGCTTCTCTGCTTGAACTGCTGTCTCCGTGACCCGGATCTCCGGAAAAGCGGTAGAAGATGGATGGATGGATGGATGTTTATATTTGAACTACAAATTAACTTTCAATTTTTGAAAAGGGTTTGAATTCAATTCCTAGGAAGATTTGGTCATTTCAGTTTAGTTCTATTGAGTAAAAAATGCTCGAACTGCAGCCTTTTTTCATTCTGCCATTTTCATTTTATTGTGATTCATTATTATCTTCAAATCTCTCACTTAAGCTCTAGAAGTCCATAATCTCATAAAATATACCTTTATTCTGCATTTATTCACAGCACTTAACCAACAGTTAACTCTGTATCCATAGTCTGTAAAAGAAACCACCATCATGCTGGATAAATTAATTTACGACACAAATGTTAAAACAAACAAATGATATTTTACTTATAATTTCAGCAGCTCCAAGTCTCCCTCTCTCTTCATGGGTTTCAGCCAGTCTCCGTGCGTGTTTTCAGTTTATCAGTTGTCAACTTTATGTTCCAACACAGCGCTACACGTAGTACAAAACCGTTTATCCCTGCTTTATGAAAAACATTCGGAAGCTGTTGAGGATAGTCTTTATGGTGACTTTTTTTGATAAATTAAGAGACACGCACGTCAACAACTCCTCAACTCAGGACTCAACTGAGTCCTATATTTCATTATATTTTCAATAAGTCCTTACAGACACAACATGTGCCTAAGATCTGGAAAGATGCCGTGGTTGTTCCCGTTCCAAAATCCAGCTGTCCTAAAACGGTAAATGACTTTAGACCAGTTGCCTTGACTTCAATTTTAATGAAAATTTTTGAAAAACTGGTCAGATGTGAGGTCCTAAGGCAGACTGAACATGCATTGGATCCTCTGCAGTTTGCCTATAGGCCTCACAGAGGAGTGGAGGATGCCACTGTCACTCTGTTTGACATGCTTTTCAAACATCTGGATTTTAATGGGACACACGCCAGGCTTTTATTTGTGGACTTTTCTTCTGCCTTTAATACAATCCAACCTCATATTTTAGTTGAAAGGCTCCTGCAACAATTTGATTTAAGCAATAATCTGGTGGGTTGGATTCTGGATTTCTTAACCAACAGGACGCAGAGAGTAAGGGTCAATGGCACATTGTCTGACCTAAAGTGCTCTTCTACTGGCTCTCCTCAGGGGTGTGTGTTGTCACCACTACTCTTCATCCTGTACACAAACATGTGTCGGAGCAGACATGACAACAGACACATTATAAAGTATGCTGATGACTCAGTCATTGTCAGTCTCCTCCAGGATGGTGAGAGTGGCCACGGCCCAGTAGTTGATGACTTTGTTCACTGGTGTGAGGATTCCTACCTGCAGCTGAATACAACAAAAACGAAAGATATGATTATTGACTTTAGGAGGAAAACTCCCAGGCACAAAGTCACCATACTAAAAGGCCAGACCACCGAATGTGTACAATCGTACAAATATCTTGGGACGATTATTGATAGTGGATTGAACTTTGAGGTGAACTGTGAAAGGGTGTGCAAAAAGGGTCAGCAAAATTTGCATTGTTTGAGGAAACTTGCACGCTTCCAAATTGACCGAACCATAATGACTATGTTCTATCGGGCTTTTATTGAATCTGTTTTATCCTTTTCTTTAATGTCATGGTTTGGTCAGATAAAACTGAAACAGAGGAAATCCTTGGATCAGGTAGTCAGATGGTCCAGTCGTTTGCTTGGTGAGTCACAGCTGAGCCTGACATCCCTGTACACCAGACAAGTACAGAGGATGGCCGACTCGATTTTAAATGATGACTCCCACCCTTTGCACTGCAACTTTCAGCTTCTTCCCTCCAGACGGAGGTTTGCTGTCCCAAAAAGTAGAACCCAGCGCTACAAAAACAGCTTTGTCCCTGCTGCTGTCAAAGAGTTGAACAAGCTATAAAAATTATATTGTATATATTTTATATTTACCTATTTTGTAAGATGTGTGCCTGTGTTTGTGTCTATGTTGAATGTAATTAGTGGCTTGTAAATATGGATGTCACCAACTGCAAAACAAATCTACCTACGGGTACAAATAAAGTAACCTGAACCTGAACCTGAACAACTCCGCTTATGTAAACACGGAAGTAAAGACGTGTGCACGTGCTGCAGAGAACTCTTGCCAGATGAATCGTTTTAACACCCCAGAAGAGGAACTACCATATCCGTTAGCTGTTAGCGCCGTTAGCGCTCCGGGTGTTTCTGGTTCTTGGCTGCGGTTCCTGGCTCACTGACCGAATTTTGACATGATCAGACTCAGCAGACGTTCAGACGTAAAGGCATTATATTAAAAGATTGATCCGCGGATTTTGTGGATCGATATTGGCTCAGTCAAACATGGATCGATCCATATCGTTGTCGATCTTTTGAACCCACCCCTACCTTAAACCAACACAAGGAGAGCGAGTGTAGAATATTCCTTTCTACTGGAGTCAACTCTGGAAAATCCGTTGTTGAAAGCGTGAAACGTAGTGGCTTCCTGCATGCTTGGTTGGTTTTCAAACCTCAACCACAGGGCACTGCTGCTACGTTGTGGAGTAGCAAATGTAGCACACACAACTAACACATAACCTAATCCTGATACCATCATCAGGATGGGTAGTCTGATTAAATGAGTGCATCCCAACATAGACGATTGCCTTAAAAGTCTAGCAGACAAACCTGCTGGTCTGTTCGTAATGCAGAAAATGTTTTCAAATTAATTTGACTAAAAACTAAGCGTTGGTGCTCTTCACAAAATTTTAATGACAATTTAACAACACTTGCTGTGCTATTAGTGCCAGTGTTTATCTGGATTATATGGCTGAATAAGACTTAAAATCTATCACAAGAGGGTTCATTGATGTAGTTGGTCTGTTTTTAATTGGTATATGGTCTAAACAAAGCCTGGAATGACTGAGTTGATATATGCTATTTGAATTTCAATTCAATTCAACTTTATTTATATAGCGCCATTTCACAACAACAGTCATCTCATAGCACTATCAACTGTAGGGGGGAACCCCCACAGTTGCAGAAAGTTGCAGAAAGACCCCAGCAATCAGGCGATCCCCTGTGAGCAAGCACTTGGCGACGGTGGAGAGGAAAAACTCCCTTTTAACAGGAAGAAACCTCCAGCAGAACCAGGCTCAGGGAGGGGCAGTCATCTGCTGCGACTGGCTGGGGGGTGAGGGGATAGAGAAGAAGAAAAGAACAGACATGTAGAGAGCAAACAGCACGATGGGGACTCAATCTATGGGAGAGAACAAACAAATGTTAATGACCAGCAAAAAAAATATTTCATAGAGAGTGAGGAAAGGAGTGAGGCCCAGTGCATTACTGGAGGTCCCCCGGCTGACTAAACCTATTAGCAGCATAACTAAGGGAGGGTTCAGAAACACATGATCCCTCCCTAATTGTAGGCTATATCAAAAAGGTAGGTTTTAGCCCTATTCTTAAGAACAGAGATCGAGTCTGACTCCCGATTCCAGATTGGCAGCTGATTCCACAGGAGAGGAGCTTGATAACTGAAGGCTCTGCCTCCCATTGTACTTTTGGAGATTCTAGGTATTACAAGTAATCCTGCATTTTGGGAGCGTAGTGCTCTGTTAGGATAATACGGTAGTATCAGATCTTTTAAATAAAAAGGAGCCTGATTGTTTAGAGCTTTGTAAGTAAGAAGAAGGATTTTAAACTTAATTCTAAACTCTATGAGAAGCCAATGAAGGGAGGCCAGAACCGGAGAGATATGATCTCTCTTTCTAGTACCTGTTAAAACTCTTGCTGCAGCATTTTGGATCAGCTGAAGACTTTTTAAAGATGTTTTAGGACAGCCTGATAATAAAGAATTACAATAATCTAATCTCGAGCTAACAAAAGCGTGGATCAGCTTCTCAGCATCACTCTGAGACAAGATGCTCCTAATCTTGGCAGTATTACGCAAATGATAGAAGGCAGTCTTAGAAACAAATTTAATATGTGAATTGAAGGACAAATCCTGATCAAAAATAACTCCAAGGTTCCTCACAGAGCTATTAAGAGAAAGAGTAACTGCATCCAAACTGAAAGTTTGATTTGGAAAGGAATTTCTAAGGTTTTTTGGACCAACAAGAATGACTTCAGTCTTATCTGAATTTAATAGCAGGAAATTACAAGTCATCCAAGCTTTGATTTCCTTAAGACAGGCTTCTAACTTGGCTAATTGATTACTATGATCTGGCTTCATTGACAGGTATAATTGTGTGTCATCTGCATAACCATGAAAATGTATACAGTGCTTTCTAATAATGTTGCCTAACAGAAGCATATATAAACTAAAAAGAGTAGGGCCTAGCACAGATCCCTGTGGAACTCCATGACTGAGCTTTGAGTTGAAAGAAAACTCATTATTTACATGAACAAACTGGAACCTATCAGATAAATAAGATCTAAACCACTGCAACGAAGTTCCATTAAGTCCAACATAGTGTTCTAATCTATCAAGTGGAATATTATGATCGATAGTATCAAAGGCTGCACTAAGGTCTAAAAGGACAAGTACAGAAACTAGTCCATTATCAGATGCAATGAGGAGGTCGTTAGTGACCTTCGCTAAGGCTGTTTCAGTACTATGATGGATTCTAAACTCAGATTGAAACTCTTCAAGTAAACCATTTCCCTGCAGGTGGTCAAATAATTGCGTAGCAACAACTCTTTCTAAGATTTTTGAAATGAAAGGGAGATTAGAGATTGGTCTATAGTTAGCTAAAGCTCCTGGATCTAGCATTGGCTTTTTGAGTAAGGGTTTAATTACAGCCGTTTTAAAAGCCTGCGGTACATGGCTTAAAGTTAATGAAGAATTGATTATATGAAGAATAAAGCTACCAATAAGTGGGAAGACTTCTTTAAATAACCTGGTAGGAATAGGGTCTAAAAGACAAGTTGAAGGTTTGGATGAGGAAACTATTTTGTCTAACTCACAAAGGTCGATTGGAGTAAACTCATCAAGACAGACATCAAAAGAAGGAGTTGTAGTAGTTACAGTATTTAAGTTAACTGTGGGAAGAATCTGATTGATTTTATCTCTGATGGATGAAATTTTATTATTGAAAAAGTTCATAAAGTCCTGACTAGTAAGCTCTAAGGGAATGCTAGGATTGACAGAGTCCTGACTCTTTGTCAACCTGGCTACAGTACTGAAAAGAAACCTGGGATTATTCTTGTTCTCTTCTATTAATGCAGAGTAATAACTTGTTCTAGCTTTTCTAAGAGATTTTTTATAAATTAAAAGATGATTTCTCCAAGCTAAATAGATTTCATCTAAATTAGTAGAGCGCCATTTTCTTTCTAATTGACGAGTCTTCTGTTTTAAGCTACGAGTTTCTGTGTTGAACCAAGGAGTTAGAAATCTCTGATTAGACTTTTTCTTTTTTAAGGGGGCCACCAAGTCTAGAGCCTGATGCAGAGAAGCTGAAATACTATCCACCATGTTATCAATTACAGAAGGAGCAAGCTGTGTATAGCTTATTTCCGTTGTGTTGACACATGGCATAGAGGAAACAATCTGCATAAATTTGGAAACAGCATCATCTGAGAGGCATCTACTGTAATAATATTTTTCTTTCGGAGCCAAATAGTCAGAAATAGTAAAATCAAAGGTTAACAGACAATGGTCTGACAGTACAGGGTTATGAGGAGACACTACAAGATTTTCTATTTCTATGCCATATGTCAGAACAAGGTCCAATGTATGGTGGAGGTAATGAGTAGAATTTCCTACTTTCTGAGAAAACCCAATTGAGTCTAATATTGAATTAAAAGCCACATTAAGGCAGTCACTATCTACATCCACATGTATATTAAAGTCCCCTACTATAATTATTCTATCAGATTTCAGCACTAAATCAGCTAAGAAATCAGCAAATTCGGATAAAAATTCTGAGTAGGTTGATGGGGGACGATAAACTATGGCAAATAAAATTGGGTTTAACCTAAAATTGCTAAAGTGCCCAATACTGACGACCAGGCCCTCAAAGGAATTATAACATGTTTTTTGCTTTACATTAACTAGTAATTTGGAATGGTAAATTGTTGCTGCTACTCCTCCACGACCAGAACTTCTGGGATTTTGACAGTTTAAATAACCAGAGGGAGTTGATTCATTTAAACCAACATAATCCTCTTGTCCTAACCAAGTCTCTGTAAGGGATATTAAATCAATCTGATGATCAATTAACAAATCATGGACTAACAGAGACTTGGGAGTTAGAGACCTAATATTTAATAAACCACATTTAATTTTTAGATTATGAGGAGGAACAGAGGCCAAATCATTCAATTTAGAGGCTTTATGTTTAATTTGAGTTTTACCAATATTTTGCTTTATCACTTTGGGATGCTTATGCATTATATTTTTATTCACTTTGGAGGGAGCAGACAACGATTCTCTGATGGGGAAGACAGGGGCTAAGCTGAGGGGTGGCGGATGAAGAGGAGCTGCAGAGAGGCGTGTAAGACTGCGACTGCTTCCTGGTCCCAACTCTGAGTAGTCAAGGTTTTGGAAATTTGGATAAAAAAGATGCCAGATTGTTAGATAAATGAGAAGCACCATCCAAAGTGGGATGAATGCTGTCGTCTCATAAGACCAGGTTTTCCCCAAAAAGAGCTCCAATTGTCAATGTAGCCCACGTCATTTTTAGGACACCACACAGACAGCCAGCGGTTCAAGGATGACGAGCGGCTAAACATGTCATCACTGGTCAGATTGGGGAGGGGCCCAGAGAATACTACAGTGGCAGACATCGTTTTTGCAAACTCACACACCGATTCACACACCGATTCTATATTAAGTTTCGTGACTAACCTTCGTGACTCAATTTGTAATTGAAGCCAGTCTGTGTCCAAGTTGCTTCATAGTACACCCATGGTCTTCTCTCCAGTGTATTTTGATCAGTAAGTGGTGTTAAAATGCTTCAGCAAACTAGAAGATTAGTTTGATTAAATGGGCCTTTTTCACATTTACAGATCAAACTTTAAGTCAAATGAAATATGTTCCTCAAACATTGTGACCTCGTTTTTAGTGACGTATAATCCACTTGAATAATTTTGCCCTCAAACTTTTTCCTTGCAGTTAATGGTCTTTACTACATTTGTGGACACTAGGGCTGTCACAATAACCGCAATTATGTAATACCATGCTATGGGTGCGGAGGAAAACGAGCAACCGTAACAACCGCGGTGTTCACTTTTTTTGTGTGTGGCAATATCTCATTGTTCACTGATGTGCCCCTATTGATTATTAAATAAATTGTTGAATGAAGTGTATTTTTATTGCCAACAGCGTATTTGTGCACTGTACTCTGGAAGCTTCCAGAGCACCGTTTAGGACACACTCTCTCCAGATGGACTCCAGCAGGCAGTTAGTGGTGAAACCATTTGGACTCCTTGCTAAGTACTGTACAGCTGTGACAGTGAGCACTGAAAGAGTGTTGCTTGCTATCCACCAGTAACCGAGAGAAGAAGAAGAAGAAGCACTGAAAGGGCGCAAAGCGTGTTATTTCCTTCTGAGTGGAGTGTGTATGATCCTGACTGTGCATGCTCCTGTGTATGCGCTCCGAGAGCCAAACAACTGCATAATGCATTGCTTGTTTGAACTTGATTTTTCGGACAGCGGCAAAAATCACGGAGGCTGTCCTGCTTAAAGCGTACCTGTGGTGGTCGTGAAAAAAAAGATATTATATTGAGCCCCTGTCTCACGTTCTAGTTCAAGTTTAAGTTGAAATTCATGTTCAAAGCAATTTGATATAAATCCATTGCTGATGTGCTGGTTCAGCTATGTCACCAAAACATGAGTGCAGCCATATTAGCGGCTACATGGCCTGCCAGGACGCTTCCTGTGACGTAATTTCGTTGACACCGCGATCTGGATCAGTATTGGCTGAGCCTGCAGTGCCCGGATGTGCAGTGGCTTTCGGGATATTCAAATTCAAATTCAAACGTTTATTTCAAACTCAGGGTTCATATTAAATGCAGAACTAAAAAGAGTAGAAAATAAATAAATAAATGCTTAAATTCAGCGGGCCGTCTTGTCTGATCTGAGCTCGTAACTGCCGATGATTCTAAAACTATGCGATCTGGATCAATATTGGCTGAGCCTGCAGTGCCCGGATGTGCAGTGGCTTTCGGGATATTCAAATTCAAATGTTTATTTCAAACTCAGGGTTCATATTAAATGCAGAACTAAAAAGAGTAGAAAATAAATAAATAAATGCTTAAATTCAGCGGCTTGTCTCGTCTGATCTGAGCTCGTAACACCCGCGAGACGGGCTGGGCTCCTCCCTCGCCGCGGGAGCAGCAGAGAGAGAGAGAGAGAGCAGCAGAGCAGAGCAGCAGACACTCGGCGCTCTTGTAACAACAAAAACATACAATGCGATATGGATATCGCAACATGGCGGAATGTAAAGCCTTTGGATGTCTCAATAATAAGCGAAAAAACAAAGAAACACTTCTTTTGTGTACCCAAACCCAGCTCACCTTGTCAGAAGATCGGAGCGGAAAAGTGATCTCGGAACAGGGCACAGACGAATCCTTTCAGACGAAATTGCGTTGTGTGTGAGGACCACTTCGTCACTTTGACCCTCAGAAGACATTTCTGGCTCAAACCTGTAGCCATGTTGGACGAATTCTTCCCCAGAGTCCGACAATTCAGCCATAATAGAATAAAAACACTCACAAAAGCACCCTAGTCTCTCATACAGGCGGAGCATTGACTGTTGAGTATTAACGAAGTGACGTCACATCCGCATGTGTCATGGCTGCGCTCAGAGTTTTCATTGGCTGGCCATGCCTGCGGTCGTATTTGCATATTTCTCTGGTGGTATTTGGCTGGCAATAATTATTTAACCAAATAACGAATAATTTGCCTAATGTTTTCAAGTTGAATGCGTTTAGACGACCACCACAGGTTCACTTTAAATAAGCTGAATGTCGCTGCAGTCTCCAGTCCACACACCCCGTAGTTACCGCCACTGCTTTATGAAAATGATTGGTTTTTTTTTACAGAATCAGCAGTTCATGCTTGTAGAAAGAGCGGAGCACCGCACAATTATCCCACATACACATAAAGTTGAGAGCGGAGCTGCAGTGGGTCTCTCAGCTTCCATCTTTTGCCACATAAGTTATAAACCCAGTTTAAATTACGAGACCACAGGGTCCTAAAAACTTTTGCAGTAATACCGTATACCGTGGTGTTGAGCTGTCCACCGTCACCGTAGGGGAAATTCCTCTACTGCAACAGCCCTAGTGGACACAGAAGGTTGCTAAAGCCTGTTTTCCCATGGCATGTTTTAACGTGTGCTCTAAAACGAGAGGAGTTAAAGCAAAACTTATTAATGGAGTTGGAGACCTTGGATCTGTCATGACCAATTCAGACTTGCATAAAAGAGTACACACACATTCACATCCAAGGGAGGTGGTCCCGATAGCTAATCGGCCTTGAGATTCTGCCATCACTGGAGTAAAAGTATCAACACTGGAGAGTAAATTAGTATGAAAATGAGACTGTCACTCACCTGCAGACAAGATTTACCAGGATGAAGTCTCGGGAGTTTATCCACCCACGTACTCCTGCTATGGGCGGCGCGGTGGCGGAGTGGTTAGCACTGCGGCAGCACAGCAACTTACCCTTGGCTGGAGGATCCTGAGTTTGATCCCAGCCCCCGACCAACAGTGATCTGTTTGGAGTTTGCTTGTTCTCCCCGTATCTTCGTGGGTTTACTCCGGGATTTCTCCGGTTTCCTCCCACATGCCAAAAACATGCAAGTTAGGTTAATTGGCATCAAACTGGGGATCCTAAATTGTCCTTAGGTATGACTGTGAGAGTGAATGGTTGTCTGTCTCTCTGTGTTGGCCCTGCAATGGACTGGCGATCTATCTGTCCAGGGTGTACCCTGCCTCTCGCCCAAAGATGCTGGGATAGGCTCCAGCCCCCCCCCGTGACCCGAAAAGGATTAAGCGGAAGAAGATGAATGAATACTCCTGCTAACAAGGGCAGCAGTGTAAACAAACAACCATCATCCAGGTGCAGTTTCTGGAGGAGGCAGTGACATTTTTCCAGATGTATGCCCAGATGGATAATGTTGTAAACCTAAACATGACAGCATTTTTTGAGAGTTCTACAGTAGATAGAAAGCAGCTGCAGAAGTTGTGAAGGCAACCCTTAACCTCTGGAACTCGCTCGGGCGCAGATTCTCATCACTTCACATTTTTGCATCGAGTTTACATGTAATCATGCTGTGTGAAAAAAATTTGTGCGTTTGGTCTGAATGCACCTTAACAGTTGTCATGGGAAGTTTGACATACAGTGTTTACATACCTGCCAATTACTCCGGTTTTGCCGTAATAGTTACAGTTTTCAAGACCCCATTCCGGGTTACGACTTTATTAATCAAAATTACGGTTTTTCACTAAAAATTCAGTCAAAAATTTTAAATCGTAAAAAAAACACGAAAGCAATTTCAAACACGAGATCGCTAGGAATCATATCTAAATTTAGAACATAGTAGCGTCAGTAGCGTTTCTTTTCGTGGTTCGCTGCTATGCTTTACCTGAAGCGTTTGCTAAGCTATTGCTATTGAGGGTATTGAGGTTTCTATTCTTGCGCGAAATCCCGGAGAGGCGTGTGTACATGGTGAGATGTAAACACGATGTAAACTGCTGCAGACGTTTGCAGGACTGCACTTCAACCCTGGCAAATGGACCATGGATTCGACATCTAAAGGGAGAATACATTTTATATAATGCCTAAGATTCTGAAGAACATGTGCTGTGTAATTGCAAGCCTTGTCATGCTTGGTGTATCATGTAAACACATAAAATATCAGAGTGATTTTGCCGTCTTTTACGCGCGTGTCTGTTAAACAGTGCTAGTATACCCTGCTGATATTTCTAGTCTTCTAGTCACCTCCGCCAAGGAGGTTATGTGATCATCAGCGTTGGTTTGTCTGTTTGTTTGTTTGTTAGCAAGATAACTCAAAAAGTTATGGACGGATTTTCATGAAATTTTCACAGATTGTCAGAAATGGGGTATCCTACAGATGATTAGATTTTGGTGGTGATCCGGATCACCGTCTGGATCCAGGAATTTTTTAAAGGATTCTTTTTTTCTTTTTTTTTTTTTCTTTTTTTTTTTTTTAATTTAACATTGCGAGATAGGGCCATTTTCAATATTTTATTTATGATGTTAAACACTGTATGGGGGGAACTGTGGCGCTTGGCGGAGGTCTGCGCTGTCCGAGTGCTTTTCTAGTATTCATAATACATCACATCTGGCCTATTCAAAGTTCTGTGCAGTGTTAAGATAGTCTTTTGAATGCAAATTTAATGAATGAATGAATCTTTATTTTGGATAGATTAAAAGTAAAGATTAAAAAGAAACAGAATAATATAACAAAGGCGAAAAAATCCAACAAGGTCAAATTAAACAATAACTCCTCTGATTATACAGTTCAACATAAGTTATCTGAAATGGGTGATGGCTGAAGCCGCAGCTTATATTGCCCAACCATATTCCATCCAAGAATTCAAAAGAAAAACAAAACAAGAGCGATTACAATTCGGAACAAAGCTAAGACAAAATGTGACAAAAAAAAACTAAGTAACAACACAACACAGACTGGATATGACGATCCTTATGTGATTTTACGTGTCATCTTGTATATATGTTTGGAGTATTTCTTCCTTTAGTTTTTGTTTAAATTGTCCAAGCGTTGTATATGATTTTAATTCAGGTCCAAAATCGTTCCATAATCTGACTCCTTGCACTGAAACACAGTGTTGCTTGGTGGTAGTTCTCACTGAAGGTTTTTGAAATATACATGTTCCTCTGAAATGATATTGTTTCTCCCTTATTTGGAACAGCTTTTGGATATTTGCGGGCAGTGATAGATTCTTAGCTTTAAACATTATTACTGCAGTTTTAAAGTCAACCAGATCTTTCAACTTGAGAGCTTTTAATTTAAGAAAAAGTGGGTTTGTTGGTTCCCTGTAAGCAGCTTTGTTTATTATTCTAATAGCTCTCTTCTGAAGCATAAAGACTGGATATATGTTTGTTTTATATGTATTTCCCCATACTTCAGTGCAATATGTCATGTATGGGAGTATTAATGAATGATACAAAGTATATAATGTGGGTTGTTGATTCAGCAAATATTTCGCTCTGTGTAGTATTGCAATTGATTTAGATATTTTACCTTTAATATAATTGATATGTGACTTCTATGTCAAATGCTAATATTTGTTTGACACTGCGGCCCCTGGACCCCGGCTAGCTACTAGGCTTTTCAGGTTTGAAGAAATATGAGGTTGTTAGCTACATTCTAACTTGATTTAATGCTAATATTTGTTTGGCGTCGGGGGGCTTTGCCCCCCTGACCCCCCCCCCCCCCCCCCCAGGACTTTGTCCTGGACCTACAAGGGCCTGCGGCCCCTGGACCCTGGCTAGCTACTAGGCTTTTCAGGTTTGAAAGTTGAAGAAATATGAGGTTGTTAGCTACATTTAACTAGATTTAATGCTAATATTTGTTTGGCAAATATTAGCAGTTCTTGTGACGACGCAGCGCAAAGGATCATGGTCTGTGTAGTTTACAATGCTTTGTTGCGCGGGAGCCTGCTTATTTCTTGTTGTTTTTTGACAGATACCCGCCCTCTTAATACCGTAAGACGACCACGACGGTATCGAGACACTTTTACTACCGCGATATCGCGATAACGTCAATATCGTTACATCCCTACTGAGCTCGTCACCCTATCTCTGAGGGCGAGTCCAGCAATCCTACAGAGAAAGCTCATTTCAGCCGCTTGTATCCGTGATCTTGTTCTTTCGGTCATTACCCAAAGCTCGTGACCATAGGTGAGAGTAGGAACGTAATGTAACGAACGAACAGACTAAGAACGATCCAACAGACTCTCATGATAAATTCTATATCAAGGATTCAGTGTACCCCGCCCGGTATGGGGTTACCGGGGCCCCACCCTGGAGCCAGGCCTGGGGGAGGGGCTCGAAGGCTAGCGTCTGGTGGCCAGGTTTCCACCCATGGGACCCGGCCGGGCTCAGCCTGAAGGAGTTACATGGGTCCGCCCTCCAGTGGGCTCACCACCTGCAGGAGGGATCATGGGGGTCTGGTGCTATGTGGATTAGGTGGCGGTCAAAGGCGGAGACCTTGGCGGACTCAAAAATGCCAACATATCAAGATGATTTACAAGTTTGCAAGGGGGAAAAGGCGAATTCATAAGAGAAAATATCACACTATAAAAAGAAAAAACCAACAGATTTACAAGATTAGCAAATAAAGAAAGCCATCAACTATGTGAATAAACTGAAAATTCATGAGAAATTTGGGGAGTGCTAAAAACTGGCATTCATGGGTCATTTGAAATGACCCATTTTACAGTAACCTAGGTCACCAGTTTTAATTTGCGTATTGGCCATTACCCTTATTTTACACTATGTATGGTTGGGTACTTTTATCTGTATTTTGAAAAACACACCCTGGGTAAACACCATGCACCTCTGTCAGTAACATCACTACAATCTAAAGTGTGCAAACAGTGGAAGGAAATCAGTGTCTCATTCTAAATTAACACTTGCATGAATTACCAGTCACTACTACAGTAATGTGTGACCAGGGATTATGTCCTCCTGTATGAATTGCATAATATGTCTCGGAAAGTTTTAGCAATCAACAATAACTGTTGACCAAGTGTGTGTTCATGCTTTTTGGTTTCTCTACTATACATTTTCCATCCAAAATGTCCACTCTGACACATTGGGCTATAGTTCATTAAGAAAATGTGTACGTCATTGTTTTCCTTTGAGATCCAAGATATAATGAAGGTTTACACAGGAAAACTATTCTTGTATATTGCATTCAACCTGGCTAAGAGGTGAATCATCAGAAACCTTCCGTCCAAACATGTCCACTGTGACACAATGGTTCTATATTTTTACACTGCAGCAACAGTACTGTCTGTAGGCTTTAGGTCTCAGTTTTCAGTAAACAAAAGGTCTACACAGGTGGCCTAGGTTACTGTGAAGCGACCCTCATATGAAAGTAGTGTAGTTGCTTTTGAGTGGAAAAATACGCCACAATTTTCTGATGAGACATTGATGCCAATACAGTCCACTGAGGGACAATAAAGACAATAGCAGAAATATTCACTCTGCATTACAACCAAATATCCAGAGCTCCATAACTGGTATTGGGAACTGCACAAATATGCACGTCATGCATGTCTGGTTACACTTTTCTTTTTTTTTTTCTTTTTTTTTTTTTAGGTGATTCAGTGGTGCACGCATCACAAAGATGATCCTCCTCCTCCTGAGGACGATGAGAACAAGGAGAAAAGGACAGACGACATCCCCGTGTGGGACCAGGAGTTTCTCAAAGTGGACCAAGGCACTCTGTTTGAGCTCATTCTGGTAAATGTTTAATTTCTTGCATTTTCTTGGATTGTTGTCTGGAAGCAGAACTCCTAGGATTATTTCTGTAAATCTGAGTTTTAGTCTTTATGCACTGCATGCCAGCTAAAGTTCATCTAGGGGTTGTTACATGTAATGATTAACACTGACAGAGGCAATTTCCACTGGAATGAAGGCCTTTAACATGTCTTGGATCTAAAGATTTTTAAGGCTGACTGATTCTAACTGCCCAGTTGTGAGCATCACTTAACATCCCATTTCTCTCTTAGAACACTGCTTATGTTCATATACATATTATCTAATTAAGGTAGTATTGTAAATGAGGTGTTTACATGGGGAGCAACTACAGGAATTTTCCTGTTTACATGGTAATTGGTGTATTTTGAATAAGGCACTAGTGGTGTTGCTGGATCTTGCCTGACAGACGAGCAACTGTGTCAATGAAAACGAGGCCAGAACAAGCAGCTTAAAGTATCTTTTTCTTGACGGTAAATAATGAGCAAAAACTTGCAGAAAATAAGCAGGACTGTTGATGGATGAGCAACTGGAAAATGCTTCTAAAACACAGGAGCATTTAATAAAAGTAAGGCCTTTACATGTCTGAATAACCCAAACAAGATGGGAATACTCTGTGTATTAACATTTTGGTAATGTCTATTTATTGCTTACCTCCATTATGCCCAAAATCTGTTTGCAAGGTAGGGGTGTGCCATATCGTATCATTCACGACAATATCAATATAAATTTTGATACCTGTGTAAAAATGAATATCACGATATCTGGGGTCTGCTGCGTGATGACGTCACACCGTTACACTGCCGATGGAAGTTGCATGTTAGCATAGAAATGGCAAAACAAACATGGCTTGGTAAGCTGCAGCTCCGAAGTCAGCCCGTCTACGTCCAGTGGAGTGGAAATATAAAGTTTCACTTTGTTTCAGACTGCTGTCATGTTAAAACAAACCAAAAAAAAACAACAGTGCAGCAATGTGGATAATCTGCCTGCATTTTTTTCACGTCAACACCACTGGAGCAGTATTAACGTTGGACAATGTGCTGCTCGAAGTGGCTGTAATTGTATTTTACTTACATTTTGGCTGTTTCATCTTGATTTTATTCAAGCACCTGAAGAGAGAGGGTAAAAAAAAAAAAACGTCTGTTCTGTGGAACAAGAGCTAGAAAGCCCCAAGACAGGTCCGTGCAACAAGAGTAATGCAGGTAAAGTGATTGAGCATAAAACCCAACATCTTTGTGCAGTTAAATGTAATGGTTTATATTAGTTTCTTGTAATATTTGATACAGAACTAAAAAAAAATTAAACTAAATCTGAGCTGCTGTTTATAAACTGGAGAAATGCGTTTGTTTTTTCTTGAATATCCATCTTCCGCTTAATCCTTTTCTTGAATATGTTGAAGGTAAATAATGCTGGCCTGTGAAATTGTCCTTTTTGCATAAATTTAAAAGAAAAAAAAACTATAATGGTGTGGAAAAAATATTGTTAATGTGAAAATTAACAGAAATATTGTGATATTTTAGGCCATATTGCCCACCCTTACTGCATGGTGCTCTCTTATTATTATTCTTATGGATGTGCATATAAACAGTAAGTACCTTGATATGAGCTAGCCTTCTACTAGAGAAATTAAGGCCATTGTTTACAGACCCCTGTAGTTAATGAGCTAAATGACTAAATTAGGTGGGACTTTTAAGTGTCAATATGAACATGGCTGTTTTTTGTCCTTCGACTCAGTTTACAAATGTAAAACTGTAGATTGTTGCTGATTGTGACATTTTTAGTTTGGTTCTCCAAACAGAAGGCTCCTAATTAAGGTGCACATTCAGAGTTGACTAAAGTTGAGTGTTTATTGAACTACGACCTCCTAATTACGTCAGTGACCTCATGAAAAGTTCACTTATCTGCTTAAACTGGGCATGTGTAGGCTTCCTGTGACTCTCGTTTGCCTTGGCCTTGAGTGTGCAGTGGTTTCATTTGGTTGGTGATGGAAGTGTTGCTTGGCAACAGCTGACCTAGTGGTTTGAGGTGAAGAAATAACAGGGAGTGATTTGGGCAGCATGTGAATGGTAACCGAATCGGTGCCATGGAGAGACTGAGAAATGGGTGATACATTTAGGCTTCCAGAATATGAATTGCAAGTTGTAGTATCACTACCCCTCCATGTGCAAAGCAGGAGAATGATGCAAGAGCTGCTTGTAAATGAAAACCTTTGACAGCAAGAGCACATCTTCAAGTCGTCTTAGGACATTTTCTCGACTGAATTCTGTTTATTCTTTTATTCAGATAAAGTGTAAAGATGTTTTATATCTTTTTGACATGCTTCAGCTGTCACCTGGAGTCTTCATTCAAAATGTCATCTGATGCTCTGCGACATGTCAGATCAGCCAATTTATCCTTTCTGTAGGAGTGACCAACCTGGTGGATCGGTCACCCCCCCTCCCCCATTGCATGACGGTCTTTGGAGGAGAGGGTCCCAGGTGTGTGAGAGCATGAAGGCTCAATCATCTTGGTTGATAGCGTTGTGGGCTCGCGCTCTGATTTCAGTTGCATCTTTAATCCTGCGTTTTTGTTGTCCTCTGATCTTGACTATTTTTGTGTTGTCTCAGTCCATGATGTGGTCATTCTTGTAGTGGCCTGATATTGCTGATTTGAAGTTTTCCTGTTCTGCCTTTTTTTCTTTTTTTGCATTCCCTTTTCCTTGTGAACATTCTTCCCATTTCTCTTTGTGCATGACAGCCTTGATATGATCAGCCTAGGATTTGTAACTCTTCTGTTTGTGAATGGCTGACAGGCAGAGGGAAGCTGGTTTAGAAGCACCAACTTTGAGTGTAACATTTTTATGCTTCAGTATGTCTATTTATATGATCTATTTTATGCTGTGCTTTTAACAGCTTTATTCTGTGAAGTGTCTTTGAGCACCCTGAAAAGTGCTCTATAAATTGCACCACAACTAATCTAGCTAAATCCAAAAATCATCATCATCATAGCAGTCTGTCGGGGGTGACAATGACTGTTTGATTTAGGTCTGATCAGATTCCTCCACGCAGCTCTGTAATTCGCCTTCCGCTGCCAGGAACTCTTGACCTTGTTAACCTGGGCGACGTCCGAGCCGGTATGAGTTGCTCTCTGACTGACCGTTTCATGAAACTTCTTGCATAGCATTTGAGTACCGCTAGCTTTTGCTGTACTAGCAACACATTCTTGGCAGATAGAGGTATTATCAGTGGCAAGGACAGGCCAAGACAAACTGACTCCAGTATCTGTTGCAGTGACTGACCAGATGATAGGTTTGTTTATTTCTGCTCTTTGTGTAGTGCATGTCACGATGCACGACTGGCAAAAGTCCACCACAGACCTTGCGAGAGATATGCTTATCTGCCAGGATGTCCAGTCTCACCCTGAGTAACTGGGAGTGGTCCACCGCAGACCTGGTTTTACCCACGAGGTGTTTTTCTCCCTTCGAAATGCTCAAGACAGATGACACCCTTATCAAACTTCTGTGTGGCACAAAAATAGCCATAAAAATCCAGGACTCACCTGTAATACTGAACATCATCATCATCATCATCATCATAGCAGTCTGTCGGGGGCGACAGTGACTGTTTCATTTAGGTCTGATCAGATTCCTCCACGCAGCTCTGTAATTCGCCTTCCGCTGCCAGAAGTGGAATAATGCAACCTTCCTCTGCTGTCTGAAGTACCTCCAGTCAGAGGACACGAGCATCTTTAAACGCAGCGCAGTCTCCGGCTACAGGACCAGGGTGGAGGATCTCCTGGCATTTCTCGGTTTTGTGGTGGAGTGTGGAACCTCTTTGCTTAAGTAATATGGCTGCCAACGAATGTAAAATGACCATCAAAGGCTCTGAATGGGTGTGCTTTAAAGTGCTGTCTCCTATTGTGTATCTTCTTCTCTCGGTTACTGGCGGATAGCAAACAACTGAAAGGTGCATACCGTCACCTACTGTACAAGAGTGTGTAACGCCTGACCTCTATCCACCACTGACTTGATTATCATTGCTCTATATCTTCTCTTCTTCATTTAGATTTGGCGGTTGGCAAGCAGCTTACAGGTGCATTACTGCCACGTACTTCACTCTATATCATCACTCTATCATACTCTTATCTGGTCACGAGCTGTAGTCCTATCATCATCACTCTATATCTTTGTATAAGGAGTTCTTATAAGGAGTTCTGAACAACTCCTTATGTGTGAAAAATTATCCGCCCTTGGACTGTGTCCTCGGTGGTGTCAATAGGTGTGCAGGCCGGCTGGCCAGGCAGCCACTTTACACCTTAACCAGACATGATGGCATCGTCCTTTTGTCTATATGATGGCATCACGAGTCCTGATGGTCTAGGTCTATAGGTCTGTATGACAGCATAATGGCATCGTCCTTTTGTCTATATGATGGCATCGTGAGTCCTGATGGTCTATATGACATCATAAAGACATCATAGGCGCATCATAGCCACATCATAGGCCAAAAAAGCCATGGACAATTTATATTTTTTAAAGTGTGCAGGATTGCAATAACATAACAGATTTAGATTTATTAAATTCTGTATAGCATTTTTGAAATGTATTTTTAAGATTTGTGTTGATTCCAGACCAGTCAGTTGATGGTAATGGAAGACCTGTAAATAAAAACAAACCATGACGGTGTTTACTATTTTCCATATTATATACAGCAAATAAGGAGAGGTATATGCTGAAGGTGCAGCTTATTTTACTGGCACCTTTAACCGTACAGGGCACTCTTGGAACAAAATTAAGATTTTGAAGCACCAATAGTAAACATCAAACTGTTAATTTATTTTATGGTTTTCCCTCATCTATTATTGCAGTTTAATTCTTAAAAAGGCTTCAAATATTTACTGAATTCACTGGAAACATCAGTTTTATCCTCCCGCCAGTCGAAGGCCAAAAAGGGTTGTTATGGTGATGTTAGTCTGTCCTACAAAAGATAACCGTTTTGTGAAATCAACTCCTCCCTGTAGTTTTATTCCAGATGTTCTGAAACTTGGTGCCAGGGTTTGATGTACACTTCGGATGCACATGGAAAAGAAGAAAACTGCTGTCCTTCAGCGAGATGTTGGAATTTTCAAAGAAAATGGAGGCGGGGGATAATGCACTCACCTCAGAGTGCTTGTTTGTTCTTGCCACCCTTTAATGTACTCTTAATTCATGTTGATGGCCTCAGTATAAATGTTTTGAACACTGGATGGTAGTAATTTGGCTTTATATGCAAGTCCAACACTGTTGTTCACAAGATCTGTAAATGTTAATGCCTTTAACTTTACCAGCAGTGGTGATAGTGTGAAATGCACTGTTTATCTGATTGCTGTTTTTTGTGTGAATATTAAAATTGTAAGTTTGTTGTTAAACATGTAAAATATTCCCCTCTGGTACCCCAAAACAACCTTAAGACCCCAGCCTAAATCTGTATAGAGGTTTCCAGTCTCCTCCCAAATGTTCTTCATAGCCCTGTTCTGTATCTTCCATTTAGGCGGCCAACTATCTGGACATCAAAGGCCTGCTGGACGTCACCTGTAAGACAGTGGCTAACATGATCAAAGGCAAAACCCCCGAGGAGATCAGGAAGACGTTCAACATAAAGAATGACTTCACAGAGGAGGAGGAGGCTCAGGTATTTATTCCATTACCTGTTTTGGAGAACAACTTCCTCTGTATTCAATGAGAACTGAATCCATCACGTGATGGTGGGGTTATTGCTCATCTGTCCGTCTGCTCCTCAGGTACGCAAAGAGAACCAATGGTGTGAAGAGAAGTAGAGGAAGACTCCTGCCAACACTACCACAATAAAGATTGTCTCTGCTAAGTGGTTGTCGCACTGGCGTTGTTCATACTTGTATATAGTCACATATTGTCAACCACCCCATTTCTGTGGAGTTAATAGCATGACCATCTTAACGCACCCCAGTGACATTAATTTAAAGCTTTTATGTTTCCATTCACGTATCCAGATAATGCATCCTGGTTTCACAGCTTTGTACCCCTAAAAGATTCAGAAGGTGCCCCACTGGTTATTCACCATTTTTACTTGTCATGCTTGTTTCCATTAGATTAATTCAAATAAAAATGGTTTTTGGACAATGGCAATGGAAGGGTGACTGTTTTTGCTCTGTAAATGTTATGTTTGTGGAACCATGTTAATAGGAAGCTTGTGTTGCATAACATCTCTTGGACTTGAAGCACTTGAGTGTCATGCAGCATTAGGTAACTCATTCCTAGTTCACGTGGTATTGAATTGGATTTTTTTTTTAATTTGCTGGATTTTTGGGATGATCAAACATTGAAGGAATAAATAAAACATGTTAAGTGGACAGTGTCTCATTTCTGTGTAAAAGCTTACCAAGAGCAGACTTATTTGTACATTCTACATATTACAGGCATGAACGAGATATGGAAAACACTTTAATACATCAAAAACACATGTTGAAGGCATGAAAAATACAAAAGACAAAAAAAGACCTCTTCGCTTCGAACACAAATTTCTAACGCACAAGAGCACCCTCTGCTGGAAGAAAGTGGTTTTGCTGTACAAAAGCCCAGAAGGGCTCAAAGCAGAGTCTGAAGCTGCAAGCAAAACAAATCAAAAATACTTTTTCAACTTAAGATGTTACATTACAGTTGGAAAATGCACAAAATAACAGAACACAGTTTGAATGCTGATGCAGTAACTTCAACAAACTTGTGCACAAAATGACAATGTATTGCTTAAACTGAAAAAATTTAACTTTACACACAAGTTGACCTATAAAACTTTACAACAGTACCCATTTGGTCTTGGTTGAAGATGTTTATCAGTTTATTTCTGAAAGGTGAGCCTCACCTACCCTCAGCTGCAAACACCTGACCTTTAAAAATCCTGATTTATACAAAGAATACAAATGTAACAGTTAATTCCAGACGGAATTCACAAAAATAACGTAGATGATGTTGGTCCAAAAAAAAGCACTGCAGAAGCAGATTTTTAAAGTCAGGCTTTTTGCTAAATAGAAACTGGGCTAGTCATGGCTTCCCTTGATTTTTTTTTTTTTTTAAGACTGGTTTATTAAAAGCTTATTTTTTTATTTTTTTTTTTTAAAAGTCAAGATTGTCACTGCAGAATTATCTATATAAAATAACTGAAGATTGAAGGACGGACTCATCCACAAGGTAGATAAAATTAGAAGCTTTAGTTGATTTGATTAGTTGTTACTAGAAAATAACAAATTTGTGATGCTGTAATCCTTTATTATGGGCAAAATTATCAGTCTGAAGAGCTGCAACATTTTCGTGATCTCCAGAGAACAATGATACACATTCTTTATTCTCTGAAAGAGGGATAATTTTAATTTTGCTTGATAAATGAAGAAAGACTATCAGAAATTATATATACACTATCTTGCCAAAAAATGTTTGGACACCTGTCTAAATGACTGGGCACCAATGCACAAAGCAAGGTCCACAAATGCACTTCTGGAAGAATGGTCAAAAATTCCCATAAATACACTCCTAAACCTTGGGAAAAGCCACTCTTTGCAGCTATAACAGCTTCAACTCTTCAGGGAAGGTTTTCCACAAGATTTAGGAGTGTGTTTAAAGGCCAAATGTCACTTAACAGGGTACTTTAAATGTCTTGAAACTAGATATAAAAGGGAACCGATCCGTTCGGGTCTTGTTGCATATGCTTCAGTAACGCCGGAATATTCGTTAATTTAAAACTGCCGCGCTTGGCCTGACGTTCCTACTCACGGCCCCTGGAATCGCCTGGGGAAGAAGGCGGAAGTGACGAAATTGATTGTACCTTAGTTTGATGCTTGGGGTACCCCGATTGATTGTTTATATGGAGACTGGAAGATTGAAGTGAGCAACAAGAAAGAAAAAATTGGATATTTCACCCATACCTTAAAACGGGGCTGTAAGGGACAGCGGGGTAATAAGGGACACTTTTCTGCGAAATGTTTTCATACCTGTCAAGTGATACGTTTTCGCCGTATTTTAATACCGTAAAACGCGGCTATAAGGGACGGCGGAGTAATAAGGGACACTTTTCTGGGAAATGTTTTAAATGTAATTCGTGTTGTTATTGTCAAATATTTTAAGGATTCATGGATATTTGACAATAACACAACTCAGCGTCCGGCTCAAAATAAAAAAAAGCAGAATTCTGTATTTGTAAGGCGATTCCTCTTTGTTCCGCAGCCGCAGGACAGCTGAAAGTGTTAAGCCATCAGCCTAATGACTTCTCATTGTAGTGATAATAGCTCCCGCTGAGCGATCTGCCTGCCCCGGCCATCAGCCTAATAATTGAGTCCACACTTCTAACAGTAGTGATAATAGTTCCCGCTGAGCCATCTGCCAGCACCCTAGCTGTGGGAGTCTCACACACACACGACATGTTCCTCAACACACTCAATTTTTTTTCCCGTATATTTTTCTTTTGGGCGTACAGAAATGGCAATACACCCGTATTTGCTAAAATTGCATTTTCCCCGTATTAAAATACGGCGAAAACGTCTCCCTTGACAGGTATGCGCCTCCATTTTCATATTGATCTGGTCAATTTCTTGACAGCAGCGGCTCTCCTCCACTGTAATAATAATGGCTTCCGAAAAATCAATATTTATGGGGCGCCCTCGACAGACCCCCTTCGGCTTCCCAATTCTGGAGGCGATTAATGTCCAATTCAATAACATTTTCCACTGGTTCTGCTCTCTGGTCATCGTTGGAACTGTTGTCATCAGACAAAGCATCTGATTCCGTCTCAGACGGCTCGAACCTGTAAGGTTCTATGCCTCTGTCACTGAACCACTGACAAAAAAAAGACAAAACTAAACTAATTTGTTCACAATCGCTGTCACTTTCCGTCATGATTGTCCATTGTTGATAAGTGTGAATGTGGATAGGCAGGGCAGCCAGGGTGAAATTTGTGATGTCAAAAACATGGGCATGGTCTGGATTGGCTGTCACAAGCCAGCGAGCAAGGCGGGGACTTCGCCTGGTGTATTTTGTGCAATTATGTAAATACGGGTGGGTGATATGGTCTCCGGTATGAATATTTGGTTTAAGCTATGTGTATTTTATCAAAATTCGTTGTCATTTAGAAAAAAAAATTACGTGACATTTGGCCTTTAAGGGAATTTTTGACCATTCTTCCAAAAGCGCATTTATGAGGTGTCCCAATACTTTTGGCAATGCAGTTTGTATACAAATTTGTGATGCCACACTTAAAAGTATTTCCAGGAGATAGACTTTTTAAAAATAATTTTAAAAAGTCCTTCACACTAGAATAGACTGAGCTTCATTGACTAAAATACTGACCTAAAACTTAACAGACAAAATTACTCTCATTTCTGAAAATAAAAATTTTCTCCTGGTGTGAAATCTGTTGAGGATGAGGCTAAGTGATGTGAATGCTCTTTATGGCTCTGGCAAAGCTAAGGTGAGCAGGGTCACTGAGACTCCGTGAGCACTTTCAGAGAGAGTCCGGCAGCCTTCACGGCAGACAGTGTCGTTGGGCTGTGCATCCGCTTCCCAGACAGTTCCATGTGTGTGTGGCCATGTTTTGCTGTGAGCTGACGGAGGTCGCCACGCTTGCCGGCGGCCTCCTCCATGGTTAAGCGTGTGTGTGAGAGTGAGCGTCTTGGTGGAGACAGGGGAAGGCGTGTCGGGGGAGAGGTGGGCGGTGGGGAGCAGCCTGGGGTTGGGGGTTGCTGGTAGAGACGGTGGCGGGTGGGCGAAGGGGAGGGGGGAGAGTCTATAGCACTTAAATCTGAAGAAGTTGGGCTGGGACAGCCTCCTCCTTGAAGGTAGCGAATGCACTTCTTCTTCCTCCTAGGGACAGTCAGAGAGAGTTATCTGTGAATAAAGTGTGGATGGGAAACGTCAGCAGGCTCCAGTGGAGATGCATCATTCACACTGATGAACAATGAAACACATGAAGAACACAGGGAAGAACATGAAAGTATTAGTGACAATACATATGAAAAAATTATGAGATTCTTTCCAAAACACTAAAGATCCAGTGGAAAAAGAGTAGGCACTGCTGTTTTTAACTCAACTTTGGGAAACTTTTCAGGGTTTTAGTGACACCTAGTGGTTAGCTGCTGCCTCATTCTCTCCATTATTTCTCAGGAGTGTTTGAAATGGCTGGATGGGGGCTTCAGAGCACTTAGGGCTCAATCACACAGACTACAGCTGTGAATACTTCCATCCACCTATGCCACTGGAATGCCGGTGGGTAGAAGTGGTGATGCATAAATGATAAGAATGGAGTAGATTTATATGGCGCTTTACATCTCAAGTGACATCTCAAAGAGTTTACAGTAAGCCCATTATTCATTCATTCCAGACAGACATTGACAGTGGTAAGCTACCTCTGTAGCCACAGCTGCCTTGGGGCAGACTGACGGAAACGTGGCTGCCAATCTGTGCCAATGGCCTCTCCAACCACAGTGTGTCATGGACACTGGAGGCAAGGTGAGTAAAGTGTCTTGCCCATAGACACAACAGCAGGATGGCTGTGGAGAGCGGGATTCGAACTGCCAACCTGCTGGTTATTGGACGACTCGCTCTACCTCCTGAGCCACTGCTGTCCACATTTCCCTCCTCCGTTCCATTTTTACTGAGCACCAAGCTGGATGGCAGAAAGTTCCATTTTTGTATGGTCTTTCGCATGACCTGGCCGGGACTTGAACCCTGACTTCCCGGTTGTGGAGTAGATGCTCTACCTCTAGGCCACCACTCTGGTGTGAATACAAGTATATGGAAGTGTAGCACACACAGATTCAATTGTGAGCTGGTGGAAATCCTTTGGAAATACAGTTTCTGGTGAGACCGTTTGGTCCCCAAAGTTCCAGGCACACAAACTGCACCTGTAAATACCTCTATCCACCTGCAATGCAGTTGGATGCAGGTGGGTAGAAGTGATGATGTGCAAACACAAGTATATGGAAGTGTAGCATGTCTAAATCCAAGTGCTATGCAGGTATGGGCAGGTGGAGAAATGTTTAACCTTTTTCACCTGCCCACACCCCCGCACTTAGTCACCTGCATCACAGGGGATACAGGTAATCACAGGTGCAGTCTGTGTGATTGAACCTTGAGAGACCAACCTGTGTGTCTGAAACCCAAATGTCCAAACATTCCACACAATACATTTAAAGTGTCAATCTTATGAATGATAACCTAAGTGGTACCTGTACTAACTTATGAAACAGTCTGACAGTGCATTAGTGTCAAAACTGTGTACAGCTGTGTAGGATATACAGTGGATATAAAAAAAATCTACACCCCCCCATTCAAATGCCAGGTTTTTGTGATGTTAAAAAAAAAAAAAAAACCGAGACCAAGAAAAATCATTTCAAAACTTTTTCCACCATTAATGTGACTGTGATCTATAACCTGTACAACCCAATTAAAAAACAAACTGACATATTTTAAGGGGAAGAAATTAGAATAACCTGGTTGCATAAATATGCACACCCTGTAATAACTGGGGATATGGCTGTGTTCAGAATTAACCAATCACATTCAAACGTATGTTAAATGGGAGTCAGCACACACCTGCTACCATTTAAAGTGCCTCTGATTAACCCCAAATAAAGTTCAGCTGTTCTAGTAGGCTTTTCCTGACATTTTTGTAGTCCCATCTTACAGCACACGCCATGGTCCGCAGAGAGCTTCCAGAGCATCAAAGGGATCTCATTGTTCAAAGGTATCAGTCAGGAGAAGGGTACAAACGAATTTCCAAGGCATTAAATATACCATGAAACACAGTGAAGACAGTCATCAAGTAGAGAAAATATGGTACAACAGTGACATTACCAAGAACTGGACGTCCCTCCAAAATTGTTGAAAAGACGAGAAGAAAACTGGTCAGGGAGGCTGCCATGAGGCCGACAGCAACATTAAAGGAGCTGCAGGAATTTCTGGCAAGAACTGGCTGTTTAATACATCTGACAAAAATCTCCCGTCTTCTTCCTATGTCTGGGCTATGGAGAAGGTGGCAAGATGAAGAAGAAGGTGCCTTATCTTACACAGAAAACCATCCAAGCCCGGCTACATTTTGCAAAAACACATTTGAAGTCTCCCAAATGCATGTGGGAAAATGTGTTATGAACTGATGAAACCAAGGTTGAACTTTTTGGCCATAATTCCAAAAGGTATATCTGGCACAAACAACACTGCTCATCACCAAAAGAACACCATACCTACAAGTGAAGCATGGTGGTGGCAGCGTCATGCTTTGGGGCTCTGTTTTTCTTCAGCTGGAACTGGGGCCTTAGTCAAGGTGGAGGGAATTATGAACAGTTCCAAATAGCAGTTAGTGTTGACACAAAACCTTCAGGCTTCTGCTAGAAAGCTGAAGATGAAGAGAAACTTCATTTTTAAGCACAACAATGACCCAGAGCACACATCCAAATCAAAAAAAGAATGGCTTCACCAGAAGAAGATTAAGGTTTTGGAATGACCCAGCCAGATTCCAGACCTGAATCTGATCGAACATCTGTGGGGTGATCTGAAGAGGGCTGTGCACAGGAGATGCCCTCGCGGTGCTGCAACAGACTATTAGTTTAAGGGTGTGCATATTTATGCAACCAGGTTATTTTAAGATTTCAGTTTGTTTTTCACTTGGGTTGTACAGGTTATAGGTCACATTAATGGTGGAAAGAGTTTTGAAATGATTTATCTTGGTCTCCTTTACATCACAAAAACCTGGCATTTGAACAGGCGTGTGTAGACTTTTTATACTGTATCCACTGTAACCTCAAAACTCTATATGTGCATTACTGAAAAAGAAAAGTTTGAATTTGTGGTCCAATAACTCAGTAAAGCAAATGGATGTATGACAGGAAATTTTATTAGAATACAGGTAATGTCTAGTGTAAAGTGGTGTCAATCTGGGATAAAACATGGAATTGCTGCAAATATTGATTAAAACTGTTTGAAGACTGTCAGGCTGTTAAACACTGCTTAGTGTTTTCATGACAATCCACCTGACTTCATACCTGATGCAGAGATTATTTATAATTATTTAATCTTGGCAAGAAAGCACATTTTATCCATACCCTCATTTACATTTTACTCTCACTTAAAGGTAATAGAGACAACATTGTGACCTCCTGGCCAGTAGGTGTCGCACTTACTCTTGCCCCAAGAGACAAACATCAATACACAGCACAGATTATTCCACAATCTCAGTTCTTTGGTGATTATGAGCCAAATACAGCATGTTTTGTGGTATGAAGTTAATATGAGATGACGAAATGTGACATCAAACAGTTATGCTATTGGTTGTAACATCCTTACTGGCCACCGTAGTTCTCGTCATCCAACTGCTCAGATGAAAATATGATTTTGGACCTGCAACTTTTTTTAAAAAGTATTTTTTTCATCAATATATTTTTTTTGAAGAATATTAACACAACTACCTGCCTTGGAAGATATCACCACCCGCTGCCTCCGAAAAACAACAAACATCCTAAAAGACCCACCTCACCCTGCCTACCATCTGTTTGAACTCCTCCCCTCAGACAGACGTTGCAGAGCACTGAAAACTCGCACCACCAGACTATTGAACAGTTTTTATTCAAAAGCCATTTTTACTCTGAATGTTGCCATGAAAACAAACAAAACTTGACTTTTTATTCATATGCATTTTATTAGAGTAGTGCAATGACTCTGGCATATGTCGGTCTGTGTAGATGCTAAATGGGTGGGTGTATGGAATGTGTGTAGTGGGTTGAGTGAATGCTTCTTTTTTAGACTATTTATGACTTTGCCGAGATCATTCTCACTTTGTGCAGTATAATTTTCTTGTACTGTTTTTACAATGACAGTTAAAGGTACTGTATCGTAAAGACTTAAATTCTACACCTTTCTAACCATTTTGTTGATGTATTATTTTTTTAAAGAATATTTGTTTTCATGAAAATACTATCTAGTACACCTTTAAAATATAAAATAAATTGCTTAAAAATATGTAATAGACAAGGCTCAAAATAAATTAGCTGAGGCTACAAAACTCATTTGAAACATTTTTACTGACTTTATAGATGAAATGAAAAGCAGAAATGGGTATAGCAACTAGATGCATTTACTCAAGTAACTTTTTTACTAAATTGTACTATACTCCATAGGTTTGTTTAGGACACACACACAATGGTGTGAAAAAGTGGTTGCCCCTTTCCTGATTTCTCATTTTTTGTATGTTTGTCACACTTAAATGTTTCAGATCATCAAACTAATTTAAATATTAGACAAAGATAAAGAACTGCAGGCTGAGCAAAAAGAACAAAAAGGCTCTCTCAGTTTTGCCAGAAAACATCTTGATGATCCCCAAGACTTTTGGGAAAATACTCTAGACTGACGAGACAAAAGTCGAACTTTTTGGAAGGTGTGTGTCCCATTACATCCGGCGTAAAAGTAACAGTATTTCAGAAAAGGAACATCATACCAACAGTAAAATATGGTGGTGGTAGTGTGATGGTCTGGGGCTGTTTCGCTGCTTCAGGATGGGGAAGACTTGCTGTGGTAAATGGAACCATGAATTCTGCTGTCTACCAAAGAATCCTGAAGGAGAATGTCCGGCCATCTGTTCGTGACGTCAAGCTGAAGTGCACTTGGGTTCTGCAGCAGAACAATGATCCAAAACACACCAACAAGTCCACCTCTGAATGGCTTAAGAAAAACAAAATGAAGACTTTGGAGTGGCCTAGTCAAAGTCCTGACCTGAATCTGATTGAGATGCTGTGGCATGACCTTAAAAAGGTGGTTCATGCTCGAAAACTCTGAGTGCTCTGAGTGTTGCTATCCCTGTGCTGTTGCAATCCTGGAATTTCCCCATTGTGGGACTAATAAAGGCTTATCTTATCTTATCTTAAAACCCTCCAATGTGGCTGAATTACAACAATTCTGCAAAGATGAGTAGGCCAAAATTCCTCCACAGCACTGTAAAAGACTCACTGCCAGTTATCGCAAATGCTTGATTGCAGTTGTTGCTGCTAAGGGTGGCCCTACCAGTTATTAAGTTTAGGAGGCAATCACTTTTTCACACTGGGTCATGTATGTTTGGATTTTTTTCCCTTTAATAATAAACACCTTAATTTAAAAACTGCATTTTATGTTTACTTGTGTTATCTTTGTCTAATATTTAAATTTGTTTGATGATCTGAAACATTTAAGTGTGACAAACATACAAAAAAGAGAAATCAGGAAGGGGGCAAACACTTTTTCACACAACTGTGTGTGTGTGTGTGTGTGTGTGTGTGTGTGTGTGTGTGTGTGCACGCGCACACACATACACGAGCGGGGGTGAAAAGTTGATGGGGTCAAATCTGACCAAATGTGGTTTATTTTTCAACCACAATGATCCAAGTACTGCAAGACCAAAGGAAGAAGTGTGTGGACCAAAGGGGAGACTATGTTGAAAAATAAACCACATTTGGTCAAATTTGACCACTATGAACATTTCAGCCCCCCCTTGTGTGTGTGTGTGTGTGCGCGCGCGCGCCACAATAAGTTAGGGGTATTTGGCTTTCAGGTGAAATTTATGGAAAATGTAAAAAGTTCATGCTACAGTGATATAATATGAAAGTAGGGCATTTAAGTAGAAGCATGCAATGGTGATTTCCTCATCTCAAACAATTTATTGAAACAAATACCAACAGTTGTGGGTATGCCACAACAAAAAATGTCACTGTCTCAATAACATGTCATGTGCCCTTGAGCATGAATTACAGCTTGACAACGATGTCTCATGCTGGTCACAAGTCAACTAATTGTCTGCTGAGGCATGGCATTCCACTCTTCTTGAAGGGCGGCCTGCCATTGAGGTTGTGGGGTGCAGGGTTACGAGTCTCTACACGGTGACTCAGCTGATCCCATAGGTTTTCTATGGGATTCAGGTCTGGAGAAAGTGCAGGCCACTCCATTTGCAGTACCCCAACCTCCAGAAGCCATTCCCTAATGATGCGACCTCGATGGGCTGGAGCATTGTTGTCTATGAAGATGAAATGCAGGGGCACAATAACTGGATTAATGATGTTATTCAGGTAGTATTGGCTTGTCACTGTACCATTCACAAGGTGTAGGGCAGTTCTGTATTGACTAGGCACACCTGCCTAGACTGTAACACCACCACCACCAAAGGCTTGTCTGGTGGCAACAGTGGCTGATGCATAGCGCTTTCCTTGACGTCTCCAACATCATTGGCAGCCATCATTTCTGCTCAGTGTGAATCAACTTTTATCAGAACAGCACTGAGGCCCACTGGTCCCTTGTCCAGCATAAATGCTCCCTGGCCCATGCAAGATGATGGATGCCTGTGCCTGGTGGTGTGGTCAGGTACCCTTGCAGGTCATCTACCACACAGACTACACTGATGTAAACAGTTTCGAATGGTCTGACGGGACACTTGGGTGCTTCTCACCTCCCTTAAATGTGCCTGGAGTTGAGTGGTATTCATCATGCGGTTCCGCAGGGCACTGTTCACAATGAAGCGGTCCTCAGCGTGGGATGTGGCCAAAGGGCGTCCACTTCTATGCCTTTTTGTGACTCTTCCAGTCTCTCTGTTGCAACCTGCTGATGACACTCTGACACTCTAAGCTCACTGGCCACTTCCCTCTGAGAACATCCTGTTTGAAGCCTGCTCACAATGATGAGGTACTGTTGATCAGTTGTTAGGTGTCATCTTGGCAATCTCATGATGTCAAAATGTTAACAGCATGATTAAGAGGACGGTTTAAATACCAATTTTTAACTGAACCAGAAAATGTACTGGTCAATTCATGGATCAAACACTTGTTGTGAATTTTGCCTTTAAGCACCTTGTCAGAGAACAGCAAATTATGCAAAAAGTACTGAAACACTGAACAGTTGGATATGTGCATTCAAAAGGTTAGAGAAGGTCAAATTAAGTTCAACTGTAAAGGTTATAGTGCATTTTAGGTGCATCCTGAAATTTCACCCGAAAGCCGAATATCCCTAATTTTTTGTGACTTGTGTGTGCGTACACACACACACACCCTTCACATCTACTCATTCAAAATGAATGCATACGTTTGTCCATAGCTTACTCTCAGTAACTGACACTCTGTGATGAATCATGAATTTTTTTTTGCCCATTTAGTATCAACAAAATTTGTCAAATCCATCTGAAAAAAAATCTTTGTAAATTTACAAGAAAAATGACTCCAATATATAAGAAAAATCTTACAACTTTATGAGTATACAGTCTCAAATATGCAAGAAAAAAAATTCAGAAATTTGCCAGACAACAAATTTATGACAAAAGTGTTGCAAATGTATACAAAAAGTAGTAAATTTGCAAGAAAAAACTCACAAATTCATGAGGGGAAAAAACTAATTTGTGCTGAAAAAATTGGCGAGGAAATATAAATGCTCAAGTAACTTATTTAATGATATTCTTACAGTGTTACTCGAGTTATTTTCTTTTTTTGGTGTGTCATCATAATTAAATAATTGTCATCACAAGTTAAACCTACCTTTACTCTACTCTGGTGAGAAGAAGGAACTTTTTCCAAAAAGATTTCTATACAATCTGACTTTTTGCAGTCAAAAGTTGCCCCCTGCTGGCCACTAGGCTCTTTAGCATTTGTTATTCTTTTCACACCAGGATCAAACGTGTAGTATCATTTGTATAAATATTTGTGATTGAAGCACCATGGTTCGTCAGATTTATTAGTCACATAATATTCCGCAGGACCGCAAAATTAGCATTTATTGCATATCAATAATAGAGTCATGTGTTTCGATTTTCGATCTCCTGCTTTGCCCTAAAATCACTGCATCTTCCAGCAGCTAAGCAGCGACGGCCCTGCTGTGCTCTGTGAGGTGTTGTGCTTCAACTCAGACCTGAACCCAGCATCAAAGCAGTAAACAGGATCCCATGGTCATTACCAGAATATGATATGAGTCACCAGGTTTAACCGCAAGGAAAGGCGCTAGGCCATATTTAGAGAGGGAGACAGGGAGGAAGACTGTGATAGAAAGTGATTACTAAATGTCAGAGTTCACCATCAAAAGGCGCCCGTTACCACATCGCATGAATGGAGAAAGTTGAAAGCAGATGGGCATGAGAATGCTGTCGGAGTGCAAAGCTGCAGGGAGTGTGCGTGTGGTGATAAGGATTTGTTCTTAACCACATTCAACCCCTTTTTGTTCTCTCAAAACGAAACACACACGGACTCAGATTTCCATGACGTGATGGTGAAGGGTTTCTACAGCGCTGCGGTGGCAGAGGATTGTTCTGCAGCGCTGCATAGATTCTCGAATCCTGCAGCAACTGAGCTGCCCACTGTAAATCCCACTGTGACAAAAACAGAGCTGTCCGAGGAGGCGACAGGCCCGGCTCTAATGATTTACTGCATAATGCACTGCTAACATTTCTGTTTTACTACAGCAGGGAAACGGAGATCGTCGCCACTTTGAAAAAAGGTCAAGAAGACCTGGATCAGCATGGAAGAAAACACATCTTAGCAAGCTGTGTGTCTGAGGAGCCTGAACACTAACTTCATACTCGGCTCCCTAAAACCCTGTAATGCTGCCTGCCTCAGACTAATCCACCACCAAAAGTGGGAAATTCCCTGGTTCAGCTTTGTGGTTTATTTGCACACTTGGATGATTTCAGTTTGCTAATCAGAATAGAAATCCAGAAACTATAAATTAAGATGTAAAAAACATGCCAGTGTTTTGGAGGAATTCACTCCAAGTTTGCGACAACTCATGCTGAATATGCTGCGACATGAACAGTAATAATGAATTAGATTCTGCAGTAGTGTAGGCAGAGAAACAGCTCAGGGTTCCTCCCTTCTTTTAACATTTTTACTGCTTTCTCCCCTTTAAAGGTCCCATATTGTACAAAGTGGTGTTTACATGGGCTTTAACCTTAGAAAATACAGATATGGGGCACATGTAAAGTGGTGGAATATTAAAGCGCTCACTTTACAATGAAATAAACACCGACTTTATTTGGTTAAACTCTTAAAGAAACAAGCAGATTGCACTTTGTGGTTTTTAAACTGTCACAAAACAACAACCCCCACTTTTAGGTCTCTGCGTTAGCAAAACAAAACCACCCTGATGTCTCCTTATCTGTGATTGGTCCACTCAAAAAAAATCTTTAAATAATCAGATTAGAAACTCATTAATATAAGAAGACTAAAAACCTGCCTTTTGACAATTTTTTTTTGATTAGCAGCAACACCACAGAAATGTTTTTTGGCCTTTAAATTAGGGCTGGCCAATTTGAAATTAAATCAGCATCACGTTTAATTGACCCTTTCATGTCGTTTTTTAAAAATTATTTTTCCCTCCATTCTTCTTACTAACAAGGCTCATAATTAAGCAATATTACACAAGAGTGTGGTACCATTTCACTGCGGTGCAGTAGTAAACTAGAAAAACACTCAAGAGTGCACACCTCTGCCAAGGCTCCTTCTGTCCCTTGTGGATCACCTCCAAAATGTAATGCGTTTGTTTTGGAGGATTCTTGCTAACACAATGTGAAAAGATAAGAGCCCTGGTGGAGGTATGCATTCTCGGATCATCACCAAAATGTTATGGGTTCCTCTCTAGCCCAAGGACCACCTGTGGTGAAAATTTCTTCCAAATCCATCCAGTAGTTTTTGTGTAATCCTGCTGCACAAATCCAATCAAGGTCCTTGGTGGAGGTATGCACTCTCAGATCATCACCAAAATTTAATGGGATCATCCTTCGCCCAAGGGCTACCTCTGGCGAAAATTTCATCAAAATCCATCCAGTAGTTTTTCTGTAATCCTGCTAACAGACGGATGGACAGACTGACAAACCACCCCGATTACATAACTACCTTGGCGGAGGTAATGAGCATAATATAATAAAGAACAGACATATTGTCATTTCACACAAAATGATCATTGTCCAGTATTTACAACACAGTCATGTGAAAAAAATTGGACACCCCTTTAAATTCAGTTCCTTATTAAAAAATGTTCACATATCTATGTCTAACCTTGTTTTTGTATGTATTTGCATTTTTTAAATTTATTTTAGCCATTTTAAGTGGGGAATTAATGTGGGGGTGTCCTAATTTATTCCTCACTATTTGTCTAGAATTACATTTTACAGAAAATGTGAAAAAAGTCTTTAATTCAATTTTAATTGTTTAGTTTTATTACGTGAATCTCCCAGTATTTTTAACATTGATATTAAATATCCATATGTCCAAATATGTTAAAAAAAAAAACAACAACACAGGCTTATACAGGGTGTCCTAATTTTTTCACATGACTGTGGGTCATATCACGTGTGTGGCAGCTAATTAGCTTGTGAGCTGTGTTGGGGGAGTCCTTTACGCAGCCATGATTGTGTTGCCACCACACAGTGATTATGGATCTCTTATTGGGTTCTAAAATACAGCCTTAACTTGTCCATTCTTTCTGTGAAACAGCTGAGATGATGCTGCTAGCCATCAGAGGCTAACAGTGATTTAGCATCTGCTAATTTTAGTGATAGTATTTATGCACTTTACTTGCTTTTTCTTAGCATCTTCAGATGGAAGAAAGAGTTAATCATCACATAGTATGTAGATGGAGACCGTATTTGCTTTTGTTACAAGCCGTCTTTATTCCAGCCATATTCTGCTGCATCTAACTGCACTGCCTCTGGAGTTACGTGCCCACGAAGCTCTCACATACATGCGCATAACAGGGAGAGGGGAGTTTTACTTCGATTAATTGCCCAGCCCTACTTTAAACTACATATATACTGCATGTCCTTGAAGATGTTAAAACTTAAACAATAATTCCTAGACAGTGCACAACATGGGATCTTTAAACAGACCAGATTTATTTTTACAGCAATACTGAACCCCCACCATCTTTGATACTTTTAATAATCTGCAGTTTGGGGGTTAGATTACTTTTTCAAAGCAAAGAGTAAGCTAATGTGTTAGTTTTGCGTGTCCCCCGAGCATGAGCAGCGTTTCCATCTCCCTCAACCTTGCTGCACACATTTTGTGGATAGCGCTGCTTGTTACCGTAGTTATTGCTCTATGAATGCATGTGGAGCCTATGTGAAGAAAGTTTAAAATCTACAGACTCTACTCTTCTGTTTCCGACTTGTTTCCACATATACTAACAACACCCACACGGTCAGTAACTCCACCCCAACTGTTGCGCAAACCACCCTTGCTGAAGGTGACCCGCACCAGTAAATCCTGTTGTGTCTCCACACCATCCATGGTCGCCCATCGCCACCCCGTTATAAATGTATGCTGACCCTCACATCCTGTATCAGACAGTGGACAGCTCTGCATCACTCTGGTCACATTTGCAGTGATCAAAGGAACAACGACAACTTCTCATGCAGAATTTCATTATTTTACCTCCTCATACAGTTTTTTGTCACAGCAGGCTCTAACAGGCTTCAAAATACTGTAGAATATTTGCAAATATGTTAGCCGCCCCACTCCCACAGGCAACAATAAGCGTCTCTGCTAGCTGCTATAGAGCTCTACTTAATATCTAAAGAAGCTCCTGTAAGCTAATGACAAGAGGGAAAAGATAACACTGCTACAGCTAAATAACTGATTGTTAGCTTTTAATTTGGTAATGATGTAACTGGGGCAAATTAATAAGCTCATTGCTGGATATGAGGCAGGAGGCTTCCATGATGCTAAAAACATCAACTCAAACATCAATAAGGCAAACTGAACACATTTAAGCCTGATTTAGGCTGCGTGCCCACCGAGAGCATTTATCTCACAGAAAGCACTCTACACTTCACAGATGCTCTTAAAAAAAAATGATCCTGTATCCTAGCAACTGCTTGACCTGCCACTCGCAGCTTGCTGTTAGTGTTTCACATATTTTGCACTGAAATGCTCTACTAATTCCAAAAAGCCACATAAAACTGGTAAAGAAATATGCATCCCTCCAAGCTTTTGCTGTTTAAGATTGATCATTATGTGGCCCGTGCTGGCAAAATGAGTTGGAATGCGCACTGTGTCAGCTACATGCACGGGAAGTCATAAATCATGACTCTTTGTTTGCTAGCAGCAAGTCCCGGGAAAACCTCCATGAGTGCCTGGTATCATTGGAAAGCTTAGAAATCGTACTTTCTAAAAATGTGTTTTTGCAGAAGATGCAACTCCCGACCGATCGAACGCGAGTTTTCAACCTAGCCAAAATATAAGCAAATCATCTTTTTCCGGGTTCGTTTTTGGGTACGTCCTACAAATTAAATATCATTATGAAGGTCTTTCAATACAGAATATGGAAAAAACGTTACCTCAGTTTTGATAATTTCCCCAAAGTGACTCATTTTGCCAGCACGGGTCACATATTGATATTAGCCTGATTTTGAATGGCTGGTTAGAGAGGTGTGCTGTTGCAAGATAAGCAAATAGTCGCCCACTGTGGAAAAAATGTGCTCTGTGGACACACAGTTCTATACTTTCACATCAAAACTGATTGCTGGGGTCTTTCTGCAACTGTGGGGGTCCCCCCTACAGTTGATAGTGCTATGAGATGACTGTTGTTGTGAAATGGCGCTATATAAATAAAGTTGAATTGAATTGAATCAAAACACCACCATACATTTTGGACACATCAGTAAGGATGGTGTCACCCACATTCCACTGTGCAACTGTGAAATTCCCAAGTTTTTGCTAAATAACAACACTCCTACGGCTATAAAAGCTTACACTGGAACAAAAGTGGTAGTAGCGTAGCATTAGTCACATGTGCACATGCAGAGCTGGGGCCGGACAGATAAAATGCAAAGGTCAAGGGAAGCTAAAGACCGCATGTGTTTTTGCAGACAGACTGTTAGACAGTAGCTATGAAGTGGATGATCACATGATCACATGAGCAGGCAAATGGGGAAGTTGGATGGTTACTAGAAATGTGGTGCTATGGAGTCATGGGGGTGGGGGGGGGGGATGTTTGGTACACACCTGCATGGACCGCACCAGTCCGTTTGTTGGTTGAGGCCAAAGCGAGCCCGGCATTTCTTAGGAGAGCCAGGGTCTGAGCACAATAAGCACAGCATGCACAGACACAGGCGGGGAGGGGTTAAAAAAAAAAAAGAAAAAGGCAGGGGAGCACGGGGGGCGGTTAGAGGGTGAGGAGACGAGGATGGACAGAGAGGGAGAGAAAGAAGAGCTCGTCAAGGCTGAAAAAAAGCCCCGATGGAGCTGTGCACTCACAGGAGCCATTAAACAAAACTGTTAGTGAGAGGTTACAGCACGATTAAACATGGACGGCCAGCAGAATAACTGACTTGGTCACACAGGTCAGTTACCGACAGAGAAAAGAAGTCGTTCTGTTAGTAAAAGATCAGATACACTACCGTTCAAAAGTTTGGGGTCACTTAGAAATTTCCTTATTTTTGAAAGAAAAGCACTTTTTTTTCAATGAAGATAACTTTAAACTAATCAGAAATACACTCTATACATTGCTAATGCGGTAAATGACTATTCTAGCTGCAAATGTCTGGTTTTTGGTGCAATATCCACATAGGTGTATAGAGGCCCATTTCCAGCAACTATCACTCCAGTGTTCTAATGGTACAATGTGTTTGCTCGTTGTGTCAGAAGGCTAATGGATGATTAGAAAACCCTTGTGCAATCATGTTAGGTCTGCAATGCTGTAACTGCTGCAAATGGAGGATTCTTTGACGAAAGCAAAGTTTGAAGGAAAAAATTATTATTTCAAATACCAATCATTATTTCTAACCTTGTCAATGTCTTGACTATATTTTCTATTCATTTTACAACTCATGGTGGTAAATAAGTGTGACTTTTCATGGAAAACACAAAATAATTGTCTGGGTGACCCCAAACTTTTGAACGGTAGTGTATATTTTAAAAATAATTGGACAATGCCAATATTTCTGCTGTTTCTATAAATAAAAAAACATTTTCATGTGAGGGTATTTTGAAAATGCTGAAAAATCTTCAAAACGGGCAGTCTGAAACCAATTTTAGACTTATATATTTACATATCAGATTACTGCTCATTTTAAATGGTCATTTAAGCATTTAGTTGAAAGAAGGAATTGCATATTTTCCTTTGCATTTCATTCTAAACTTTTATGTTCAATTTAACTAAAGGAATAACCCAAAGACCCAGTTATATAAAGGATAAACGTTCCCTACAGCTGTGCCACATGTTTAGTGTTTAGTCATCCCTCTGCCATGATGTCTGACATTATGTACCTGCTAGAATCATCAGACATTTTTTCCCACACTGGGATAAAATCATTGTGCTTCAGGTTATGTGAAAAGCAGAGTGGGTGGGCGGGCTGACGCTAAAGACACTTCCTGCATCAAAGACGTCAACTGTGCCACACAGAGCGCCAACGCAAGTTCAGCTTGACTGAACTCCTCAGAAGTAAGGAGTCGACCATGGTCTTCCTGCGCTTGAACAGAGATGTGTGTCAGACAGGAGCAGGGAAACACGTTCACCTGTGTTGGAGTCCTGCTGCTTCTCCCTTTTTCTCCTCTTCTTCTTACCCTGCAGAGAAAAAGAACAAGAGAACACTGTCTTATAACTACAGTGTTAACTAGAAAAGCACTCAGAGAGGGCGTATCTCCACCAAGGCTCCTTCCTTCCCTTATGAATCACCTCCAAAATATAATGGGTTCATGTCTAGGCCACGAGCCAGTTCTGGTGAAAACTGCATCAAAGTCTATCCAGTAGTTTTGGAGGATTCGTGCGAACACGCTGTGAGAAGATAAGAGCCTTGGTGGAGGTATGCACTCTGGGATCATCACCAAAATGTTATGGGTTCCTCTCTAGCCCAAGCACCACCGCTGGTGAAAATGTCTTCAAAATCCATCCAGTAATTTTTGCGTAATCCTGCTAACAGACAGACAGTCAAACCGCCTTGATTACATTACCTCCTTGGCGGAGGTAAAAAGTGCAGGATAAGATAAATGAATTCGTTCAGTTCAATTTTTTTTTTTTTTGTAAAAGTGAAAGGGCTTTGGGGATGTGGCTTTTAAAAATAGAAGTAACAATGTTTATAGAACAGGAGTCATGGAACCTATGGAAAGAGCGTGTTTGCGATTTTTCTGGCTAAAACAATCGACATATTCAAACCTTCAAATGAAGGTAAAACAGGAGACAAGTATAAACCAGCAATGTTAGTACTATTCAAGTTTCCATCTCAAATATGCAACTTTTTACTTATACATTTTCAAATTCTTATAAATTTGTAACATGTTTCCTCATAAATGTCATTTTGTTCTTGCAAAGTTGTTACTTTATTGTTGCAAAATTACTAGTTTGCTATTAACTTGCTACAGTATTCTCTTCAACTTGTTAATTTAGTCTCGTCAACTTGCTACTTTAGGGGCAGATTTACTAAGGCAGCCAAATTAGCGAGTGCGCAATTCAGACAGACTGCCTAAGGGAGTGGCCAATTTTTCTCAGCGATCTACTAACAACACGCAAAAGTATGAACGCAGACGCAGACACTTCATTTCAATAATGACCACCCATCCACCAAGAGCACCGCAAACTTGCGCACAGGCACAGCTGATGAGTCTATCACACCATGATGGTTCTTGTGTTAATAAAATAAACACGTTGGTCAAATAATCAATTTATTCATGAGCAGTCCTTTTTTAAATTAGATACAAGTACTTCAATTATACATATTAAACAAAAGAGTCTGCCATGTTAAATGAAAATCTAAAGTTTGAAATATAATGAACAAAAATAAACTACTTTAGTGGGGTTTGCGCTTAAACAAATGCTTAAAAAAGCTTCATATATTATGGTCCTCTAAACTGGCTGCGCCTGTGTTGATGACCCGCTTGGTTTTATTAGGTGAATAACTTTGTTTTAACAAAATCTACAGGTCTCCCAGTTCACAACTTTTTATAAATGCCACTGAATTACAGTGTTGTAATTTCGGAGGACGTTTCTATGGATCTGTACGCTCTTTTTGTTAATAATCTCGTTTTCCTCCTATATTGTGTATCCTGAACTGGGAGAGAGAAATAGAAGAGGGAACTGAATTACTGTTTTATGCTCAGCAAAAAGAAACACTGTAAATATAGAAATATGAGTAGAGGGAAAAAAATGAAGAAAATTGGCAATGTGGAAAATTTTGCTTCAAGAGCGAGGGGGAGCTGATGGACAGAGGAGAGAAAAACTCCAGATCCGAGTCTGAATCTCCGCAGAAAAGAGGAAAAAGTTACTGTCGGCTGACACCATCTGTATGTCCACTGCAGGCAGGAAGGGCTCCTAGATTTTATTTTATGGACACAAATTCATGCAGTAGGCTATATACAGTATAAACAAATGAAATTTAAAAAAAAAAAACCCACAAAACTGCGGGCTGATGTCCAGTTTAGCATAACACCAGTCTCTGTCAGACTGTTGATATTCATATAATCTGTTCTTCTGTCATGCCAAATAAAGTCACGCCCAGACAGAAGCTTCGGTCTCTTCGGTCACGCGCCCTCAGTTCTTGCCGGTGTCTTGGGGCCAACGATCGCTATCATGTCAGGCACAGATGAATTAAGCTTTTTTTGGGCATTAAATCCTGGCACATTTAGCAGGAGATTGACAACCGCAAGCCTTAATAAATCACCTTGCACCAGTCAATTAAATACTCCCCTCCCTCAAATTTGCACTTTGACATGACAACTTTTTTTTTTTTTTTTTTTAAGTATAGTTTATTAATCCCAGAGGGAAATTACAAGGCATCCACCTAGATGGATGAGGCAGCCACGATGCGGCGCCAGTCCCTTCACCATTCACACACACATTCACACCTAGCGACACTAGAGTCTCCAATTAACCTAACGTGCATGTTTTTGGCCTGTGGGAGGAAACCGGAGTACCTGGAGTAAACCCACGCAGACACAAGGAGAACATGCAAACTCCACATAGAAGGGTCACCGATGGTCTGGGGGTGGGATCAAACCCACGATGGTCAGGGTGGAATCGGTCCCGTGACCTTCTTGCACTGTGGCAGCACAGCAATCTAATGCTCATTATTGTTATAGTGCATTTCATGAGAATCCGCTTTTGATCAGGAAAAAGGAGGTCTATCGTCAGAAGCGCATTGTTTAATATTTCAGTGGCGTGCTTTGACACTGCGCAGCTCTGGAGCTCAGGAAACAGCATGCGCTGGGATCTTGTAACAGTCATAATCACCTTCTTCACAGGATGTACCATAGGAAGGCACCTGCCCTGCTTAACAACATGCTGCCCTCATCACCAGTGGTGAGACGCAAAACTTGCCAGAGTTCAAATCACCACAGTGCAGCTCTGGAAAAACCTTGTCTAGCACACCAGGCCATAAGCGGATATTCCTCCCTGCTAATATCCAGCTGTGGAACAGCTTGCCGGAGGAGATAGTTCTAAATGAAGACAGACAGAGGAGCAAACGTGAAGTACATGCCTTCCTCGGTGCTTCTTGCCAGTGTCATGCCCACCAGCAGGGACTGCTGCTAAGCCAAGGAAATGCATCAACATCAAAAAAAAAAAAAAAAAAAAAAAAAAAAAAAAAAAAAAAAAATGCACCAATGCACATTAGATTGTGTGCAGCAAACACTTCTTTGAAATGAGGCACATCCTCCAAGCGCATAGCAGGTGCGCTATCTACTGGTAATTTGATGGCGTGACGCAAGGCATAAAGAATGGACAATGTGCTGACAGAAAATGCCAAAAACACTGGTGGACGGCGGAAAGTCTGTCTGAAAAATGCATTGATGACCATAAAAATAGGGCCCTTATTCTCCTAAACTTGCTACTTCATTCTTGTATACTTACTTCTTTCTTGTAAACTTACTAGTTTACTCTTGTAAAATTGCTACTTTTATTCTTGTAAATCTGGTACTTTATTCTTGTAAACTTGTTCCTTTTTTTTGTAAATTTGCTCCTTTTTTTCAGCGTTTGTGTACTGCGCTCTGGGGAAAAAAAAGTCTGTGCCCTGTATCCCAGCAACAGCTTGTTACTCTCAGCTCAGCACTTATGCTTTTCCTATGATCTGACTTTCTACTTATTTTTTTAATAGCAGTCTAAACAACAATGGACAGGAAATGTGTTTTAGCAGCTCTGGATGTAAAATATGATGACACGGAAAACAGGAGTCTGAGTAGAGACTGCATTGGCGTCCCATGTCCCGCCCTTCCTTAACTCTGATTGGCTGCTTAGAAAGGTCTGACATTGACGAGCTCAGCTGCAGTCTGAAAAGTTGAACTTTTTTCAACGCCGAGCGCCGTGACAAAAAACGGCCACCGCTCAAACCGTTTCAACACCGAGGGCACTCAGCACTGTAAACGCTGGACTACACAGAGAATGAATAGAAAACAGTCACCCAGAGCAGAAAAAATGCATTTGGTGGACTCCCAGCCTAAGCTTGCTGCTTTACTCTCCTAAACTTGTTGCTTTATTATTATAAACCTGTTACTGTTATTCTCGTAAACTTGCTCTTGTCAAACAGCTACAGTTTGCAGACCCCTGAATACTGAGCTCCCTGAAAAGAAACTGTTTGCATATAAAAAAAAATCTGAAGCATCAGATAAGTTAAAAGCAGCCACCAGCAGCCAGGTTAGGAAACCCTTATTGATGCAAACCCAGAGAGGGGAACAAGAATCACAATCAGGCAAACTCAACTGTCCTCCACAAAAAAAAGAATATTGAAAAGAGATCTGTTCAAAAGACTTTTGGTTCAACCTCAGGCCCAAGAATCTTGCTTTCATACGTGTCACTGATCTGCACGTTGATCGTAGTATGTGTGACTGCTGAGGTAAACATCAGACCTGCTGATGCTGAAGTGTGATGAAGGATGTGGGTAGAGAAATCTAACACCTACACTTCACCGTCTGCCCTCCTCGGCTTGCTGTCACACCGTCCGTGTGGTTACAAGCTCTCCTCTTGCAGCTGCAGTTCTCTGACTATTTTTTTTTTTTTGTCAGTGGGTGTACACGCATGTATGTCCCCGCTGTATTCTACGTGTAGTCATCTTTAAGTGACACTGAGGAGAAACCCTCAGCAGGTGTGGGGGCGATGTGTGGAACCTCTTCCTGTTTTGCTTGCAAGACCACTGACTGCAGAAGGAGAGCAGAGGGTGAGAGGGGAGTACAGAGGGGGTTTCTTCAGATACAGGAAGAGAATGTTTCAAACTTAACGCTGAAGCCGGGAACTGATACACCGTAACTGTGTTGTCATGCATGTTATGTGCACAGCAGGCATCCCCGCCCTTCCGAGGGCATGGAGGGTGAAACTGGGCATCCTGGCAGAACTAAAAATATCTGCCACAGGTCTGTGGTGGACCACTCCCAGTTACACGGGTAAGACTGGACATCCTGGCAGATAAACACATCTGTCGCAAGGTCTGTGGTGGACTGTGCCAGTCGGTGCATCGTGACATGCACTACACAAAGAGCAGAGATAAACAAACCTATCATCTGGTCAGTCACTGCAACAGATACTGGAATCAGTTTGTCTTGGCTTGTCCTTGCCACTGATAATACCTTTATCTGCCAAGAATGTGCTGCTAGTCCAGCAAAAGCTAGCGGTACTCAAATACTTTGCAAGCAGTTTCATGAAATGGTCAATCAGAAAGAAACTCATACCGGCTCGGATGTTGCCCGGGCTAACAAGGTATGCACTGATCTGTTCACACTCCGACAGGCAGCAAAAAGTAAGCTAGGAGCAGGAAGATAAAAAGAGGAGGAAAACAACAGTTTTGTGTGTAGCAGAATGGAATGGACGCACTCTGTTGGACAGAACAACATCACAGCACCCAGAAAGACGGACCACGCTTGTGGCACTGCAAATGAACAAGGTACTAAGAGAAATGCTCTTTGCCAATGACAGTGCTCTAGTTGCACACAGTGCGGAAGATATGCAATCTTTAGTGGAGAAATTTGCAAGAGCAGCTAGCCAATTCAGCCTCAGAATCAACATCAAGAAGACAGAGTGCCTTTATCAACCACCAAAGTTCCAATTATCAACATCACTACCAGAAGAGATCAGCACTGGTACAGAGCCACTAGTGAAGTGCAAAACTTTCAAGTATCTAGGGAGTACTGTTTCAGAGAATGCTAGGCTGGAGGATAAACTATCTCTCAGAATGGGAAGAGTGAGCGCTGTGTTTGGAAACTTGAGGGAGAGACTGTGGAACAATCGACATATGTCTATCCATGTGAAATGCAAAGTGTACAGAGCAACAGTACTGGCTACTCTATTGTACGGTGCTGAAACTTGGACTGTCTACAGAGTGCAGGTAAAGAAACTCCATGCGTACATGATGAGACACCTTCGAGCCATAATGAACATCTCATGGAAAGACAAGATAACTGACATAGAACTGTTGAAACAAGCTGGTCTACCATCAGTGGAGGACATGCTGATACAGATGAACCTGAGATGGCTCGGACATGTTGAGAGGATGGACCACCAGCATCTCCCTCAGCAGTTACTCTACTCACAGTTATGCGAGGGCAAACGCAATCAGGACAGACCAAGGATAAGATTTAAAGACACTGTAAAATGAAACTTGAAGAAGTTGGATATAGACAGGAATTCCTGGCAGTGGAAGGCTAAGGACAGAGCTACGTGGAGGAATCTGATCAGACCTAAATGAAACAGTCATTGTCACCCACGACAGACTGCCATGATGATGATGAGGTTTGGTTGCTATTTCAGTCACTATATATTCAACGGGCTGATAGTAGAGTATAAGTTTAAGGGTAATCATAAAAGAACTGGGTAGCAATGAATTTACAGTTACTTGCATCTGCATAAGTAACACTTTAAATAAATTTGTGAGTCATTTTATTGCATGACACTTTTTACAGTTACTTGAGCAAATTTATGAAGTTAAGCTGCAGTTTTATTCAACTACGTATATTTGGCCATACTCAGTTATTTTGATAATTCAACAAGAAAATAAATAGCAAATTTATGAAAAAATGCTGCAGATTTTTTTTTTTTTTAACATAAAACAGTCCCACATCTACCACCAAAAAATGTGCATATTTATAAGGAAAAAGGCATTAAACTCCTGACAAAGGTGTAGAAAATTTACAAATAAGTTGCAAACTTACAAGAAAATGTGTCAAATTTATGTGAAAAATCTAATGCATTTCTAAGAATGAAATCCAATTTTAAGGGGAAAAAAAATTTATGATGGGGAAAAAAAACCAAATTTAGGCAATAAAGTTTGAAATTTACAATTAAAATTCAATTTACAAGAAAATGTCAGAAAATAAAGAGAAAATATGAGAAAACACCCATAAATGGAGTAGTGGCCTAGTGTAGAGCACCTGCCCCACAGCTGGGAGGTTGTGGGTTCATGCCCTAGTCGGGTCATACTAAAGACCATATAAAAATGATACTTTTCACCTTCTAGCTTGGTGCTAGAAGGTGGGCAACAGCACCTACACTTGCTCTGGTTTATAACATTCAGAGCGCCATGTGGAAGATTTTGAATCCCACCCTAAAAGGTAGTTTAGGGACTTTTACTTTGAAATACCTGGTAACAATGTTTAGTTATGTTTTTGTGGCACAGGTTAAATAAAGGTGAACCAGTGTACATGTTTATTGATATGTTTTGAATGCATTATAAACCAAAGTTTAATAAACTTGCTTCGTCTCCAAACCGCTCAACCTGAGCTGTCCCTCTGATATACTCATTTCTAATCCTTTTTCCTCCGAGTCATTCCCAGTGATAATCTTAGCATTTTCAACTCTGCCACTTCCAGCTCCAGCCTTTTTGTCAGTGCTACCATCTCCAAACCATACATGAAAGCAGGTTTCACTACTGTCTTGTAATTCTTCGTTTTTACTCTAGCTGCTATCCTCCTGTCACAAAACACCGTTGACACTCATCTCCACCAACTCCACCCTGCCTGCATTCTCTTCTTCACCTCTCTTGTGCACTGTCCATTGCTTTTGATGGTTGACCCCAGGTATTTAAACTCATTGACCTTCACTACCTTTACTCCTTGCATCTTCAACTTTACACCTGCCTCCCTCTCATTCACACACATATATTCTGTCTTGCTTTGACAGACTAATTCCTCTTCTCTCCGATGCATACCTCCACTACTCCAGGTTCTCTTCCATCTGCTCCCTACTCTCGTTTCAAATCATATACAGTAGATATAAAAAGTCTACACAGCCCTGTTCAAATGCTAGGTTTTAGTGATGTAAAAAAAATGATACCAAGATAAACCACTGCAAAACTTTTTCCACCATTAATGTGACCTATAACCTGTACAACCCATTTGAAAAAAAACCTGAAATCCTTTAAGGGGAAAAAAAAAATTACAATAACCTGGTTGTATAAATATGCACACCCTTAAACTAATACTTTGTTGCAGCGCCTTTGGCTTTTATTAAAGCACTCAGCTTTTTGGGTAGGAGTCTATCAGCATGGAACATCTTGATGTGGCAATATTTGCCCACTCTTTTTTGCAAAAACGCTCCAAATCTGTCAGATTGCGAGGGCATCTCCTGTGCACAGCCCTCTTCAGATCACCCCACAGATGTTTGATTGGATTCAGGTCTGGACTCTGGCCGGGTCATTCCAAAACCTTAATCTTCTTCTGGTGAAGCCATTCTTTTGTTGATTTGGATGTGTACTTTGGGTCATTGTCGTCATGAAAGATGAAGTCCCTCTTCATCTTCAGCTTTCTAGCAGAAGCCTGAAGGTTTTGTGCCATCACTGACTGGTATTTGGAGCTGTTCATAATTCCCTCCACCTTGGCTAAGGCCCCAGTTCCATCTGAAGAAAAACAGCCCCAAAGGATGATACTGTCACCACCATGTTTCATTGTAGGTATGGTGTTCTTTAGGTGATAAGCAGTGTTGTGTTTGCAGCTCAACCCTGGTTTCATGGGACCATAACACATTTTCCCACATGTATTTGGGAGATTTCAAATCTGTTTTTGCAAAATGTAACCGGGCTTGGATGTTTTTCTTCATTAAAAAAAAAAAAAGGCTTCCGTCTTGCCACCCTACCCCATAGCCCAGATATAAGAAGAAGACAGGAGATTGTTGTCAGATGTACTAAACAGCCAGTACTTGCCAGAAATTCCTGCAGTTCCTTCAGTGTTGCTGTCGGCCTCATGGCAGCTTCCCTGACCAGTTTTCTCCTGATCTTTTCATCAATTTTGGAGGGACATCCAGTTCTTGGTAATGTCACTGTTGTGCCATATCTTGTCCACTTGATGATGACTGTCTTCACTGTGTTCCATGGTCTATTTAATGCCTTGGAAATTCTTTTGTACCCTTCTCCTGACTGATACCTTTGAACAATGAGATCCCTCTGATGTTTTGGAAGAGCTCTGCGGACCATGGCTTGTGCTGTAAGATGTGACTACAAAAATGTCAGGAAAAGCCTACTAGAACAGCTGGAACTTTATTTGGGGTTAATCAGAGGCACGTTAAATGGCGGCAGGTGTGTACTGACTCCCATTTAACATGAGTTTGTATTTGATTGGTTAATTCTGAACACAGCCACATCCCCAGTTATAACAGGGTGTGCATATTTATGCAACCAGGTTATTGTAAATTTTTTTATTTTTCCCCTTAAAAGATTTCAGTTTGTTTTTCAGTTGGGTTGTACAGGTTATAGGTCACATTAATGTTGGAAAAAGTTTTGAAATGATTTATCTTGTTCTCATTTTTTTTACATCACAAAAGCCTAACATTTGAACAGGGGTGTGTAGACTTTTTAAATCCACTGTAAAGTTCTCAGATCTTCTGACCTTTGACCCTGACCTCAACCTTGACGCAGAGCCATGTCAGCATCGTTCTGAGTGAGTTTGGCAACCATTGGGACAATTGCCTAGGAGAAGTGATTCCTATGAAATGTGGACAAATGGATGCTTTACTGGAATAAGCTAAAAAAAAAAAAAAAAAATCAGAGTGAAATCAACAACATCCCCTTTTGTAAATATTTGCCATATTTACATTCTTTTGATTGACAGATCATGGTGGTCTGGTGCTATGTGTATCAGGTGGTGATCGAAGGCACAGACCTTGGCGGTCTGATCCCAAACTTCCTAAACTGGCTTTTGGGACATGGAATGTCACCTCTCTGGTGTGGAAGGAGCCTGTGCTGGTGCATGTGGTTGAGAGATACCGGCTAGATATAGTGGGCCTCACCTCAACACACAGCTTTGGAACCAGTCTCCTTGAGAGGGGCTGGAGCTTGGCCTACTCTGGAGTTGCCCCAGGCATGAGGCGACGAGCAGAGGTGGGTATTCTTGTATCCCCCCACCTTGCTGCCTCTATATTGGAGTTTTTCCTGGTGGACGAAAGGGTTGTTTTTCTGCGCTTTCGGGTTGGGAAACGGGTCCTAACCATCATTTGTGCCTATGCACCAAATGATGGTTCAGGCTACCCACCCTTTTTGGAGTCTCTGACTGCGATGCTGGAGAATGCTTATCTTGGAGACTCCATTGTCCTACTGGGGGACTTCAATGCGCACATGGGGAATGACAGTGAAATCTGGAGGAGGGTGATTAGGAGGAACGGCCTGCCCGATCTGAACCCGAGTGGTGTTCAGTTTTTGGACTTCTGTGCTAACCACAGTTTGTCCATAATGAACACCATGTTCAAGCATAAGGGTGTCCGTATGTGCACCTGGCACGACGACATCCTAGGTCGCAGGTCGATGATCGATTTTGTTATCGTGTCAACACACCTGCAACCGTACGTCTTGGACACTCAGGTAAAGACAGGTGCAGAGCTGTCAACTGATCACCACCTGGTGGTGAGTTGGAGCCGATGGCAGGTGAGGATGCCATTCAGACCTGGTAGACCCAAACGTACAGTGAGGGTGTGCTGGGAACGTCTGGCTGAGGCCCCTGTCCGGGAGGTCTTCAACTCCCACCTCCGGAAGAACTTCGACCACATTCTGAGGGAGTCTAGGGACACGGAGTCTGAATGTGTCATGTTCTTCACCTCCAATGTTGAAGCGGCTGCCCAGAACTGCGGCCGCAAGGTCGTTGGTGCAGCTCGTGGTGGCAACCCTCGAATCAAGTGGTGGACACCAGTGGTCACGGGGGCATTAAGTTGAAGAAGGAGTCCTATCAAGCTTGGTTGGCTCGTGAGACTCCCCAAGCAGCTGAGGTGTACCGGTAGGCCAAGCGGAGAGCAGCTCGGGTGGTTGCAGAAGCAAAAACTCAGGTGTGGGAGGAGTTCGGTGAGGCCATGGAACAAGAATTTCAGTTGGCCTCGAAGAGATTCTGGCAAACTATCTGGTGGCTCAGGAGGGGGAAGCAGCTCCCTGTCCACACTTTGTATGGTGTGGATGGGGCGCTGCTGACTTTGACTGGGGACATCATCGGGCAGTGGAAGAAATACTTCAAGGATCTCCTCAATCTCACTGACACGCCTTCCACAGAGGAAACAGAGCCTGTGGATAAGGGGGATGACTTACCCATCACAGTGGCTGAGATTGCCAAGGTGGTTAAAAACTCTTTTGTGGATAGGCCCCAGGGGTGGACAAGATACGCCCTCAGTATCCTCAAGGCCCTGGATGTTGTACGGCTGTCATGATTGATACGCCTCTGCAACATTGCGTGGAGGTCAGGGACAGTGCCTGTGGCATGGCAAACCAGGGTGGTGGTTCTTCAACAAGGGGGACCGGAGAGAGGGTGTGCTCCAACTTTAGAGGGATCACACTCTTCAGCCTTCCTGGAAAGGTCTATGCCAAGGTACTGGAGAGGAGAGTCCAGTCGTTGGTCAGACCTCAGATTCAGGAGGAGCAATGTAGTTTTCGGCCTGGATGTGGCACATCAGATTAGCTCTTGAGAATCCTTGAGAGTTCGTGGGAGGTTGTCCAACCACTTTACATGTGTTTTGTGGACTTGGAGAAGGCATTCGACCGCATCCCTCGTGGTTTTTTGTGGGCGAGGGGGATGCTTTTGGACTATGGGGTATCGGGCTTGTTGTTACGAGCTATCCGGTCTCTTTGTAGATGATGCTGTCCTGTTGGCTTCATCCAGCAGTGACCTACAGGTCTTACTGGGACGGATTGCTGCTGAGTGTGAAGCCACTGCGATGAGAATCAGCACCTCCAAGTCCGACTCCATGGTCCTCAGCCAGAAAAAGGTGGATTGTCCTCTCCAGACAAGCCCCTGCCCCAAGTGGAGGAGTTTAAGTATCTTGGGGTCTTATTCACGAGTGAGGGGAGAATGGAGTGAGAGATTGACAGACGGATCGGAGCAGCATCTGCAGTGATGCGGATGTTGTACTGGTCTAGTGTGGTAAAGAGGGAGCTAAGCTCTAAGGCAAAGTTGACGATTTACTGGTCAATCTATGTTCCTACCCTCACCTATGGTCATGAGCTTTGGGTAATGACCGAAAGAATGAGATCGCAGATACAAGCAGCTAAAATGAGCTTTCTTCGTAGGATTGCTGGACTCACCCTTAGAGATAGGGTGAGGAGCTCAGACATCCGGGAGAGGCTCAGAGTAGAACCGCTGCTCCTCCTCAATGAAAGGAGCCAGTTGAGGTGGTTTGGGCATCTGATTAGGATGCCTCCTGGACGTCTCCCACTTGAGGTGTTTCGGCCATGTCCCACTGGGAGGAGACCCCGGGGCAGACCCAGGACTCGCTGAGGAGACTACATCTCCCAACTGGTTTGGGAATGCCTTGGTATCCTCTCTGATGAGCTGGAGAAGGTGCCTGGGGAGAGGGGAAGTCTGGACTTCTCTGCTTGAACTGCTGCCTCCATGACCCAGACCTCCAGAAAAGCAATAGAAGATGGATGGATGGTTGGATGGAAGGATGGATGTTTGATTGACAAATGTAGATGACAGAGAAAATAATTCCCATGAACAACTCACACATTTTTTTAGTATAGTTTTTCAGTTGTCCTGATGTCTAGACATCCGTGCAGAGTCATGAATGAATGAATGGATGAGTGAGTGGTTTGAACACAACAAAGCACATATATACTGTATATAAACTTAAAAACTTGCAATAACATGGAGAAACCACATTACAGGCCACAGTAAAAATCTTTTGACTATTAAAAGTATTGTATGTAACTTTTGGAAACTTGTGTTTATTGACCCCTTTTGGTCACTAAAAAAAATAAAAAATAAAAATCCACAACTATTCTCCAGTGGATATAAAAAGTCTACATAACCCTGTTCAAATGCTAGGTTTTTGTGATGTAAAAAAAAATGAGACCAAGATAAATCATTTCAAAACATTTTCCACCATTAATATGACCTCTCACCTGTACAACCCAATTGCAAAACAAACTGATATCTTTTAAGGGGAAAAAAAAAAAAAAAAAATTTACAATAACCTGGTTGCATAAACCCCTCAGTGGAGTGCCACCTTATCATTGTGGAGGGGTTTGAGTGCCTGCATGATCCCAGGAGCTATGTTGTCGGGGGCAAATTGCTCCTGGTAGAGTCTCCCAAGGCAAACTGGTCCTGGATGAAGGGCCAGACTAAGAGCGGCCCAGTGGCTCTCCATGAAAAACGTTACATCAAGGACCCAGTGTACATTGACTTGCCCTCCAGTGGGCTCACCGCCTGCAGGAGGGATCATGGGGATCATGTTGCTATGTGAACTGGGTGGAAGTCTGGGATAATCTGCCTGGTCTGATGCCCCCACGACCCAGATCCCCAGATAAGCGGTAGAAGATGAGTGGATGGATGGCTGCATAAATATGTACACCCTCTCATAACTGGGGATGTGGTTGTGTTCAGAATTCACCAGTCACATTCAAACTCATGTTAAATGGGAGTCAGCAGACACCTGCCACCAGTTAAAGTGCCTCTGATTAACCCCAAATAAAGTTCAGCTGTTCAAGTAGGCAGGATCGGTTCATAATTATGAACCGATGAAAATTATGATCCTATTCATAATTTTTATGGACAGGATTTCTAGGTGCAGCCAGGGAACAGAGTGTGTCATGGTTGGTGACCACAGGATCTCATCTCTGTCGTTTGCAGATGATGGTGTCCTGTTGGCTGCATCCAGCAATGACCTACAGGTCTTACTGGGACGGTTTGCCACTGAATGTGAAGTGGCTGGGATGAGAATCAGCACCTCCAAATCCGAGTCCATGGTCCTCAGCTGGAAAAAGGTAGATTGTCCTCTCCAGGTTGGGGACAAGCTCCTGCCCCAAGGGGAGGAGTTTAAGTATCTCGGGGTCTTATTCACAAATGAGGGGAGAATGGAGCGAGAGATTGACAGATAGATCGGGGCAGCATCTGCAGTGATGTGGACGTTGTACCGGTCCGTTGTGTTGAAGGGGGAGCTGAGCGCTAAGGCAAAGCTGTCCATTTACCAGTCAATCTACACTCCTACCCTCACCTATGGTCATGAACTTTGGGTAATGACTGAAGAGTGAGATTGTGGATACAAGCGGCTGAAATGAGCTTTCTTCGTAGGATTACTGGACTCACCCTTAGAGATAGGGTGAGGAGCTCAGACATCCGGGAGAGGCACAGAGCAGAACTGCTGCTCCTCCACATTGAAAGGAGCCAGTTGAGGTGGTTTGGGCATCTGATCAGGATGTCTCCTGGACATCTCCCACTTGAGGTGTTTCAGGCACATCCCACTGGGAGGAGACCCCGGGGCAGACCCAGGACTCGCTGGATAGAGTACGTCTCCCAGTTGGTCTGGGGAGAGGGAAGTCTGGCCTTCTCTGCTTGAAATCCTGCCTCCGTGACCCGGACCTCTGGAAAAGCGGTAGAAGATGGATGGATGGATGTTCTAATAGGGTTTTCCTGACATTTTTGTAGTCACATCTTACAGCACAAGCCATGGACCACAGAAAGCTTCCCAAGCATCAGAGGGATCTCATTGTTCAAAGGTACAGCATCAGTCAGGAGAAGGGTACAAAAGAATTTCCAAGGCATTAAATATACCATGGAACCCAGTGAAGACAGTCATCATCAAGTGGACAAGATATGGCACAACAGTGACATTACCAAGAACTGGATGTCCCTCCAAAATTGATGAAAAGATGAGAAGAAAACTGGTCAGGGAAGCTGCCATGAGGCCGATAGCAACACTGAAGGAGCTGCAGGAATTTCTGGCAAGTACTGGCTGTTTAGTACATCTGACAACAATCTCCTGTCTTCTTCATATATCTGGGCTATGGGGTAGGGTAGCAAGAAGGAAGCTTTATCTTACAAAGAAAAACAAACACGTGGGAAAATGTGTTATGGGCCAATGAAACCAAGGTTGAACTTTTTGGCCATAATTCCAAAAGGTATACTTGGCGCAAACAACAGTCCACATCACCAAAAGAACACCATACCTACCGTGAAGCATGTGGTGGCAGCATCATGCTTTGGGGCTGTTTTTCTTCAGCTGGAACTGGAGCCTTAATCAAGGTGGAGGTAATTATGAACAGTTCCAAATACCAGTCAGTGTTGGCACAAAACCTTCAGGCTTCCGCTAGAAAGATGAAGATGAAGAGGAACTTCATCTTTCAGCACGACAATGACCCAAAGAACACATCCAAATAAACAAAAGAATGGCTTCAACATAAGAAGATTAAGGTTATGAAATGGCCCAGCCAAAGTCCAGGCCTGAATCCAATCGAACATCTGTGGGGTGATCTGAAGAGGGCTGTGCACAGGAGATGCCCTCGCAGTCTGATAGATTTGGAGCATTTTTGCAAAGAAGAGTGGGCAAATATTGCCACATCAAGATGTGCCAAGCTTATAGGTAGATGCCTACCCAAAAAGCTGAGTGTTGTAATAAAAGCCACAGGTGCTGCAACAAATTACTAGTTTAAGGGTGTGCATATTTATGCAACCAGGTTATGCAAGTTTTTTATTTTTCCCCTTCAAAGATTTCAGTTTGTTTTTCAATTGGCTTATACAGGTTATAGGTCACATTAATGGTGGAAAAAGTTTTGAAATGATTTATCTTGGTCTGATTTTTTTACATCACAAAAACCTGGCATTTGAACAGGGGTGTGCAGACTTTTTATATCCACTGTATCCAAGGTTTGACATGAACACCCGCCCACCTGCCCCTGGCAGGTATATTTCGGCTGTGGCAGGTAAGACAGCGACTTCAACTAGCCACTTTGGCGGATTGTCGTTTTCTCAAACGACATCTAAATAATAAACCTATCACAAAGTGAGACTACAAAACTACAACTCCCATAAGCACCATCTGCGCACACATAGTGTATTGTCATTGGTCCACTGCCAGCCAGCTGCAGCCCAGGAGTCTGGCTCCGCAGGTTGGATCATTTTCTTTCAGTTGAGAAACGGCAATGAACAGACAGCAGCTGCTCTCAGTGATCAGATCACGGGGACAACTGCTGTGCTCTCCCCCACATCAGCTCCTACCACTGTGGTTAAATGTGATTATTTTTAGAACAAGAACTTCCCGTTTACTGTTCGCAATTGTGCAAATTTAAGTTTTCGTATGACCGAGAGAAAAAGTGGTTAAACTTTATGCTGCTGTAAAGAGCAAATGAAGCTTCTTCTGAGGTGTACTTTTATTTATCTGTGATTATCTATGATGTCTGTGATATACAGCTGTGTCATGGAAGTAAAACCTCTAATTATGTATTTTTAATGTGCTGGTCAAGGGGTGTCAAACATCTGGCCTGCGGGCCAAACACGGCCCACCAGGGTGTCCAAGTTTTTCTCTGAATTTACAGCTTTCTTTCTCGTAAATTTCTGACTTTTTCTACTGATTAGAATTGTTCATGTACATTTGAGACATTGTTCTCCTTAAGATGAGACTTTTTCTTATCAGTTTTCTTTTTCTTATTTTTTCTGGTGAAAACAGATTAAATCCATCAGTGGATGGATTTGTGGGCAGTGGTGGCCTCATGGTTAGGGATGTGGACTAGTGAGCGGAGGATCGCGGGTTCGATCCCTGGACCGGCAAGGATTGGATCTGGGTGGGACAGATACTGTAACATAGCAGTGTTTGCCCCACCCTCCTTAACCTCACTGTGGTGCCCTTGAGCAAGGCCCTTAACACCAACTGCTCCAGTGGAGCTGCTCAATGGCCACAGGTCAGTCTGACGGTGTACTGGGCAGCTTCCTGGTGGGAATGTGTAACTGTGCAAGTGTGAACAGGGCATCCTTGAAAAAGAGAGGTTGCCTCTCAGTGGAACTACCCTGTATAAATAAAGGCTAAATAAAAAAAAATCAGCAATTACTAATGACATTGTGCAGCTCTGAAGGGGTGTCCCAGTTCATTGGGGTCATTTTCAACCCCTACGCCTTGACCTTTGATTTCAAGGACCAAGGGGTGGGGGTAGGCAAAGGGGAAGAGGTTCAAATGAGAATTTGAACAGACCCCAAATCTACTCGTACTTCACTTTCATATTGCAAATATCTCTCTCAACTGCTTTACAGTATTTACTCCTGTTAATAACACAACAAAAATAATTTTTTTGTAAGCTGTCTGTGTTTTTTCAACTGATTTTTAAGACAATTTTGCACCGCTGAATCCGAAAATGACATCTGTTTCTCTCGATCAGGTCAGGTTTTTATGCTAAGTTGTAAGCAGTTGTACAGTTGTACTGTAAATTGAATAATAGACATTGATAAAGGTAAGTACATGTAAATTGAATGTTACGTCATCACTGTTCAAAAATCAGAGAATTTCAAGAAATAAAGAATTTTGCATCATATAAAGCGAAAATACCTGTACATGTAAACAAAAATGTAAAAAACGTGTGGCCATAGTTCAAAAAGTTGACCTGATTGAGCAAAACCAGTGTGATTTTTGGATTCAGCACATCAAAAATGTCCTAAATCAGCTTAAAAAAAACTTAGACAATAAATTTGGTGTTGACCAGTGTAATTAAACAGTGTTTCTCTTGCTATTTGTCTAAGGGTCATTTACATTTAAAAAGTTCTAAATTTAGTTCAAGTAACTTTTAGCATGCAATAGTCAGATTTGATAATTTTAAACATAATTTTCCAACCACAAATTGTGGCTTTGGAAAATCACTTTGGAACTTTGGAAAATCACTAGCCACAGTGGCCGGTGAGCAAAAAAGTTAATGTCAAGCCCTGACTGTATCTATAAACACGCAGACTAGGCAGCTTTAAAGTTGAATTCAACCTGGAACTTTTGAGGTGAGAAATATGTTTAGGCCAAATAAATAAATAAATAATCAAATGGCCTAAAAAATACCGTGATATACTGTGAAACCATCACAATCTCAAAAAAATGACCTCTTGCACAATGTAGAGAGACGTACTACCACTTTCCAATCTTCCCAGGACTTCACTTCTAGTTCCATTATATTAGACCCTACTTTGTGCTTTCTTGTCAATAAATCAAGTTGATCAGGTTCACTTATCATTGTACATGTTGCAAATAGTCTATTGGCAGATCATTTTTATTTCTAAAGTTCGTGTTTCACATTTTGATTGTTTCTGTAATTGTACTGGGCTGTTTTCTTGTTAGCCCAGTTAGCTTAGCAGCTATCCTCTGGTTTATGTCTCTCCCTTTCCAAATACTACTGCATGGGCTATAATGGACCTGTGAAACTAATCCAAACATATCCAACTTCCAGTTGTTACCGGACTTATTTTAATATTACTTTGTGTATGCAGCATCCCTTGGTTATTGCTGTGAGCATTACTGTCGTTATTAGTCTAGTTAGCTTCCAGATACTAGTGTGTTATTGATTCCCTTATTAAACTTTGACTCAATAAAACACCACTGGATGGCCTCAAATGAACTTGGGGAACAAGTTATTAATAGTTGGCATGGTAAAGACTCTGATTCTGAACCAATAACACACTAGCGACTGGAAGCTAACTAGGTTAACAACAATAACTGCTAACAGTAACGCTAACAGCAATAACAAAGGAATGCTGCATGCACAACATATATTAAAACAAGTCAGATAACAACTGTTTTGGTGTGTCTTCAAAGGTTCAGGATCAGAGTCAGTGAGGTGGTATTTGGAAATGTGAGAAACAAACATGATTGCTGCTCTATGCTAAGCTAACTGGGCTAACAATGAAACAGCATGGTATTATTACAAAAACGATCAAAATCTGAAACACTGATTTTATGAAAGCACCAAGGTGCTGTGCCTCGGTGCCTGTGGCATGGCAGCATGGGCGGCTGTAAAGAAGTGGCACCCCGACCTCTACTGGCCCGGGATAGTTATTACAATACCTTTTTTTTTTCGCTGCAGGATTGACAGAAATGTTGAGTTAAATTTGTGTTTATTTCAAAAACAAAGTGTTATTTTGTTATTCTGGCAAATTAAAAGTTGAGAAAATATGGTCATACAATGATACAAGCCTTTAGTTGCACTTAATTTTGACTGGGCGAGCTGAAAAGCTGGTAACAGACAGACAGACAGACGGACAGATGGTAAATGGCATTCACTTATATAGAGCTTTTTTTTCTCATCTCTAGATGACCAAAGCGCTTTACGGATCCTGCTATCCACCCATTTATACACACATTCACACACTGATGGTGGTGTAGCTGCCATACACCGGCGCTGGCCTGACCCACCAGGAGCAACTGGGGGGGTTCAGTGTCTTGTTCAAGGACACTTCAACATGCAGACTGCAGACAGAGCGGGAATCGAACCCCTGACCCTCCGATCAGTAGTCGGCCACACTACATCTGCGCCACAGCCACCGATGGTCAAATACAACCACACACACAGATGCATTAACTGATTACCGTATGCCTCTCCGTTTCACTGAGGCATAATAAACAGCAACAACAAAACAAACAAACAAGAAAGCACTAAGTAGTGGGCAAATAGAGAGCCTAAGTCACGTTCCCTCTACTTCCGCATATGGGACCTTAAATCTAAAAAATACTCCATTGAAATGAATGGCACGAGCAAAATTATCTTGTGATTCCTATCTAATTTCGCCACAAGTTACACATATGATGTTTTTCCAATTTAAAAGATAATTTTCAATGTAATTAAAGCTGTCGGTTGTCATATAATAACAGAGTAATATTTAGTTTTTGTTTAAGCGATTACCGGACATCATCTCCCATCAGCCCACATCACCAAACACGATCATGGCAGGAGATTACTAAAACCTCACCTCTTGTTTCCTGACCGATGAAAGAAGCATCCAAAGAGGAGAAAAACAACACAAAGGTTTTGTTTTGTATTTTGAAAGCTGGAGCTAATGCAGAACTTCACCCTGGGCGCACTTTGAACATGTGACGTCAGGTACGTGCCTCTATGTTTGTAGTCTTTTAATTGACATATTTTCATAACCTTATACCTTAACAGTTAGACAACAACCTGCATCGTTATTTACATGGAAAATTATCTTTTAAATTGATAAACATCATATGTGTAACTCGTGGCAAAATTTGATCAGGATCAAAAGATAATTTCGCTCTTGCCATTCATTTCAATTGAGAATTTTTCCGATTTAAAGTCCCATATGCAGAAGTAGAGGGGGCACGACTTAGGCTCTCTATATAATGGAGCCAGAAGTGAACTCCCGGGGAGACTGGAAAGTGGAAGTGCATCACTCTACATTGTGCAAAAGATCCATTGAGCGTTCTTAATCTTTAACCCAGTCCTATATAATAACACTAGAAAGGCTCAAAGAAACCCAGGGAGCATGCTACAGGGATGGTATTGCAAGGATCCTGCTAGTGCTTGGCAGCTAAAAACAATGTGAGGGATTGGGGGGGGGGGGGGGGGAGAAGTGACGGCGGGTGTTAGGTGGTGTGGGCAAGCTCACTTGCATCAAGTTATCTGGGTTCAGCTTTATGCAAATGAAGGTACAGGCACTCGAATTATGTTGTACCGCAACCATGATGCACGCATGGGAAGTGGGAAAAAATTACACAGTCTGTGGACATGCACCTTCAGAATTAAATGAAGCGAATGGGGCTGCAGTTCACCGAGCAACCACAAGATGCCACTAAAACTAAAGTTTCCAAAAGTTCAATAAAATACCTTTAAAGTACTCAACGTGCAGCGTTAACAGGTTCAGTATGTGCCGAAATGTTACACTATCATAATATAATACAGATGCTGCGTTTCAAAGATATGCTGACTAAACTACTGCAGCGGGGCCAGCCATGCGACCATGCTCTGTTAGTTGAGCAAAATGGGCTGATTTATACCTCTGTGTTTTACCGGTTAATGCAACAAAAATCACAACTGCAGCAAAGTGTAAGAAAAAAAAAAGGAATTCATAACTGACCAATCAAAGGTGCCTGATAAGTGCCATTTGTGAAGTGTGAAGATTTTTTGAAGGCGCATGCACAAACCTCGCACAGAAATACCCACAAAACCATTTTTCATGCAGCTCATCTTCATATTTGCTTTCTCCCACCACAGAGGCATAAATGCACCGTAAGACGTGTCCCTACCCAATCAGCTTTATTCTTTTCCCCTGCGACCCCGCTAAGGCCCGCCTCCTGCAAGAGTTCAACAGCACACTGAGAAGTCAGAGGCACACAGCAGCCCAGAATCAGCACATTCCTCCAAAATCATCATCAAAACTAAAAAGAAAGAACACATATTGTGCCATCTTACTGGAAGCCACTAAGATGGCACTACTGTAAATGTGACATGAGAAATTTCTTTAGGTTGGAGAAAGTGCAAAATAATGTACTGAACTGATTTTCTTTTTCAAAGCAGAAAGCAAAGAATTTAAGTGGTGGGGACTGTTTCAGATGCACATTTCATGACACGTTTTCACAGATTTTCTGAGACCTTGCAAGTTTTGCCAGATTGTGTATTGCATTATTTACCCTACTCTGATACGAAGAATCAAACTGCACTTAAAGAGTTTGCATTTTCATCAATTTTTATCCCTGAGAGATAATTTTGGAAGCATTTTGAATGTGTGCTCACCACAAAAATTATTTCCCATGTCCTGCAGTGAATCAGTATAAATGGAAAAATAAAAGGATGTTCTTCAAGCACAAAGCAACATTCCCCCTGACATGCATGTACATTTTTTTAATATCCCACCTTTATATATATGCAAATAGTAGCAGGAGCTTTATAATAAATAGGTGAAACCAGTAAGGAGGACAGAGGAGTAAAATAACATCCTTACATAGTTGTCCCTAGCAGACCAGGTCGGGTAGAGCTGCATGTGCAGTTGTCTTTCCTTTCTGGCCAACTCATAGTACTTGGCCTGCTCCTCCCGGGTCAGTGCGTGCCACTGAAAACACAAAAGAAAAACTGTCAGAATCTAAAGAGTTTCAAGATTAAAAAACAAACAACAAAACTGTACTTAAAGTGCTCATGACACGATTTTGACATTTTTTAGCATGTTGTATAAACCCAAAAGTCATTAATAATGATCAAGCATGCCTGCATAACATAGTTATCATCAAAAAAAACCGCAGCCGCTGACCGGATTGTGGCGCCACCCTCCGAATGAAGAAGGAGGCTGAAACGACGTCAGTGAGAGAACGGACGCTGGTGTTGTTGACTGGAATGCCAGCAGCTTTATAGCAGACAGTTTCTCTGGTTTCTCGTTTTAGTTTTACGGCTATGCCTTCGCGTTGTGTCGCAGGCTTAGATAAACAGCAGGCCGTGGAAGACCACATCACACGCTTCAGCTCCAACTGTCAAAAGCCTCCTCGTGCGCCTTTATGCAGCGCACAGAGGAGGGGAAGGATGAATGGATTTACGAGCAGGATTCACCTCAGCACATGTATTGAACATAAGACTGATGACAACAGTTCCCAAAAAGGTGAAGACTTACAAAAATAAACAAACACTTACAGTTGGCGTTCGAGGCTCACACCGCCCAGCGAACGCATGGAGAGGAGACGTGTTAACCACGGTTGCGCCCCAGGGCCGACATCGCTTCAAGGGGCACAACAGAACCCAGACCCAGAACACGGACATAAAAACAACAAGAACTCAAAAGATAATACATAATAAACCCGATGCCTGAGCCACAGAGAACAGTCAGAACTGAGCCTACAGGATAACACGGGCTCGGTTCATGACACCAACTGACTATATTGTATTCATTGCCACTAATCTGGACTTTTTCCTGTTATAATAATTTAATATTGTTGATAGTTATAGTACATGTGTGCTATACCAGTTATGAGTATTGCTTTTCTTGTGACCAAACTCTTGAAAAAAAATGATGACGATCAGTTGCTTCTATTGCTTTTATTATTATTGTTGAAAATAACATGCCAGTTGATACAAGACAAAAGCAGTTAATAAACAATGATAAACAAAACTGCATTTTTTATGAGACATAAATAATAGGGAATACATTATTTTTAAAGATATTTCCATCAGTAACACAGAGAATAATTTTAATTTCTAAAGGGGTTTTTGCAGATAATTGAACTTTAAAATGATAAGTTATGGCCACAAGTATGCTCAAATTTACTAAAAAAAAGAAATATTTATACTATATTTGCAAAATAAAAAAAAAAATTCTCTTGTTCAAATACCCAGGATTGATGCAGGATTACATGCAACGTCCAAATGACGACAACAGTTATGAGATTTTCAAGTATCACACTATAAATATTCAGTAATTTTATTTTCTTGTAAAAATTGACAATGGTTGTGGTCAGATAAACATGTATCAAATGAAAAACAATACAATGAAAACAAAGGTAGTTAGTCAGCATAAGTAAAACTAACATATTGTCCCTCTTGTATTGGAAAGGTCTGTCTGATCTTGTGAACGACACAGGCAGGTATTGGCACGTGGACTTTCTCACCAAGGTAGTGGTAGCACCATCTGATGAACTGCCTGCAAGCTGTATATCGCTTCCAATTGTTCCCATAATCCACATTCACATAATGTTTATAGGTGAAGCAGGCCACTTCCAACACATCTTCATTCAGACACCGCGGGGAAGTTGTGATGACCAGTGATACACTTTATAGCACCGTCCGGAATTTTCTGCTTCACCTTGTCCTGCTGCTGACAGCAAATACTCTCACTCCTCTGTTGTCATGCTCACACACAGACCACACTGGCACCTGCAAAAATAAAAATAGTATCTTTTGATTCGTTTATTTGGGGGAAGGGGGGTGTTGACAGTATCAGGTAGATGTTTCAATTTTATTATATATACACTGCTATGATTTTATTGAAAAATCGGGTTTAAATAAATTATATTTATGAACAAATAATTTGTTGCAATATCTGTAACAAAAGCATACCACTCGGTGTTCCCCTGCCGTGTGTTTGTCGCTGCTGCTGCGCCGGGCATGTTTGCCTCACCACCGTCACTCTCTGAGTCTGACTCGCTAGGCATGATGTCCGCTTGGCACGGCTCAAACCTATAAGGTCTGATGCCCCCAGATTCTTCATTGTCATCCCATTCTTCTGAACTATAGTCGTCTGAAGATTGGACAACACAAACCAATTCCAGACTACGTGTGCTGGAACCATCATCGATGTTTTCAACCGCTTCCATCCTGCGTGTACAATGGGCAGCCAAGCGCTGTGTTCTCCCGTTGACGTCACAACATGGCCGGGGGTTTTTCCAGCCACTGACACAATTGGTGACGTCGCGCTCTTGGAAACGTTGGATATTCGCGTGAAAACAAGCCTGTTTGACTTAGAACTGCACAGACCCACCTATTTTGTCATATTGAAATTGTGTGTTGCAAAATTAGATGCAGTCAAAATCGTGTCATCAGCTCTTTAAAGGTGATATGGACAACACTGTGACCTCCAGAGCAGTAGGTGTCTCACTTGCTCTTGCCCCAGCTGGGTGGTAGAGACATGTGACATCAACTCAGTTATGCTATTGGCTGTGAGCAGCTGTGATATCTTTACTTTTTATCCACTATCCTTTTTATTGCCATTACATTTTTTTTTTCCTAAAAAAGGTGACAGAACCAAAATGCACATTGAAGTTAGTTTATTTCATCTCTTAGTCATGTTGTTGTAGCACATGTTGAATGTGGTTTGTTTACAGTCTTGCTGAAATAATCAAACCTTCCAATAAACAGTGGATAGCAGTATATCTGACTCAAAAACCTGTGTATGCCATCAGTTTTAAAGATACTACATGGAAATTTTGGAATTAAGTCCAGCCTCACTGACACCAGCTTACACTTTACATAAAAACTGAGTTTCCAGAAGCTGCATACAGTAGCTTTTACTAGAACCATCACAAATGAAGCTTGGTGTCCAAAGGCGTGCGTGTGAAGTTCATCGGTGAGTTTAAATTGGATCTCTGTCTTTTTGCTTATATGAACTTTGCAACAATGTTGCTTGAAGTGATCAGTAAGAGCAGAAAAGAGCGACAAAAACAAAAGGAATTAATCATTGCCTCTGCTCTTTAGTCTGGAAAATACTTTATAACATCAGAAAAATAATCATTTCAAATGAGCTCAGATTCAGAGCGAGCCAAGGATCTTTGTGCGTTTTACCTTGCAGTGTAGAGTTTTAACTTTTCATTTGTGGACATTTTTAAACACTTGTCACAACAGAATCCTACTTGTTTTTACTGAAGAAACATCTGAATCCTGAAACATGGGCACTACAGTATATAGTACAGTTTAATAAGTTTATTTTTGTGTTGGCCACTGAAGACAGAGTTTCATGTGAAAAATCTAATTATCTTCTGAACTATTTATTCCAGTGTTATTCACAGTCACGTTTTTATGTCATCTTTGTAAGTTGCTCATTTTGGTGCCGTTCAATCTTGTGCACATTTCCCCCCCCCCCAAACATTACAAAACTTTTATGAAAGATGATTGCCATGCCATGAAATTAAAAAAGGGAGCTTGAAACAACAAAAATATAAACAAACAACAATTCCTACCATCTTAGGCAACTGATTAGGAGGCCGCATGATTTTTTTTCCTCTTTTTTGTGAATTTATTTCATTGTTTAAAAACAGGGTTGAAGCTGTCAGTGTTGTATAAGCCCAGGAGAGAAACAGAGTTCACTGAACTCTTCTCATGTTTCTCATGTGTGAAATTACAGACTGACTTCCAAAGAGGATTAGTCCATGTTTCTGTGCAAGCATGTGCACGAGAAGAACACATACATTTAAAAAATGAATTAAAAGTTTGTAGTTAATAGTTCAAGAGAAGTAACAAAATATGTATAGAAATTAATAGTTTAGTTCATTCAATTTAGGATATTTTCCTACAGAAGAGTTGAAACCGCTGAACCCACGCCCAGACAATGATGGGGATCCGTTGCTGGGAGCCGAGGCAGACGGGCTGTTTTGCTTACAAATGTGTGGCAAACAGAAACAGAATCTATCTATTCAGCTCCATGTGCTGCGGACCGGAAACTGACCGGCCCACATGCTGATCAGTTACCGAGCTGCCTGAAAGCCAAAGCCCCATGGAGGCACTCCATGGGCCGCGGTGACAAAGTGACGAGACCCGGACATCGGGAGGCTGCCTATGTGGTGGAGAAAGCAGGTGGAGGTGTTGATACGAGCCTGAAAAAGTCTCCGCTTGCTTGAAAAACTGCCAACTTTTTTTTTAGTTGCACATAAACATTAGAGGTGGTACTGTCTAGACACCTCACAATTCGTTTACGATTCAGAGGGCTGTGATGTGATTATTAAACGATTCTTGATGCGTCCTTTTCTCATACTCACGATTTCTTTTTTCTCATTCTGTGACTAATTGGTAATTTCAAAGTAAAGTATTTGTAATGACCTATAATGAATTTACTTGCATTATTTTTGTTAATAAAAGAAATGGAAGAGAGATGTGACAAGTCAACTGGAATGTTCCATTTACTCTGTGTTTCACAGAAGAGCGATACTACTGTATCTGGTTACTTCCTTTTCAGTGCTGGCTGAAATATGGACATTTAACAATCTATTCTTGGACATATGTGCATCGATTCAGAATCTTCCACATATGGCAGTTTGATGAACTATTATTTCATCCACTCCTAATAAATATAAACTTCCATCCATCCCTCTTCTACCGCTTTTCCGGAGGTCCGGGTCGCGGAGGCAGCAGTTCAAGCAGAGACGCCCAGATCTCCCTCTCCCCAGCCACCTGCTCCAGTTCTTCAAAGAGGAGAGCAAGACGTTCCCAGGCCAGCTGGGAGACATAGTCTCTCCAGCGTGTCCTGGGTCTGTCAAGGGGTCTCCTCCCAGTGGGACGTGCCTAAAACACTTAAGTGGGAGGTGTCCAGGAGGCACCCTGATGAGATGCCCAAACCACCTCCACTGGCTCCTTTCAATGTGGAGGAGCAGCGGTTCTACTCTGTAAATGTAAAGTTAAGCTGGGGAAATGTTACATTCTGCAGAACAGTAGGGAGCAATCACACTAACAAATGTTCCAGACTTTTTTTTGGGGGGGGGGGGGGGGGTCAAACCTCGGTCAGTATGAAAAAGACACTACAGTGTAGGCGGGCCCTTACCCTTCGTCCCAGGATCTGATTGATGGCGGCGCTCTCTTTTAACGTGCACTCTGCGATGACCTTTGCCCTCATCTCCTTCATGTAAAGCATGAAGGCGTTCAGGGGTTTCTTGATGACCGGCTTCTTGGGCTCCTTCTCCTGCTTGGGCTCCACCTGTGGCTTCCTGTGGGAGCAGATGTGGTCAGAGTTCTTAGCAGAGCTCTTTTGAATGTACTTTGGTAAAGGACACCCTAATGTAATGTTGGGCAAGTGCAACAGGGAAGAGCAGAAAACCCTTACATGTACATGCCCCGCTCATACTGTTCATGCTCCTGTTTGCCTGTAGGGGGCACTATGGCTGGGTGGGGGATCCCGGTGGGGTGCATGCTGGATGGTCCGAGCATCAACGAATGTGGGAACCTGGTGGGGACAAAAAAGATAAAAGGTAGAGGGACAGGAAAGGGGAATGAGAGTGAGTTAACAGAGATGCGGCAACTCAGTAGGACACAGGATGGTGAGCGTTAAAGCAAGAGGAAGTGCTTTGGGAAAGCAATGAGCACAAAAGTTGGTAAAGCATATTGGTAAGCTGAAGAGCGGCTTCTTGCAAAGCTTAAAAAATAACACCTTTATTCAGTGCAAAAAAATTAACAATATAAGCATATTTATGCCATATTTATATCACCTAGGATAAAATTAATATTTTTTGTGTAACACTGATGACCACTAGAGGGAGTCCAAATACTACAGAGGGAAGCGAGGTGATGAGGGGAATCCTCATCACCTGATACTGATAACCGATACAGATAATTCATCCGATACAGATAACTGTCAAAGACTGAAATCACCATACATAATAATTATATATATGTAATAATATTTAGTAATAATAACTATAATATGTAATAATAAAAATGTATATGTAATAATAAAAAACTGCTTTCTGCTGAAGAAACAACAATAAGCACAAGCTTGTTCATACTGTTTGTCTTAACTTGATTTAAGCAGTGGTAGGTAGGCATTACTAAACTTGAACTCGACCAATTTAGGAATATGAAACAAGAATGCTCCATAAAAAGAAATAGAAAATGATCACAATGAAATCAGCTTGTGTGCAAAAACCATTTTCTCTCTTGATTATGATTCGTGATTAAACCATTATTGCAAAGAAAAATCCACCAAGGTTTTAATACAAGCATAAAAACAAACAATATGAAAGGTTCAACGAGGCCTTACAAACACAAAGAGAAAACATCTGTATTTGGAGATCTTATAATTCAGGCCCAAATCAAAATCAAGCAGGCTAAAGCAAACACACAGAAAAGCAGATCCTGACAAAAATATAACCAAGAGCTGCATGACGTCTGATGGGATATTTCCTTTTTTTTTTTAATACATTTAAGTAATAATGAGATCAGGAACAGGGACACACAAAAAGAAGCTTAAAAGTATACATGAAGCTGTTTTCCTAGTTGCGTGTGTAGCTTTTTACATTGTGCAGCATTTAGCTTGGCCCGGCCTCGGCCCAGCTGGTTTCAGCACCGAACACCAAACTGGTCCTGTTTACAGCACACAGGACTTTTGCAGAAGCTGTCTGACGAAATCAAAGTTTGCTGTGATTAATTTGAAACATGCTGTAAACAGGAGCCGATGTTGCAGAGGTTTGCTTTGTCTTGACTCGGCTGGCTCAGTCTGGCCGGCCGGCTACGGTACCTGGAGTAGGAAGAAGCGCTGGGGAGATTGGAGGAGTAGGGCTGCCTGAATCCACAGGGGGACAGGGTGGGATAGACGGTCTGGCTCTGCCTGCCACGGCACAGCAGAGGGGAGAGATGGCAGCAGTTGGATTTAGCTTCACATGCAAAACAGGTTTCAATTTCTTTGGCACTTACATTTTAATAAGCTTCACCTGAAATGGGAAGTCAAGCTTGGATATTGTACATCACTTCGTCTTTATTTAGTACTGAAAAACCTTCACAGGAGCACTATAATTCCAATATTAGGGTTGTACTCATTTATTAGATTAGCCTGATATCAGATTTAAGAGAAAATCTACCAACTTCATGATAAAGTGAAAAAAAAACAGACTAATGTGACAATAATTGTAAAGCTATGAGGGGAAAAAAGTCATACAAAATGCTGCAAAAATAAGGAGAAACTCTTCAGATTTACAAGAAAAATGTACATATTTATAATTAAAAATGTAAAAACTCATTATCCAGTGTTGATTGATATAACTGGAATTTATTTGTTGTTGTGTAATGGCTTACCATAAGCAGTCCAACATTCTCTCAGAAAGTTCCACAGATATATTTTTGGACAAACTTTCAGTTCGTCAGCTCTCATGGTTCCCATTGTGAGGCAGATTTTGTTTAATGTAGCCATGTATATGTCACACTTCTGTGTTTTATGTGCAAACAAACACAATCAATCCAAAAAATAAACTCCAGCTATACGTGTTATTTGATCATTCTGGGCCGAGTTCCCCCCTTCCCTGGAAAGTCTGGATCAGCACTGTCAACAGCTGTGTGCCAATACTTGACTTTACTGGGAGCACAAACAAATACAGGCTCCGTGGGAGGTCGAGGGTGGGGAATGGGTGTGAGGAGAAGCCTTTGATATGTAGAAAACCACAATTCTACCTCCTGAGAGCCAATACAACCCCCCTGCAAGTGATTCATCCTTGTGCTTGAGTGCTGCACACACTCCAGTCCACAGCTACCTTTTAGAGCCATCATCTGTATTCATTCTGTAGGTGTAGTGATCAGAGCTGCACCTTTACTAAATCCCAGCGGTGGAAACCTTCCCTGGGGAACAGATCCAGGGATTGCAGAGTTCAGCTCCAAGAGGACCACTCATGCTGCAATCCTGTTTTAACGGAGGTCACACTACAATACGGGTCAAGGGTTGTCCAGATGAAGGGAGTTTGTGCTAAAGAGGCTGTTTCACTTTTCACATTTCCACGCACAGTTAAGTGGACTGCCATTGGTGTCCCACTATACAAGCATGGGAAAGATTTTTTTGTCTGACTCCACCATGATAGTTGGTGATGTACTATTCTTTTGGCTTGTTATGCTGTGTTGCACGACTTGTCTATATTTCCTGAATGAAGGTTCCCCTTGAACAGTCAACTTGGTTCCCCTTGAACTTGTAAAACGGGGCACAGTCAATGGAGTGATGTGAATACACGTAAATTCACCTTGTGTTGTTTGTTTTAAACACGCTAACATGGCTCTAGCAGCTTATGAGTGTAAATACCTGGAGTCATCCATCCAAAACAAAGGAAAATGCACAAATGAGGTGAAGAAGAGAGTGCAGGCCGCATGAAGTGGGTGGAGACGAATGTCTGGGGTGATTTGTGACAGATGGACGGCAGCTAGAATGAAAGGGAAGATTTACAAGACAGTTGTGAGACCTGCTATGATGTACGGTTTGGAGACGGTGGCAATGACAAAAAGACAGCAGGTGGAGCTGGAGGTGGCAGAGTTGAAGATGCTAAGACTCTCATTAGGAGTGACTAGGAGGAACAGGATTAAAAATGAGGATATCAGAGGGACAGTAGTTTGGAGAGTAGGGAGAGTAGTTTGGAGACACAGTAAGAGAGGCACGGCTGAGATGGTTGGGACATTTGCAGAGGAGGGATAGTGGATATACTGGACAAAGGAGGGAAAAGAAGAAGACCACAGAGAAGATTCGTGGACGTAGTGAAGTGGGACACGGAGAGGGTTGTTGTTACAGAAGAAGATGCAAGGGATAGGGTAAAATGGACGCAGATGATTTGTTGTGGTGACCCCTAAAGGGAGCAAGAAGAAGAAGAAGACTAGCAACTCATCAAACTAGACAACAGTCAGCGTCAGCGCTTAAAACAGCCGTCATTAAGATACAGTTTCTGGTGGAGGTACTGACATTTTCCCTACTGAGTGGACCACTGGATAATGTCATGAACCTAAAGACAACAGGTACAAGGTGGCTAAAGAAGTTATTCACTAGATTGTCTACACTCTAGCAGCTGTATTTGTGCATTTAAATCGAAGCAAATTTTCAATATGCTTTTGGTCTGAACACACCTTTAGAGCATTGTTTTCAGTCTGCATTGCTAACAATTCTTATCGAGAGAGCTGAGGTTTTCTAAATTGTTTTGCTGGAACACATAGGTAACATTCATTCCGACCCTCACAAAAGCATATCTGACCAGAAGCTGCGTTAACTTAATACTGTCTGCCACTGACAGATTTTTCTTGGCCATGACAGAAAAATCTGAAGGCTGTCTGTCATTTTGACAGATTGCACTGATGATGATCTATTATAACTTTTACTACAATTCACACCTGTCCAATTTATACCACATAACAAATAGCAATTATCTAATTTTGTCTTGCCAGTCTCCATTTATCAGTTCAATTCAATGATAAAGAAATACGTAATCTGTCATGTTGTATCCTGTAATTTTTACAGTGGTGTGAAAAAGTGTTTGCCCCCTTCCTGATTTCTCCTTTTTTTGTATGTTTGTCACACTTAAATGTTTCAGATCAAACATATTTAAATATTAGACAAAGATAACAAGTAAACACAAAATGCAGTTTTTAAATGAAGGTGTTTATTTTAAGGGTAAAAAAATCCAAACCTACAAGGCCCTGTGTGAAAAAGTGATTGCCCCCTAAACCTAATAACTGGTTGTGCCACCCTTAGCAGCAACAACTACAATCAAGCGTTTGCGATAACTGGCATTGAGTCTTTTACAGCGCTGTAGAGGAATTTTGGCCCACTCGTCCTTGAATTGTTGTAATTCAGCCACATTGGAGGGTTTTCCAGCATGAACCGCCTTTTTAAGGTCATGCCACAGCATCTCAATCGGATTCAGGTCAAGACTTTGGCTACACCACTCTGAAGTCTTCATTTTGTTTTACTTAAGCCATTTGGAGGTGGACTTGCTGTTATGTTTTGGATCACTGTCCTGCTGCAGAACCCAAGTGCGCTTCAGCTTGAGGTCACGATCAGATGGCCGGACATTCTCCTTCAGGATTTTTTGGTAGACAGCAGAATTCATGGTTCCATTTACCACAGCAAGTCTTCCAAGTCCTGAAACTGCAAAACAGCCCCAGACCATCACACTACCACCACCATATTTTACTGTTGGTATGATGTCCCTTTTCTGAAATGCTGTGTTACTTTTATGCCAGATGTAATGGGACACACACCATTCAAAAGGTTCAACTTTTGTCTCATCAGTCCACAGAGTATTTTCCCAAAAGTCTTGGGGATCATCAAGATGTTTTCTGGCAAAACTGAGACGAGCCTTTATGTTCTTTTTGCTCAGCAGTGGTTTTCGTCTTGGAACTCTGCCATGCAGGCCATTTTTGCCCAGTTTGTCCCTTATGGTGGAGTCATGAACACTGACCTTAACTGAGGCAAGTGAGGCCTGCAATTCTTTGGATGTTGTTGTGGGGTCTTTTGTGACCTCTTGGATGAGTCGTCGCTGTGCTCTTGGGGTAATTATGGTTGGCCAGCCACTCCTGGGAAGGTTCACCACTGTTCCATGTTTTCGCCATTTGTGGATAATGGCTCTCACTGTGGTTCTCTGGAGCCCCAAAGCTTTAGAAGTGGCTTTATAACCTTTTCCAGACTGATAGTTCTCACTTACTTTGTTTCTCATTTGTTCCTGAATTTCTTTGGATTGCAGCATGATGTCTAGCTTTTGGGGATCTTTTGGTCTACTTCCCTTCGTCAGGCAGGTCCTATATAAGTGTTTTATTGCGGTGGCGGAGTGGTTACCACTGTGGCAGCACAGCAACTCACCCTTGGCCGGGGGATCCTGGGTTCGATCCCAGCCCCTGACCAACAGTGATCTGCGTGGAGTTTGCATGTTCTCCCTGTGTCTGTGTGGGTTTACGCCGAGATTTCGCCGGTTTCCGGTTCCCACATGCCAAAAACATGCAAGTTAGGTTAATTGGAGACTCTATAGTGGCCCCAGGTGTGAATGCGTGTGTGAATGGTGAAAGGGCCAGGCGCCGCACCAGTGGCTGCCTCACCCACTCATGTGGATGCCCTGTAATTTCCCCATTGTGGGACTAATAAAGGATTCTAAATGATGTCTAGCTTTTGAGGATCTTTGAAGACAAAGTGAAGGGTCTACTTCACTTTGTCAGGCAGGTTCTGTTGAAGTGATTTCTTGATTGAGAACAGGTGTGGCAGTAATCAGGCCTGGGTGTGGCTAGAAAAATTGAACTCAGCTTTCCAAAGATGTAATAAACCACAGTTAATTTATGCTTTACCCGGGAAGGGTGGGGGGGGGGGGGGGAATCACTTTTTCCACACAGGGCCATGTAGGTTTGGATTTTTTTTTACTCTTAATAATAAACACCTTCATTTAAAAACTGCATTTTGCGTTTACTTGTGTTGTCTTTGTCTAATATTTAAATTTGTTTGATGATCTGAAACATTTAAGTGTGACAAACATACAAAAAAATGAGAACTCAGGAAGAGGGTAAACACTATTACACCACTATATTTAAAACTGATTATGTGACTAAAACAAAAGGTGTTTGGTATTTTATTATATGATAATTGAAATGGCGGGTATAATACAGTAGATTATGACAGAATTTTTACAACCCTGTATGTCCAAATAACAAATAACAAGAAAGTATAGTGCATCCTCTGTATCCGACATACCTGGAACTCATATGTACCAGGCCTTTTTCAATTAATATAGCTACCAGCTAAAGTTTAGCTAGTGGCTAACTATTAGCATGCTGAAAACACAGAAAACTTTACAGCTCTATAAATTTTATATGTGCACAAACACACATAAGCACAGTTATGAACCGTGTCTCCTTGGTGATCAAAAAATGTGTGGGCACTTTAGTATTAAACATAGTTATATGTTGTGCTGTTCAACTTGCGGGTCAAACCACCTTATGTTCTAGGTACATCAGTCCAACTTTCAGAAATTCAATTTAGCACAGCTCAGATAGAACACAATAACTCAGATTTTTCTAATGCCATGTAACTATATTGAGCGTCATTAATACAGCATAGTTGTACGTTCATAACCTCCAATTACTCTTAGGTTCTTCAAGGAACCAATCTTACTGATCTGGAGTGAAAAGCAAAAACATAAAGACTGTCATTATTTCCTGTCAAATTACACCATTCTGCACCTGGAGTCTCCTGGACCTGTGATAGACCGAGAATCTGGCTAGGGCACGAGTAGCCAGTGCCTACGATACAAAGAGCCATTTTGACACAACTTTGTCATTTAGTCACAACATACAAGCATAAACTGGTTTTTCAACATTAGTAGTTGCAGAGTTGTTGTTTTTTTTGACTGTAAGCTTTTTTCTCAAAGTGAAACAGAGCCACTGGTTATGGGGCAGTATGGAGGTGGTCAGTTTGGGATTTACAATAAGACGAGCCTAAAAGATCGACAACAGAGAACAACAATTTGACATTTAAGTGCCCATTCTCTGGCTTCTTCTCTAACACCAACACACTACAAGAGGCCAAAACAAAGCAGATAATCAGGGCTAGAGGCGATTAGTTCCCAATAATACTTGTGAAAATAAATGAAGTTCTTTTGTCTGAAAAAGATAAAACCCCTGTAAATCACAGATTTGAGAAATGCCTTGGGAATGAAAGCTTGTCCTACTGAAACATGAAAAACACACAAACACACATGTATGCAAAAACACACAAACTTCGAAAGCTTTCATCCCAAATCTCCGTGACATTTGATGTAAGCCTTAAACTATTACTGGAGGGGATTGGTCCAGGCGCAGATAGTGTAGGTTGTAATAAATGGATTTGTGTTGATCCATAAATCAATGGAAGCCTGACATTAGAAGTTCACAATTAACCAGCGTGACACTGAGAGCTCACAATCGGCTCTGAATGGATGGAAACAGGACATAAAAATGAGTGAATGTGGAACAGATGTGGCCCTTTTTATGCAGTTATCCTCAATGCTGCTGGATCATGCAAGAAACCATTGTGATGCCCAAAGTTCTCACAAAAACGACAGTGGATCAAAGCCAAAACATTGACATTTTAATTAACACTTTGCGATCCAACATCCTACAACTTGTGTTCATAATACAACATCTCTGGTTGATATTTAATTTAAATTCTGTAGAGTTTCACATTCCTTTTGTTTTGACCAGAGGCTGAAAGTTAAAGCTAGAGCAGGGTGGGGGGGATGTTCCCATGACAACAGGACCCCAGGTTATTTTCACCAGATGAGTCAGTGGATGGATCTGCTGACTGAGGTCAAAATGTGTAAACAACGTAAACATCCTTTGGGAAGAGGACGGGAATCTCTTTTAGGAGCTATTTTAAGAGGGATTGGTTGCTTTTGTTTTACGCAAATGTAGAGGATTCCAGAAGTATTTGGACTATACAGCAGATTCCTTTTTGTATATCAGAAACAACATGGTGAAAATGCTCAGATCTAGTACAAGTACTTGAATACTCACTGATATAGAGCACTGAAGCCACTGCTTGATAAAATGTTTTTTTTTCCACTCTGTGTGTGTATATATATATATATATATATATATATATATATATATATATATATATATATATATATATATATACACACACTACATCCCACTTCTTGTCATGTTTTTCTGTGAAGTCCCCTTTCCAGACTTATGACATCAATTCTCTAGTTGTTAGTGAAGGGGTGGTAAAAGAATACTTTCTAGATGTACTTCCCGTTCTACAAATATGTACACAATAGGACTCTTCATTGTCGGTAGGTATAGAAGATGTAGTAATAAAGCAACTAAAAGTACTTTTTATTTAAATGTAAAAAAAACACAAAGTAACATGATTTGTCACTTGCTCTGCTCAGATATGTACTTTGTTTCATTATTCTCAAGGCCTCCTAAATGTCTGAACAGCAAGGTTAGCTTTGTAGAAAACCAAGCTGCAATATTACTATGTCAAAGTGAATGAGATCTACATACTACAACATATTACTTACATTAACATGACATACTGTAAAGCCCCTTTAACAATGGCCTAAAAACCCAGGAAAACCCTCCAGGTCTTGGGGTTTGTCTGCAGTAGGAAAGCATTCACCCAGGATTCAAGCTGTTGTCAACTTGACACTGGGGTAAATGTGTTAACAATAGCCACGGTTACATGGGCAAAATTTCTTCAGTCTGATCACAATTCAGATCAGAACTTTACTGTTTACATGGATCCTGAAAAAGCTGATCCGATTAGGACGTGCGTTTCCATGTGTCACACGTTTGAAAGGAATAAATCATTTTGACATGCGCACGTCGACATTCCGAAAATAGTAGAAGAAGAAGCAACTTCCGGTGTTACCAAGCCCCACTTCGTGTCTTTCCCTTTTTGAAATTGACCTGTATTGTGTTATTCAGACTGTACTTTGGCTTCTGCTGGTCTCCATAATGAAGCTACAAGTACATACTTCTGCATATGACGAACAGAGGGAGGCAGCAGGACAATACAGAGCAGTTTTGTTTTACTTCCGCTATGTCTTCTGCTAGCTGCTGTAAAGGCGGAAATACGTCACGTCGACGTGTGGCTGACGTACAGACATGCGCAGTAAACATACTTTCTGCCTAACCTTCGAAATAAATGTTTTCATGCACACCATTCGGATTAACAATTGGCATAACCCACCCGTCTCAATCGGAATGAAATTTTGATCCAAATGAGCGTGATCGAGTCAGAATATTCAGATTGGCGTGTTTACATGAAGCATTTTTATTCCGATCAGGCTTTTAATCCGGTTACTTGTGTCCATGTAAACATGGTCAATGTGATGACACAGCCATGGCACAAGTTACTGAGGACCAAGACAACACTTATAAAAGTTATAAAACTGACCAATACTCCTCTAAGCTAACAAGTGTTCCTACTTGGTGCCAGTCAGTCAGAGATTTTAGTAGTGTTGTAGTCAAGACCTGATCAAGACCAGAGTCTTCCAAGACCAAGACAAGTCCAGACAAGACCAAGGCTGTAGGGGGTCAAGACCAAGACTTACACACACAGTAGGACTGTGCAATATGAACATATATATCGGATTACAAGATAAAAACATCTATCGTTTCATATAAAACTATCGTTTAGATTGGGGTGTCACAAAATACACAGTTTACAGCAGTATCTTTACGTCATTCTGGCGACTGTGGTCTGCGCATGCGCAGTCCAGACAGGGCGTGTCCCAGCATGATCCAGCATGATGACCTCAGCAAGAAGCAAGCATGTGAAGGACTACGGAGAGCGTTTACAAATTAGAGGCACAAAAGAATGTTCAGCTATTAAAACTAAACACCAGAGTCAAAAGGTACAACGGGCTTTTGCCTGCAGAATGGCATATAAGAAAGACTTGCAAAAATGGAAAGGGTTAACAGCGGCCATCTAGCCATCGGTGAGTTTCTAAATGTATATACAGTTGTGCTCATAAATTTACACACCCTGGCGGAAGTTGTGATTTTTTTGGTCATTTTTCAGAGAATATGAATGACAATACAAAAACTTCTTTCACTCAGTGATTGGGTGAAGCCATTTATTATCAAACAATTGAGTTTGCTCTTTTTAAATCATAATGACAACAGAAACTACCCAAATGACCCTGATCAAAAGTTTACATACCCTAGTTCTTAATACCGTGTATTGCCGCCTTTAACATCAATGACCACTTTAAGTCTTTTGTGGTAGTTGTGGATGAGGCACTTTATTTTCTCAGATGGTAAAGCTGCCCATTCTTGTTGGCAAAAAACTAACTAACTAACTAACCTGCACTTATATAGCGCTTTTCAAAAAACCTCCAGTCCTAGAGGTTTTCAAAAAACCTCCAGTTCCTGTAAATTCTTGGGCTGTCTTTCATAAACTGCACATCTGACATTTCCCCAAAGTGGCTTAATGATCTTGAGGTCAGGAGACTGAGATGGCCACTCCAGAACCTTCACTCTTTTCTGCTGTAGCCAATGACAGGTTGACTTGGCCTTGTGTTTTGGATCATTGTCATGTTGCCATGTTGGAAAATGAGAGTGTGGATGAAATGAAAAAAAAAAAAAAACCTTGTGTGTGATCATCATATAGTTAAAATGAGGGGCCATTATGACTGTTACAACTCTTTCTATTACAATAAGATCCCAGCGCATGCCGTTTCCTGAGTTCCAGAGCTGCGCAATGTCAAAACATGCCTCTGAAATATCATTAAACAATGCACTTCTGATGATGGACCTCCTTTTTCCTGATCAAAAGCAGATTCTCATGGAATGCATGATAATAGTAATGTGCATTAGATTGAGCACTGTCACACCTCTTTGACATGAGGCACCTCCTCCTAGTGCATAGTGGGCGCACTGTCTACTGGTAATTTGATGGCGTAACGCAAAGCGTAAAAAAACAGACAATGCGCTGACAGAAACTAACAAAAACACTGATGCATGGCGGAAAGTCTGTCAGAAAACTGTGCGAATGACAATTTACAACAGTAAATTTTAGATTCGGTTTATCCCATTAATCACCAAAAAACAATACTCCAACCACCCATGCAGACGGCACGCTTTTTTTTTTTTAACTAAAGACAGTTTGATTTGTGCGTTTAGTCTGCTGAAAATGTTCAACCAAGGAAGCTTAGACGATTAAAAATAACCCACGCTTTCCTGTGTGATCCTGTTTGTGACATCACCAGCGTGATATCACAAACACAAAATACCAGACGGGAAGAGAAGAAAAGGAACCATCACCACCAGAGATCAAACGTGGGTCTGGGGGAAGAGAAATGGAGTGTTGTTTGGGTGTTAAATTATGTTAATGATTTATTTACAACTTCTATCAGCTGCTCCCTTTAGGGGTTGCCACAGCAACTCATCTGCCCCCATCTCACCCTATCTCTTGCATCTTCCTACGTAAGACCAACCCTCTCCACATCCTCCTTCACTACATCTATGAATCTTCTCTGTGGTCTTCCTCGTTTCCTCCTGCCTAGCAGCTCCATCTTCAACATCCTTTGTCTAATATATCCACTATCCCTCCTTTGCACATGTCCAAACCATCTCAGCCTTGCCTCTCTTACTCTGTCTCCAAACCTCTCACCCTGAGCTGTCTCTCTGATATACTCATTTCTAATCCTGTCCATCCTAGTCACTCCCAATGAGAAGCTTAGCATCTTCAACTCTGCCACATCCAGTTCCGCCTCCTGTCTTTTTGTCAGTGCCACCGTCTCCAAACCATACATCATAACAGGTTTCACTACCGTCTTGTAAATCTTTCCTTTCCCTCTAGCTGCTATCTTTGTGTCACAAATCACCCCTGACAGATGTCTCCACCCACTCCACCCTGCCTGTACTCTCCACCTCTCTTGTGCAATTCCCATTGCTTTGGATGGTTGACTCCAGGTATTTAAACTCTACCTTCACTACCTCTACTCCTTGCGTCTTCACAGTTACACCTGCCTCCCTCTCATTCACACACATGCATTCTGTCTTGCTTCTACTGACATTCATTCCTCTTCTCTCCAGAGCATACCTCTGCCTCTCCAGGTTCTCTTCCACCTGCTCCCTACTCTCACTACAGATCACAATGTCATCTGCAAACATCATGATCCACAGAGACTCCTGCCTGACCTCGTCTGTCAGCCATGGCAAACAAGAATGGGCTCAGAGCAGATCCCTGATGTAATCCCACCCTGCAAACTAAATTTTCTAATTTTAGTGTGAAAACAGTTTAGGTCTCAGTTGCATTGAGTTGCACAGCAGGGAGGTTTCAGTGTCATTTGTCCCACTGTTAGAAGGATTACACAAAAACTAAACTTGCTTTGAATAAAATCTGGTGAAAGGGACAAATCTTTTAGAGTTTGGAACAGATCCAAATCAAGGAAGAAATTTCTCAGAGAATATTACATGAAACTTGATGGAAATATTCATAAGTTTACGGGAGGCTTGTATTTCTGAGTGAAGAGAAAAAAGTGTGGATCCAACTAAAAATCTACAGAGGTATTTTCGGGGTTTATTTAGAGGGTTAACTGTAGTCTCATTCATGTGCTTGAGTCTTCTATGTGTCACATTTAAATTAAAGTATCTTAGCAGCAAACTAAACCCTACTCTTAGGGACCTAGTTGAAAGAACTAAACAAGTCCACTTTATCATTAGCACTAAATACCCAATGACTGCAAATTACTTTTTGCAGACACACATCGTCACTCTGTCCATTTCTGTGGGGAATGAAGCTGTGAGCAAGATTAATGTTAAAGTGCCAACATCTGGATAACAGAATGCTGGAACATCACAGTGACGATGTTGTGTCATGCTTGAGAAATGCCAAGTGTGTGTTTACGTGTGCGTGAGACTCACCAGCTCATGGAGGGAGTGATCTGGCCCACACCGCCTGGAGGGAGGGAGTAATACCCTGAGAGGTCCTGGGACTGGTGCCTGTGAACGCCTGGAGGACACAGACACACATCACCGTAATCAGTAGGGCCGTCACTAAAAACACTTTTTAGGCTCTGAATATCTGGGAGCAGTTCAGAGCGATTATCTGAATATTCAGTTTAGAATACGTTTCCCCTTTGTAGACTGCAGCAGCATCGGCGTATTATCAGAAATGTGTGGCTTTTCTAATAAATCTGGAACTTTTTTCATGTGTGCAAATTTGTTTTTGCTTTACTCAGACATTTCCAATCCAATTTTATTTAGAAGGCACTTAAACAACAACACTGAGCCAAGTGTTGTATAATAAATAAGACATAAAACATGAACCTAAAAGCCATAAAATATCGAACTGTAAAGATACAAAAAGAAAAAAATCTTGAAGGCTTTTTTACACATACAGTATCAAGAAAACAAGAAAAACTTAAATGTTTCTTGTACGCTTAATCTTTATTCGAAATGACAAACCAATTTTCATTTATTTTTTTGCAGCTTTTTTTCCTTTTTAAAAAATTAATAAATGTAATAAATGTAAATGCTAAGTCTTTTACTCTTGTATATTTATCTTCTCCAAGAAGATAGTTTTTCATTTCCATTTATGCAGGTCTTGTTAATAGAATAACTCAAAAAGTTATGGATGGATTTTGATGAAATTTTGAGAAGATATTGGAAATGGATCAAGGGACAGCTGCTCAGATTTTAGGGTGGATTCAAATGCTCATCTAAAATAGGAGCTTTTTAAATAATACTTTATTTTAACAAAGCAAATTTTTCTTGTGTGGTCAGAACAGGCCTTGATAATCCTAGACCACTACCAACAACAATAACACTACATGCATATGAAAAAAAAAAAAGACAAAAACTAATTTATTGGCACAATAGCGCTCTCAAACAGGCTATTAACCCTTTCCCCACCATTGATGAGATAGTCCATCAATCTGTGTTTTCACTAATCTAAGAAGAAAAAGGTCCACTTTAAACCAGAAGTAGCGGTTGCACAAAGCCATCAACAAAACAAATCTACACCAGTGGGAAAAAAAATACAGATACAGAAGTCTTGGAGCACTATCAGACTCTTGATCATCTGCACTGTGATCATTTTGAATCAGATCTGGATGAAGGAAATGACTCCTGTGGGTCAAATAAAGATTGCGGTGCAGAAAACACTGGCACTTTCACATTTGTCAGTAACCGAGGTGCGAGAGATGATGGCGTTCACATGGAAATTTCTTATCAATACCGCAAACCTCTAATCCAATCCAACTTTACGCCTGATGCACACAACAATGTTTTCGTTTAGACCCAGAAAGAAACATTTGCGTGCACAGGATACCTCAGAGAAGTAAATGCACGTCCACTTACTGTGTGAAAACTGCTGTTGAAACTAACGGATGACAAGTAGAAGTTTTACTAGGGACATTGGATGCTAACTATAAATGCCAGATTCCATCTGCAATAAAATATTTATATTCATTTTCTTGAAGCTGAAAGAGTGAGGGAATAATAAATAAATAAATAGCGCATTGAGATGACTTTTGTTGTGATTAGCCGCTATACAAATGAAGTTGAATTAAATAAATAACCCATATAATTGCAGGTAATAAAACAATCTGACTCACCAACAGCTGGTTTGAATATTTGATAAGGAGTCTTCAGTCATACCTTTTACAAAAGCATTACAAGTAAGAAAAAATAGTGATATGACGCAATATCGGGCTGCAGCCACATCTCATCATTTACGAAGCACAAAACTGGATTTGAAACACTGGCAGCTCCACCGTGATTTTTTCATCATTCAACAAAGGTAGGCATCCTCCTTGGTTATAATTTTGAGGATCATTTTTCTATATAAGACAGCATCTATTGTGTAAAAAAGCAGTTTTACAGATACCGTTAAGAGCCCATTTTTAACCTGATCCCAGCTATAAACACATCAGGCTTAAAGTTTAATCACGGAGCTTGTATTTCTGTGAGAAATACAGAAATACAAGTTCCGTATTTGTATTTCGCTGTGAGACATAAATGTTCCTTGGTGTATGGACTGGCTGAAATCTGTTGTAAACTGGGGCCGTAACTCTTTATTTCAATAGATACGGATGCGCTTAAATAGCACCAGGAAAACCTCTCCACTCTGGAAGCTGGTTTCAAATCTCTACACTTTTACACCTCCAAATACCCGGCATAGTATGCATGGACAGCTAAACTGGAGACGAACTTCCATGGTTTGGGGTAAAAACGTTGTCGTTTGCACAGCCCCTTAGTCATAAAGCACTTTAAAAAAGAGCACTCTAAGGCGAATGCAATATCCCCCCGCCCCTCGTTTTCTTTAAAGATCCCAATACTTACTAACGGAGAGCAGTTTTCAACTTTTCAATATAATTACTGTGGCAGAACCAAATTATGAATGAATTATTAAGCCCATCATGCATGAATATATAACAAAGTATACAACCCATAGTTGTTGGTCAGGATCCAAGGTGAACCTGTGTAGCAAGTATGGAGGCCCTTGAGAGCTTTACACGTTCTATAGTAAGAGATCATAGGGAGTGCTAACCTTTACCTTTGACACCAAACCTGTAGTCAGAGGTTATGGTCTCAGAGTGAGCCTGTGTACCAGGTTTGGTGACCCCAACTTTCTTTGTTGTTGAAATATACTTTATAAGGCATTTTGATGTTGACTTTTGACCTTGCAGTCCCAAAACCACAGTCACACTTCAGGGTCACAGAATGAACCTGTGAACCAAGTTTGATGGCCCTAGCTTTACTCGTTGTACAGTAATAACGCATAAAGAATGTTAACCTTGACTTTTGACCTTCTGACCCCAAACCCATAGTCAGAGGTCAAGATCCCAAGGTGAGCATGTATATCAGGTTTGGTAGCGCTTTAATGTTTTTATGTAAAGCACTTTGAATTGTCTTGTACACGGAATGTGCTATACAAATAAACTTGCCTTGCCTAGCTTTACTCGTTGTACTGTAATAAGGCATAAGGAATGCTAACCTTGACCTTTGAACCCAAACCCATAAATGGTAAATGGCGTTCACTTACATAGCACTTTTTCTCATCTCTAGATGACCAAAGTGCTTGACAGATCCTGCTATCCACCCATTCACACACACATTCACATACTGATGGTGGTGGAGCCACCATACACAGGCACTGGCCTGATCCTCTAGGAGTAACTGGTTCAGTGTCTTGCTCAAGGACACTTCAACATGCAGACTGCAGGCAGAGCGGGAACGGAACCCCTGACTCTCTGATCAGTACTCGGCCACACTACACTTGTGCCACAGCCGCAGGTGTAGGTGGCCCTTAAGTGACTCGTGGTACAGTAATAAGGCATAGGGAATTTTAACTTTGACCTTTTGACCCCAAATCCATAGTCTGAAGTCAGGATTCCAAGGTGAACCTGTGGAGGTTTGGTGGCCCTAGCTTTATGCATTGTACAGAAATATAGTATCTCACAAAAGTGAGTACACGCCTCTCATTTTTGTAAATATTTTATTATAGCTTTTCATGGGACAACAACGAAGGTATGACACTTTGATACAATGTAAAGTAGTCAGTGTACAGCTTGTATAAGTGTAAATTTGCTGTTCCCTCAAAATAATTCAACACACAGCCATTAATGTCTAAACCGCTGACAACAAAAGTGAGTACACCCCTAAGTGAAAATGTCCAAATTGTGCCCAAAGTGTCAATATTTTGTGTGGCCACCATTACTTTCCAGCACTGCCTTAAATCTCTTGGGCATGGAGTTCACTAGAGCGTCACAGGTTGCCAGTGGAATCCTCTTCCACTCCTCCATGACGATATCACGGAGCTGGTGGATGATAGAGACCTTGTGCTCCTCCACTTTCCGTTTGAGGATGCCCCACAGATGTTCAATAGGGTTTAGGTCTGGAGACATGCTTGGCCAGTCCATCACCTTTACCCTCAGTTTTTCTAGCAAGTCAGTGGTCGTCTTGGAGGTGTGTTTGGGGTCATTATCATGGTGGAATACTGCCCTGCAGCCCAGTTTCCGAAGGGAGGGGATCATGCTCTGCTTCAGTATGTCATAGTACATGTTGGCATTCATAGTTCCCTCAATGAAGTGTAGCTCCCCAGTGCCGGCAGCACTCATGCAACCCCAAACCATGACACTCCCACCACCATGCTTGACTGTAGAAAAGACACACTTATCTTTGTACTCCTCACCTGGTTGCCGCCACACACGCTTGACACCATCTGAATCAAATAAGTTTCTTGGTCTCATCAGACCACAGGACATGGTTCCAGTAATCCATGTCCTTAGTCTGCTCGTCTTCAGCAAACTGTTTGCGGGCTTTCTTGTGCATCATCTTTAAAAGTGGCTTCCTTCTGGGATGACAGCCATGCAGACCAATTTGATACATTGTGCAGCGTATGGTCCGAGCACTGACAGGCTGACCCCTCACCCCTTCAACCTCTGCAGCAATGTTGGCAGCACTCATACGTCTATTTTCAAAAGGCAACCTCTGGATATGACGCTGAGCACATGCACTCAACTTCTTTGGTCGACCATGACGAGGCCTGTTCTGAGTGGAACTTGTTCTGTTAAACCACTGTATGGTCTCGGCCACCGTGCTGTAGCTCAGTTTCAGGGTGTTGGCAATCTTCTTGTAGCCTAGGCCATCTTTATTGTACAGTAGAACGCCATCGTTCTACTGTACATGACTGATTTTTTTTTTTTTTTATCTTTTGTTCTTATTAAAGACAAGAATAGAAAGAAGATGTCTTTACCTTCTCAACATGTTTCGACTGTACAGTCGAAACATGTTAAGAAGGTAAGGTGAACCTGTGTATCAAGTTTGGTGACCCTAGTTTTACTCGTTTTATAGTAATAGTAAATGTAGCATTTATCATTTACCATAATGCAACTGCAATGTTGGCTCTGAACTTTGACTTTTGACCCCTTGAGCCCAAACCCATAGATAGGTGAGGGTGTAAGTCATCCAAGATGTGTATTAGATACAACTCCTGTATCAATTTGAAAAGCCTACATCATTTCTTTCAGTAGTTATTGTGTTTAGAAGATTTAGAGAAAAATCTGACCTCTGATCTTTGACCTCAAGGTGATCCGATGAGAGTGAAATTGCAATATGCACATCCTCAGTGTATGTCAAACCATGGTACCAAGTTTCAAAACAATCGGCCCAAAACTGTAGGAGGAGTTGATTCTACAAAAGTGAGACAGCCGGCAAACTGACCCGTAACATAATCCCCCTTCGGTCTTCGCCCAAAGGGCTTTTTGACCCCTTTGGGCTTTGCTCAGCGGGGGGATAACCGCACCTGATGCGAAGTGCTGTACATCATGGATAAATAAGATGTAAAAAAAAAAACTAAGATTAAAAACAAATTTAAAAAAAAACAAACAAAAAACATAACCTCCTTGACGGAGGTAACTAGAAAAGCACCCAGAGAGCGCATATCTCCGCCAAGGCTCCTTCAGTCTCTCATGGACCACCTCCAAAATGTAATGGGTTTGTGGCTAGGTCTAGAGCCACTTGTGGTGAAAATTGCATCAAAGTCTGTCCATTAGTTTTGGAGTATTGTGGCTGACACACTGTGAGAAGAGCCTTGGCTGAGGTATGCATTCCCAGATCATCACCAAAATGTAATGGGCCAAGAACCACCTCTGGTGAAAATGTCATCCAAATCCATCCAGTAGTTTTTGTGTAATCCTGCTGCGCAAATACAAACAAAGCCCTTGGTGGAGGTATGCACTCTCAGATCATCACCAAAATCTAATCATCTGTTCCCCGTGCCATTACGCATCTTTCCTGAAAATTTCGTCAAAATCCATTCATAACTTTTTGAGTTATGTTGGTAACAGACAAACAGACAAACCCCGGTAAAAACATAACCTCCTTGGTGGAGGTAACAATAAAATACAGCTTATAAAAAGCACAAAACAATAGTCATGCAATAAAAAGTCACATCAACATCTCATATTGGGTCAAAAGCCAAGGAATAAAAATGAACAGTGAAGTGGCCTGTTTAACAGGAAAAGTAATTTAGGACAGCAATAGAAAAAGATTTGTCCCCTTTTAGCGTCTGCTTAGATTTTGGTACCTGAGACCCAAGAGGTTGAGCAGGAATGTAAGGGTGAAGCAGCTCAGAGAGGTAAGGTGGGAAGTAGAAGACTATCAGTTTTGTTCATTTTTACTTTTATTCAGTTGACAATACCATCTGGAAGTGGTGAAAAGAGAACATAAAATGTAAATATGAAGTGAAGTTCTTGTAAATCACTTTTTTTTTTTTACAAAAACACAGTTCTCTGGAATTTGTTGGGATGAAAATGACCTCCTTTCAAGTGCTTATAAAAATATAATGAAGCAATAATAAAATCATTTTTGTGTGTAAAAATGTTATCCGTTTTTTTCTTTTGATGTATTCACTGTGTGTTTATTCTTTAAATTAAATATTCTGAACATATTAAAACATGGTACTGGCTGAAAACCTAAACATAATGCTCTGGTGGGAAAAGGGTTAAGAGCAAGTAAAATATGACAAATTAATTAGCTGCCTTGGCACTATTTGAGCACTTTCTAGTTGCAAATTTATTCATATAAATTCATGTTTTGTTTTTGTAAATTTGTGTCTTCCTTCATTTTTTTTGTATTTTATATTCTTCATTAATCCCCAGAGGGAAGTTACAGGGGATCCACCGGGATGGATGAGGTGGGCACCAATCCCTTCACCATTCACACAAACACATTCACACCTAGGGCCACTTTAGAGTCTCCAATTAACCTAACTTGCATGTTTTTGGCTTGTGGGAGAAAACCAGACTACCTGGGGTAAACCCACGCAGACACGGGGAGAACATGCAAACTCCACACACAGAAGGGTCACCGATGGTCAGGCGGCGGGATCGAACCCACGATGGTCAGGGGTAGAACTGATCCCGTGACCTTCTTACTGTGCCGCCACAGTGCTCACCACCGAGCTGCCCTTCATCATCAACTTTTGTATTTTTTCCTTTTGTAAATTCCTTTTTTATCACTTGCAAATTTGAGATGATTTTCTCCCAGTATTGCAGGGGTCTCACAAATTAACTCCTAAAAATTCAAAAAAGTTATTGGGGAAAAAGTGGTAATATGTGGAAAAGCAAACATTTATAATCTTTTAGTCAGAAATCACAGTGAAAAACAACTCCAGCCTCTCACAATGGGAGTGTGTCTGTTTTATTCTGTGCATGTGCAGACCCTCCACTGGGAACTGATGTAACCAGATGGTTTCACTGGTTTACTCTGCACTAGTAAGGGGCTGTCATAAAAGTGCCCACATTTTCAAAAACATGCACGCATACACACAGAGATGGGGAGACGGACAACCAAACACGCACACAAACAAACATTCCTCCTCTCTACTTTTAGCAAAAACTGTTTTCCAGCAAAAGAAACACAGACAGCTCGACTCTCTGCCCTCACGCAGGAGCCCCCCCTCCCCCCCCCCAGTCTCTCTCCCTTTGTGCCCTTCAAAGGAAGTCATTTGTCAACAGCCGGCACCTAGCATTTAGCGCCGCCCAGCTGCTAACCTGTGTTTGTAGCAGAAGAATGCTCAAGATGACTGTAATTTGGCCACGGCTCCGGGGCCCGTTTTGGGACCCCAAGCTGCCATAAATCTGGACGACAGGAGCGAGACTGAGTCAGTCAGCCCATCTCACCGCTCCAGTCTGTCCTTCCTTTTTTTTTTTTTTCTTCTTCTTCTTCCATTCCTTCCTTTCCTCATTCCGTCCTCACCGCACCCTTCCTCCTTCATCCTTACTTTCTGAACTCATTCTCACCTCCTCTTCAGCCTTCCTGCAACATTCTGTTCTCCCCTAACTCCTCGACAGATGTGTTTAGCATCTTCTCCTACGCACACCCCTGTATCACCATCAACAACAAGGCTATGGTCTCGGTGTGAGTTTGCCTCACTATTAGCAGGGTTACACAGAAAATAATGAAATCTGGAAGCCTGGGCTACGGAAGTCAAGTTCAATCCTACTGGGGGCACACAGGAGGTAATGAATAAAGTCTGTGGCCGGGCATTCATTTTTATTGTTATGCTTTATTATCTTTTTGTTAATTTATTGCAAATTTGAAAAACTGGTGAAAAAGTCACAAATTTACAAGTTTGGGGAAATTATTTCAAATTTACAGATTCTGGTTACTCAAAACTGGTTAGAGCACATACAAAGCCATGCAAAAAAATTTAACTTTTTAATTGAAATCATACAAAACGTCTCTTGTATGTAGGCTATGGAAAAATAATTTCACCATTACTATCAAACATTAATGCATAGTTACTTTTGATTTCATAAACTGAACAAAACAAATACACAACTGTTAAAATGCAAAATCACTGCACCCTACACACTTAATTGAGCACACCAATTTTTAAAAAAAGATCACTAAAATATGCCATTTTTCAAGGATAAAATGGCAACATTTTTGCAAGTCATTCCAAGTGCTGGCAGAGGTATGTGCTTTCTGTGCAGTCTTTTTTTAGACCAGAACACTTCAACTTGTGGGATTAATGATGGGCCACAAACACATTGCTCAAACAATAAAGTTGCATTATTCAAAAAGTCTTTTGTTCTTTCTGTGTTGCAATAAGCACCCTAGCCAAAAATCACAGAAGTTGATGGTTGCTGGAAAACTTGCTGATGATTTTTCACTCCTCAATTCTCAGAACACGAGTACAATCCACATTCAAGCGACCTAATTAACATATCCCGAAAGGTTATTATTGGCCTTAAAAACATATACAGACCTGACATTTAACTCAAGATGTAATGAATAAAACCGATGTCATAGCTAGCCCATAAATTTAATTTGTTTACGCTAACACAGCAACGGTTACCCGACCTGATTTTATAAACAACTTAACTTTCTGCCCGACATTAAAATGATTAAGAAGTGATCCAAGCCACAAGACGACACAAATAAACTGTCTTCAGCAAACAAACAGAGCCAGCCGAGGCCGCCACATACATGCCTGCAAATTAATTATAACAGGAACCACCGGCAGGAATTCCCTGTTGTGAGGGGGACAATAAACAGAACATTTTCTCAACAGTAAATATTGAGGGGGGCCAAATGAAAGATTGTTTAAAACATAAACAAGCATCCATATGAACATTTCAAATTCACCAGAAAAAAGCTGAAAATTTATAAGAACTCCCCCTCCCACATACACACAAATTTATAAGAAAAATTAGTAAAGTTATGAAGAAAAAAATTGCAAAATTACAAGAAGTCACAAATTTGTTAGAAAAGTTTTAAATGTACATAAAAAAAGGTCAATGTTATTCACAAATTTATTAGGAAAAAAAGTTGTAAATTTGACAGGGAAAAAAGTCGCAAATTTATTAGAAAAAGTTGCAAATTTTCCAGAAAATAAAGTATATTTATGAGAAACAACTTTCAAATTCAAAAGTTATAAATAAAGTCACAAATTTACAAGAAATTTTATTAATTAAAATTAAATTAATGTAAATAAAAAGTAGCAGATTTATGAGAGAAAAACTTGTAAATTTACAAGAGAAAATGTCACAAATTTATGGGAAAAATTTGCAGATTCACCAGAAAAAAGTTGTACATTTAAAAGAAAAAAAAAATGTATTCTGCGAGGAAAAAAAGTCAACATCATGAAAATTTACAAATTTATTAAAGAGAGTTGCAAGTTTATGGGGAAAAAAGTCACAAAAAATTGCAAATACATAACAAAATGTTGCAAATTTATGATGGAAAAAGTAGCATGTTTATGAGAACAAAGTCACAAATTCAAGAGAAAAAGTTGCAATTTTACCATAAATATATATTTAAAAGAGAAAGTTGCAAATTTAAAAGAAAAAAGTAACTTCATTAGAAAAAAAAAATTCTAGTTTACAAGAAAAAGCAACACATAAGAAAAAGTTAAACTCAAGAAAAAGCTGCTAATTTAAAAGACTAAAAATTATGATTAGCTTTGCTGTTTCAAATGTATTTTATTCAGTCGATAACAAGAATGATATTAAGAAAGAAAAAGAAAGAAAGAAAGAAAGCAAAGATGGGAGTTTGGGGTTTTTCTGCATCACCTTCCAATCATCTGGCTGCACGTGGCACATGAAGAGCTTTACAGTGAAAAGGTAAATTCCATTCCCTGAAAACAAATGTTTTACACTCACATTGACTACAGCACAATAACCCTCACATGCGCAGCAAGGCTGCAGCAGAACAAAGGGACTTTTTGTTATGCGTCAAAATGCTACATCTTTTGGCGACGCTTTGCATCAGCCACACCAATAAGAAAAAAAAATCTTGCATCTACAGAGTTTCAAAGTGAGAGAGACAATTTATTTTCACCCAAAGATAATGATGGGTGACTCACAGCTGGAGAGGTTGTCCAGGTGGAAGGAAACGAAACTGTCCAGGTTGAATCAGATGGAGGAAAGACAGAGGACATGTGGCAGAAAATAATGTAGTATTGTTTAAATTAAAACTTTTTTGGTCTAAATAGGGAAAATTATGTTGTTTGTTTTTTAATACAAAACCCAGGCAGTATCAAAACAAACAAACAAAAAACAAAAACATTACATCCTTGGCTAGTCCTCCTTCTGAAACACATTTTCATTGTTTTAATAAAACTAAAAAAGTATTTTAAAGAACATGGTCTATTGAAGCAGATGTATATTACTGTATTGATAGTATCATTTTGGCCATCAGATAAATCAGGATTTAAGTCTCATAATTTTGCTTAAAAAAATTCCTCAAATTTTCTCTTAAAATTGTGTGAATTTTTGCCAATAAATTTTCCTCCACAAAAATATTCTCTGATAAATTAGTAGGATTTTCGCTTCAGAATTTCAGACCACTTTTAATAATTTGACTTTTTAACAATGTCAACTTTACAAAACTTTTCTTATACATTTGTCACTTTTTCCTCTTAAAGTTGCAACTGTTTAAGTTAGTTTGCCTTTTCCAAAACATTTTTCTTGTAAATTTGCAATGTCTTTTTTTTTAAATAAATGTGCTACATTTGAAAATATAACACTTGTCTTGTAAAATTGTGGCTTTTCTTGTGACTACATTTTTCTTTTAAATTCGCCATTGTTCAGTATTTGCAAGGCTCGCTCTAAATATATATATATACAGTATATCTCCCAAACAGCTTTAACAAGTGTGGGAAAAATATTTTAAAAAAATACATGACAATTTCTGAAAGTTCCTCTTCACTCGAGCACCATTCGAGAATATTTATTTTATTTTGTAGTACTTTACTGTACTTTATCGAAGTATTAATGACAATGATGAACTCTTATGCTTGTTGTAATATTGAAAGTTTAACACCATTTTTGTTTAAATCAACTGTCTTACCTAAAATGACTGTAAAGCCATCACATCATCACATCAGAAATCCTCCACATCATTAACATAAGTTTTATTTTAGCGGTTCATCATCACACTTTAGTATGAAGGAAATTCAGCTCTAGATTCTATGAGTCACGTTTCTTTTTTTTTTTCTTTAGCTAAGATACTATGCTGTTGGGAAACCTGAACGGGGAAAATTAGCTGCAGTAATGGGGCAGTTTTCTTTGGAATGCCCCTTTTAAAACGGCCGTCTAATAACAACTGCAACAACTCTCTCACAGTCTCCATGTTGGTGTCTCGGGAAAAAAAAAAAACACTTCAAAGGGGACCATTTGAGTCAAAGTGGCATCAGAGCATGTTAAACTGAGAGTCAAGGAGCTGAAAATAGAATTCCTGCACTGATAATGTGCTGCAGTTGATATAACCACCGAGAGTGAAAGCGAAGCGACATCCAATCCTTCAAATGACTCGACACTTAGTGTGGTGTACATGAAAGAGCCCAAGACCAGCAGAAACTGCAGATTTTTGTTACTGTAAGGGACATAATGAGTACCGGAACCATTACCAGTTTTAAGAGAAAAATGTCAATAGATGGCGTAATAACAATTTTTTTTTAATTTTTTTTTTTTTTTTTTTTTTTTTTTTTTTTTTTTACAGATTATAAAACTTGCAACAATACGACTAACTAACTAACTAACTAACCTGCACTTATATAGCGCTTTTCTAGTCACAAAGACCACTCACAGCGCTTTCATTAATACTAACCCTCTATTCTAAGGGCCTATAGGAAACAGATATCTAGGGACAATTTAGAACAGCCAATTAACCTAACATGCATGTTTTTGGCATGTGGGAGGAAACCGGAGAAATCCCGGAGTAAACCCACGCAACACGGGGAGAACATGCAAACTCCACACAGATCACTGTTGGTCGGGGGTTGGGATCGAACCCACGATCCCACAATCCCCCGGCCAAGGGTAAACTGTGCTGCCGCAGTGCTAACCACTGCTCCACCGTGCAGACTCTTGGGTCTTGATGTTTATCATTTTTAATTTTCATGTTTAAAGGAAGAGTGATTCACATTCTCGGTATCAATTCAAAAATATAATTGTTTAATAGCTACTGACCAGCGATTAAAAATTTTTAAGTTAGAGTTACACCCTTTTTTAAATTAAAGTTATTGCATAAATGAGTTGATTTCTGTATGTAAAGGTTCCCAAGGAACTATGGTGTTCACTTATAGAGCTATATATGCATAACTATGTCTTATACATTCAAGCCTACATACTGAAGCCTAAAATGCTAAGTAATTTTACAGGTGCATCAAGTCTAATATACTGTACAGTATGTACTGTATATTTAAAGTGAAATATACAGTATGCTAGCATTTATGTGGGAAAGCATTAACAGAATAACTGCAGTCAGCTGAGCAGAAATGGAGGAAGCAGAAGCTACTTTGTCCACTGGATCGATGAGAGGAAGACAATAAAACAATGTCTTTCCTGTCCTCCTTTCTACAGTGGTGTGAAAAAGTGTTTGCCCCTTCCTGATTTCTATTTTTTTTTTGTATGTTTGTCACACTAAAATGTTTCAGATCAAACAAAGTTAAATATTAGGCAAAGATAACACAAGTAAACACAAAATGCAGTTTTTAAATGAAGGTGCTTATTACTAAGGGTAAAAAAAAAAAAAAAACCTACATGACCCTGTGTTAAAAAGTGATTCCTCCCCCCGTTAAAACATAAATTAACTGTGGTTTATCACATCTTTGGAAAGCTGAGTTCAATTTCTCTAGCCACACCCAGGCCTGATTACTGCCACACCTGTTCTCAATCAAGAAATCACTTAAATAAGACCTGCCTGACAAAGTGAAGTAGACAAAAAGATCCTCATAAGCTAGACATCATGCTGCCATCAAATGAAATTCAGGAACAAATGAGAAACAAAGGAATTGAGATCTATCACTCTGGAAAAGGTTATAAAGCCATTTCTAAAGCTTTGGGACTCCAGTGAGCCACAGTAAGAACCATTATTCACAAATGGTGAAAACCTGGAATAGTGGTGAACCTTTCCAGGAGTGGCGGGCCGACCATAATTACCCCAAGAGTGCAGTGACGACTCATTCAAGAGGTCACAAAAGACCCCACAACAACATCCAAAGAACTGCAGGCCTCACTTGCCTCAGTTAAGGTCAGTGTTCATGACTCCACCATAAGAGACAAACTGGGCAAAAATGGCCTGCATGGCAGAGTTCCAAGACGAAAACCACTGCTGAGCAAAAAGAACATAAAGGCTCGTCTCAGTTTTGTCAGAAAATATCTTGATGATCCCAAAGAGTTTTGGGAAAATACTTTGTGGACTGACGAGACAAAAGTTGAACTTTTTGGAAGTTATGTGTCCCATTACATCAGGCGTAAAAGTAACAGCATTTCAGAAAAGGAGCATCATACCAACAGTAAAATATGGTGGTGGTAGTGTGATGGTCTGGGACTGTTTTGCTGTTTCAGGACCTGGAAGACTTGTTGTGGTAAATAGAACCATGAATTCTGCTGTCTACCAAAAAATAATGAAGGAGAATGTCCGGCCATCTGCTCGTGACCTCAAGCTGAAGTGCACTTGGGTTCTGCAGCAGGACAATGATCCAAAACACACCAGCAAGTCCACCTCTGAATGGCTTAAGAAAAACAAAATGAAGACTTTGGAGTGGCCTAGTCAAAGTCCTGACCTGAATCCGATTGAGATGCTGTGGCATGACCTTAAAAAGGCGGTTCAAAAAGGCTCGAAAACCCTCCAATGTGGCTGAATTACAACAATTCTGCAAAGATGAGTGGGCCAAAATTCCTCCACAGTGCTGTAAAAGACTCATTGCCAGTCATCGCAAATGCTTGATTGTAGTTGTTACTGCTAAGTGTGGCCCAACCAGTTATTAGGTTTAGGGGGCAATCGCTTTTTCACACAGGGCCATGTAGGTTTGTATTTTTTTCCCCTTAATAATAAACACCTTCATTTAAAAACTGCATTTCGTGTTTACTTGTGTTATCTTTGTCTAATATTTAAATTTGTTTGATGATCTGAAACATTTAAGTGTAATAAACATAGAAAAAAATGAGAAATCAGGAAGGGGCAAAGACTTTTTCACACCACTGTACATCTGGATGTCTAAAACAAAATGACAAGTTTAATTCTGCCACGTTTCAGTGCAGCAGGTCAGAAAACCCTGGCTCCCTACCCACTATATAGAGTATCTGTCATTCCTAGGGGTCTACTTACCCCTATATAGTGCACTCAAAATACACCACAATGCATCTTGAAAAGTAGCACCCAACCAATGGTCATTACATCATACATTAATGTATCCCATAATGCCATGCACAGCAAATGGAGCAAGGAAAGAAGAGCATTGCATCACAACATAAAATGTTTCAGAGCATTTTCATTATTACAGAAAAAAAATCCTGTTTGATATTATATTTACTACACAATACATGCAGGTATTCACTTTTAACAACATTAATCTGTTACATTTTACGGTCTCTGACATAAATAACTGAAAATAAGCAGACTATTGTCCAAAGTTTATTGAATTTACTATGTAGTCCACCACATTTGAATTCCCTATCTAATGGGTAGGGGTCAGCAATGAGTGGATAATTTCAGACGCAGTGACTGACTCTAGTATTATCTATTGTTAGTGACAGTAAGGAAAAAAAATACAGTATGTGTTAATTTTTTTGTATAAAAACACTGTAGTGGCACATTCAGGTAGAGCAGTTGAGCAGCACCGTATGACCAACTAGACATATGAAATAGAAATGCTATTAAAATAGTGCATCTTAAAACTATATTGAATTTTCAAGTCAGTCACGTAAAGGTTTGATCGACTTCACAGCTAAAAAGCCAACTTCACGGCCAGAAGCGCCAGAGGGGGAAGCCCTCAAAACGGACTTGCAGCTATAGAAGGAAATCACCATTAATCGCAGCACTGCAGTACTCAGAAGTACATATTCCATCTGTGCTAAACTTCTATGTTTTGCAGTACTGTAGTACACACGGGTCGCTGCACCGCCAAATCTTCTCTCAACTGCCACTGAAGGATTTGTCTGCTTGTCTTTACTGTTAAATGTGAATGTGCTTTACAACTGCAATGCAGTTATTTTATTTAGATTGCAGCTGAAATTTAAAAACCACCCAACTCTACTAGTCGGAGTCAAATTGTTTCACAGGTACGAGGAAAATGTCAGTCCAACAGCATTGCTCCTTCAGCGTATTTTCATAAGCTATATCAAGTCTTGGCTACACATCACTGGAGACTGATTGGATTGTTGTTACTGTTTGCCCTCTGTGGGATTTACTGATGAGAAGAAAATAAAATCTTTATGCAACTCCCCCCTGTCACATGTACAGTAATACGACAACACATACAGTATACTATGCTGTGAGCTTTATAAGGCACATAACAGTGTTTCGCTTCTGCTTTTTTAACTTTCTGTTTTATATTCTATGATCTAGTCAGTCATTTCTGGAAAACAAAACAACAGTGACGTGTGCTGGTGCTCTGCTGACTTCAGAGGCACATGTTGCGTCACGGCTGACTGAAGAAAAGACTATGTTGACTAAACTGACCAGCTGGCTCCTTCAAGTAAAACACAACCTGATATGAGTCACTGCAGCCTTAGATAGTCCTATAACAGCAATACTGAGCCATTTGTTTGTGCCTTATGTATGTACGGCGGGGGGAGGGGGAGTTCATAGGCTGACCATGATGCAGTGGTCATATTTGACCAAATGTGGTTTATTGTACCAATACTCTTGACAGTTCTCTCACTCTCAGCTCTGCCCTCTTGTTCCTCGGCCACTGAAGCACAAATACTACTGGCTCAGCACTGATGAGCATGACGCCTCCTTAGTCAGCCAATGAAGTTTTCAGCCCCTCCTTGTACTCCAAGGTTTTTAAAAGAGAAAGGCATACCAAATTCAGGTACTCCATGTATCTGCTGTGTCGATACCTGGTTTTAGATTTAAATTTTTGGATTTTCATTTCACTTTCAGCAGGCATCATCATCCTTTAGTTCACCTCATTAGTAGTCTACAACTTATAGGTAAAAGATTGGCAAATTCTTCCATTTTCAGCCATTTTTGGTCCAGCATGGCACCACAAAGCATAATGGAGGACAAAAATAAAATTAAAAACAGCTGAGTTACGAGTACAAACAGGCCTCATTAACAGACGAGCTTATTCCTGAACTTCCCTTTCAAAAATGTGTCACTTTGTACTCATAAATTTGCAGGTTTTCTTGTAATTTTTTTCCCCTCCTGTAAATGTCATACTCCTAAATATGGGAGACTTTGTAAATTTTTCTCTTGTTAAATTTACATTTTTTTTTCTTGTAAAGTTCCAATTTGTTGCTTCCAGGGATGCAAGTTATCAATTAATTCATTGTTAACTGATTCACCTTATCGATCGATTAACGATTAATTGAGAAGTGGCGTTTTTCCTGAGAATTTGAATTTCCTTTGATACATTATGGTCTATAACATAAAAAGCCAGTTATTGTTTGATATACTGAATAAAAAAATGCAAGTCATATTCCTCAAGGATTTGATTTATTTACATTAATCTAATCTGCTGCATCTTAAACATTAACAAAGTAAACTCAAAAATAAATATTAAGGCTACTATCACTTAAAAATGTGTGCACTGGCTGATATTAAACATCAGCAACATAAATTCTGAATAAAAAATATTTAGACTTAGTCCACATAATATTAAAAACTACATAAAATTGGACATGCTCTCTGTGAGAAGAACTGCTGATTTTACATGCCAGTCATTATCAGTGTAGAGGCAAGTGACCGTAATGTAGCTTTCTGGAGTCAGCGCAGTCCAACAATCCGTTGTCAGCGCCACATTTTCAGTGGCTAGCTGAGTTTTCAGGTAAGCTTTTTTCTTCTTGTAGGGTGCTTCCAAGCAGGTAGTTATCGTTCCTCTAGACAAAATACTATACCCTGGCTCCATAAAGTTTATCAGCTCCCAAAAGACCGCTCCTTCAACAGTACTTGTGTTACTGGCATCAAGTCTTTTTCAGTCATCTTGCAAATCCTCTGAGTAACGCTCTCCATCTTCCTCTCATCACATAGTGGCCTCCCCAAGACTGTGGTAACCGTCGGTTGTGGTGAAGCAAACTAGTCGCTCCTTGCAGCACGGCTGAATGTGGATACAGGTCAAGTGGACACCTGACCAAGTGAGCACCCACCATCCAAGTGGACCCCGGAATTTAGTCTGTACATGTACATTTTCAATCCGGTGATTTGTGAACCCCAAGAAGGACAACAACAACAAGAATTTGTGTAAAGTTGTTGGAAAGACTTTTCCCAGTCACCAAGAAGTGTAAAAAATATATATATGGAAGATGACAACTAAGCTGACCTAGAGACGATGTTGACTCCATTTCTTCTTTCAAAAGACTTGTCTTCTCCACCGCTGCTGCCCGTCAGGGCTGGCTGCCCCAGATGAAAATCCACAGTCTGCTGGAGCTATAATGTTCCGAATGAAGCTTTCGAAAATTATGAATCAGTTTGCAAATCACCGGATTGAAAATGTACTTGGACATGTATAGATTGGATACTGGGGTCCACTTGGGGTGCTCACATGGGGTGCTCACTTGGTCAGGGGTCCACTTGACCAGATCCCCTGAATGCGAGTTCTTTAGGTGGTAACTTAGCGAACTGGTTGAGCTGTTGTATTTCAGTGTAGTACCACATAAAGTGTACATTTAGCTTCGTTGTTAGCGTTTACCAGTTTAAAACGATCCCATACAGCACTCCGTTTAGACCGCTTCATTTTCTCGAATAAAGTAAGTCAGGTGTGGTAGAGATTAGGCTATAGTGCCCTCGCCAGGACTGGAGAAGCCACTACATTTAATGAAAAACTGTTGAAAAGACCGGCACCACTTTCAATGAATTGATAACTAATTTAGTCGACTAAATTCTTATTGACAATCCAGTCAATTGATCATTAACATCCCTAGCTGCTTCATTAAATGAACATTTTTTTTCTTTTAAAGTTGTATTTTTTCTTTAAAATTCTTTTTTTTTTCTCAAAAGAAATACAACTATTTTCTCAAATTTACATTTTTACTTAAATTTGAACTTTTTCCTCCTCCTATATCTGTAAGGATTTCTCCCCTCAAGAATATTATATTTTATACATACACGTGTATTACACACACACACACTTTTTTGTAGTTTCTGTCAAATCCGCAGGGAGCTACTGGTTTCATGACTGTGGGGAGACAGATTGCATACCCGTTGTAGATCTAGACTGCCACCTTCAGCTGTCAAGAAACAGGAACTCCTCATCACAGGGTCATTTATTTTATTTTGAAGTCTGTATGGCCTTTAAAATTTACCAAAGTATGCACAATTGTTTTTGTACCAACACTAGGGCTGGGGATATTTGTGCATTAAAATCTCTATTAATGTGGGCCAATTAACACATTTTTTAAAAATTGACACCGTCTGGTCACTCCCAGAGGTGGTGTTGGCAGTGGTGACTCATTTGTCTCAGCAGCTGGCTTGACTTAAAACAAGCATAGGTCTTGTTGTTCAAGGTTTAAATTTGCACCTCACTTAACTGATCCTCTGGTACTCAGTGCAACCTCATTCTGCATGCACAAGCTCCACTTAAAGCACGCACCCATATTGCAGACACACGCCAGACGTAGTGCTATTGATAGGGCTCCTCATTCAAAAGTATGAAAAGAGGGAGAGTTTCTGCCAGAGTAAGTGGAGAAAAACACACACTCCAATATAAAGGGAATAAAAGCTTCTACCTTATTATTAAGGTCAAAAGCTCTGGAAATCAATGAAGAAATTAAATGTTTGTTCTTTAAAGGGTTGAGCTAATTAGGAAAGTTACCTTAAGTTGAAGCACTGATTTCCTTCGACAGTTTCAAAACAAAACAGGAAATGTGACAAACAATGGTAATTTTGCAGAAAAATCAACTCCCTCTTTATAATGAACTGAAAACAAATATTACAAACCGCTATCATTAAAAAAATTGTTATACATTCATGATTATCAAGTAGCTTATGTTGCTCTACCAATATTTAAAAAAAAATGCAATCAAAAGTTTTTAAAGAAATACTTCTTTTTCATTGTTTCTTCATTGTAATTTTAGCAATTGATCAAAATTAATTATCCACCTTATTCCTAGGCCCCATGACGCCTTGCGTGAATTATGGTAGCAACTTCCGGTACTAGTTTAGAACGCATGGTTGTCACTGAAACGGGACATTTTTCCTTGTTCAAAAACAATGACTTCGGCATCAGAAATGCGGGAACACGGCCTCTTGCACCTCAAAACAGTAATATAATCATACCACTTCCCACAACTATCAAGGGATGGGAAGATGACCTTAAAAAGTGGCCTCATAGATAGTAGCTCTGTTAGTTAGCGCCACTGCTAAGATGCTAACGCTGTAAACAAATGACATGTGCTGGCAAAATGAGTCACTTTGAGGACATTTTCAAAACTGACGTAACATTATTTCCATATTCTGTATTGAAGGACCTTCAAAATGATATTTAATTTGTAGGAAGTGCGCAAAAACTGATCCAGAAAAAGACAATTTGTTTATATAGCTAGGTTGAAAACTTGCGTTTAATCAATCGGGAGTTACATCTTCCACAAAAACATAGGTATTTTTAGAAAGTACGATTTCTAAGCTTTCCAATGATACCGGGTACTCACAGGGGGTCTTCTGGGACTTAGCCGCTACCAAAGAAAGAGTCATGATTTATGACTTTTCGTTGCCTGTACTCATAATAACACGGTGCGCATTCAGACCAGCACGTCTCCATTGCAATAAAGTTGGCTGCATTTTGTTAAAATATGTTGGACATAATCAAATTTACCTTAGAGCAGACGTACGCCACAACACTGTGCTTGGATGTCGTCCATCACCGTGTGGTGCAAAGCCTCCATTTATCCAGTCTATGGCACAACCACAAACAACAGCAAGTGCCAGAACTACGCCAAAACATTCAAAAAATACAAAAACTAGAAAAGCTGAAATTAGCTGCCACTTGAGTGCAAAACACATATGTGGACTATACATTAAAATTAATTTGAAAAACTTTTAAAAACTCTATTTTAAATGCCCCTGCTACTCCACTCTTATTGACTGATTATCACTACGTCAGCTGAAACTGGAAGCTCCGCCCATAATCATTCCTACAGCGGCACCCCCAGGAATAAGGTGGATAGAAAATGTGCAATTAATTTGTTAATTTAAAAAAAAAAAAATCAATTCGCAGCCCTAATAGTCACACAGAAAATTCCAGGAAACTGTCAATGTAAAAATCAGTTAAGTCTGGCTGATTTTAAACAAAACTCTGTAACACAACTACAAGACAGCTTGTGGTGATCCAGCTTGTGTGGCTGCATGTGAACACAAACAAGGTTAACACAAACATGCCATTAACAAGCTCTTAAGGTCGGCATTCGTGCATTCCTGTCATTGCCTCTGGAAGTCTCTAATTTTAAGTCTCTGAGTGACGTAAAGCCGGGTTTAGGTATGACAGGGTTATGGCATATTTTCAAACTCCACTGTACCTAAATTTAGACCTGGAGTTAGAATGTTTCTTTTCCCTCTCACTAAATATTCTGCAAAAGTTTTATATGCATGTGAGCGTTAACAGCTGCTTTAAAAAAAAAAAGAGAAAAAAAAGACTATTTTAATGCATCACATAAATCAGGTACAGAATGTTTCAAAAAGGTGATGCAACAAAGCAACATCAGGTGAAACTAAAGGGAAAGTCGGAGTGGTTTGTGATGTTAAAATGTGAGTAAAGGTAAAGGCAGCAGTGGAAAAAAGTGAGTAGGCGATGATGGAAACGCAGGAAGTAAATGGTGCAGCAAAAATAAATGAGCACTGCGAAGGTAACAATAAAAGGAAGCAAAGTGCCAGCTTTGACACAACTTTTCATGGCTCACAAACTTAAGATTCATGATCATTCTGGTGCCTGTCACCGATATTGAGACGCGTTTCTGGCAGTAACTGAAATGATGTCACGAAAATTGAACAACAGGAAAGACAACGACTCACACTTCAGCAGTGTGGCGGTTGAGAAGAAAGGGACAACGCCACAAGAAAGGTTTGAAACAAATCAGTCGATCAAACAGATTCAGAAGGAAAATGGTAATCGTGGCTCTTTTGGAGCTTTTTGTGCAAGTGATGTAATCACGGTTTAGAAAGACTGGAGGGTGAGAGACATGACAGGGCTCTGAAAGAGAAAGCACACACACCTCTGCCAATGCATCTGGATACCCACCTCCCACACTGCAATGCAAATAACCTAAGCCTACTCTAAGTGGAAATGACCTTGACCACAAACTGGTGCAGACCCACTTGACAATCTTATCGTGTGTGTTTGCTGAATATCCGCACAATTGCCTACATAGAGTAGCAGTTCTCACAAACTGTGGAGGGACAGATGGACGCAAAGCCATGGCACCAGCTCATTATGCCTTTGTCAGAATGAGCCAAAAACTGCAATTACATTGAAATAACTGTGGATAATCAGGGTCAGTGGTGATGACGGCAGCTAGTTTCTCGTTTTTGAGCTAATGTTGCATGTCTACATACATCTGTGTTGCCAATAAAGTATATTTATCATATAAAAGCAGTTCTTAAGCATGCAATGCTTAATGCATAGCATTAGTCAGCAAGTGATTGGTTGGGGGTGACTTTTTTTTGGGGGGGGGGGGGGGGGGTTCACAGATCTAGCATAAGGTATGAATTAAAATGAATTAAAAATTTAAGTAAATGAATAAAGATGCAAAAATGTGATAAAAGGTGTTTGTTTATAATAAAAATGTCACAAATTTACCATATGCAAATCTCAAATTTACAAGAAAAAAGTTAAAAATTTGTGAGAAAAAAATCTTCAGGACTGATTAAAAAAGACACCAAGAAAAAAAAGCTATAAATTTACAAGAATAAAGTCACAAATTGACAAAAAAATGAAGAAAAAAATCATAAGAACAAAAGCTGTATATTTGTATATAGTTTTAAATTTTTCCCCTCACAAATTTCCACTTTCTTGCTAATTTCTGAGGTTTTTCTTGCAAACTTGTAAGATTTTCATGGAAATTTCTAACTTTTTTCTGATAAATTTGCAACTTTCTCCTCACAAATTTGGCACTTTTCTAGTAAATGTATCTTTTTTCCTATAAATGCGCCACTTTTTGTGATAAATTTCTTACTTGTTTTCCACATTACTTTACAACTATATACTCATATGCTCAATTTGAAACTTTTTCAATTAAATTTGCAACTTGTCATAAAATTTCCAATTTTTTTCTTGTGCATTTGCAACTACAGTCTCACAGACATACAGTACTCAGTTCTACTGTATACCCTAAAGCTATCCTTGCACTATACGAGAATGAGGGATTGGGGCTTAAGAAGGGGGATGATTTTAGGTCATTTTGCCAACAAGGGGGATGGTATCCTCCTCATATCGCCTACTGTTTACTGCCAACATGGAGACTTTCTCTCATATGAGGCTACAGATTAAAGTACTGTGTTTTTTTGCATCTCATCTTTTGTGATACTTTTTTTAATACCAGAAGAGCAAGCTCTTGCCTACATGTCATTTGACATTAACATTTAGGTCTAGACTGCTAAACAAAGGCTGTATCATTAATTCATTCATCTTCTTCCACTTAATCCTGTTTGGGTCGCGGGGGGGGGGGGGCGGGGGCAGTGTACACCCTGGACAGATCGCCAGTCCATCGCAGGGCCAACACAGAGAGACACACAACCATTCACTCTCACAGTCATACCCTAAGGACAATTTAGAATCCCCAGTTTGATGCCAATTAACCTAACTTGCATGTTTTTGGCATGTGGGAGGAAACCGGAGAAATCCCGGAGTAAACCCCCGCAGACACGGGGAGAACATGCAAACTCCTCACAGATCACTGTTGGTTCAGGGGCTGGGATCGAACCCAGGATCCCCCGGCCAAGGGTGAGTTGCTGTGCTGCCGCAGTGCTAATCACTCCGCCACCGTGCTGCCCCAGGCTGTATCATATAAAGCAAAAAATGTGACAAAGTGTTTAGACACATAAAATCGTGAGACTGCTGGTAGGTAAGCAATATGAGAACCATTGCATCCATCATGCAAAATGTAAAATGTGCATTGTAAAATTACTGTCCAAGATTATAGGGGTCCAACTGATAGAAAATTGAAGAAATACATTCCACAAATGTTATAGGAATGAATAAAAGGGCAGATTAAATGAAATATCAAATGAAAAGGAAGAGACTGGAAAACATGCATGCTTGGAAAAGTTTGTATAGATGAACAGTTTGCAACTGAAAACTGCACGTAATGCCATTAGTCAAGTGTCAAGGTCAGCAACTAGTTTTAAACTTCACAAATTTCTCATTAGCTGGAGAAATAATGAGAACATTTATTGTCAAAAAAGGGCCTTGCCAAAGATCAGCCATTCATACTTCAGCTTCATACAGGTGCAAAAATATCTTGCATGAAGCTGTGCTGAAAATTGACATCACCACTGAGGTAACCCATAGCCATGATCAGCTGACGGACGACGGGAGGAATGAGGTAAGATGTTGTGTAAGGAAGTGCCGTCATAATTCAGGTGAGACGATCTGAGACTGATTATATGCAGCAACCAGGTGTTGGCTGTGTCTTTGTGTATGTACGTGCACGTGTGTTAGAAGCAGGTGGCTCAGTCTGTCATTAAAGGCTGAGTCACACACACAGAGCAAGACAAGGAGAGTGTGTTTGCAGGGGGAGAAAAAACAGGGGATTTCCAAATGGAGCAGGCAGGAGATCGCCTGAGGTCAGACTGTGTAACGCCTAATCAGAGCCGATAAAAGATATTTGTTCCTTCTCCTGTACTCCCAACCAGCCTCCATTTCCGGAAAACAAGTTTATGTCCAAATGCTACATCACTCTTGAGGAAAGTCCATCCAGTAAATTTTACAGTGGTGTGAAAAAGTGTTTGCCCCTTTCCTGATTTCTCATTTTTTTTGTATGTTTGTCACACTTAAATGTTTCAGATCATCAGACAAATTTAAATATTAGACAAAGATAACACAAGTAAACGCAAAACGCAGTGTTTAAATGAAGGTATTTATTATTAAGGGGGAAAAAAAAATCCAAACCTACATGGCCCTGTGTGAAAAAGTGATTGCCCACTAAACCTGTGGGGACTGTGGGCTGCACGGTGGCGCAGTGGTTTAGCACTGCGGCAGCACAGTTTACCCTCGGCCGGGGGATTGCGGGGATCATGAGATCGTGGGTTCGATCCCAGCCCCCGACCAACAGTGAGCTGTGTGGAGTTTGCATGTTCTCCCCGTGTTGCGTGGGTTTACTCCGGGATTTCTCCGGTTTCCTCCCGCATACCAAAAAAACATGTAGGTTTAGGGTGCTCGCGCACGCAGCGACCGGCAGCCGGTGGCTTGTCACCAGACTGCAAACCAAATCTACCTACGGGTAACAAATAAACAAACAAAAAAAAAAAAAAAAAAAAAAAAAAAAAAAAAAAAAAAACACCTAATAACTGGCTGGGCTACCCTTTGCAGCAACAACTGCAATCAAGAGTTTGCGATGACTGGCAATGAGTCACTTACAGCACTGTGGAGGAATTTTGGGCCACTCATCTTTGCAGAATTGTTGTAATTCAGCCACATTGGAGGGTTTTCCAGCATGAACCGCCTTTTTAAGGTCATGCCACAGCATTTCAATCAGATTCAGGTCAGGACTTTGACTAGGCCACTCCAAAGTCTTCATTTTGTTTTTCTTAAGCCATTTGGAGGTGGACTTGCTGGTGTGTTTTGGATCATTGTCCTGCTGCAGAACCCAAGTGCGCTTTGGCTCGAGGTCACGAACAGATGGCTGGACATTCTCCTTCAGGATTTTTTTGGTAGACAGCAGAATTCATGGTTCCATTTTCCAAAGCAAGTCTTCCAGGTCCTGAAGAAGCAAAACAGCCCCAGACCATCACACTACCACCACCATATTTTACTGTTGGTATGATGCTCCTTTTCTGAAATGCTATGTTGCTTTTACGCCAGATGTAATGGGACACACACCTTCCAAAAAGTTCAACTTTTGTCTCGTCAGTCCACAAAGTATTTTCCCAAAAGTCTTGGGGATCATCAAGATGTTTTCTGGCAAAACTGAGACGAGCCTTTACTGTATGTTCTTTTTGCTCAGCAGTGGGTTTTCATCTTGGAACTCTGCCATGCAGGCCATTTTGGTCCAGTCACTTTCTTATGGTGGAGTCACGAACACTGACCTTAACTGAGGCAATTTCTGTCAGCCAAAAATTGTATTAACTAGTGCATTGATTGTAGAAAGCAAGTATTCCTGTAGAAAACCAATACCCCAATTAGCCTTTACATGCCCAAATGCAAGCTGTCTTTGAAAGTAGGATACAAATCTATGGTCAATATGTCCAGATAGCACAACAGCAACCCCCCTGCAAACTGACCCAAACACCATCATCATCATCATCATAGCAGTCTGTAGGGGGCGACATACCGTTTCATTTAGGTCTGATCAGATTCCTCCACGCAGCTCTGTCCTTCGCCTTCTGCTGCCAGGAACTCCTTTCTATATCCAACTTCTTCAAGTTTCTTTTTACAGTGTCTTTAAATCTAAGCCTTGGTCTACCCTGATTACACTTGCCCTTGCATAACTGAGTAGAGTAGCTGCCGAGGGAGACGCTGGTGATCCATCCTCTCAACATGACCGAGCCATCTCAGGTTCATCTGTATTAGCATGTCCTCCATTGATGGTAGACCAGCTCTTTGACAGTCAGGTCAGGCATTGGTTTGCTTGCTACTGGATAACCATGAAAACCAGTACTATCTGTCTCATGGGTTGGGATGTCAGCGACTAAACTGGCAACCCTGCCCTTTTGGGGGGCATGGAGGGTGAAACTGGGCATCCTGGCAGAACTAAAAACAATATCTGTCACAGGTCTGTGGTGGGCTACCCTCCCAATTACACGGGATGAGACTGGACATCCTGGCAGAGAAACAACACATCTGTGGCAAGGCCTGTGGTGGACTTTTGGCAGTCGGTGCTCTGTGACATGCACTACACAAAGAGCAGAGATAAACAAAACTATCATCTGGTTAGTCACTGCAACAGATACTGGAGTCAGCTTGTCTTGGCCTGTCCTTGCCACTGATAACACCTATCTGCCAAGAATGTGCTGCTAGTCCTGCAAAAGCTAGCGGTACTCAAATACTTTGCAAACAGCTTCATGACCCACACACCACAACCCCCCCAAAATTAGGATTCTGTGCTAAGCCGCATACATGTCTCTGTTGTGTGCAGTGCCCAAGACTGAACGGGCAGGTGCCAACTTCCAACTTTTGTTCTGTCATAATTAATTATGTTATTAATGTATAGTCCATATATCCAGACAGCATGACAGTGAATGATGCCCCAGCAAAACCAACCCCAACACGCACATCTCTGCTGTGTGCCGCACCAAAGACAGAGTGATGGCTAACAGCAGTAGCGGGCACACTTTTATCGATAACAACTGCATATTTTGTCTGAACAACTCCATAGTCAGGGATGCACACCCTCCTAACATCTTAGTAGTGTTGTAGTACTCGAGATTGGTCTTGGTCTCGAGACCGGTCTTGAGACCACTTTTTAAGGGTCTCGGTCTCGTCTCGGAATCGAAGGCATTTTTACTCGGTCTTGTCTCGGTCTCGGACAGGGTGGACTCGGGATTTTTGATCAAGACTGGTCGAGACTAGGCCAGTGATAAGTGATCTGTGATAAGTGAGAAAAGTAGAACGCAGGCTGGTGCCTTCCCAGTCACGCAGTGTGACACGCGGAGTGACACGCCCCCTGTACACAGAGAGTGAATGAAGACGACTGGAGACGCTGCGCCTCCGGGGAAACTAGCCGTTAAAAATGTCAGCAAACTCATCAGTCATTAAGTTTGGTTTCCAAAACCATAAGGACTTTATCTGCAAAATGACATGCAAGCGAAAACACTCTGCAGTGTGTAAATTCTGCGGTGCTCAAGTCACAGAAACTGCTGGGACAACGTCAAACTTTTATCGTCACATTGAAAGGAAGCATAAAGACAGGTAAATTAACTGTTAAATTAGCTACACTGGGAAACTTAAAATCAAAAAATTTCAACACCCCATCTTAAAACATTGTGCGAAAATAAGCTCTTTTCTTCCCACGATCGTTTTTTGCTAACGTTCAGAGCACCGACTTTATATTATAGCCAATTTAGCTTGCGTGGCATTGTCAAAAGCAAGATAGCAGAATAACAAACAATGAACACGCCAGGTATTAGTCGAGGCCACTGGCGTTACTTGGGAGGTTCTTATGCAATGGAAACGTTGTTCACTGCACCAGTAAATGGGCTGAACTTTAGTTGGGACCAACAGGACATATTTCTGGTCAACAGTGTCTTCAGCTGCAGAAAGTTGATCGTTTGGCTCAGCCATGAGCTAGAAAGCTAACGCTGTGCTAGCTAGTTCAAAGTCAATAACACTGAATGAGTACGTTCATCAAATTTGTTTGAAAAAATATATTGTAAAAGCAAAAAAGTTAAAAAGCATATTTTAAGACAATAAAGACTCCGAAAAAGGTAATGCTAAAAATTAAAGATTGTTTAAAAGCAGTAATTCAAAGTGAAATTTGACTTCATTCATTTTAAAAAAAAAAGTGAATATATATGAACTATGTAGTGATGCATGATGTGTTTCTCTGGCTTCTATAATTTGTTGCTTGTTTGCACTAAGCACATATTTGTTAGATGTAACGTTTGCATCTTCTGAGGCCCCACCGAGCCCGTTTAGGTCACAAAATACTTCAGTCTCTAATTTTTCTGAAATGCAACCAAGCTTTTGTTTAACCTCCTCATCCCTAGAGCCAGGCAGGACCATCCATCTCACCCTAACCCTGGCCCAGAAATGGGACCTTTGAGGTTTTTTACAACCACCCTTTTGTGAGTGTATTGTTCAGCTCAGACTTTTAAGGGTGTTTTTTTAAAACACATTTTATTCATGCTTGGCATGCCATAATTTTCAGTTAAATTACTCCTAGTTAATTTATGCTGTAATTTTATGAAGGAAACTTGTTGTGGCTGCCTAGGAGAATTAATACTTCTAAAAAGAACATTATCTGGCTTTCTTTGTTGTTGTGAAAGTTTTGTTACTGTGAACGTTCTTCATGGCTGTGCACCCAAGTTGGCTGGCAAAGCACCAAAATGCAAAATGTCAAAGGGACCCATGTTCAAGAAAATTATTTAAAAAAATACCTTGCTGAAAAGAAATGTCAGGGTTATTTTTTCACTCATTTAATTTAATTTAGGTGTTATTCCTTACTTTTTTTTAATTTTTCTTTCTGAAATGACATATTTATCGTGGCTTGTCAGGACAATGCAGTTTTAATGAGTACAACTGCGTAATTTGTACAAGTGAAAAAACAAATTTGCTTAGATTTGAGATTTGTTTCATTTTGCTGGTTTGAAAACAACATAGCAGAATTTTTTTTTGTTGCTGTTGCATTTATGTAAAAGCAAACTTAAATAAAAAAAAAAAAGATACTGGTCATTTTGTTCTGTTTTGTTATGATTTTTCTTTGATATATACAGTCTTGGTCTTGTTTCGGTGTCGGCCTCCAAATGTCTTGGTCTTCTCTCGGTGTCGGCCTCCAAATGTCTTGGTCTTGTCTTGGTCTCGATACTGTCTAGTCTCGACAATGTCTTGGTCTCGGTTGGTGTGGTCTTGACTACAACACTACATCTTAGGTCAGTTTGACAAATGGTTTGGGAGATATGTGAGGAACAGACACGCCCACACACACAGAGACAGACAGATGTTCCATCTGGCGAAAAAAAATCAAAACAAAACAGAAAGAAGAAAACAATTAAGAACAAAATCAGCAAAGATGAAAAATTGAATCACTCCACTAACCTACAAACAAAAATTTGCACTTTCTTACAAAGTCCTTTATATGCAGCAGCTATTAAGTGTGATTAATAGGTAGTAGAGCAGCAAATTTAAAGGCAACAAGCATAACGTTTCCCAGTCCATTGTATTAAATTAAAACCTATTTTACCTACCAAATATTATTAATCGAGATCAGAATGGCTTTATAAAGGGAAGACAAGGCTTCCATAATGTAAGAAGACTATTTAATATTATTTATTTTAATAAAGAAGCACCGGATACAGCTCTCGTATCACTGGACGCTGAAAAGGCCTTTGATAGAGTCGAATGGCCCTTTCTTTTTGAAGTCTTACAAAGGTTTGGACTTGGAAATAATTTCATAAAATGGGTTCAGATAATATACAATAATGCTACAGCAGAAATCCTAACAAATAACAATATTTCAAAATCAATAAAAATCAATAGAGGATGTCGACAAGGCTGTCCACTTTCACCTTTACTGTTTACTATGGCAATTGAACCTTTAGCGATGGCGATACGTTTACATTCACAAATATATGGAATTAAAGTTGGACCAACAGAACATAAAATCTCCCTGTACGCCGATGACATAATTTTGTTTATGTCGAATCTAAAAAAATCAATTCCGACCTTGTTGAATTTAATAAAGAATTTTGGGGAAATATCAGGATATAAAATAAATAAAACTAAATCTTCAATATTAATGCTAAATGAGACCCAGAGAAATTACCCAGCCCCTGAGGTAAATCAATTCAACGTTGTAAATCAGTTTAAATATTTAGGAATCCAAATTGTGCCTAAGCTAGAATCAGTCGCCAGTGTCAACTATGAAGCCTTAATGACAGATATCAATGAGTCAATTCAGAGATGGATGTCACTACCAATGTCGATGATCGGGAGAATCAATATACTTAAAAGTAATATTTTACCTAAAATACTTTATTTATTTCAATACATTCCCTTACCACCACCTTTAGATTTATTCTCAAGAATTAAAAAAAAGTTAGTGGAATTTATATGGAACAACAGGAGGGCTAGATTACGTCTGTCTTTATTATATTTACCATTTGATCGTGGAGGTCTGAAATGTCCAAATTTTATGTTGTATTATTGGTCGGCACAACTGAGGTCTATGACATATTATTTTTCATTAAATGATCTCCCTCACTGGACTGAAATGGAATCATACAATTTACCTTTACCTCTTCCCATATTCATATACTCAGATTTGGCAAAAAAATTACAAAAACAAGTTAAAAATCCATTTGTAAAGCATATGATCAAAATATGGTGTGACGCTAAAAATTATTTAAAAGAACCACAGTTATTGTCACCATTTAGCCCAATATGGGGTAATCAATATTTTAAACCAGGAAGAGCGGACGCTGTATTTAAAGTATGGAATTTAAAAGGGATTCAAAAGATTCAAGATTTATATTTGCCATGTGCAGATAACAATGTCTTTTGAAGAGCTGAGGGTCAAATTTAATCTTAATAGAACACATTTTTTTAAATATCTTCAACTTAGAAACTTTATTCGATCAAATCAAAATAAAGCTCTCACTCAACCTATTTATTCATCCTTGGAAAAAATGTTGATGAAAGATAGTAAAAGAAAGGGTATTATTTCAGAGTTTTATAACTCATTGACACTATCCTCAAGTGGAAATTCACAGAAAAGATTAAACTACTGGAAAGAAGATCTGCAAACTGAAATTTCAGAGGAACAATGGGAATTGGCTTGTACAGAAGCCCAAACCAAATCAATAAATGTACGTCTTAAATTGATACATTTCAAATGGTTAATGCGGATGTATGTTACACCGGAGGAGTTAAATAGATATAACAAAAATATACCAGATACATGCACAAAATGCATGGAAAGTAAAGGAACCCTATTTCATTGTTTATGGGAATGTAGAATAATAAGAATGTTTTGGGAAGAGGTGAGGGTAACAATTGAAAAAATAATCTCAAAACAAATCATTTTGAATCCTAAACTGTTTTTGTTGGGTCTGTACCCAGAAAAGCATAACTTTAATAAAAGTGAAAGAACATTCATAGACCTCAGTTTGCTTAATGCCAAAAAATGTATTGCACTACTGTGGAAAAAGACTCATAGACCAGATGTGACTCAGCGGTTAAGACAGATGTTAACAAACCTTCCATTAGAAAGAATAACATATATACTGAAATCAAAGGAAATTGTGTTTGAGAATATATGGAGACCTTTTATTGATCATGTAAAAAATTTAAACATAACTCTTGAAGAAGGTGAATGATATGTGTGGACCTTGTAAATTCCAAACTGGTGAACATAATATGTATACTTATGTAATGGATTGTCTAGACTAAACAGAGGAGCATTGTTGAAGACTTGATTTTGTTGGTGGTTGTTGGTGTTTTTAGTGCATTTTTTTTTTTTGTAGTACTTTAGTGTTAGTGTTTGATTGTTTGTGTCATGTTTGTTTAAAAAAAAAAAAAGGTTCAATAAAGATATTGTGGAAAAAAAAAAAAAAAAACCTATTTTACCTATTGCAGATACTGACTGATTTTTTTTTTAATTTTTTTTTTTGAAGACTGGTACAATCCAAACTACTACCTAATACCAGTTTAGTCTGAGCTGGATTCACATACATCTCAGTCAAGTAAAGTCAAACATGCAGTCCATGTGTGTGGAAAAGGCTAAAAAAAAAAAAAAAACAGATTTCTTATTCATGTGCTGTGGCTGAACACTGAGAAATGACAAATAAGGTTACCAGGATAGTTTTAGCTTTTTTTTTTAATGCATATCTGTAGTGCAGTGGAACTTAAACATGGTCACTCACTGGTGAGAAAAGCATCTCAGAGCTAAAAACACTCAGCAAATTCAAGAGTAAGGTGGGGGGGAAAAAAGAGGCGGAGCAGGCAGGAAGACCAAACAACTGTGCCACCCATTAGGTCCCCCTCATGCAGGGCAAAAAGTCCCATCGTGTTTAAATGTCAGGGTGTGTTTGTTTGCGACTTCCAAACACAGCGCAGTGTGTGTTTGGATGTGCGGCGCTGTGCTAAGGAGAACCTCGTGTGCATCGCTGCGATGGTTTGTGTGATTGTCGCCCTAATTGCTTCCATCTTTTTTTGCGCGCGTGCGTGTATGTGTGGCTGGCGGCCGCTTCAGAAGAGCAGGCCACTTCTGAGGAGCCGTGGGGCCGCCACGGGCTGACGGAGCCGATACCACCACTTCACAGCATGTGCATGTCTGTCCGTGTGTGTGAGGCGAGCTCAACAAATAAGAGGACGTGCATTTGAAAGAAAGAGGGGAAAGATTATTCATATCACATTTGTACATTCGCATTTCGTGTGTTTCTACTAAAAATGCAGCATGTTGTACGTGTGAGTAAAGATGTGATAAATGTGTCAGCAGCCATATGAGATCAGTATGTGCATGTGGATGAAGGTTTATTTGTGCCTATCTTAAGTCTACCAGTGTGTACATACAGGGTATCTGCACCTATAAAGAAGCTAAATTAAGGCTTTTAATTACTTTTTAGGCCACTCAAATCTAATTTACTTTTGCAAAATTTTAAGCACTAGTACACTGCCCACAGAAAGTAAGTATTCCTGTCAAAGACGGGTAACACAATTAGTCTTTACATGCCCAAATGTAAAGACTTTGAAAGTGGGCCACTAAGGGGTGTATATGTAGACAATGTAGGCAAGACGTGTTAGACTTTGACAAATATAAATAGGACTGAAGAGAACTAAGATTTATTTGATTGTGTGAATAATATTAAATACAGAATAGACTTAATTATTAAAAACCAATGGGACGTCCAGCATCAGCGACTGTTTAGCAACCCTTGTTTATTTGTTTGTCAGATCACTTATTTGTCTGAACTTATATTCATAATAGTGTTGTATTCTGCACTTTGGGGAATAGAAGTTAATTTAACCAATTGTTATAATAATTTTAGTTTATATCACTTTGTTCAGTGGTGAAGTTTATAATATATATTCTAATATTGAATTTCTTCTGTGTATCATAAATAAACTCATGTAGTTCTATAACAGGTTACTTTTACCAATATTTGAGACCCATCCTAGTTTATTCTTTTATATTTTAGCAATATTTGGTTATTAAAAGCATTTTTAAACCCTAATCAATTGAATTAATGACGAAATACCCAACATTATCACAGCAGAAGGACCCGTTTGGCTGCAGTCAGTGCATCAGTGTTGCCCATTTGTGACCCATGCTGGCAAAATGAGTCGGAATGCGCACCACGTCATTACGAGCTGCAGGCAGGAGAAGTCATAAATCATGACTCTTTGTTCTGGCAGCAAGTCCCGTGAAAAAACCCATGAGTGCCTGGTATCATTGGATAGTTTAGAAAACGTACTTTCTAAAAATACATATGTTTTTGCCGAAGACGTAACTCCCGACTGATCGAACGCAGGTTTTAAACCTAGCCAAAATATAAACAAATCGTCTTTTTCCAGGTCCATTTTTGCTCACTACCTACAAATTAAATATCATTTTGAAGGTCTTCCAATACAGAATATGGAAAAAATCATTTACCTTAGTTTTTATAATTTCCTCAGAGTGACTCATTTTGCCAGCACGGGTCACATTTGCTCGTAAATATCTAAATAAAAATTTATTTAATTCGCTATTTGGGTGTTTTTGTGTCCTGTTTGGTCACAGTCATTTCGTCAAACTGTGCATATGTGGCTGTATATGAGCTACAATTGATCTGGCCATTCTGCTCAATAATCGTGGTGGTATTATTATTAACTTTTTTAATTTTTAGATACTCGCACAAGCACAATGGTGGGAGTGCCAGTGGAAACTCATGGTCCAGTAAAGGACAGTGGTACCACATGGGTGAAACAGCAGCCGGGACGTCCATCTGCAGCTGACTGGGCTGTGTGGGCTTGCCTCCCCGCGAAGGACCGCGGTCCGCCGTTCCCTCTGCTTCTTCTCCCGGTGTGTTCTGCGTTTGATCCACTGGTGTTCTTTGCCAGACCCTGAGTCCCCGCTGGCGCTCCTCCTGGTGTACTTGTGCGCCTTGTGTTCTCCACATATGCCGAATTATTGTTTAGGTCCTATGCAACATTATATTATAATTCAACATTATATTATAATTTTTAAACATTAAATCTTCACTTTCATTTCATTCAAATGAAAAAAAAATGAAATGAAATAAATCTTCACTATTAATTTGCTACTTTTCACTTCCTTGTTTTGTTCATGGAGTACTGTGGTGACTAGTTGTGATGCCGCGAATTATCCAATCAGCACGGTGTCAACCTTAAACCCCACCCACACTTCTTGAAGCCTGGGGATGAAGAGACAGAGCGATGGCTAAAGTTTTATTGATAATAATTTAATATTTTATCTGAACAACTCCATACTCAGGGATGCACACCCTCATAACCTCAACAAAACACGTAGAAAATTTGAGGTCAGTCTGACGAACAGTTTGAGAGATATGTGAGGAACAGACACACGCACAGAGATTCCTTGGACAGACAAGACAGACAGACAGATCAATCGATCCGCTCCACAAGACTGCTAAACAGCTTCGTTCACCAGGCCATCAGGACCCTGAACTCTGTCCACTTCCTCCCCTTGGACCGTAACGCACTCACCTGCACAATAACTACTTCAGCTGTTGGCACACAAAGACTGGCACACCAACCGTAATACATCTGCTGCTGTATGTCTCTGCACCTTACTGCAACCATTTGCACAAATGCCATATCTGCTACTGTCTGTTATTGCAATACTGATCGTGTGCAGTCCAATCTGTCACTGTCTGCACCTACATTACTGCATTGAACTCTAATGTGGTTAGTTTTCTTGTCTCAGTTTCTTTTGGATTGCCAGTTTTGCAATAATCTTTCCCCTTATTACAGCTTTGCATGCGTCCCACAGTATTAAAGGGGATACTTCTCCATTATCATTTTCTTCCAAATATCTGAGAATATCTGATTCCAATTCATCTTTCAGTGGTCCTTTCAGGACATTTGAATTTTTTTTTTTTTTGTAACTTAAGATTTTTATTCATTTTTCATTATATATATTGCATTCAGAAGGACATTTGAATTTAACCTCCAAGAAAATGTATTATTTGTGTATTTTTGGATATTTAAGTCCATATAGATCGGACTGTGGTCAGAGAGATCCATCAGTCCTATTTTACATGTTTTTACTCTTCCAATGTCTCTATTAAACATAAGTTTACATAAGGAAAATACCGGTAGCTACGGAGGGTGAGAATATGTATGGGCACATAATCATACCATGTAGGATAACTAAGTAGACGGCTGTGCTGTTTCATCCCATCTAGCAACAATGCTCTAGCACTGTGTGTGTTTATACATTTACATATTTATTCCATCTAGCTACAATGCTCTGCACTGGGTATGTTTATGTTTATATTTATATATCTATATATTCATTCCATCTAGCTACAATGCTCCGCACTGTGTGTTTATATATATCTACATATTATTCCATCTAGCTACATTGCTCCGCGCTGTTTATATATTTACATATTTATTCCATCTAGCTGCAATGCTCCGTACTGCGTGTTTATATACTCATATATTTATCCCATCCAGCTACAATGCTCTACACTGTGTGTCTGTGTGTATATATACAGTATATATATATTTATAGTAATATGTACATATGTACTGTATATTAGCTGCTCTTGCTTGCTTTTTTTTTTTTTTCCTCGTCTTCTGATTGTTGCTCTGAGTGTTGCTATCCCTGTGCTGTTGCAATCCTGGAATTTCCCTGTTGTGGGACTAATAAAGGCTTATCTTATCTTATCTTCTTTATCTTTGTGTTCTGATTTTTTTTCAAATATAATTTGGGTGAGATCAATGTCACTACTCCCCTCCTCCTCCCTGACTTATATGAAGATGAAGAGATCATTTTAAACCCTTGTCTATTGAGTTTAGTGTGCTCCACGTCTGTTAGGTGGGTTTCCTGTAAAAATATTATTCTTGCTTTGTCTTTTTTCATTTTGCCTAGAATCTTGGATCTTTTAACTGGATTCAGGATCCCTTTTATATTATATGAGATTATTTTGGTTACACCCTGTTTCTCCATTGTGTTGTCTTATTTAGTATAACAGTGTGGTGGCCCTCTTATGCTACTCAGAAACTGAAAGAACATTAAGAACATAAAAAAACATTAAGAACATAGTATATAAAACTTTAAAACAAAAAACTGACAAAAGAACTTCCTGAGCTGAGGTCTTTTTAGTGACCTTAGAAAAGCCATGATGGTGTGTTGGCTCTGAGGGAAATTCCTCAGATTCCGTTACGTGCTGAGGGCCCTCTCTTACCCCTGTAAGTTGTCCCATGTTTTTAACGTGAATTTCAGATCCCAATCCAAACTTGTAATGATTTTTTTTTTTATGCCTATACCCTATGAAATTGGGTGCACCCTCCCACCACCATCACAGCAAACATTCACGTTAATACAGTATTTGTTAGTGTGGAGAGATCATGTGGTTCATTGTCACATTTCTATTTAAACAAGTTTTTTTTTTTTTTGAAGACTTATTTGTTTCTAATATTATGACTGTTCCATGAAATGTTTTACCACTTGCTGATTCTGCATCTCCTTTAGTGTTTGTTACCTTGTAGGAGGGGGGTTGGATGTGCAGATTGACTAAAAATATTTAAAAAATATAAAAAATTAAAAAAACTAAAAATATAGTTTCCCGCTGCTGGCCCGTGGATTTTGAGGGTCTCTGTGTGGACCACGTTTGAGCCTTGATTCTTTCGATTGGGTCTGCTGCGGGTTTAAACACCGTTACCGGGAGCCCTCTTCTCGCCATATCCGAGGTTGCTTCTTCCGCCGAGCTGTAGAGACATGTCTTATCACCGTAGAAAACCCGCAGCTTCGCCGGAAATGGTGTCTGGAAGCGCAGTTTTTTCTCTCGTAGTACCTTTTTAGCGTCGTTGTATTCCCGACACTTTTTAAGGACCTCCGGGGCGTAATCGTGTTCCACGAAAACTTTTCTCTCTTTGTGCATAAATCCTTTTTTCTGCCAAGCCAGTCTTACAACCTCTTCTTTTATTTTGGAGTTGGAAAACTTCACCACCACCAATCGTGGAGGCACTTCCGCCGCCGGACTAGGGGCTAATGTACGGTGCGCCCTTTCTATCTTCAAGTCGGTGGTTTGGGGAATATCCAACTTTTCTCTCAATAAGGATTCCACGCATGCCGCCATTGTGGTGAAACCATCCTCGACTCCTTCTTTCAGACCATGAATTCTTATGTTGTCTCCTCTTAGTCTGCCTTCTTGGTCGGTTAGCTTAGCTTCCAGTCTCGACTGTCTATTGTGTAGATCCAGCACGGTATCTTCCAGCCCTTTTATTCTTCCCTCTGCTTCCAAGATTCGGTCCTCGGCCTGGTCCACTCTGCTGTTTGTCCTTTTTATTTCTTCTTTGATTTCATGAAATTCGGCCCAACACTCTCGGCGAAATAGTCTTAATTCTTTAAATACCATTTTTAAGCTAACCTTTTTGCTAGCTTCATTCAGCTCCTCGTCTTCTGAATGGAAATCCTCCGGATCAGATTCTCCGGCCGATGCGTGTCCTGGCCTGGTAAATGTCGATTTCTTCTGTTTTCCTTTAGGCATGATGACTTTGTCTTTTGATTTTCACTCTTCCAAAAATCCGTTAAATCTGATTTTCAAGGTATTTTCCTGGATTGGGTCTGGGAGCTTCAGCATTAAGCTGCTATCACCATGGTGTCCAGACCGGTAGGAAGTACCATTTTTATATGGTCTTTGGTATGACCCGGGTGGGAGTTGAACCCCCAACCTCCCAGATGTGGGGCAGATGCTCTATCAACTAGGCCACCACTCCGGTGAAAAGGAGGGCTCTGCATGTTTGACCACAGACTTTGTTCCCATGTGCAGCATGTGCATCATCATTGTATATCAAACTCTGCACCAAGTTTCAAAACATTTGGAACCAGACTGTCAATGATGGAGTAACTCATTCAATGATGAAATCGCCCAGAGAGTGCTTGGAGCTCCTGGTCGTTGACCTTGGCCTTAAGCACAGCCTAGATGCAGACCCATCTAGGCTGCACTTAAAGTCAAGGTCAGTGGCCTAGGAGGAGTAACGTTTTTCGAGAAATTGTAAATGTCTAGATCTCCTGACTTTTGACAATGACCTTAACCTCAGCCTGGAAGCAGATCTACCTGAGGATCATTGTGAGCGAGTTTGGTGAGAATCAAAGTAATTGCCTAGGAGGAGGAGTGATTTTTCTGAAATCATAGAAGTGCCCAGGTCTCCTGACCTTGACCTCAGCCTAGATGCAGACCCACCTGAGGATTATGGTGAGTTTGGCGAGCATCAAGACAATTTCCTAGGAAGAGTAGCAATTCTAAAATCACATACTGTAAGTACCCAGATCACCTGACCTTTGACCTCGAGCACAATTTAGATGCAGACCCACCTGCAATATGTGCATCATCAGTGTATATCTAACACTGGTACCGAGTATGAAAGCATCTGGAATAAACTATAGGAAGAGTTGATTTCACAAAACAGGTGGGACAGACAAATGGAGGGATGGACAGATGGGCAGCGCCATAATATAATCCTCCTTTAGTCTATGACGAACGGGGGATAAAGAGTGAGTGAGTGAGTAAGTTCCCTCACCTGTCTTCTGGCTCATGTCTGTGGGCAGGTGTGGAGGACTCGGGCTGAAGTGGTCGTTACTGTAGGGCAGGAGGGACGTCAGCGGGTGCATCCCGTGTGACTGCTGCACCACAGAGACTTTGTTGGACTGTAAAAAAAGCACACACAGAAAACTATTTTAATATTCATGATTTGTTTAAAAAACAAGAAGTCCTAAGTGTAATGACATCATCCAGAACAATAACTAACTGCAGTCATGGGCATGCAGAGTAACCAATATAACAAGATTATAAATTTGCTCTTATGAACACTGATTTCCACTCTCCCAACTATTAATAAATATCAATTAAAATTCTGACTCAGACTTTGCACTTAAATGAAACACACTTCAATATTTGCATTATTTTGGCTGATTAAACTGCAGTTAGACTCATCAGGATGCCAGACTTTCATCGTAATTTTATTCCCAACTCATCAAGGGGAAAAAATTAAGATACACACTGATGTACTGTAATTACTAATAATATCTGGCAGCTGCACTTCAAGATTTCCAAAACCAGGCTAGGTCACTCAGACAAATACTGCTGACTATGATCAAAGCACGTCACAATTAGACCTGTTTTCCTTTCATTTATTGGCTTACAAAAGAAATTACAAGATGCATTTGACCAGACATGAAAAGATGCAGGAAAATCTCACGTTAATTGACTAAACTGAGTATCTAATAGAAGACTGAACTGGTGCGCAAATATGCAGATGCAAGTATCTAACAATTTTACCTACGTTCATAAACAAGTCATTTAATATACAAGGCTTGGAATAAAACAGACTGTACGCTGCTCGCACTGATTTTTCAGTGCAGAAGCAGGGAGGAGTAGGACCATTTGATCAATAAGTCTTTGATGATCAAGTGAAGCTGTGTGCAAGCTTGTTTGCTTTCATGTTTCTGTTTACAAATGGCTTTCAATAAGCTACGTGAAATCCAGTTATTACTAATGCTCACAGCATGCTGGAAGACACGCGATACGCCACAGCGGTCGGCAACGTTGGGAGTCTGCGTCAGATAGAGTTGCACTACGTTTGTGTGCACATTTAGTGAGGGCCGCAATTATTTCAGCTGCAAATTAGGAATGCATCTTTCGGTGCAAGCGGACTATATTTGGTCTCTGAAGGCTTAGCAGAGATGCCCAGTTGTCCGTGTTTGACCACTTTTTCAGAAAAAGTTTTCATAAGCGATTTTATATTGCAAACTGTGATGTGCAGGTTCATTAACGTGTGTGTGTGTGTGTGTGTGTGTGTGTGTGTCATCAGCACTACAGAGGGGCAGATCTGCCAATGCTTTCTGGACCCCCCACTGAGATACAAAGTGAGCACCTTATCACTTAAAGGCAGAGCTTCCACGCGCTACACTCTACATTAAAACACACACTTACACACTTTCAACATCTCCCTATCTATCAGTCAGCATCTTAAAGTCTTGCTCACTGACCACATACACACACACACACACACTCACGGACCCTCGTGGGTATGCTACACCATCACTCACAGCATGGCTCAGATCAAACTGCTGAACTCCTTTTTAATATAAAGAAAACAAAAAATGTGCTGCTTCAGTACCGAGGAGCCAAAGGGTGGGAGGTGTGAAGGAAGGGGGGGGGGGCGAGGTTTTGATAAGGGGGTCTGCATTTATAATGATCTGAAGAAGTACATAGAAATGAAGGCGACGCCATGTAGCTCAAAAACATAAAGGACACAAAATGTTCCTTTGCACAAGAGAAAGCTTGAGTTTATTCATAAAAGAAAAGCAAACGTAGTTGTCATACCTAGTGTTTGCAGTTGCAGCTTTGGCCATGTACTGTGGGTAATAATGCCCCAACTCATATAGGGGAAAAGAGGAATAGATTTAATTTAGAGATCCAGTAACATCCAAACTATTGTCCAAATATGGGACACAAAGCAGGACATAAGCAATCACTGTATATTATAAATTAACAGATAAAAAAAGTTGCCATATCTTCCTCTTCTGTCTTCCAAACTTAAGGGTAGTATCTCACAGGACGTCAAATGCTGACGAATGTGGCAACTTTTGGATTAGCCAACTTTTCTGACGAATGTTAGAAATAAAAAATCAAGCTAATATCTCACAGAGCAGCGAATGCTGAGGAACATTTACAAATGCTGCAGTTTTTGGGGGTTTTTGTCGGGGTTCGTAAAAGGTTGCAAAACAGTTTGCACACAGTTTTTAAGGGCGTTAATAGTTTTGTCATAAAGGGTCTTAAACAGTTGCTAATGTTTTCTACTAATACCGTGTCTCACGGAGTGGCGAATGCTGGCTAATGTAGTCATTTTTGGGTTTCATCAGGGTTTGTATAGGTTGCCAAACAGTTTGTAAACAGTTTTTAAGGTCCCAATGGTTTTTCTTGTCACCAAAAAAAGTTTTGAAAAGGTTAACATTTTTTGGGCAAATGTATTTTTTTCGCAAATGTGCTACCACCGTTTACAACCATTTGCAAACGGTTGTAATGCATTTTGCTAAAGTTCTTTTTGGTTCAAAAAGTGGTGAACACTCGCAGCTGTTTAAGACCCTTTACGACAAAACTGTTGGCGACCTTAAAAACTGTGCGTTTACAAACCCCGACAAAACCCAAAAAGCACAGTGTTCTTAAACGTTACTCAATATTCGCTGCTTCGTGAGATACAGGGGTAACAAAAGAAAACTATTCATGTCTTGCTCTTGATGTTCTAGTCCTCATGTTAACTGTTGCTAGGGGAACTAGATGGGGAAACTTATCTGCGTTGCCTTTAAAAAATACACATTCACATTTGTTTTTACTCATTATTTAATGTTTAAAACTCACCTGTAAAGTTTTACACCACATGTCTAAATGTACTGTAAATTCCTTTACTCAGTCATGCACACAGTTTTGTCTCTTGTAAAGATTTTGTGTCATTTCAATTTCCTGGTGTTATGATGATTAGACAGCTTTATTTCATTGCGTTCAAGTAAATCGTATATTTCAGATCTCTGTAAGTAGCAATGACGGATTCCATAAAAATATTAAAATATATGACTACACCCAGCTAGTGAAAAATTTGAAGAACTGAATAGTTATGCGTTTGTCTTGTTTATTATTGTGCCATTTTTAAAATTTCCAAGAAGGGGCAGTAAATGGCAACACAGCAATAAAATCTACAGTGGGGCAAAAAAGTATTTAGTCAGCCACCAATTGTGCAAGTTCTCCCACTTAAAAGATGAGAGAGGTCTCCAATTTTCATCATAGGTATACCTCAACTATGAGAGACAAAATGAGGGAAAAAAAATCCAGAAAATCACATTGTCTGATTTTTAAAGAATTTATTTGCAAATTATGGTGGAAAATAAGTATTTGGTCACCTACAAACAAGCAAGATTTCTGGCTCTCACAGACCTGTAACTTCTTCTTTAAGAGGCTCCTCTGTCCTCCACTCGTTACCTGTATTAATGGCACCTGTTTGAACTCGTTATCAGTATAAAAGACACGTGTCCACAACCTCAAACAGTCAGACTCCAAACTCCACTATGGCCAAGACCAAAGAGCTGTCAAAGGACACCAGAAACAAAATTGCAGACCTGCACCAGGCTGGGAAGACTGAATCTGCAATAGGTAAGCAGCTTGGTGTGAAGAAATCAACTGTGGGAGCAATTATTAGAAACTGGAAGACATACAAGACCACTGATAATCTCCCTCGATCTGGGGCTCCACGCAAGATCTCACCCCGTGGGGTCAAAATGATCACGAGAATGGTGAGCAAAAATCCCAGAACCACACGGGGGGACCTAGTGAATGACCTGCAGAGAGCTGGGACCAAAGTAACAAAGGCTACCATCAGTAACACACTACGCCGCCAGGGACTCAAATCCTGCAGTGCCAGACGTGTCCCCCTGCTTAAGCCAGTACATGGCCAGGCCCGTCTGAAGTTTGCTAGAGAGCATTTGGATGATCCAGAAGAGGATTGGGAGAATGTCATATGGTCAGATGAAACCAAAATAGAACTTTTTGGTAAAAACTCAACTTGTTGTGTTTGGAGGAGAAAGAATGCTGAGTTGCATCCAAAGAACGCCATACCTACTGTGAAGCATGGGGGTGGAAACATCATGCTTTGGGGCTGTTTTTCTGCAAAGGGACCAGGACGACTGATCCGTGTAAAGGAAAGAATGAATGGGGCCATGTATCGTGAGATTTATGAGTGAAAACCTCCTTCCATCAGCAAGGGCATTGAAGATGAAACGTGGCTGGGTCTTTCAGCATGACAATGATCCCAAACACACCGCCCGGGCAACGAAGGAGTGGCTTCGTATGAAGCATTTCAAGGTCCTGGAGTGGCCTAGCCAGTCTCCAGATCTCAACCCCATCGAAAATCTTTGGAGGGAGTTGAAAGTCCGTGTTGCCCAGCGACAGCCCCAAAACACCACTGCTCTAGAGGAGATCTGCATGGAGGAATGGGCCAAAATACAAGTAACAGTGTGTGAAAACCTTGTGGAGACTTACAGAAAACGTTTGATCTCTGTCATTGCCAACAAAGGGTATATAACAAAGTATTGAAATGAACTTTTGTTATTGACCAAATACTTATTTTCCACCATAATTTACAAATAAATTCTTTAAAAATCAGACAATATGATTTTCTGGATTTTTTTTTTCCTCATTTTGTCTCTCATAGTTGAGGTATACCTATGATGAAAATTGGAGACCTCTCTCATCTTTTAAGTGGGAGAACTTGCACAATTGGTGGCTGACTAAATACTTTTTTGCCCCACTGTATACATGTAAAAGGAGTCAAAAGAACAGTTGATGATGTGATAATGAGATACAGATAATGAGAGATGTAAGTCAAGAAATGTGAATGAATCATAAAGAAAAAATATGTGGAAGGAAATGCAACAGAGACTGCAAGGCACGTGATCATGCTGGTGAGAATTTCTGCACACACAAACTGACTATACCCACATACTGTATATGCTCAGCTTTAGCATATGGAGGCACACAGACAAACACACATCTGACACAGGGCCACTCAGAGCCTTCCAAAGTAACTGTGGCTCTGTTTCACATGCTGAGGTTGATTTAGTCGTTACGCTGTAACATTATAGCCGCAAAATCGTCCATTTATGTTTCCTCTCTTCCTCGAGGTAATTAGCCAGCCTTGAAGTGGCTTTTGCTGTGCCTTCCTTTTTTACACACACTCAGGGAGGCTGACTGAGAGCCCTCGTTTAACCCATAATTATCAACCTCTGTGTTTAAAACAAAAAAAAAAAAAAAAAAAGCCCCCCCCCCACATGCACACATAACTCCGACATAATTAACTTTGCTGAAACAGACAAGTGAGTGCATGCACAAGTGACACACGTACACACAGCAGCTTTGAAACCTGTAGCTAGCTGCAGTGGGTTTTTGGTAACAAAAAAAAAAGTTGCACACATGTTTAGGTACATGCACAGGAAAAGTTCATACACCCTTTAATTTAAAGGAGTTGGGTTACCCCCACTTGTAGACTGACATAACTGGCTGGGGTATAACTTCATGGTACAAATCAACAGTAGGGGCTGAAACTGACCAGCCGGGCCTTAATTTAGTTCTTTAACAGGCAGATAACAAGCACAAGGGCCCAATGGTCTCTAGATTGTCCATCAATATGTCCTCTGTCGGAAATACTAAAATATACAATGGATCGTGCTCAGCTTTTGCAGCTGAAGTAGCAGTACATTTATTATTACCTCGTATGAAAACTCTAAAACAGATAAATATTTTCTCTTGTTATAATAATTCGATTAAATAGAATTTGTCAATGCAGTAGTGTAAAGCTGGATTTATGCACCCGCATCACGTCAACGCCATTACCAACATCCGTTGCAGATGCAGTGACTGGCAATTTTTTCTTGTGTGTTGGGTGAAATGCTTTGTTCCATTACCAAAACGGGTTTCAGTCGATGTGTGTTGTGATTTGTGTGTCTTTGCTTATGAAATAGCGATGGACAAGAGCAGATTGGGATGGGGTTGGAGCTGGAGGTAAATGTGAAGAAAAAGCAACTTTTAATACGATTGTTGCACAGTGAAAAAGAGAAGTTGGAGAAAACAGTGCGCGCGACCACTGCCGCTGCCGTTATTTGACAGTCTGCGTAATTACTGGGGTTATGACGAGCCACAAAATGCTCTGTATGTGCTTGCTTCCTCAATATTCTTTTGAATGTAGACCGCTGTTTAACCGACTCGCTTTGGAAGTTGTGCCGCCGTGAACAGGCAGAGTGAAGCAGCGGCAAGAACCAGGAAATGTGAAGGAGGAGACAAAGCGGACCAATCACAGCTGTTATGTCCTGCGTCACAGGAGAGGTGCACGTCGGCCGATGCTGTGTCGATGCCGTCACAGCTGCGTCAGGTCAACACGGGTGCATAACTTGCGCTTAAGGCAGCAACACAACAAAATTATATTGCACTGTATGATAAAAAGTAAAAAGACAAAAAGGTACAAACACTGGAAAAATCACCAGTATACTTAAAATGACAATATCTAGTAGTAGGAAGTTTTTCAAGCAAAGTAAATAAGTGCTAACTATCTACATGTAGCAATGATGTAACTGAGGAGTAACGGGGATGTAGCTTTGAGAGTTTGGAATTTATAATGACCACTAATGTTGAATATATGCTTTTTGAAGTAATGGCAATACCCGTTCTCTCATCTGAACATGTGAGTCTTTTAACGTTTGATTAAAAAAAAAAAAATCAACCTGTCAGAGACTACAGACTGTGTTACAGTAGTTATTAGACTACATGAATAAATCTGGAACATCTATATGCTTATATGAATCATTACACAACAATTCCAACCAAACAATTTGATTAGGAGTAATTATTTGAGGAGTTACTACAGTGTTGTTATTGGGGAATACAGTAACTAATATGGTGGTATCCCAATGATTGTTAATTAAAATAACTAACGGAAGATTCTTATAACATGACAAATAAGCTAAAGACAATGCTGTGTAGTCTGCCTAGACTGGGGTATAAGGGTGGAGTGAGTGTGTAGGCGTGAAATATACATAGTTAATTTTTTTTTAATAAATACAATTCTTATTAAAATTGTATTTATTAAAAAAAAAAAAAAAATTTTTAATAAATACAATTCTTCCCCCTCATGGATCGTCACCTTATCGTGGTGGGGGGGTTTGCGTGCCCCAGTGATCCCAGGAGCTATGTTGTCCGGGGCAATTTGCCTCTGATAGGGTCTCCCAAGACAAACTGGTCCTGGGTGAAGGGCCAGACTAAGAACGATCCAACAGACTCTCATGATAAATTGTATATCAAGGATTCAGTGTACCCCGCCCGGTATGGGGTTACCGGGGCCCCACCCTGGAGCCAGGCCTGGGGGAGGGGCTCGAAGGCTAGCGTCTGGTGGCCAGGTTTCCACCCATGGGACCCGGCCGGGCTCAGCCCGAAGGAGTTACATGGGTCCGCCCTCCAGTAGGTTCACCACCTGCAGGAGGGATCATGGAAGTCCGGTGCTATGTGGATTAGGTAGCAGTCAAAGGCGGAGACCTTGGCGGACTGATCCCAAGCTTTCTAAACTGGCTTTTGGTACGTGGAATGTCACCTCTCTGGTGGGGAAGGAGCCTGAGCTGGTGTACGAGATTGAGCGATACCGGCTAGATATAGTCGGCCTCACCTCAACACACAGTTCCGGTTCCGGAACCAGTCTCCTGGAGAGGGGCTGGAGCTTGGCCTTTTCTGGAGTTGCCCCGGGCGAGAGGCGACGAGCAGGGGTAGGTATTCTTGTATCGCCCCACCTTGCTGCCTCTATATTGGAGTTTTCCCCGGTGGACGAAAGGGTTGCTTCCCTGCGCCTTCGGGTTGGGAAACGGGTCCTGACCATCATTTGTGCCTATGCACCAAATGATGTTTCAGAGTACCCACCCTTTTTGGAGTCTGTGACTGGGGTGCTGGAGGGTGCTCCTCCTGGAGACTCCATTGTCCTACTGGGGGACTTCAATGCGCACGTGGGCAACGACAGTGAAACCTGGAGGGGGGTGATTGGGAGGAACGGCCTGCCCGATCTGAACCCGAGTGGTGTTCAGTTATTGGACTTCTGTGCTAACCACAGTCTGTCCATAACGAACACCATGTTCAAGCATAAGGGTGTCCATATGTGCACCTGGCACCAGGACACCCTAGGCCGCAGGTCGATGATCGATTTTGTTATCGTATCATCAGACCTGCGACCGTATGTCTTGGACACCCGAGTAAAGAGAGGTGCAGAGCTGTCAACTGATCACCACCTGGTGGTGAGTTGGATCCGATGGCAGGGGAGGAAGCCATTCAGACCTGGTAGACCCAAACGTATAGTGAGGGTGTGCTGGGAGCGTCTGGCTGAGGCCCCTGTCCGGGAGGTCTTCAACTCCCACCTCCGGAAGAACTTCAACCACATTCCGAGGGAGTCTGGAGACATGGAGTCTGAATGGGCCATGTTCTCCACCTCTGTTGTTGAAGCGGCGGCCCAGAGCTGCGGCCGCAAGGTGGTCGGTGCATCTCGTGGTGGCAACCCCCGAACCAAGTGGTGGACACCAGTGGTGAGGGGGGCCATTAAGCTGAAGAAGGAGTCCTATCAAGCTTGGTTGGCTTGTGGGACTCCCGAAGCAGCTGAGGTGTACCGGCAGGCCAAGCGGAGTGCAGCTCGGGTGGTTGCTGAAGCAAAAACCCGGGTATGGGAGGAGTTCGGTGAGGCCATGGAACAAGACTTTCGGTCGGCTTCAAAGAGATTCTGGCAAACTGTTCGGCGGCTCAGGAGGGGAAAGCAGCTCCCCGTCCACACTGTGTATGGTGCGGATGGGACACTGTTGACTTCAACTGGGGATATCGTCGGGCGGTGGAAGGAATACTTCGAGGATCTCCTCAATCCCACTGATACGCCTTCCACAGAGGAAGCAGGGTTTGGGGACAAGGGGGATGACTCGCCTATCACAGGGGCTGAGGTCGCCAAGGTGGTTAAAAATCTCCTTGGTGGCCGGGCCCCGGGGGTGGACGAGATTCGCCCCGAGTACCTCAAGGCCCTGGATGTTGTTGGGCTGTCATGGTTGACACGCCTCTGCAACATTGCGTGGAGGTCGGGGGCAGTGCCTTTGGCATGGCAAACCGGGGTGGTGGTTCCTCTCTTCAAAAAAGGGGACCGGAGGGTGTGCTCCAACTTTAGAGGGATCACACTCCTCAGCCTCCCTGGGAAGGTCTATGCCAAGGTACTGGAGAGGAGAGTCCGGCCGTTGGTCGAACCTCGGATTCAGGAGGAGCAATGTGGTTTTCGTCCTGGCCGTGGCACATCGGACCAGCTCTTTACCCTCTCGAGAATTCTTGAGGGTTCGTGGGAGTTTGCCCAACCAGCTTACATGTGTTTTGTGGACTTGGAGAAGGCATTTGACCGCGTCCCTCGTGGATTTTTGTGGGGGGTGCTTCGGGAGTATGGGGTATCGGGCTTGTTGTTACGAGCTATTCGGTCTCTGTACGACCGTTGTGAGAGTTTGGTTCGTATTGCCAACACTCGGTCGGAGTCATTCCCAGTGAGAGTTGGACTCCGCCAGGGCTGCCCTTTGTCACCGGTCCTGTTCATAATTTTTATGGACAGGATTTCTAGGCGCAGCCAGGGAATGGAGGGTGTCATACTTGGTGACCACAGGATCTCATCTCTGTTGTTTGCAGATGATGTTGTCCTGTTGGCTTCATCCAGCAATGACCTACAGCTCTTGCTGGGATGGTTTGCCGCTGAGTGTGAAGCGGCTGGGATGAGAATCAGCACCTCCAAGTCCGAGTCCATGGTCCTCAGCCGGAAAAAGGTGGATTGTCCTCTCCGGGTTGGGGACAGGCTCCTGCCCCAAGTGGAGGAGTTTAAGTATCTTGGGGTCTTGTTCACGAGTGAGGGGAAAATGGAGCGAGAGATCGACAGACGGATTGGAGCAGCATCTGCAGTGATGCGGACGTTGTACCGGTCTGTTGTGGTGAAGAGGGAGCTTAGTTCTAAGGCAAAGCTGTCGATTTACCAGTCAATCTACGTTCCTACTCTCACCTATGGTCACGAGCTTTGGGTAATGACCGAAAGAACGAGATCGCGGATACAAGCGGCTGAAATGAGCTTTCTCCGTAGGATTGCTGGACTCACCCTCAGAGATAGGGTGAGGAGCTCAGTCATCCGGGAGAGGCTCAGAGTAGAACCGCTGCTCCTCCACATTGAAAGGAGTCAGTTGAGGTGGTATGGGCATCTGATTAGGATGCCTCCTGGACGTCTCCCACTTGAGGTGTTTCAGGCACGTCCCACTGGGAGGAGACCCCGGGGCAGACCCAGGACTCGGTGGAGAGACTATGTCTCCCAGCTAGTCTGGGAACGCCTTGGTATCCCCTCTGAAGAGCTGGAGCAGGTGGCTGGGGAGAGGGAAGTCTGGGCTTCTCTGCTTGAACTGCTGCCTCCGCGACCCGGACCTCCGGAAAAGCGGTAGAAGATGGATGGATGGATGGAAATACAATTCTTTACTTACGAATAAGTGTTAAAACATGTTCAGTCTGCTTTATACTGCCCTGAGAGCTCTTACTGCGGAAAAATCTAAAAGTCAACATAATATCGACAGTAATTTCCTAATTTTGGAGTGAGAAATGGGGTCTGTGGACTGAGAGAGAGGGCAAAAGTGTGAGAGTTGACAACACTGTTCACAAACCTCTTGTTTTCTTTCTTTTCTGATTCATACTAAGAGTTACCCCACTTAGCTGCATTTTGGCACTTTTGAAATGAGTTTCCATAGTTTCTATGAAAGCCTCACAGTGAATTTTGTTAAGCCTCCCAGTATATAATGTGTGCTTCTGACAATAGCAGGATGCTAGTGGCGAGGCTAATTAGACTTCACACAAACCACCATTCCGCAGTCTGCTACAACCATCCGGTCCTTAGAGGAACAAATTGAGGTTGAAGTCACCATCCCCATGAGGCCCTCTGACTAGCTGCTTGATGACAATATTTAAATGCTGGCTTCATCCAAGAATTCTGAATACAGCTATGGAGCTCCAGCCAGCTAGCTAGCAGGACGCACGTCCAAAGCGACTACACAGGACTCTGGAAAAGTATGTATATAAGGTATGCATATATGTGTGTATATGTGACTACTGGACGCTAGCAAATTTCAAAAATGATAAACCTATCATATTCTACAGTGGTGCGAAAAAGTGTTTGCCCCCTTCCTGATTTCTCATTTTTTCTACGTTTGTCACATTTAAATGTTTCAGATCAAACAAATTTAAATATTAGACAAAGATAACACAAGTAAACAGAAAATGCAGTTTTGGGTTTTTTTGCCTCACATCTCCCAAGCCACCATACACCACGGAACACCCGGTGGCATACTTTGCAGTTTGCCTTCAACTCATTGTCTTTTAAGCTGTCAAGTCAATCACCGAGTTCTTCCCACTCACGCTGGTACTTTTACAAATGTTTCCATTTGACTGATGCATGGGGCGGACTATCGGAACACGGTGCAACCGTGGACATGTTGGTCTGTGAGAAGCTGGCAAGGTGCTGCGGGTGCTGCTGAGCCCACCCGGCTATCTCTCATCCAATCACTGTTGAGCGATGACTTCATGTGCAGTGCGTAAAAGCAAACAAATCAACCACTATGTGTCCACTGGTCCGGATTTTTCAGAAAGGAATCAGTCACCGGAACTGGTGAGATGTGGGAAAGGGGCGTGGGCATGGGGCTGGTAGAGTTCTCTAACAGGTGAAGTCTGCGGGAGGAAATACTGGAATAGTCATTATTAACCATGAGGAGATCAATAAGTCTGTTTTTAATAGTGCTGGTATATTTGTGCTACAGAAGGTGACTGTCATCATCACTGACAGTTTTGGGTTCACGCAATCCTTCAGATCCACACAATGCATGGCGAATTTGACTGCCTGGTTCGTGAACTTCAGCTGGATGAGCCCATGGTCCACTGCTCTCCCCGCCTCATTTCTTTGTATGTTGTTTCTATATGATGGCAAGGACTGGTCATAGAGCATTGGGTTGCCTGAAACAGCGGTTATCAATTTCTCCTTCATGTCTTCACAACAATAGGTAACATACAGATCTGCTTCTCTTCTCCCCCCCTCCTCTCTCATCTTCTCCTCCACCTGGCTGGTTCACTGGACTGGTCGACGGGTCCGTCCGTGGGCGGTCTTCAGCTCTCCTCTGCTACCGGACAATATGGCGTCCTTGGTCTCCATATCTTTAAAACAAACCAGCGAAAAGTGTTTCTAACATCACTTTGTGCGAGAAATAGTAGGTCGTTACTTGACATCAAAAACCACTGGTTTAGGACTTCCGGTCTGGACACCATGGTGGTAGCAGCTTAACGCTGAAGCTCCCAGATCCCATCCGTGAAAATACCATGAAAATCAGATTTAACGGACTTATGGAGGAGTGAAAATCAAAAGACAAAGTCATTATGCCTAAAGGAAAACAGAAGAGATCAACATTCACCAGGCCAAGACACGCATCAGCCGGAGAATCTGACCTCGAAGACAACAACCACTCGGAAATAGAGGAGCAAAATGAGGCTAGCAACATGGCTAGCTTAAAAACAATACTTCAAGAATTAAGAGAATTTCACCGAGAGTGTTGGGTCGAATTTCGTGAACTTAAAGACGAAATAAAAAGGATAAACAACAGAGTGGACCAGGCTGAGGCCCGAATCATGGAAGCAGAGGAAAGAATAAAAGGGCTGGAAGAAACCACGCTGGAATTACTCAAACGACAAACAAGACTGGAGGCTAAGCTAACTGACCTGGAAGGAAGACTAAGAAGGGACAACATAAGAATTCATGGTCTGAAAGAAGGAGTCGAGGATGGTTTTACCACAATGGCTGCATGCGTGGAAACCATACTGAGAGAAGTTGGAAATTCCCCAATCCACCGATTTGAAAATAGAAAGGGCACACCGTTCATTAGCAAAAACACAAAGACACATCCGAAGCCTTCCTAAATACATTAAATCTTCCCCAACTTACTGAGTCACAAAATAAAAAAACTACTGGCAGAAATACAACCTAAAGAATTAGAAAAAGCAATTATGAAACTTAAAGCTAACAAATCCCCAGGAGCAGATGGTTATACAGCAGAGTGGTACAAAACCTTTAAACAGCAACTACCTCCTCTCCTCCTGAAAACATTTAACCATGTCCTCCACACAGGGGAAATCCCCCCCCTCCTGGAGAGAAGGGGTCATTGCAGTCATACCTAAACCTGAAAAGGATAAACTAGACTGCTCCAACTACAGACCAATCAGTGTGTTAAATCAGGACTATAAACTTTTTACCACTATCCTTGACAAAAGGTTAGAAAATATACTGACAGACTTAATTCATTTAGACCAAACAGGTTTTATAAGACAAAGGCAGACAAGATAACATTAGACGCACTTTACACATAATTCATCATATAAAAAAATATAATTTAAATGCAGCCATACTGGGATTAGATGCTGAAAAAGCATTTGAGTCGGTTGACTGGTCTTTCCTATATAGAATCTTATCCAGTTTCAATTTTCATAACAACTTCATTAGAACTATCCAGGCATTATATAAAAAACCATCAGCTAAAATAAGGATTAACGGTAAATTATCATCATCTTTTGAACTGGAAAGAGGATGCCGTCAGGGCTGCCCCTTGTCTCCACTGCTCTTTGCAATCTTCATAGAACCTCTGAGCCAAAGGATAAGACAGAATCAAAAAATTCAAGGTATTACACTTGGTCAGAAGGAAAATACAGTAAAACAGCACTCTTTGCTGATGATATTTTAATATACCTGGGGCAGCCGGACACCTCTTTTCCAGAACTAATCTCAGTTTTTTCAGATTATGGAGAGTTATCGGGTACGAATTAAACATGCATAAAACCCAAATTTTAAAATTCAACTATTATGGCGCACATTTAGGGCGCATATATGGCATGCTTGTATGGTACGCATCTTCTCTCACATGTATTTAGTAGGCATGACGGTGCATACTCTACAGACTTCAAACGTCCAAAAGGACCTGACCCGGCAGAGACCTCGGCAGGTGTGAAGTGGTTTCTGGAGAGATGGGAAGTCAAAGACAATGTCCCAGCAGGAGCCCCCCAGGCAATAGAGACGCCAACGAGCCTGGAGGCTATACTTTACTGAAGGGCTGTGGGTTCATATGTTTACTGAAGGACTGTGGGTTGAAGGTGTGATATTTGATTTGGGGGGGGGTTGTGTCTCTGGGGGTATAAGAGCTGTGAGGAAAGATTGTCCTGTCTCTTTTGAGATACTTGCTGTTAGAGGATGAGACTGCAAATAAACCTTTCCTGAGAAATAAACTCAGTCTCCTTTGTGAAGGCATCCTCTACACTATCACCCAAATCAATATTTACTAAGCAAATTCAAAACTAACTGGGAGAAGGAATCTATGAAATATCTGAGGGTCAATATCCCGAAACAACTCAACAAAATTATAACACTACACTATGATCCACAGATGACAAAAATAAAATCTGATCTAGCAAGGTGGAATACGATACCATTCTTGGGTACTGCACAAAGAATTGAAGCAGTCAAAATGAATATACTTCCACGTCTTCTATACCTTTTCCAAACAATACCGGTAGAACCTCCCAAAAAAACATGGCAAGAACTGGACAGAAGGATCTCAAGATTCATATGGCAGGGCAAGAGACCAAGAATCAGATATAGAACCCTACAGCTAAACAAAGACAAAGGTGGGCTCGCGCTGCCAAATATCAGGGACTATTTTAAAGCCGCGCAAATTAAAACTTTAGTAGAGATATGTAACCCAGTCTACACTGCACAATAGAAGGAGATAGAATGCCAAATAAGTGACAATCCCCTACAGGCGATAATAGGGAATAATGCCTTACCTAAACTTTTGAATAACACTAACCCGTGGATAGAGACCCCGCTAAAAATTTGGTTTAAGATAGTCAGAGAGAATCAAACTAAAGAACCCTATCGATTATTGCAATGGATTTCCTATGATCAGGATTTTACTCCTAATAAAACAGACGCTAGATTTAAAAAGTGGAAAGAGAATGGACTGATAAAATATTATGATTTTTTTAAAAGGGCAAACTTTAAGAAGTTTTGAAGATTTGAAAAAACAAGGTCTAGTAAATCAAGACCTTTACAGGTTCTTTCAGCTTAGACACAACATAAACAAAATACTTAAAAAGGAGGATTTGGAAAGGGCCCAGTCAGGTGTTCTGAAGGTTTTCTTAATGGCATATAAGGGGATCCCCGGGATCAGAAACATTTCTAAAATATATCATGGTCTTCAAGATTTAAAAGGAGACAACACATCATATATAAAAGAGAGATGGGAAAAAGAGGGGAATTTCACTTTACAACTGGAAATATGGGAAAAGCTAAATAAACAGCAATGGAAAAGTACCTCATCCCTGCAGTGGAGAGAATTTGGATGGAAAAATTTGGTAAGATTTTTTAGAACACCTGCACAAAACAAATTTACTCGTAAGGGGTTGAATTGTTGGCGCTTGTGTGGTGAAGAGACTGCAAATCATTTTCATGTGTTTTGGTCATGTCCAGTTATCCACCAATATTGGACCAATGTACAGACAATATTGGGGAAAATATTCAAAGTAACAGTTCCCTTTTCTTTTGTAACTTTGTATTTGGGTTTACTACCGGAATCACTGGAAAGACGAGGAGAAAAATACTTATTCACTGTTTTAATATTGGCAAGTAAAAAAGCTCTAACAAAAAAATGGATGTTGAAAGACTGTCCTACACCTGAAGATTGGATTAACGTGATTCAGGACAGTTATTTGATGGAAAAGTGACATTTGCACTGAGACAGGACATGGATGGGTTCTTGAACTTTTGGCAACCCTGGAAAGCATATGTGTCTTCCATCAGATCTAATCTTGCACAAACACCATTTCAATAATGGCACTTCTTTGTTCCAATGCTACTCAGATCCTCTTATTTTTCTGCTCTTTTTTTTTTTAATTTTTCTTTTGTTTCACTTAAAAAAAGGGGTGTTGTAATAAGTTTTTTCCAATGTTGTCAAAAAAAAGGGGGGGGGACTATGTGATGAAAATGTAAACAATCTCTGTCTTTTTATACCCTGATTGATGGAGCCTTGAGTATTTTTATCATGTTTATAGTCAATTTCATGTGTGCCTGTGTTTGTGTCTATGCTGAATGTAATTTGTGGCTTGTAAATATGGATGTCACCAGACTGCAAAACAAATCTACCTACGGGTACAAATAAAGTAACCTGAACCTGAACAATGCAATGCTGTAATGACATGTATACCCTTTACAAAAACTTAAATAAAAAAAAAAAATACTGGTGGCTGCAAGTGGTAAAACACTGGTTTAAAAGTTCAGGACGAGAGCGCTGCCTCCGGTGCTTGACCGTATGGAAAATATCATGACCAATCGTAACGTTTATGCAAATGAACTGTAGGGGAACCCATGGGCAACTCGGCACACCGCAGTCCGGTATTCACCAGTCTGGACCCAGATGCTTTCTGTTGGGTTTCCAATACACAATGAATGGGAAGCAGAAAAACAACAGAACCAGTGGACACGAGTAGGAGGGCAACATGCAAAATGTGGATGAGATGATGCTGCATTAAAGGCACCTGGTAAATACAGGACAAACCGCTTCCTGTATCAATTCAATACAGGACACATTTTAATTTAAAAAACAGAACGATGCTGTATTTTACAGGACGGGTGGCAACCTTAGCTTAAATGCACACTATGCACAAGTAATACATTTTAAAATATATTAATTTTGTTAAACTGTTAATAATTACACACATATAGCAAAAACTTAAAGTGCTGAACTGATGGGGCTTTTTCTGATATTCTGTTTAGTTTCCTTGATAATTATGCATGGAGCCTGATTTTTTTTTTTTTTTTTTTTTTTTTTTTTTTTTTAAAGAAGCATATGGTATGCGGGTTTCTACAAGCGTGAAGAATGAGATGTTGATAAAATTAAAAATCAGCATCTGGCACTCAGCATTGGCGGAAGTATGTGCTCTCTGATAACCATCTTGCTTGAAAGTAAGTCGTAATAGTGATATTCTTAATAGTGATATTCAAAAACTTGGCCACTTGACAAACTGAATGTGCAAAAGTCTGGGAACCTGGTAACACACCAATTAAAAAACAAAACAAAAAAGTGCCATTAGTTAAGGGGTGGCCAAATTTTTTGACACTACTGCAAACAACAAACACTAACAAGAACAGCCAACACTACTCCATCGTGATTTTCTGTACATTTGAAAAGCAGTGTTGCCAGGTTGCACTAGGGAAACAAGCAACCAGCTCTATGGAAACAAGCCCCAAAAAAGCCCAATAGGCAACCTACCACATTGTGTAAAAGAGAGGCTGCTTGACAATATCGATATATATAAATTTATTTTTTGTTTGCAGTGAATTGACTAAACACATTCAGCATTGAATAACGGAATTTTATAAACTCCAATTAAAGGAAAACCCATACAGTATGCATTCTGAATACACAGCAAATTTATAGTAAACACAGTGAACATAAAAACTTTGAATAAATTAATTTTTTAAACTCTGATCAAAAGAAAAGACCTGTACATTCTGCATCAGTAACAGCACTAAACACAATTACAGTTTAGTGATGTGGGATGATGGGAGTTGTTGTCTGCTAGTCATTTAAACAAAAACTAAATATTACTCTGTTAAGCCGACAACTTTAATTACGTGGAAAATTTTCTTTTAAACTGACAAACATACGTATGTGTAACTCGTGGCAAAATTTGATCGGGATCAAAAGACAATTTTGCTCTTGCCATTCATTTCAATGGAGAATTGTTTTTTGATTTAAGGTCCCATATGCACTGAGCTGTATAAAAACCCTGGATAGCTCACACCCCATTAGTGAGTACAGAACCGAGTGGAGTCGGGCGGACCACTGATCTCTATAGAAAAACTGGATGAATCACTGGCCACCAGAAGTGAAGCCCCTGGCCGGCCACTTTTACCTCAATAACTTTCCCAAAAATTAACGGATTTTGAACTTCTTGGTATGGAGACACAGCTTATAATCTTGCGCAACCGATGAACTATAGAAATCGAGTTGACATTATGTTTAGCAGCCGCCGATTTGGATGTAGTCTAGTGTTTTGGGTGTACTACTATGGCGGCCAGGTGGCTTCACTTCTGGCGGCCAATGAGCCATCTAGTTTTTCTATAGAGATCAGTGGGGCGGGCGCGGTAACCAGGAAACGGGAGTGTGGATGGGTCCTGTAAACAAACTATCACGCTCATGTTTTGTGGGGAGCTGGGAGAGCTGTCAGACAGCAAAGCAAGCCCAAATAAGCAACAACACGTTGGGAAAAACAAGCCCAAAAACCTGCAACTGACGAGATTTGCGAGCAACTTTAGAGAAAAACAAGCCCAAAGTTGTTTATAATAAGCAAACTTGGCAACTATGTTGAAAACGATAAGCTCATTGCTGCAGTAGTGACACTTCTTTCTTTATAAATCATTTGTCTCAGAGGCCACACACACTGTCAAACACCAATGGCAGCATCAGCTCTGAATAATAAAGCTCCTGTTTGTTGATCACATCAAAGATCTAATTACTTCAAAGGGGCCATTACTTTAAAAATTACAATTAGATATCAACACCTTTTTAAGTGCGTCAGGATATCATAAACGAAGCCCTTGAGTCTCTGTAGTCTCATTTCACTTGAAAGGCCTTTTGATTTATCAGCATATTGTTTCTGGCTTTTATCTCTGCTCTATTTGAACAGAAATCTGCGGATGAATACAGGAGTTAATGGGATCTCAGAGATCACTTGTTTGTAATGACAGACCTCCACCTTGACCCTTACATACACATGTGCAAAGAAACGCAATTGCCCACTGATGAGTAGCCCCACACACATTTATTCAGAAGACATTGCGCTGATAAAACACCTCTAATGTATTCTTTAGTTTCCACATGATACGCCAAGTAGATCTGGCTCTTTATAGCAGAAGCGGAAATTAAAGCGTCCTCACCCCTCAGGATGCTTTTGAGGCTAATGTCTTTAATCTCACATTTTATGAAGATGGCACATTAAAAACACTCAATCGCTGTTTCACAATCATCTCGACGCTCATCTGATGGACATATAAAAGAAAAAAACAAAGGTATGGACACTGGCTGGAAGTTTACGTTTGTAGCTACTTGAAAGAATTTGAAGAAGGCAATCAAATTGCTTTAAAGGAAAGAGCTTTTCCGCAAATGATCTAAGCATATGTGAGCGCCACATTACGTCACCAAATAAATGAAGATTTTACTGAATAAAACGGCACAATTTGAAGACTTTGACATTTATGAAAACTATGGCTGTGGCATTTCTTAAGCTCCACACATGTTCTATTCAGGCAAAAAAGTAGTGTCGGAAGGAAAATCGTGCAAATTCTACCACAGGCTAGGGGTCTGCAACCTGCAGCTCCAGACTCATGTTGGGGTCCCTTGCCAACTCCCTGTGGTTTTAACTCACAAATTCAGGAGAAAAATATGCAAAAAAGAAAAAAATCATATGAAAAAAACAGACCATCAATGACAAAATAGCTTGTTCTTGTCTCAAGAAAACCCAAGGACAGCGAACAAATTTTCTGACCTTTGACTAGGGTGGTCGATACAGTGGTGGAGATTCTTTATACCACACGACCTCGAGTACAATATTGTTTTTATACAACAGTTCACAAGTACAATTTATTAAATGACAGCAACAGAAGACAAAGTATTATGATTTGTTTGTCTCAGCAGTTATTTGGCTCCACCAAGAAAAACAGTCCCTTCTAAATGTACCGTTTACTATTGCTAAGCATCTCAATCAGCATCATATAGAAATGAAGACATCTACTGTCAGTTCATACACCTGTAAACAAATTAAATATTGTCCAGTGAAGACGTCAGGGTTTATAACACATACCAGCCACCTGTACCACCTGAGTAGGTTTGTGGGTCCTCGTGAGATTGCACAGGTGGCTAGTTAGCATGCTAGTGATTTGGCTTCAGTACACTTTGCTCACTTTTTCTTGGCATTTTCTGGTGAAATAAACAGTCCATCACCACAAAGGTACTGTGGTTTGCTAATCAAGACAATACTGTAAATCCAACTCTAGCTTGCTGATTTTTTTTTCCCAAACAGTTGTTAAATATCTTGTGGATGTTTACAACAGTAGAACGTCCAGGTCACAGAGATGATTTATTTTCAAACAGCGCCACTGATAGTGTTGACAGACTTGACAGTAATGGTTAGTAACTAACAGTTACTAGAACACCTTTGAAGCAGAGTGATACATATCTAGTGAAACATCTGAGAGCAATTATCGCGGAATATACTAACTCCTAGAATCCCTATTGTCCAATCAAATTGCTCTGTCGAACTAACTGTTGTATAAAAATTGTTAATAAATGTTGCAAATACAAACTTACCTATTTAGGTACCAGAGTAAAAAAAAAAACAAACAATCGACTTCTCAGTCCATTAAGGTGCTAAATGCTCACTGTCTGGTTAGGTCAGCACAGCAAAGACGTGACTCCTGTCCTGAGATCTAGCCAGAAGTAGAACAAGACAAAGATCGGGATGGGAAATCGCAATATATGATATTGTAATACTCAGCGTATCACAAGATAATATTGCATCATCTGGCCCTTGCCACCCCTAACTTTGACCGTGACCTTAAGTACAACCTGACAGCAGACCCACTCGAGGATCATCATGTGTGAGTTTGGTGAGCATTGGGGAAATTATGATTCCTGTGAAATGTGGAAAAAACAAACACATGGCATACATGGTGCTGCAGAAAAAAAGTGCAGCATTAGAGGAAAAACATCCCAAATGTATAAGGCATATAATGCAAATCAACGTAAAGTCATAAAATCACATGGAGGAAAACAAATGGTCAAATTTGGAGGAAAACACTTGTACATGTCATAGAGAGAAAGGGAAAGAAAAAAGGCTCTCATTTCATTTTAGAAATAACATAATAAATGCTTGAAACAATCAATCTTGATAATTGCTAATGAGGGTTTTTTTCCCCTATATGCAGGACAGCTAACAGATTTTTTTTTTGTTATTAAAGTATGAATATACACAGTTTAGAGTCAAATTAACCCATTGGGGTATTAATTTTTGAATGTACTCAGAAAAGAAAACACAACTTTGTCCATAGTGATAATTTCTATGCAAAGAACAGTGCAGATTCTCTGCTGACAAAGGAGTATATGGTAAACGTCCAAGAAAGTGGAGGTGGACTGGTTGACCTCTAAAAGTGTGTCAACTAAAGATGCAAAAGCAATAGCGTCTCTTACGCGCACACAAAAACTACATAAAACTGGTTTGAGGTTTAAGGTTAGGTGGAGGAGGATGGGGGGTGGGGTGTAAAATTCCCCACACCTGCACGCAGAAAGTGCAAACAAGAGAAACATGACAGCAAGAGAAAGAAAAAAATGAAGAGGAAACATGAGGTGGCAATCATTTAAAAAAAAGGACAATTTGGGTGCATGTGATCCCTCAGAAAGTCCTGCTCTAGACCATGCTGCCTTCAGACTGGATTAATGCACACATATGATTTAAAAACACACACAGTTGTATGATTTACATGGAGCACAGCAATTCTGAAACAGTCCCGTGTGACTAAGAACATGCTGATATGATTAATCTGATTTTGTACAGGGGACGCTTCTGTTTTTTGCCGAGAGGAGGAAAAAAAAAAAAAAAGGATGATCACAGTTTGCTGTTGGATTTCTGAGGGTAAACATTTTGATTATGAACCACAAAGGAAAACAGCACCAGCAAAAAAAAAAAAGATGTTTATGGAAATTGTACGTCAGGATACAGCGAATAAAAAGATTTCCAGAAGATTTCGCCGTTTTGTGCGCCTAAGACAACATTTACACTTTGCGAACAGCGGATTCACACCCTCTCCATCTCAATTACCTCCTAGTGTCAACAGGGCGACCTGTTCCACCCCCTCCTGACCCCCCTATAACCCGCCCCACCCCAGAAGTCGGTCCTGAGCGTCGAGCGGGCCCCCCCAATCTGGAAGTCATTGCCTTCTCCAGAGTTAGGAGCTGAAAATGAGAGCCTCTTAGCTGGGAGGTTTGGGCAACATCAAAGCCGGAGCAACCATAACAACGTAGCTATGTTTAAAAAAAGGGCCAAACACCCCCCATCCCAAAACAAGCCCGCCCACTCCCCAATTACACACACACACACACACACAGAGTCGTGTACATGCATGAACGCATGTATGCAAGAGCACGCCCAGTGGTGCTTACGCCGAGTACGCACACATACACCACCAGCCGTGTGCGCGCACACCACCGTCCACTGCTGCCACACACCGCTGGAACATCTGGGCCGCGGCCATGATGAATCAGAAACCGCAGCTTGGAACTGAGAGAGAGAGAAACCTTCAAACGAGTGTGAGCATGTGCATGCATTACTATGGATGAATCCCCAAAATTCTGATGTTAGAAGAGAATGAGCATCACAGTTTTTTAAATGAATTTCAGATACGATTGGCGCTTTTTAAGGGTTTAAGAACATCAAATGGAATGAAGGATGTGTGCTACAGACTGGACAACGTTTGTTATTTAAATAATCAAAGAAAAGTGTATAAAAATTAGCCAGAATAGCACATTGCAGCCCCGCTATTGCCCAGCATAGGTAAATGTGATAATACAAAAACACCTGGCCCAAAAACGTCTGTACAGAGCAACAATTTACCTGTGAAATGAAAGTAAAACAATGAGTTATAAGCATAAACTGCTCTAATTGAGCAAAAGGTGAGAATAATTTTAAATATGCAACTCTCATATTTGCACATTTGCAACTTTTATTTTTGCCAAAAAATTTGACATTTTTCCCCGCAACACGAAAAAGAATAAGCAGTTAAGATGAATGAATGAAACTTGTGACTCAGTTTTTCAGCTTCATAATAAAGGTCACCTTTTTTTTTTTTGCATATGTTCAACTCCCAAATATGTCATATTTTTATTTTTTGAGAAACTGAATTTGGGGTTTTCATGGGCTGTAAGCCATAATCATCAAAATTAAAATAAATAAACTCTTGAAATATTTCACTCTGTGTAATGAATCTATATATGGGTTTCACTTTCTGAAATGAGTGACAAAAAATATTGAACTTTTTTTCATGATATTCTAATTTTTTGAGATGTACCTGTAAATATTTTGTGTGTGTTTTATGTTTTGCTGCATACAGAATAAAACTGTCATGTGATTACCACTCAGTGCCATGTTGCTATGGTAACTGTCCTGTAACAAGTAGAAAAATGCTTTATTTTCATGCTTAATCTGACATCATGGCTCAGCTATCTTTATGACAGATTCTGGCACAGCTTGGCCTGGGCTGTAGATATTTAAACAAAAAAAAAGTCAAAATCAAAACCAGCACGACAGCATTTGGAGATGAATGATCACTTTCCTAATGAGCGGACGGAGACAGACTAGCAGCCAGCCTTCCAGACTGCGGCGACAGCTTCGCTTGGTGCAAATTACCTCTAACGATTGGTCCTACAGAGAGCTAATTAATGGTATACTTGTTCATTTCTGTCGCAATTACACAACAACTTGTTTGTGACATGGTCTGCAACAAAAATATTGATACACAGAGCCGGGGAGGAAATTAGGCGACTGCGCAGGGGCATAAATCCTCCCCCAAAACACACTTCCACCTCAGTTTGGTTTACATAAACAATAGATGCTATGGCGACTTCAGGCCACAGCCATATTTGGTCAGTTATGATAACAGCCCCATCCCAAAAAAGGTGTTTCTTAGTCTCAAGATGAATGCATTGGGATTGTTCCCAGTGCAAAATGTTAGACTTTGATGTGTTTTTCTGACCTAGTTTATCTGCAGGTTGTGGTCTTGGGTGAAAGGTCATCAAGATAAAGAAAGAGTAAAACATTAGGTGACATTTCAGTGGATCTCTTCCCACCTACTGTACTTCATGAGGGGAGGAAGTGCCCGGCCATACAGTCGTGTCTTTTCACCCCCTTCAAAGATCCCCAGTCACGATTGCGATCCAGTCCGCGGGCTTATTGCGACCTCATCCCCTTCTGAGATGACTGTGCGCCCCTGTTGCTTAGTCAATGTGAAATGTTTCCTCCATGGTGGCCGAGCGCAGCTTTCACTCACAGGTTCAGCTCAAATATCAGACTATGTGCCAAATGGGAAATGCCACCACACATTAGAATAAAAGCCCCCGAGTAATGCCTTTCCTGTGTGCCAGTATCTATTTATTACACAAATATGGCTTCCCCAATACCACAATAAAGACTTACTGTATATAGGCCATAGCAAAAGAACTCCCCCCCCCACCCAGTTTCATTTGTTCATGAAAAAAAGCAATTAAAAGTGTTTTTCTCTAATAAATCCCTACATTTCTGCACGTTTGTAAGTGTAGTGCAATAGTTAAGTTTATTTTGGTGTTAAGGAAAAATTACAAATATGGAAATTACAGCAAGAATTTACTTTTTTGATAATTTTTCCAACACTTCATTCATTTTATCAAAAAAAAAAAAAAATAATTCCACTTTAATGAAATAAGAGGATTTGCTCTTTGCTAGTTTTTCTCTTTTCAGTAATACTTTCACACTGACGAACACCACTGCTCAAGTTTTGGGATGACTTTCTTGAATACAGTAAATGGGAATTAAAATTGAAAATGAACCCATTATGGTTATTTAGGCACATTTGAAATCCACAGACCGACTTCAAGGTTGGAAGCGGAAACAAAACTGAATCATGTTAGTCTGTACTGCTCTGTTGCAAATTATTTTTCCCCTTATTCAAGCAATTTCCTACATGGAATAGCCTCCATCTGTAGTTACTAAAATGTTTTGCCAAATTTCAGAATAAAAATCATTCTTTCTGACCATTTTGGCACTAAACTCGTTTCTAACAATCAGCTATTAAATATGAAAAAGTTACTCTGTGAGAAAGATGGGAGAGATGGTCAAATAAATCTTTTCTCCAAAATCAAGGAATCTTGGGTGGAAAATTATTTATGACTCATTATGACTCATGACTAGCTTTGTAATTCTATCAGAAGAAAATCATGATTATTCAGTTACTAAATAAATAAATTAATAAGTCTTTAGCTGATGCCCCAAAATTATTGGCTAGAAGCCTAAAAAAGTACTTCTATATTTGCCAACACGTGTAGGGTTACCATTCAACCAGGCTGACTCATGTCGGCTGGAAACGAGTCAAACTTTGTATAAAAGAAAAGTACTGTTAGATCACAAACCTTCACCAATTCAGTGAATTTTCCCCTCTCCAATTACAAAATTCGTGGAGCAGCATCAGGATTCAGATCACCACCAAAATCTTACTGATTATGACAAGGAATATTGTTAATGTATGAAATGTTTCTTCTTTGTGTTGTGATCATATTTGTTTGGCTGTAGCCACATCAGAACAAGGAAAATTTCTAAAAGGATAATAAAGCTAACTAACTACACCAGGGATGGGAAACTTTGGAGGTAGTGAGGGCCACAAAAATGTTTTCCTCACTTTCCGGGGGGGGGGGGGGGGGGGGGTTAATTCTTATTCTTCTTTCGGCTGCTCCCTTTAGGGGTCGCCACAGCGGATCATCTATTTCCATCTCACCCGATCCCTTGCATCTTCTTCTGTAACACCAACCATCTCCATGTCCTCCTTCACTACATCCACAAATCTTCTCTGTGGTCTTCCTATTTTCCTCCTGCCTGGCATCTCCATCTTCGACATCTTTTGTCCAACATATCCACTATCCCTCCTCTGCACATGTCCAAACCATCTCAGCCTTGCCTCTCTTACTTTGTCTCCAAACCGCCAAACCTGAGCTGTCCCTCTAATATACTCATTTCTAATCTTGTCTAGTCCCTCCCAATGAAAATCTTAGCATCTTCAACTCTGTCACCTCCACCTCATGTCTTTTTGTCAGCACCACCATCTCCAAACCATACCTCATAGCAGGTCTCACGACCGTCTTGTAAATCTTCCCTTTCACTCTTGCTGCTACCCTTCTGTCACAAATCACCCGACACTCATCTCCACCCACTCCAACCTGCCTGCACTCTCTTCTTCACCTCTTTTGTGCATTTTCCAGTGCTTTGGATGGCTGACCCCAGGTATTTAAACTCATCTACTTTCACTACCGCTACTCCTTCCATCTTCACCACTGCACCTACCTCCCTCTCATTAACACTCATGTATTCTGTCTTGCTTCTACTAACTTTCATTCCTCTTCTCTCCAGAGCATACCTCCACCTCTCCAGGTTCTCTTCCACCTGCTCCCTACTCACCGCAGATCACAATGTCGTTTGCAAACATCATAGTCCACAGAGACTCCTGCCTGACCTCATCTGTCAGCCTGTCCATCACCATGGCAAACAAGAAGGGGCTCAGAGCCAATCCCTGAAGTAATCCCACCCCCACCTTGAATCCATCCATCACTCCTACAGCGCACTTCACCATCATCTCGCTGTCCTCATACATGTCCTGCACCACCCTCACATACTTCTCTGCCACTCCTGACTTTCTCATACAGTACCACACTTCCTCTCTTGGCACCCTATCATATGCTTTCTCTAGATCCACAAAGACAGTGCAACTCCTTCTGACCTTCTCTATACTTCTCCATCAACGCTCTTACAGCCAACACTGCATCTGTAGTACTCTTTCTTGGCATGAAACTGTACTGTTGCTCACTGATTGTCACCTCTCCTCTTAACCTGGCTTCAATAACTCTTTTCCATATCATCATAGTGTGGCTGATCAACTTTATGCCTCTGTAGTTACTACAGCTGCCTTTGTTCTTGAAAACTGGTACCAAAACACTTCTTCTCCACTCCTCAGGCATCCTCTCACTCTCCAGGACTGCGTTAAACAATCCGATTAAAAAGGCCACTGCCATCTCTCCTGAACATCTCCATATCTCCACAGGTATGCCATCTGGACCAACCGCCTTTCCATTCTTCATCCTCTTCAAAGCTGCCCTCACTTCCGCCTTGCTAATCCTCGGGACTTCCTTGTTCACCATCTTTCCTCCCGTCCTCTCTCTCTCTCTCTCATTTTCTTTATTCATCAGCTCTTCAAAGTACTCCTTCCACCTTCAACACACTCTTGTCATTTGTTAGTACATTACCATTTCTGTCCTTAATCAACCTAACCTGATGTACATCCTTTCCAGCCCGATCTCTCTGTCTAGCCAGTCGATACAACTCCTTTTCTCCTTCCTTAGTGTCCAGCCTCTAATACAACTCACTATTATGCCTTTTCCTTTGCCACCTCTCTCTTTGCCATGCGCCTAAATTCCAAATACTCCTGTCTACTTTCTTCATCTTCCTGACTATCCCACTTTTTCTTTGCTAATCTCTTCCTTTGGATACTTTCCTGTACCTCCTCATTCCACCACCAAGTCTCCTTGTCTTCCTTCCTCTCTCCACTGTATACACCACATACCTTTCTACCCACTTCCCTCAATATTTTTGCTGTACTTTCCCAGTCATCTGGTAATTTCTTCCCAATCACCCAGAGCCTATATCAATTCCTTCTTGAACTCTGTGCAACCTTCTTCCTTCTGTAGCATCCCACACTTAATCTTTGGCTCTGCCTTCACTATTGTCCTCTTCTTGCTTTGCCAAGTCATCCTTCAGACTACCATCCGATGCCGTCTAGCTACATTCTCCCCTGCCACCACCTTGCAATCCATCTCTTTCAGATTTCTCCATCTGCGTAAGATGTAGTCCACCTGTGTGCACCTTCCTCCACTCTTGGGGGCGGGGGGTGGGGGGGGTAATTATTTCCTACAAAGTCAAAAAAGTTTCACAATTAAAACTGAAAATGCAAATGAAAAAAAAAGCTACTCAGTGTTTTATCATATTAGAATTAAAATTACTGATAAAATTATATCTGCCCTGCAATGGATTGGCGATCTGTCCAGCGTGTACCCTGCCTGTCGCCCAAAGATGCTGGGATAGGTTCCACCCCCCCCCCCCCTCAAAAAAAGGATTAAGCAGTAGAAGATGGATGGATGGATGAATGGATGGATGGATGGATGGATGGATAAAATTATATCGTGACCAAATTTTTAAAACTCTCTCAATCAAAATGATGACCAAAGAGAAATTTTGGATGATAATTAACAAAAAAAGCCAAGAAGAAAAGGAATGTGATGAGGCTTAGCTTGCTCTTGGATTCATTGTGGGTGAGGAGGAGCAGAGAAATGGATGTGGGTACGTAAGCTTGTTAATCGTCTGGATCCCCAAAATGGGGAATAAAAAAAAGTTTAAGAGCCACTGGTATAAATGAAAAAAAAATCAGCAGATTACAATGACCACAGTCTCTGAACTTTTACTGCTGACATGGGATTCAAACTGTCAACGCTTCAGACGCGCTCCTTAGAAAGAAATCTTGAAGCTTTGAATATTTTTCTGCACAATTAGAAGAAAAGGCTCCGAGCTCCATGAGGCTTCACCTGCCAAACAAGAATGAATACTACAGCTCCTCAGTAGTATTTGTTCTTGTTTAAAAGCAGCCTACTTTGTACATTTACTGCTGTTTACAGCCTTTTAATGCGGTCTTAGCAGGCGACATACCTTAATAAAAACATGTTCTCCGCCGGTGCACTGTTCCCTCTATGGCTCCCTCACTCTCTCGCTTGACTACTTGTACACAGAGTGGCACCTAGGTTTCAATTAGTGCTCTCTCTGCTGGTGGACTCTAATTGCATTTAAGAATACGGTTCCAGATACAGCAAACATGATATAAATAACTGATTTTTGGAAATGGACTGGTGGACTATAGTGGATGAGGGGGCAGTGCACATGCGACCCATGGGCCGCCAGTTGACCATCCCTGAACTACACAATACAGCAACAAACTGATAAGAAAACACACATCCCTCCAAGCTTTCAGATACTGATCATGATATCCTTTTAGTCCAATTCTGGTTGGCAGGTTAGAGAGGTGCCACGAGAGAAGTGGTGCTCTAAAAAGTTTAACTATTTTCAACTTTAAATGCTTCGAGCGCAACAACAAAAACCACTGGGAGCATTTTTGCATTGAATGCGTTAGTCGCTCAACTGCATAGAAAATGAACAGAAAATAGATGCTTCCAGTGGGGGGAAAAAAAGCAGCCTACTATCCATGCAACTTTTTGCCTGTGAGCATGTGTAATTCAACTCAAGTCAACTTTATTTACAGTGGATATAAAAGGTCTACACGCCCCTGTTTAAATGCCAGGTTTTTGTAATGTAAAAAAATGAGACCAAGATAAATCATTTCAAAACTTTTTCCACCATTAATGTAACCTATAACCTGTACAACCCAATTGAAAAACAAACTGAAATTTTTTTAAGGGGAAAAATAAAATACTTACAATAACCTGGTTGCATAAACATGCACACCCTTAAACTAATACTTTGTTGCAGCACCTTTGGCTTTTATTACAGCATTCAGTCTTTTTGGGTAGGCGTCTCTCAGCGTGGCACATCTTGATGTGGCAATATTTGCCCCCTCTTCTTTGCAAAAACGCTCCAAATCTGTCACATTGCAAGGGCATCTCCTGTGCACAGCCCTCTTCAGATCACCCCACAGATGTTCGATTGGATTCAGGTCTGGACTCTGGCTGGGCCATTCCAAAACCTTAATCTTCTTCTGGTGAAGCCATTCTTTTGTTGATTTGGATGTCTGCTTTGGGTCATTGCCGTGCTAAAAGATGAAGTTTCTCTTCATCTTTACCTTTCTAGCGGAAGCCTGAAGGTTTTGTGCCAATATTGACTGGCATTTGGAACTGTTCTCAATTCCCTCCACCCTCTAAGGCCCCAGTTCCAGCTAAAGAAAAACAGCCCCAAAGCATGATGCTGCCACCACCATGCTTCACTGTAGGTATGGCGTTCTTTTGGTGATGAACAGTGTTGTGTTTACGCCAAATACAGTCATTTGAAAAAATTAGAACACCCCATTAAATATTCAGTTCTTTATTAAGAAATGTTCACATATTGATGTCTAATCTTGTTTTTTTATTTATCTCTGGGAAAGGTGATTTAATTGCAGGTAAATAACACAAATTAACCTTGTTTTATTCATTAAACAAAAGATAACAAAAATGCATAATCTGAGGAAAAAGTTAGGATACCCTACAGCCTAATAGCCAGTGTTACCCCCTTTGGCTGAAATAACTTCAGTGAGACGCTTCTTGTAGCCATCTACCAATCTCTGACATCTGTCTGAGGAAAGTTTGCCCCACTCCTCAACACCGAATTCTTTCAGTTGTGAGATGTTTGAGGGTTTTTTTTTTTTTTTGTTTTTTTTTTGCATCGACAGCCCGTTTCAAGTCACCCCACAGCATCTGAACAGGATGAAGATCTGGGCTTTGACTCTGGCATTCCAGGATTCTCCATTTCTTAGTTCCGCTTCAGCTTTAATTTTTTTTACAGATGGTTTTATGTGGTCCTCAAGCACCCTTTGATACATGGTAGAATTCATGGTGGATTCTATGATGATGAGTTGGTCAGGTCCTCCTGCAGCAAAGCATCCCTAAACCATGACACTTCCACCTCCATGCTTCACAATTGGTATGAGGTTCTTTTCCTGGAATGCTGTATTTGGTCCACGCCAAATACAGCATTCTGTTCTGGTGTCCAAACAATTCAATTTTAGATTCATCTGTCGAAAGAACATTATTCCAAAAGTCCTGGTCTTTGTCTACGTTCTCTCTGGCAAACTTCAGTATGGCCTTCATGTTTCTCTTAGAGACCAAAGGTTTCCCCCTTGCACCTCTCCCATGCAAGTTAAACTTGTGCAGTCTCTTTCTGATTGTAGAGGCATGCACTTTCACATCAACAGTAGCAGGAGCCTACTGCAAGTCCCGTGATGACATTTTAGGGTTTTTGGAGACTTCTTTTAGCATCTTGCAGTCTGCTCTCAGGGTGAACTTCCTTGGATGGTCAGACCTGGGCATGTCGGCAGTTGTTTTGAATGTCCTCCACTTGAAGAGTATTTTCCGGATAGTGGAATGGCTGATTTGAAATTCTTTTAAGATGTTTTTAAATCCCTTACCAGATTCATAAACTGCTACAATCTTCTTTCTGAAAGCCTCAGACAGCTCTTTCGATCTCACCATAGTGTTCACTCTCACTTCAACAGTCAGGAGCACACCAGACTAAATGTCTGAGGTTTAAATAGGACAAGCCTCCTTCAAAATGCTGAGTAACAATATTCTAATCATGTGCACCTGACGTGATACACCCGTGTGTAATTTTAGCTATTTTAAGTGGAAATAAATGTGGGGGTATCCTAATTTTTTCCTCACCAGAAATTGCATGTTTTTAGAATTACATTATACAAAAAATTTTAATATCCATATGTTCAAACATGTTTAAAAAACACACATGATTTCATAGGGTGTCCTAATTTTTTCACATGACTGTATACCTTTTGGAATTATGACCAGAAAGTTCAACCTTGGGTTCATCGGACCATAACACATTTTCTCATATGTGTTTGGGAAATTTCAAATGCGTTTTTGCAAAATGTAGCCTAAGATAAGGCTTCCATCTTGCCACCCTACCCCATAGCCCAGACATATGAAGAAGATGGGAGATTGTTGTCACATGTATTAAACAGCCATACTTGCTAGAAATTCCTGCAGCTCCTTCAATGTTCCTGTCGGCCTCTTGGCAGCCTCCCTGACCAGTTTACTTCTCATCTTTTCATCAGTTTTGGAGGGACATCCACTTTTTGGTAATGTCGCTGTTGTGCCATATTTTCTCCACTTGATGATGACTGTCTTCATTGTGTTTCATGGTATATTTAATGCCTTGAAAAGTCTTTAGTACCCTTCTCCTGACTGATAGCATTGAACAATGAGATCCCTTTGATGCTTTGGAAGCTCTCTGTGGACCATGGCTTGTGCTGCAAGATGCGACTACAAAAATGTCAGGAAAAGCCTACTAGAACAGCTGGAACTTTATTTGGGGTTAATCAGAGGCACTTTAAATGGTGTCAGGTGTGTGCTGACTCCCATTTAACATGAGTTTGAATGTGATTTTGAACACAGCCGCATCCTCAGTTATAACAGGGTGTGCATATTTATGCAACCAGGCTATTGTAAGTTTATTTTTTATTTTTCCTCTTAAAAGATTTCAGTTTGTTTTTCAATAGGACTGTACAGGTTATAGGTCACATTAATGGGGGAAAATGTTTTGAAATGATTCATCTTGGTCTCATTTTTTTTTTACATCACCAAAACCTGGCATTTGAAGAGAGGTGTGTAGACTTTTTATATCCACTCTATATAGTGTCTAATCACAACAAAAAGTCATCTCAAGGCAGTAGATAGACAAGTCATGAGTCATAAGTAATTCAGAGAGAACTCCAACAATCAACTGATCCCCTGTGGGCATGCACTAGGCGACAGAGGGAACAAAAAACCCCTTAGTATGCTTGTATCAGTACGTGTCCATGGTTACCATGGTAATGCATAGAGAAGGGAGGTGGCATCGCACGGTTTCAAATGGCGAAATTTTGTTAAGGGGAGTTCCCTTAGTTGATATTCCCTGAGAACAGAGCAGGGAATAGGGAGTACTGTTTAAGTACACTATGGATCAGAATGTAGCTACCATCAACTTCTAGCTAGCCAGCTTGTCACACAATCAAGGGTCTGATGTCATCTGTCAGCATCGTTGTTTCCATCAGTGCAAGCAGCTTCCGCTAAAACAGCTAAGTTTAGGCACCTGGCTTTTTTTCTTCTTCTGGACCTCATCTCATAACACCTGCTTTAACCACTTGCTGTCCTCCAGAGTAAAATTCCAAACATATCTCCTTTTCTCTATTTGAAGCAAATGAGTCGTCCCAAAAATATGTTGTTGCATTTGATGCACTGATGGATGGACAGAAGCATTCATGTTAGAGTCAGTTAAAAAAAAAAAAAAAAAAAAAAAAAAATCACTTTTAATTATTAATGTAAACTGTCAATGTGCAAATCTGACTTCACCGAAATATTGGAATTGATCATCCTGACTTGTAATGGGATCATTGTTACAACATTCTTGCCATAGATTAGTGGGTAATGATTTTTTTTTCCACAATATCTTTATTGAACCTTTTTTTTTAACAAACATAACACAAACAATCAAACACTAACACTAAAGTACTACAAAAAAAAAAAAAAATGCACTAAAAACACCTACAACCACCAACAAAATCAAGTCTTCAACAATGCTCCTCTGTTTAGTCTAGACAATCCATTACATAAGTATACATATTATGTTCACCAGTTTGGAATTTACAAGGTCCACACACATCATTCACCTTCTTCTTCAAGAGTTATATTTAAATTTTTTACATAATCAATAAAAGGTCTCCATATATTCTCAAACACACTTTCCTTTGATTTCAGTATATATGTTATTCTTTCTAATGGAAGGTTTGTTAACATCTGTCTTAACCACTGAGTCACATCTGGTCTATGAGTCTTTTTCCACAGTAATGCAATACATTTTTTGGCATTAAGCAAACTGAGGTCTATGAATGTTCTTTCACTTTTATTAAAATTATGCTTTTTTGGGTACAGACCCAACAAAAACCATTTAGGATTCAATATGATTTGTTTTGAAATTATTTTTTCAATTGTTACCCTCACCTCTTCCCAAAACATTCTAATTATTCTACATTCCCATAAACAATGAAATAGGGTTCCTTTACTTTCCATGCATTTTGTGCATGTATCTGGTATGTTTTTGTTATATCTATTTAACTCCACCGGTGTAACATACATCCGCATTAACCATTTAAAATGTATCAATTTAAGACGTACATTTATTGATTTGGTTTGAGCTTCTGTACAAGCCAATTCCCATTGTTCCTCTGAAATTTCAGTTTGCAGATCTTCTTTCCAGTAGTTTAATCTTTTCTGTGAGTTTTCACTTGAGGATAGTGTCAATGAGTTATAAAACTCTGAAATAATACCCTTTCTTTTACTATCTTTCATCAACATTTTTTCCAAGGATGAATAAATAGGTCGAGTGAGAGCATTATTTTGGTTTGATCGAATAAAGTTCCTAAGTTGAAGATATTCTAAAAAATGTGTTCTATTAAGATTAAATTTGATCCTCAGCTCTTCAAAAGACATTATGTTATCTGAACATGACAAATATAAATCTTGAATTTTTTGGATCCCTTTTAAACTCCATACTTTAAACACAGCATCCGCTCTCCCTGGTTTAAAATATTGATTACCCCATATTGGACTAAATTGTGACAGTAAGTGTGGTTCTTTTAAATATTTTTTAGTTTCACACCATATTTTAATCATATGTTTTACAAATGGGTTTTTAACTTGTTTCTGTAATTTTTTTTCCGAGTCTGAATATATGAATATGGGAAGAGGTAAAGGCAAATTGTATGATTCCATTTCAGTCCAGTGAGGGAGATCATTTGATGAAAAATAATATGTCATAGACCTCAGTTGTGCCGACCAATAATACAACATAAAATTTGGACATTTCAGACCTCCACGATCAAATGGTAAATATAATAAAGACAAACATAATCTAGCCCTCCTGTTGTTCCACATAAATTCCACTAACTTTTTTTTAATTCTTGAGAATAAATCTAAAGGTGGTGGTAAGGGAATGTATTGAAATAAATAAAGTATTTTAGGTAAGATATTACTTTTAAGTATATTGATTCTCCCGATCATCGACATTGGTAGTGACATCCATCTCTGAAGTAACTCATTAATATCTGTCATTAAGGCTTCATAATTGACACTGGTGACTGATTCTAGCTTAGGCACAATTTGGATTCCTAAATATTTAAACTGATTTACAACATTGAATTGATTTACCTCAGGGGCTGGGTAATTTCTCTGGGTCTCATTTAGCATTAATATTGAAGATTTAGTTTTATTTATTTTATATCCTGATATTTCCCCAAAATTCTTTATTAAATTCAACAAGGTCGGAATTGATTTTTTAAGATTCGACAAACAAAATTATGTCATCGGCATACAGGGAGATTTTATGTTCTGTTGGTCCAACTTTAATTCCATATATTTGTGACTGTAGACGTATCGCCATCACTAAAGGTTCAATTGCCATAGTAAACAGTAAAGGTGAAAGTGGACAGCCTTGTCGACATCCTCTATTGATTTTTATTGATTTTGAAATATTGTTATTTGTTAGGATTTCTGCTGTAGCATTATTATATATTATCTGAACCCATTTTATGAAATTATTTCCAAGTCCAAACCTTTGTAAGACTTCAAAAAGAAAGGGCCATTCGACTCTATCAAAGGCCTTTTCAGCATCCAGTGATAGGACAGCTGTATCCGGTGCTTCTTTATTAGAATAAATAATATTAAATAGTCTTCTTACATTATGGAAGCCTTGTCTTCCCTTTATAAAGCCATTCTGATCTCGATTAATATTTGGTAAAATTTCTTGTATTCGTCTTGCTAAAATTTTACAGATTATCTTAAGGTCGGCATTTAATAGGCTTATTGGTCTCATATTTTCACATTTATTAGAGGGTTTACCTGGTTTTGGCAACAGTATAATTAAGGCATTATTCATGTATGATGGTAAATTACTATTTTGAAATGCTTCTAAAACCATTTCCAGAAAAGGTTTTATTAATTTATTCTTAAATTTTTTTATAAAGGTCAACTGGAAGACCATCTGGTCTTGCACTTTTTCCTGATTTCATATTATCAATGGCTAGCCCAACTTCTTCTTGACTAATTTTAGACTCCAGTATCTCCCTGTTTTCATTTGAAATACACGGTATAGATAGTTCGTTCAAAAACCCATTTAGTTTTGTTAAGTCAGATTCATTTTTGGTATCATATAATTTTTCATAGTAATCTCTAAAGGCTCTATTAATTTCTAAAGGATCTATAACTACCTGTCCATTACTTATAATATTGGTAATTGGTGTTTTAAATTCTAATTGTTTAATTTGCCATGCCAATAATTTAATCTTAGAAGACTCGAGGCAGCTCTATTCGCTGATTTTTTTTCATATTCAGCTCTCAAAATCAGTAATTCGTTCTCCAACCTTGGATCACTTCCTGCATATACTTTTTCTTGAAGAATTTTTATTTTATGTTCCAATTGAACTCTCTCCTCTCGAGTCTTCTTAGATTTTGAACCTGTATAACTAATAATATGTCCCCTAATAAAAGCTTTGAAAGCCTCCCACTTTACACATGCTGATGTTTGTGTAGTATTGATATCAAAAAACTCATCTGTTTTTCTATGTACTTAACAAATTCCTCATCCTGAAGCCATTTATGCTGAAATTGCCATCTACCTGGTTCCTTTGTCAATTTCTTATCTACATATATTAGACAGCAGGGTGCATGATCAGAGATCACAATGTCATAAAAGCAGTTTTGAATCTTGGACCTTAATTCTACGGAGATCAAAAAATAATCAATACGTGAGAAAGTCTTGTAGGTATTGGAATAACAAGAGTAGGCTTTAACTTGTGGATTCATTTCTCTCCATATATCTAGCAATCTCAATTCTTTCATAAAATGAATAATGGTCATCCTACATCCATTGTGCGTACAGTCCAGTCCTGTTGATCTATCTATACTGGGATTCAATGTACAATTAAAATCCCCTGCTATTATATGTTGCCCTGTAAGTGATGATAAGATAAGAAATAAATTAGCAAAGAACTTTTGATCATCTATATTGGGACCATATAGGTTTACCAAATTTATATTTTCTAATAACAAAGATCCTTGAATGATTAAATATCTTCCAAATTTGTCTCCAATTACATTTTTCACTTGAAATGGGACTGATTTATGTATGAGAGTCATAACTCCCCTGGCTCGGGATGAAAATGATGAGGTGAAAACACTTCCTTGCCATCTACTCCTAATTCTTTTTACATCCTCCTCTATTAGATGAGTTTCTTGTAAAAACACAATTTTTGAACCCATATCTTTTATTTTATTCATAACTTGTTTAAGTTTTTTTAATTTTTGTAGACCTCTGCAATTCCATGAAGTTAAATTAAGATTAACGCTTTGGTTTATGATCAATAGGGAGTTTAGGATTACCTTGCAGTATAAACATGCTCATACAGAGAAGCAAAAACATGAGTGGTTGAACATTCATCCTACAAACTACACACAAACAAATTCCCCCTTCCCACATTTGTGGTAATCCCCCCAAAATAAAAAAAAAAATTCCGTCTCCCGATATAGCCATCGACCGTTCCACACCCACGAGGATCAGCCAAAGCCACTCCTTCTTCATCCTCCCAATCACCCTAACTCTGCTACTTTTAATGACATAACATTAACTCTCTTCTGTAGTTTTCCAACTTAACTCCAAAATTTTTAGCAGCTTTGTACATCATAGTTTTGTTTTTTTTTATTTGTTTTTTTAATATATAATACAATCTATATTTTGTAAACTTGCTATTTGCTTCAAGTCAGTCAGATGCCTGTGCAAATGCTTAAATATTCTACCTTATATTTTGTTCATGCTTAGCTCCCACCAGTCTCTTCTTGGATCTTCTTGATGAACTCCTGCGCCTCCTCTGGGGTCTTGAAGATGTGGGTTCTGCCCTCATACGTGGTCAACAGTCTCGCAGGATAAATTACACCATGACGAATCCCAAGGTTGCGCAGCTCTTTACGTACGGGATCAAACTGCTTCCTCAATTGTTGGATTCCTGTGGCCAAATCTGGGTAGAACCGCACCTGCTGGTCCTGGTGCTTAATCTGGCCTTTTGCTCGCGCAGCGTTGAAGATCTTCATCCTGTCTCTGTTGCTGATAAACTTCATAATAATCGTCCTCGGAGGTCCCTTATCTCTCCGTGGGCCGATACGATATGCGCTTTCCAGAACGACTGCTGATTGCAGCTCCGCGCTGCCCAGCGCCTCCGGAATCCACTTTTCCAAAAAGGAACATGTGTCCCGACTTTCGGATTCCTCCGGTAGACCCACCAGCCTCAAGTTGTTCCGTCTCGACCGGGATTCCAAGTCCAAGACATGATTTTCCAGACTTTTATTTTTTTTTTTCCAAAGTGCGCACCTTTAATTGAAGACAGGTGACGTCATCTTCAGCACTAGCGACACGAAGCTCTACCTGCGCCATTCGTTCTACACAGTCACCCAATTCTTTTCTCATTCCTTCCACTAATGGCGTTAAGCACCGCACCTGTGCCGTTTCCCACATTCACCGCACCGCTGCTCGCTTCCTCCGCCATATATGGAGCTTCTTTATCTGCTGCGTCACAGACGTGAAAGTCCGTTAATTTAGACTGTTTCGGCGGCTCGCTTTTTCCTCTACCTGATTTTCCAGCCTTAAGCTTCACCGACATATCCTCGTCCAAACGCTGGGATAGGTTCTGTCCCAAATGAGAGAGTTATTTGCCGTTTTTTCGTCTCCAGGAGCAGAGCAGAGCGAGACGTGTCCCCCTCACGTGGCCGCCATAACCGGAAGTCAGCGGGTAATGATTTTTAAACTATTCACATCTGACCAATTATCTCAGGGTTTCCTCTGGTAACATTTCTCGGTGGCGGGCCATCGTGCCAGAAATTTTACTGCCTCACCAAGGAGATATAAATTTATTAAGAAAAATATATGAAACAGTGACTTTCCGCAAGCACGCACACGAACAACACACATGGCCGTCATCCGCGCGGAGTTTAGAAGCGCCCCGCCCACGTGAGTCTTCCAGTCAGTCAGCAAATAGTGTCTCGTTAAGTGTGACTGTCCGACAAAAACATGAGTTTGTTGAAGTACTTTAAACGTGGAAAAAATCATTAGAGGTATGTAAGCACTGGAGGAGTTTATCATGGTTTTAACCCGCTGGAAATGGGAGCAATAATGGAAGAGTCGCGTAGCTAAGAGATGTGGTTAGAATTCACATGCAGCCGGCTTCATATGAAGGGAAAGGCAAGGGGGACTGATGAACTGCTGAGGATATATTTCACCAGCCACTACAATATTAATATGTTCTGTAGGAATTGCAGGAATGAAGAGACTGGCAGTTTCTCTCTTTTCTTGCACGAGCAGGCGTGCCGTTTTTAATTCTCCAGCAGCAGTGACAAAAAGCAACAGCTAAAAACGCTAGCTCCATTTCACTCTAAACTGAGGTCCTTCAGCGGCTGCCTAGAGAGGTGCCTGATGAAAAAGCCTGAGGGCACAACTATAACTGCCTAAGCAGATCATTCTATACATGAACACATATTGTGGTGAATTATGTCTTTAGAATCCGCTACAGTTCCTTATTATGTACCTGGCAGGTTAAGATGACCGAAATTCACAAAGTCAATGACTTTAATCTGTCAGCAGCCTTCAGACAAACTAAACGTGCCAACATCTGATTTCAAAATAAGGGAGGTTTTTCCTGCTGTCTGGGTGGTGAGAAGATTTCTGGGGGAAAAAAACAAACTATAAATATAAAGAAATATTATAACAGAAATAACGGCATTCTTGGTCATTTAAGTTGATTTATTTCATTAAATACAATTTTATTAATATTTTTTCTTTGTAATCAGAGTTAAATTATTGTTCTGTTCTGACTGCAAAGTTATTGCCAAAAATGTAAATTGTTATAAGGAAAAAGTAAAAAAAAAATAAAAAATACCACAGTCTGTTTCAAATTTATCTAAAAACAAAAACAAAACTAATTTTATTTTAAAAAACAGACAAAATTTAGTCATAAAATAATCCACAAATTTATAATAAAGTTTCATATGTACAAGAAAAGTCAATTTTACAAGAGGAAATAACAAATTTGAGGAACATGGTTTCAACTTAGATAGATTTACAGAGAAAAGTAGAAAATTATAAGAAAATTGTTATAAATTTTTGAGGAAAACCTCAAACATTCAAGACTGAAGTCATTACTCAGGTTTTTAAGTGGGTGCTCTTTGAACCCTTAACTCAAGTAGAAATTTTTGGTTGTCTACTTTTAATTATTAATTTCAAAGCGCTGCTTTTACATGAGTAGAATTTCTGGTTACTATACCCACCTGATCATATAATTTAAGTATGCATGAGTACATTACTATTATGAATGTTTCTTTCCCTTCCCTACTCTCTCAATGGAAAAAAGAAACACTAGAATAAAAATACAAAAAATACACATATTTTTGTCACTCATGTAAGCCATGACAAAAAAAAAATCCTGCAGAACAAAACATGACACTTGATATTTTCTAACCTGTTTATATACCACCATGGACAGAGAGAGAACCTGAATTAGACAGAGCTCAGAGAGGGCAAGATGAGACAGAAGAGAGGAGCCAAGGAGAGGGAAGTGTTCAGTCAGAAGAAGGAGAGAAGGATAACACCACTAAAAAGTCTAAACAGAGGATGTCTGGGTGGGACCCCAAATGGCCCAATATTCAAGCCTTGGTTGTACAATACTTCAAATGGTAAGTTCCATATGCAACGTTACAGTGTAAAATTTTAAAAAGAAATAAACAGTATAAAATTAACACATTCCGGTATGTTTACTGCCCCCTCCCCCCGATATGTTGCCACCGCACCAAGGTCTTTAAGCCAGAGGAAACACTGTATCTATATAAGTCTGTTTCACATTTGGACATAAGGTGGTCATTCATGGCTGACTTTACATGGAGTCTAACTGTTGTTGAGTCAAGTTTTTTGGGAAGCAGAGAGCTCAATCAGTTTACATGCTTTCTGCCCTCTGGATCACCGGTTCAATTCACGTACACGGTCCTCTCTCTGTCTGATCTGTCGCTTTGATGTTTTTATCGAAATAATCTCATCCCTGGGTGTTTGTGATATGGAGGAATTGAAGTTTGTGCAAAAGAAATAACTGCGGGGCAGAGTATGCTGAATGGCCTTCTCCAAACCCAAACAGAAATATTTTATGGATAATTCTTTAGTTGCATGCACACATAAGCTTTATGTCAACTCTTTATAGATATGAAAGGATATTGGCTTTTTGAAAAGTGCCAGCCTTTACATTTATTTTGTGCAGTCTGCATTTCTAAAAGAGAAAAGCAAACCCAGTAAAAATAGATGCAAAATGGATCTTGAAATTCTTTCCATGTTGCATCACATTCTAAAGAAAAGCCAAAATAGAAGTTTGTCAAATTGGGAGATCTAATGAAATTAACTTTCAAAGTCCCGGCAGCTCACAAGTTAACTGAATTTGCTGTTTTCAAAGATTCTTGGAAGCTGCCCTTGAGTGAACATTCAGTATGCTGACCTCTTGCACTCGAGCTTTTGAATGCAGCGGACCCCACTGTCCACTCCAGAAAGACTGAGTCATTATTAAAGGATTGTGATGCCTTCATTCAATTATCCCATTATATATGTGACAATGATGCAACTGAGGCTTTTACTTATAGAAGATGGGTTAGTCTGGAATTAAATACTAAATCAATTTACAAAATGTCATCTGACAGTGAGAAATGAGAGGTCTAATTCATAAAAGCAGATGACAAATGTCCAAATTCACTGGGTTGAAACTTAATTTCACAAAACCCATATGGATGCATTTTCTGGCTAAAATTGTCATTTAGATGCATTTATAGTCAATGAACAAATAAATCATGGCTGCATACTCATTAAAATAAACATGGAAATGCATTTCAGTGTTAATGGATTATTATTATCATCATTACTAAAGAAAGGATTAGACAGCTAAATGACTATAAAATAAGCACCTGATTGCACTTTTTAGCATGTGTTTGTGCAAGTTTTAAATGGTTTTTGTGTTCTTTACTTCATGATGGGCTAGAGAAACAAATTTTATTCCACTCACTTTTGCACAGATATGACAGGAATGACAAAATTGGTTGATTTATTAACTGACAGATTGATAACCCCATCATATCTCTTAGTTACTGTCTTAAAACTAGTGTGATAAATTTGCATCTTTAACTGTTTAGTTCCCCCATTCACATGCAAAGTCATCTCATTTTTAGTTTGAAATGATACTAAAAAATAAACAAATTTTCATTTTAATAAAATAGGGCCATGTTTTACATGACACTTCCAAAAGCTTAAAGAGTGAAATGAGGGGGGGGGGGGGAATCATGATCCCAACCAGACAACAAACAAACTGACCAACATCCACTGATTGGAAGAGGTGACTCACAAACAGATGACATCAGGCACGAAGAAGCGCCCCAAGGCTGCCGTCCAATCAGTGCACTCCTTTCATCGTCTCTCACAAAGATCAAGCGGCCCGACAGAGGAGCGTTTAAAGAGCCATCTTTCACCACAGATTACAGTTGCTGTAACAAACACTTTGGAGTGGTGAACATTTATCAATGTTGGTGTCGTTAAAAGCTCTTCTTAGAGGGTTCAGTGAACACAGACAGTTTAAAGGGGCAGAAAAAAAAAACAAGTAGAAATCTTGGTCTGCCACACTGTCTTTGAACTGGTTTGAGATTAAAAGCGACTGTCCCCCAACAGATAAGATAATAGAAGGCATTTCTGTTATGGGAAAAAGCTACCTCCAGTGGTTGTGGAATGTAACTACATGAAGGGACATGGAGGAGGATTAGTGGTGTAACACATTTAAAGTAGCCCTCTCATTATCCTAACCATAACCAAACCTCAACCAAGTAGTGTTAGTGCCAAACATTACCTTAAAAACCTAAAAATGTATAGTAGTGCATCTCAGAAACAGCATATCCTGATTCAGTAAATTAATTCAACAACATACAACAAGTGGCAGTGCGGTGGCAGAGTGGTTAGCACTGCGGCAGCACAGCAACTCACCCTTGGCTGGGGAATCCTGGGTTCGATCCCAGCCCCCGGCCAACAGTGATCTGTGTGGAGTTTGCATGTTCTCCCCGTGTCTGCGTGGGTTTACTCCGGGATTTCTCCGGTTTCCTCCCACATGCCAAAAACATGCAAGTCAGGTTAATTGGCATCAAAACTGGGGATTCTAAATTATCCTTAGGTATGACTGTGAGAGTGAATGGTTGTCTGTCTCTCTGTGTTGGCCCTGCGATGGAGTGGCGATCTGTCCAGGGTGTACCCTGCCTCTCGCCCAAAGATGCTGGGATAGGCTCCAGACCCCCCGCGACCCGAAAAGGATTAAGCGGAAGAAGATGAATGAATGAATGAACATACAACAAATCACAATAAAATTTTAATTTAAAAAAAATGACAAATGGTTCATTTTATGTGTGATGAATAAGAAAATACAAAATTTTAACCTTTTCTAAATATACACTACCGTTCAAAAGTTTGGGGTCACCCAGACAATTATTTTGTGTTTTCCATGAAAAGTCACACTTATTTACCACCATGAGTTGTAAAATGAATCGAAAATATAGTCAAGACATTGACAAGGTTAGAAATAATGATTTGTATTTGAAATAATTTTTTCCAGATACTCAACCTGCTCAAAGGAAGGTCAGTTTTATAGCTTCTCTAACCAGCTAAACTGTTTTCAGCTGTGCTAACATGATTTTTTTTTTTTTTGGTTACTTATTTGTACCCGTAGGTAGATTTGGTTTGCAGTCTGGTGACAAGCCACCGGCTGCTGGTCGCTGCGTGCGCGAGCGCCCTAAACCTACATGTTTTTGGTATGCGGGAGGAAACCGGAGAAATCCCGGAGTAAACCCACGCAACACGGGGAGAACATGCAAACTCCACACAGCTCACAGTTGGTCGGGGGCTGGAATCGAACCCACGATCCCCGCGATCCCCCGGCCAAGGGTAAAACTGTGCTGCCACAGTGCTAAACCACTGCGCCACCGTGCAGCCCCCCAGCTAAACTGTTTTCAGCTGTGCTAACATGATTGCACAAGGGTTTTCTAATCATCCATTAGCCTTCTGACGCAATGAGCAAACACATTGTACCATTAGAACACTGGAGTGATAGTTGTTGGAAATGGGCCTCTATACACCTATGTAGATATTGTACCAGAAACCAGACATTTGCAGCTAGAATAGTCATTTACCACATTAGCAATGTATATTAGATATTAGAGTGTATTTCTGATTAGTTTAAAGTTATCTTCATTGAAAAAAACAGTGCTTTTCTTTCAAAAATAAGGAAATTTCTAAGTGACCCCAAACTTTTGAACGGTAGTGTATATAATTTAAAAATTCACAATATTCTAATTTTTTGAGATAAATAATGCAGCAGATCTACATATATAGCGCTTTTCATAGACACTTGACACTTTATAATGGACACATTATTCATTCACGCCACAGATAATGGTAGTGGTAAGCTACTACTGCAGCCACAGCTGCCCTGGGGCAGGCTGACAGAAACATGGTTGCCAATCCATGCCAACGGCCTCGCTGACCACCAATGAACATTTATAGTGGGGAAAATAAGTACTGAACACATCAACATTTTTCCTCATTAAACATATTTCTGGGATTCCGGAGGCGCTGGGCAGCGCGGAGCTGCAATCAGCAGTGGTTCTGGAAAGCGCACACCGTATTGGCCCACGGAGAGATAAGGGACCACCGAGGACACTAATTATGAAGTTTCTCAGCAACAGAGACAGGATGAAGATCTTCAACGCTGCACGAGCTAAAGGAGAGATTAAACACCAGGACCAGCAGGTGCGGTTCTACCCAGATTTGGCCACAGGAATCCAACAATTGAGGAAGCAGTTTGATCCCGTACGTAAAGAGCTGCGCAACCTTGGGATTCGTCATGGTGTAATTTGTCCTGCGAGACTGTTGACCACGTATGGGGGCAGAACCCACATCTTCAAGACCCCAGAGGAGGCGCAGGAGTTCATCAAGAAGATCCAAGAAGAGACTGGTGGGAGCTAAGCATGAACAAAATATAAGGTAGAATATTTAAGCATTTGCACAGGCATCTGACTGACTTGAAGCAAATAGCAAGTTTACAAAATATAGATTGTATTATATATAAAAAAAAAAAAATTATGATGTACAAAGTTGCTAAAAATTTTGGAGTTAAGTTGGAAAACTACAGAGGAGAGTTAATGTTATGTCATTAAAAGCAGTAGAGTTAGGGTGATTGGGAGGATGAAGAAGGAGTGGCTTTGGCTGTTCCTCGTGGGTGTGGAGCGGTCGATGGCTATATCGGGAGACGGAATTTTTCTTTTGATTTTGGGGGGATTACCACAAATGTGGGAAGGGGGAATTTGTGTGTGTGTAGTTTGTAGGATGAATGTTCAACCACTTATTTTTTTGCTTCTCTGTATGAGCATGTTTACACTGCAAGGTAATCCCAAACTCCCTATTGATCATAAAACAAAGCGTTAATCTTAATTTAACTTCATGGAATTGCAGAGGTCTACAAAATTTAAAAAAAACTTAAACAAGTTATGAATAAAATAAAAGACATGGGTTCAAAAATTGTGTTTTTACAAGAAACTCATCTAATAGAGGAGGATGTAAAAAGAATTAGGAGTAGATGGCAAGGAAGTGTTTTCACCTCCTCATTTTCATCCCGAGCCAGGGGAGTTATGACTCTCCTACACAAATCAGTCCCATTTCAAGTGAAAAATGTAATTGGAGACAAATTTGGAAGATATGTAATCATTCAAGGATCTTTGCTATTAGAAAATATAAATTTGGTGAACTTATATGGTCAGAATCAGAATCAGGTTTATTGCCATTGTTCATGTAGTACACAAACTAGGAATTTGTCTCGGTGCAATGCTGCAACATTAAACATGATAAGATAAAAGAAATAAACTATACATGCAATAAAGTGTAGAATAAGAGTAAGTGATACTGGTCAGCAGTTAAAATATATTAGCGAGCAGCAGATACTGTGGAGAACTATATAGTGCAGTCGGTAATGCAGGAAGAAAACAGTGATGATTGACATGAGTCTGGTTGAGCTGCTGTACATAGTGCACGAGAGTCAATAAGTCACTTAGTGTTCAGCAGTCTGATGGCAGAGGGGAAGAAGCTGTTCATGTGACGGGAGGTTTTAGTCTGGATGGACCGAAGTCTTCTACCAGAGGGGAGGGGGGCAAACAGTACGTGACCAGGGTGTGAGGGATCGGCTATGATCCGGCCAGCACGCCTCCGGGTCCTGGAGATGTACAGATCCTGGAGAGATGGGAGCTTGCAGCCGATCACCTTCTCAGCAGTGCGCACGACGCGCTGCAGCCTTAGTCTGTCCCTGGCAGTGGCTCCTGCGTACCACACGGTTATGGAGGTGGTGAGGATGGACTCGATGATGGCCGTGTAGAACTGCACTAACATCTTGGTGGGTAGCTTGAGCTTCCTCAGCTGCCGCAGGAAGAAAATCCTCTGCTGGGCTTTTTTGATGAGTGAGCTGATGGTCGGCTCCCATTTGAGGTCCCTGGTGATGGTAGTGCCTAGGAAGCGGAAGGAATCAGCAGTGGTGATGGGAGAGCCTGAGAGGGTGAGGGGGGGCAGAGGGGTAGTGACTTTCCTGAAGTCTACAATCATCTCCACTGTCTTCAGAGCGTTCAGCTGCAGGTTGTTATTGTTGCACCAGGACGCCAGCTGGGCCACCTCTCTCCTGTAGGCGGACTCGTCGCCGTTGGAGATGAGCCCGATGAGGGTGGTGTCGTCCGCAAACTTGATCAACTTGACAGACTGGTGGCTGGAGGTGCAGGAGTTGGTGTAAAGGGAGAAGAGTAGGGGGGAAAGTACACAGCCCTGGGGTGATCCGGTGCTGATGCTAGTATAGTCTGAGACAGTCTTTCCCAGCCGCACATGCTGCCTCCGGTCCGTCAGGAAGTCGGTGATCCACCTGCAGAGGAGTCAGGCACGTTGAGCAGGGACAGCTTGTCCCGGAGCAGAGCGGGGCGGATGGTGTTGAATGTGGAGCTGAAGTCCACAAACAGGATCCTGGCGTAGGTTCCCGGGGAGTCCAGGTGCTGCAGGATGGAGTGGAGGGCCAGGTTGACTGCGTCGTCTACAGACCTGTTGGCTCGGTAGGCAAACTGCAGCGGGTCCAGGACAGGGGTGGTGATGGACTTGAGGTGGGGCAGGACCAGGCGCTCAAAGGACTTCATGACTACAGAGGTGAGCGCTACAGGTCTGTAGTCATTAAGTCCAGTGATCCGTGGCTTCTTGGGGACAGCTATGATGGTGGAGGATTTGAGGCAGGACGGCACGTGGCATAACTTAAGGGAGGTGTTAAAAATGTCTGTGAAGACAGGAGCCAGCTGTTTCGCACAGTGTCTCAGGGTGGAGGGAGACACGCCGTCCGGGCCGGGGGCCTTGCGCGGGTTCAGTCTGGAGAACTGTTTGAGCACATCCTGCTCACTGATGATAAGGGCAGGGGGGGAGGAGGGGGGGGGGTGCCTTTAATGAAGTAGGGATTGTGGAGGCTGTGGAGCTGGAGGGAGGGGGGGAGTTGGACACAGATGACGAGGTGTCAAAACGGGCATAGTGTTGGGACAGTCTTTGACAAAGGGCTTTGTCATCCTGACCTTTAGGAGCCTGAGCCGATAGTTGGTGATTTGCCTCAGTCCTCTCCACACGGAAGCCGAATCATTAGCAGTGAACTGCTGCTGGAGTCTCTCTGAATACACAGATTTAGCCCTCTTCAGCTCTCTGTTAAACCGGTATTTAACCTCCCTGTAGCAGTCCCTGTCTCCACTTTTCAGCGCTGCTTCCTTCTCCTTCCTGATCTGTCTGAGCTTAGCTGTGAACCAGGGTTTGTCATTAGAGTAACTCACCCTGGTGCGTGATGGAAGAATGATCTCTTCACAAAAGTGGATATATGAGTTCACAGTGTCCGTGTATTCATCCAGATCATGCGTGGCTCCTTTAAACATGCCCCAGTCAGATATTTCCATGCACGTTTCCAGCTTCTCCTCAGCTTCACTGGTCCGTATCTTCGTAGTGCTCACGACAGGTTTAGTGAGCTTCAATCTCTGTCTGTATGTGGGAATGAGGTGAACCATCACGTGATCAGATAATCCCAGCGCAGCGCGAGGAACAGCGCGATATGCGTCTTTCACTGTGGTGTAACAATGATCCAGTGTGTTTAATCCTCTGGTGGGGCATTTAATAAACTGTTTGTAGCGGGGGAGATCGTGGCTCAGATTGCACTGATTAAAGTCGCCAGCCACAATAATCAGCGAGTCTGGGAAACTCCGCTCTGTGTGTTGAATGTGATCCGCGAGCACGCGCTGAGCTTCGCGCGTGTCCGCGTCGGGAGGGGCGTACACAGCGATCAGTATAAAAGAAGCAAACTCCTGCGGGGAATAGAAGGGCTTGCAGTTGATAACAAGAAATTCCAGGGCGGGAGAACAGTGTTTGGAAATTACCGTTACATCAGAGCACCAGCTGCAGTTGATGTAGAAGCAGACTCCGCCTCCTGTGGTCTTGCCGGAAAGCTCTGTGTCACGATCAGCACGGAAGAGCTGGAAGCCGTCGAGGCGCAGCGCGCTGTCCGGTATATTTTCCCGGAGCCAGGTCTCAGTAAAGCAGAGGGCAGCTGAGGAGGCGAGGTCCCTAAAACGCATCAGCAGTCTCAGTTCATCTACCTTGTTAGAGAGTTTTGTATTGGACAGAAATATGCCAGGCAGCGCCGTTCGCGAGCCTCTCCTGCGAAGCCGCACGAGAGCGCCCGCTCGTCTACCTCTCTTCCGCCGTCTCACTTTCCGAGCCAAGCAATGAACCAGATCGGCGGCAGGGGCTAAAAAAACTGGGAGGAGGTCCGTGGGGGTGAAAGTCCTGATATTTAGAAGTTCTTCACGGGTATAAGTGCAAGCAGACACACAATTGACAAACAAAAACAAACAAAGAGCGCAGCGAAGCACCATGTCGACCGCTGTGGGCGCCATCTTGGTCTATATAGATGGTCCCAATATAGATGATCAAAAGTTCTTTGCTAATTTATTTCTTATCTTATCATCACTTACAGGGCAACATATAATAGCAGGGGATTTTAAATGTACATTGAACCCCGGTATAGATAGATCAACAGGACTGGACTGTACACACAATGGATGTAGGATGACCATTAATCATTTTATGAAAGAATTGAGATTGCTAGATATATGGAGAGAAATGAAACCACAAGTTAAAGCCTACTCTTGTTATTCCAGTACCTACAAGACATTCTCACGTATTGATTATTTTTTGATTTCCACAGAATTAAGGTCCAAGATTCAAAACTGCTTTTATGATAACATCGTGATCTCTGATCATGCACCCTGCTGTCTAATATACTGTATGTAGATAAGAAATTGACAAAGGAACCAGGTAGATGGCAATTTCAGCATAAATGGCTTCAGGATGAGGAATTTGTTAAGTACATAGAAAAACAGATAGATGAGTTCTTTGACATCAATACTACACAAACATCAGCATGTGTAAAGTGGGAGGCTTTCAAAGCTTTTATTAGGGGACATATTATTAGTTATACAGGTTCAAAATCTAAGAAGACTCGAGAGGAGAGAGCCCAATTGGAACATAAAATAAAAAGTCTTCAGGAAAAAGTGTATGCAGGAAGTGATCCAAGGTTGGAGTACGAATTACTGATTTTGAGAGCTGAATATGACAAAAAAATCAGCAAATAGAGCTGCCTCGAGTCTTCTAAGATTGAAACAATCTTTTTATGAATAAGGTGAAAAATCAGGAAAATTATTGGCATGGCAGATTAAACAATTAGAATTTAAAACACCAATTACCAGTATTATAAGGGACAGGTAGTTATAGATCCTTTAGAAATTAATAGAGCCTTTAGAGATTACTATGAAAAATTATATGATACCAAAAATGAATCTGATTTAACAAAACTAAATGGGTTTTTGAACGAACTATCTATACCGTGTATTCCAAATGAAAACAGGGAGATATTGGAGTCTAAAATTAGTCAAGAAGAAGTTGGGCTAGCCATTGATAATATGAAATCAGGAAAAAGTGCAGGACCAGATGGTCTTCCAGTTGACCTTTATAAAAAAATTTAAGAATAAATTAATAAAACCTTTTCTGGAAATGGTTTTAGAAGCATTTCAAAATAGTAATTTACCATCATACATGAATAATGCCTTAATTATACTGTTGCCAAAACCAGGTAAGCCCTCTAATAAATGTGAAAATATGAGACCAATAAGCCTATTAAATGCCGACCTTAAGATAATCTGTAAAATTTTAGCAAGACGAATACAAGAAATTTTACCAAATATTATTAATCGAGATCAGAATGGCTTTATAAAGGGAAGACAAGGCTTCCATAATGTAAGAAGACTATTTAATATTATTTATTCTAATAAAGAAGCACCGGATACAGCTCTCCTATCACTGGACGCCGAAAAGGCCTTTGATAGAGTCGAATGGCCCTTTCTTTTTGAAGTCTTACAAAGGTTTGGACTTGGAAATAATTTCATAAAATGGGTTCAGATAATATACAATAATGCTACAGCAGAAATCCTAACAAATAACAATATTTCAAAATCAATAAAAATCAATAGAGGATGTCGACAAGGCTGTCCACTTTCACCCTTATTGTTTACTATGGCAATTGAACCTTTAGCGATAGCGATACGTTTACATTCACAAATATATGGAATTAAAGTTGGACCAACAGAACATAAAATCTCCCTGTACGCCGATGACATAATTTTGTTTATGTCGAATCTTAAAAAATCAATTCCGACCTTGTTGAATTTAATAAAGAATTTTGGGGAAATATCAGGAAATAAAATAAATAAAACTAAATCTTCAATATTAATGCTAAATGAGACCCAGAGAAATTACCCAGCCCCTGAGGTAAATCAATTCAACGTTGTAAATCAGTTTAAATATTTAGGAATCCAAATTGTGCCTAAGCTAGAATCAGTCGCCAGTGTCAACTATGAAGCCTTAATGACAGATATCAATGAGTTAATTCAGAGATGGATGTCACTACCAATGTCGATGATCGGGAGAATCAATATACTTAAAAGTAATATTTTACCTAAAATACTTTATTTATTTCAATACATTCCCTTACCACCACCTTTAGATTTATTCTCAAGAATTAAAAAAAAGTTAGTGGAATTTAAGATCAGATAAGATAAGATAAGCCTTTATTAGTCCCACAAAGGGAAATTCCAGGATTGCAACAGCACAGGGATAGCAACACTCAGAGCAACAATCAGAAGGCAAGAAAAAACAAGCAAGCAAGAGCAGCTAATATACATATGTACGTATTACTATAAAATATATATATATACACACACACACAGACACACAGTGCAGAGCATTGTAGCTGGATGGAATAAATATATGAATATATGAACACACAGTGCAGAGCATTGTAGCTAGATGGAATAAATATGTAAATATATAAACACCCACAGTACGGAGCATTGCAGCTAGGTGGAATAAATATGCAAGTATATAAACACACAGTGCGGAGCAATGTAGCTAGATGGAATAATATGTAGATATATAAATATATAAACACACACAGTGCAGAGCATTGTTGCTAGATGGAATGAAACAGCATAACCGTCTACTTAGTTATCCTACATGGTATGATTATGTGCCCATACATATTCTCACCCTCCATAGCGACCGGTATGTTCCTAGTTGTATGCCGGAGGGGACCATTGTGTAAGTCTATTGCATCTTTTGCATTCAAAAAACTATTAGTTTGTTACGAATTTATATGGAACAACAGGAGGGCTAGATTACGTCTGTCTTTATTATATTTACCATTTGATCGTGGAGGTCTGAAATGTCCAAATTTTATGTTGTATTATTGGTCGGCACAACTGAGGTCTATGACATATTATTTTTCATCAAATGATCTCCCTCACTGGACTGAAATGGAATCATACAATTTACCTTTACCTCTTCCCATATTCATATACTCAGATTCGGCAAAAAAATTACAAAAACAAGTTAAAAATCCATTTGTAAAGCATATGATCAAAATATGGTGTGAAGCTAAAAACTATTTAAAAGAACCACACTTATTGTCACAATTTAGTCCAATATGGGGTAATCAATATTTTAAACCAGGGAGAGCGGATGCTGTATTTAAAGTATGGAATTTAAAAGGGATTCAAAAGATTCAAGATTTATATTTGCCATGTGCAGATAACATAATGTCTTTTGAAGAGCTGAGGATCAAATTTAATCTTAATAGAACACATTTTTTTAAATATCTTCAACTTAGAAACTTTATTAGATCAAATCAAAATAATGCTCTCACTCGACCTATTTACTCATCCTTGGAAAAAATGTTGATGAAAGATAGTAAAAGAAAGGGTATTATTTCAGAGTTTTATAACTCATTGACACTATCCTCAAGTGAAAACTCACAGAAAAGATTAAACTACTGGAAAGAAGATCTGCAAACTGAAATTTCAGAGGAACAATGGGAATTGGCTTGTACAGAAGCTCAAACCAAATCAATAAATGTACGTCTTAAATTGATACATTTTAAATGGTTAATGCGGATGTATGTTACACCGGAGGAGTTAAATAGATATAACAAAAATATACCAGATACGTGCACAAAATGCATGGAAAGTAAAGGAACCCTATTTCATTGTGTACGGGAATGTAGAATAATTAGAATGTTTTGGGAAGAGGTGAGGGTAACAATTGAAAAAATGATCTCAAAACAAATCATATTGAATCCTAAACTGTTTTTGTTGGGTCTGTACCCAGAAAAGCATAACTTTAATAAAAGTGAAAGAACATTCATAGACCTCAGTTTGCTTAATGCCAAAAAATGTATTGCACTACTGTGGAAAAAGACGCATAGACCAGATGTGACTCAGTGGTTAAGACAGATGTTAACAAACCTTCCACTAGAAAGAATAACATACATACTGAAATCAAAGGAAATTGTGTTTGAGAATATATGGAGACCTTTCATTGATTATGTAAAAAATTTAAACATAACTCTTGAAGAAGAAGGTGAATGATGTGTGTGGACCTTGTAAATTCCAAACTGGTGAACATAATATGTATACTTATGTACTGTGTTCACAAAATAAGTTATATTTAATAAAGTGGAATGACACAGGGAATAAGTATTGATCACATGAAGAAAAAGAGATGCAAAAAGCCATAGAAAACCAAGAAACCAGCTGAAATCCATCAGTATTTAGGAACCCATCCCAGCCCCCATCAGTGCAAATTAATTTCAGCTGCTTAAGTCCTGACTGATGGTCTTTAAAAAGGTCTGTGGATATCAGATTGTCACACCACAAAGAACTCATGATGGGTAGAAGCAAACAGCCCTCTCTAGACCAGGAGTCTCCAACCTAGGGTTCTTGGAATGTTTAGGTTTCTGTGGGATGTTTTCCAAATCCACTTCTTAATTTGTCCAAAGACTTGCAAATAATTTGCTGTTGTTGTGCATGGGTGCAAGGGTGCCTACAGAACACATGCACAACAATGACAAATTATGTACAGTCACTAATATTGCTGTCTCATTCATTTTCAATAACTCTGTAATTAATATTCACACAATCAAATAAATCTTAGTGTTCAGTCCCTGTCATATCTGTCAAAGTCTAACATGTGTGACTGCCTACATAGAGGCCACACCTCTTTGCATTACACTGTCAAGCACACCATACATTTGAGCCTGTAAAGCCTAATTGGGCTAACCGTTTTCAGACAAGAATACTTCCTTTCTACGGGCATGCACTAGTCTATTACAAACATATAATAATATAACCTTAACATATTTTACACTGTAAAAGTTGGGAATTTAGAATAGCTGAATCAAGTTGATTCTGTACCCATGTTACTTTATTTTTCTTTTTTCTGTTCATAAACCACATCAGAATTTCAAAAGTGAAGAGAGGGGGATAAACCTAAAATAAACATAAATGCTAATTTGCTTAAGTTTTTATGCATTTTTTTTGAAGGATGAAGTCAAACAACAAGAAAAACTTATAAAGAAAGGAGGTGTATCGGCAGGAGTAGATATTACCATCTCCACTGTTCTCCTTTCATGTTCTAATTTCTTCTGTCAATTCATTTTACCCCAGTAGCTGGAATGAGTCCTCTAGATTTTCCCCACCTTTCTGCAACTTCCTACTGTTGCACCCTTCCCCACTTGCCTTGCATTGTGGAGTTGCCTGACCCTCCCCCCTCCCCCCAATTCTCAGCAGAGGAGGAATGCCATAATTGTGGCAACCGTAACATTGTTTCAACCACAGGTCGCTGAAAAGTCCCTGAAACTTAATCTCACATCTTTTGCTCTACTCATTTAATTTTTCACAAAAGCAGAATTTTTTTTTGAAGGAAGCAAAGCTAGATTAGACCACAAAGGTAAACTCCACCTTTGACAAAGCTTTAGCATTTACAATATTAAAAAAAAAAAAAAAGTATTTTGGAAAATAAAACTCAAGACTCATGGTTTAGGGTCAGTCAGAGAACAAAATATCAAATGTTAAAAGCTAGAACCATTGTTAGAGTCAACTTTTTCTCCAATCCCCCTCTCATTGAGGGGGGCTGGAACCTTTCTATGTGGAGTTTGCATGTTCTCCCTGTGCTGCGTGGGTTTACTCTGGGGGCTCTGGTTTCCTCCCACAATCCAAAGACATGCATGTTAGGTTAACTGGTTGTTCTAAAATTGTCCCTAGATATCCGTCTCCTAGTGATGGGTCCGGCAACACCAATGCGTCGGCGCATGCGTCGAGCTCATAGAGCGAAACCCTGTGTCAATGCGTGTCAGTGTGTATCGCTTTAAGAAAGTCACGTGACCGATACAGTACCGGTCGCATGACGCTAGCACGTCGAAACACTGACGCACCAACATTTATAAGGAAGCGCATCTGTCAACGGGATGCATTTGCCCAAAGACTCTCGTATGTGTTGCGGATGGTCCTTGTGCAAATTTATCACAAATTATGGAGCACGAGCAGCCTCAAGGAAAAAGAAAGGTTTCCGCCGTGTGGGACCATTTTGATCTGATGTCGGAAAATAAGGTATTTAAAAATAGTATTTTTAAAATACTATTTTCTTTGTTTTAATTTCCTTGTTGTTTCATCCTGTTCCTCTCAGAGTTTCCACTTGATTTATCTGAATTCAGATTCATTTGTAAGTGACTCTTAGTTTACTCTTCATATTTTCTGCAGGCTAAATGTCGCATTTGTTCGACAGAGCTGTCGTATTTAAACAAAAGCGCCTCCTCAATGCTGAGACATTATAGGGCCAGGCATGAAAATGAAGTCCAGGATACACCCAGGATAGACGCAGGTATACAGCCCTTCTACTACTTACTCACAGTTGCTTTATTGATAATTAATTCCTATTAATTTATTCTTTACTTCATTTTTAACCATCAAGCTTCTAGGAAGCAGATGCTGGATGAAGCTGTGCTCAATTTCATCGTGAAGGACTGCCAGCCCCTCAGCATTGTGGAGAGTGAAGGGTTCAGGGAACTGATTCAGGCCCTTCAGCCCTCATATGTTTTGCCAACCAGAAAGGTTTGTGGAAATTATCTAAAGTAGTAGCTGATATATCCAATTTATTTAATCTTTAATTTAAATATATGGATTTGCTTTTGGTTTGACTTGGTGTAATTTTCAGACCATCAAACAAATGGTGGCCAAAAAGTACGAGGAGGAACGGGAACAAGTGAAAATGCAAGTACAGCAAGCTGTGGCAGTGAGTATAACAGCTGACATGTGGACATCTGTGAACATGGAGGCGTACTTGGCTCTTACCTGTCACTACATTAATGAGAATTTGCAGTTGTGTATGTCTGTGTTGGGAGTGCAATACTTTCCACAAAGTCACACTGCTGACAATTTGGCCCAAGTCAAAAGGGGCATGATGGAGGACTGGGCCATAACCAATAAAGTAAAGTGTTTTGTGACCGACGCAGCACCAAACATGATTGCATCCACTAGACGGCTCCAAATTCGGCACTCAATTTGCATTGCACATAGTCTCAATTTAGACGGGACCATCTTCACAACAGCTGTCTGCACCCACTTCAGCCATGTTATTCAGCATTATTTGTTGTTGTTTGGAAATCATGTACTAAAATGCCAATTTGTTGTTTTTTTAGATAACTTTTGGCAACATCTCAACATCGAAGTGGGCAGGCAGACCAAAAGTGCCACAGCTGATGCCATCCAGGAGGTGCAGAGATACCTGGCAGAAGGCAATATTGCCAGGTCCCAGGATCCTATGAGATACTGGGACAACCAAAAGACCATCTATCCAAACCGCTTTCAGCTTTCCTTACTTTCTCTGCACTCCAGCCTCATCTGTGCCGTGTGAGCGGGTGTTTTCTACAGCTGGAGAAGTTGTATCAAAAAAGCGTAACAGACTCAATTTCCAAAACGTTGGAAAAGCTTTTTTGTTTTTAATAAAAATTTGTAAAAAAAAAAAAAAAAAAAAAAAAAAAAAAAAATCCCAGTCCACAAGCATCTTCATTCACAACACGTTCACTTAGAATTTCACATTATGATGCATGTTCACATTATTTATTGACTGTATCTAAAAATATCAACGATATTTGAAATTAAAATGAAGATATGAAATAATACAATATAAAATACAATGACTTAAATTATATACTGCTCAAAAAAATAAAGGGAACACTAAACATCCTAGATTTGAATGAAATATTCTTATTAAATACTTTGTTCTTTACATAGTTGAATGTGCTGACAACAAAATCACACAACAGCATGTGAAATTGATGTCAATCAGTGTTGCTTCCTAAGTGGACAGTTTGAGGGACAGTGTTCCCTTTATTTTTTGGAGCAGTATATTATTGTATATACTAGGTCATCAAATCAGTGTCAGTTGAGTCTGTCAACTAGGTTGCCTGTAGGGATTTTTAAGGTCCAGCAGGTGTCAGTATTCAGTGACAGTATCAATACCGTATCAATACAGTTTTGCAATGTGTCGAAACGCATCATGACACCTCATGGACCCATCACTACAGTGTCTCCTATAGGCCCTTAGAATAGAGGGTTAGTACTAGTGAAAGCGCTTTGAGACTTTGAGTCTTTGTGACTAGAAAAGCGCTATATAAGTGCAGGTTAGTTAGTTAGTTAGATATAAGAAACTTATTAAAAACCAATAAATATGTATTTAAAAAAGAAACTTAAAAAAATACAATAACAATTCTGATGCACATATTTTGACAAAAAGTTGCTCTCATCTCACTCAAGCAAAAAAGTAAACCGATATGTGGCCCATAAGTGTTTTTTTTTTTTAAATGCTTCCTCCACACTTGTCAGTTCTTCAGTATTATTACAGCCCAACTACTACAAAATGAACTTTTTGTGGCTTTTAATCATAATACATCTACAAGCCTCATGTATAAGACTGAAACATTAAAGCTCTCACTTCAAAGTCCACACTAGCTTTTATTTAAGCTCTCAAAGAAAAGGAGTGCATTCACTTCCTGGGTTTTATAACATCACAAACCAACAGGCTTCACCCTCAGTTCTGCAGGGGTGTTTTCACACCTGAAAGTCTGCACTAAGGCTCATACTTTTGTTATATTGTATACATTTGGTCTGGTTAGGTTTGGTTTCACGCTGCTCCTTTTCCAAGAGAACAAAACAAATTTAGGAGGTGTGCCTCTGTGCTTGTTGTCATGACAATGTTTGTGTTGTTAGCACAGACAAGTGACTATTTATGCTGCCAACAGCTATATTTCCTCTCCCCAAGTACCACCATGGCTCATTTTCCCTCTTATCAGCTACCTTAATTTCCTCTGTCTGGTTTGAAAGTCTGAATCTTTCTGAAAATTGCTTTCACACTCTAAACAGACCAAACCAAGGTTCAGTTAGATCTGGACCAAGACAACCTCTTTTTGCTGGACCAACCTGTGGTTCAGGGGATGTTTCACATCTAAAATTCTGCTCTGAATCACACTGAAAAGTCAGAAAGTCAGAACCCAGTGGGTTAGGAGCAGTGTTGGGCAAGTTACTTAAAATTAGTTACTAATTATAGTTACTAGTTATTTCTTTTCAAAAGTAGTTGAGTTACTTTACCAATTACTGCATGATTAAAGTAATTAGTTACTTGGAAAAGTAACTTTCACATTACTTTTAAATGCATACTTAAATCATCTTGCACACATAGCAAAATAATTTAATTAACGGATTATATTACAGGCTTATTAATGTCAGGCTGAAAACAGACCGTTTCAGACAGAGCTTTTAGAACATGGTCAGTCTGCTTTTTCCTGCCTTGAGAGCTCTCATTGTGCGATAAATCTGAAGAAAATCAACACGAAATTGCCAGTAATTTCCTCATTTTGGAGTGAGAAATAGGATTTGTGGAGTGAGAGAGGGAAAGAGTGAGAGTTGGCAACACTGCATAAAGCCGTCCATGTTTATCTTACCTTTATGATATGGATTTAATCCGATGTGCAGTGATCCAAAGAAAATGTCCATTATCCACAGTCCAAATGTCTGCTATGACAGAGACATGATCCAGTCCCTTAAATTCCTTTTGGAGATCAAAATCCATTTTTGAATAATCTTTATCCAGGTAGCAAGTAAATGTGTTTTCACTTCAGTGGATCACAGTCTCAGCTGTCTGATGGAAAGTCAATGTTTATATCATGTCTTTAGTCTGTAACAACATATCTGGCAATCATTCGGTTTAATTCTTGCTGGGTCACCAACTGTCCAGATGCATACAGTACCTGTGCTTGAAATCCAGCCGTGGGTGTTGACACAAGAGTATTTCCACTTTATATCCAGCTGTGGCTGTTCAGAATACAGTAGATCCACTAACATGGTGTTAGTTGTTAGCATAGCTAGCCGTTACTTAGCGCTAGCTTTGTTGCCGTTTTCAGGTGCTTCTGAAGACTGTAGTAGGTCTCAACTGGCACTTAGTTTGCAACCCACCAATATGCTTTTGTCTTTAACTGAGACGAAGGAAAAATAATCCATTTCCACAAAAACAAAGTAGCTTCATCTTTTCCTCCGCTCAATAGTGAAGACCCAGGCTCTTTGCACGTCAACTGACGGCTGCATCAGCTGCAGTAGGTACATGTTGTACATTTATTTATTTGCACTAAAAATATCTATCCATATTAATAAAATGAGTAACGAGTAACGCATCTGATCAAATTTCAGTAACTGTAACGCATTACTGAATTTTAAAACAGTAATTTCGTTACACAGCACACTACTGCAAAAGTAGTGGTGTTACAGAAACGCGTTACTTTGTATTGCATTATTCCCAACACTGGTTAGGAGTGAAAGCCCCTCAAGTTAGCAAAACAAACACCCTGAGTGCCTGCTTACTTTTGACTAGCCCACTGAATTTTTTTTTTTTTTTTTCACCCAATAAGAATCTGGGCCCACAAATTGTAATGGGCAGGCTAAAAGCCATTTCAGATGGAAGTTTACAGACAACTTTTTTGAGGAGCTGTAAAACAACACAGACTTGTTTTGGGTTTTTAAAACTACATAGGATATCTAAACAAAAATTTATCCCTGAGAAATGGACAAGGTGGGACCTTTAATGTCTGAAAATTTAGTACATCATTTTGTTCTACATTTTCTTTTCCTCTGAGTTTAAGATCTAAAGATTTGTCACTGCCATACATTTTGTCTTTCACACTTCTGACACCAACGTCCATATCTCATGGAGCGGCGAAGGCTGAGGAACGTTCACGAATGTTGCGTTTAGTTTTTTTGTTGTTTTTTTTTTTTTTTTTTTTTTTTTTGTCAGGGTTTATAAAAGGTTACCAAACAGTTTGCCAACACTTTTTGGAGTCAAAAAAAATTTTGAACATATAGTTAGCCAAAAAAATTTTGAACATATAGCTACAAAAAAAATTTTCTTGGACTGATGCCCGTGCGACCCGGATTCAGAGATGAGCGGTAGAGGATGGATGGATGGATTTTTCCACAAAACAGTTGCAAAATAGATGTAATCGCTTGCAAATGGTTGTAACAAGTTTGCAAGCCGTTGTAAAGCATGTCACTAAAGTTCTTGTTGGTTTGTGAACTAGTGAACACTAGCAACTGTTTAAGACCCTTCACAACAAAACTGCTGGCAGCCTTAAAAACTGTGTGCTAACTGTTTTGCAACCTTTTACAAATCCCGATGAAACAAAAAAATGCAGTGTTCATGAACATTTCTCAGCATTCGCCACTCCATGAGATACTTGCTTGATTTTCGACGACATTCGTCAGAAAAGTTGACAAATTCAAAAATCGCCACGCTCATCAGCATTTGCCGCTCTGTGAGATACTACTCTTAATAATGAAATGCCAACCTATAAACTTGTAAAAAATATATACAAATAGTTTTGTCTGTGAATGTTTAATGGTTGACATTTGAGTGTACAGTTTATCGAAAGTGCCAATTTAATTCACTGGATCAGAAGATAAGCTCTCTTTGATCATGTGAAATGTGTCCATCAATATTGTACAGAATTTAGTCAATAAATACAATATCCCAGTAAAAAAAAAAAAAAAAAGTGAAGAGCCTACACCTCACCCACTTGCTTCGGTTAATGAACACTGCCATGCTTGTGTGGTAAAAAAGGAAAGTTACAAAACTCTTCCGACCAGAAGCAACCAGCTTCAGCCAAAAACATCAGACGGACCTGAAAAATTTACTCTGGAGTTTCATCCAAACACCTGGAAAAACAGTTTTGGTTTTCCTCTTGACTCATTTATCGTTATAGATTGTTGTTACCACAAGTGGTTTGGCTAGGTCTCTGGGGGGGTATGAAGTTTTCTGTAGGATGGATAAGGCCTGCAGTCAGTTACTGTTGCACATGCAGCTGCACCAGTCTCAATGAGCAACACACAAGAGACCAAAAGTCAAGAAAATAGAAGATACTGTCATCTATGCATTTCAAGGCATGAATAACTTCTGCTTTTTCTAATTAAAAAAAACAAGCAGAAATGCAAAAATCATGATTGAAACTCTTGGCTCAATGTTGGGATATTCTCCATTTATCTAGTCCAAGCCATAATGGTTAAAAAGATTTCATTTTTTTTCCTCTCTGAATGATGCTGAGAGATGCACTTCATGCGTTTGGCAGACATCTTCGCTGTAGTTTGACTGGTTTGAATTATAGATAGGAGACACGAGCCACCCGCTGCTTGTTTGTTTGTTCAGGATTCTGAGTAAGCAGAGGGAATGAGAAAGGAGGAGGGAGAGATGAAATGGGACAGAGCGTGCCAAGGGAGAAGAAGAAAGAGCAAAGTGCAGCAAAGGCAGGAAAAAAAAAAAAAAACCTGGATGGAGGAAAAATGGTCAGAACAAGGAGAGCAAAGAAGACCATGAAAGACAGCAGGGACTGTTTAACAGAGGACAGTTGCGTTAGGGATGGGAATCACAAAGTAACCATAGTAACAGCATAAATTGTGCAACATTTAATGCAAAGATCAATATTTCCTTTTTTGTGATACTGTGACAAAATCATACTGTTGATTAGCACTCAGGTTTGCAACCTTCTCTAAACTTGGGTTGGGCATTTCACGCAGAAATACTAAAGGGCAATCAGTGGGAAGAATGACTGCTCTTTAAAGGCTGCCTCTCTTTTTAAAATTACTCTTCACGGTTGTGCTTTAGTTCATCACACTACAATAGCTTTAACTGGGGATCAGGGATGAAACTTCGATTTTGTCTACTTTTCTAGACATTTGGACTCTTGCTATATTTTCCAGAAGCCACCGGGCCGCAGAGAGCCACAGAGGAAAAAAAAAAAACAAAAAAACATTTATTCTGTTCCTCTGTATTGACTGTTGAAGTCTGTGGGTTTTTTTTTTGAAAAAATAACTAATATTCTCACTCTTCCAGTGCTAATTTCCTGCCTGTCTAATAACTAATTAACTCATCAGTTATTAGCGTGATGCTTGAATTTTGAAAACGCAAGCAATCTTTTCTTTTAAAACAGTGTGAGTCATATTGGGAGGAGATGCTCCCGTGGGTTAGCTGGGGTGTTCGTGGCTCCTGGTCAGGACTGGAGGCTCGCAGTCTTGAGGTTTCAGTGTTTCCTCTAGGTTTACAGCCTTGGCGGGGGGCAGCATGAAGGTCGACAATGACAAACTCTTAAAGGAATCATGATGTTCTGGTGATATATAGAACAACAGCACTCTGAGGCGAGTGCAATATCACCTGCCTCCATTTTCTTTGAAGATATCAATTCTTACTGACAAAGAGCAGTTTTCAACTTTTCAATATAATTACTGTAACAGAGCCAACTCAAGATAAGCCCATCTTCCACGAATATACAACAAAGTACACAACCCATAGTTTTAGGTCAGGATCGCAAGGTGAACCCGTGTAGCAAGTTTGGTGACCCTACAGAGCTTTACACGTTCTATAGTAAGAGATCATAGGGAGTGCCAACCTTGACCTTTTACCTTTTGACCCCAAACCTCTAGTCAAGAGGTTATGGCCTCAAGAGTGAACCTGTGTACCAGGTTTGGTGACCCTAGGTTTATTTGTTGTTGAGATATACTTTATAAGGCATTTTGATGTTGACCTTTGACCTTGTGATCCCAAAACCACAGTCACACTTCAAGATCATAGGGTGAACCTGTGTACAGAGTTTGGTGGCCCTAACTTTACTCACTGTACAGTAATAAGGCATAAAGAATGTTAACCTTGATCTCTAATCTTTTGACCCCAAACCCATAGTCAGGGGTCAGGATCCCAAGGTGAACCTGTGTAGCAAGTTTGGTGAACCTAGCTTTCATTGTTGTTGAGATATAGTTTATAAGCCATTTTGATGTTGACCTTGCGATCCCAAAACTACAGTCTTACTCCAGGGTCACAGGGCAAACCTGTGTACCAAGTTTGGTGATCCTAACTTTACTCGTTGTACAGTAATTAGGCATGGGGAATGTTAACCTTGACCTTCGACCCCAAACCCATAGATGGAGGTCAGGATCCCAAGGTGAACCTGTGTAGCAAGTTTGTTGGCCCGAGCTTTACTTGTTGTATTTTTTGCAAACCTTCTTTTATTTCTATTTTTATTGTGTCTAAATCAAGTTATTTTTATTGCATTTTGTTGTACAGCAATTTGTGACTATATGTCTGTGGAAAAGGCCTCAAACTTTACACATTAACTTTTTTGCTAATGTACAGGTACATCTCAAAAAATTAGAATATCATGAAAAAGTTCAATATTTTTTGTCAGTCGTTTCAGAAAGTGAAACCCATATATTATATAGATTCATTTCAGAGAGAGTGATATATTTCAAGTGTTTATTTATTTTAATTTTGATGATTATGGATTACAGCCCATGAAAACCCCAAATTCAGTTTCTCAAAAAAATAGAATATTACATAAAATTAATTTTAAAAAATAGCTTTTTAATACAAATGTGGACCGACTGAAAAGGTTCCTCAAATCATCACTGACTGTGAAAACTTCACACTAAACCTCAAGTAACTCTGGGACTTTGATTTCCTAATGAAATGCAAAATTTACTTTTATCTGAACAGAGGTCATCTGCTGGTGTTTGTCCACTGTGTTTTATCAAGACCAAAGTCAGCGGAGTCGTCTACCAGGAAATTTTAGAGCACTTCAAGCTTCCCTCTGCTGACAAGCTTTTTTGGAGAAGATGATTGACACCCCCCCCCCCCCACACACACACACACACACACACTCACACACTGCCAAAAGTATCAAAACCTGGTTTAATGACCATGGCATCACTGTGTTTGATTGGCCAGCAAACTCTCCTGACCTAAACCCCATAGAGAATCTATGGAGTATTGTCAAGAAGAAGATGAGAGACACCAGACCCAACAATGCAGACGAGCTGAAGGTCACTATCAAAGCAACCTGGACCTCCATAACACCTCAGCAGTGCCACAGGCTGATCACCTCCATGCCACACCACATTCATACAGTAATTAATCCAAAAGGAGCCCCGACCAAGTATTGACTGCGTACATGGACAAACTTTTCAGTCGGTCCACATTTGTATTAAAAAGCTATTTTTTAAAATTAATTTTATGTAATATTCTAATTTTTTGAGAAGCTGAATTTGGGGTTTTCATGGGCTGTAAACCATAATTATCAAAATTTAAAAAAAAACCCACTTGAAATATATCACTCTCTCTGTAATGAATCTATATAATATATGGGTTTTACTTTCTGAAATGAGTGACAAAAAATATTGAACTTTTTCATGATATTCTAATTTTTTGAGATGTACCTGTATACCATTTATCCCTCCACCTTCTTTTCCTTATACAGAGCCACACAGGTTGCCAAGCTGAGAGCAAAACTGAGACCATACAGGGAGTTATAGCACATAAGGGTAAACGATGATGAAGTTGTTCTGCCAATATATGTTTTGTGATGTTTTTAGGTCGGGTAGAAACTGTCTAGCTTGTCCCTGCGATTGCTGCACATGATGTTTTCTCCTGCAGAAGTTTGCCAGCATCTTATGTTTTATTGCAGCAGCTCAAAAGATGATTTGTTCTGGTTCTAGGAAGTAGTATGGCCAACTCAAGACAAAAATGACCCTTCTGGGATGAGTGTGAACTCTGTAAAGCCAAACGGCTTTTAAAGACATCCCAGCTATGTTTTGGAGGCACGAGAACATGTAATATCAACAGTTGCACCATGTATTAAATTTTCTATGACAATAACTATTGTCATTGTAACTATGTAAGCTTCACCTCAACAACTCATTAAGGCCAATTACATTAACACACTTCTAGTTTAACATCATCTAGCTACAACATGTAGCATGTAACATGTAACATGTAACATCTAGCTACAACATGTAGCATTTTCACAAGGTTTAAATACAATGTTACAAAGCATCATGCATAATGTCCAAGAAGAAAGAGCTAAATAACAGAAAAAAAAATGCTTAGCAAGAGTTAAAACTTATGAGAAATAGATGCATTAATGCACACACACGCTTAACATCTGTCCATTTGAAAATCACCATACCCGCTGCTATAATCGTCTATCACCAAATGTCATCTTACATCACTGACCACTCATCCTGCACTGCACCTCAGCGGTGGTTCTTCTGAATCCAAGGGGGAACCCTCTACTACCCATCCAGATCACATTACACATGGCTCAGGGCTCTGATGTGGCTTCAGATAGAGAGAGCGTACAAACCCTGGCCCACAACCACACAGACCAGGCTCAGTGCAGGCCCCATCCTGTGGTCTCCTTTCAATGAAAGAATATTTTTGAATGCCTTTTACATTTCCTAACTATATTCCCCTCACATGCTGCTCTCATTTAGATGGGCTTTTTTATGAGGAGGGAGTCCAAAGTATACCACTGGTTGTGACAAGTTGTTCTGATGAAACACACACACACAGTGTCATTGGTTTTTAATGTTTAGACAGAAGGTTCTGGTGGGATTTGAGTGGAATTGAGAGTAACAAATTAATGTCAGGCCTGAAGGAATATTGGTTCAGAACTATATTCTTATTTTTCAGGATGGAAGAGTACTGGATACTCAAGAGGCAATGAAAACTTGAGGCTAGTCAAAGAAGAGCTTTGGATCTAAATACTAATTAGGGGTATTAAATCTCCAAAATAAACTATTCCATAGGACAACCTTAGTTTTATGAGGGAACTGGCATGGTCAAACAGCAACAGCAGCATAAGATTCATATTGTGCAGTTTCCAGGTATTACTTTTAAGTTTTGGCATCCTCAGCAACATATACGTTGTTTTACAGACCAATGAAATGACAAGTTTTCAGCTGGCTCATTAATATCAATAAGCCCCAAATCTAATGGAGCAAAGTTTTTTTTGAGCGGGCCAATCACAAGCAAGGAAGCAGTCAAAGTGTGTTTGTTTTGCTATCGAGACCTGCTTGTCGGTTTGTTGCATCATAAAACCCAGGAAATGCAACCTGCTTGTTTCTTTAGGACAGGGGTGTCCAATCATGTGCCATGGAGGGCCAAGACCCTGCAGGCTTTACCTCCAACCAGTGTCGTCAACAGCAGATTTCACTGAATTTCTTCCCACTGATTGCTGATAAGTGAAAACACCTGCTGAACAGACTGGGTAGAAGAGAAAACCTGCAGGGTCTTAGCGCTCTATGGCAAATGATTGGATACCCCTGCTTTAGGAGCTTAAATAAATAAAGGCAGAGTGTATTTTTTTATAAAGTGAGCATTTTAATACTCTAATGGTAGACCTGTTACCCAGGTCTGTATTTCATAAGCTTAAAACCAACATTGACATTAGTATAGATTTGAAAGGGGAATGTGTTATATACATTAATTTTAAAGATATTTACATGTACATATACTGTGTGCAAATCTGTAGCCTGTGAATAAGTATTTCAATAAAGATTATTACATTAGTATGTTGACTAATGTGTCCATAAAGTTAGCCAGAGTGGAAGCGAATTTCTTTGCTCCTCTACCAGAGCTTTCACATAAATCTCTGGATTCGACTGCATTAACATTCAAGCAGTAAGATGCATTAACTTTTATGTCTCTTATGGCCCATTGGCAGCTCTAAAGACCAGTAGGGCTGCACAGAAGATCAATTTTGAGGATCCAAATATTCAATAGTAGCCCAGAGCTAATATCCAGATATCATGCATTGTCTTCTCCATCCGTAGAAGGCAGCAGCATCAATGTCTTATCAGAAATTTGTAACTTTTCTTATACATTTAGAATTTGTTGCACCTTTTCACCTCAGAAATTTGTGACTTAAACATACTTTTTTCTTATAAAATATGTATTTCCCCCTCATACAGTAAATGCTCAATTTCTTCACATAATTGAGATTTTTTCTTGCATATTTGGAAATATTTTCATGTAAATCCAAATTTTTATATCAAATTGCTACTTTTTTTCTTGTAAATTTAGTCTTCTTTTTTTGTGACTTTGTTTTTGGTAAATTTGTGAGTTTTTTCTCCAGATGTTCTGAATTTCAATTTACCTTTATGAAAAGTGGACAGTAAGGAAAAAAAATAAATATCAATTAAAGCAGGCCCTCGCCCCCCCTCGCCCTCGCCTGTAAGCAGGCCCTCACCCCCCCCCCACGCAACCGCAGACCCCTGCACCCGTCGTACCTAGCTGGCTCAGAAAATTTTCCGTCATCGCGGCAAGCGCTGCATGAATAATAAAGTAAACCATTTGGTGCAGTACTTCTAGTGAGCAGTAGATGGCGCTATAACTTTTGTCAATCATTTTTATGTAGGAGCGTGCGGGGCGGGACTAATATCCATCGTAGAAAATTTGGTGAAAATCAGACAGTTTTTCAAAGTTACAACTTTCTGATGTTCCATGGCAAGGAGTCAACCTTCGCCATGCCGCCATGGCAACACTTCCCTGTCAGTTATGTGTTGCCCACCCATATAGGACTACATATGACAGTCACCTTAACCTATGTTCCAGATTTCATGACTCCAGGTAGTTCCCAACCATACCAGCAACATCACGGATTGAATGGCGAGGAAAGCGTGTCCATGGTAACAGCAGTGATGCCATGCTAAAGGTGATGTGCAGTTATGATCAACCAAGTGGTCTGATAAATCTCAGAAAATTGCACATCACTCTGGCAAGCGGCACGTGAGTATGGCATGTGAGTTATGGCAACTTCTTGTCCATCGGCGGTAGGGGGCGCTGTCACTATGTGTTATTCTTTATTATAGAAATTATCAGTATTGGCTACCTATTCACCACACAAAATTTGTTTGAAATCAGTCAATGTATGCCAGAGTAAAAGCCATTGGAAGGGTGATGGCGATACTGCAAACTTGGCCACGCCCCTTCCGCCAAACTGTCGGACATTTGGAAAAGTTTTCAACAGCTTTTATGGCACATGGGTATAGATGATTGTCACCATAAACGGTACCAATCAGACTATTTATTTCAGAGATATTGAAGAAAACCCTTGGTGTAACCTTCATGTCTCCAAGAGAGGGCGCTATTGCTACTCATGAATATTCATAGCTGTAATTGTTCAGAGGCATACCCATATACATCATACCTATCTTGGTGCCAAACCGACATTCCATTCCCGAGGTATTAAAAAATAGCATGATGCAAACTTTCTGATGCAATACTTTCTGCCTCCTATAGGTGGTACTGTAGATTTCTATGAATATTGTTCTATAGAACTGTTTGGAATTGGACTGATATCCATAATATTGATTTTGGTTGAAATACAGCAATGCATACCAGAGTTATTGCCGTCAGAATGGTCACAGAATGATCATGGCAAGGCATCAAACTTGGCCACGCCCCTACGGCCAAACTGTCAACCTTTTGGAAACGTTTTCAATAACTTAATGGCACATGGGTATACATGATTGTCACCACAAATTAGCTCAATCGGACAAAAACCCTAGGACCGAGTCAATCAAATGTGCGTCAGTTGGCGCAGGTGGAAATCAGGTCACTGTCACTTCCTGCCAAAATGGCCAACTTCCTGTTGGGTGTAGACCTCACTTCTATGGAGCTTTTTTGCATGTCTTGACATGATAAACATCTCACCCGATTTTCATCTTTCTACGCAAAAGTAAGCGTGTGCCACTCCCCATTGACTTCACATGTTAGGAGGCGCTGTAGAGCCACTTTTGTACGGTCATTCATATTTCCTTCAAAATATGAAATTTTTCACCAGTCTTGAGGTCCCTGCAAAAAACGGCGAGTTTTCATGCATGTTCACTACCCCAAAAATGAGATCTTAGATGGAGAAGAAGAAAAAAAAAAATTCTAAATCATAATAGGGTTCTCGCCCACTGACGGTGTCAGTGGCTCAGGCCCTAAATATGAAACACAAATTTCAAAGTGGTGAACTATCCATCCATCCATCTTCTTCCACTTAATCTTTTCGGGTCGCGGGGGGGCTGGAGCCTATCCCAGCATCTTTGGGCGACAGGCAGGGTACACTCCTGGACAGATTGCAGTCCATCGCAGGGCCAACACAGAGAGACACACAACCATTCACTCTCACAGTCATACCCATGGACAATTAGAATCCCCAGTTTGATGCCAATTAACCTAACTTGCATGTTTTTGGCATGTGGGAGGAAACCGGAGAAATCCGGAGTAAACCCACGCAGACACGGGGAGAACATGCAAACTCCACAAGATCACTGTTGGTCGGAGGCTGGGATCAAACTCAGGATCCCCCCGGCCAAGGGTGAGTTGCTGTGCTGTGCGCAGTGCTAACCACTCCACCACCGCGCTGCCTAGTGGTGAACTAATATTTTATAATGAAATTTTGGGGTTACAGCCCTAAAATTTAGTCGGAAAAGGGTATCAAAACAAAATTTAAATATTACTGATGATAAAACTATTTTTAAACCACATGCACTGTATACCACAGTGCATGACGGTGCAGTGTGATATACAGTGGATATAAAAAGTCTACACATCCCTGTTCAAATGCCAGGTTTTTGTGATGCAAAAAATGAGACAAATCAATTCAAAACTTTTTCCAACATTAATGTAACCTATAACTTGTACAACCCAATTGAAAAACAAACTGAAATCTTTTAAGGGGAAAAATAAAAAACTTACAATAACCTGGCTGCATAAATATGCACACCCTGTTATAACTGGGGATGTGGCTGTGTTCAGAATTAACCAATCACAATCAAACTCATGCTAAATAGGAGCCAGCACACACCTGCCGCCATTTGAGGTGCCTCTGATTAACCCCAAATAAAGTTCGGCTGTTCCAGTAGGCTTTTCCTGCCACTTTTGTAGTCACATCTTACACCACAAGCCATGGTCCGCAGAGAGCTTCCAAAGCATCTGAGGGATCTCACTGTTCAAAGGTATCAGTCAGGAGAAGGGTACGAAAGAATTTCCAAGGCATTAAATATACCATGGCACACAGTGAAGACCGTCATCATCAAGTCGAGAAAATATTGCACAACAGTGACATGACCAAGAACTGGACATCCCTCCAAAATTAAGATAAGATAAGATAAGCCTTTATTGGTCCCACAATGGGGAAATTCCAGGATTGCAACAGCACAGGGATAGCAACACTCAGAGCAACAATCAGAAGGCAAGAAAAAAAACAAGAGCAGCTAGTATACATATGTACACATATATATATAGACACAGTGCAGAGCATTGTGGTTGGTGGATGTGCAGCAGAAAGTCTAAGCTCTCTCTCCGCGGATGCGGCGGGCCAGCTGGATGTCTTTGGGCATGATGGTGACCCTCTTGGCGTGGATGGCGCACAGGTTGGTATCCTCGAAGAAACCCACCAGGTAGGCCTCGCTGGCCTCCCGCAGAGCCATGACGGCGGAGCTCTGGAAGCGCAGGTCGGTCTTGAAGTCCTGAGCGATCTCCCTCACCAGACGCTGGAAGGGCAGCTTACGGATGAGCAGCTCCGTGGATTTCTGGTAGCGACGGATCTCTCTCAGAGCCACGGTACCGGGCCTGTAACGGTGAGGCTTCTTCACTCCGCCGGTGGCCGGAGCACTTTTTCGAGCAGCCTTGGTGGCCAGCTGCTTCCTGGGGGCTTTTCCTCCAGTAGATTTATGGGCGGTCTGCTTGGTTCTTGCCATCGCTCTTTATTATTCTGTCTTATATTTCTTGCACGCCGCCTAAACTCCAGCCCGGCACCCGCGTCGTTGATGAAAAGACGAGAAGAAAACTGGTCAGGGAGGCTGCCTCGAGGCTGACAGCAACATTGAAGGAGCTGCAGGAATTTCTGGCAAGTACTGGCTGTTTAGTACACGTAACAACAATCTCCTGTCTTCTTCATATGTCTGGGCTATGGGGTAGGGTGGCAAGACGGAAGCCCTATCTTATGAAGAAAAACATCCACACCCGGCTACATTTTGCAAAAACACATTTGAAATCTCCCAAACGCATGTGGGAAAATATGTTATGGGCTGATGAAACCAAGGTTGAACTTTTGGCAATAATTCCAAAAGGTATATTTGGCACAAACAACACTGTTCATCACCACAAGAACACCATACCTACAGTGAAGCACAGTGGTGGCAGCATCATGCTTTGGGGCTGTTTTTCTTCAGCTGGAACTGGGGCCTTTGTCAAGGTGGAGGGAATTATGAACAGTTCCATATACCAGTCAGTGTTGGCACAAAACCTTCAGGCTTCTGCTAGAAAGATGAAGACGAAGAGGAACTTCCTCTTTCAGCACAACAATAACTAGAAAAGCACTCGGAGAGCGCAGACCTCCGCCAAGTGCCACAGTTCCCCCCCCCATGCAGTGTTTGTGTGTACGTTTTCAGATTCCTTGACCATGAAAACATATGACTAGCAATTGGATTCACAATGATAGGATTAGTGGTTCAGTAGTAAAAGCATTTCCTCCTTGGCGGAGGTAATAAACTGAAGTGTTGGTGTTGTGTCCATCTTCTCCACTGAAAGCAGCACTCAGGGCTTCACTGACTGATGCAAATTGGGTAGACAGGTTGCCGTGGGTTTTATATTGGGGTTGCACTCCGCGGCAAAAGAGGATTTGGAAGCTTCCCCGGCAGAGAGCTGGTTTTTTCGCAGCCCCTATGGCTGGCCGGGGAATTTCTGCCAAATAATTCGGTGCCGGACAGCTGCCCGTCTCAGCTTTTGCAGCGTAGCGCAAACACAGGCATGCCGGCGGGCCCTGCCCACCACTGTTTTCGGCGTGCTTTTGTGCCTAAAACTTTGAAGAACGCGCAGTTTGTGTTCGTCAGACAGGACGACCAGCGCCCTCCATTGCACCTGCGCACATGTTGGAAATGGCCGTATCTGACAATGTTACTAGAAGACCCAGAGAGGGGCCATTTGGCCTTTTTGGCTAGAAAACCCATAGGGGGACCATCAAGTGGCCACAAGAGGGCTAATGTCTGGGTCTTCTAGTGTTAAAGAATTCTTTAAAAAATTCTTGTATCCAGACAGTGATCTGGATCATCCCCAAAATTTAATCAGCTCTTCCTTGTACCATTTCCAACAACTCCTGAAAGTTTCATCGAAATCCGTCCCAAACTTTTTGAGTTATCTTGCTAACCAACAGACAGACAAACAAACAGACAAACGCTAGCAAAAACATAACCTCCTCCTGGCCTTCGGCCTGGCGGAGGCAATAACCCAAAGCACACATCCAAATCAACAAAAGAATGGCTTCACCAGAAGAAGATTAAGGTTTTGGAATGGCCCAGCAAGAGTCCAGACCCTTATCCGATCGAACATCTGTGGGGTGATCTGAAGAGGGCTGTGCAGAGGAGATTTCCCTCACAATCTGGAGCGTTTTTGCAAAGAAGAGTGAGCAAATATTGCCACATCGACAGACTCCTACCCAAAAAGACTGAATGCTGTAATAAAAGCCAAAGATGCTGCAACAAAGTATTAGTTTAAGGCTGTGCATATTTATGCAACCAGATTATTGTAAGGTTTTTCCCCCTTAAAAGATTTGTTTGTTTTTCAATTGGGTTGTACAGGTTATAGGTCACATTAATGGTGGAAAAGTTTTGAAATGATTTAGCTTGGTCTCATTTTTACATCAGAAAAACCTGACATTTGAACAGGGGTGTGTAAGACTTTTTATATCCACTGTATTTGTTTTCTAATCTGAGAAGTTCTGTTAAAGTTAAGTACAATACACTTACACATCATTGTAGCACTGAAACCAGAATATCTAAAGTTCCTCTATATCACAGACAGTAACTGCTCATGGCCAGTCATGATGATGTTGGGCAGACTCAGGCTTGGTGTCTTAATGGATCAAACGCAGAATTTGAAAAAGCAGACAAACGGGATAATGAAAGCAAGGAGGCAAGAACAACAATAAAGAGAGCTGAGGAGTGTGTGGACTATACAGACATGTATTAAAGTACATATGTGTGAACCCGTGTCTAAAAAGATGGATAAACAAGATTAGCTGATGTTATAACTGATAAACATGCAGACTTCTGCTAATGGAAATAACCGACGAAAGGCACCTCCACAAACACACCCACAACATCACAACATCGTCAGCTCCGGCCTTTTCATCAGTCCCCCTTCTACACATCAATTAAATCTCTTTCCATCGGCCCGGTCTTGTACTATATTAGCGCCCTACCTTCCCTCGCTGCCTCTGAGCGAGTTTCTCTTTAATCTTCAGGAGATGTTACCATTGAGGGGTCCATTGATTTGATGTTGCGCCAGCTGCTTTTATCTCCAGGAACTCAAAGAGGTGCTGGAGAGAAGAGAAGCACTCCCCACCAGGTCCGACTACGCAGACGCTTTTATACAGCCAGTCTTAACCTGGGGGAGTCGCAGGCCTTTTCAAGAGAATGGTTGAGAGGGTCATTTACTGACTTTATAGTTCAGAGTTGTAGGATTGTTTAAGAATCCCAGTTTAGAATGTAATTAAAAGCAATTGTGCAGCATGTTTTGCTTCCTTTTTGAGAGAACAATGTGTGACTGATACCAAAATGTTTTCTTTTCCCAGTAAATTTCTGTAATGCTGTACATGGATGCCAAAGTTATCGCAGCTCAAGATCAAATTAAACCACAGCAGGGGCCGCACAATGATGCAACTTCAAGCATGCTGAAATATAAAACAAAAGTCCTCTGCAACCTTAAACTGTTTAAAGCTAACATCTTAAACAAGCCTTCTCTCCACTTAATTAAAAAGTCTGTTCAGAAAATGGACACGGCAGTCCTCTGTATGTTTTTCTGCATGTCGGGAGAATGAAGCGAGGGCGCTGCCATCCACGCTGACCACACGTGGAGTTCATCCAAAACCCTGTAAGAGCCAGCGCTGGTGCGTTTCACCACAAAGTTGTATGCTCAGGCCCAGGGGGCCCTCACTGCGCAGCAGCATCACAGAGACCGCCTGTCACCACTCGCCATCTCTGCGGCACCGAGTCCTCTGCCTGCCATGCCGTGTCCATGAATTTGTGTTTGCAGCACATGTGCTTGTTCATGTGTATATATGCGTATCATATTATTAACTTTCATCTGGTTGTGTTTTGTAGCTGAATTCTGCGTGCGTGTCTCTTTGTGGACGTTTACTTCAGCATGTCCGTATGTGCAAAGTTCCTTGAGACATCATGTCAGGCCAGTGATTTGCAGCGCACGTTCCAAGCTGGACGGTTGGCCAACAGAGTTTAGGTCGATATTTTTCTATCGATCATCTGCACAAATAACATGGTGACTTCAGAGCATGTAATTATCACCCCAAAATAAAGCAGCTGGCTCTACTTAAGGGCCTCAGCCTTTAAATCAGTTTTTGTCATCTGCACTGTTTTTCTTCTCTTTGTGGTTCTCATGTAAAAGGTCACTCTATAGACCTTTAACTGTGAATTTCTAAAGACTTTCCCCCCCAGTGGGCAGACGAAAAAGTATTTTTAGTCATATGCACCCTTTTCTCACCTGCATGGGCACTTTCTGTAAAGACTACTCAACAGGCGTTAAGAGAATAAAACGAGCAAGTGATATTGTGAAGAAGAAAGAGTATTAAAATTCACCTTAATGATTGTGGAAACCCATCCATAACTAAGATTTGCAAAGACTTTCAGTGTACTTGATTACTTGAAAAAGGCAAGCACTCAAGAAATAAGCAAACTTTGGTGTTCAGGCTTCAAGCACTCACACTGTACGCACATTCATGAAAACCAAAGAGATTAAAAATGCATTCAAAAATCTTCAACAGGAATAAACATTAGCATGTTCCTTCTTTTCTGTTTAATCCTTAATCTTTTCATTCATCCATCCGTTCTTCCATAAATCCATTCCTTTTTTAAAGACTTCATTTGTGCATTCTTCTGCCCATTCCTCTCTCATTCTTATCCATCCATCTTCTCTGTAAAAACGTCTGATGTTCGCGTCTGTGGTCAGATGAATTGTTTAGCCGTGATTTGTAATGTAAATATGCGGTCACGTATGAGAGCATTGCTCTCTCTGGTCACCCCCCCCGAACACACACATGCAAGCATGCATGCATGCTCCATATTCAGAGAGGAACCAGCAGCTGCCTGGCTCAACTCTGTTACTCCTACTAAGCCATAATTGGTCCCGGGCCTCTCCTCTCTCGGCGTTGGTCCACTCGAGCCAAAACGGCTAACCATCGGCACCACTTTTGGCTCGCTTAGCCTCCAGGCTCCAAGTACTCTGGATGGATCAGATAGTCGCCGCACAACATACTGCGCATGACATGGGCAAACAATTTATTGAAAAAAAAAAAAAAAAAACAGATTTGCTTTGAAGGCAACAGAGCTTTGTTGGCCATATCAAAGGCAATATTTGCTTTATAGCGCTGTTTCTAGTCTCAAAGACCACTCAAAGCCCCTAACTAGTAACAACACCAACCTTCTATTCTAAGGGTTTATCAGAGAGACACCTAGGGACAATTTAGAATCACCAACTAACCTGACATGCAATTTGGATTTTTGGAGAAAACCAGTACACCCAGAGTCAACCCTCACAGCACAGGGAGAACATGCAAACTACACACGGAAAGGTTCCTACCGCTGTTAGCCTGGGGATTCAAACCTGGACCCTTCTAGCTGTGAGGCAATTGAGCTAACCACTATACCACTATGCTTCCCAAATTAAGTCACTAAACAATTTAACTGGACCAGTTTTTTTTTCCCAACATATTTTGAGCCAAGGAATCCCTTTTCTCTGAAAAAATCCCACCAACCAAAAATGTTACAAAATGGCACATTGCAGCCTATTACAGCATATGTAATTACAATTTAGTCTTGTAATTAGTTTATACCCACCCAGTGTGAAGCTTTGGTCTGTTTAGAATGAAGACAAAGCTGATATCCTGGCAGGAATGTGTCAAGGTTGGCACTTTCCAGATGTTTTTGCCAGATGTGTACCTTTGAATGGAATCCATTTATCTTGTCTGTGCTTGAGAGCAGGTTTTCATCTTGACCTTGCATTCATGCGTTCAGTTCATTCAGATGCTGAAATATATCTGCCAGGTATGCCAACCTTGCACACCACTCATCACTTACAAGCAGCTTTGCGTCATCACACTTCAGTCAGAAAAACACTTAGTTCCTCTCGGAGCTCATGCACAGGGCCAGCAACACCTCCATATGGAGCAATAAGGTTTTATGTTCTGCTCCCATTTCCTCACATAAAGATGCGAGTATGCGGCTTTTCAGAGGTCTTGTCTTTACAGAGTTTACCATCTGCACAATATCATCCAAAACAAGAGCTAGGTCTGCTGGTAAAGTCTTGGCAATGAGCGCAACACAATACAAAAAGGAAAAGCGCGTCACAACAATCTGGATGTCTTTCATTCTGCTAATGAAGCCTTTGGTGTTCGCGACCATGGCGGCTGCTCCATCAGTAGAGGGCCCAGTTCAGAGTATGAATCTTTTCTCTTCAAATATTTTTCCCTCGCTGTTTTTCATCTAGTCACCGCAACCTCTAACAAATCTTAACAAGGTCATTAACCTCCATAAAACACATGGAGAAGAAGAGAAGGAAAACAATGATAGCCATTATTATTGCGTTCATACTGCCAACTACTGCCATCAAAGACCCACTACAGGCACCCATGCACAACAACAGCAAATTATTTGCAATTTTTGGATCAATTAAGAAGTGAAATTTAACAATTTCTCAAGGACTCCTGAACATTCTTTCAAGGACCTCAGTTGAAAAATAAGGAACTAGACCTTTATCCAAAGTACACACAAAAAAGAAATCAATTTATTATCTGACTGATATGATAGATGGTAATATCCCCTCTGTCAGAGCTGGATGTTTTTCCGTTGATCTAGCTAGCGGCTAGTGGTCAGCTAGTGGCTAACTAGTAGCATGGGACATGGGCAGCTTCACAGCACTACATTTTGTATGGACTGACACACTAGTATGAACTGAATCCCCTCATAAGCCCAAAAATACATGGTTGCTCTTGCAGCACTTGTCATCGTTATCTTTTCCTTTTTGCTCTTTGACTTCTTGGTCAAAACATGGGTGTGGGCTCATAGATGGAGGAGCTCATTTAGCAGCAGACTACATCATCCCAGGTGCACAACCGAGAGGTTTCGTAGGTCCTTCCTACCAACGGCTGTCAGACTGTACAACCTAAGCAGGGCTGCTCGCAGAGATAGCAAAAAGACGTAACAAACTAATAGTTTTTTTTGAATGCAAAAGATGCAATAGACTTACACAATGGTCCTCTCCGGCATACAACTAGGAACATACCGGTCGCTATGGAGGGTGAGAATATGTATGGGCACATAATCATACCATGTAGGATAACTAAATAGACGGTTTAGCTGTTTCATCCCACCTAGCAACAATGCTCTGCACTGTGTGTGTTTATATATTTACATATTTATTCCATCTAGCTACATGCTCTGCACTGGGTGTGTTTATATTTATATATCTATATATTTATTCCATCTAGCTACAATGCTCAGCACTGGGTGTGTTTATATTTATATATCTATATATTTATTCCATCTAGCTACAATGCTCCGCACTGTGTTTTTATATATCTACATATTATTCCATCTAGCTACATTGCTCCGCACTGTGTGTGTTTATATACTTGCATATTTATTCCACCTAGCTGCAATGCTCCGTACTGTGGGTGTTTATATATTTACATATTTATTCCATCTAGCTACAATGCTCTGCACTGTGTGTTCATATATTCATATATTTATTCCATCCAGCTACAATGCTCTGCACTGTGTGTCTGTGTGTGTATATATTTTATAGTAATATGTACATATGTATATTAGCTGCTCTTGCTTGCTTGTTTTTTTTTCTTGCCTTCTGATTGTTGCTCTGAGTGTTGCTATCCCTGTGCTGTTGCAATCCTGGAATTTCCCCGTTGTGGGACTAATAAAGGCTTATCTTATCTTATCTTATAGCCTAGTTTGGTTCCCACTGAACTGTTTACATGTGTGGGAAAGTCAGCTCCCAAACACAACACCAAGGTGTGCCAGTCCAACTTTGAGAAATTCATTTTAGTATGATTTCAGTCAGAGTAAGATGTCTACATGCATTTCAAAAGTTCAGTTTTAGACTAAAATGAGAACTTGACTTTTTAATCATGTCACGTAAATGTACTGAGTGGCAAAATACAGTGAAGAAAGGTAGATCATGTCTACCTGGTAACCCCCAGCTAGGGCTGGGCGACAAAATGACAAAGATAATTATCGCAAAATAACTTTTCCTCGACAGAGACATAAAACATTTGATAGGACTTTGATAGAACTCATTCATTCCGTGTTTTGACAGGCAACACAAAAAGCCAATGAAAATGAGAATACACTGCACCGAACCAATCATGTAGCTGGAAGTCACATTCGATTGACGCACACAACAGTGTGCGTAGGCGCATACAACCAGCACATAACCGGGGCTTAGCCTAGCACACCTGCTAATGTTTGGGCTAGCACAGCGGCGTAGGACACGACAGAAAACATTAAAGGTCCAGTGACAGCGTTACCAAAGAAGACACCAAAATGGATGCCACTCAATGCTCGATAGACGAGGAGAGTGTTGAAAAGAAGAGTCCAAGGAATTCAGTAGTGTGGAGGTATTTGGGCTATTTAAAGTCTGACAAGAAGCAGCTTAGCGTGCACTGCAAATTGTCAGGCACCTTCCCACAAAATCAGGTAACACTACAAATCTTTTTTTTACCATTTGAAGCAGTGTCATCCTGTTGAGCACACAGAAGGAAGAAAAAAAAAAAGAAAAGAAAAAGCTAAACCGCCAGGTCCCTCACACAGCTGCAGTTGTCTCACAGCCGCTACGCATCCTCGGGGAATTTGGCCACTCGCCTTCCCACATCCTCGCTGGATCAAGCCGCAAGAGGAGTCAGAGACTCCTTTTTTTTTTTTTTTCTCACAGCCGCTGTGGATCACCGCCAGGTTTAACGGGAAAGTCCCTCACCATCGAGGATCCACACGCAATTTTTGCGCGGCTCAGACACCTTTGATGCCCCGGGCCGGCACTCACTTACCCCCCTCCCCCTCCTCCTCCACTGCGCTCTTCCCACACCTCACTCCCTAAAGCCGGCCAATCGCCATCTTGTTCCATTACGCACGACGCAAACCGGCCCCGTGCACCCACGGTCCACGGCCATTCAATGTGCTGGAACCCAGAGCGGAGCACACTGGGGTTTTTTTCAACCTTCCCCCGCCCCCCCCACGGACTGACATGCCCTCCGACAGTTCTACCGGAGCTGGAGCCCAAACGACGAGCGGGGGGGGGGGGGTCACAGCCCCTTCTGAGTGTTCTGGGGGGAGCCCTGTGGTGACCCACCACAATCTACAGGGACATTCATCCTCACACTCAAGGTCCGGAAGAAGCAGAGGACCATTCACATACGGACAGAGAGCCCCTGGGGGGACAACCAGAACAATGGACTATTGTTTATACATCCCCGGATTAAGGAGAAGACATCCGGGCACCAGTTGGTCAGGCTAATCATATGGATTGACTGATATGTATATCAATATGCTAATGTGCCATGCATTCTCTCTGTTTGTAAAACATATAAAATACAGAGAACACAGCACAGCATAGCACTGTAGCGCACAGCGCTACAAGTGCGTCTTATTATGGTGGAGGAAATAAAACTCTGCAACCTTCCAGCGTCGTACCTCGCCTGAATTAATTCCTCCACTATATATTATATATATACACATCCCCAACACCGTTTGTTTTACATGGAAAATTTGTTTTGTTGTGAAGTGCCCGGATTGTTGGGTGGGTGTGTTGGGGTGGGGAGCCGCCAATAAGCGTGTATATGTATTACTTGTCATGGTTTGTTGTGTTATATAAATTTGAGAGTGGAAAAACACATGTATCGTTCTGGGATTAATTTAGTTTTTAGGAACATGGCTATTTTTTTTTTTTTTTGTTTGGACTATGATGATTCAAGGCGGCAGAATAATCCACCTGGCTGTGTAGGGGTGAGCCAGCAGTCCACCTGGCCCCTCTAGGTAGTTGTGTTGCATGAATGGATAGAACTATATGCATGACATTATTAGCGTGTGCATCGGGTTCAAATTTTGGGAGGGCCTAATCGGTGCGTTTGCATTTTTCTACGGGGGGGGTGGGGGGGGGGGTGTAGTTAGATGGTGGCCGTGCCACCCTGGGTGCACTGGGAGGTAACGACCCGTCTTTCCGGTGGCGGCATCACCAGGGGTATAAAGAGCAGGCGCGGAAGACACTATGTCTCTTCGTCATTGACCCCCTGGCCTGTATGGAGCGTCCATGGTATTCATTCATTCATTCATTCATTCATCTTCTTCCGCTTAATCCTTTTCGGGTCATGAGGGTGCTGGAGACTATCCCAGCATCTTTGGGCGAGAGGCAGGGTACACCCTGGACAGATCGCCACTCCATTGCAGGGCCAACACAGAGAGACAGACAACCATTCACTCTCACATCCATGGTATTGTGGTTCTGTTATTAATAAAGTACGTTCAACTGCACACTGAGCCTCCGCTTTGTTCTACAAAGATATGGACATAACAGCATGCATTTTTATTATTCACTGACAAAATGTACTTGTAACCACCAAGAGTGTAAAATGGTATCACAAAGCAATAGGGTGTATACTACATTTCATATTATTGATTCAATAAAAATATGTATGAGTGCGATGGCGAGGGGTCGTTGATGGCTTATGCTCCATGGCGAGCTATGGGCTTAAGTAAGTAAGCAAGTAAAAAATAAGTATCTACTGTATTTTAAAAATCACAGTGTGCGTCCCATCTCTATATGTTGAGTCCTCTTTTTTCTACCGCAGTCTTCAAGTCTCTTCCTCTCTTTCTCTCATTTCTTTGCTTCTTTAATCATTGTCCAAAAGAAACATGGTGGGGAACCAAAAAAAAAAAAAAAAAACAAGTAGCCTTGACTGAAGCCAAAGCAGAGATCGCTGCTCCTGTCCTGGACTCATTCCCTCCTTTCTCCCTTCTTCTTGCTACTGCACATGAAGCTTCGGCTTTCAACCAATTACTTCCACTAGTCAAAAGCCACAATTTTCCATGACTAGTTCATGACTTAACACCTCATCCAGAACCAGTGTGCTAGGTGATCCCACCACGTTGTGCAACAAAGTTTTTAATTTTCAAGACCTCTGTGGATCTTACTCCCAGCAGCTTAACCCCAAATGTTACCAGTCACCTTTTCCATGACGACAGGTGCAAAGGTTTGGCTATCTTATATCTTAAGCTTTGTTCCACCACTGTTGCCATGACATCACGCAGACGAGACTTAAAGACAGAGTTACATATTAGTAATAATCAAGTAGCTTTTATTCGATGACGGTTTAAAAATGCTTTTTCACAATGCTGCCATGAAACATAACAGATTTATTTTTAAAACAAATGTGACCCTATACACTGTCTTTTTCTGTTACAATTTCCATTGCAGGTTCAGGTGCTTTCATTGCAGGCAGCTACTTCTCCTCCTTTTAAAGTTGTAATAGGAAGAAAAAAAAAGGAGATGCAGTTGAGCGAGTGAACCTTAAAAATTTTCCACCAACACCACAAGAGCAACTCACGGTTAGGGGAGGAGGTCCCCGTGTGCGTGCACGCGCGTGCGTGCGTGTGCACGTGTGTGTGTGTGCGTGTGTGTGTGTGTGTGTGTTCGTGTTCAGGTGACAGTGACACTCGGCCTTTATTTTCCATGGTGAACCACAACAGGCTTAACCTCGCTTAACTGTACACAACAAACACTGAGGCACACACACACACACTATATGTACTCAAATAAGGCGCATTGCACACATGCACAGCAACACCAGCACATCAGACACCTCTTTCATCACCTAAGTATTAAAGTGTCAAATTTGGGGTACATTTTTGTTGCAGTTATGATTTTATTACAAAAGCAAAATACATTCAATCTTCTGTTTAACTGTCATAACAAAAACAACAGTTACTGAAGTGATTCGGAAGGTTAAGCAGTGTATCTATTTTTTCCTTAATGTACAGGCTTTCAAAAATACTGAACAGGTAAGAAAATCAAAGAAGGAACTCTTTTCCTCCCGCAGAAAAATATAAATGTGTTAATAAAAAAAAATATAAATGACTTGTATTCATATAGCACGCTCATGCTATATGCTGCATTTAACCACTTATCACTCTCACCCAAGCTCTTAAAAAAGATTCAGTATGGCCAATTTAGAATAATTAATGTGTCTAACAAGTATGTCTTCGGACTGTAGGGGCAAACTCACTAAAGCACAGGGAGAACATGCAAACTTTACACCAGGGACGTGCACAGGTATGGGCTTTTGTAGCCCGGGCAACAGCCCATTTACCATCTTTGCCTGAGCTGCCCTTTCAGAGGAGGAAAAAAAATAATAAAATGACAACTGTTGTTCCGTATTATACAGTAGTAGCCTCTAATTGCTAATATTAGATATACATTTTCTGTTTTCTTGGACATTTTATAAAGCATGTCACTTTTTTCCTAAAATATGCAACGTTTCTCATGAATTTTTGAAATTTGTGGGGTCCAGTCCCCCACCACTAATTCTAGAATTTTTTTCCCCCCTCATAGGTTTGCATTTTTGTCATATCTTCTCACTCGTATATATTTGCAAAATTATTAATTTAAATTTATGACTTGTGGAAATTTTAGAGCATTATCACATTGCTACTTTTTTTCTTATGAATTTGAGATTATCCTCATAAATCTGCAGAGTTTTTTTTTTTCCCACCTGGTAAATTTGTAATTTCCCTTTGCCAAATTTGAAAAAGGTACTCTAATGTAACCGATGAATATTAGGATAACTGAGTATTTGAGTACTACAGCCCTACTGTTTTCCCTATAAAGATTTTTAATTAATCACTTTTTTGTTTTGGTGTGTGTGTGGGGGTTGAGGTGGTGGTGGGTGGGGGGCTGGGTCTGGCTTACAGTGGTGTTAAAAAGTGTTTGACCCCTTCCTGATTTCTCATTTTTTGTATGTTTGTCACACTTAAATGTTTCAGATCATCAAACAAATTTAAATATTAGACCAAGATAACACAAGTAAACACAAAGTGCAGTTTTTAAATGAAGGTGTTTATTATTAAGGGGAAAAAAAAATCGAAACCTACATGGCCCTGTGTGAAAAAGTGATTGCCCCCTAAACCTAATAACTGGTTGGGCCACCCTTAGCAGCAACAACTGCAATCAAGCATTTGCAATAGCTGGCAATGAGTCTTTTATAGTGCTGTGGAGGAATTCTGGACCACTCATCTTTGCAGAATTGTTGTAAGTCAGCCACATTGGAGGGTTTTCGAGCATGAACCGCCTTTTTAAGGTCATGCCACAGCATCTCAGTCAGATTCAGGTCAGGACTTTGACTAGGCCACTCCAAAGTCTTCATTTTGTTTTTCTTAAGCCATTCAGAGGTGGACTTGCTGGTGTGTTTTGGATCATTATCCTGCTGCAGAACCCAAGTGCGCTTCAGCTTGAGGTCACGAACAGATGGCTGGAAATTCAGGATTTTTTGGTAGACAGCAGAATTCATGGTTCCATCTACCACAGCAAGTCTCCCAGGTTCTGAAACAGCAAAGCAGCCCCAGACCATCACACTACCACCACCATATTTTACTGTTGGTATGATGTTCCTTTTCTGAAATGCTGCATTACTTTTACGTCAGATGTAATGAGACACACACCTTCCAAAAAGTTCAACTTTTGTCTCGTCAGTCCACAGAGTATTTTCTCAAAAGTCTTGGGGATCATCAAGATGTTTTCTGGCAAAACAGAGATGAGCCTTTATGTTCTTTTTGCTCAGCAGTGGTTTTCGTCTTGGAACTCTGCCATGCAGGCCATTTTTGCCCAGTCTCTCTCTTATGGTAGAGTCATGAACACTGACCTTAACTGAGGCAAGTGGGGCCTGCAGTTCTTTGGATGTTGTTGTGGAGTCTATTGTGAACTCTTGGATAAGTCATTGAGGCGCTCTTGGGGCAATCTTTGTTGGCCGGCCACTCCTGGGAAAGCTCACCACTGTTCCATGTTTTTGCCATGTGTGGATAATGGCTCTCTTTGGTTCACTGGAGTCCCAAAGCTTTAGAAATGGCTTTGTAACCTTTTCCAGACTGATAGATCTAAATTACTTTGTTTCTCATTTGTTCCTGAATTTCTTTGGATCGCAGCATGATGTCTAGCTTTTGAGGAGCTTTTGGTCTACTTCACTTTGTCAGGCAGGTCCTATGTAAGTGATTTCTTGATTGAGAACAGGTGTGGCAGTAATCAGACCTGGGTGTGGCTAGAGAAATTGAACTCAGCTTTCCAAAGATATGATAAATCACAGTTAATTTATGTTTTAACGGGGGGAGGGGTCACTTTTTCCACACAGGGCCATGTAGGTTTGGATTTATTTTTTTTTTACCCTTAATAATAAACACCTTCATTTAAAAACTGCATTTTGTGTTTACTTTGTCTAATATTTAAATTTGTTTGATGATCTGAAACAAGTGTGACAAACATAAAAAAAATGAGAAATCAGGAAGGGGTCAAACACTTTTTCACACCACTGTATCTTGGACACAAGACAGTGGGTCTCCACAGAGAAAAGGTTGGTTTGGAAACCACTGGGTTGGAGCAACAGCCCCCTCAAAATGTCTGTGCACGTCCCTGTTGCATCTGGACTCCCAGATACTGACAGCTTTCATGGTTACATCTTATTCACCATCTGTCCATTCTGCTAAATTAAATGACAATGCCATAAAGTTTGGAAAGAGCAAAGCCTTTCAGTCCCCCACCACATCCATTGAAACCCTGTGGCTACACCTGAGGATTCTGGGTTCTGTTCCACTTCCCTGGTATTGAACCAATGTGCACACAGTGTAGGTACCTGCCCAATCAACAGTGTCTCCTGTAAGTCTGAACCAAATGTCACCCCTTTAAACTTAAACAGCATTTCAAGTAAAATCCATCTTCTACTGGCTATATGTGAGAAACAGTAACCCCAGTCAAGGTTAGAAGTATCTGGTTTAAACATTATATGGCATTTTAGACTAAAAAATAAATAAATAAATAAAATTCATTTGTCATTGCAAAGACAGAAACAAAAAGTTCTGTGTTTCTCTTTCTTACATCAAATAAAGAAAAAGAACAAACTCAACAGTGTTCTTCATGCTTTTCTATAATCAAAACAGCATACCACTGACTTGATTTTTAGCTAATGGGTGCTTAAATTTAAAGCAGCATTCCCCAAAATGATCTGGGATTAATGTGACTCTGCAGGGTATCGGCTGGAGCCTGGGCAGCAGTCAAGCTGTGCTGCTTGTTTGAGACGGTGTCAGAGTTATGGCTCCTCTTAATTGGCAGCGCCAAGAAGACAGGCCCACTTTAAAATGAAAACAGAAACAAAATTAAAGCAGGAGACAGGGTGAAGCAGGGTAACAAAAAAGACTGAGATGTACAGTAAATGATGAGGGACGCCCCACTAGGCAGCCCAGTTAGGAAGCCAACGAGTCCTCTGGGTCCTGACGATGGCCAACTGTGCCAGCTGTAAATCAGCTTCTGTCTGGAGGATGATGATTCGGCACAGAGACCATAAAAACATCATCGATGGAGACTGCTTGTCTGTCTGTCTGTCTGAATAGAGCCAGTCATCCTCCCAAAATAACAAATCAATGGCATCTCTTCCACAAGAATGACAGCATGACATCTTGAACTAGAAGATGATGGATGTCACTTCTCATCAAGGCATTTTATTTTAAAGGGCCTATATCATGCAAAATCGACTTTTTTGAGCTTTTAAGCATGTTATGTTAATTCCTCACCAAAAACACCCCCAAAGTGGTATTTTGCTCCATTCACGCTTCTATTCCTCCTCAACCCTGCTCTGAGCTGCTGCTCCGCCCTGTCCCTGATAATGACTGGGTCCCCACGTTCATACGTATGAACGTGGGTCAGCCGTCCACTCCAGGAAGTGCCTGTGCTGCCAGCACCGCCCCCAGGCTAACGCACACACTGTGGCGTAATCCCCACAACAGCTGGGACAGGCACAGCAATGTGTGTATTAATGTCTACTGTACAGACAGCCCGCTTCTTCTGGCTTTTTCCGGCTCACTACTGTGATGTTAATGTGCCATTCATGCATTGTGTTCATGTGTGATGTTAATGTGCCATTCATGCATTGTGTTCATGTGTGATGTTAATGTGCCATTCATGCATTGTGTTCATGCTTCCTGTCCTTACTGTGTCTATACACTGATGACAATATGTAGATGTGCCTTGTAACCTCTTTTGTCCTGCAGTTCTGGAGCAGAGGCGATTCCTGGCTTGCAATCTCATTGTTATGTGTGTCTCTCAAATGCAAATGCCCATACCTACTGCTGTGAATGCCTTTCATGTATTGTCTGTAGTTGTGTATATAAGATGCATTATTCTGTAAATCTCTCTCTCACTCTTCAACTACTGCTGCTGACACACACATCCTGTGTCTCTTTGCTGAGAGCCTGAGGACCCCGCTCCAGTCTGCTCACACAAGGGCTGGAGCGGAGTTCCTATGATGGCGGTATGATTTAATAAACCTACTGAAAACTCTCAGTTCGCTCCTTATTTTTTGTGCCGCCATATTGGTGACCCCGAGAATGCACACACTTTGTGCAACGCAACCTTCTGGTCTGGACAGCCTCGCTGGTGACCCCGAAGAGAGCACACGCCTTGTGCAGCAACCTTCTGGACAGTTACGCTGGTGACCCCGAGAAAGCGCACGTTTTGTGCGACGCAACCTTATGGTCTGGACAGTTACGCTGGTGACCCCGAGAAAGCGCACGTTTTGTGCGATGCAACCTTCTGGTCAGGATAGCTACACTGGTGACCCGTTCTTCATGGTGAGATCTGCACGTCTGAGATCTGCACATCCACGCTGGACCGGCCGCTCTCACAGTTTCTCTCCATACGAGAGCGCACGCACCTTGTCCTCTCTCCACGACGGCGACCCACGGCCGACAGAGAACGCAGCGCGGGGACCTGAACGCACCCTGGCCGAGCGAGTGACAAAGATCGTCTCCTCCCTCTCACCGCTCCAACGCATCTACACGAGCTCGAGGGACAAAGATTGTCTACTTCCTTTCACCGCTCCAACACATTGAACAGAGATGATTAAGCTCTCTGGCCCTGGTTCTCCTCTCCAGCTGGCCGACCCACGCACGGAGCCCTGGCACACGCACCGGGGAGTTACGAGGACGGCGCATCACGCACGGGACGCATATGGCTCTACAGACCCCATCCTCCTTCGCCGCTGCACACAGGCCCTTCAGGGTTGCTCGTACACCTGAGGCACGCACGCAGCTTGCTCACTGGATTTACTAATGGTCTTAGCACATAGGGAATTCAGCAGTCTGCAGTTCCCGAGGGCTTTAGGGTTGCGCCCGCACCTAAAGTCAACATGCCAAGTCCCTTTGCTTTTGTTTTTTTTTTTTTCTTACAACCGCCCCTGTTTTTCTTCAGGGCCACTGTTAATCCTCTCCGCTTCCTTTTTTCTTCACGGCCGCTATTAATCCTTGCAGGACTTAATCGCAGGAGGAGCCAGTGACTAATTCTTCTTCTTGTGGATCTCCGCACGTTCAACGGGACAGCCCCTCGACATCGCGGACCAACAAGCAATTTTTGCGCGGCTCGGACGATTTCACCGTCTCCGGCCAGCATTTACTACCCCCCACCCCCCTCCACCTTCGCCTACACGGAGCTTTCCCTGCTCGCTGCCAAAGCTGGACTATCGAGGCCTCGGCCGCCTGCCGAGCCCTCTGGGGGGGGGGGGCGTGTGGCGTAATCCCCACAACAGCTGGGACAGGCACAGCAATGTGTGTATTAATGTCTACAGACAGCCCGCTTCTTCTGGCTTTTTCCGGCTCACTACTGTGATGTTAATGTGCCATTCATGCATTGTGTTCATGCTTCCTGTCCTTACTGTGTCTATACACTGATGACAATATGTAGATGTGCCTTGTAACCTCTTTTGTCCTGCAGTTCTGGAGCAGAGGCGATTCCTGGCTTGCAATCTCCTTATTGTTATGTGTGTCTCTCAAATGCAAATGCCCATACCTACTGCTGTGAATGCCTTTCATGTATTGTCTGTAGTTGGGTATATAAGCTGCATTATTCTGTAAATCTCTCTCTCACTCTTTAACTACTGCTGCTGACACACACATCCTGTGCCTCTTTGCTGAGAGCCTGAGGACCCCGCTCCAGTCTGCTCACACAAGGGCTGGAGCGGAGTTCCTATGATGGCGGTATGATTTAATAAACCTACTAAAAACTCTCAGTTCGCTCCTTATTTTTTGTGCCGCCATAACACCCACTTTCTCCGCGCAGCAAACGGAGCGGTGATCAGCAAAACTCTTTCACTTTAGCATTGACGCTGTGAAGAAGTAGTTCCTCTCGCACCTAATCTGCTCAGTGACAACAACTGTTTGCTTTTTTACATAAGACAATGTCTTCTAAGTGGCGTAAATGTGTCTTTGGCTGTGAGAGATTTAGGAGTTTGTTCAGCCTTACTAAAGAAGAGCCTACTCGTCAGAAATGGTCAAAATAGACCAGAATGCAGAAGCTAAAATCATAATATTAAACGTGATTAACCATACACTACATAAGAATAATATTATAGGCTAAAATAATAACAGGAGGCTAAAGAGCAACATGCTCATCCATCTTTTCTAAAGTTTACTGTAGATGCTGTTTTCGTGGGCGGAACCCAGCGACACGCTGCAGAAGCCGGCTCAGGGGTTATGTCATGAAATGGGCGGCAGCCACAAGAAGGAGAGGCAGAGCTTCAGAGATCGAGGCATCTTACTTCCGGGCTCGCGAAAATAACTCATATTTCATAAAAAATTCATTCTCCAGTGTACCAAAGGTAATAATACTATCACATACATGCATATAGTTTACTCTGAAAGGCTTAAAAATAGCATGATATAGGCCCTTTAACTCTTTATCAAATTTGTTTGTTTCTCCATGAGTAACTTTCCTTTGACTTGATGTTTTATAATCTATGTGCAGTGGTCAAATTGAATTAAAATCTTTGCAAATACTGCCACACAAGGTTCAAACAGGGAGGTTATTTTCATTTGTCCAACAGAGTCTATTACTTTCTAGCTCAGATTTTACTACTTCAAATGATTTGTAGAGTTTTCGACCATTTGAGTAAACTGAGCTGTAGTACTAGATGGCAGCAACAAGTCGTTACTCACTTTCCCTATGAACCCTGAAATGCATGCAGAAAAGTGGAAACCCTTTATCTCACTGGTACAGCTTTGGCTGAATTTCCTGTACAAACATAATTGTATCGCATAAGTAGGATATCTACAATTACACTATAATGATTTTGTTGTGCTTTGTAATGGAATTTTTAAATGCTGTTCTTTGTCTCTTCACTTAGGCAGTAACTAAACATAATGATCTGTCGCATTGTATTTTGGTTCAAATGTGTTCACCTCTCTAGGCTGTCTATTTTCTCACATGGTGTACATGCAGTGTGTTCTGACCATTTCATTCTGCTAGTTCAAGGCCTGCATTCAGGCCAGTTTCAGTTGGTTTTTGGCAATCTTGCAACAGTTTCTCACGTTACTCAAAGGACAGACAGTATTTATGCTGTGCACTCCCATGCCACTATATGAGACTGGGAAGGTTGCTGTGTGGATCATATCTGCTTTCTGTATACTCTGACCTCCTGGCAAAGATAAAGGAAGATAAAGGAATAAAAAGACTTCCTTTTGTGGATCTCTTTATTTCAATTCTCCACAAACATACAAATATAGGATTATCAGGGGTTTTTTTTTGCTGCTATAATTTGGGGCTTGTCTGAGATCTCCTGGAAGTATTCAACACAACTTGGAGCAGCCAGCGGCTGATCACCCTGGAAGAAAAAAGAAAAATTTTCCACCTTCAGCCTTGCTGCTTTGAGAGAAGAGGGGTGACCATCTCCAAAACATGGGACTATCTCCACTGGGATCCAAACCAGATGAGGGCAATGCTCCCTGGATGGTGAGAGAGTTGAAGTAATTGTATTCCACTACAGCTTTTATCATTACTTTAGTAACTTTATTTAATCTTTTGCTGTGGTGTATGTATAGTCTAAGTTGTTTAGTTCTTTGTTAAGTCCTTTTAGACCTTAGTGCAGCTTTTGATACTATCGATCATAATATTCTACTTGATAGATAAGAACACTATGTTGGACTTAATGGAACTTCATTGCAGTGGTTTAGATCTTATTTTATCTGATAGGTTCCAGTTTGTTCATGTAAATAATGAGTTTTCTTTCAACTCAAAGCTTAGTCATGGAGTTCCACAGGGATCTGTGCTAGGCCCTACTCTTTTTAGTTTATATATGCTTCCATTAGGCAACATTATTAGAAAGCACTGTATACATTTTCATTGTTATGCTGATGACACACAATTATACCTGTCAATGAAGCCAGATGATAGTAATCAATTAGCCAAGTTAGAAGCCTGTCTTAAGGAAATCAAAGCTTGGATGACTTGTAATTTCCTGCTATTAAATTCAGATAAGACTGAAGTCATTCTTGTTGGTCCAAAAAACCTTAGAAATTCCTTTCCAAATCAAACTTTCAGTTTGGATGCGGTTACTCTTTCTCTTAATAGCTCTGTGAGGAACCTTGGAGTTATTTTTGATCAGGATTTGTCCTTCAATTCACATATTAAATTTGTTTCTAAGACTGCCTTCTATCATTTGCGTAATATTGCCAAGATTAGGAGCATCTTGTCTCAGAGTGATGCTGAGAAACTGATCCACGCTTTTGTTAGCTCGAGATTAGATTATTGTAATTCTTTATTATCAGGCTGTCCTAAAACATCTTTAAAAAGTCTTCAGCTGATCCAAAATGCTGCAGCAAGAGTTTTAACAGGTACTAGAAAGAGAGATCATATCTCTCCGGTTCTGGCCTCCCTTCATTGGCTTCCCATAGAGTTTAGAATTAAGTTTAAAATCCTTCTTCTTACTTACAAAGCTCTAAACAATCAGGCTCCTTTTTATTTAAAAGATCTGATACTACCGTATTATCCTAACAGAGCACTACGCTCCCAAAATGCAGGATTACTTGTAATACCTAGAATCTCCAAAAGTACAATGGGAGGCAGAGCCTTCAGTTATCAAGCTCCTCTCCTGTGGAATCAGCTGCCAATCTGGATTCGGGAGTCAGACTCGATCTCTGTTTTTAAGAATAGGGCTAAAACCTACCTTTTTGATATAGCCTACAATTAGGGAGGGATCATGTGTTTCTGAACCCTCCCTTAGTTATGCCGCTAATAGGTTTGGTCAGCCGGGGGACCTCCAGTAATGCACTGGGCCTCACTCCTTTTCTCATTCTCAATGAAATATTTTTTTTGCTGGTCATTAACATTTGTTTGTTCTCTCCCATAGATTGAGTCCCCATCGTGCTGTTTGCTCTCTACATGTCTGTTCTTTTCTTCTTCTCTATCCCCTCACCCCCCAGCCAGTCGCAGCAGATGACTGCCCCTCCCTGAGCCTGGTTCTGCTGGAGGTTTCTTCCTGTTAAAAGGGAGTTTTTCCTCTCCACCGTCGCCAAGTGCTTGCTCACAGGGGATCGCCTGATTGCTGGGGTCTTTCTGCAACTGTGGGGGTTCCCCCTACAGTTGATAGTGCTATGAGATGACTGTTGTTGTGAAATGGCGCTATATAAATAAAGTTGAATTGAATTGAATAGTTTATGTTGGTACTTTGAGCAAGTATAACTGGAGTCAGCTTCCTTGTATGTGTGGCATACTTGGCCAATAAAACGGATTCTGATTTCATTTTTTTACCTGAATGTACCAGGACCTGTGGCACAACAACTTCACACCCGAAAGTCCGCAATGAGGTCCGGACCAAGGTTTATGTTTGTGTTACATTGGCCACGGTTACATGGGCAAAATTTCTTCAATCTGATTACAATTCAGATCAGAATTTTACGGTTTACATGGATCCTGAAAAAGCTGATCCGATGAGGACGTGCGTTTCCGCGTGTCACACGTTTGAACGGAATAAATCATTTTGACATGCGCACGTCGACATTTTGACATTCCAAAAATAGTAGAAGAAGAAGCAACTTCCGGTGTTAGCAAGCCCCGCTTCGTGTCGAAGTTGGCCTGTATTGTTATTCAGACTGTACTTTTGCTTCTGCTGGTCTCCGTAATGAAGCTACAAGTACATACTTCTGCATATGACGAACAGAGGGAGACAGCAGGACGATACAGACCAGTTTTGCTTTACTCCCGCTATGTTTTCCGCTAGCTGCTGCTAAGGCGGAAATACGTCACATCGACATGCGGCTGGTGTACAGACATGCGCAGCAAACATATTTTCTGCCCTGCGTTCAGAATAAGTGTTTTCATGCGCACCATTCAGATTAACAATTGGCATAACCCACCCCTCTCAATCGGAATTAAATTTTGATCCGAATGAGCGTGACCAGGTTAGAATATTCAGATTGGCGTGTTTACATGAAGCATTTTTATTCCCATCAGGCTTTTAATCCGGTTACTTGTGTCCATGTAAACATAGCCATTGTTTACATTTCGACCGGTTAGGTTTGATTTCACACTGCTCCTTATCCAAGCAAACTAAACAACAGTACGCAATGTACTGTTGTTTAGTTTGTTTGTGTTTTGTCACGTTTACCTACGTACCAAATATGTTATTCCCCCTCCAAGGTGTTTTCTGTAGCTCTAGACACATCACTAACTGCACTTTAAGTTGAAATTGGGGAAGACCCCATCATATTAGTTGGTGAACGAGTGTAGTGAGTTTAGTGAAGCTAGAATATTATCCAGGCATTGCTCATCCATTTTTTCCCCATGCTCTCTGAAAATATCTGGCCACTAATGAACCTTTTTTCAATTAACTGTTTGACTGTCTATGGTGCTCCATTGCGCCGTCAGCCCGTAGTGGTCAAGGTTTTTTTTCAAGAAAATATTCAGTTCAGATGTCAGAGATTTCCAAAGCTATAACTTAAAAGTGGTAAGAGATAATGGCTTACTGTCAATCAGAAAGATGTAGAATATAATCCAAAGTTTGAGATGGGAGTAAATTTACGCATCTAATTTGCATAATGCCATGGCAGCCATATCGAATTACATAACTTTCAGTCAAAAGCGGACTTTGGACCTACAGTATTTACACTAAGGATGGTTTTGTTTTTTGTCACCGTTTGTTCTTTTGGGCATTTTGGTATTGTATCTTTAAAGTATATGAACCAGAATATCAGTTACAAGGTAAACAAACAAATTTGTCACTTACCGCTGGCCAGGCAGCTCTCGCTTCATCCATTTTCGTCCATCCTGGCCGTTATTTTGCCTTCTGTCAGTCATTTGCGCCTTCTCGCCCACATCCAGAAACTCTTATGATTATCTCACCTCAATTTCGCTTTTATTCCGCCACAATTTATTTTATATGACAACACAGAACTGGCGCGATTGTTCTGAGCAGTCACATGGTGCTGGGGGCAATAGCAGGTGAACATCAACCAGCTTCGCCCACCCTCTGTTAAAACAACATGCCATTAGTCCTCCAAGGCAAAAGCAGTAAGTTATACGTGTCTGCCACCTTGTGAGGTGGAATTCTTAGTACAACCGGGGAGTTTCTGGCCACGTCACATGGCATCACATGACAGGCGCAGCACTGCGCCATAGGCAGTGGGGGCGCCATCCGTTCCTGCGCTCAAGGATGTCAAAGGGTTAAACACTGTTTCTTCCTCTCACTGAGTACTAGAGCAGCTCATTTTCCCTCATTTCACCTGCCTTTACTTCGCATGTTTGGTCTGAAAATCTGAACCTTTCTGAAAATTGCTTTCACACTAAACAAAACAAGCTGAGGTTAAGTTTAATCTGGGCTGAGACCACCTCTTTTTGTTGGACCAAATTTCAGCTCCTTGGTCCGGACTGTGATTCAGGGCAAGGTTTCACACCGAAAATTTTGGTCCGTATAAAAGTGAAAAATCCGAAAGTCCAGACCAAACAGGCTAGGTGTGAAAGTACTTTAAGTGACACCTTGTGGTCTCAAAGTGAACTGTAGCTCCATTCCCTCTATTCATCTACATGCCCAGTAAAAGGATTTACTCTGGAAACACCCCCTGGAAAGAAATGAAACCAGCTGCAGTTCACTTTGTGGCCACCAGGAGTCCCTAATTCCAAGTTTTCACATTTCCAACAGTACCTTTAAAATGTAAGTTGAAATTAAATCTAGGCTTTAAAATTTGTTTTAATTTTTGTTTCAGAGGGTATAATTATGTCTTACAAGGAAGTAATATAATCGGGGTGGTTTATTTGTCTGTCCAGCCGTCCATTTGTTAGCAGGGTTATGCAAAAAGTATTGGACGGATTTTGATGAAAATTTCACCAGTGGTAGGCCTTGGGCCAAGGATAACCCATTACATTTTGGTGATGATCTCAGAATGCATACCTCCACCAAGGACCTTGTTTGAATTTGTGCAGCAGGATTACACAAAAACTACTGGATGGATTTGGATGAAATTTTCACCAGAGGCGGTCCTTGGGCTAGAGAGGAACCCATTACATTTTGATGATGATCCAAAAATGCATACCTCCACTAAGGCTCTTATCTTCACACAGTGTGTTAGCAAGAACACTCCAAAACTACTGGACAGACTTTGCTGCAATTTTCACCAAAACTGGCTTGTGGCCTCCACATGAAGCCATGACATTTTGGAGGTGATCCATGATGGATGGAAGGAGCCTTGGCGGAGGTGTGCACTATCCGAGTGCTTTTCTAGTTACATCTTTGACACATTTACCATTGTATTATCTCTAATAAAAGCAGCATAAACTATCAGTCAGGACTTCTCATGGCAAATAATCACTTTCAGAGGTCCAAAAAAACAACACTCTTGGTATGGAAAAAATAGCATACAAATCTTTTTCCCATTTCACAAAATTGTGGTTATGTTCAAAGCTGACAGGCTCTCATCTGTCAAAGTGATTGGGTGTGTGGGTGGTGTTTTATGTGTATTGACTGGGGATGATAATAGCTGTATAATGTGTATTTTTTGTGTATTTCTATGCTCACTTCATTCCTCTTAAATCAAAAATTAAATTAAACCTTGAACATGACATCTCTCCTTGTGTTACGTCACCTTTTTTTTTTTTTTCTTTTTTTTCCAGGTAAAACTATAGAACTGCTTTACAGGAAATCTATGACTTTAAAACGAGGACAAACAACAATAGGAAAGGAGGTGCAGAAGTGCTCAAGAGGAAATGCTCCTCAGAGGTGGCTAGCACTGTTGGCCATTTAAATCATAAATGCCATTTGTGCTGTGAGCAACAGAAACTATAAACAGAAAAAGGGGGGAAAGAAAATGATTCTCAGCTGATCTCTTCGGTTTCTTCAAATACGTCCACTTCCTACTGTTGAAAGTAAAACTTTTCAAGATTCAAATTAGCTTTGGATTTGTGTTTCTTTTCTTTTCCTTGAGTGCGGTGATGAAACAGTTAAAGGTGTTCTTAAGGTGTCAGAGTCTGTTTCAACTGGGGCTTGCTGTGGTTTTTGCTTTACCAGGTGCACAACGCGGTTACTGGTTTCTCATTGTTTACTGCTAACTCCCTTCCGCTACTGCAGCTATCTTTTTCCTTCATTATTCTCTCTCTTTCACTCTCTTAATCTCTCCTCTTTCGATTTCTCTCACTGTTTTGCAATCACTTTCTCCAGCTCATTCCTCCATCTGATCAGCCCAATCTGTACCCATCTGATAAATCAGATGATGCATTTCTTTTGTTGTTCACTTCCTGCCCACCCACCTCTTTCCTTTCATCTGCCATTGGTGTGCATACAGTGTTTCCCACATACATGTCCTCTACTATGTTCAACACCTACGCCAACACGCACACCCTCGCATGCTTACACAGATCGACCACAGCGCATATCACGGATGCTCTAGTTTTTCTTTTTTGGCCCTGAAAAACATTCACACAAGCTCAGTTACTACAACAGCTTTTCACATACTGAAAACACTGAATTAAAAACTTCACATTTCAAGTCCTCACTTCTTTTGATGTCCACATTTTTGCATCACTAATAATTGCGTCATGATTTCAAGCAACACTTTGCTTCATGTCGCCTATACTCCATCTCTACAAGAGGAAGTCAGGTGGGGGTAAACGTATGCCCTCATCGCATGTTAAGCCCAATTCATAGGGGCAAAAACACGCTGGTACGTGAGCGAGCACAGTCGATGTATTCGTGCACAAACCCTACGCAGAGGGTGAGCGCTGACAGAGCGTGTGCAGGCCCAAAAAAGTAACTGTGTGTACAAGAATGCAGTGGTCGCAGTGAACTGCACATGTGCCAGGAAACTCCTGCCATACCAGAGGGAGAAGTATTGAACAACCCAACAAAAACAGGGAGAAAATGAAGAACTTTGACAGATCAAGCAACATGGATGCTAGTTTTGAGAAGTGTGTAATTGAAGTTTGCAGCTATCCCCATCTCTACGACTCATCTCTACATGATTACAAATACACAGCCAAGGCAGCAAATTGATGGCGAGATATAGTGTCTACTGTTGGCCAGGACAAATCTGTCTGTAAACAGAAATGGAAGTATCTGCGGGACCAATCTGTTCGGGCCAAACGCAAAACAAAGGGGCGCAGCAGTGATGCCGGTGTATTAACTGGCAACCAATAACTGATGACGGTCAACAGACATGCATATGTTTCACTATTAAAACATGTTTTTCACATAACCTCAAAATAAACGTTGTGCATTCTTTTACTGTGAAGTGGCTCGACTGTCAATTTTTCACCCAGAACACCAAAACAGTAAATTATATTCCTACCCATTTCATTGCTTTGTGTTTCTCCATAGCTGCTGTTAGATTAACTTGTGACAGCAGCTGCTACAGGTGTGGTTTGGGGCTGGGGAAAATTGTTTCAGTAACTTTATGGTAAATATATGTCTAAGACATTTAAAACCGTTTAACTGTCAAGATTTCATGGACAAATCGCGCCCCTAGTGGCACAGCGCAGCACCTGTCAAGTGATATGACATACCAAACACTCCCCAGTTGTACTGAGGATTTGTACTGATGAGTTCACCTCATAAGGTGGCACACACGTATAACTTACTGCTCTTACCTTGGAGGAATCATGGCCGACATATAAGCATCCGTATTTACACCAAAGAAGAAGAAATTTTTCTTCTTCATCTTCTTTTAGATACGACAAAAGCAAACGGACGTAGCAGATCGCCAGAGGCGCATTTGCTCCAAAATTTGCCAACTATGATTCAAAAAAGAAATTATTTAGCTTATGAAGGTAAACGTTTGCATTTTGTTATAACAGAGGGTGCGGGAAGCTGCTTAATTTCACCTGCTGTTCATCACAGCGCCATGTGACCGAGGGGAACAATCACTCCGTTTTATAACCTAAATAGCGCCGGAATAAAAGCGAAATTGAGGTGCAATAATCCTAACCGTTTCTGGATGTGGGACAGAAAGCAAAAATGCCAGACAGAAGAGAAAATAACGGCCAACATGCTGCAAAAAGCCGCCTTTCGCCAGTGGTAAGTGACGAATGTCTGTTTCTTTATTGTTTTGTTTACATTGTACTGATTTTCTCGTTCATATACTTTGAAGATAAGATAACAAAATGGCTAAAACAAGAAACGGTGACAAAAAGCAGAATCATTCTTTGTGTAAATATGTCCAAAGTCCACTTTTGACTGAAAATGGCATTATGCAAATTAGATGTATAAATTAACTCCTATCTCAAACTTTGGATCATATTCTACATCTTTCTAATAGACAGTAAGCCATTATCTCTTACCACTTTTCAAGTTATAGCCTTGGAAATCTCTAACATCTGATCTGAATATTTTCTTGAAAAAATCTTGACCACTCTTGACCACTAGGGGGTTATGATGCAATTTGGCACCTGTGACAGTTAACCCTCTGTCTATGTATGTCGCCAAACTGCGACATAACCACTTGCAGTCAACAGTGGTAAAGATTTTTTTCAAGAAAATATTCAGTTCAGATGTCAGAGATTTCCAAAGCTATAACTTGAAAGTGGTAAGAGATAATGACTTACTGTCAATCAAAAAAATGTAGAATATGATCCAAAGTTTCAGACAGCAGTAAATTTACACATCTGTTTTGCATAATTTGCACTGCAGATTAGGGGGGAGGATGTGGGAGTGGTTGAGGACTACAAATATCTGGGTGTCAGGATCAGCAGCGGGTTGGACTGGAGATCCAACACCGATGCTGCACACAAGAAGGGGATGAGCAGACTCTACTTCCTGAGAAAGCTGAGATCCTTCAAAGTGTGCAGCAGGATGCTGGAGCTTTTAGATAGATAGATAGTTTATTTCGAACACAAAATTATAACAAATACAAGTAAATGGCAAATGCAATAAAGTAACATTATACACTGTTCGAAAGGGAGAAGGAAGAAGTGAACACTTATTAATTCCATCTCCTCTTTTCCATAGATACACCCATGTGAATTTTATACAAATTACCACCTTTAAGAAACCAAGTAAACAATTTACTGTATTTTTTACAAATAAACATTAACACCTGTCCATTCTAACATACAATGAAGTCCATACATCAAAACTAGCCTCAAACAACACAGATATACACAGTGCTGTCCTACCCACCATTCCATAGTGTCCCATAAAATCCCAGAGTGAACATAATGAATCGTACATATAACCACTACCCTTCTAACATATATCCTTTCAGCAAATGGTGCTTATACCTCTTTTTGAATTGATTTCTGTTTGTACATAGTTTCAGTTCCGGCTCTAGACTGTTCCACAAATCCACCCCACAGACAGATATGCACATACTTTTCTTGGTTGTACGTATCTTGGGTTTTGTAAAGTTTAAGTCTCCCCTCAAATTATGATCATTGTCTCTTTTTTTAAATATTTTTTGTATATTAGTTGGTAGTTGATTATTAATTGCCCTGTACATTACTTGTGCTGTCTTAAATTTAACTAAATCGATGAACTTTATGACATGTGACTTTAAGAACAACGAATTGGTATGGTCTCTATATCCTGCATTGTTTATTATCCTTATAGCTCTTTTTTGTAATGTGCATATTGACTGTAGGTTGGTCTTGTAGGCGTTTCCCCAGACTTCTACACAGTAGTTAAGATAAGGTAAAAACAGTGAATTGTACAATAAGACCAATGATTTATAGTCCAAGATGTGTCTTGTCTTCCCCAGTATGCCTATACATTTTGCTAATTTGGCCCGGATGTGACTGATGTGAGGTTTCCAGCAGATTTTATTGTCTAGCGTCACACCCAGAAACTTATTTTCCTGTACTGTTTCTATTCTGGTATCATCTATCGTTACCATTATTTCATGATTTATTTTATCATTTCCAAACAACATAATCTTTGGTTTTTTTAGATTTAGAGATAATTTATTTTTGTTGAACCACTGCGTTAATTTTTCCATTTCAGTTGTGACCACCTCTAAAACCTGCTGCAAATTCTCACCAGTGCAAAGGATATTTGTGTCATCCGCAAACAAAACAAATTTCAGAATTTTTGATACTTGGCATATGTCATTTATATATAAAAAAGAGTTTGGGTCCCAAAACTGACCCCTGGGGCACACCACAAGTGATGTCCATGAAGGGTGATTTGTGCTCTCCAATTTGTACAAATTGTTGTCTGTTACTTAAATAACTTTCCACCCAACTCAGTCCAACCCCTCTTATCCCATACCTTTCCAGTTTCCTTAGTAGTATTCTGTGGTCAATGGTGTCAAAAGCTTTCTTTAAATCTATAAATACTCCTACAGCAACATTTTTTTTTTATCTATACAACTAGTAATTTCTTCTATAAGTTCGATCAGTGCCAAAGATGTAGATTTATCTGCTCTAAAACCATACTGGCCATCTGTAAGGAGGTTGTGTTTTTCAGTGAAATCATTTTCTACCAGACTGTTGTCTCCAGCGCCATCTTCTTTGCTGCTGTCTGTTGGGGTAGCAGTATTAGGGCCAGAGATACCAACAGACTTGACCAAGATTATCAAGAGGGGTGGCTTTGTAATTGGTCTCCGACAGGAGACCTTTGAGACAGTGGTGGAGAGGAGAACACTAAATAAACTGCGATCCATCATGGACAATCCTGATCACCCCACCACCACCACCACCACACACACACTAGACAGACAGCAAAGCACTTTCTCCAGTAGACTACTACAGCTTCGCTGTCGAACAGCCAGGTACAGGAAATCTTTCCTGCCACATGCAATTTCACTGTACAATAACTCACTATGATGTTGTATCCTGGTCATAGCTATGCTGCCACACTGCATCTTACAGACTAACTGGTACCTCACATTTTCACTCTGCTCCTGATAGTCCTTCTTGTGCAATGGGATGATTCATGTGTTTATATGGGTCATCATATATTAAGCTATGATGTATATAAAATCCCAGAAGTTCTGGTCGTGGAGGAGGAGTAGCAACAATTTACCATTCCAAATTAATAGTTAATGTGAAGCAAAAAACATGTTATAATTCCTTTGAGGGCCTGGTCCTCAGTATTGGGCACTTTAGCAATTTTAGGTTAAACCCAATTTTATTTGCCATACTTTATCGTCCCCCATCAACCTACTCAGAATTTTTATCCGAATTTGCTGATTTCTTAGCTGATTTAGTGCTGAAATCTGATAGAATAATTATAGTAGGGGACTTTAATATACATGTGGATGTAGATAGTGACTGCCTTAATGTGGCATTCAATTCAATATTAGATTCGATTGGGTTTTCTCAGAAAGTAGGAAATTCTACTCATTACCTCCACCATACATTGGACCTTGTTTTGACATATGGCATAGAAATAGAAAATCTTGTAGTGTCTCCTCATAACCCTGTACTGTCAGACCATTGTCTGTTAACCTTTGATTTTACTATTTCTGACTATTTGGCTCCTAAAGAAAAATATTATTACAGTAGATGCCTCTCAGATGATGCTGTTTCCAAATTTATGCAGATTGTTTCCTCTATGCCATGTGTCAACACAACGGAAATAAGCTATAGACAGCTTGCTCCTTCTGTAATTGATAACATGGTGGATAGTGTTTCAGCTTCTCTGCATCAGACTCTAGACTTGGTGGCCCCCTTAAAAAAGAAAAAGTCTAATCAGAGATTTCTAACTCCTTGGTTCAACACAGAAACTCGTACCTTAAAACAGAAGACTCGTCAATTAGAAAGAAAATGGCGCTCTACTAATTTAGATGAAATCTATTTAGCTTGGAGAAATCATCTTTTAATTTATAAAAAATCTCTTAGAAAAGCTAGAACGAGTTATTACTCTGCATTAATTGAAGAGAACAAGAATAATCCCAGGTTTCTTTTCAGTACTGTTGCCAGGTTGACAAAGAGTCAGGACTCTGTCAATCCTAGCATTCCCTTAGAGCTTACTAGTCAGGACTTTATGAACTTTTTCAATAATAAAATTTCATCCATCAGAGATAAAATCAATCAGATTCTTCCCACAGTTAACTTAAATACTGTAACTACTACAACTCCTTCTATTGATGTCTGTCTTGATGAGTTTACTCCAATCGACCTTTGTGAGTTAGACAAAATAGTTTCCTCATCCAAACCTTCAACTTCTCTTTTAGACCCTATTCCTACCAGGTTATTTAAAGAAGTCTTCCCACTTATTGGTAGCTTTATTCTTCATATAATCAATTCTTCATTAACTTTAGGCCATGTACCGCAGGCTTTTAAAACGGCTGTAATTAAACCCTTACTCAAAAAGCCAACGCTAGATCCAGGAGCTTTAGCTAACTATAGACCAATCTCTAATCTCCCTTTCATTTCAAAAATCTTAGAAAGAGTTGTTGCTACGCAATTATTTGACCACCTGCAGGGAAATGGTTTACTTGAAGAGTTTCAATCTGGGTTTAGAATCCATCATAGTACTGAAACAGCCTTAGCAAAGGTCACTAACGACCTCCTCATTGCATCTGATAATGGACTAGTTTCTGTACTTGTCCTTTTAGACCTTAGTGCAGCTTTTGATACTATCGATCATAATATTCTACTTGATAGATTAGAACACTATGTTGGACTTAATGGAACTTTGTTGCAATGGTTTAGATCTTATTTATCTGATAGGTTCCAGTTTGTTCATGTAAATAATGAGTTTTCTTTCAACTCAAAGCTTAGTCATGGAGTTCCACAGGGATCTGTGCTAGGCCCTACTCTTTTTAGTTTATATATGCTTCCATTAGGCAACATTATTAGAAAGCACTGTATACATTTTCATTGTTATGCAGATGACACACAATTATACCTGTCAATGAAGCCGGATGATAGTAATCAATTAGCCAAGTTAGAAGCCTGTCTTAAGGAAATCAAAGCTTGGATGACTTGTAATTTCCTGCTATTAAATTCAGATAAGACTGAAGTCATTCTTGTTGGTCCAAAAAACCTTAGAAATTCCTTTCCAAATCAAACTTTCAGTTTGGATGCGGTTACTCTTTCTCTTAATAGCTCTGTGAGGAACCTTGGAGTTATTTTTGATCAGGATTTGTCCTTCAATTCACATATTAAATTTGTTTCTAAGACTGCCTTCTATCATTTGCGTAATATTGCCAAGATTAGGAGCATCTTGTCTCAGAGTGATGCTGAGAAACTGATCCACGCTTTTGTTAGCTCGAGATTAGATTATTGTAATTCTTTATTATCAGGCTGTCCTAAAACATCTTTAAAAAGTCTTCAGCTGATCCAAAATGCTGCAGCAAGAGTTTTAACAGGTACTAGAAAGAGAGATCATATCTCTCCGGTTCTGGCCTCCCTTCATTGGCTTCCCATAGAGTTTAGAATTAAGTTTAAAACCCTTCTTCTTACTTACAAAGCTCTAAACAATCAGGCTCCTTTTTATTTAAAAGATCTGATACTACCGTATTATCCTAACAGAGCACTACGCTCCCAAAATGCAGGATTACTTGTAATACCTAGAATCTCCAAAAGTACAATGGGAGGCAGAGCCTTCAGTTATCAAGCTCCTCTCCTGTGGAATCAGCTGCCAATCTGGATTCGGGAGTCAGACTCGATCTCTGTTTTTAAGAATAGGGCTAAAACCTACCTTTTTGATATAGCCTACAATTAGGGAGGGATCATGTGTTTCTGAACCCTCCCTTAGTTATGCCGCTAATAGGTTTGGTCAGCCGGGGGACCTCCAGTAATGCACTGGGCCTCACTCCTTTTCTCATTCTCAATGAAATATTTTTTTTGCTGGTCATTAACATTTGTTTGTTCTCTCCCATAGATTGAGTCCCCATCGTGCTGTTTGCTCTCTACATGTCTGTTCTTTTCTTCTTCTCTATCCCCTCACCCCCCAGCCAGTCGCAGCAGATGACTGCCCCTCCCTGAGCCTGGTTCTGCTGGAGGTTTCTTCCTGTTAAAAGGGAGTTTTTCCTCTCCACCGTCGCCAAGTGCTTGCTCACAGGGGATCGCCTGATTGCTGGGGTCTTTCTGCAACTGTGGGGGTTCCCCCTACAGTTGATAGTGCTATGAGATGACTGTTGTTGTGAAATGGCGCTATATAAATAAAGTTGAATTGAATTGAATATAGGTTTTTTTTTATAGTTGTGTTAGTTTTACTTTCCATGGGTAATCCCTTTGTCATGTGTGTGTTTCTGTTGTTTGGTCGTCTACTGTCATGCTGCTGTTACACTGTAATTTCCCAGTTTGGGATCAATAAAGTACATCCATCTATCTATAATGCCACTTTCAGTCAAAAGTGGCTTTGGACATATTTACACAAAGAATGGTTCTGCTTTTTGTCACAGTTTTTTCATCATAATTTGCATACAAAGACATTTGTCACTTACCGGCGTCCTTTTGCCACATTCTGGTCGCTATTTTGTCCTCTCCTGGTCATTTTTGCCTTCTCTCCTACATCCACAAACTGTTTTTGTTTATTCCACCTTAATTTCGCTTTTATTCTGGCGCTATTTATCTTATAAAACTGCACAGAAGTGGAGCGATTTTCCTCTCTACAACGATCGGTAGCAGCCATATTTGTTTTGGTCTAATCCCACAATACAAGAAGAAGGAAGTATTTCTTCCTCTATGATGTATTACGTGTCATCCATGAGTCCTCCAACGCGTGCCTGCCACCTTGTGAACTGGCATGATCAGTGCAAATCCTCAGTACAGCTGGCCAGTGTTTCTGCACATCATCAGTTGGCAGGCGCAGTGCCACGCTCTGCCACTAGGGGCACACAAAGTTACACAGCATAAGGGTTAATCCACAAGTTACTAAAAGTTTAAAAAAAAAAAAAGTCCGCCACTGAGCTCTTCTTTTGTGTTTTGATTGCAGCTGTTAAAACATTTGGTGGCTCTTGGCTCCTGACAGTACAGGCATGTGAACTGCAGATTATTTTCATTGCGCATGCTTGAAACACAGCTGCTAAACAAGAGCTGCGGTGGCTCAAAAACAACTCTGAATATTGCCGTGGACGCAAACGCAGACTACAGAGCGCATATGTTTTCCCCTCAGAGGGACTCTGAACAACTCTTTAGTGTCTGTGTTTGTGCGTGAGTGTTGTAGCTCTTAAAAACCTGAAGGATTTTCTCTCTGCAGACCAATAGAAAAAAAAATGTTCCCATGACCACAAAATATGGGGATGGGTGTCTCGCAATAATCTGGAAAACAAAGGTAGGAAATCAATTTGATGCATGGTAAGGCCCTTTTAGAGGAAACCTGTTGAAGAGGGAATTCCTCCCTTTTCTGGTTTAAATATGACATTAGCAGATGGAGACAATGCTGAAACACAACGGCTTAAATAGAGCAAAGATGCACACAATCACTCTGTGTTTCTCTTTCTGTTATGGTACAGAGTTACGACAATCTCTGCAACTAAAACCGCTTTCTAACTACAATTGCCAAGAAGCAGTCACGGGTTCAAATTAGCATAAATTAAAACCTCAACAATGCTTGTCACACTTTAATACCTCCTTTTCACAGGGGTAGAAATCATTGCGAAATCTGGCCAATTATTAATCTATCAATGATCTTCAGTGATCTCCACAGTCACCATGGTCTCCTCAAAGTTTTGACTCAGTACAAAACACACAAGGATCTCCCAAACTATCCCAAGTCACAAGTCTTTTAATTCTGTCACTCTGTCAGTGCAGCTCAGTGGGTGAGTGGAATATACTGATCTAATGGCTGCTGCGCTATGCCCTCCATTTTAACAGACAGGGTTGTGAAATGCACCGAACATTTTACATAATTACCCTCATTTTTTTCCCCCCGTATCAGTGCTGAATAGCTTTCATACAAGAAGAGATGCGGTGTGTGTGTCCGTGAATGTGTACGTGTGCGTATGCTTGCATTTATTTGGTGAGGCTGTGTGTTTGTATGTCACTTTTCATGTCCAGCATCACACAAAACAGGATAAGTTTTGTTGTTTTTTTGTTTTTTTTCTCCCCAGACTGGACAATCATGTAAAAAGAGAGCGGATGATCACACGGTGAACGTTAATTCAGGGTGAGCCAGATGCTTGTTTGCTGCATTGTGCACATCTGTGCTTGTTTGCACTCAACAACAGGCAGAGATGGTCAGAGGAGCTACAGGAGCCCAGAGCATATGGGAAATGTGATCCTACAGGTATTTTACTTCAAGGAGACAGTAAAAATGCAAGATTTTTTTATACTAATTCTTGACAGCCAGTATATTAGAACAATCCCAAAAGCTTGGCGTTGATACACAAAAACAAACACATAACAAGTGTAATGCCTTTTTGCTGATGTATTAAGTAAGGGTTAATTAAGAAGGAGGTGTTCATTAAACAATTTTAAGGACCACAACCTGGGTGAAGAACCAGCACTGGAAATGACACAAGTGCCCTGAACTCCTGACGATTGTCGTTAAACTTGAGGACAACCTGGATACAGACACACCTGAGGATCATTGTGTGTGAGTTTGGTGAACATCCAGGCAATTGTTTAGGAGGAGCAGGGATTGTTGTAAATTGTGGATGAGCAGACAGGCGATTATTGCAGTGCCATGGCATTAGCTTATTTCACTTTGCAGAATGGCGGAAATGTTAAGTCAGTGAGTGGTGAACTTTCCTTGGCGACTTTCATGCCTGTGCCATAGTTACGAGCTGGCTGAGTAATTTCTGCATGGTGATTAAACTTGAGCTAAACTAGGCGTGAGTTAAAGGGTTTTAAGTCACACCTACCAGACAATCAGAAAGTATTCAGCCAAGTCAAGGTATAAGGGAATGCAACTCATTCTGCAAAGTCAAAAGGATTTTAAATAAAACATTTTTGCACCACATTGAGGTTTCAAATGGGTTTCAGATGCACAAACCTGACTTCCAGGCTTAACATATTTGGGGGAGTTATATCAGAAGCGAAAAGAGTGGACACCAGTGTCTTCATGTGTTATGTGGTGACTCAGTGCCAGAAACTGATAAGGTGAAAGTAAATATTTAGACAGCCTCCCCCTAAAAATAAATGACAGCAAGGTTACTTTACCAGATATACATTGTTGTATTATTTGATTTCATCGTTTTTGCCTCCTTTGCTGTTGTACTGTAGATATTCCTCAAATTGCCTACTTTTAACATACTGTAAACATTATTTTTATCTTTTGAGTCCATCATTTTATGCACTAACCTGCATGAAGGGTAGCACACAAATATACTGTATATAGATAGGAATGATATATTATGTGTCATCTATCAGTGTAAATAAAGAAGAAAAAATAAAGTCAAGACATTAATTAATTAAAATAAACTCCAAAAAGTGAGTTTCTGTGCTGTAAACCCTCGTGTGACTGTTGTAGACTTGCGTCTGTGTGTTCGTGTGTCACATACAACACATAAATGAGCAGCATATGAAGGTGGTGGCTGCCTCCTTTTAACAGCACATGATTATCATAAGGCAGGACAACACTTGTGCTGCCGTGTGTATCTTGTGCGTGACATGACAACCATGTGCACTGGGCTGCTTCACGCGGCCGTAGAGGCTCCAGCTGGTCTGGGCAGAGCCACGGGCACGGGGTGGAGGAGGATGGGGTCTGAGTTTCATTGAGTCTACTATTTTTATGGACACTATTTCAATGAAGTGTATATTAAAGTGATGATGAAGGTCAGCTGCAGAGGCTGAGGTTTTGAGAGCGAGACGAGCAGAGGAGGCAAAAGCTAATAGAAGGTCATTATTAGACTGCTGAAATGTGAATGCTTGTGAACAGGGAAAAGCAAGCAGTGATGGCTATTAATCTACAAAACATAAAAGTTTATAAACTTGATTATTAGTAAACAAGCCTGTCAACATGGTGGATGTGCTTCTTCCACAAACAGTCAATGGTAAACAACTCTTAAGCCAGGCCCATACGAAAAGATTTTTAAATATTTTAACAGATTTTGAAAATGTGAGACCTCATAAAGGACATAAAAAAAAAATGATAACTTTAAGTTTTGTTCCTATATTGTTTTGAGTGTAATAACGTGAGCAAGACAGCACAACACACATTGACAGATTCCATTCATTAACCTGAGTGAAAACTAGTGTTGCCAGATCTTGTGCGACAAACAAGAAACTCAATCCATGACAACAACAAGCCCACATAATGCCATCTGGCGCATTAATCCGGTCTCTTGAATGTATTTTTGGGTCACTTTTTGCCCATTTTGGCACCTCATATTTAAAAAATTCCAAGTGCAAATTCTCATTTTAAAAAACATGGCAAAAGTAATGAGAAATGAGCACAACTATCAACTCAGATCTGAGAAATTTCACAATATTTCTTGCAGTCCAACATGACTTTAAAGTAAAGAAACATGGTGGACAGTGGTTCTGTATACCCAGTCATGTTGCTAGCCCACTGCCCATTAACTTAGGGCACATTCACACCAGGACAGTCCGGGGGTCTCGGTTCGATTAGGCAGGGAATACCGAGAATTTTTGCACCTTTGTTTGATTTGGTTTGCATTCACAGTGCACAAAGGAGACATTTTCTAACTTTTCTCCCTGGCTTTCTCCAGTAAAAGCATTTCTTGGATCCACGCGGTTGTCTTTATTGTTATTTTCTAACCAAAATGCACTATGGTAAACACCACTTCCTCTTCTGAGACTACGTGTTGCTATGGTTACACCAACGCTGAGGGGCACTTCCACCCTTTGGTCCACTGGATAGTCCGTTCGCATTCACACTGCAAGCAAAGTACACCAGACTTTGTTTGCAAGTGAACCAAGCCGTTTTCAGACGGACCAGACTTCGCTTGTTTGGTGCGCATCAGAGTTCGAACACGCATTCCGATGGCACCAAACGAACCGAACTATCCACGGAGAGTCCTTTGGTCTGGACCAAATAGTGGCCATATGAATGCACCCTTAATCAACTGCATGTTCCTCCATTTGCTTCTTTTTAGAACCCATTACTTTTCCAGTGTTTTGTTATCCTTGTCCCAACATATTTAAGGTATGTTGCTGCCATCAAATTCAAAATAAGCAAATATTTTTCATGAAACAAAGTGTCTTTCTCTGTTCTATTGTGAATAAAATAATGGTTGATGAGATCTGGAAACCCTTCCCTTCTGTTTCTATTTAAATTTCACAGTGTTCCAACCTTTTTGGATTTGGGTTGTATCATGTACGATCTAAACTCTACTTGACTGAGCAAGTTTTCTATGCAAAATCTGTATGATTTTAACACAAGAAAGTTGTCTGTAATGGCCTCAAAAACTAAAATTAACTGGAACTTCCGGTCTGGACGCCATGGCGACTGCAGCTTAACACTGAAGCTCTCAGACCCAATCCAGGATAACACCTTGAAAATCAAACTTAACGGATTTTTGGAAGAGTGAAAATCAAAAGACAAAATCATCATGTCTAAAGGAAAACAGAAGAAACTGAAATTCTCCAGGCCAGGACACGTATCGGCCGGAGAATCTGAACTGGAAGATCTCCGTTCAGAAGACGAGGAACTGGTGATAGCTAACAAAAGGGTTAGCCTGAAATCACTATTTGAGGATCTACGACGATTTCGCCGAGAAGTTACGGCCGAATTTCGGGAATTCAGAGAAGAACTGAAAAGGACAAACAGCAGAGTGGACCAGGCCGAGAACCGAATCTTGGAAACAGAGGATCGAATAAAAGTGCTCGAAGATTCTGTGCTAGACCTACGCTAAAGACAAGCAGCTATAGAGGCTAAGCTAGCCGAAAAAGAAGGAAGACAGAGAAGAGACAATATAAGAATTCATGGTCTGATAGAAGGAACCGAAAATGGTTTTAACTCAATGGCAGAATGCGTGGAATCCTTACTAAGAGAGAAATTGGATATTCCACAAACCACCGACTTGAAGATAGAAAAGGCACATCGTTCATTAGCCGCTAGGCCGGCGGCGGAAGCGCCCCCACGTTCGGTGTTGGTAAGATTTTCCAATTTCAAAATAAAACAAGAGGTTGTAAGACTGGCCTGGCAGAAAAAAGGATTTATGCACCAGGAGAGAAAAGTCTACGTGGAACACGATTACGCCCCGGAGGTCCTTAAAAAGCGCAGGGAATACAATGACGCGAAAAAGGTGTTAAGAGAGAAGAAATTGCGCTTTCAGACTCCATTTCCTGCGAAGTTAAGGGTCTTCTACGGCGATGAAACGTGTCTCTATAATTCGGCGGAAGAAGCAACAGCTGACATGGCGAAAAGAGGGCTCCCGGTAACGGTATTTAAACCCGCAGCAGACCCGAGTGAGAAGATCAAAGCGCAAACATGGACAACACAAAGACCCTCAAAATCCACGGACCAGCAGCGGGAAACCCAGCACCAGAGCGTCGCGGATAAACTATCCGTTTTCAGGTTGGAATAGCGACCTTTTTTTTTTTTTTTTTTCCTTTTCTCTTGAATCAATCCGCACATCCAACCCCCCTCATACAAGTTAAACTTTAAAGGAGATGCATATTCAGCATGTGGTAAAACATTTCATGGAACAATCATATTATTTGAAACAAATAAGTCTTTGTAATAAAAAAAAAAAAAAAAAAAAAACTTGTTAAAATAGAAATGTGACAATAATCCACATGTTCTCCTCATACTAACAAATACTGTTTTTGCGTGAATGTTTGATGTGATGGGGGTGGGAGGGTGCACACAATTTCACAGGGTTTAGGCATAAAAGGAAAAAAAAAAAAAATCATTACAAGTTTGGATTGGGTTCTGAAACTCACGTTAAAAGCATGGGACTACTTTCAGTGGTCAACACGTAACAGAGTTTGAGGAATTTCCCTCAGAGCCTTCACTCCATCAAGGCTCTTACAGGGTCTTTAAAAAGACCTCAGCTCAAGAAGTTCTTATGACAGCTTTTTGTTTTAAAGTTTTTTACACTATGTTCTTAATGTTTTTCTTGTTTTTAATGTTCTTTCAGTTTCTGAGTAGCACAAAAGAGGGCCACCACACAGTTATACTAAACAAAACAACACAATGGAGAAACAGGGTGTAACCAAAATAATTTCATATAATGTAAAAGGAATCCTGAATCCAGTTAAAAGATCCAAGATTCTAGGCAAAATGAAAAAAGACAAAGCAGGAATAATATTTTTACAAGAAACCCACCTAACAGATGTGGAACACAATAAACTCAGTAGACAAGGGTTTAAAATGATCTCTTCATCTTCATATAACTCAGGGAGGAGGAGGGGAGTAGCGACATTGATATCAACCAAAATTACATTTGAAAAAAAATCAGAACACAAAGATAAAGAAGGGAGATACAGTTTGGTAACTGGGCGGCTAGAGGGAGAAGATATCACCCTGCTGAATGTGTATGCTCCCCCAGGGGCTAACTGGAAATTTTATAAAAATGTATTCGACCTAATGATAACTAAAGCTCAAGGTTTAGTGATATGTGGTGGGGACTTCATTCTTAGACTGAATCCATACTGGGATGCTTCTGGTAATTCCCCACATCAAAATAACACCCAAAACAGGAAGACTCGGATGCTACTAAAAGAATTGGGAATCTGTGACGTGTGGAGGGAACTCAACCCCAGTGTAAAAGACTATACATTTTACTCAACTCCACATTCATCTTACTCAAGGATTGACTATTTTTTTATGTTTAATAGAGACATTGGAAGAGTAAAAACATGTAAAATAGGACTGATGGATCTCTCCGACCACAGTCCGATCTACATGGACTTAAATATCCAAAAATACACAAATAATACATTTTCTTGGAGGTTAAATTCAAATGTCCTGAAAGGACCATTGAAAGATGAATTGGAATCAGATATTCTCAGATATTTGGAAGATAACGATAATGGAGAAGTATCCCCTTTAATACTGTGGGATGCATGCAAAGCTGTAATAAGAGGAAAGATTATTGCAAAACTGGCAACCCAAAAGAAACTAAGACAAGAAAAACTATCCACATTAGAGTCAGAACTTAGGAACCTAGAAAAAGAACACAAAGGCAACACTCATTCTACTGACTCGCTCAAGATTAAGGAAATTAAAAACCAAATAAATGAGATCTACACAATAGAAATCCAGAAGAAACTTACATTTCTGAAACAAAAATACCATGAAGCAGGCAGTAAATCGGCAAAATTGCTAGCCTATAAATTGAGGAAACATCAAACAGAAAGAGCAATCTACAAAATCAGAGACCCAGTATCAAAGGAAATAAAATTCAGAATTCAGGATATTCTTAAAAACTTCGAGAATTACTATAAGAACTTATACTCCCACAAAAAACATAAAAACGCATCCGAGGCATTCCTAAACACATTAAACCTTCCCCAACTTACAGAGTCACAAAATAAAACACTACTGTCAGAAATACATCCTAAAGAATTGGAAAAAGCAATTATGAAACTTAAAGCTAACAAATCCCCAGGAGCTGATGGCTATACAGCAGAGTGGTACAAAACCTTTAAACAGCAACTATCTCCTCTCCTCCTGAAAACATTTAATTATGTCCTCCACACAGGGGAAATCCCCCCCTCCTGGAGAGAAGGGGTCATTGCAGTTATACCTAAACCTGAAAAGGATAAACTAGAGTGCTCCAACTACAGACCAATCAGTGTACTAAATCAGGACTATAAGCTTTTTACCATTATCCTTGCCAAAAGGTTAGAAAATATACTGACAGACCTAATTCATTTAGACCAAACAGGTTTTATAAGACAAAGACAGACACAAGACAACATTCGATGCACTTTACACATAATTCATCATATAAAAAAATATAACTTAAATGCAGTCATATTGGGATTAGATGCTGAAAAAGCATTCGATTCGGTTGACTGGTCTTTTCTATATAGAATCTTATCCAGTTTCAATTTTCATAACAACTTCATTAGAACTATACAGGCATTATATAAAAAACCAACAGCTAAAATAAGGATTAACGGTATTTTATCATCTTCTTTTGAACTGGAAAGAGGATGTCGTCAGGGCTGCCCCCTGTCTCCACTGCTCTTTGCAATCTTCATAGAACCTCTGAGCCAATGGATAAGACAAAACCAAAAAATTCAAGGTATTACACTTGGTCAGAAGGAACATAAAATAGCACTCTTTGCTGATGACATTTTAATATACCTAGGGCAGCCGAACACTTCTTTACCAGAACTAACCTCAGTTTTTTCAGAGTATGGAGATTTATCAGGGTACAAATTAAACATGCATAAAACCCAAGTTTTAACATTCAACTATGACCCAAATCATTATTCACTAAGCAAACTCAAAACTAACTGGGAGTCGGAATCTATGAAATATCTGGGGGTCAATATCCCGAAACAACTCAACAAAATTATATCACTAAACTATGATCCACTGGTGACAAAAATAAAATCTGACCTAGCAAGATGGAATATGATACCATTCTTGGGTACTGCACAAAGAATTGAAGCAGTCAAAATGAATATACTTCCACGTCTTCTATACCTTTTCCAAACAATACCGGTAGAACCTCCCAAAAAAACATGGCAGGAGCTGGACAGAAGGATCTCAAGATTCATATGGCAGGGCAAGAGACCTAGAATCAGATATAGAACCCTACAGCTAAACAAAGACAAAGGTGGGCTCGTGCTGCCAAATATCAGGGACTACTTTAAAGCCGCACAAATTAAAACTTTAGTAGAGATATGTAACCCAGTCTACACTGCACAATGGAAGGAGATCGAATGCCAAATAACAAGTGACATCCCCCTACAGGCGATAATAGGGAACAATGCCTTACCTAAGCTTTTGAATAACACTAACCCGTGGATAGAGACCCCGCTAAAAATTTGGTTTAAGATAGTCAGAGAGAATCAAACTAAAGAGCCCTATCGACTTCTGCAATGGATTGCCTATGATCAGGACTTTACTCCTAATAAAACAGACACCAGATTTAAAAAGTGGAAGGAGAAAGGGCTGATAAAATATTACGATTTTTTTAAAGGGCAAATCTTAAGAAGTTTTGAAGATTTGAAAAAACAAGGCCTAATAAATCAAGACCTTTACAGGTTCTTCCAGCTTAGACACCACATAAACAATATACTTAAAAAGGAGGTTTTGGAAAGGGCCCAGTCAGGTGTTCTGAAGGTCTTCTTAATGGCATATAAAGGGATCCCAGGGATCAGATACATTTCTAAAATATACCAAGGTCTTCAAGACTTAAAAGGAGACAACACATCTTATATAAAAGAGAGATGGGAAAAAGAGGGGAATTTCACTTTACAACTGGAAATATGGGAAAAGCTAAATAAACAGCAATGGAAAAGTACCTCATCCCTGCAGTGGAGAGAATTTGGATGGAAAAACTTGGCAAGATTTTTCAGAACACCTGCACAAAAATTTACCCATAAGGGATTGAACTGTTGGCGCTCGTGTGGTGAAAAGACTGCAAATCATTTTCATGTGTTTTGGTCATGCCCAGTTATCCACCAATATTGGACCAAGGTACAGACAATATTGGGGAAAATATTCAAAATTACAGTTCCCTTTTCTTTTGTAACTTTGTATTTGGGTTTACTACCGGACTCACTGGAAAGACGAGGAGAAAAATACTTATTCAATGTTTTAATATTGGCAAGCAAAAAAGCTCTAACTAAAAAATGGATGTTGAAGGACTGTCCTACACCTGAAGATTGGACTAACGTGATCCAAGACATTTACTCGATGGAAAAGTTGACATTCGCACTGAGACAGGACATGGATGGGTTCATGAACTTTTGGCAACCCTGGACCGCATATGTGTCTTCCATTAGATCTAATCTTTGACAAATACCATTTCAATAATGGTTCCGCTCTTTGTTCCAATGCTACTCAGATGCTCTTAGTTCCTGTGTTAAAAATTAGACTGAATCCATCACTAAAGTTTTTTTTAATCGCTCTTCTTAGCAAAAAGCTCCTGAAGTCAACTAACCTTCAGTATTTTACACATATGTACCATTAGTCTTTGATTATCTCAACACATTTGGTTATTTCACACAATTTGGTTTCCTTTCATTTTCTGGAAAGTATAAGGTGAGTGTGAAACTAATATAGGAAGGTGGTGACTGCTATATGAAAGTGTGACATTATTGACAGGAATAAAGAGGAAATGAAACAAGGCGCTTATAGGTCATGTGATTAAAAAAAGAATAAATCAGTCCCTCTTGCCTGCAACGAAACCCAGTGGAGGGTGTATTTATCTGAATAATCACCTGATTTCTCAAAACTATGTAAATTTTATGTTAATTTATATAAGAGAGACAAACAGATTCACAGGTTTGGTTTACATTTTATCTTAAACTTTCTTTTTTTTTTTTTTTTTAAGATTTTGACACACACCAGTACGAGCAACGAACAAGTTGATAACTTGCAAAGTATGTGACCAGCATGTGTGGTTTCCTTTTTTTTTTTTTTTTTAAGTAGCTGCAGATTTGTGCAAACATTTAACACACTCTACAAAGTCCTTATTTATATATATATATATAATATATATATATATATATATATATATATTTATTTTTTTTTTTTTTTTTTTATTTTTTGCAAGAATCGCTACGAGTTTGTAGCTGAGCATGCCAAGGGTGGTTTGAGTCTATAAAAACTTTAACCTGAACCTTATCAGTTCCTACAGTGTAAACAACTACTACAACACAAACAACAGGGCAAGCACACAAGCACCTGTGTCATTATACCAGCATCCTAGCCCATGTCAAGATACTATAAATACTGCAAAAGGTAAACAAGCAAAAAGAACTCCTCAGATTAAATGACACTTAATTTGCTATACATTAGTAATATTGCAATATTGACAATGATCATGATATTTGTGTCTTAATAATAAACAAACTTTTCATAATCCATTATAAGCAATTGTTCTTCATGCAACTTCTGTGCAGTTATGCACGCAGACCATGACACCCATTCAGCAAAAGCAAAAATCCAATATTGTCACAGCCCTACTATATATATAACTACTATACATATATATATATGAAAGCAAAGAACCGCTCTTATGTATTCTGAAACAGTGTACTTCGAAACTCCTCAGATGGGACACAGGGCCCCTGAACCTATAAACTTTGTGACTGTGGGTCTGTGTGAGCACGACTCTCTCTAAATGGACAGCTGAACAAAAGGAACAACAAGCACGATGTAGGAGGCTGCCGACTGAGCATTTACTGTATGAGTTAGTGATATAATAAGGTACTCAATCTGCTTAGTGACTTATAGCTGTGTGTGCATGAACTTATGAGCATGCAACACTTTCATGTACACTACTACACTTGGAAAACAGACAATGCCGTCACTGATTAACTACAAGCTGAGATCACATGTGTGGTCACTCTGTAAACAGTAACAGAAGAGACTTTACATAGTTTGGCTCCCACAGGCCAATGACTCACCTGACGCAACATCCTGCAAAACACAGCGGCACAAAAACAACGAGCTGCCTTTCGAATCTTCACCACTTGTTAAGCCGAGCTCAGACGACACGATTTGAAAGTCATTGGACCAGATGCGCATTTTACACAATGTAATCGACTGACTTGTCAGTGAGTACTGAGGTTGTGACGTGTTCTCATTACATGACAGAGGATCACACACAACACAATGCTTCACCCAAACTGGGCCACCTGTTCTCCAAAACAAATTTCTGTCACATAAAAATACAAGAGAAGTCACTGTGGAGATGGTGTGTCCCTTGCACAAAATGGGAAATGGAAATTTGACAAAAATCAGGACCGTGAGTTGTTGCAATGATTAGTTCCGGGGGGGGGGGGGGGGGGCTGAACATATGAGTTTCCTACCAAAGCTCAAATGAAGTTTGTTCAGTTTCCTAAGGGTCCATTCACACAGGTGGAGATTGCTGGGTGATCAATGAGAGATCAAAAATTGGCTCGATCTCTCAACCATGTCCTAAAGCCTCAAAAAAGCATTGAGAGACCAAGAGAGATCATTGAGAGTTTCTTGGGTGGACAAGGAGGTTGCTGAGCATTTGAGAAGGATTTAGTGCGCTACTACCCTCTTTACACAAGGGCGGAGATCATTGAGAGATTGTTGAAAGATGAAAAAATGGCTAGATTTCTCAATGATCTTTCAATGATTGAGGGATTGAACGCTCAGCGATCCCTCAATGATCTCTCTGCCATCTCTAACTTCAGGCTGAAAAAATTTGGCATTCAATGGAAGTTCATTGACAGCTCATTAGGAGATCGATGTGATCACCGAGTGGTCAAGGAGTACTCGATGACTTCAATGATCTCCCAATAATCCCTCTTTCAATGAGCGTTCAAAGAAAGACTAACAGAGTTCTGATTGTTTTTTTCTTCTAAATCTTTGAATAGAATTTATTGTTTCATTATTTTGCAGTTTAATTCTATAATTTGTAATTTCATTTATTTATGTCAAAGCCAGAAAGAGCTGCTGATCATGATCAAAACCCACAAGGTGGCTGTGAAGCAGCAGGTTTAGCAGTCAATAGCATGACAGTAATGAGAGCTGGAGTGTTTATTTGAAGTAGTTCTTGCAGTGGTTCACCAGGATCACTTTCTCATCCTTTCACACACTCAGGTGAGCAAATCTTGGCACAACCTCATTTCTCCAACATGCCAATTCTTCTCCACACACCTCCCCATCATAGCTAAAACTGGTCACGCTGAAGTACAAGGAAATAAAAATGTAATGCAACTCTTACTTGCGTTGGTGGCTGATGTCAACAAAAGACCAATGAGGAGGGGGAAAAAAAATCCCTCCATATGCTTGACTTCTAGCCTCCTCTTGGTGACAGGAAGTGTGGGAGGAATTATGGGAAATGTGGTCTTTGTTTAGAGAAACAAAAACACCATGTGAGACCAGCCACCGTCAATGCTGCTTGCTCTTATCGTCATACCCTTCAATCAGAGCATTAAATTTGACGATGCTTTGTCTTCATCAACAGGTCCAAATGTATATTCTAGAGAAAACCAAGTTAATAATAATAAACACTTTCTCTGCTAACACCTGTCTTTTACTGCTCAACCATTCCCAGCCACATCATCTTCCCTGTGTGCCGGAAAGAAATAAGTGGATGAATAATTACAGGTATAAACACCTCGGGGCCATGCAAAGGTGTTTTTCCCCTTTCAGATTCGTCTTAACATTACCGCTTCTTGAAATCATTCTCCTGAACAGTTTCTCTTTAGGTCCCTTCACAGCCTGCTACTTCAAAGCCAGCGGGGCAATGAGTCGGCTCTTGTGGTCATTTGTATTTTAATCCTCCTCCCTCCCTCCCTCCTAAATACTCTTTACCTTTAAAATCCATTTATCCGTCCCTATCCACATTCATTTTGATCTTTTACTCTTTGGTCTCTCGGAGACTGGCTGGACATGGTAACCTCTATTGACTTTGCATTGGGTGATACAGTACGAGATATAGAAAGTCTGAGTTTTGAAGCTGGAATTTATCACATATGAGAAGAATTGAAGCTTTTGGAGAGTCCTTCATTCTTCTGGTGTTTATTCACTCAAATTTTAAATTAACAAGAAAATTTACAAACAAACCCATGATAAAAGTCATTGTGGTTTGAGTTCTTCCTTCACAAAGTACACTAAGAAACAGGATCAACATTCTTACCCAGGATTTACACTGAGTCCGGATGCAGTACTTTACGGCTGCAATCTGGCCTCCGCAGCATAAAGTTCCCCATTCTCATCAATTTTCTAATCCCCACCTGGTCTGGACCACTGCAGAATGAATCTGGCTCGTCAAATTCAGTTTGCTAATGAAACGCAATGAGTCTGTTTTTGACAGATGCCGAATCTAATCCGCAAGGAAATCCCGTGGTATCTCACGGTATTTAATAGCCATTTGTTCATTAAAAGCGATTTAAGGACTGTACGTTATTTGTGTCAAAGAAGGTAAAAACTTGACCTAACAGACAAACGCTTCATAGAATTAAATTAACAGGCTACTTATGTTTTATTTAGAGACCAAAAATCTAGGTGGGGAGCCGCCACTACATCACACTTCCTTGTTGTTATCACGTAATCGCGATTGGGTCATCTCGGTCACTCTCGGGTCTTTCTCGAGATCTCGCGTTATTTTGTATAATTCTCACGTGATCTTTAATTTCAAACTCTGTTCTCATCCATGCCACTGCAAAACACAAACGGAGCTGGTAGGGATGAACACAAGAGGCCATCTGCACTGCATCTGCAACGTACTGCATCCAGAGTCAGTGTAAATCCTGGGTTAGGTTTTGTTTGCACTAGTTGGCTCAAGAAAACCCAAATTAGAGAAAGCAATGGCAAGCCCTTGATTAACCCAGTTTTTCTATTTTAGACTGCATGTCCACCAAAAAGTTGGGGTTTAATGGGTCATGTTAATCTTGCTTTGTAAATAACATCCTTCTCCCCATCCAAGGCGTACTCAATAATTAAATCGTAGGCACTCATCTTGTGGCCTTGACTTTTGCACAAACTGGATGCAGATCTCTGATTGAGGATGCACCAATCTGGCTTTTTTGATCACTGATCCAACGTCAATATCTTTGCTTTGGGTAGGGAGTTCTGAACAATCTTCTTCTTCTTCAAACAGTGAAATTCCCATGTCTACATGATGTCTATAACATTATCTGGTCATTACCGCCACACACTCTATATGAGTCTCCTCCGTCCCTCTCTTCTTCTTCTTCCTCTTCTATTAGATTTGACTGGAGGTTGGCAACCAGCTTACAGGTGCATTACTGCCACATACTTCACTCTAGCTCGTCTTATAACTTCACTCTATCCACCTTATTCCTGAGAGTACTGCTGTAGAAACGATTATGGGTGCAACTACTGGTTTTGGCTGAAGTAGTGTTAAATCAGTCAGCAAGAGTTGTGCATTTAAAATAATGTTTTCAAAAGTGTTTTAAATTTGTTTTAATGTGCTGTTCACATACCTGTTTTGCAGTCAAGCGGTAGATAATTTCAGCACTTGTAGTTTTTGTGTTTTTGAATGTTTTTGCATAGTTCTGGTACTTGCTGCTGTTGTGGTGTGAAACTCCTAAACCTAAGCTAAATCTGTGGCTTCAAAAGCAATGCATAGATCACGCACTGAAAACTAAAAAGGACAACAGCGGACTTCCGGTTATGGCGGCCGCCTAGAAAGACACGTATCACTCTGCTCTGCTCCTGGAAATAAAAATTCGGCAAATAACTCTCTCATTTGGAACAGAACTTTTCCCAGCGTTTGGGTGAGGATATGCCGGTGAAGACTAAGGCTGGGAAATCAGGAGGGGGAAAAATTGAATCGCCGAAGCAGTCCAAATTAACGGACTTTAAAGTTTGTGGCGCAGTAGAAAAAGCTGCGGATATGGCGGATGAAACTAGCGGTGGTGCGGTAACTGCTGCTGCTGACGATGGCGGCACAGGTGCAGTGCTGGCTGCCATTAGCTCAATGAGAGCAGACTTTTCCGCTAAACTTGATGGGATTATGGCAGCGTTGGATGCAATGAGAAAGGAGTTGGGTGACTGCGTGGAGCGAGTGACGCAGGCGGAGCTTCGTGTTTCAAGTGCGGAGGATGAAATCAGCAGACTTCAAATAAAGGTGCGCACTTTGGAAAAAAAAAAATAAAGATCTGGAAAATAGCGTTCTGGACTTGGAATCTCGGTCCAGACGGAACAACCTGAGGCTGGTGGGTTTACCGGAGGGAGCCGAAGGTCATGATTCATGCTCCTTTTTGGAGGGGTGGATCCCGGAGGCGCTGAACAACGCGGAGCTAAAATCATCAGTCGTCTTGGAAAGCTCCCACCGAATTGGCCCACCGAGAGGTAACAAGGCAGCACCGAGGACGTTAATTATGAAGTTTCTCAGCTACAGAGACAGGATGACGATCTCCAACGCGGTGTGGGCCAAAGGAGAAATTAAATACCAAGATCAGCAGGTGCGGTTCTACCCAGATTTGGCCTCAGGAATCCAACAATTAAGGAAGCAGTTTGACCCCATCCGCAAAGAACTGCGCAACCTTGAGATTCGTCATGGAGTGATTCACCCTGCAAGACTTCTGGTCACATATGAGGGCAGAACACGCATCTTCAAGACCCCCGAGGAGGCGCAGGAGCTCATCAAGAAGATCCAGGAAGAGACTGGTGGGAGCTAAGCATGAACAGAATATAGGGTAGAATATTTGAGCATTTAACTGATTAGAAGCATATAACAAGATTACAAAATATAGAATGTATTACATATTAAAAAAAAAAAAAGTACAAAATTGCTAAAAAATTTTGGAGTTAAATTGGAAAATTACAGAAGAGAGTTAATGTTACGTTACTAAAAGCAGTAGAGTTAGGGTGATTGGGAGGATGAAGAAGGAGTGGCTTTGGCTGTTCCTCGTGGGTGTGGAACGGTCGATGGCTATATCGGGAGACGGAATTTTTCTTTTGTTTTTGGGGGGATTGCCACAAATGTGGGAAGGGGGAATTTGTTTGTGTGTAGTTTGTAGGGTGAATGTTCAACCACTCATTTTTTTGCTTTTCTGTTTGAGCATGTTTACACTGCAAGGTAATCCCAAACTCCCTATTGATTATAAATCAAAGCGTTAATCTTAATTTAACTTCATGGAATTGCAGAGGTCTACAAAATTTTAAAAAACTTAAACAAGTTATGAATAAAATAAAAGACATGGGTTCAAAATTGTGTTTTTACAAGAAACTCATCTAATAGAGGAAGATGTAAAAAGAATTAGGAGTAGATGGCAAGGAAATGTTTTCACCTCCTCATTTTCATCCCGAGCCAGGGGAGTTATGACTCTCATACATAAATCAGTCCCATTTCAAGTGAAAAATGTAATTGGAGACAAATTTGGAAGATATGTAATCATTCAAGGATCTTTGCTATTAGAAAACATAAATTTGGTGAACTTATATGGTCCCAATATAGATGATCAAAAGTTCTTTGCTAATTTATTTCTTATCTTATCACTTACAGGGCAGCATATAATAGCAGGGGATTTTAATTGTACATTGAATCCCGGTATAGACAGATCAACAGGACTGGACTGTACGCACAATGGATGTAGGATGACCATTAATCATTTTATGAAAGAATTGAAATTGATAGATATATGGAGAGAAATGAAACCACAAGTTAAAGCATACTCTTGTTATTCCAATACCTACAAGACATTCTCACGTATAGATTATTTTTTGATCTCCACAGAATTAAGGTCCAAGATTCAAAACTGTTTTTATGATAACATCGTGATCTCTGATCATGCACCCTGCTGTCTAATGTATGTAGATAAGAAACTGACAAAGGAACCAGGTAGATGGCAATTTCAGCATAAATGGCTTCAGGATGAGGAATTTGTTAAGTATATAGAAAAACAGATAGATGAGTTCTTTGACATCAATACTACACAAACATCAGCATGTGTAAAGTGGGAGGCTTTCAAAGCTTTTATTAGGGGACATATTATTAGTTATACAGGTTCAAAATCTAAGAAGACTCGAGAGGAGAGAGTCCAATTGGAACATAAAATAAAAATTCTTCAAGAAAGAGTATATGCAGGAAGAGATCCAAGGTTGGAGAACGAATTACTGATTTTGAGAGCTGAATATGACAAAAAATCAGCGAATAGAGCTGCCTCGAGTCTTCTAAGATTGAAACAATCTTTTTATGAACAAGGTGAAAAATCAGGAAAGTTATTGGCATGGCAGATTAAACAATTAGAATCTAAAACACCAATTACCAGTATTATAAGTAAGGGACAGGTAGTTATAGATCCTTCAGAAATTAATAGAGCCTTTAGAGATTACTATGAAAAATTATAAGATACCAAAAATGAATCTGACTTAACAAAACTACATGGGTTTTTGAATGAACTATTTATACCGTGTATTCCAAATGAAAATAGGGAGATACTGGAGTCTAAAATTAGTCAAGAAGAAGTTGGACTAGCCATTGATAATATGAAATCAGGAAAAAGTGCAGGACCAGATGGTCTTCCAGTTGACCTTTATAAAAAATTTAAGAATAAATTAACAAAACCTTTTTTGGAAATGGTTTTAGAAGCATTTCAAAATAGTAATTTACCATTATATATGAATAATGCCTTAATTATACTGTTGCCAAAACCAGGTAAGCCCTCTAATAAATGTGAAAATATGAGACCAATAAGCCTATTAAATGCCGACCTTAAGATAATCTGTAAAATTTTAGCAAGACGAATACAAGAAATTTTACCAAATATTATTAATCGAGATCAGAATGGCTTTATAAAGGGAAGACAAGGCTTCCATAATGTAAGAAGACTATTTAATATTATTTATTCTAATAAAGAAGCACTGGATACAGCTCTCTTATCACTGGATGCCGAAAAAGCCTTTGATAGAGTTGAATGGCCCTTTCTTTTTGAAGTCTTACAAAGGTTTGGACTTGGAAATAATTTTATAAAATGGGTTCAGATAATATATAATAATGCTACTGCAGAAATTCTAACAAATAACAATATTTCAAAATCAATAAAAATCAATAGAGGATGTCGACAAGGCTGTCCACTTTCACCTTTACTGTTTACTATGGCAATTGAACCTTTAGCAATGGCGATACGTCTACAGTCACAAATATATGGAATTAAAGTTGGACCAACAGAACATAAAATCTCCCTGTATGCCGATGACATAATTTTGTTTATGTCGAATCTTAAAAAATCAATTCCGACCTTGTTGAATTTAATAAAGAATTTCGGGGAAATATCAGGATATAGAATAAATAAAACTAAATCTTCAATATTAATGCTAAATGAGACCCAGAGAAATTACCCAGCCCCTGAGGTAAATCAATTCAATGTTGTAAATCAGTTTAAATATTTAGGAATCCAAATTGTGCCTAAGCTAGAATCAATCGCCAGTGTCAATTATGAAGCCTTAATGACAGATATTGATGAGTTACTTCAGAGATGGATGTCACTACCAATGTCGATGATCGGGAGAATTAATATACTTAAAAGTAATATCTTACCTAAAATACTTTATTTATTTCAATACATTCCCTTACCACCACCTTTAGATTTATTCTCAAGAATTAAAAAAAAGTTAGTGGAATTTATATGGAACAACAGGAGGGCTAGATTACGTCTGTCTTTATTATATTTACCATTTGATCGTGGAGATCTGAAATGTCCAAATTTTATGTTGTATTATTGGTCGGCACAACTGAGGTGTATGACATATTATTTTTCATCAAATGATCTCCCTCACTGGACTGAAATGGAATCATACAATTTACCTTTACCTCTTCCCATATTCATATACTAAGATTCGGCAAAAAAATTACAAAAACAAGTTAAAAATCCATTTGTAAAGCATATGATCAAAATATGGTGTGAAGCTAAAAACTATTTAAAAGAACCACAGTTATTGTCACAATTTAGTCCAATATGGGGTAATCAATATTTTAAACCAGGGAGAGCGGACGCTGTATTTAAAGTATGGAATTTAAAAGGGATACAAAAGATTCAGGATTTATATTTGCCATGTGCAGAAAACATAATGTCTTTTGAAGAGTTGAGGATCAAATTTAATCTCAATAGAACACATTTTTTTAAATATCTTCAACTTAGAAACTTTATTCGATCAAATCAAAATAAAGCTCTCACTCGACCTATCTATTCATCCTTGGAAAAAATGTTGATGAAAGATAGTAAAAGAAAGGGTATTATTTCAGAGTTTTATAACTCATCGACACTATTTTCAAGTGAAAATTCACTGAAAAGATTAAACTACTGGAAAGAAGATCTGCAAACTGAAATTTCAGAGGAACAATGGGAATTGGCTTGTACAGAAGCTCAAACCAAATCAATAAATGTACGTCTTAAATTGATACATTTCAAATGGTTAATGCGGATGTATGTTACACCGGAGGAGTTAAATAGATATAACAAAAATATACCAGATACATGCACAAAGTGCATGGAAAGTAAAGGAACTCTATTTCATTGTGTATGGGAATGTAGATTAATAAGAATGTTTTGGGAAGAGGTGAGGGTAACAATTGAAAAAATAATCTCAAAACAAATCATATTGAATCCTAAACTGTTTTTGTTGGGTCTGTACCCAGAAAAGCATAATTTTAATAAAAGTGAAAGAACATTCATAGACCTCAGTTTGCTTAATGCCAAAAAATGTATTGCACTATTATGGAAAAAGACTCATAGACCAGATGTGACTCAGTGGTTAAGACAGATGTTAACAAACCTTCCATTAGAAAGAATAACATATATACTGAAATCAAAGGAAATTGTGTTTGAGAATATATGGAGACCTTTTATTGATTATGTAAAAAATTTAAACATAACTCTTGAAGAAGGTGAATGATATGTGTGGACCTTGTAAATTCCAAACTGGTCATCATAATATGTATACTTATGTGTTGGATTGTCTAGACTAAACAGAGGAGCATTGTTGAAGATTTGATTTTGTTGGTGGTTGCTGGTGTTTTTTAGTGCATTTTTTTTTTGTAGTACTTTAGTGTTAGTGTTTGATTGTTTGTATCATGTTTGTTTAAAAAAAAAAGGTTCAATAAAGATATTGTGGAGAAAAAAAAAAAGGACAACAGCACCAGGTATGTTTTCACTTGTATGAATGTCACAGATGTGACATTTATATATGTCATCAGATGCAAGGCTGCATGAAGTAAAATAAATTAAAAAAATAGTAACAGTTTGCTTCCTAAGGCTTAATGATTTAAGAAAGATATCAAATTGTTGTTGGGTTTTGTTTTGGGTTATTTTGCATTCGTTGCACTGCATTGGAACAATATGGACTTGATATTAGCAGCTTCAGCATGCATTAATTTTTAAATTATCACAAAATATAGATCAATAAAATTTTGAACAATTGTCAGAAAAGGTCTGTACCTGTTAAATAACAAGCATTCACGGCATGACAGCAGCATGAGCATTTTGATTTTAGGGTACCTGATATTAAAACACCCAAGTATGGGGTTGTGGTTCTTTGTGGCTCTGCATAGATGCTGCGTCTGCTGTAAGGTAAATTTGATTATGTCCAACATATTTTAACAAAATGCAACCAACTTTATTGTGGTGGAAACATTGATATATCTCAGAGCTTTTGTTTACATCGTTAGCATTTTAGCAGCGGAGCTAACTAACAGAGCTACAGTCTGCAAGGCCACTTTTTTAAGGTTATCTTCTCATCCCTTGATAGTCGTGAGAAGTGGTATGATTATGTTATTCTTTTTGAGGTGCAAAAAGCTGTGTTCCTGCATTTTTGATGCCCAAGTCATTGTTTTTTAACAAGGAAAAGTGTCCCGTTTCTGTGACAACCCCACTTTCTAAACTAGTACCGGAAGTTGTGCCCATAATTCATGCAAGGCATCATGGGAGCTAGGAATCAGGTGGATATCATCACTCTATATACCGCCCTCCATCCCTCTCAGCAGCGTGGGCTCTATAATTCAAGAAATCTCTGTCTGTCCGTCACGACCATAGGACTCGCTAAAAGATCATAGGATTCGCCTATGATGTGTGTATGAAGTCTATATGACGTCATATAGACACAATGTGTCTGCCTGTCATGACCACAGGACTCGTTAAAAGATCATAGGACTCGCTATGACATCATCAGGCAGGCATCACTCACGCTCACTCATGATCATAGGACATCAAAGATCAAAGGCAGGCATCACTCACGATCATAGGACTCGCTACGACATCAAAGATCAAATGCAGGCATCATAGGACTCACTATGCCATCATCAAAGATCAGACAGTCATCACTCACGATCATAGGACTTGCTATGCCATCAAAGATCAAAGGCAGGCATCACTGAACGAGTGCTGACGTGCTTGATTACACCCTTGTGTAAGCAAGCACGTTCAGTGTGTGAATGTGTGCGTGAATGTGTGCGTGAATGGGTGGATGGCAGGATCTGTAAAGCGCTTTGGTCATCAAGAGATGAGAATAAAAGTGCTATATACTGTAAGTGAACACCATTTACCCTTGCTTACACCTGCTTTCTACAGGCATGCAGAAATACTTGCTTATACTTGGTTTCTACGGGCATGCACAGGCATGCACTAGTTATATAAAATAATGCGAGAGCTCAAGAAAGAGCTGAAGAGAGACCTAGAAGGACCGACTGTAATCATGTGATAACAACAAGGAAGCGTGATGTACCGGCTCTCCCCCTGGATTTCTGTGCTCTAATAATATGTGAGTATGGGGGGGGGGGGGGGGGGGGGGCTGAAAGGTTCATAGTGGTCAAATTTCACCAAATGTGGTTTATTTTTCAACCACAGGGATCCAAGCACTGCAACACCGATGGAAGAAGTGTGTGGACCGAAGGGGAGACTATGTTGCAAAATAAACCACACTGGGTCAAATTTGACCACTATGAACTTTTCAGCCCCCCCTCGTAGCGTGTCAGTTTTAATTCTGTGAAGTGTTTGTATGTTATGTCAAAGTTTTTTATCTTCTCTGACACAGTGGTGGAGGAGTAGACCTCAGAAAATAGCAGGCCATCCTTAAAAATAGTTTTCATTACAGTTATTAAATACAGTAGATATCACGGCAATTCCTTGCGGACTGGATCCGGCATCTGTCAAAAATAAACTCCACAATGACTGGACCAGATGGGGAATAGAACGTGGACTAGAATGCGAACTAATTACTGTGGAGACCGGATCGCAGCCAAAACAGACCACAACTGGAGTCAGTGGAAATCCTAGGTAAGTCCCATCAGCCAATCACAGGCCACGGTTTCAGCCACTAACTAACAAGCACCCTGTGTTCAATGTTCCAACCAGGAATGGTAAAGTTATATAGTGCTGCTTTAAAGAGAGAGTCACATTTACTATCATTCAGGCTCAATATTTCACTTTATAACACACACTGCACAGATAACTGGCTCAAAAACTACTATCTACATATAGGAGCCATATTCCTAGAAACCAAACAAAAAATACATTTATCATCCTGTCATGAAAAGATCATTGTGGGAAAAGGTAGCCTCCAATATATAGTAAGCTCAGGGGTTAAAGCAAAAAAAAAAAAAAAAAATCCTGAGCCTGAACTTTTTTCCAGGGGCAGGGTCACAGGGGTGGACACACACACACACACACACACATATATATATACAGTGGTACCTCTACTTACGAACGTCTCTACATACGGAATTTTCAGGTTACGACACGCCTCAACGGGAAAATATTGCCTCTTGTTACGAACGAAATTTCAGGATACGAAAGGCAAAAAAGTATGCGCTCCTCGCAGCTCCCGTAGTTTACCGAACGTAAACATACCTGTAGCTGCTCTGCCACTGGCTATCGCCTAGCATCTTCCTGGTATCCCATTGGCCACGAATCACCCGGAAAAAGTGTTCACTAGTCGGGCTATCGCTCACTATGATGATGTTTGCCTTGCACATTTTCGAAGGATCGTTACAAGCCGACAAAAACAAACGTCCTTGGATCGTTTCTTCACAAAACGTCAGGCAAAAACCACTGATGAGACAGAACATGAACCAAAGGAGGCAAAAGGTGACGCCGACGATCGCAGTTAAAAGGTAAATGAACATAATTTTTATTATTCTCTTTTATTATTCTCTCATTTTAAACTCTCATTTTATGTTTATTGTGCAGTAATCTAATTGTAACATGTATTTGTTACATGTTTTGATGCGTTTTTACGATTTATAAAAAAATTATGCCCGAATTTTGGGGGGCTTGGAACGGATTACGGCATTTACATGTAAAACGCGCCTCTACTTACGGAATTTTCACGTTACGAGAATTCTTCCGGAACGAATTAATTTCGTAAGTAGAGGTACCACTGTATATGAAAATGATTTTCCTTGAAACTAGCTAGAAACATATCTGCCATACCCACTGATAAATTCAGCCTAGATTATGGTGGACTGACTGAAACAGCAATACCAAGGAAGGTCAGTAGGTGGCAATAGTACTCCATCTCACTCTAATATGGTGCAAACATCTAACATTTAGGATGCTGCTGCTACCAAGTTATATAAATTATGTACAGAATAACCTTCTTTTAGATTTGACTGGCGGTTGGCAACCAGCTAACAGGTGCATTACTGCCACATATTTTGTACATCACTCTACTGCCACCAACTACAGAATGACCTACAACCTATCGGCACTCTATAAATTCAAGAAATCTCTGTGTGTCTGTCAGTGTGTGCATCTGTGTGTGTATCACGGCCAAAGATCACAGGATCGCCTATGATGTTCCTGTGATGTCTACATGATGTCCTATGATGTTCCTATGTTTAAGGAGTTCTGAACAACTTATGTGTGAAAAAATTATCCGTCCTTGGACTGCATCACTCATGATCATAGGACTCGCTATAACATCATCAAAGATCAAACGCAGGCATCACTCACGATCATAGGACTCACTATGCCATCAAAGATCAAAAGAAGGCATCACTGAACGAGTGCAGACGTGCTTGCTTACACCCTTGCTTACACCTGCTTTCTATGGGCATGCACAGGTATGCACTAGTAATGTGAAATTTATGAATAAGGGTATGTGAAACTCAGTCAAGCAAACTAATTCACTGGTGGAATAAGATTTGATTAGCAACCATTCAGTAAAGGCTATATGGAAAAGGCCATTGATTTACTATTTTTTAATGGAATGTGCAACATTTGCACCATGTATTTTTAATAAATTGTAAACAATAACAGTGAACTGTATATAATACTCTAAACTGTATTATTTCCATAATTGTTTTGTTCAAAAGAAATAATAGTAAATTAAATACTACAAAACATAAAAAGGGAAATGCACAAAGCCAGATTACTACAGAAAACTACAGTTTAATTCAATTAACAAAAACGGACAGCTGCTCTGTGGCTGGGATCTAGTTCATGACATGCTAACACTTTTTTACTGCTAGTTGCATACATGAGCCTTTTCGAGCACAACGTGCAGAAATCAGCGTCATATGGCGCTTGCAGAAACAAGCTCCTGATTCTCTAATTTTTTTGCACCAGCTACCAAAAGGCTTGTTGTCTCTGCCCATTTCTTCGATCCACGCCCAGCACCATTTGTTTTTAAGTCTTTGTCAATTAGGACATCTTACCCAGGCTTCAAAAACTTACTCTCCATCCTACAGAATGTATGAAAGGTTTTGTGTATATGTTGAAGGATGAAACACTTGCGTTTCCAGTCACTCACTCTCGCAGTCACTGTCCAATTAGAAGCACACCACTGATTTCTATAAAAAAAAAACCTGGATGGATCACTGACTGCCAGAAGTGAAGCCACCTGGCCGCCATATTAGTACTGAGTGTTTTGGGTGTACTAATATGGCGGCCAGGTGGCTTCGCTCGGCTCTGTACTCGCTAATGGGGTGTGAGTTATCCAGGGTTTCTATAGAGATCAGTGGAGCTAGATATGGCAACTCTGCTTGGACAAAAAGTGTTTCTGTGTACAGAAATGGGAGTAAATTTCCCCGCAGCCCCCCCCCCCCCAAAAAAAAATGCACATGCCACAAATCTGGCACAGTGCCAGAAAACTTTAAGCCCTGTAAGCTGTACTGGATTAACAAATTTTAATAAAAATTATAAAGAGGAAACATGTGATCTTGACTCGAAGGACAAGGATTTTTGCATGTTTGGCTGATGCAACAATGAAGATTTGCTGTTGTTAAATCTCCAACTTACACACATCACAACAATGGCAAATTAAGGCTATTAAGCCGGGTCCTCTGTCCTCTGGTGTTGTTGTGCACTGAACACCACATTAATGGCAGTTTCAGAAACTTAAAACTGGATAACTGTGATAAAAAAAATAACTTCACTGATTAATATCTAAAGGGAAAAATATCGTACAAAAAGACAAAGATTCTCGCTTTTGGTTGAAACCACATACTTTGCTACTTTCCTAGCAAAAGCTTATTTTCTTTGAGGCCTCTTAAATCCAAATGTGTGTCCTTATCATAGCCAGTCAGAGGCAGAGAGGCCCCAGCACCGATCATCCCAGCCCCTGGGTCTAAATGCAGGCAGAGGATTAGGAGGCCTCAGCCACCGTTGCTGCTATTGTTTACTGAGGGACTATGGGAAGGCTGAACAACCCCCCTATCTACACCAGGAAACAATGAGAAACAAGGAAGTGGCAAGATCCTAGAAACACACACACACACACAGAGGCCATTCCCTTGATCTTAGAGGATCGACCTTGTATTATTTGGGAGGTAGGAGGAGGAGGAAACGGGGAGGAGCTGCTCACAGCAGCAACAGATTCCTAAAAGGATACAAGTAGGAGAAGATGCTTTAAAAAGTTTATAGGCTAAAGAGCTAGTAAATCAAAAAGGATATTTCTGTTCCGTTGTTTCGAATTTCTAGTCAGGTTCAGGTTAAGTCTAAACAAAAGTGTATATAAAATAAGAAGATAAAATAGGGAAAAAACCAAAGCACACCCTCCGGGGACCGGAGGGTGTGCTCCAACTTTAGAGGGATCACACTCCTCAGCCTCCCTGGGAAGGTCTATGCCAAGGTATTGGAGAGGAGAGTCCGGCCGTTGGTCGAACCTCGGATTCAGGAGGAGCAATGTGGTTTTCGTCCTGGCCGTGGCACATCGGACCAGCTCTTTACCCTCTCGAGAATTCTTGAGGGTTCGTGGGAGTTTGCCCAACCAGTTTACATGTGTTTTGTGGACTTGGAGAAGGCATTTGACCGCGTCCCTCGTGGATTTTTGTGGGGGGTGCTTCGGGAGTATGGGGTATCGGGCTTGTTGTTACGAGCTATTCGGTCTCTGTACGACCGTTGTGAGAGTTTAGTTCGCATTGCCAACACTCGGTCGGAGTCATTCCCAGTGAGAGTTGGACTCCGCCAGGGCTGCCCTTTGTCACCGGTCCTGTTCATAATTTTTATGGACAGGATTTCTAGGCGCAGCCAGGGAATGGAGGGTGTCATGCTTGGTGACCACAGGATCTCATCTCTGTTGTTTGCAGATGATGTTGTCCTGTTGGCTTCATCCAGCAATGACCTACAGCTCTTGCTGGGACGGTTTGCCGCTGAGTGTGAAGCGGCTGGGATGAGAATCAGCACCTCCAAGTCCGAGTCCATGGTCCTCAGCCGGAAAAAGGTGGATTGTCCTCTCCGGGTTGGGGACAGGCTCCTGCCCCAAGTGGAGGAGTTTAAGTATCTTGGGGTCTTGTTCACGAGTGAGGGGAAAATGGAGCGAGAGATCGACAGACGGATTGGAGCAGCATCTGCAGTGATGCGGACGTTGTACCGGTCTGTTGTGGTGAAGAGGGAGCTTAGTTCTAAGGCAAAGCTGTCGATTTACCAGTCAATCTACGTTCCTACTCTCACCTATGGTCACGAGCTTTGGGTAATGACCGAAAGAACGAGATCGCGGATACAAGCGGCTGAAATGAGCTTTCTCCGTAGGATTGCTGGACTCACCCTCAGAGATAGGGTGAGGAGCTCAGTCATCCGGGAGAGGCTCAGAGTAGAACCGCTGCTCCTCCACATTGAAAGGAGTCAGTTGAGGTGGTATGGGCATCTGATTAGGATGCCTCCTGGACGCCTCCCACTTGAGGTGTTTCAGGCACGTCCCACTGGGAGGAGACCCCGGGGCAGACCCAGGACTCGGTGGAGAGACTATGTCTCCCAGCTAGTCTGGGAACGCCTTGGTATCCCCTCTGAAGAGCTGGAGCAGGTGGCTGGGGAGAGGGAAGTCTGGGCTTCTCTGCTTGAACTGCTGCCTCCGCGACCCGGACCTCCGGAAAAGCGGTAGAAGATGGATGGATGGATGGATGGAAATTAAAGCTGATTCACATTTTCACTGATACATTTTCAACTCAATAAAATGCCAAGGAGAAGAGATGGGTCTAAAATAGCCAATAGTGGGGGTAGATCTGATATAAAATTGTAAACTTCCACAATTTTGAGGCAGCCACTGCAAAAGCTCAATCAACCTTTTTTACCCCCCCCCCCCACCACCACCACCACCACCAGGCATGTTCTGGACACATCCAGGAGAAGAGGGTTAACTGATCTGAGATCTCTTGGTGGAGTGTGCACATGGAGGAGTTCAGAGTGGAGCTAAACCGTTAAGACCCTTGCAGGCAGTCAGCATCATTTTAAAATCTATTCTGTTTGCCAGTTGAGGTGAGATATGGTCCCACTTCTTTTTTGTCATGAGACAAGCAGCAGCATTTTCAATTAACTGCAGGTGATAAATAGCTGACTGATCCAGGCCTACATATAATGAAGTACAACAGTTGAGTCTAGAAGTTTTAAAGGCACAGATCAGCTTCTCCAAATATTTAAGATGAAGATAACGTTTGACCTTAGCTAGAAATCTAAACTGTAAAAAACTGGACCTAGTAACAGAGGAAATTTGTTTCTCAAATATAAAAACAGAGGCGTGAATGTTCTTTTCTAATGGCCCAGGAATGCTAGCATCTGACAGATCAGGGTATCTAAATACTATAACATCAGTCTCATCCTCATTTAATGTGAGGATGTTTTAAGTTCATCCAAGTATTTATGCCATTCAAACAGGTGAGTAGTGGCTGTAGTAGTTTCCTATTTTTCATTTTTCTAAGGGGTAAATGAATGTCTATGTCATTATCAAAGCAATGAAAAGAGATGCAACGCTTTCTAACAAATGATGCCAGAGGCAGCAGACACAAAGGGGAGAAAATGGGGCCTAGTACATAACCCTGGGGGATACCACAGTCTATTGGAGCCATTTCTGAGAGGTACTCTCTCAAATGGATTGAAAAACTCTTGCCTGATAAATAGGAGCGAAACTATCGCAGTGTAGTGCTTCTGAGTTTAAACTCATTTTCAAGACGTGACAAGAGGATAAGCCTAGAAGGGACATTTTCAGGAGGAAAAATGCTGGAAATTTTCAATTTTTTTTTTTTTTTTTTAAAAGACAATTATTTACTCCCACCTCTCCTAAACATCTACGTCTTCCTGTCACTTTTCAACATTGAAATCAAATGTCAGATGAGCAGGAAATTCCCCAAATTGAGACAACAATGTACAATGAGGCATTAAAGCAGAGGCTTGAAAATTCCACTGACTGGCTGCTTACAATCAAACAACATTTACCGTTATCCTAAAGAAAGACCGATGCAGTAAGGCATTTACAGTCACTGTCCTGGCAGTCTGAGCGGGAAGGTGTTTTAAAGCAATGCACTGCCTTTAGAGCTCGATGACGTCTTGGTGTGACCACAACTTCCACATCACAGGGAGTTTCACAGCCTCTCTGACGGTGAATAAAACACAATGTAGTCAAGCTATGAGATATTAGGTTTAATTACTCCGGATATTAATGTTTAAGTGGAATAAGCCAACTACTAATAGTTATGTAGTGTTAACAATAGAGGTTTCTGGAAAAAAAAAAAAAATCATATCACTAAGTTTAATCAACTTCACTATAAGCATATGCTCTCAATTCAAATGTCAAAACAGACCCAAACTCCTTGGAGGTTAGTCACAAAAGATACAGATTAAAATTAATACTTTTCTTATTAAAATGTGACCAGTCACTTCTGATGCATGACTCAATGGACACTTTAAAAAATGTCCAGCCACCGTTTTTGTTTTAGTGAGCACACCACCCACAAATTTCAGCTCAACACCCATAAACTCTCACCAACAATGACGGCAGCAGCTGAGGACTTCTTTTTGTTAAGGGGTGTTTCACATTAAAAGCTTTCAACAAATGACAGGCTTTTACTGTGAACATTACCAGCAAGTGCAGTTTGAAGCAAACTTAAACCTATTCTTAAGTTTACAGGGGAAAAAAAACAATTACGTAGATCAATCTTTTTTTATTCGAGTTGCTATCATATAAACAAAAACTGTGGCTCCAACTCTGCATGTCAAAATTTTTTTGTGTGACTAAATTCTTGTCAATTAGCAACTTTTGCTATAAATTTGTGACTTTTCCTCATAAATCAGGTTACTTTTTTTAAAGGTGCTCTTAACGATCAGCTGTTGTTCAGTATCGGCCGATATTCTTTAAGAGTGTTGATTGACAGTTGGTAAAAAGGGACCATCGTGAAAAATTGATCCAGGAAGTAGCAGTGGGGATAGTCTACTCCCTGATCTCTTAAGTCCTACAGGCTGTTTGGTTTTTTGTCCCCCAAGTTTAGGGAATACAGCCTTTAAGTTATAAATTAATGCTTGTATGCGTTAATGATTTTGTTAGACTTTGTTAAGCATAAACTTGTGAAAGACTGTTTTACCATGTTAACTACTACATTAAAATGTTATAGGTATAGCTAGCATTAACATGCTAGTTTATAAAAGACTAATTTCAAACAGAACCCCTGATCTGGATCAACCAATCTGAATTCTGGAGATTGGTGACTGGGACAGAAACTTTTTTCTACAAAAAAAAAAAAAAAAAGTGGCCTAAATTGGCCACTTTTTCTTATGAATTTGTAGTTTTGGGGGCTCAAATATTTAGGACCAATCCAGTTGACTACACCAGCGTCAATGTTTTTTAGAAATCTGACTTCTCTTATAAATATGCAGCTATTTATGCAAATTTTTCTTCATAAATATGTAGCTTTTCTTGTAAATTTGAGTACTCTTTTTCTTGTAAATATACAACTTTTTCCCATAAATTGTCATTTTTTGTCAAAAGTTGAGTCCAGGAGCTATGTTGCTGGGAACAACTTGCTCCTGGTATGGTCTCCCAAGACAAATTGGTCCTGGGTGAAGGGCCAGACCAAGAGCCGTACAGTAGATCCTTGTGAAAAACGTTACAATAAGGATGCAGTGTAACCAAAAGAGCCACCTGAGTCTGCCCTCCGGTGGGTTCACCACCAGCTGTAGTGATCATATGGTGCTCTGTGAACCAGGCAGCAGTCTGGGCTACTTTGCTTGAACTGCTGCCTCCGTGACATGGACCCCTGGATAAGCAGTAGAAGATGGATGGATGGATTTGTGTTTTTCTTTGGTAAACTTTGTGACTTTATCATGAAATTGCTACTTTTTTTCTTGCGGTGTTGTGAGATTTTCTCATAAATTGGCTAGGATTTTTTGGTAAAGTAAAATTTGTTTAAATTTAATTCATTCATCCAGTTAATCAAGCGGGTGGCCTTGTGGCAGAACATCTATCCCACAGCTGGAAGTCAGTGACATTAAACATAAATATCTGAATATTTACCGCCACCAAGGTGGCACTGTTTTCATGTTGGTGATTTTGATGAAATTTTCACCAGAGCTGGTCCTTGAGCTACAGATGAACCCATTAGATTTTGGAGGTGATCCAGGTCAAGATGTAGATTCTAGGTCACTTTATCACTTTCTTTAACAGTGTGAGATGGGTCCTTGGTAGAGGCATGCACTCTCCAAGATCCCCCAAGTTGAGTGTAGTAGGTCTTTCTGACCTATTTGCAAGTTTGTAATAATTTTTTTTTTTTTTTTTTTTTTGATCAGTCACAGGAAGCCACTGATTATCGGCAAACAAGTCACGTGTCACAGACCTTTTTCTAAACAATAACTAAACCTGGACAAAAATATGAAACTTTTAAGGGGAACCCCTCCTCTGATTCATCTGTGTACAAGTGCATTTGTTTAATTAAAAAAAAAATGGTCACCAGATTAATAGTGTAAAGGAATTTGCAGTCACACAATTTACAGTAATGCAGAGCAGCTTTTCGTGATTCTCTGCTGACTTTCTGTGCAAACCAGAATCAAGAACAAATCAACAAAACTCAGACGTGACATGATTATGTGGATCAACACGGGGGAAGGCGCATTTGCTCAGCAACAAAGCAACACTCCAGTCCTGCAGGTTTAATGTCACATTCTCATATTTGTTGCACTTCAAAATCAAGACTCGACATCAAGACTTGAGCTTTAATTTCCCTCAGCTTTCCCTTCTTACAACCCACAAGTACAAAGTTATACCAGAGAGAAAGAAAGAAAGAAAGTATGCATCCAAGATGATGAAGACGGTGCAGACAAAGATAGATGGATGGGAAGGGAGGAAAAAAAAAAAAAAGGAGTTCAGAGAAAGATGTATGGATGCTGAAGATGGAAATACATCTTCCCTGTGCAGGGGTTTAACTCTCTGGGACGACAAAGACATGATCCCTTCAAAAAACTGTCTGCTAGTAATCCACAGCGAGCGAAGGTCTGACACACACGCTGCACAAACATGAGCCTACGGCAACAAACTTGAGGAAAAGGCGTGCAGATGAAGGCGCACAAAGACAACATGCCCAGCCTCAGATACATACAAATTACTTGGTTTAAGGAACAGCAACCACACACACACACACACACACACACACACTATGATCTGCCCTACACACTCCAGATAAAGCTTTATCCAAAGACAACAAGCTGAGGGAGTTTAGTCCTATCTCCGAATCCCACAAATCTCCTCCTTTGGCCACTTTCCCCCTGAAAGGACGGCTGATATTGCCATTAATGTAACAACAGTGAAACGTCCCATGAAACGCTGTAATAGGAGCATTATCACATCCCATTATGAGCGGGATAAGGAGGGGATAGACTCGGCAGCAGCCTCGCCGGCGTGCAGCCGCTTTGTAGAAACTGGCTTCTTAAAGATTATCGAGGCTTTTCACGGAGGATGTTAAACATTAACGCCAAAATAATGGCTGCGTTTGATCATCTGTTATTGTGTCCATCTGAGATTTTCTAGTTCGGCTGAACAAGGCGGGAAATAACAGCTCTGGGAATTTCTCTTGTTCTGTAAAATGCAATATGATGCCTCTTTAAAGGTTTTGATTCACAAGTTTATTTCTGTGAATCCAAGCTGATTGGAACTATGACGTATCCAAAAAAAAAAACAAAAACAAACAATCGCTGCACTGGTAATATAAAAGAGAGAACAAATAATACAGCTGCTTTTTGACTTTCAGTTCCCACGGTGATGCTCTCGGGATGAGCTTGACATTTACAGTAAGACCAGGTTACAGGAAAAAACACAAAGGTTTAAAGATGTGATCACGACTGAAAAAAAAACTCCAAATACAAGCAATAAGATAAAGCACGAGAAGTACAGCGGCAGCCATTACCGGTTGAGCCACATATTTTGTCTACAACTACCCTAATTCCTATTTAAAGTGCCACAAATGCCTTTGTTTAACTGTTTAATTACCTCTGCTAAGGAGGTAATGTAATCGGGGGAGTTTGTTTGTCTGCCTGTCTGTTAGCAGGATTACACAAAAACTACACAATGGATTTGGACGAGATTCTCGCCAGAGGTGGCCCCTAGGCTACGGATGAACCCGTTAGATTTTGGAGCTGATCCACGAGCACATACCTCCACCAAGGCCCTAATCACGCAACGTACAGATGGTCCAGAGGTATGGACAGAGGGACGACTGATAAAAGGACGGAGATCAGTTATCGACAGCTGCACAAAGTAAATCAAGAAAATGTTGAACATGGCCTGATGTGGATGTTGATTATTACAAAGAAAGTGAGATGCTGACTTTTGATGAACATTTCCAAACTCAATTATCTACTATCGGAGGTTATGTTCTCATCAGTAAACTGGTAAACCATTCACAGTGGAACATGTGAATGGTTTACCAGGAGGGTAGAGCAGGAAGTTGTACTGAGTAAAAACAGCATTACCTTATGATAATTACTCAAGTATGAGTAGTAGTCAACAAAAAAATCCTTAAATAATGAAGTATCTACTAAAACGTTACTTCAGTAATGACTTTAATCTTTTAAACATATGAAGTTTCTCTTAAAATTGTGATTCTTTTCTCATAAATTCACTACTTGTTTAGAAATTTATACATTTTTCCTCAATTTGTGATTTTCTTGAAAGATGTGTTTTTTTCCTCTGTAAATTTCAGAAATTTTCTTGTGTATTTATGACTTTTCGCCCAATGAATTAGCAGGTTTTTTTTCTAATAATGCTCCAACTTTATGGGATCAATTTGTGGCTTTTTCCTCTCACACTAAATATACAACTTCTCACTTATGATTTTATTTTTTTTTAATCTATTTAATGTTTATTTACCCAGCTAAAGCTGCCTTACAACAGTGAGAACGTTTCATGAACTTGAAACTTCTGACAGACGGACAGACAGATGCACTTTATTGATCCCAAACTGGGAAATTTTTGTGACAAATTTGCAACTTTTCCCACACAACTTTGGAACTTCTTACCAATAAATGTGCATCTTTTTTCTCATAAATTTGCTATTTTTTTCAGCACATTTGCAGCTTTATTTTGAAAATTTGCAACTTTACTCTTGCCAGTTTTTTTTCCCTCTTAAGTGGCGGAGTGGTTAGCACTGCGGCAGCACAGCAACTCACCCTTGGCCGGGGGATCCTGGGTTCGATCCCAGCCCCTGATCAACAGTGATCTGTGTGGAGTTTGCATGTTCTCCCCGTGTCTGTGTGGGTTTACTCCGGGATTTCTCCAGTTTCCTCCCACATGCCAAAAACATGCAAGTTAGGTTAATTGGCATCAAACTGGGGATTCTAAATTGTCCTTAGGTATGACTGTGAGAGTGAATGGCTGTCTCTCTGTGTTGGCCCTGTGAGCTGTTCAGGGTGGACCCTGCCTGTCGCCCAAAGATGCTGGGATAGGCTCCAGCTCCCCCCCGCGACCCGAAAAGGATTTAGTGGAAGAAGATGGATGGATGCCTTAGGAAACAAAAATACAAACTGGCAACGTGTACCCTCTAATAGAATCCAAAATCATCATGTCAAGAAAGAGTAATTGATGATAAACATTTCCTGAGGCAGAACAGAAAACAATTATTTCAACACAAGCTCCTCCAGTATAAGGAAGCACATACAGTATCCGACAGTTTTTAAACTAGCAAACTCAAAGAGAACAGCCACATTTTCTTTCATAAATGCGCTCAAAAAAAGGCTCCTGCCACAAAACTAACAGTAAAGTAGGACTGGTTTAAAACGTTACTCGTACTATCCAGCTCTGCAGAAAATGATCAGTCAAATTTACATCACTGACGGGCGTCTTAATTTCCTTAAACCACCAGCGTGATGAGACGAGCCGATCCAGGATGGGGCAGGACGTTCACACAAGGACACACACAGACAGACAAATGTAACAAGTGTCGCCACACCTGGTACAAACAACACTGGGGGGGAAGGGGGGGGGGAGACACCAAACATCCCCTCATTGCTCCTGTCAGTTACCCAGACGTGTAGTTTCTGCTCCATCTCTTCAGTCCATAATCACACACACCCCATCCCCCCCCCCCCATCCCCAACTACCACCTCGGCCCTTTCAAGTGGCAGGTAGACGGGACCCAGATACCCACCCCCCTCCGCCGCCTCACAACTGGCGGACTAATTACAAGGGAAGTGGCAACAAGTGAGCATTGTGTGGAGTCTGGAAGACACACGGGGAAAGAAAGTACTCTTTATCGTGCCACCCCCCCCCCTCCCCCCGCCAAACTCTTCTGTATCCCACCATCGACGAGAAGAATCTTTGAGAGGTTTTCGTGGTTGGCGAGAAGAGAAGAGGTGAATGAAGCACAGACGCCATGTTTGCTAGTGCCAGCTGCGTTAAGCAAACACAAACAACTTTATGTCTAAGGAAACGATAGGATACTGCTGCCTCTCGTACAAATAGCTCATTCAGCGATATTCTCTGAACAACCAAAGTATCAAGAATGTGATTTCCTAAAAGACATGTAGCTCTGTGTGTTTTGTTTTTTTTAAAGTGTCTAAAACAGGGGTCAACCAATCATGTGCCATGGAGGGCCAAGATGCTGCAGGTTCTCTCTTCTACCCAGTCTCTTCAGCAGGTGCTTTCACTGATCAGCAGTCAGTAGGACGAAGTTCAGTGGAATCTGCTGCTGAAGACACCGGGTGGAGGTAAAGCCTGCGGGGTCTTGGCCCTCCATGGCACATGATTGGACACATCAGTGTTTTCTGCATTTATTTTCGTCCCAATGTAAGTTTTTGGAATCAAAAGTATAATTTACGGGGAAAGGCCATAACAAAATATATGAGCAGAACAGCCCTAACCTACAATATATTAATGTTCCATTGAGGAAATCACACAACAGACCAACAGCAAAAACAGGAAAAAAGAACACCATTTTTCCTAAAATTAATCGATCAAAAATGACATTTTCTAATAAATTATTCCTCTTTTTGCCCTTCAGACAGTCTCGCCTCCAGTGCCGTCTGTGCTGTAAAACTATCTCACAAACTTTAAAACAATCAAATTTTCCAGCCAGAAAGCAGACTTTTTTTTTTTTTTTGTGATACAGGAAATTTATAACCCACACAGAAATCAGCCCATGGCACATTTTCACCTCACAAACAGGCATCTATGCCGTTTAAGCGGGGTCTTGTATGCAGGAGCAGGGGGTTAATTCAGGCAACAGGATTAGGCGGCATGTGAGAAATGAATTAGGCACAACTGCTCACATTTGACGCAATTAGCCAACCCCATCTGTGGATGTTGGCTCCTATGGGCGACATGAAGGGATTTTCTGGTAATTCTTTTAAGGGGCGGTCGGCTGCCCGAGTGATACCGAACGCCTGAATGGCTTCCACGTGCCTTCCTGATGTTTGTACACTGTCGTCACTCACCCCGGGTGCAAACGGACGGCAAAACGGCTCGCTGTGACGACATTAATCAAACTCCAGCTTCGCCTCTCGAGGCTTCGGCACTTTGATTTCATTTCGCCGTGTTTTAAAAACAGATTTATTTTACAGGGCGGTTCGGAACAGTTCAAAGACAAATCGGTGACAAATGTTAAAGTTTGTGAGCGATTAGCAGCGAAATGACTGAGCCTCAAATGAAGCTAAATCAAAATACTTTTGCTTCTTTGGGGCTGAAGAAGGAGCACCAAGGCCTTGACTGAAAGACTTCATGTGACCTTTAAAGATATCTAAAGAAGACTAACTACAAAAAAAAAAAAAAAATCAATTTATGAAATCCATGCGTTTCTAAACGAAAGCAGAACCATTAAAAATTCCGTGTAACGTCATGAAAACATTTATGGGATTATATGTGAGGCAGAAAAACAACTGATGAGCACAAAATTATAATAAAAACCACACACCATAAACATCAGAAAGCAGACAGCAGCCTGAAACCTTCCCATCTACGGCTGCACAACACAACATGCTTTCCAAGAAACACCAACAGCATTAAAAGAGCAACATTTTTAAAATTATGCACCGCCCAAAAAAAAGTGAGCACAACATGCTAAGGGGCTCAGTTTGACCTCTTCTGGGATGACATGAGACACCAGCAGGCAGGTGAAAAGCAGCCACAAGGACTTAAGACAGACTTACAGATGGAGAAACTGAGCTGTTTGGGAGATAGGGGTCTGGCAGCATCAGGAACGGGTACCCCGGATATGCCGGCGACTTGTACATGCCTCCATCGTGCTGCTTCGACACTGAGGTCAGATGTGAAAAGAACACAAAAACAGTCAGAAAACATCTGAAAAAGTTTAAACTGGAGGCATACGCTACAGATAAACTCTGACACTCACTCACTCTGCTGACTAAAAGAGCACTAAACCCAAAAACAAGCGTGCATACAAAGCGGGTTGGTTATTCCGACTACTACACGTTACATCCTTGAATGAGCATGGACGACAACACGGCGGCCACAAAGACCGGGAGGCGTTAACTCCTGAAGCCTATGTGTTATTTTGCTGTTCTTCCACCACCACCCAATTAAGCAGCAGAGGGTCAGCGTGGGGGGTAGTGCGGTTAACACTGCCGCAGCACAACAACTCACCCTTGGCCGGAGGATCCTGGGTTCGATCCCAGCCCCCGACCAACAGTGATGTGTGTGGAGTTTGCATGTTCTCCCCGTGTCTGCGTGGGTTTACTCCGGGATTTCTCCGGTTTCCTCCCACATGCAAGTTGGGTTAACTGGCATCAACTGGGGATTCTAAATTGTCCTCAGGTGTGACTGTGAGAGAGAATGGTTGTCTGTCTCTCTGCGTTGGCCCTGCGATGGACTGGCGAAATGTCCAGGGTGTACCCTGCCTCTCGCCCAAAGATGCTGGGAGAGGCTCCAGCGCCCCTCCTCCCCCGCAACCCGAAAAGGATTAAGCAGAAGAAGATGGATGGATGGATGGGTCAACTGCTCACCTGCTCATTTTCAACACAGATTCAAAACGCAGGCATTACTTTTATGACAGCTCAGAATGAGAGTAAAATAATGCACTCAGGTAAAATTTGCTAGGCTTTTTTGTTCCTTGCAGACCGTAAAATAGACCCCAGTGAAACTGCAAATTCATATTTGGTTGGGATTTTCCTGAAATTACAACAATGTGTGATCATTCTTCCTTGTGGGAATAAGTTACACAGCACACAGTCACACCTATAATTAAAGCTATCGTGTATACATTCTCTAAATGAGCATTCGTGTAGGTCGGAAAATTCCCCCTTCATCTTTTCGGCTGGTAATTTAAAAGAAAGGAGGTGAAATAACACTTATTTTGGGCACATAGCAGGAGGGAGGTAATACCATGAAAATCCAAAGGGGCTTCCACGCTTTAAGCAAATTCCTACTGTTTGAGTTTTACACTCCCGTCTCTTCTACTTCAGTCTCTGTTTTTGCTGTTGTAGTCTGAAGCAGTCACACATCCAAGAGCTGTGGAGCCAGGTTGTTGGACATCTTTTTAAACGCAACGCCTGAAAACGGCTCTTTGAAGCTTAAGGTGGCGGCGGCTCGTGCCAGCCCCGAGACTAACATAATTCTCCACTTTGGCACAGTGGGTGGTTTTGCAATCAGCTTCCGTGAGATTATCATGGCCACTCAGATCAGATACCGCTACGTTTTTGCCTTACCGCCGTCCAGATGCTGCCGGTGTTTGTCTGGGAAGCCCCTCTGCTCAGCCTGCTGTCCCCGTCGGAGTGCCTGGAAGGGGCAGACGACAAAATCAGAGTCAGGTACTCGAAAAAAGTGAAGAACAACAAAATGCCAGACAAGAATTAGGTACCTTCTAGTGACCTTATCAGATTTTATGGGGTGAAAACCGATCAAAATCCTGAACAGACAAAACTAAATATGGCGGCATGCTAACAAATCTAAAGGCAGAACTTCTATGATGAATTCAAACTTCACACATGCACTCAGACTTTCATGATCACGCAAAACATCTCAAACTCTGCGATACAAGACCGCATTTTTGTTCTAAAACATCTGATGACGTTTGCTTCAGTTGGTGAAACAGGTCTGCTTTGCATTTGTGCTTAGAAAAAGTCACTGATGTAAAGTATGCTTTACATCCACATTTCGATGAACAAGAAATACAAAGGTGCATGTGGATAATCAGAAATTTGGCCCCTAAATATGACTTCCATAGCTCAGAATATCTGCTTGCAATGACAAAGCGAGAAAAGACTTAAACTAACAGGTCTCTTCTAAATGCTTCTTTTAGAGTTCTGAATATCAACGTTAAATATTCAATGCTTCAACCATTGTGAGCAGAAAGGTAAACCTTGCCAAATGCCTGTACAATACTCTCTAAATAAAGCATGATGCTCACCGCTGAAGGCGAGAGATGGTAGATGTCCCTCAAATTTAAAAAAAGGCACGACAAAACACCTAAACAGCACAGGAATATTCATATAGTGATGTGTTTGCATTTGATTTACTTGAGGCCCCTGTCGCTTAGTTTGTGTGGTCCTCTGCGGAAAAGAGTAGAATCTGTTGTTCCAGCTTCAGAGCGTGTTTTGGGTTCACCGCTAGAAATTTTGGGCCCCACCACCCAAAGCCAACAGTGTCCACTCAAGTCTCCCAGAAATCTGTTCAAATGCTTTTAAAATCTTTAAATGTCACAGGTTTTCGCGTCGCTTCCGAACTTTAGCTTCATCACAACAAATGTCCTCACTTGCGACAACTTACAATTTATATTGTTATATCCGCTTCTGAGCTGTATATGCGTTATGTTTAGTTACAATATGCATGATTTCTTGTTTCTTTTCTATCATTTATGAAGTAGTTCAGATAAAATTGTAAAAATAAAATAAAATAAGGAAATCAGGTAATGTTTACCTTTTTTGGGGGGGGGCTGCTGCTCTCGCCAAACTTTCAGATTGTATTTTTTTTTTTGGTGAGTCTTACAGGATCTGAGTCCTGCTTACAGTTTGATTTTGACTAAACCTGGACTACAAAAGGGGGCTCTGGCTCCCCTGACACCCCCCCCCCCAACTCACCTCACCTTTTGGTGCGCCCCTGCTTCTGACACCCCCCCCCCCCCCAAACACTCCTGGAGTTGTCGGTTGCTCGGTAAAGTTTCTTCTTTTTTTTTGTTTTTTACTACTGTAAACCCCCGAAGGCGATTTCTCTGCATGGATTTGTTTCACTCAACGCGTGCCAACAGCGTGTTAAAAACAAAAAAACCACACCAAAACTCCGGGACACCTACCGCCGCGCTCGGACTTTGATTTATTTCCGACTCGTTGACCAGGGAGGACTTGAGGTCGGCCAGGTCTCTCTCGGTGAAGCCGCTCTCCTGGATCTTCTCCTCCTGGTCCCCTTCGTCTTTGAAGGAGATCATCTCATCGTTGGCTCCCAGGTCGTCCCCTCCGCCGCTGCTCAGCTGAGGCATATCTACTAAAACTACAACCACCAGGTGCTACACACTTTTTACCAAATAGCTGCTGAACATAAAAACTAAACTGAAAAAGACTAACATTTAAAAAAAGAGTCGAAGGAGTTCTCTTTTCTTCTTCCTCTGCTGAATATCCAAAGTGCAGTTTGGGAAAAGAAAAAAAAACCCCACACACACTGGGGGAAAAGTTGAGATGTGACGTCCCCCGGCTGCGAGAAGACTACTGTTTCCCCTGCAACAGCAGACAGCTCATTTGAGCGCAGGACAAGGCGAGGAGCCCGACATCAAAGGGCGCCGACCGGATGATTGACAGGTCCGATGACTTGTTGGGGGGTGGTGAGCGATTGTTTCTGCAGAGGCTGAGCCTCTTAAAGAGACATCGCCTCCCCGAGAGGCATTATTCATGACTTCCAGGGGGCGTGTTCGCGCGATCCGCGGTCTCCCCGCCCCGGTCTGCTGCACCAGTGCTGGAAGAATGCGGCGGCCGCGCTGCCGATCAGAGTCGGCACAGCTTGTTTTTAGAGCACGCACCGTAGTCCCGTTCTTCACCGGCGACCATTTCCGAGTGATTCAACGTTTTTACTTCTCACTTCACTGAGAGCTGCATTACCCTAAGTTGAGCTGTTCATACTAGTCTTCTTTTTAATTTGTTTGGGGTTTTTTTGTTGTTTTTTTTTCAGAATAAAACATGCCACAAACATAAACTCAACCGGGATTAACAATAAACAGTAGATGATTTGGGAGTCCATACCCCCCCCCCCCACACACACACACACACACACACACACCACCACCGCCAAATAACCTTGGTAACCTGCCAAGTCATCTCCATCAGTTTGTGATTTTTAAAATTTTTTTTTGTAAAATGGAAGCTTTTTTTTCTCTTAAATAGGCATTTTTTTTTGTCATAAATGTGTGATTTTTCTCTTGTAAATTTGCAACTTTTTTCTCATGAATTTTGACTTTATCCTAGATTTGTGAATTTTTTTGTCAAATTGCAACTCAAATTTTCAACTTTCTCATAAATTTGCAATTTTTTTCTTGTAGATTTGTCACTTTTTTTGCAAAATTGCACATTTTTTTCTAATAGCCAATTCCTTTCTCAAATTTTCAGCTTGACTGTAAATTTGTGATTTTTTTGTCTTGTAAATTTGTAACTTTTTTCATAAATGTGTGACTTTTTTCTAATAAATTTGCAGATTTTTTTCTCAGATTTGTGAGGGGTTTTTTTTGCAAAATTGCACCTTTTTATCATAAATTTGATGATTTTTAACCTCTTGCACTCCGGGATACCGCAGGCGATCACATCTCTGCGTCCTAGGGCACACGAGGGCGCCCTAAAAAAAAAAGCTGCAGACACAGCCGCGAACAGAAAGCCAAAGGAGTGCTTTGATTGGTTTAGATTTGATTGACCTCTCATTCGACTAATAAGAGCCTTGAATTGGGTTTCTGAAACCTTGAAGAACCAATGACTGAAAACCTAGCAAGAAGGACCCGCCTACCAACGGCTGCGAATACAGCCAGCCATTTGAAGCAGAGAACTTCGACAATTGAAAGCATACGTCCCGTGCGTAAAATCTGTTTTGTCTAAGCCGCTGGGTGACACACACGCGTTCGCCGGTCTTTTTTTCTTACTACTGTTCTTATTTGTTTTGAAAAATCGTTCGCCAAAACCGCAATCATGGAAGCGCAAAACCGCAATAATGGAATCATGGTTTGACTGGATCGCGTGACCAGAACCACGAGTCCGTAACAAGCGGACCAGCGTCATGTTCGTCTGACAACGAGGAAGAGAAGTTCGCCAGCGACACTGCTGTTGTGGACATGTAAGTGTTACAAGCTAAATTATTCTTTATCCCTGAAAATTGTAATCAAAATGACTTTTGACCGATCGGTAAATTACAACTGTGAGTCATCGCAACATGACGGACCGGTCCGTGCGCCACGTCCGGACCGTGAACGCCCCCCCCCCCCCCGCTACTCTTCTGTAGCGGATTGCAGATATTATTGCAGATATTTTAGTACAACTGTGCATAGTAGACTGCGGCGCACCGTCCCCACGGTCCATCATGTAGCGATGGGCGATGTCCGTCCTCTGTAGCGGGGGGGGGGGGGGTGGGTGGGAGTTGTTATCTTCTACATTACAGATATTTTAGTATAATTTTTAGTGCACTGTAGGTTATTTTTTCTTGTAAAAAAAAAGCCACACATTTTTTACGTGGCATGCTTCTTTGTGTGTGGGGGCTTGTTTGTTCATTCATTCATTCATTCATGAATAAACAACCCCCCCACACACACACACACACACAGCCCTGAGTGTCACCCAGAGAGGAAGTAGAGAGCGCCAACTGAAGCGATTATCTGTAATTAGCGCCGCCATTTTGTTTTAGTGTAACTGGGCGCCCAGTGTCCCCGGCCAGTGTCATGACTGTCTTGTGTTCTGCAGGCTTTGCTGCAAATTTAGCACAGTTTCTGTGACTTTTAAGCGCCTGTTAATGATATATGGTAGATATTGTGAACTTGTGAGGTGCAATACAATACATAAAAGAGAAATATACTAAGATTATATATATAGAAATTACACGATTGGGTGCCAATAGCCATTGAATACGAGTGTTAGATCACTTTGACTGTTTGACAGCTCATGTCACATGTGTCAGGAAAGATGCACCCCCCCCCAATAAATAAATAAATATTTATTTTTTTACCTTAAGCCTGAATTGGCCGACTGGTATTGCTATCACTTTTTTTTTTTAAATATTAATTTGAAATAATCATGTTAATCTTTTTTTTCAGCTTTTTTTAGCAATAACTAACACGATAAGTTTTGATAACTGGCAGTCCATTGCAAATGAATGTGTCAAAAGTACTCAAAACATACCATTTCATCATATTTTACATATCTTTATTGGTGCATCTTGTTCATAGTGGGTTTTACATGTATTAAATAATAGTATAAGTAGCCTATAATTATATTGTATATGAAAAATACTTCAGTTCGTCATTAACACAGTGAAATTGTTATGATTTCTACTGACAATATCAATTTGTCAAGTAGAATAATATATATTTTAGTCAATCCAACATGCATCCACAGGTGTAGTAACATAAGTCGAACTGAAAAATGTCAATCCAAATAGTGTATACATTATATATAAAGTATAGCTACAGTCACAAGGTCTACACACATTGTGTACACTAAATATGTATACGAGACATGCTGATATAATTATAATATTTGATAATTTTCATCAATTACTAATTTTTAAAGCACTATACTGGTAACAGGTAAGGCAATACCTTGTGACAAATCATGAAAACATCTAACCATATATACAGTATATATATATGTAATTCAATAATGTGAAATGAGTTTTATTATGCTTGAAGACTAGTTGACATAAATTATACACTCATTTGTGTGTGACCTTGATGTATTTTCTACATTTACGAGACTTTTTTTGTTCATTTTGTCTATTGTGCAACTTCAGTTGAAATTTCAGTCTCATTGTTGCTTAAACTTGCATCATAAATGTAACACATTTTGTACATTGGGATGAACACACAAGACTGTCGTCAACATCACTTGCATTGTAAATCTCCACAAAAAGTTTTTGCAAAACCTTTTCACCGGACATTACATTTGGATATGTCTTTCGAAAAGTTGTTTCCATTTTTTTGGTAAGGTTGATGTTCTCAGAAGGTGCGAATAGTTGGTCCCAGTCCTCAAAGTAATTTTTGTTCTGATAAAACTGATACCGTTTCCTCAGCCTGTGCTTCTCAACTTCATTTGCCTTCCAAACTTCCTGACAACCAGTACATGAAAACTTCAAAGCTGCCCTGCGGCAAATGTATCCTGCCAAGTAGACAGCAATGTTCTCCTCTGTCACGTTCAAATCATGGGAAACTGTCATCAAACTTCTGACATCTTTCTTCTCAATGGGATGACTGTTGTCTTGCATTTCCACACGCTGATTGGAACCTCCTGACTCGACCACCTGAAATGCCCGTATACATATAGGTTATGTATAGATAAGATACTAACCCTGAACACATGCATGTTATGTGTGAGATTGTGATAGAACTTCCCAGGATTTTGGCAATTGGATAACAATGAAAGAGAAGAGTCTACCTCCTTATGCCTATCTTGTCCTGGTAGCTGACCCTCATCCTCCATCAATCCAGACAATCCTGGCTCTTCCTCCTGTTAACAACAATAATTGTATTGAATAACAAATCTTTAATTAAATACAGTTAAACAAGTCTTCCGGGAAGATGGCGGAGAGACATAACACTTAAACAAAGAGCTCTCCCTAGCCGGATTAAAAATCATCGGTAAATGGCCAACTCAACATAAACAAATCAATAAACTAAGGGATGAAAACACGAAGGAACCGGGCACAAGGACAAAAACAGGGTAAAATTGAAGAATTCCTCTCCAACAACGCAGGAAAAACCGCTGTACGCAAAGCCCAAAAAAACGAGATGTCCACAGCAGAGAAAATGGAGGACACCAGACTCGACAACATGAACGCTGGCATCGCCAGTTTGGGTGAAGAGTTGAGAGAATTCAAGCGACAGCTACAACAGGATTTAGCGGCTCTTAAGGAGGAACTGAAAAAAGAAATTAAGGAGGAAATCATGGACCTCCGAAGAGAAATGGAGCGTAAATTAACGGAAAACATGGAGGAGCTGCGCTCCCAGCGGGCGTGTATGACAGAAGCGCAGACCCGAATTTCGGAACTAGAAGATTGGAAAAGCGAGGCAAACGAACAACTACAGACCCTGACGACGCAAACGCAGAGGATGCAGGAGAAAATAAACGACTTGGAGAGCAGATCCCGACGAAGCAATATGCGCATCTTTGGAATTCCGGAGGGCATTGAAGGCAACTCGATGACAAAATTCATGGATCAGTTCTTAAAAAAAGAACTGGAAATACCCGGAGAAACGGATCTGCAGATTCAACGGGCGCACAGAACACCGGCACAGAACCCGAAAACAAACTCTCCACCCAGGTCAGTTGTGGTAAACTTTGTGAAATATGACAAAGGAAAGAATCCTGACGCAAGCATGGAAAAAAAAGATACGAATCGGCGACAAACAGGTATTTTTTGACCATGACTACCCGACAGAAATCGTGCAGCAGCGGAAGAAATATGCCAATATTAAAAAAACGCTGAAAGAGAAAAAAATTAGATTCCAAACGCCGCTAACGAAAATGAGGATTCATTGGGAGGAAGGCACAAGAACCTACAACACGGCCGAAGAGGCAGCGCGGGATATGATGGAGCGGGGCCTTGAGGTGAGCGTGCCGAAGGAGACGGCTGGAGCAGCGGCGGCCCTGAACGCACCACGACAGACGGAGTGGAGACGAGTGAGCGGCGGAAGAAGGGGGAGAGACGTAGAGCAGCGGGCCCAGGACAAGCTACAAGGCTTTCAACTGAAAGCCTAGATCATAACAAAGATTAAGAAAGGCACAGAAGAAATGAAGGCCAAGAAGACAAGGTAAAAGAGAAACAGACGGCTAGGAGAGGTTTAAGTGATATTTGTTGGACATTTCTAGACTTATGACTATTACTTTGATAGTAATTAGAAGTCTAGGGAGGGCCCTTCACTCTGTGAAGACAAACCCCCCACCCACCAACAGGGACCAGTGGGCAGAAGAAAGGCCCAAAGTACGGAGGTCGAGTTTTTTTAATGTGTTTTTATATAAATATGTGTTATTTTTGTTGTTAAAGGGGCTAGGAGCACAAGTTAAAAAAATGGAAAAACATGAATATGGGTAAAAATCTTAAGATAATGACACTAAACGTGAATGGTCTGAACTCACCTGTTAAAAGGGAAAGAATAATAAGAAAATTCAAGAAGGAAAAAGCTGAAATTATATTTATGCAAGAGACACATTTGAGCAAGGCAGAACATGTGAAACTAAAGAGATTTGGCTATAAGAACTCCTACTACAGTTCATTTAAGGGAGGAGCAAAAAGGGGGGTTATGATACTAATCTCAAACAAAATACAATTTGAAAGTGAACAGGAAATCCAGGATAAAGAAGGCAGGTATGTAATAATAAAGGGAAGAATAGATGGTATGCAGATCACATTAGTGAACATCTATGCCCCACCAGAAAGTGACAAGGGTTTTTTTCAACATCTGTTTGATCTCATAGCAACACACAGTGAAGGAGTCCTAATTTGTGGAGGAGACTTAAATGCTGTCATGGATCATGAAGTTGACACAACAAGTGTTAAGAAGACAAAAAAACATGTAACAAAGTTCATAAGAACCTCACTGGCAGAAATGGGTATGGTAGACATATGGAGGGACCTACACCCACTCGAAAAAGACTATACACATTATTCAGCAGCCCATAAAGTACACTCTAGAATAGATTACTTCCTTATGAATGAAGGTGACAGACACAGGGTGAGAAATTGTTGGATTGGAGGGGCAGAAATATCAGATCATAATCCTATATACATGGAAATATATTTAAACAATAGAAAACGACAAACAACATGGAAACTTAACGTAGGACTGTTAAATGATGAGAAAATGAAAGAATAAAAATAAACATAAACGAATATATCCAAGAGAATGACAATGAAGAAGTGGACCCAACAATACTATGGGACGCACTAAAAGCCGTGTTAAGGGGTAAATTAATTGTTGAAACAGGAAAAGCAAATAAGACTAAACTGGAAGCATATGAACAAAGATGTGAGAGACTGAGGGAATTAGAACGTAAACATCAAAGCACAAATGATCCAAAAATATATCAAGAAATTAAAGAAGAAAAAACAAAGATAAAAGAAACACAAATGGATGAAATTGAAAGGAAAAATAGATATCTAAAGCAAAAATATTATGAAACGGGGCCAAAAGCCACAAAACTGCTGGCAAAACGGTTAAGAAAACAACAAACAATGAATAATGTATACAAGATTAAAGACCCCACCACAAATAAAACCACAGTTAACCCAGAAAACATCGAAGAAATTTTCCATAATTTCTACCAAGAACTATACTCGCAACCTGAAGAAACAAATACTAAAGATATCAAAAAATTTCTAGACACATTGGACTTGCCATCAATAGGAAATCAACAAAATGAAAAACTAACAGCAGAAATAACAACACAAGAGATCAGAGATGTGATTAAGTCATTTAAAAATGGTAAATCACCAGGTAGTGATGGATACCCATCTGAGTTTTATAAACTGTTTATAGAAGAACTCAGGCCACAACTCCTAAAGTCATTTAATTGGACGCTGAACAACAACAAAATACCTCCAACATGGAACGAAGCAATCATTTCAGTTATTTTAAAACCAGGGAAAGATAAAGAACAATGCGGAAACTATAGACCAATCTCTTTATTAAATGTAGATTATAAAATATACACAACAATTATATGTAAACGAATAAAGACATTCTTGACGGAATTGATAGAAGATGATCAAACTGGATTCATAGAGGGACGCCAAACACATGACAATATCAGGAGAACAATACATATAATTAACCAAATACATAAAGAAAAGAAAAGCGCAGTAATAATGAGTTTAGACGCAGAAAAAGCATTTGACAGGGTTAACTGGAAATTCCTATATAGTGTACTGGAGCGCTTTGGATTTAACGAAAAATCAGTACAATGCATAAGGACGCTATATCAAGAACCTGTGGCAAGAATCAAGATAAACGGTAGCTTAACAGACAAAGTAAATATACAAAGATCAACTAGACAGGGATGCTGCTTATCGCCCACCTTGTTTGCTCTGTTCATAGAACCATTGGCTCAAGCGATACGACAAAATAAGAAATTAAAAGGTGTAACAATAAAGGGGGCGGAACACAAGATTGGGCTATTTGCAGACGATATTATAGTTTACCTTGAACAACCAGATAAATCAATAATGGAAATGATGAACTTGATAGAAAATTTTGGAAAATTATCAGGATACAAGATAAACATAACAAAAACACAAATACTGACATTCCACTATAACCCTCTAAACCAGATAACTGATAAGATCAAACTAAACTGGAAGCAAAAAGAAATAAAATACCTTGGAGTGAACATACCTAAAGACCTAAGCAAAATATATAAAGCAAACTATGATAGGTTGGAACAAGAAATAAAAAAAGATATTGATAGATGGTCAATCTTAAATATGGATCTGAATTCAAAAATTGAGACAGTCAAAATCAGCATACAACCTAGATTACTTTACCTCTTCCAGGCTATACCAACAGAGATTCCAGATGCCCAATTCTCAAAGTGGGACAGGATGATATCGAGATTTGTTTGGGGAGGTAAAAAACCAAGAGTGAAATATAAAACCCTCCAATTACCAAAAGAGAAAGGAGGCATGGGCCTACCGAGTCTAAAGGAATATTACTACTCAGCACAAATAAGATATATCATATGTTGGTGCGACGAGGGATATGAGGCAAAATGGAAAGAAATGGAAAAGGAAATTGAGGGACTCCCAGTACAAAGCATAATAGGGGATAAAGATGCATATAAGCAAATCAAACAAATAGACCCAATCACTAAATTTACTTTAGAACTGTGGTATAAAATAGTACAAAAATATAATATAAGGGAAGACATAAAACTATTGAAATGGGTAGCATTTGACAGTCAGTTTGAACCGGCAAAACAAGATAGGGGATACAAAAATCTGGTGAACAAGGGAATCACAGCATGGGGCAATATCGGAAAAAAAGATCTCGGGAGCTTTGTAAATATCAGGAGAAAATTTAAATTAGAAAGATCGGAATTTTTCAGATATCTGCAGATGAGAGATTACTATATGAAGAAGATTAGGCATAACCTCCAAACAGATGTGAACGAGATTATACAACTTATTTTAAGCTCATATGCAGGAAATAAAATAAGAATTATTTCAAAACTATATCAGAAACTTATGACAAACAATCATACAAGTAACTATATAAAGGAGAAATGGGAGAAAGAGCTCAATTTAAACATAACAGAAGAAAGCTGGCAGGAAATATGGAAAACACAACACACATCAACAAATTCAAGGGCATGGAGGGAATTTGGATGGAAAAACCTGATTCGCTTTTTCATTACACCACAGATTCAAGGAAAATATTCAAATACCCAATCTTTATGCTGGAGGGGATGTGGGGCTCAAAATGCAGACCACTCACATATGTTTTGGAAATGCTACAAAATATCATCATTTTGGAAATCTATGCATGTGACAATACAGAGGATATTAGGATATAATATACCAATGAACTGTAACCTGATGTACTTATGTGATCTTAAAAAAGACAGTGTTATACAGGCTGAGGACAGATATCTAGTTAAAATCTTGTTGATTGCATGTAAAAAAACTATCACAAAAAAATGGCGATCAGAAGTTCTTCCTGACCAAGAACAATGGACTGACATTGTTGAGGACATACGTATGATGGAAAAACTAACATATCGACGAAGAATGCAAGAAGGAATATGGGAGAAAAAATGGCGGAAATGGACACACTACAAAGTGCAACAACGAGGCAGAAATTGAAAGAATAACCAAAGACACTGAAAAAACCAGAAGAATTAAGAGATGGAAACTAAAAACTTGATGCTCCAACATTTGTCCCCCCCCCCCTTTTATTTTTTATTTTTTATTTTTATTATGTTTATTTTTTTTTATTTTTCCCTACCCTAACCCCTTTGTTTTTTAAATGTAGAATGTGATCTGAATGCATTATATATGATGAAAAATGAATAAAAATCTAAGTTACAAAAAAAATACAGTTAAACAAATAAATACATATATAGCTATTATATGACTAAATGTGAATGTGAATATATACAATATTTACGAGCATATGTAAAATAAAATAAAATAAACTATAGACTAAACAACCTGTGTTTAAATTACTAAACGATTCAGGACAAGACAAACCTGTTGTGAAACTTGTGATAGTTCCTCTGTCTCTTCTTCATTTATCTGACACACTTCATTTTGGTCTACCTCCATATTCTCATCTGGTCCTAGTAGCTGATCATCCGTCATCAATCGTGGCTCATCCTCCTGTTAACGACAATAACAAGTCTTTAAAATCATTAAGTAAAGAGTTCCATACTTTGTCAAAGAATTTCAATGACATATTGTTGTTTGCATTCTGTTTTAAAGTAAATGATTCAGGAGAATAAAAACCTGTTGTTCAACTTGTGGTAGCACCTCTGTCTCCTCTTCATAAATCTGACACATTTCATTCTGGTCTTTCTCTTTGTCCGGGTGGTCTTCCTGTATATTGATGCCACATGGTTAGTCACATAATACCACACAGAACTAACTAAGCACTATGAACTGATGAATACAATGATTGGATGGCTTCTTTTCATAAATTTTGTACTTGATTCACATTAAGACCGAACAATTGACAATCCCTTTCCTTTATCTATTTACCTCAAACAGGTTGCTTAACTGGAGAAGGATGTGACTATCTTCTGGCTCAGAGTTAGTATTCCTTCCAACTGTGACAAGATAGTCCAGTACTGACTGACGATAGTCACATCTGAAGTGGAATGGACTTGGATTGTCTCTGACCACCCTTGCTTCTGATAACTCCAAAAAAATGTTCTAGGCAATCCTGCTGCAAATGCCTTGTAAGTAGGTATGGCAATCCCTGTTCTGAAAGAGTAACAAGTGCAAACCCGATTTATAAACATTTGACACTCCATTTGAAACAATTGTCAGATTCAAAGGCAAAATACCTTAAAGATGAACAATGAATTTAATGTACCCCTTTAATACTGCTTAATTGTCTAATTATAAAAAACAAAAATTTATATATATACATACAGTATATCGTGTATATACATATATACATATTTATATGTACTTCACATAATGTGTATAAATCAGATATTAGAGAGAAATGGTACCTTTCAAGTAAATCCACAACAACTCTAGGGCCTTCAAGTTGTGTCTCCAGCCATTCAAGCAAGGAAGATTGCGATTTCCACTGGCGCATTGTACTGTACTCAGCCATTCATGGCTCTGCCTCAGGAATGGTACGTGGCTGTCTGTGAATGCTGACTTGAATGGTGTAGAGCTGTGTACAGTTGAACTGTTGAAACAGTCAAACATATTGTTAAAACGTTCAACAAACTCAGCAGTGGTCCTTGGGCCGGTGCCTAGTGTGCCAAGATCCACCAATGTCATGAGCCCTGCCGCAACAGAATGACTAAGCACCTAGAATAAAGAAAAATTCATATAAACTGGTATGGACATCAAAAGAAAATAATCAACCTAAATTCTAGAAATGGTAGTACGTATATATATACTATACTATAATATATTACTTTACTTTTATAATATATTACTTTACTTTAGGTTTTTATAACATTTGATACTATGAAATTGCTTACTTGTGTTGCCAATGATACGCTCATCGTCTGGAAGCAGGACAAATCAAGGTGATGTTTTGTCAGCTTTGGACACATTCTGATCTGCCTTTCCTTGTCTTGCCTGTAGAGCTCCTTGATGTGAGACCAGTCAGCAAGCTTCTCCCTAACCATGAAACCATGCCGTTTCAGGTTGTTCCTGATGTTTTTCATCAGATGGGGGGGATCGTATATAAAGATAATTTTATCATGATCAACTTGAAACCATGGCTTCTCCTCAGATATGCCTAGCTGGCGGGCTGCAGCACAGTTACTGGGTCCTTGGTCCATGATCAGAGCACATGGGGTGAAGCCTGTGTTTTTGACCTGTTGAACAGCCTCTGTCAGGAGTGGTTTTAGGGCCCTAGCTTTGATTCTTCCATGTGTCAACACATATCCAATTGGTTGCTTCCACTTTTGGGTCAGACTACGTATCATAAAAACACCCGCATGATTGATCATCTCGCCATTTTCATCAAGCCCCTCTACTTTATCCCAAGCAGTGTTGTAAGATACATTCTCTTCTAAGGCTATCTCATCGAAACAGAGTACCACAAGTCTTTCAGCTGGGCTGAGTGTCTTCGACATCTGTGACAGGGCATACAAAACTGATTGATGCCATCCCTCCTTGATGCTGACCTTGTTGATTAGGTTTGTGAGTGTTGTTTGACCAGGTAGAACGAACATTTTTCTGAGAAGTTTGTAGGCCTTAGGGCTGGCGCTTTTGATTTGAAGAGAGAGGCTTTTAGTAAAGTCACTGAAACGTGCTCCCTTGCGTTTTTTTTTGCTAAGTTTAAGCTGTTCTACCACAAACTTTGCTGCAGGTGGACGAAGTTTGGATTCAATGACATGGAATATATCTTTCATGGTAGCCCCCTTCCTGCTTTTCTTCTTCTGTCTTGACAACCGTGTTCTTAGCGTTTGCACCTTTTTCTTAATTTCAAGAACAGATTCAGTGATGCATGATGAAGTGATTTCTCCAGCACTTGGCTGAGGTTGTGGACAATCATCTGCAAAGCCTATAAAGCAGTACATAGGAATTAAATTATGTCTGCCTCAAAGCAAACATATTTATATATATAAATATGTTTTCCACATTTGAAAAAAGTACCTCATTCACACATATGTATACATGCAAAATGGACAAATATCAAACGATCAATATAAATATACCAATTTCCTGGAGTTGATCACTTCGCCCTGTATCATGAGGTGGCTTCCTTTGCAATTCACATTTCTGAGGTGGATTCGGGCAGTCAATCAGCCATGGTAATGCACTGTCTAGTAGGCCAGATTTCCTGTAAAAATTAAATTTCTGCATCTTTTCCGTACACTCGACTTGTCATAACTCTATAGAAAGTGTAATACGAGGGTCATTCAATAAATAAGGTGAATTTTTCGGTATAAGGACTTCTAATACAGATAGAAGCTTACTTTTTTTTTTTTTTTTTCCAACAGTCTCCCAGCAATGTCACACACTTTTCCCATCGGTGCACAAGCTTCCGTATTCCCTCAGCGTAAAAATCTTTGGACTGATGTCTCAGTCAGTCGCTCACAACACTTTTGACTTCAGAATCAGATTTATTGCCATTGTTCATGTAGTACACAAACTAGGAATTTGTCTCTTTTCATCGTCACTTTCAAACTTCGTGCCTCTCGTGAACGCTTTCAAGGGACCAAACAGGTGAAAGTCTGAAGGGGCAACTCATCACCATCCTTCTCATAGCGGGAGACACACTGCTGGGACAACTCGACCCTCCTCTGTTTGTGCTCTGCAGTAAGCATCTTTGGCACCCACCGACAGCTGACCTTCGAGTAGCCAAGGTCATCATGGACAATTTTGTGTGCTGTCCCAACAGATAAGCTCAAAGTCCTTGCAATGCCATCCACTGTTCTTCTTCTGTCAGACTGAATGAGGTCATTGACTGATTCGATCACCTCAGGAGACCTCACTTCTGTAGGCCTCCCAGGCCTGTCTTCATCCTCAACACTTCTCCGTCCTTCTTTAAACAATTTAGCCCACTTGTAGACATTTTTTCGGCTGAAACATGTGGCACCATACACAGTTGACATTCTCCTATGAATTTCAACTGGTTGGCACCCTTCAGCAACCAAAAACTTGATAACTGACCGCTGTTCAATCCTGGAGCATGCTTCTTGGTTGGCCATCTTTGTTAATCGCCAAAACCCTCAAAGTTTTTCTTGAATCTGCAAAAGAAAGTAAATCCATGTGAAAAAGAAGTAAAACAAAAAAAAATAAAAATAAAAAAAGTAAGCTTAAATCTGTATTAGAAGTCCTTATACCAAAAATTCACCTTATTTATTGACTGACCGTCGTATATATATATATATATATATATATATATACAGTATATGTATATATATGTGTGTGTGTGTGTGTGTACTATAAAAATAGATATTAATATTCTGTATTCATGTAGTTGTACTTTGCATACCAACTTTAACACACTGCCAAAAAATGACAACACTGTCAACAGAAACTGAAACACATGAAATATGATGACGTAAGAGTCAACTGAATGGGAATTCAAAACTAATTCACAAATATTAGTAATTAAAACTCAACTTACAGACAGAATGATGCAACTGACCTTTTGCTGTCCTTGGGAAAGCTGTGGTAGCTCACATCCTTGTTAATCATTGAATAATTAAAGCAGTTGATAACAGAACATTGTGTTCCTTTAGAACCTGAAGTCTTTTTTCGCTTTGTACCAGTAGAAGCAGTAGAATAGGAATGATCAGCATCAGGTTCTGGTGAAATTTCTTCTTGAAAGCAGCTCGATGCCATGTTGACTTTGCTGGATCCAGGGACGCAGTTACACAAAAACAAAATGGCGGACACTCGCTGGCCAATAAACAAGCGCTTGTACGAGAGTTGGCGCTCTCTACTTCCTCTCTGGCGTCACCTTTCATTAGAGCCCAACATCAAGCTTCTATGTTGAATCATTCAAAAGTTATAGACGTTTTTCTAAACTGTGCCATTTGGCACAATTTGGCACAGTTCAAAAACGCCTGGGAACAACCTGTGAAGAAAGCTGTGTAATATATTCATTTTTTGTGGTATTGTTACAAAATTTTGACCTCAGCTGGATAACACTTGGTTCTACATTTCTGTTGCATTTTCCAGCCCGGATCTGACAGCTGTGTGTTATTTGCAAGCATTTGTATCCAAAAAAACACCCAGGCGAACTTTATTTTCTTCAAGTTCAGTGTGTTTAGATGACTGTTACTCAGTGGCAGGAGCACTTAGAGAGATTATGACTGTTTTGCCAAAAAAATTCAAAGTGTTTTCTTTTAAATGAGACCAACCCCGTGAAGATGCTGCAAAGGGTTGAACAGCTTTTGATTTACTTTGGGTATGTTATTTTTAGGCGTTTTTAGGGAAATTGACCAGAGTGCAAGGGGTTAATTTGGCAACTTTTATCATATTTTTGCACCTTTACCTGTACATAATGTACATTGATACATTTGTACGTATGCTAATTTGGTGACTAGCCCATCCTCCTCATTAAAAAAAATAAATTACCTTCTGACAATAACATTAAAGCACGCACCTGTAACTTCGGGGCTGTGTTAAGGGGGCGGGGATTTTCCCAGCATGCTTTGTCAGCAGAGGACATTATTTTCGTGGTATGGAAGTCAGGTTATTTCGCACCTCAGACAGAGACAATGAATACACATGGGAGAACAATGCCCAAGAGGGTGAGAGGGGGTTGAATGAAGTGTAGTGTAAATATCATGCTGTGTATGAGGAAGTGCCTTGAAGCTTGTGAAGGTGACTTGGGATATAGAGAGGAGTGCTTGCTGTAACCAATCAGTCTGTTCTGTGCTTGTGAGATGTGAGTGTGTAATAAATCGTCTGACATGAAGCTGCCTCTTCATTTACACACTCCACACTGGTGACCCAAGACGTATTATGGAACACGAGGCGAGAACCCCGGAGCCGGCCCAGTCTCGGGAAGCCCCAGAGACGCAGCAGCCATTCCACAGACAGCCAGGACTGGAACCCCCAGCCACGCGTGTGCAGTTTCAGTCAAGCTACCGGATTTCTGGCAGCACAACCCGTGCTCTTGGTTCCACCACACCAAGGCCCAGTTCGCCCTCCGGGGAGTAACGGCGGACGACACCAAGTTCTACCATGTGGTAGCAGCGCTGGACTCCCGCACAGCCCAGCAGGTAGCGAGCCTGCTCGATCAGCCACCAGCCAGCAACAAATATGAGGCGCTCAAGGCTGCGCTCACCCGGCGCTACACGCTCTCGGAATATGAGAGAGTGGAGAGGCTCCTGACGCGGACCGAGTTAGGAGATGGGTCGGCCATAGACCTGATGGAGAAGATGCTGGCGTTAATGGGCACGGACGACGGGCACTTTCTGTTTGCCCACCTTTTCCTCCGGAACCTTCCAACAGTGGCGAGAGCGGTTCTGGCCAATTCGCCGTTGCTGGCTGCGCGTGACTACCGTGCGCTAGCCCAGGAGGCAGACAGGATCATCCTCACCACCAGGGCGATCACAGTCAACGCGGCAGCGGCGGAGCCCAGCGAGACGACCAGAGGAGGCGAGGAGCCACCGACGGTAGCAGCAGCAGGGGCCAAGGAGCGCCAGAGAGACACGCTCTGTTTCTACCACTGCCGCTTTGGAGAGAACGCACACAGATGTGCGCCACCGTGCCAATTCAAGCGCTCGGGAAAACGCCGAGGCCGGCGGTCGGTAGCAGCTGCGACCCTTGGTGAAGAGAACAAGCTGCTCTACTTGATGGACGCGTGCTCGGGGAGGCATTTCCTCGTGGACACCGGAGCCCAGAAGAGCTTCATCCTGCCGACCTACGCCGACCGGCTGGCAGGACCTAGCGGTCCCTTGATGTTGGCAGCAAACGGTTCGGAAATTAAGACCTTTGGTGAGAGGACACTGATCTTATCTCTACACGGCCGTACATACGAGTGGACTTTTGTCGTAGCAGCACTGAATACCATATCCTGGGGGCTGATTTTCTGTGTGCACATGGTTTACTGGTTGATGTTGCTAACAGGCGCCTGGTTAATGCACTGTCCTTTGACTCTCTCCCCTGTATAGCTCGAGTGACCCAGCCAACAGCACAAGCCAACGTCACAGCTCCAGGCGGTAAGTTCCACACACTGCTCACTCAGTTCCCAGCACTCACGGTCCCGACGTTTTCGGCAGCCATCGCTAAACACGGGGTGGAGCACTTTATCACCACCACCGGGCCGCCCGTTTTTGCAAGACCTCGGCGCTTGGACGTAGCTAAACTGGCCATAGCACGCGAGGAGTTCGCCAACCTGGAAAGGTTGGGCATCATCAGGCGTTAGAACAGCCCATGAGCATCCCTGCTACACATGGTCCCTAAGGCTGAGGGATCGTGGCGACCGTGCGGTGATTTCCTCAGGTTGAACAACGCCACAGCACACGACCGCTACCCGATTCCCCACATACAGGATTTTTCCGTCCACCTTGCCGGAGCACGCATTTTTTCCAAAATAGACCTGGTCCGCAGTTACCATCAAGTCCCAGTGCGCGCTGAGGATGTACCCAAAACAGCGGTAATAACTCCGTTCGGTTTATTCGAGTTCCTGCGCATGCCATTCGGGTTAAAAGGCGCGGCACAGACGTTCCAGCGCATGATGGATGCAGTGCTGCGTGATCTCCCGTTCGTGTTCGTCTACCTGGACGATATCCTGGTAGCCAGTGCGTCCGAAGACGAACACGAAACCCACCTCAGGACGGTTTTCCGGAGGTTGGAGGAGCACGGGTTAATAATCAACCCAGCGAAATGCCAGTTCGGCGTGACGGAGATTGATTTTTTTGGGCACCGCGTCTCTCCGGAAGGAGCGATCTCGCTGCCTGACAAAGTGCGCGCTGTGGCGGATTTTCCCAGGCCTCAGACGGTCAGGGCGCTGCAGGAATTTTGGGGGATGGTGAACTTTTATAACCGTTTCCTTCCCCGCGCGGCGCAGCTCATGCAACCATTGTATGCCACGCTCAAGAGACAGAAACCTGCAGATAGGGTCGAATGGACCCCGGAGCGAGAGCGGGCATTCTCGGAGGTTAAAGCAGCCCTGGCAAACGACGCACTGCTGGCGCATCCGGACCCGGCGGCCCGGATAGCGCTCACCACCGACGCTTCAGACGTGGCCACAGGGGCTGTCGTAGAGCAGCGCGTCGCCGGGGCTTGGCAGCCGATTGCTTTTTTCAGCAAAACTTTGCGCGACAGCGAACGTAAATACAGCGCGTTCAACAGGGAGTTGCTGGCTCTCCACCTGGCCATACGCCACTTCCAGTTCTGGCTGGAAGGGCGCAGCTTCACCGCGTTCGTGGATCACAAACCACTAACGTTCGCGATGGCCAAGGTTTCAGAACCGTGGTCGGACCGGCAGCAGAGACAGCTGGCCGCAATCTCAGAGTTTACTACAGATATTCAGCATGTGTCGGGTAAACTGAATGTGGTGGCGGACTGCCTCTCGCGCGCTGTGGTGGCTCCGGTGTATGTGGGGATAGATTACGCAGCCATGGCCGCGGAGCATATTAGCGATGCAGACGTGCGCGCGCTCCAGTCTGGACCAAAAGGTTAAGGCTGGAGAGCAGGGTGCTGCAAGACGGCATGCCCCCCCAATCTGCGATGTCTCCACGGGATGCCCGCGTCCGGTGGTCCCGGTCACGTGGTGCCACCGCGTGTTTGAGTCGGTTCACACTCTGGCGCACCCAGGAGTGCACGCGTCGGCCAAAATGGTGGGAGAGAAATTTGTGTGGCCGAGCCTATGCAAACAAGTAAAAGAGTGGGCTGCAGCCTGCGTGGCGTGCTAACGAGCCAAGGTACACAGACGCACGAAGGCTCCCTTGGAGCCGTTTTGGGTACCGGCTAAGGGGTTCAACCATGTTCACGTGGACCTCGTGGGTCCCCTCCCAACATCACAGGGGTGCACGCACCTCCTGACAGTGATGGACCGCACCATGCGCTGGCCAGAAGCAGTCCCACTGGCGGCAACCACGTCCGCAGACGTAGCACGCGCTTTTTTAACAGCATGGGTGGCGTGTTTTGGAGTCCCGTCGGACATTATGTCCGACAGGGGCCCTCAATTTGTTTCCGAACTCTGGTCCGCGATGGCCCGCAGCCTGGGTGTTACAATTCATCGCACAACCGCATACAACCCACAGGCCAACGGGTTATGCGAGCGTTTTCATAGATCACTGAAAGCAGCACTCAGGGCTTCACTGACTGATGCAAATTGGGTAGACAGGTTGCCGTGGGTTCTATTGGGGTTGCGCTCCACGCCAAAAGAGGATCTGCAAGCTTCCCTGGCAGAGCTGGTTTTTGCGCAGCCCCTACGGCTGCCCGGGGAATTTCTGCCAGATAATCCCGCGCCGGACAGCTGCCCGTCTCAGCTTTTGCAGCGTAGCGCAAACACAGGCACGCTGCCGGGCCCGGCCCACCACTGTTTTCCGCATGTTTTCATGCCTAAAACTTTGAAGAACGTGGAGTTTGTGTTCGTCAGACATGACGCCCACCGCCCTCCATTGCACCCACCCTATGATGGACCATTCAGAGTGTTGGAAACAGGGGATAAGAATTTTGTGCTAGACTTGGGGGGTAGATGGGAGAAAATTGGCATAGACAGACTCAAACCCGCCTTTGTAGTGGCGGATGTGCAAGTGCTGTTGGCGAGGGCCCCTCGGCGTGGAAGACCCCCACGGAGAACTCCCCAGGGGAACGATTCATCAGAGCAGCCACACGGACAGAGCGAACCCCCCCACACCACCACCACGGCTCACCCGCAGTCGGACACACTCCCAGCAGCCCCCCACTGGCACAGCAGTGCCACGGAGGCAGTAAGCCCCAGTTACAGCAGATATGGGAGGAGACTGAAGCTGAAACAGCATGTGGACTGATAATCTATTGTTCCATCTAAGATGCTGGGGGGGGGGGGGGTATGGAAGTCAGGTTATTTTGCACCTCAGACAGAGACAATGAATACACATGGGAGAACAATGCCCAAGAGGGTGAGAGGGGGTTGAATGAAGTGTAGTGTAAATATCATGCTGTGTATGAGGAAGTGCCTTGAAGCTTGTGAAGGTGACTTGATATATAGAGAGGAGTTCTTGCTGTAACCAGTCAGTCTGTTCTGTGCTTGTGAGATGTGAGTGTGTAATAAATCGTCTGACATGAAGCTGCCTCTTCATTTATACACTCTACAGTGTGTGTTAAAGTGTTATTACTGTGTCATTATAACTGCGTTATAATGACCCAGCAGTGTTATACTGTAGGTAGAATCAGAACAAGACTGATTATGTGTCTGTGCAATCTTTCGTGAAATGGAGGTCTGTCGGAATGACCTCCCCCCTCCTGTCTGTGTTCAAGGGTGTGTTTCAATAAAGCCTCTTCGTTGCAACCATCTTCTCCTTTTTCTTGTGTGAACCCCTAATACGTCACACTGGTGTCAGGAGTGGGATATGGAGCAGATGGAAGCCAGGATCTGAGCGGAGATCCAGCAGCTGGAGCGATTCATCGCTCAGCTGGGGATGGACGACAGAGCTGAGACACTGACCCCCGGAGTTGCTCGCCGGGATGAACGGAGCAGCGGACCTGACGGGACCAGCGTACCCCGCCTTCTGCCTTTTTCAAGGCAGGGCAGGCTGAGCAGAGCAAACCAGCCCCGCTCCCCGCCCTTTTCAGGGCAGGACGGGACGATTCCACTGCGACCAGGAGCGGCGATCGACCGAGAGGCAACCATCCCACCCATCCAGCAGCGGGCCAAGATTCCCCGCTTCAACGCTGAAACCCTGCTGGACGACTACCTGGTCCAGGTCGAGCTGGCTGCTGCGCTGAACGGCTGGCCACCTGAAGAGACTGCTGTGCAGGTTGCGCTGGTCCTGGAGGGAAGGGCTCTCCGCACGGTGTCCTATCTCCGGCCCGAGGAACGCCGCAGCTGGTCAGCTCTACAAGGAGCGCTCCGGAGGTGGTTTGGGAGAGCGGCCAATGCTGAGCACGCAGAGGAACAGCCGGCCAACCGCCGGCGAGGCAGCCGGAAGAGCCTGGGAGCCTACACAGCGGACATACGGCTGCTGACACGGCGCAGCTACCTAGATTTCGAACAGCAGAGTCATCCCTCGGACCAGACCTCCAGCTGACTGGACCCCGAACGTCATCATCGGTATCGGAGTCCTGGATGGCGGTAGAGCTTGAGCACAGGCAAGTAATCTCTCCGGTAGTTCACCTATCAATTGTTGAGAGATCTTGCCTGGCTCCTGGGGAGGAGAATTGGGTGCAGCCCCCAGCTGCATCTGAACTCCCCTCTCCAGGCCCTGCCGCTGCCGGCGACCCAAACCATCTCTCCTCTCCTGTCTCCTTCAGGCTCCTTCTTAGGGTCGCTGGAGAGTAGCCGCCGCAACCTGGGTTGCCCGCATACAACGACGTGGGCCCAGCTGTCCCGGAAGAGGTCAACGGGGGTGCAGCACCCGACGGACTGGTGGAACCCGCGCACCCTAAATCGCCAGAGTCCTGGACGGCAGTGGAGCCTGAGTTCAGGCAAGTGTGCTCCATTATGTCAGTTATGTCAATGTCACACTGCCCGACTCATGGTGAGGAGGGCCCAGGACAGCTCGTAGTAGCCCTCGGGGCCACCTCACCGGGCTCTGCCGCTGCCGGCAACCCTGACGCGGTCTCTTTCTCTCTCTTTGGGTTTGGAGCTCCCTGCCGGGGTCACCGGAGAGCAGCCGATCCCCCCAGAGGCCACCGAGGATCTGGGCTCAGCACCAGGGTTCATGGAGAACCCTACCTTCCCCGATGGGGAGGCCACAGCGGGAGTAATGAGGTCCCCGATGGGGACCACTGCAGGTGCAACAGTGCTCCAGCCGGAGTCCACCGTGGGTGCAGCCACGTCCCAGACCGGGACCATTGCGGGTGCTATGGTCCCCCTGCTCCAAGGTTTGGAGGGCAGGGGGGCTCCTATGCCTTGGTTTGGCCACCGAGGTTCCCCGGTGGGTAGGCTGCCTCTCCACCCCCCCCCCCAGTCCTGGTGGCCCCACCATGCTGGTTGGCCCCCCGAAAGACTTGGCCTTCGGGTTGGGTGGCCCATCGGCCTGGGCAGGCTGTCGGACGCTGTTCTACGGGCCCCCTGCTGGACATGGGACTTGGTCAGGCCACCTGATCAGTCACCCCTCACCATGCCTGGGGCCTGGGACTCGGGTCGACCCCCTGAACTTTGGACTCCTGGGGAGGGGGGTTAGTGTCCTAGGTGGGGGTTGTTAGGAGGGTCACTGTGCTATATTTTGCATATTATTTTTTGTATTTTTCACCAGTTGCTTCCCTCCTAACCTGTTTTCCCCCACCTCCCACCCTGGGTAATTGTTTGTCTCGGGGGGGGGGGGGGGGGTTCCTAGTGGTGTTTTTTGGGGTTCAGCTGGTGGTATGGGGGGTGTCTAGTATCCACCCCTAGGGAAGGGGGGGGGCTCTGTCATGAACCTGGGTTTGGTGGTCCCAAACCCAGTTCTGACCCGTGGTTATTTTGGCCCGCTTGCCTATCTATTTTCCATCAGGCCCTTCAGGGAGTCCTTTGGGTCCTCGCTCCCTGACAGCTCGGACACGTCCCCTCCTCCTGTCAGTGTCACCAGCTGATCCTCATTATGGGTGTTCCACACACTTACACGCACACATGCCATTCATTCTCATTCACACGCTCATACACTCACTCATGCACACATGTTGTCAGGTATGTCCAGCCCTCACATCCTCACACCGGGAGTCTCTTTCCTCATTAGTATTACGACTACTTTAACGCTGTGAGAGTTGAGAGAGATCGCCGGAGCATTATATGTGCTTCATTCATGGCAGCATGTACCTCTGTGAATGTAAGTTGTCATTACCTGTTTATTTTCAGCCTGACTAAGTTGTCTTCTGTTGCACTACATGACTGTTTTAGTTTGTTAGTGGCTGTTCCTGCCAATTTTCCCTCATCCACCAGACGGCACGGACCGCCCCGGATCGCTCCAGCTCTGTAAGTCTATGTTTGCCTTTCACCCCATGCCGACAGCAGCCCTGCGGCACTAGACATTCCTTCTCCTCGGGCTGAGCATCCAGGTGGCGTCCCTGTATGTCTAGTGGCCTAAGCTCATCATTTTCACTCTCCGTTCATTGTGGGACTGTTTACTGGACAAGGTTTGGGGGTTTTGTTAATAAAGTGCACAAATCAGTCTCTGCTCGTGGGCTTCTTATTCTGTCCTCTGCGCGCCGCTTAATGGCGCACGAGGATTCATAACATAAAATCATTATTAAAGGCAACACAAGCATTTTAAGTTACCATTTGCATTAGTGATCCTCAGTCTGATTTTTACCATTAAAACTGGTCATTCTGAATTCAAACTGATTTTCTTCTGAGAGCACAAATGCACCAGAAATTGCATGGACGAAACAGGAAAAAGATACCTGTTGTACGTTGAGAACCATCAGCTCTTTACTGAAATGGAGGAGGAGGCAGCAATGGTATCAGTGAAAAGAAGAAAACTTTATTCATGTTTTGTTCTCAAAGCTACAGTCCCAGGACTTGGTATTAGTCATTGTTACTAGGGGAAGAAAATGAACAAATACACCTACTGTAGTGCCACTTGAAACAATAGGGGAAGTGAATGAGAAAATTTCTCTCAAAATAAGACCTAGTTACATTAATTTATGTACTTTGCTGAAGATTCTCAGTCACCCAGGCAGGTAAGAGTACTGTATGAAAGCTCAGTCAAGTCAACTGGATTTAAGAATTTTTTTTAAAAGCTTTCATACAGTATTAATTTATGTCAACATTTTTTAGGTATATATCCTGCAACTGCTCTGTTTCCATTCTGTGTTTTTAGGAAACATTATATTGCTTATTTTATGCATGGAAAAGCATAGGAAATGACAAAAAGTAATCTTAAATCCCAACACTGATTATGTGACCATTTCACCCTTCTTATTTTACACAGATTTCCTCTTTACACTAATGAAATGACAATGAGTCATTACTTTGAAGCTCATCTATGTATAATCCTAAAGCAAAGCTCACACTGAATCTGTCTTTTTTATTATCAGCTAGTTTCAAATCAAACAATCATCCCAAAGAGATGGTGATTCCCATCAAGGTGACAAAACATATTTTTATGATTAAATGTCAAATGTAGGAAGTGCCTTTTTTTCTACAAGAAGTTGTACACAAAAACACACATGCTGCAGGTTTTTCTTAAATTTAACTTTAAGAAGTTGTGAATTACTGTCCTTTAAAAATAATAACCCTTTCCTTAATGTTCTCATTTGGACAATAAATTCTTTGGTACATAGTAGTTCATGCTGGTCCCTGCTTAAAAAAATACTGTATTAAGGTAGTGGCATTTTCAGGCCTTTACCTCTATTTAACTCTCAGTGCTGCTATATTTAGAATACTGTACGAATGCATACAATGCAAATGCACTTAGCTTTTTTTAGCAGTTGTCAACATGCAGTCTTGTTTATCCAATAAATCTTCTTCTTATTAGCACAGAGTTCTTATTAAAGGACAAGTAATTTCTAAGGATTCATACTTAGTTAATTTGAACTGATGAATAAAATGTATTATGTGAAACTTTTTCTGACTCAGGTTTTAGAGATCCCCTGTGGCCACTAAAGCCTTACCCACACCTAAAGATTTTTTTAACAGATTTTGACAATAATACAACACCACACAGGATGATTTGGGAAAAAATATTTGAACAGTTTTATGGAGTGCAGCAATCTGAACATGACAGCACACCACATACTATAATTAAGGCTCCATTCACGAACTGGAGTCCAGAGTCCCAGCCTACGTTGAAATATTTTGTGGGAAAACAATGCTAAAATTGTCCTTAAGTACGACTGTGAGAGTGAATGGTTGTCTGTCTCTCTGTGTTGGCCCTGCGATGGACTGGTGATCTGTCCAGGGTGTACCCTGCCTCTCGCCCAAAGATGCTGGGATAGGCTCCAGCCCCCCCGCGACCCAAAAAGGATTAAGTGGAAGAAGATGGATGGAACAATGCAACTCTATCCATGAAAACAAGCCCACATAATATGACTTGTGTACATTTTCAGTCTCTCACACAAAGTTTTGCCTCATATCATAAATAACTTAGACTGTGACATTTATGAATGGAGTGAATGGAGCTGTAGTTCACTTAGTGACCACAAGGTGGTTTACAAAAACAAAATAAACAAACAAACAGTTAGTTCCAATTGAGCAATTTGATTGGACAGTAGGGGTTCCAGGAGTTACCATAGGCTATTTCCCAATACCCACACTTGATGCTTCACCATCACCACTGCTTCAGTGGTCAGTAATTGTCTGTAGCTTTTTATAATGTGAGGATGGTACTGTGTTTTTGCCTGAATTTTCACAGTGAGGCGCCAATGGAAAAGAGACGGTCTTACCACCCCAGTCTTGTGCTCTGGGTTCTGTTAATAGTTTCCCCTGTTGGCTAAGTTAGCTCACTTTTATAATTGGTTACCAAAGAGTTTATACCACAGTTTCACCGCAGAGAGTTTACTGAAGCTTCACAATGTAACTCATGTCCGGTGAGACCACGTTCGCAGCATTACTTTAATTGTGATTGCCTGGGGGTTGCTCCTTGTCACACACCTGCTCTGATTACTACTAGGGCATAAACAGCTCTAGCTCCCTCCATGCTGTGTGGGACTGACTTGGCTCAGCAGTTCTCTGTGGCTCTCTGAATTCTTCTGCTACTTGACCACCCATGTGCCTCTGCCTTTGTGATCTCACCTCCCCGAAGTTCCCATGGATTCCCATGCAAGCCTGCAAAAACATTTATGGTCAACATTATCTGCTTGGATGTTCTCCTGTGCCTCTTCTTAGTGCTTTCCCATCTCCCTTAATGCCCCCAGATTCCCTTTACCTATGCCACTCTTGAAAAAGAAGGAAGGCTCAATTATTCCAACATCGCTAAGCATCTTGCCATAGGAAAATCCCCGGGCCCAGGGTATCACCATACCAACTTCAGAGCTGCTCCCAATTACTGGATCCACTCATCATCCCCACCTATACTTACCCTGAAGAGGACTCCTCCTCACCAGTTCCAAACTTCTTCAATGAGTAAGTGGAATTACAATACTTTACCTTGTAATACACTTACTTAATACACTTAGAGTTCATTTTAAAATTCTTTTATTTGTATTTAAATCCTTAAACGATCTTGCTCCGCCTTATCTCTCTGAGCTTCTGCATCCCTGTACTCCCACTTGGTCCCTCAGGTCAGCTGAACAGCTGCTTCTGGGGGTGCCAAAGGTGAAGCAGAAGCTTATAGGGGACAGAGCCTTTTCGATCACGGCATCCAGGTTATAGAATGATTTACCCATAAACATCAAACAAGCACCTTCACTGTCCATTTTTAAAACCCGTCTCAAAGCACACTTTTACTCCCTGGCCTTCGACCCAGTGTGAGACATTGATTTTATTGAATGAAATGGATTTTTAGTTATTTAGTTATTTACTTTTTTACCTTTCATTTTATTGTTTCTATTGACTTTGGTTCTGTATTGTTTCTGTGTTAGTGTTCTGCTTCTTGCTTTTATGTTTTCATGTGTGTTTGCTTGCTGTACAGCACTTTGTGTAGTGAGCGTTGCTTTTTAAAGTGCTTTATAAATAAAGTTGATTGATTCCACTGATTCTCCATGCATCCTCCAAAAAATGGATCCTGTTATCACCTTCTCACCTTAAAGTTAGTGTAACTAATTATCAACTGCCAAATCTATACTCATCCCAATACTCCATGATCTCCCTTCTCTTCCCCTGTTGGTCTGACATTTCCAAGAAGCTTCACTTACTCTTTTAATAAATATATAGATCTTGCATCTGTGTCTCTGTGTGCTTCGCCATGGTATCTGCTACTGGGTCCTGAATACAATGTTAGAAATGCATGTTTCCAACTCTATATCAGCTTTTTTGTTTTTATTTCAGACAAGAATAAAAGGGAGATGTTTTTACCTTCACGTTTCAACTGTTGTCTGCAGTCTTCCTCAGAAGTGTCAGCTGATTGCTCAAAGTGTCATTTATCAGCTGTTTTTCGTAGACGGGGACAGCCCAGTAGAACTATCAGATCCACTGGGCTGGCCCTGCTAGTCGCCATCCGATGGTCTCATCCCGGTTCATGCCGTCTTTCCCCGCTTCCTGATTTCTGTGGCCTCCTTGATCCAGCGTTTGTGTCCGTTACTCTCCAATCCAATGATTTTTGCGTTGTCCCAGTCCATGATGTGATTATTTCTTTTGCAGTGATGTGATATTGCTGATTTTAATGTTGCTTGTTCTGCCTTTTCTTTTTGCGATCTTGTGAGTCATCTTTGTGTTTCCTTCTCACATTCCTTCCGGTGTTCTTTTTTCCTTGTGGTGAATGATCTTGTTTCTCCAATGTAGGTCTGTTACATGATCTGCATGATATTTCATATATTATGTTGCATCTTTTGCCTTGTTCTATTTTGTCCTTGGGGTGTACTAACTGTCTTAATTTTTGGTGTGGTTTTTACCGCTGTGTTTATTTTGTGTTTTTTCATAATCCTTTGAATTGGTTCTGTTATCCCTCGGATGTATGGTATGGTTATGATGTCCTTGTTTGTGATTTTGGCTTTTGGTCTGTGTCTTTTTTCCTGTTTGTCTTCTTTGTTTTTGACTTGCTGCTTCCCTTTATTTATGGCCCATATCAGATATTGGCAGCATGTAAGTGCATGTCTTATGTGGTTTCCTTCCTCCTGTCTGTCTTCTTGGTTAGTGATGATGGTGGCCCATTCGTATAGTGTCCCGACAACTGATAGTTTGTGTGATAACTGAAGAGGAAGACAAAATGAACCTACTCAAGCTATTTCCAACTCTATACTTCATCTGAAGATGTTTGTAAGAAGAGGATGAAGTGAAAGTAAGCAAAATGGGGACACCCATTACACAGGGACACTAACAATCAGACTACATGACTAAAGCGACCAGACCAGTGGACTCTGGAAAAGTATGTACATAAACAATGACTGGTGGACGATAGCAAATATTTGTTGAACATACAGAGCTATTATATTCTATTTTATGCTTGTTTGTCTTAGGTAGTAAAGTCCAATATTAACAGCTGGGAAGAAATTGTTTTTGTGCAATGATACTAGCCTTAGTGGGACAATATATAATTAAACAAAACAATCTGTTATCCCTATTTACTGTCAACTTATAAACAGCATTTGTTGAAGTGATGTGAAGAAATATTACGCTCTGCCATGGGGCTAGCATATTCATGCCACACTTTCTACTGTAATAGTGCTGAATTACCAGAGTGGTGGCCTAATAGTAGAACATCCACCCCACAGCTGGGAGGCTGTGGTTCAAACCCTGGCCAGGTCATATCAAAAACCAGAGCTTGACATTAACATTTTTGCTGACCGGCCACTGTGGCTAGTGATTTTCCAAAGTCACTAGCCACTCAACCTTTTCACTAGCCACAATTTTGTGGTTGGAAATTATGTTTAATATGATCAAGGCTTATCTTATCTTATCAAATTTGACTATCACATGCTAAATTTTACTTAAACTAAATTTACAACCTTTTTTAAATGTAAATTACCCTTTGTCGGCCTCCGTCGGTCTATGATGACCATGGAAGAGAATCCTAAACGTCTACTTTGCTGGAACAGCACCGCCTGTGGCTGAACAGGCCGATGCGCGAATGGCAGTCCCTGTTACACAGGTCGCACTTGTGGGTGGTCTCTGTGCTGCTGGGTCTGTGGCGGTTCTTCCTGTGGGTCCTTTTTTCATCTGCTGCAGCAGTCAGTCTCTCTTCACCCGCCTTGAGCTGTCTGGTCAGGGTGCCTCTCCATTTGGAGCGGTCCGTTGCAAGGTCCTCCCAGCGCTCTGTGTTGATCTCCAGGGCCTTCATGTCTCTCTTGCAGACGTCTCTAAAGCGCAGCTGTGGGCGGCCAACGTCTCTCCTGCCAGTTGCCAGTTCTCCATAGAGGACGTCTTTGGGGATTCTGCCATCCTCCATACGGTGAACGTGGCCTAGCCAGCAGAGCCTGCGCTGCCTACACATACATAAAAATAGCCAGAGAAACACTAATTATTAACAGCAGTAAATACTGCAAAACAGTCGAGCAAATTAAAAGTAGACAACAGAAGATTAACCTACCATGGTTAAATAATGAAATAAGAAAACTTATGAAGAGGCGAGACTCTGCATTGAAAACATCATTAACCTCTAAACTACAAAATGATCACCTTGTTTACAAAAGTTTAAGAAATAAAGTGGTACAAGAGCTGCATAAATCAAAAGCATCTTATTACAATAAATTGATAGAACATGCAAAGGGTAACAACAGTTCCCTATGGAGGCATTTAAATAACTTAACCAACGAAAAAAATGATCAGAAGGGGGTAAAGGAACTTAGAATTAATGGCAAAACCATCAGTGATAATGCTACATTGGCAAATAAATTTAATTCATATTTTATGGAGTCAGTGGAAGAATTAACAAAAAACTTTGTGCTGCCAAATGTGCTCAACAATAATAAACCAATACTCTCAACAGTTTCTTTTCACATTAATGAGGTAAATGAAGATTTAATTACTGGCATTATTAAAACGCTGTCAAACTCAAAAACTAATGATATCTGCAATATGAGCACTTCCTTTCTCAAAACGCACAGCAAAATATTAATCAAACCACTGACTCATCTCATTAATCTCTCCATTAAGTCCTGTACATTTCCATCTGGCTGGAAAAAAGCTGTCGTTATACCAGTTTTTAAATCGGGTAGTAAAGATGATATATGTAATTACCGCCCAATCTCTATTTTACCAGTCATGTCTAAGGTTCTTGAAAAAGTTGTAGCTACACAGCTGATAGATTATCTACAAGACGGTCAACTTCTTCATCCACACCAATTTGGTTTTAGACCAGGATACTCAACAGAAACAGCAAACTGCTGCCTTATTGAAAATGTCAAACAGTCCTTGGACAGGGGTAATGTGGTGGGAGCTGTTTTTCTGGATCTCAAAAAGGCTTTTGACACTGTAAACCACAGCTTGCTTTTATCCAAAATGGTATCTTAACTTTTCTCCCAATACAATAAAATGGTTTGCATCTTATCTTAAGAACAGAGAACAGTGTGTAAAAGTTCAGCAGGATAAATCCTTCCTTTTAAATAATTGTATGGGTATCCCACAAGGGTCCATTCTTGGTCCTTTACTTTTCAGCATTTTTATTAATGACCTGCCATTACACTGCTCAGCTGCAACATGTCAACTTTATGCAGATGATGCAGTTATTTACACAGCTGCTAAGACTCCAGCTCAAGCTGCAGACGTCCTGTTTTCAAGCATGGTTGATGTCCATGAGTGGCTCATTCAGAACCATCTACTGCTGAACCTTCAGAAAACAGTTTCAATGTGCTTTTCAATCAAAAAATGTAACTTGCAACATTTTAAAGTTAATATACATGATCAAGATATCAGTTCAGTTACAGAATTCAAATACCTTGGCATTGTACTAGATTCTCAACTCAAATTTAATCTTCACATAAAGAAGAGTTCTAAAACAGTAAAAAAAAAATTTGAATTGCTTTAAATTAATTAGACATTACATATCACACCAAGCAGCCATACTGTATATGCATTCTATGGTTTTTTCGCATATATTCAATTCAATTCAATTCAACTTTATTTATATAGCGCCATTTCACAACAACAGTCATCTCATAGCACTATCAACTGTAGGGGGGACCCCCACAGTTGCAGAAAGACCCCAGCAATCGGGCGATCCCCTGTGAGCAAGCACTTGGCGACGGTGGAGAGGAAAAACTCCCTTTTAACAGGAAGAAACCTCCAGCAGAACCAGGCTCAGGGAGGGGCAGTCATCTGCTGTGACTGGCTGGGGGGTGAGGGGACAGAGAAGAAGAAAAGAACAGACATGTAGAGAGCAAACAGCACGATGGGGACTCAATCTATGGGAGAGAACAAACAAATGTTAATGACCAGCAAAAAAAAAATATTTCATAGAGAGTGAGGAAAGGAGTGAGGCCCAGTGCATTACTGGAGGTCCCCCGGCTGACTAAACCTATTAGCAGCATAACTAAGGGAGGGTTCAGAAACACATGATCCCTCCCTAATTGTAGGCTATATCAAAAAGGTAGGTTTTAGCCCTATTCTTAAAAACAGAGATCGAGTCTGACTCCCGAATCCAGATTGGCAGCTGATTCCACAGGAGAGGAGCTTGATAACTGAAGGCTCTGCCTCCCATTGTACTTTTGGAGATTCTAGGTATTACAAGTAAACCTGCATTTTGGGAGCGTAGTGCTCTGTTAGGATGATACGGTAGTATCAGATCTTTTAAATAAAAAGGAGCCTGATTGTTTAGAGCTTTGTAAGTAAGAAGAAAGATTTTAAACTTAATTCTAAACTCTATGGGAAGCCAATGAAGGGAGGCCAGAACCGGAGAGATATGATCTCTCATTCTAGTACCTGTTAAAACTCTTGCTGCAGCATTTTGGATCAGCTGAAGACTTTTTAAAGATGTTTTAGGACAGCCTGATAATAAAGAATTACAATAATCTAATCTCGAGCTAACAAAAGCGTGGATCAGCTTCTCAGCATCACTCTGAGACAAGATGCTCCTAATCTTGGCAATATTACGCAAATGATAGAAGGCAGTCTTAGAAACAAATTTAATATGTGAATTGAAGGACAAATCCTGATCAAAAATAACTCCAAGGTTCCTCACAGAGCTATTAAGAGAAAGAGTAACTGCATCCAAACTGAAAGTTTGATTTGGAAAGGAATTTCTAAGGTTTTTTGGACCAACAAGAATGACTTCAGTCTTATCTGAATTTAATAGCAGGAAATTACAAGTCATCCAAACTTTGATTTCCTTAAGACAGGCTTCTAACTTGGCTAATTGATTAGTATCATCTGGCTTCATTGACAGGTATAATTGTGTGTCATCTGCATAACAGTGAAAATGTATACAGTGCTTTCTAATAATGTTGCCTAACGGAAGCATATATAAACTAAAAAGAGTAGGGCCAAGCACAGATCCCTGTGGAACTCCATGACTAAGCTTTGAGCTGAGAGAAAACTCATCATTTACATGAACAAACTGGAACCTATCAGATAAATAAGATCTAAACCACTGCAACGAAGTTCCATTAAGTCCAACATAGTGTTCTAATCTATCAAGTAGAATATTATGATCAATAGTATCAAAAGCTGCACTAAGATCTAAAAGGACAAGTACAGAAACTAGTCCATTATCAGATGCAATGAGGAGGTCGTTAGTGACCTTCACTAAGGCTGTTTCAGTGCTATGATGGATTCTAAACCCAGATTGAAACTCCTCAAATAAACCATTTCCCTGCAGGTGGTCAAATAATTGCGTAGCAACAACTCTTTCTAAGATTGTTGAAATGAAAGGGAGATTAGAGATTGGTCTATAGTTAGCTAAAGCTCCTGGATCTAGCGTTGGCTTTTTGAGTAAGGGTTTAATTACAGCCGTTTTAAAAGCCTGCGGTACATGGCCTAAAGTTAATGAAGAATTGATTATATGAAGAATAAAGCTACCAATAAGTGGGAAGACTTCTTTAAATAACCTGGTAGGAATAGGGTCTAAAAGACAAGTTGAAGGTTTGGATGAGGAAACTATTTTGTCTAACTCACAAAGGTCGATTGGAGTAAACTCATCAAGACAGACATCAATAGAAGGAGTTGTAGTGGTTACAGTATTTAAGTTAACTGTGGGAAGAATCTGATTGATTTTATCTCTGATGGATGAAATTTTATTATTGAAAAAGTTCATAAAGTCCTGACTAGTAAGCTCTAAGGGGATGCTAGGATTGACAGAGTCCTGACTCTTTGTCAACCTGGCTACAGTACTGAAAAGAAACCTGGGATTATTCTTGTTCTCTTCTATTAATGCAGAGTAATAACTCGTTCTAGCTTTTCTAAGAGATTTTTTATAAATTAAAAGATGATTTCTCCAAGCTAAATAGATTTCATCTAAATTAGTAGAGCGCCATTTTCTTTCTAATTGACGAGTCTTCTGTTTTAAGCTACGAGTTTCTGTGTTGAACCAAGGAGTTAAAAATCTCTGATTAGACTTTTTCTTTTTTAAGGGGGCCACCAAGTCTAGAGCCTGATGCAGAGAAGCTGAAACACTATCCACCATGTTATCAATTACAGAAGGAGCAAGCTGTCTATAGCTTATTTCCGTTGTGTTGACACATGGCATAGAGGAAACAATCTGCATAAATTTGGAAACAGCATCATCTGAGAGGCATCTACTGTGATAATATTTTTCTTTAGGAGCCAAATAGTCAGAAATAGTAAAATCAAAGGTTAACAGACAATGGTCTGACAGTACAGGGTTATGAGGAGACACTACAAGATTTTCTATTTCTATGCCATATGTCAGAACAAGGTCCAATGTATGGTGGAGGTAATGAGTAGAATTTCCTACTTTCTGAGAAAACCCAATCGAGTCTAATATTGAATTAAAAGCCACATTAAGGCAGTCACTATCTACATCCACATGTATATTAAAGTCCCCTACTATAATTATTCTATCAGATTTCAGCACTAAATCAGCTAAGAAATCAGGAAATTCGGATAAAAATTCTGAATAGGTTGATGGGGGACGATAAACTATGGCAAATAAAATTGGGTTTAACCTGGAATTGCTAAAGTGCCCAATACTGAGGACCAGGCCCTCAAAGGAATTATAACATGTTTTTTGCTTTACATTAACTAGTAGTTTGGAATGGTAAATTGTTGCTACTCCTCCTCCACGACCAGAACTTCTGGGATTTTGACAGTTTAAATAACCAGAGGGAGTTGATTCATTTAAACCAACATAATCCTCTTGTCCTAACCAAGTCTCTGTAAGGGAAATTAAATCAATCTGATGATCAATTAACAGATCATGGACTAACAGAGACTTGGGAGTTAGAGACCTAATATTTAATAAACCACATTTAATTTTTAAATTATGAGGAGGAACAGAGGCCAAATCATTCAATTTAGAGGCTTTATGTTTAATTTGAGTTTTACCAATATTTTGCTTTATCACTTTGGGATGCTTATACATTATATTTTTATTTACTTTGGAGGGAGCAGACAACGATTCTCTGATGGGGAAGACAGGGGCTAAGCTGAGGGGTGGCGGATGAAGAGGAGCTGCAGAGAGGCGTGTAAGACTGCGACTCTGCTTCCTGGTCCCAACTCTGAGTAGTCAGGGTTTTGGAAATTTGGATAAAAAAGATGCCAGATTGTTAGATAAATGAGAAGCACCATCCAAAGTGGGATGAATGCTGTCTCGTCTCATAAGACCAGGTTTTCCCCAAAAAGAGCTCCAATTGTCAATGTAGCCCACGTCATTTTTAGGACACCACACAGACAGCCAGCGGTTCAAGGATGACGAGCGGCTAAACATGTCATCACTGGTCAGATTGGGGAGGGGTCCAGAGAATACTACAGTGGCAGACATCGTTTTTGCAAAGTCACACACCGATTCTATATTAAGTTTCGTGACTTCCGACTGCCGGAGACGGATGTCATTAATGCCGGCGTGAATAACAATTGTGGAGTATTTACAGTTACTTTTAGCCAGCATTTTCAAATTTGACTCGATGTCGCCTGCTCTGGCCCCAGGAATGCATGTGACTATGGCCGCTGGAGTCTCTAGGTTCACGTTTCTGACTACAGAGTCGCCAATGATCAGAGTTTTTTCCTCAGCGGGTGTGTCGCTGAGCGGGGAAAAACGATTAGAAACGTGAACAGGTTGGTGGTGAACCGGGGCTTTGCGACTAGGCTTCCTTCTCACCGTCACCCACCCAGTCTCCTCGCTGCTGAGGAGAGCCGGGGAACCGGTGACAGGGGGGCCTAAGCTAGCTAGCTCCGCTGCAGCTAATGGGCGTCCGTCGAGATTAACTGGCGCAGACGGTGTTTCAATGCAGCGGAGCCGGGATTCCAAATCAGACAACCTCGCCTCGAGCGCCTCAAAAAGACAACATTTATTACATTTACCGTTATCACTAAAAGAGGCAGAGGTGTAGCTAAACATCTGACAGAGAGAGCACACCAGAGGAGGAGAGGAAAGAGAGGTAGTAGCCATAGCTAGTGGCTCGAGAGCTGGAGAGCAAACCACACAGGCAGACAGCAAAACAGGAAGTGACGATACGTTACCACAAGGAAGTGACGATCATACTGTCTGACAGTTTGGGCTCAAGCAGCTCCTTCTACAATAAAACATATAGGTTCATTATATAATCAAACTCTAAAAATTATGGATAAAAAGCCCATTAGGTGGCATCATTGTTATATTCTAAAAAAATATAATCTACTGAGTTTTGAGAGTTTCACTGACCTTTGTTTTCTGAAATTAATTTTCAAATGTTTCCATAAATCAGTGCCAGAGCCACTTGTTGGATTCATCCAAAGACAGGACAGCAGCAGAGCCACCAGGAGTTCTGTTAACAATAACTGTAAAATATCTCACCACAGAACCACATTTGGACAAACAGCTTTTTCTATAAAGGGCAGTCATATCTGGAACACAATGCCAAATGAAATCAAAATAATAACGGATTTTAAAACATTTACTACAAAGGTTAAAAACTGGCTGAAAAGTAAACAAGAATGTACCCATGTATGAAATGATTGTCTGCAGGGTGTGAGTGAAGAAGGGAAGGCAAATGTGTAACAGGCATTTTACTGTAACTGGCAAATGTGAATCAGGTTTTTATATTGTGTATTTATAATTGTTTGCATTGATGTATGTGGATAATGTTTATACTGTTATACTGTTATACTGCTGCCAACAAAAGTGTAAGAGTTGCAAAGAGAGATTTTGAAAAAAATCTTTGTAAAAGAGTCAAAAAGAATCCTAAAGTCTTTTATATGTATGTAAATAATAAAACAAAAAGTCGGTCAAAAATCAACAAACTGAGAGGTACTAATGGTGTTGAAATCAATAGTAATCAAGAAATAGCTACTGAATTGAACAGTTTCTTCCAATCGGTATTTGAAAAAGAGGAGGATAGGAACTTGATTTGGTTTAATGACTTCATGCACTGTATCTATGGAGATGATGTCTGTGAACCCTTTGACTTTGTTGATAGGACTGTCGATAACCATGTATTAGATGACATTCTTTTCTCCTGATGATGTAAAGAAACTATTAATGGTAACCAACCCAAACAAATCAATGGGTCCAGATGAGGTCCATCCTCGAGTGCTTAAAGAGTGTGCAGATGTTATATATTTTCCATTGTATTGTATCTTAAGACAGTCGCTTGATCAATGTAAGCTACCTGAAATTTGGAAGTATGCTAACATAACTCCGATACATAAGAAGGGAGACAAAATGGTTACTGGTAACTATAGACCAGTGAGTTTGACTTCGCAGATTTGTAAATTGTGTGAAAAATTTGTGAGAGATAAAATTGTGATATTTATTGAAAAGATTCTAGCTACTGAGCAACATGGTTTCCGCAGGGGAAGATCCTGCCTTACAAACTTGCTTGTTACTTTAGAAGAATGGACAAAGTTGTACGACGATGGTTTAGCCTTTGATATTTTATATCTTGACTTCAGAAAGGCATTTGATTCCGTTCCTCACGCAAGATTAATCTACAAGTTACGCAAATATGGTATTGGTGGAAAGTTGTGTAATTGGATAGAAGATTTTCTGAGAGATAGGAAACAGAGTGAATTTAAACAGAACTTGTTCCCCATGGGTAGATGTAACTAGCGGAGTGCCTCAAGGGTCGGTTATCGGCCCGGTAATGTTTCTCTTATTTATTAACGATTTGCCATGTAATATTGAGTCAAAATGTCAAATTTTTGCTGACGACACAAAACTGTATCATCCCATTCTCTCACTAGTCGATATGGAAGTATTGCATAATGATATTGTCAAATTAGTTGAATGGTCAAGGAATTGGTTGTTGGGTTTTAATGAAGATAAATGTAAGGTGTTACATGTTGGTAGAAACAATCCAGGATATGATTATTTTATGAAAGGTAAAAAGTTAGAGGTTGTTATGGAGGAGAAGGACCTTGGGGTCCTCATGTCAAATAATTTGTCATTTTCAAAGCATATTGCTGTATCAGCAGCCAAGGATAATGGTATTTTGGGTATGATTAAGCGAACTTTTTCGTACATAGACAAAGATTCTTTCCTTGTGTTATACAAAAGTTTTGTCCGTCCACATTTAGAATTCTGTGTTCAGGCATGGTCGCCTTATCTAGAGAAAGATAAAACTGTTCTAGAGAAGGTACAGCGCAGGGCCACTAAGTTGGTCCCTGAGTTACAACACATGTCTTATGAAGATAGGCTCTCTGAGCTAGGTTTGACCACACTTGAGGATAGATGAATTAGAGGTGATCTAATTGAAATGTACAAAATTTTACATGGTTTTGACAATATTGAATATAATGTATTTTTTGAATTGAGGCATTATGCCGGCCTTCGTGGTCATCCCCTATGTTTAGAAGTAGAAAGGTCAAAATTGAATGTCAGAGATTTTTTAGTAATAGATCCACTGTACTATGGAACAGTTTACCGTATCATGTGGTCTTCTCGCCAAATGTAAATGCCTTTAAAAATAGTTATGATGACTTCTATAATTGTAACCTGAGAAACACCACCATATGAGTGCTATGTGTCACACGTGTGCTATGTTTTATATTTGTTATCCGTTCTGTGTTTTTATACAATTTTCAATTGTACTTTTACTACACTAATAAATGAATTATGAATTATGTTTTAATTTTGTTTTTTCTTCATCTTTTTCTCTTTTTCTCTGTTTCTTTTCTCTAAAGCCCATCCAGGGACAAGAGTTGCAAACTAGCTTAATGCTATACACTCTCTGTGCAACACATCAGATTTTCTTTTTTGTCTATGTTTATTGCACTGTCCCTGACAAATAAACAAATAACATAAAAAAATATTTGCAATATGAGAGTGAAGTACAGGTAGATTTGGGGTCTATCCCAATTCTCATTTGTATCTCTTCCCCTTTGCCTACCCGTACCCCTTAGCCCTTGAAATCAAAGGCCAAGGGGTAGGAGTTGAAAATTACCCCTATGAATTGGGACACCCCTTCAGGGCTGCACAACGTCATTAGCAGTGTTGGGCAAGTTACTAAAAAATAGTAGTTACAGTTACTAGTTACTTCTTTTCAAAAGTAACTGAGTTACTTACCAATTACTGCATGATTAAAGTAACTAGTTACTTGGAGAAGTATCTTCCATGTTTTTTTTTCCACAATATTTTTTATTGAACCTTTTTTTAACAAACATGAGACAAACAATCAAACACTAACACTAAAGTAATTAAAAAAAAATGTACTAAAAACACCAACAACCACTAACAAAAGCAAGTCATCAACAATGCTCCTCTGTTTAGCCTAGGTAATCCATTACATAAGTATACATATACATTCACCAATTTGGAATTTACAAGGTCCACACACATCATTCACCTTCTTCAGAAGTTATGTTTAATTTCTTTACATAATCAATGAAAGGTCTCCATGTATTCTCAAACATTTTCCTTTGATTTCAGTATATATGTTATTCTTTCTAGTGGAAGGTTTGATGACATCTGTCTTAACCACTGAGTCACATCTGGTCTATGAGTATTTTTCCACAGTAGTGCAATACATTTTTTGGCATCAAGCAAACTGAGGTCTATGAATGCTCTTTCACTCTTATTAAAGTTATGTTTTTCTGGATACAGACCCAACAAAAACAGTTTAGAGTTCAATATGAATTGTTTTGAAATTATTTCTTCAATTGTTACCCTCACCTCTTCCCAAAACATTCTAATTTTTCTACATCAGGGGTGTCCAACCATGTGCCATGGAGAGCCAAGACCCTGCAGGTTTTCTCTTCTACCCAGTCTCTTCAGCAGGTGTTTTCACTTATCAGCAATCAGTGGGAAGAAGTTCACAGAAATCTGCTGTTGAAGACACTGGTTGGAGGTAAAACCTGCAGGGTCTTGGCTCTCCATGGCACATGGTTGGACACCCCTGTTCTACATTCCCATAAACAATGAAATAGGGTTCCTTTACTTTCCATACATTTTGTGCACGTATCTGGTATGTTTTTGCTATATCTATTTAACTCCACCGGTGTAACATACATCCGCATTAACCATTTAAAATGTATCAATTTAAGACGTACATTTATTGATTTGGTTTGAGCTTCTGTACAAGCCAATTCCCATTGTTCCTCTGAAATCTCAGTTTGCAGGTCTTCTTTCCAATAATTCAGTCTTTTCTGTGAGTTTTCACTTGAGGATAGTGTCAATGAGTTATAAAACTCCGAAATAATACCCTTTCTCTTACTATCTGTCGTCAAAATTTTTTCCAAGGATGAATAAGTAGGTCGGGTGAGAGCTTTATTTTGATTTAATCGAATAAAATTCCTAAGCTGAAGATATTTAAAAAATGTGTTCTATTAAGATTAAATTTGATCCTCAGTTCTTCAAAAGACATTATGTTATCTGAACGTGACAAATATAAGTCTTGAATCTTTTGAATCCCTTTTAAATTCCATACTTTAAATACAGCATCTGCTCTCCCTGGTGTAAAATATTGATTACCCCATACTGGGCTAAATTGTGACAATAAGTGTGGTTCTTTTAAATATTTTTTGGTTTCACACCATATTTTGATCATATGCTTTACAATTGGATTTTTAACTTGTTTCTGTAATTTTTTAGCCGAGTCTGAGTATATGAATAAGGGAAGAGGTAAAGGTAAATTGTATGATTCCATTTCAGTCCAGTGAGGGAGATCATTTGATGAAAAATAATATGTCCTAGACCTCAGTTGTGCTGACCAGTAATACAACAAAGTTTGGACATTTCAGACCTCCACGATCAAATGGTAAATATAGTAAGGACAGACGTAATCTAGCCTTCCTATTTTTCCATATAAATTCCACTTACTTTTTTTAAATTCTTGAGAATAGATCTGAAGGTGGTGGTAAAGGAATGTATTGAAATAAATAAAGTATTTTGGGTAAGATATTACTTTTAAGTATATTAATTCTCCCGATCATCGACATTGGTAGTGACATCCATCTCTGAAGCAACTCATTAATATCTGTCATTCAGGCTTCATAGTTGGCACTGGTGGCTGATTCTAGCTTAGGCACAATTTGAATTCCTAAATATTTAAACTAATTTACAACATTAAATTGATTTACCTCAGGAGCTGGGTGATTTCTCTGGGTCTCATTCAGCATTAATATTGAAGATTTAGTTTTATTTATTTTATATCCTGATATTTCCCCAAAGTTCTTTATTAAATTTAACAAGGTTGGAATTGATTTTTTAAGATTCGACATAAACAAAATTATGTCATCGGCATACAGGGAGATTTTATGTTCTGTTGGTCCTACTTTAATTCCATATATTTGTGGATGTAAACGTACTGCCATCGCTAAAGGTTCAATTGCCATAGTAAACAGTAAAGGTGAAAGTGGACAGCCTTGTCGACATCCTCTATTGATTTTTATTGATTTTGAGATATTGCTGTTTGTTAGGATTTCTGCTGTAGCATTATTGTATATTATCTGAACCCATTTTATGAAATTATTTCCAAGTCCAAACCTTTGTAGGACTTCAAAAAGAAAGGGCCATTCGACCCTATCAAAGGCCTTTTCAGCGTCCAATGATAGGAGAGCTGTATCCGGTGCTTCTTTATTAGAGTAAATAATATTAAATAGTCTTCTTACATTATGGAAGCCTTGTTTTCCCATTATAAAGCCATTCTGATCTCGGTTAATAATATTTGGTAATATTTCTTGCAGTCGTCTTGCTAAAATTTTACAGATTATCTTAAGGTCAGTGTGACGATGGGATGTCACCACTGTGTCTGGTTATACTGTGTGATCATGCTATATTTCTAATGGTAAATGTTATTATGATTATTTGTTAAAGTACACACATTTATTTGGGATCTGTCTTTGTTTAATTTGAATGCCCTTAGGAGATAATTGTATGGTTAAGTATTTTGGGTAAAATAATGGATGATAAGTTATTTCACATACCTTTGCCAACATGCTTCCTGTGTGTGTCCAGGCAAAAGACTCCGTTAGGAATTGAGGGCCTTTTATAGGACACCAGCAGGAAGGAAACATCTATGAAAAGTTAGAGGGGTAGTTTAATATTTGTAAATAAGGGTTTTGAATTATTTATTGAATTATTTATATTGTTATTGTTGTCATTGATTGTTATTTATTATGTGTTATTTATATTGTATAGTGGGGAAAATATTTATGTACTTTAGAGATTAGTGGGTATGTGTAACTGATGGAAGATTTGTTGTTTTACCTGGGATTATGGTAGGGGCTAATCAGCCCTAATTATCTCTGTTAGTATAAAACAGGTGTGATGATTGTGACCTAGAGATCGGATCAGGATAATTGAGAGATGAGTTAATCAGAATTGCCAAGGAGAATGAGAATCCAGATCATCAGAATGAAAGGAGATCAGAAGGATCAGAGTCATCATTGGTAGTGATGGCAGAAATGGAACGATCCAGAGATCGAATCATTTGGAACAATTGATTCAGAAAAAGAATTGATGTTTTGGAACATTTGAAACATCTCCCCACAGCGACATCTGGTGGCCAAATGTTATAATACTACACTGAACCAGTCAAGTGTTTTCGGGTCTTTATCTCAACGTTTCGTGTTTTGTTTGGGTTTCTAGTATTATTTGTCTGAAAATATATATTTTTTCAATTAGTATTTGTAGGGGGTGCTTGTTTACAAAACAGACATCAGTCATTGTTTTTAGGGGGTGCTTGTGTACATTCAGTTCTTTTTGCCTTCCTGTCAAGGAACAACAAAAAGACTGAGTTAGGAGGAATGCTGCCATGCAACTTCATATATTGTAAATATATGTAACTATATGTAAAATATATAACTATATGTAAATGTACAACAATATGGCTTCTTTTAGTGATCAAATGCATAATTATATTTATTGTAAATAATAATAAAGGTGTATAAATAATAAATGTATACTCGTATGTGTATTAAAAGAACATGAATACATACCATAAACATTACGCTGGCCATGGCTTGATTCAGCACTCGGTTGTGTTGTGCTAGGAATGCAGGCGTCAGGATGTTTTGTCCGTAGGTGTCTCCACCTATTTGTTGTATTGTTACAAAATGCAAGATGTTGCATACAGTGCAAACATTTAACCTTTTTTCCCTCAAGAAGGTCATAGTGATACCAAACAGCTGACCTGGGACAGTTTCTACCCCCATCCATTTCCAAATTATGTAAATCCAAAAGCAGCTCAGTACAAGACACTCAGAGAGGCAAGACTTCACAAACAAACTGCACTTCAGAGGAGCTTTGAAATGTTTCAGGCATGTGGGCTGATGAACCAGCAGCCAATCAGGCAAGGACACGAGAAATTAGTATTTTACAGAATACATAAATTGTGCATAGAATAGGCAATTTAATATTGTGTAATGGCAGCATTTTATTATTCCATTTGAGAAACGGGATAACACAATCACTGCATAAAACAACGGTGAAGTTTGAAAACAGTTGGTGACGTAATGGAACGCGAAATGGAACAGTCACGTGACATCCTCTTTCTGATACAGACCTCAGAACAATGATTTTTATTTATTTATTTTGGATAGATTAAAAGTAAAGATTAAAAAGAAACAGAATAATATAACAAAGGGGAAAAAAAATCCAACAAGGTCAAATTACACAATAACTCCTCTGATTATACAGTTCAACATAAGTTATCCGAAATGGGTGGTGGCTGAAGCTGCAGCTTATATTGCAATTCAATTGCTTATATTGATTCAATTCAGAAGGTCCACCTAGGTTTCGGTACGCACTAAAACACTGTTTTGACTTTGCCATCACTAGTTTTCATATAATAGGCATTTTAATTTTGTATAATGGAGGTCAGACATCATAGATAAAAATAGAGACACTTTAAATAACTGATTAAACTTATCACCTACACTAACACTTCCGGTGTCGCAAAATAATAAAGCAAAATAATAACTTAATATTTTTGTTTTGACTATAAAACAATAAGAGCAAAATTAAACACAGGTATGTCCAAAAATTTGATAATATATTTTTTTCTACCTAAGTTTAGGAAAGGACAAAACAAAAATGAGACCAAAAATTTGTTTTTTCTGATTTTATTTTGAATTGGAATTACAAATGAAGGAACCATACACGGATTTGTATTCACTTGCTGAAACAAAAACGACTGTGACGTTTCAAAACAATTGGGGGCGGAATGGAACGCGATATGGAACAGTCACGTGACATTGTCCTTCTGATACAGACCTCGGAACAGCGTTTCGAATCACAAGTTCCGCCTAGGTTCCGGTACGTTCCAAAACACTGTTTCGATTTTGCCATCACTAATCATCGGCGATCATTGTTGTTGAAACAGAGCTTGAAGGATTGTGTCGGATGTCTGGAACTATCTATCAGTAAGATTATTGAAATAAAATGGAAAATTGGAATTGAAGATTATGGCCGTTTCTTGCCTCAGACCTCGCCACATGTTTCTTCTCGTTCACAGTCAGCATTTAATAGGCTTATTGGTCTCATGTTTTCACATTTATTAGAGGGTTAACCTGGTTTTGGCAACAGTATAATTAAGGCATTATTCATGTATGTGGTAAATTACTATTTTGAAATGCTTCTAAAACCATTTCCAAAAATGGTTTTATTAATTTATTCTTAAATTTTTTATAGAGGTCAACTGGAAGACCATCTGGTCCCGCACTTTTTCCTGATTTCATATTATCAATGGCTAGCCCAACTTCTTCTTGACTAATTTTTGACTCCAGTATCTCCCTATTTTCATTTGGAATACACGGTATAGATAATCCGTCCAAAAACCCATTTAGTTAAGTCAGTTTCATTTTTTGTATCATATAGTTTTTCATAGTAATCTCTAAAGGCACTATTAATTTCTAAAGGATCTACAAGTGCCTGTCCGTTACTTATAATACTGGTAATTGGTGTTTTAAATTCTAATTGTTTAATCTGCCATGCCAATAATTTCCCTGATTTTTCACCTAGTTCATAAAAAGTTTGCTTCAATCTTAGAAGACTCGAGGCAGCTCTATTCGCTGAGTTTTTTTTTGTCATATTCAGCTCTCAGAATCAGTAATTCGTTCTCTAACTTTGGATTACTTCCTGCATACACTTTTTCTTGAAGAATTTTTATTTTACGTTCCAATTGGACTCTCTCCTCTCGAGTCTTCTTAGATTTTGAACCTGTATAACTAATAATATGCCCCCTAATAAAAGCTTTGAAAGCCTCCCACTTTATACATGCTGATGTTTGTGTAGTATTGATATCAAAGAACTCATCTATCTGTTTTTCTATGTACTTAACAAATTCCTCATCCTGAAGCCATTTATGCTGAAATTGCCACCTACCTGGAACCTTTGTCAATTTCTTATCTACATATATTAGACAGCAGGGTGCATGATCAGAGATCACGATGTTATCATAGAAACAGTTTTGAATCTTGGACCTTAATTCTGTGGAGATCAAAAAATAGTCTATACGTGAGAATGTCTTGTAGGTATTAGAATAACAATAGACTTTGACTTGTGGTTTCATTTCTCTCCATATATCTAGCAATCTCAATTCTTTCATAAAATGATTAACGGTCATTCTGCATCCATTGTGCGTACAGTCCAATCCTGTTGATCTATCTATACTGGGATTCAATGTACAATTAAAATCCCCTGCTATTTATGTTGCCCAGTGAGTGATGCTAAAGTAAGAAATAAATTAATGAAGAATCAGAATCAGAATCAGATTTATTGCCATTGTTCATGTAGTACACAAACTAGGAATTTGTCTCGGTGCAATGCTGCAACATTAAACATGATAAAAATGAAAGATAGAAATAAAAAACTATACATGCAATAAAATGTAGAGTATGAATGAATAATACTAGACAAAGTAATTATTAAATATATTAGCGAGCAGCAGATATTGTGGAGTACCCCATAGTGCAGTCGGTAATGCAAAAAGAAAACAGTGATGATTGACGTGAGTCTGGTTGAGCTGCTGTACATAGTGCACGAGAGTCTAATAAGTCACTTAGTGTTCAGCAGTCTGATGGCAGAGGGGAAGAAGCTGTTCATGTGATGGGAGGTTTTAGTCTGAATGGACCGAAGTCTTCTATCTGAGGGGAGGGGGGCAAACAGTACGTGACCAGGGTGTGAAGGATCGGCTATGATCCGGCCTGCACGCCTCCGGGTTCTGGAGATGTACAGATCCTGGAGGGATGGGAGCTTGCAGCCGATCACCTTCTCAGCAGCGCGCACGATGCGCTGCAGCCTTAGTCTGTCCCTGGCAGTGGCTCCTGCGTACCACACGGTTATGGAGGTGGTGAGGATGGACTCGATGATGGCCGTGTAGAACTGCACCAACATCTTGGTGGGTAGCTTGAGCTTCCTCAGCTGCCGCAGGAAGAACATCCTCTGCTGGGCCTTTTTGATGAAGGAGCTGATGGTCGGCTCCCACTTGAGGTCCCGGGTGATGGTGGTGCCCAGGAAGCGGAAGGAATCTGCAGTGGTGATGGGAGAGCCTGTGAGGGTGAGGGGGGGCAGAGAGGTTGTGACTTTCCTGAAGTCCACGATCATCTCCACTGTCTTCAGAGCGTTCAGCTGCAGGTTGTTGTGGCTGCACCAGGACGCCAGCTGGGCCACCTCTTTCCTGTAGACGGACTCGTCGCCGTTGGAGATGAGCCCGATGAGGGTGGTGTCGTCCGCAAACTTGATCAGCTTGACAGACTGGTGGCTGGAGGTGCAGGAGTTGGTATAAAGGGAGAAGAGTAGGGGGGAAAGTACACAGCCCTGGGGTGATCCGGTGCTGATGCTAACAGAGTCTGAGACAGTCTTTCCCAGCCGCACATGCTGCCTCCGGTCCGTCAGGAAGTCGGTGATCCACCTGCAGAGGGAGTCAGGCACGTTGAGCAGGGACAGCTTGTCCCGGAGCAGGGTGGGGCGGATGGTGTTGAATGCAGAGCTGAAGTCCACAAACAGGATCCTGGCTTCGCAACCTTAACTGAAAACGTGGGAACTGTGAGTGCTGGGAACTGGGTTAGAAGAGTGTGAAACTTACCGCCTGCTGTGGCGACGTTGGTCTGTACTGGCGGCAGGGACACTCGAGCTGCACAAGGGATAGAACAAAAAGAGAGTGCATTTACTAGGCGTCTATTAACCAGATCCACTAACAAGCCATGTGAGCACAAAAAGTCAGCACAGCAGTCACAACATTGCGTAATTAAGCTATGCTGCAGCAAGCACAGTTTTATTGTAATCTTGGAAGTAAAGTGCTTTTAGCAATGCAGCACAATTTTACAAATTTTGAGCAAAATCCTTAGGAGATCACTGAACTCCCAAGTTTGAAAAACAAAATTTAAAGGGGTCATTGATTGGACTTTTTCCACGTTTTAACAGCTCACATGTTTTAATGAAATGTTTGTGACATATTTTGTTTACATTTTCTGTAATCTTTTTAATTATTGAAGCAAATAAGTTTTTTATTTTTCCTGGCTTTCTATAAACACTCTGATTTAAGGCCTGTCACTTTAAGAACCATCCTTCGCCATTTCAACTCCGCTCTCCCTCTTACCTCAGTTAGCCATTATAGCTGAATAGCTTCTAGCCTCCCAGCTCGGTTGAGCAGTGCTCTGGTTCACTGATCCACAGTCGATAATGTATCTCGCGTCAGTCCGGTCTATCACCCAATAAATTTTGCCGTGATTTCACAACAAATCGCTAGCACTGTGCGCTGGATGATCGCCGCAAACCGAGGTGAGCTACCGAGCCAAGGGATCTCAAAGAGCAGTGTGGGTCTCCATTCTGCTCTCACAGCCAGCTGAAAGGTGAAGTGATTATGCTGCCCGTGAGAGCAGAGCGGATCCACGGAGAACGGTGGGGTTGCTGGGTGTGAGAGCCAGCAGTATCTGGTCCCGGGACATTTTGATTGTAGGGAGCTGGAGACTTCATCATGATTCTGCAGCAGATTGCACGTACCAGTGTAATGCTGATAACTCCCCACCAAAACAGGGGAGTTCTCGAAATGACACCAGCCAGTAGCCCTGGTCCAGGGCCATAAAAGCGACCGGTGTGCCGTGGTGGGCAATCCACTGCGGAATCACGAAGAAACCACTCGGAGATGGGCCGAAGTGAACAAGGTGATAACAGGGATGGCTATTACGGTGACTAAGATCTGAAGAAAATAACAATATAAACCGTGCTTACAGCCAGCGTTCTGGTACCAGTGTTAGCTCATGGGCTAATGGCTTAGGGGCGAATAGGCTACCTTTAGTCACCACTTTGATCTACATGATGGACAGTTAGGTGGGCCAATAATAGAGCAGTGGGCGGGTCTCAAGCATGGCAGTGGGTTTGCTTTTTCGAAACCTGACATATACAATTTACCTGGAAGAGTCAAAAAATGTTTTGGGGAGTTTCTCTGAGAGAAAAAGAAGGCAAAGGCAGTGTGCTTTTTTCAGATAATTGACGTTTTGGAAAATTTCTGGCTAATTACATGACCAGTTGACACATTTGAAACAGTTAAAACCTACAAACTAGGGCTGCAGCTGTCACACGTGGCTCTAGGGAGCCACACAATAAGAGAGCCAAGGGCGAGCCAGTCAGTTGTGATGTTTATTAGTGACAGGAGTAAGGGATGAGGAAAGCACAGATGCTCATACACGGTAACACTCATGGGCAGCACAGCAACAGAGTTAACAGTTTGCACCGGCGAAGGGGTAACAGTATGAAAACTCACAGCAGGTAATGCTCACGGGTTAGGTAGCCAGAGAGCTGGCACGGACATAGGACTCCAATGCACAGGCACTCTTACAAGGTGAAGCTCCCAAGTGATTCGGTCAGACGAGTAGAAGGCTAGCACCAGACATGGGGGTACAGAGACACAAATACTCCTTACAGGAAAACACTTACGAGTAATGCTGGGTGAAGAGACAAGGGCTGGAACCGGACGAAGGGACTCCAGCCTTGCAGTGCTTATGTCGCAGCCCCGAATGATCGTGGCTGCTCCTCTTTATACTCATTAGCAGCGCCCCAGCTGATGAGGATTAATTGGCCCCAGCCGTCCCGTGACACTGACAGCTGGGAGCCAGCTGAGGCGCTGCCCAATGAGAGGCAGGGATAAAAGGAGCATGGGCTGAGTGCCGAGCCGGCGTCTCACCCCATGGTGACAGCAGCTAACGACTATTTTACGGCTCGGGTAATCACCCACTCTAATCAAAAATTACTTGAATAATCTGATACTTTTTTTTAAAGAAATGTGCATTGACCAACATTTGCAGAACTTTCTTTCCTAAAGCGCAGTAGTAATTGTACCAAACACTCAATAACACAGGTACACATTTATTGCAATGCTTATTGCAATGTTTATTGCATAGAACATAACTTTTAACGGTACGGTTACACCATAAAGTTCCTTTGCTAGCAGTTAGCATCCATTAGCATCCACTAGCAGACACCGTTAGCATCCAGATGCTGACGGCGGTGGCTATATGTTCTTTGGTCATATAAGCATAATTAGCATAGCTGACTACATTCTATTCAACTTAATTTTAGATCTCAATCACATAACTTGTCTTGGGTGTGCTGGCTGTGCATGATGTGGGATGCTTTCTGCCAAGACACTGTAACATCCGACGTTGTAGCATGCTAGCTCGCTGCTCAGCTTTAACATGTACACACTGCATAATGTTTTCCTTCAATTTGAACTTGAAATAATTCCAGACTTGAGATAATTTTTTTTTAAAAAACTTTCTTTATCTTTGCCAGCCCGTCACTATGCCACTCTGACATGGCGCCGTTAAACAAATCTACAGTTTGTTTAGGTAGCGTGACCAGAAGAAGGTCATATAGACCAGAAGTGTCATGGTTAAGCTGACAGCTCACGTGCATGATGCTACCACAGGATGGAATCACACAAGGGGGGGCACGTTCAATAGTTTATTAAATATGAAAACAGCACATAGTTAATTAAACAGCCACTCGCCAGAGGAAACAATCCACCTGTGGAGAGAAAGCGAGAGCTGTCAGTGGAGGAACAGAGTAGGGAATATGGGCGAGCCAAATTGCCACTTACTCGGGATTCCGAGGATGGGCCAGCAGAACTCCAGCAGGAAATAGACGAACCAGTAGGGTAGGGGGAATGAGCTACTAGTGCCTGACCGTTGCTGTGGAAGTGGTGAGCTGGCAGGAGAGCACACGCAGACCCGAGACACACCCGCACGATGGCAGCAACCTGTAGAGAGAGAAAAGAGTGAAGTTTAGACAGCGTGTCTAATCTTAGCAATACGACTAGCTTGCCTGAACTTAGGGCAGTATACCCAGACGAGCCAGCATTGACTGCGTGGAGGAGGCCTCCTTAAGTACGCTGGCTGATGAGCGGGCGCAGGTGTGTCCTCTGCCTCAGGTGCAGTGATGAGTTTGTGAACGTGCGGCAGGAGGGGATGGGTGCGCTCTCACTGTCCATGACAGGGCTCCCCCTTCTAGGAGCGCCTCTTAGCGGTCCAGAGGGCTTCTCAGGGTGAGTTCGGTGGTAGGCCCGGAGCATCTCCTTGTCCAGAACCCGCGACGAGGGGGTCCAGGATTGTTCCTCTGGGCCGTAGCCCTCCCAGTCCACCAGGCACTGCAATCCCCGGCTCCAATGGTGAACGTCCAGAATACGGCGGACCATGTAGGTGGGGTGACCGTCGATGATTCGAGGAGGAGAAGGTGGCTGCGGGGGGGGGGGGGGAGGGACTGACCGAGAGGGGTTTGATGTGGGACATGTGAAAGGTGGAGTTCGCCCGTAGAGTAGGAGGAAGTCTCAGTTGAACCGACGCGTCATTGACAATCCGGGAGATGGGATACAGTCCCAGAAAATGGGGGGACAACTTCATAGATTTCTCCTTCAGACGGATCTGACTTGTCGCCAGCCAGACTTGCTGTCCCACGGTATATTTGGGAGCTGGGACCCGCTTCCTGTCAGCGGCAGCCTGGGTGCATTCTGTGGCGCGTGCCAGGGCAGCCCGGGTAGCCCTCCAGACGTGCCGGCATTGATGAGCATGGGCCTCTACGGACGGAACCACCACCTCCCTCTCGGCCATAGGAAGAAGAGGCGGGGTGTAACCCAAGGACGCCTCAAGTGTAGTGAGTCCGGTGGCCGTGGAAACGGCTGAGTTAAGGGAATAGTCCACCCAGGTCAGGTGTGAGCTCCAAGAAGCCAGGTTCTCGGCTGCTATGCACCGCAGGGTGGCCTCCAGGGACTGACTGGCATGCTCTACTTGCCCGTTACTCTGAGGATGATTCCCGGAAGAGAGACTCACTGTAGTGCCCAGTGTCCGACAAAAGGCCCTCCAGACCTGGGGCGTAAACTGTGGACCCTGGTCAGACACAATACCAATGGGGATGCTGTGGACCTTGATCACGTGGTCTGTCAACAGGACTGCCGTCTCCAAGGCTGAGGGGAGCTTCGGGAGGGCCACCAAATGCACCGCCTTGAAGAAGTGATCCACGATCGTAAGGATTACAGTCTTCCCACGGGAGGGGGTGGGGGAGTCCGGTCACAAAGTCCACGGCGATATGAGACCAAGGACAACCCAGGGTGGGAAGGGGATGGAGGAGTCCCGAGGGGGGACATTTCACATTCTCCCCTGACGCAAGTCTGGCAGGCCCTGACATAGTCCCGTGCGTCCCGCCGTACCGTGGGCCACCAGAATGCCCACCGGAAGAAGTCCACTGTGTGGGCGATGGCAAGATGACAAGCGAAACGGCTGGTATGGGCCCACTGGAGAACGTCACTGTGGAGGGCGGCCGGGACATAGAGGCGATTCCGGGGGCACCCTACTGGCACAGGCTCCTGGGACTGGGCCTGACGGACCCTCCGCTCGATATCCCAAGTAAGGGCACCAAGGACACACAAGGGCGGGATGATGGTTTGGGGGGGGGGGTCTACCTCCACGGAGTCAAACTGGTGCGATAGCGCATCTGGTTTGACGTTCTGGGCGCCAGGCCGGTAAGTGATGGTAAAATTAAACTGCTGGAAAAATAAAGCTCAGTGAGCCTGCCTGCCGTTCAATCGGTGGGCCGACCACAAGTACTCTAGGTTCTTGTGGTCGGTCCACAAGATGATGGAGTGAATGGCACCCTCCAACCAATGTATCCACTCCTCCAGTGCCAACTTAATGGCCAGCAGCTCTCTGTACCTCACATCATAATTTCTCTCGACGAGAGAAATATGCGCATGAGTGGAGCTTCTGATCCGAGGACGTGTGCTGTGACAGCACAGCGCCAACCCCCATGTCAGATGTGTCCACCTCGAGGACGAACTGGAGCTGCGTGTCGACCTGTGCCAAAAGGGTGTGTCCATGAACAGGCATTTTAATTTATTAAATGCCTGCTCCGCAGCCTCAGTCCAGCGAAAGGAGACCTTAATGGAGGTCAGCTGAGTTAAAGGCAGTGCCACCCCACTATAGGTCCTTATGAACCGGCGATAAAAATTTGCGAACCTGAGGAAGCGTTACAGCTCCCTACGGAGGAGTTGGCCAATCCAGCACTGCCTTCACCTTGGCCGGGTCGGCAATCACTCTCCCCTTGGCTACTATGAAGTCCAAGAAGGTGGTTGATGTAGTTGAAAATTCACACTTCTCGGCTTTGACGTAGAGCCGGTTCTCCAAGAGCTGGTGTAGAATGGCCATTACGTGGGCTTCATGCTCCTCTGGTGAGCAGGAAAAGATTAAAATGTCATCAAGATATACAAACACGAACTGATACAGCATATCGCGGAAGACGTCGTTAATTACCGCTGGAAGACGGCAGGGGCGTTAGTGAGCCCAAAGGGCATCACAAGATATTCGAACTGCCCCTGATGTGTCTTAAATGCCGTCTTCCACTCATCACCCTCGTGAATGCGGACCAAATGATAGCGTTTTTGAGATCCAATTTAGTAAACACCCGTGAACGTTGAAGGAGCTCGATCCCTGAATTGAGGGGTAGAGGGTACTTGTCCTTAATGGTAATAGCATTGAGCTCCTGGTAGTTGATACATAGGCACAGCGAGCCATCCTTCTTTCCGATGAAGAAGAACCTGGCTCCGAGAGGAGCCGAAGATGGCCGAATAAGGCCGGCGTTCAGGGACTCCTTTATATACCTCTCCATTGCCTCCCTGTCCGGCCCCAAAATGCTGTACAGCCGACTGGTCAGCAGCCTCGCCCCCGGGATGAGGTCTATAGCACAATCATAAGAGCAGTGAGGCGGCAGCGACAATGCTCTAGACTTGCTAAAGACCTCTCCAAGATCGTGATAAGCCCGGGGAACGAGGCTGAGGTCTGGTGGCTCGACCGGGCAGAGGGAGACGGATAGAGAAGGGGAGCACTCCGCTGAGCGCATACAATGGGCCATACAAAAGGGGGTCCAGGAAGAGATGGTGTTTTGGACCCAGTTGATCATTGGGTTATGCCTCTGGAGCCATGGATACCCGAGGACCACCGGGGGAGATGAAATAGGGAGAACTAAGAAAGTTAATTCCTCCCGGTGGTTCCCGGAAAGGAGGATGGAGATCGGCACCGTGCTACGAGTGACCACCATGACCTCCCGGCCAGATATGGTTGTGATTCTCTGATCACGGGGCAATTTACGTGTGGGAATACCCACCTGCTTAACAAATTCAGCAGATACAAAATTGCCCTCCGACCCCAAGTCAATCAACGCCTTTACCCTCCTCTCGACACCCGGCAGCTGTACGAGGGCCGAAATAGACAAATTACTGGGGGAAGTTATTCTAGTCCTGCCCGCCAGATCCCCCATGGTTACTGACAGGCCGTGTCTCTTAGGCTGCTGGCGGCATTCATCCCGACTGTGGTTCAGCGAACCGCAGTACGCGCACGCGCTAGCCTCTCACCTTTGCTCATCGTCGGTCAAATGCTGAGAGATCTTCACCGGCTTGGGCGAAGAGCCGCCGCCGCCAGTGTCAGTAAGCACGGTGGGCACCTGCGCAGTGCGCGGGTGAGGGGAGGACTTGCACTCCTTCGCGCGTTCACGGTGCCGGTTATCCAAACCGACTGCATGAGCTATAAGATCGTCGAGGGTGTTAGGGACAGGGTGAACCACCAATTCATCCCACAGCTGTTTGTTCAACTCGTGGAGGAATGCACTGCGCAAGGCAATTTCATTCCACCCCGAGTCTGCAGCAACAACCTGGAACGTCACCGAGTACTCGGCCGCTAACCGGGTGTCCTGGAGGAGCGTCATTAGGTGGCTCATCACATTGTCCTCACTCTCGGACGATCAAACGTGCATGTGAAGGCATCAACAAATTGATTGAACGTATAGCGCCGCCCCTCGGGGTTGTCTAACATGAAGCGTGCCCAATCAAGGGATCAGTCCTTCAATAACAGTGTAAAAAACTGTATCCTAGCCGTGTACCCCGGGTACTCCTCCCCGACCTGCTCCAAATCCATATGTACCTGAATTAGAAATCCTTTACATTTCCCCACCTCCCCCGCATACGGGGTAGGCGTGGGAATGGTGGTAGTACGCCACACTGAAGTGTGGGGAGCAGGCTGAGGAGGCGGAGCCAGGGGAGATGAATGAGACCAAAGCTGGAGAAGGTTTGTTACCTGCTGCGTCAACACAGTAAGCTGGTGCTCGGTTGCTGACAGGCAATTCAGAGCTGACAACTCCTGTGGCGAAGCACCGGCTGAGCTATCGTCCAGGCTGGCTCGTTCTGTCATGGTTAAGCTGACAGCTCACGAGCACAATGCTAGCACAGGACAGAATCACACAAAGGGGGGAACATTCAACAGTTTATTAAATATGAAAACAGTGCACAGTTAATTAAACAGCCACTCGCCAGAGGAAGCGAGTGCTGTCAGTGGAGGAACAGAGTAGGGAATATGGGCGAGCCAAATTGCCACTTACTTGGGATTCCGAGGATGGGCCGGCAGGACTCCAGCGGGAAATAGACGAACCAGTAGGGTAGGGGGAATGAGCTAGTAGTGCCTGACCAGGTGAAGATTCATTGCTGTGGAAGTGGTGAGTTGGCAGGAGAGCGCACGCAGACCCGAGACACACCTGCACGATGGCAGCAACCTGTAGAGAGAGAAAAGAGTGAAGTTTAGACAACGTGTCTAATCTTAGCAATACAACCAGCTTGCCTGAACTTAGGGCAGTATACCCAGATGAGCCAGCGTTGACTGTGCAGAGGAGGCCTCCTTAAGCACGCTGGCTGATGAGCGGGCGCAGGTGTGTCCTCTGCCTCAGGTGCAGTGATGAGTTTGTGAACGTGCAGCAGGCGGGGAGGGGCACGCTCTCACTGCCCATGACAGGAAGTGGTACATTAAACGACACGTCGACGCATAAATTTTGAATCGAGAGTTTTTTGTCACCGAATTATTTGAGTAATTGTTGCAACCCTACTACAAACACACCATTTCTCAATCAATGACCACCTTTAAGTCTAATTATTAATTTTTTCAACCCAAAAAGAAGTTTTGTTTACTGGTGTTGGTGCCAACAGTAAAAATTCCCCTTCCCCTTGTGATTGGTTCCAATAAAGCAGGTGCTTGATTGCACATAATTTGATCTTTTATTTACTGACTATTGTGTTAAAATCATTTTAAACTACGATAAAGCTATAAAAGTATCTTCACTGTTCAACATGACAAAATGCAACAGCTACCAAATGTTACTGTACTTTGGGAGCATTTTAATCAAGTTAGTTAATAACTGTGATAATTATGCACTGCGAGGTTTACACTATCGCAAGTGGCCCTTTTGTAGCAGCTGTCATCACGCTGTTCATTTGGTAGCTTTCACATTCTGAAACAAAGCTCCTCATTTCCATCAAAAGAAAAGTGGCAGCTCAGGCACGAAGCGGCGAAATGTAGGACATTCTGTGAAAAACATCAGAAGGCACGGCATGCTCATCAATAACGGAGGCACAGCATGTTTTTGGCTTGTGCTTACAGATCTTGTAACAGTCTCCAAAACAGCAAAAAGTGCTAGCTATTGCAACTACTTGCTTGTAGGAGGGAAGGGGGGGGGGGGCACAGTTCAAAGATGTAGACTTGAAGTTCTGACGTCTTATCAAACTCGTAACTTGTCTTCCCTCATTTTCCTCCCAATGCCAATGCATTTTTAATGCTGATACAGTGGCAAGGCTGGTCTTCAGAGTTTTTAATTGAGAAATATTTATACACTCCCATGCTGTGACTTAATATTTGACTTAATCTGAGTTGGTTGCCTTGAATGAAAATGATGATCCACAGCTGGGAAACAGAATTAAATACAAACAGAAAATGGGCCTGACATTTGCATAAAACTGCATATTTATACAATATCATTGATGCATATTAATAAAAAGATTAAAATGAGCAGCTTTAATGTATGCAAATCTAAATTATAAATGAGTTGTTTAAACTCCTTGTTTATTCGCCTTGATTAAATATAGACAGCTGTTTTTCCAGAGAGGCAGTACCTCTGCGCGCTGCCTCGTGAGCTCGCCGCCCTCAGTTCCCATGAATATCTGCGCTGAGAGTTACACACATTAATCGCATGGGTTCACAGGTTCACTTCAGGTTAAAGGCTACAGCCGGCCTATCTGATGCAAAAACCCAAGAACAAGAGATTAACACCATTTTATCAAAACCAGCTACTGAAATACTTAGAGGGCCTTTGATCTAGTAACACTTTCTCTCCTTTTATATATGTCTTCCTCTCGCGCACACAAGCGCACTCTCACCCTCTTTCTCTTTTTTTTTTTTTGGTCTGAGTAGTTTCATCATTGTTAGATCACGGGTGTATTTTAAGTTCACATTGCTGTGCTTCATCAGTTCAGAGGTTTGTCTTAAATATACACACACAAACACAAGTGCATCCTTTTCTCATCACCTTTTATCTCAGATTCTAATGAGTGCCGTCTGTGACATCAGACAATAACTGTTGACAGAAAAGGCCAAAAAAGGAAATGTGAACAAGATAGAAAATGATAAGCAGCCCACACAGAAAACAAAGAAGATGTGTCGCTGTTGAAAACCCCACAAGGCAAGTTCTATGCTGAGGCGGATAACAGTACAAGTTTTAAACAAGGCCAAAAAAAAAAAAAAAAAAACTGTAACTGTTCTATGAAAGGAGATGTTTATGATGATATGTGTGACTAGCTAATGCTAGTGGAAAAACACTGACTTTCACCACTATAGTTAGTAGTGTAAAAGAAAACTGTGTGAAATTGGGTGTTTTTGTTTCCATCTCTGTTAATAGAAAATGATTTATATTATACAATACAACATAAATAAACCAGTTCAAGCAAGAAGACTTCATTGACATCACTGGTGTAGCAAGTCTTTTTTTCTTGTAGTGGAGCAGCAGTTTCGATTTTAGCCAATCCAGGGACACCAGGTCAAATGATTGACAGCTACACTATATTGCCAAAAGTATTGGGACACACCTCTATATGACTGAGCAGAATGGTCAAAAATCCCCATAAACACACTCCTAAACCTTGTGCAAAGCCTTCCTAGAAGAGTTGAAACTGTTATAGCTGCAAAGGGTGGCTTTCCAAAAGGTTAAGGAGTGTATTTAGGGGAATCTTTGACCGTTCTTCCAGAAGCGCATTTGTGAGGCCAGGCACTGATTTTGGAAAAGAAGGCCTGGCTCGCAGTTGCCGCTCTAATTCATCCCAAAGGTGTTTCATCAGCTGAGGTCAGGGCTCTGTGCAGGCCAGTCAAGCTTCTCCACACCAAACTTGCTCATCCATGACTTTATGGACCTTACTTTGTCCTTTGGTGCCCAGTCATTTGGAAGGGTGTCCCAATACTTTTGGCAATAGAATGTATCTTAGCCTTTCTATAGCCTCCTTGCTGTTTCCTGGTTGGGCAAAGCTTGGATTCATGGGCAGGGCTGTTTGTGATTTTTCATGATCAGCAGAAAACGTTCTCTCAGAACTTTAAATCAAGGCATCAGAAAATGTTTAACTTGTGACAGCATCGATTTATTTCTCATTTGAGTTGAGAAATAAATGAATTAGTTGCTGTCAGGTTTCATTTGACTTCAACAAGTTTAATTTAAATGTTTAGACTTGTGGCACAGCTTTCCATATGGAACACTTTGCAAGGCATTCTGCTTGTTGTGCAGAACGTTTTAATATATGAGTCACCAGAATGGACAAAAGTTGACCCCAAAACACTGGGTTGATGTGCAAGAAACTGAAAGTGCATTGGTGAAGGACTGAAATAAGCAGCATGTATGAGGTGTTCAAATGACACTTCAGACGAAAGTTGCAAGAAAGCAATACAATGAAATGTGCAGCAGAATTAGACATAATGTGTAAAAATGTATAAATAATTATCATTGTAATATCCAATTAATAAACTGCAGTTTTATTATGTGATCAACTTTGTAACTGTGGTGTGAGTGTATTATTTTCTTACTTACAGTCTATATTTTTGATGTTTCCAAAAGTGGCTAAAGCTGCTAAATTCAATATTTCCTTACCATGCTAGTTAGCCATGCCTATTTGTAACTGTAGGGGTACTCAGAGTAATTCCTCGATAGTGATGCTTTAATGATGGTCTAGCATGGTAGGGGTGAAGTCTGCTGTCTATGACTGCTTTGCTTTGAACAGTTAATCATGATGCAAAGTGACAGTTGACACAAGAATTGATCTGGAAACGAGAACAAAAAGTCATCTTTTAGATCTTAGCTTTCTTTTTGTGCTGTTCAGTAAATGTGTGAATAATGCTGTCTAATATGTGGCGAATCCATAGCAAGTGAGTGCACATCGTGCAGCCACCCTCCCTCATGTTCTCTTCAGGCACCACTTAAACCACATAGAGTATTTCCTTAAGTTAAACGACACCTGAAGCCTATGGAAAAGAGTAACTGCAGGCAACATCTTGGCACGATTCTTCTTATTTGCTTTGGTTTGGTGAAAAAAATTCTTCAAAAAAATGTTTGAACATTGCTAAAATTAGGTTACCCTGCACAGAAATACTACTCTATTCAGTAGTTCTGGAATTACCAAAATGATAAAGGTTGGCAGAAGTGATTAATTGCTACAGGAGTAACAGACATGTTGGCCCACTGCTAACTAAACCTTAAAAACAATATTGGAACTACACTAAATCCATGTTAATCAAAGGAAAACACAAAATATACCCAATCAAAACATGCACACAGCTTTTACTTTTGTGTGAGTCTTTGTGCCTGCTGAGGAAAAAAGTATTATAGTGTAAAAATCAATAGTGACTTACGATAAATATGTGTTTAAAAAAGCATCAGCAAAAAAAAAAAAGCCATTATAAATATTATCTAAAGGTTATATTCAGGGGTGCACATAAGTGGTACTCAAGTGGTGCACAGCTTAGCAGAGGCTCAACCAGGGAGGTTCATCATCATCTATAATGCACGAAGTGGAAATGGATGACTGTGAGGGAGACACTGAGGAGGACAGCGAGGAAGTCTGCAGTTATTAGGACCTTGCTACATATGGGGTGATGACCACTTATCTGCAGCCCTGGTTATATTGGCAAAATTTTCATGAAACAGATTTTTAAAAAAATAATTAGTGGTAAAAGAGTTAAAGCATTGATGTCAGTTAGGATTTCTGACCTTGTTAGTTTTACATACTTATGGCCCACAGCCGCTTTGGGAAGTCAGAAAGTAATGTAGCCCGTGGTGGATTGCAGACCATGATGGAGGACTCAATGAGCCAAAGTAGAAATAAAGAAGGGGGAATTCTGAATGGCAGGACCAACTGAGGTTGAACCCACAATCTGAGTTTTTAGGTCAGGTACGCTACCACCAGGCCACCACTCTGGTTATTTTTATTATTTATTAATAATATAAAGTATCCATGCTCGAACGCCAGAGGACATGATGCCTGGGGGACCAAACTTGGTGCACAGGTTGATCACGGTGAGTACCGTGTTTGGACATCCTTTTGGAATCCAAAGGTCAAGGTCACAGGGTCAAAAAAGGTCAAAATCACTTTTGGCTTATGGGAGCGGGGGGCTGAAAAGTTCATAGGCTGAAAAGTTCATAGTGGTCAAATTTGACCAAATGGGATTTATTTTTCAACATAGTCTCCCCTTCGGTCCACACACTTCTTCCATCAGTGTTGCAGCGCTTGGATGCCTGCAGCTGAAAAATAAACCACATTTAGTCAAATTTGACCACTATGAACTTTTCAGCCCCCCCACCCCCACCCCATATAGTGACTATACTCTGACAGCTAGAACCACCACATTTTAACACAACCTATAATGGGGTCTGCAACACCTCTTGACTGTCCAGTGACCTTGAACTTGAATTTGACCTTGACGACCTGTAAGGTCTGACAACAGGTCATGGCATCCTATCGGAACTGAAGCAGAAAGTCAACAATCAGGGATATTCCCTACTTTATGACATTCCAACAGGGATACAGCTGTAAGGTAAGGATCTGCATCTCTGTTGAGTGCAATTCTCGTTATTATTACTGTGACCAAGGAGATGAGAGGTGAAGCCCAACTGGTGACATCCAATCAGTGGTTTGACTTCTTAAATACGTCAAAGTAATTTACTTGATTAAATTGGTTTCAGTGAGCAAGAAAATTATCAGTGGGTGAACATTTTTAAGATTTGTTATTCTTTGAAACACTACTTATGTCAGTACTACTTTTGTCTGATTCTGTTGACAAAAAATGAGGAAAATCACTTGCATACATGGGAAACAATCTTGAAAAGTCAATATCTGAGTGCTGAAAACAGTCACATCGATGTTTAAATCAAGTAATAACATTGTTAAAACTGAATATAATTTTCCCCCTTAGTTTCCCACCATAATCAGGTGACAATGAGTGCTGTTCATTTGATATAATATTAAACACAGAGTTTAATATTATGTAAACTGCCATATGACAATGTCCACCCTAGTGCTATCTTGAGCTCTGTGGCAGTGTCGTGTGGATATTTGTCTCAACCTGGCAACCAGTGCAATTTTATAATGAAGCAAGCGTGCGCATGACACCTACTGACCAGGAGGTAACAATGATTTGTCTATCATCTTTAAGAATACTGTCAATTTAATAATGCGTGATGATTATGACACTTAGAAAACACACAAACACAAGCACAGAATACCTTTTAATTTTCTTTTTTTTTTTCTTGGGCATGGCCAGATAATGGTGCATTTTCAAGCTATTAAATGCCTGTAAAATACACCCCCAAAATATATATATATTTTTTTTCCACAATATTTTTTATTGAACCTTTTTTTTTTTTTTACAAACATAACACAAACAATCAAACACTAACACTAAAGTAATTAAAAAAAATACTAAAAACACCAACAACCACTAACAAAGGCAGGTCTTCAACAATGCTCCTCTGTTTAGTCTAGGCAATCCATTACATAAGTATACATATTATACATTCACCAGTTTGGAATTTACAAGGTCCACACACATCATTCACCTTCTTCTTCAAAAGTTATGTTTAAATTGTTTACATAATCAATGAAAGGTCTCCATATATTCTCAAACACAATTTCCTTTGATTTCAGTATGTATGTTATTCTTTCTAGTGGAAGGTTTGTTAACATCTGTCTTAACCACTGAGTCACATCTGGTCTATGAGTCTTTTTCCACAGTAGTGCAATACATTTTTTGGCGTTAAGCAAACTGAGGTCTGTGAATGCTCTTTCACTCTTATTAAAGTTATGCTTTTCTGGATACAGACCCAACAAAAACAATTTAGGATTCAATATGATTTGTTTTGAAATTATTTCTTCAATTGTTACCCTCACCTCTTCCCAAAACATTCTAATTTTTCTACATTCCCATAAACAATGAAATAGGGTTCCTTTACTTTCCATACATTTTGTGCACGTATCTGGTATGTTTTTGTTATATCTATTTAACTCCACCGGTGTAACATACATCCGCATTAACCATTTAAAATGTATCAATTTAAGACGTACATTTATTGATTTGGTTTGAGCTTCTGTACAAGCCAATTCCCATTGTTCCTCTGAAATTTCAGTTTGCAGGTCTTCTTTCCAATAATTCAGTCTTTTCTGTGAGTTTTCACTTGAGGATAATGTCAATGAGTTATAAAACTCTGAAATAATACCCTTTCTCTTACTATCTTTCGTCAAAATTTTTTCCAAGGATGAATAAGTAGGTCGGGTGAGAGCATTATTTTGATTTGACTGAATAAAGTTCCTAAGCTGAAAATATTTTTAAAAAATGTGTTCTATTAAGATTAAATTTGATCCTCAGTTCTTCAAAAGACTTTATGTTATCTGAACATGACAAATATAAGTCTTGAATCTTTTGAATCCCTTTTAAATTCCATACTTTAAATACAGCATCCGCTCTCCCTGGTTTAAAATATTGATTACCCCATATTGGGCTAAATTGTGACAATAAGTGTGGTTCTTTTAAATATTTTTTGGTTTCACACCATATTTTGATCATATGCTTTACAAATGGATTTTTAACTTGTTTCTGTAATTTTTTTGCCGAGTCTGAGTATATGAATATGGGAAGAGGTAAAGGTAAATTGTATGATTCCATTTCAGTCCAGTGAGGAGGATCATTTGATGAAAAATAATATGTCATAGACCTCAGTTGTGCTGACCAGTAATACAACATAAAGTTTGGACATTTCAGACCTCCACGATCAAATGGTAAATATAGTAAGGACAGACGTAATCTAGCCTTCCTATTGTTCCATATAAATTCCACTAACTTTTTTTTTAATTCTTGAGAATAGATCTGAAGGTGGTGGTAAAGGAATGTATTGAAATAAATAAAGTATTTTGGGTAAGATATTACTTTTAAGTATATTAATTCTCCCGATCATCGACATTGGTAGTGACATCCATCTCTGAAGTAACTCATTAATGTCTGTCATTAAGGCTTCATAGTTGGCACTGGCGACTGATTCTAGCTTAGGCACAATTTGAATTCCTAAATATTTAAACTGATTTACAACATTGAATTGATTTACCTCAGGAGCTGGGTGATTTCTCTGGGTCTCATTCAGCATTAATATTGAAGATTTAGTTTTATTTATTTTATATCCTGATATTTCCCCAAAATTCTTTATTAAATTCAACAAGGTTGGAATTGATTTTTTAAGATTCGACATAAACAAAATTATGTCATCGGCATACATTATGTTCTGTTGGTCCTACTTTAATTCCATATATTTGTGGATGTAAACGTACTGCCATCACTAAAGGTTCAATTGCCATAGTAAACAGTAAAGGTGAAAGTGGACAGCCTTGTCGACAACCTCTATTGATATTTATTGATTTTGAGATATTGCTGTTTGTTAGGATTTCTGCTGTAGCATTATTGTATATTATCTGAACCCATTTTATGAAATTATTTCCAAGTCCAAACCTTTGTAGGACTTCAAAAAGAAAGGGCCATTCAACCCTATCAAAGGCCTTTTCAGCGTCCAATGATAGGAGAGCTGTATCCGGTGCTTCTTTATTAGAATAAATAATATTAAATAGTCTTCTTACATTATGGAAGCCTTGTCTTCCCATTATAAAGCCATTCTGATCTCGGTTAATAATATTTGGTAATATTTCTTGTAGTCGTCTTGCTAAAATTTTACAGATTATCTTAAGGTCAGCATTTAATAGGCTTATTGGTCTCATGTTTTCACATTTATTAGAGGGTTTACCTGGTTTTGGCAACAGTATAATTAAGGCATTATTCATGTATAGTGGTAAATTACTATTTTGAAATGCTTCTAAAACCATTTCCAAAAATGGTTTTATTAATTTATTCTTAAATTTTTTATAGAGGTCAACTGGAAGACCATCTGGTCCTGCACTTTTTCCTGATTTCATATTATCAATGGCTAGCCCGACTTCTTCTTGACTAATTTTAGACTCCAGTATCTCCCTGTTTTCATTTGGAATACACGGTATAGATAATCCGTCCAAAAACCCATTTAGTTTTGTTAAGTCAGTTTCATTTTTTGTATCATATAGTTTTTCATAATAATCTCTAAAGGCACTGTTAATTTCTAAAGGATCTACAACTGCCTGTCCTTTACTTATAATACTGGTAATTGGTGTTTTAAATTCTAATTGTTTAATCTGCCATGCCAATAATTTCCCTGATTTTTCACCTTGTTCATAAAAAGATTGCTTCAATCTTAGAAGACTCGAGGCAGCTCTATTTGCTGATTTTTTGTCATATTCAGCTCTCAGAATCAGTAATTCGTTCTTTAACTTTGGGTCATTTCCTGCATACACTTTTTCTTGAAGAATTTTTATTTTATGTTCCAATTGAACTCTCTCCTCTCGAGTCTTCTTAGATTTTGAACCTGTATAACTAATAATATGCCCCCTAATAAAAGCTTTGAAAGCCTCCCACTTTATACATGCTGATGTTTGTGTAGTATTGATATCAAAGAACTCATCTATCTGTTTTTCTATGTACTTAACAAATTCCTCATCCTGAAGCCATTTATGCTGAAATTGCCACCTACCTGGTTCCTTTGTCAATTTCTTATCTACATATATTAGACAGCAGGGTGCATGATCAGAGATCACAATGTTATCATAGAAACAGTTTTGAATCTTGGACCTTAATTCTGTGGAGATCAAAAAATAGTCAATACGCGAGAATGTCTTGTAGGTATTAGAATAACAAGAGTAGGCTTTAACTTGTGGTTTCATTTCTCTCCATATATCTAGCAATCTCAATTCTTTCATAAAATGATTAATGGTCATCCTGCATCCATTGTGCGTACAGTCCAGTCCTGTTGATCTATCCATACCGGGATTCAATGTACAATTAAAATCCCCTGCTATTATATGTTGCCCTGTAAGTGATGATAAAATAAGAAATAAATTAGCAAAGAGTTTTGATCATCTATATTGGGACCGTATAAGTTCACCAGATTTATATTTTCTAATAACAAAGATCCTTGGATGATTAGATATCTTCCTAATTTGTCTCCAATTACATTTTTCACTTGAAATGGGACTGATTTATGTATGAGAGTCATAACTCCCCTAGCTCGGGATGAAAATGATGAGGTGAACACACTTCCCTGCCATCTTCTCCTAATTCTTTTTACATCCTCCTCTATTAGATGAGTTTCTTGTAAAAACACAATTTTTGAACCTATGTCTTTTATTTTATTCATAACTTGTTTAAGTTTTTTTTAAATTTTGTAGACCTCTGCAATTCCATGAAGTTAAATTAAGATTAACGCTTTGGTCTATGATCAATAAGGAGTTTGAGATTACCTCGCAATATAAACATGCTCATACAGAGAAGCAAAAACATGAGTGGTTGAACATTCGTCCCACAAACTGCACACAAACAAATTCCCCCTCCCCACATTCGTGGTAATCCCCCCAAAATAAAAAAAAAAAATTCCGTCTCCCGCTATAGCCATTGACTGCTCCACACCCGCGAGGATCAGTCAAACCACTCTTTCTTTCTCCTCTCAATCACCCTGACTCTACTGCTTTTAATGACATAACATTAACTCTCTTCTGCAGTTTTCCAACTTAACTCCAAAATTTTATAGCAACTTTGTACATCATAGGGTTTTTTTATATATATATATAATACAATCTATATTTTGTAAACTTGCTATATGCTTCAGATCAGTCAGATGCCTGTGCAAATGCTTAAATATTCTACCTTTATATCTTGTTCATGCTTCATGCTTAGCTCCCACCAGTCTCTTCTTGGATCTGCTTGATAAGCACCTTCGCCTCCTGAGGGGTCTTGAAGGTGTGGGTTCTCCCTTTATATGTGACCAGCAGTCTTGCCGGATGAATCACTCCGTGACGAATCCCGAGGTTGCGCAGCTCTTTACGGGCGGGGTCAAACTGTTTCCTTAATTGTTGAATTCCTGTGGCCAAATCCGGGTAGAACTGCACCTGTTGATCCTGGTATTTAATTTCTCCTTTAGCTCGCGTCGCGTTGGAGATTGTCATCTTGTCTCTGTAGCTGAGGAACTTCATAATCAGTGTCCTCGGTGGTGCCTTATTATCTCTCAGTGGGCCGATTCGGTGGGTGCTCTCTAAGACGACCGATGACTGCAGCTCCGGGTTGTTCAGCGCTTCTGGAATCCACTTTCCAAAAAGGAACATGTGTCCCGTCCCTCCGTTCCCTCCGGGAGGCCCACCAGCCTCAGATTGTTCCGTCTCGACCGGGATTCTAAGTCCAGGACACTATCTTCCAGACGTTTATTTTTTAATTCCAATGTGCGCACCTTTAATTGTAGGCTGGTGACGTCATCCTCAGCGCTGGAAATTCGGAGCTCCACCTGCGATACTCGTTCCATACGGTCGCTTATTTCCTTTCTCATTCCTTCTATCGCTGCTATAATCCCATCAAATTTAGAGGAAAAGTCTGCTCTCATTGAGCTAATGGCAGCGAGCACCGCACTCGTGCCTTCCCCAGCAGTCACTGCTCCGCCGCTAGCTTCCTCCGCCATAGTCTCTGGAGATTTTTCTGCTTCGTCACGAGCGTGGAAGTCTGTTAGCTTGGACTGTTTCGACGATTCAGTTTTTCCTCCACCTAATTTCCCAGCCTTAGGCTTTACCATATCCGCACCCAAACGTTGGGATAGGTTTTGTTCCATTTGAGAGAGTTATTTGCCAACTTTTTATTTTTAGGAGCAGAGCAGAGTGAAACACGTCTTCCTACGTGGCCGCCATAACTGGAAGCCCCCCAAAATATATTTTTAAATAATAAAATATAAAATATACTGTGAGAAAGCAACTATAAAAATATGTATTACCAAGTGTATTTAAGATGGGCACTGCTGTAAAACTGAATTATACTCCTCACAAATGCCAGCTCCACTATCAGTGTGTAATGACTACCAGTTGATAGCAGAAGATCATATCAATAATTCTCTTTCCATTGCTTAATCACTGGTGGTGGAAACACTCTGTCTTTAATATGTTTTTTTTTCCCTTTAAAGATGAATCATAGCTGGGTTGAAAAAGATTATACACTGTGCTTTCTAAAGAAACACCAGGGGCATTAAAATTGTAGAGTAATTAAATCATGTCCTTTCATTGGGGTAACCCACATCCAAGCAAACGGCCCTTAACTGGAACCACTTGTGTGCTTTTTATTGATAGTTTTCCTGCAATCAAAACCACCTCCATCAAGGCAGCACCCAACTGGCAGTGTGGAACCCTGACCAGCTTATTAGTGTTTCTGTGATGTAACAGAGAACTGGCTGACTAAAATATTGAACTATGATGCAATATTTAATTGGGATTAACCTTTGTGTGAGGGATTTATCCTCAGATCTTCATTCAGAAAACTTAAGATTTCAATGCAGAGAGCACGACTAGTTTAAAATCAAAATCTCACCTCCCCCCCCCCCCAATTATCCACTTATTTCAAGCATCCCTACATTTTTAAACATATTAAAGTTTAAAAATGTACCCGTTTGGAGAAGCAAATATTTGAGTCTTAAAGTCAAGGTAAAAACCACTGAGTTGATCTGTCAATTATAGTAAAAAACAAGTTATTTCCTCCTAAATATGCAACATTTTTCACATAAATGTGAAAAATTTCTTGTAAATTTGCTGAATTTTTCTTGCAAGTTTGCATTTTTGTTTTTCCTTTCAGATTTGTGACTTTTTTCCACCTGAATTCGTTTCTCTGCAAAAAATATGCAATTTATCATGTAAATTTGTGACTTTTTCTTGCAAATTCAGTACTTTTATTACTTGTAAACTTGCTAAAATTGCAACTTTTCTCATAAAGCTGAGACTTTTCTGCAGAAATTCACTGCTTATTTCTTGTCATCATCAGTGACAATCAGCACTTTAATATTGAGATGCAGGATGTTGAAAGGGAGTTCCGCGCTGTAAAAGTGAACAAAAGTCAGGGCCCTGATAATATATGTGGGCGCTTGGTAAAGTCCTGTGCACATGAACTGAGTCCTATATTTCATTACATTTTCAATAAGTCCTTACAGACACAACATGTGCCTAAGATCTGGAAAGATGCCGTGGTTGTTCCCGTTCCAAAATCCAGCTGTCCTAAAACGGTAAATGACTTTAGACCAGTTGCTTTGACTTCAATTTTAATGAAAATTTTTGAAAAACTGGTCAGATGTGAGGTCCTAAGGCAGACTGAACATGCATTGGATCCTCTGCAGTTTGCCTATAGGCCTCACAGAGGAGTGGAGGATGCCACTGTCACTCTGTTTGACATGCTTTTTAAACATCTGGATTTTAATGGGACACACGCCAGGCTTTTATTTGTGGACTTTTCTTCTGCCTTTAATACAATCCAACCTCATATTTTAGTTGAAAGGCTCCTGCAACAATTTGATTTAAGCAATAATCTGGTGGGTTGGATTCTGGATTTCTTAACCAACAGGACACAGAGAGTAAGGGTCAATGGCACATTGTCTGACCTAAAGTGCTCTTCTACTGGCTCCCCTCAGGGGTGTGTGTTGTCACCACTACTCTTCATCCTGTACACAAACATGTGTCGGAGTAGACATGACAACAGACACATTATAAAGTATGCTGATGACTCAGTCATTGTCAGTCTCCTCCAGGATGGTGAGAGTGGCCACGGCCCAGTAGTTGATGACTTTGTTCACTGGTGTGAGGATTCCTACCTGCAGCTGAATACAACAAAAACGAAAGATATGATTATTGACTTTAGGAGGAAAACTCCCAGGCACAAAGTCACCATACTAAAAGGCCAGACCACCAAATGTGTACAATCGTACAAATATCTTGGGACGATTATTGATAGTGGATTGAACTTTGAGGTGAACTGTGAAAGGGTGTGCAAAAAGGGTCAGCAAAATTTTGCATTGTTTGAGGAAACTTGCACGCTTCCAAATTGACCGACCCATAATGACTATGTTTTATCGGGCTTTTATTGAATCTGTTTTATCCTTTTCTTTAATGTCATGGTTTGGTCAGATAAAACTGAAACAGAGGAAATCCTTGGATCAGGTAGTCAGATGGTCCAGTCGTTTGCTTGGTGAGTCACAGCTGAGCCTGGCATCCCTGTACACCAAACAAGTACAGAGGATGGCCGACTCGATTTTAAATGATGACTCCCACCCTTTGCACTGCAACTTTCAGCTTCTTCCCTCCAGACGGAGGTTTGCTGTCCCAAAAAGTAGAACCCAGCGCTACAAAAACAGCTTTGTCCCTGCTGCTGTCAAAGAGTTGAACAAGCTATAAAATTATATTGTACATATTCTATATTTACCTATTTTGTAAGATGTGTGCCTGTGTTTGTGTCTATGTTGAATGTAATTAGTGGCTTGTAAATATGGATGTCACCAACTGCAAAACAAATCTACCTACGGGTACAAATAAAGGAACCTGAACCTGAACCTGAACCTGACGACTGGTGATGATGATAATGGCTGAGGTGTGAAATATCAATTGTTTGTACACTTTTTCTACCCACTACACACCCAAAGGCAAGCCAAAATCTCAAGGTAGACCTGTATATAAGAGGTAAGATAAGATAAGCCTTTATTAGTCCCACAATGGGGAAATTCCAGGATTACAGCAGCAAAGGGATAGCAGCACTCAGGGCAATAGTTAATAAGATAATAAGAACTGATTAGCCAAAGCAGTAAATAAATATACATATGTACACAGATATATACACAGTGCAGGAGCATTGCAGCTAGATAGAATAAACAGCATTAGGGTTTGTTAAGTTACCCTGCAGAATATGAATTTGTACCCAGACAGTATATTTCGTATTTGAATTGACAGTGTTATTGCCAGCCTCAGTAATGATTGATATTGTCCTAGTTGTATAATGGAGGGGACGATTTATTGTGCAAGGTTGTTACGTTTAGTACATTCAATATGACCTCTATGAGCAGCCTTGGTTAGGTAATAAAGTCTGACAGCTGTAGGTAGGAAAGGCCTGCGGAACCTCTACGTCGTGCACCTAGGATGGCACCGCTTACCACTAAATGAGCTCAGTGGGTTCAGCGTGTCCTGCATGGGGTGGGACTCGGACTCCAGCAGAGATGACAGCTTAGCCACCATCCTCCTCTCTCTTATCTCCTCCACTAGGTTGAGGCGTCACCCCAGAACAGAGCTAGCTTTTTTGATCAGTCTGTTCAGTCTATTCCTGTCGGCTGCCATGATGCCGCTGCCCCAGCAGACCACTCCAAATGTGATGGCTGATGCCACCACCGAATCGTAGAACGTCTTCAGGAGTGCCCCTTTCACTCCAAAAGACCCAAGTCTCCTCAGGAGGAACAGCCTGCGCTGCCCCTTCTTGTAGAGTGTGTTGGTGTTGTGTGACCAGTCCAGTTTATTGTTCAGGTGAACACCCAGGTGCTTGTAAGATGTCACCATTCTCAATGTCTGTTCCCTGGATGTTTACTGGTGCTGTGGAGGGTTGTCCTCGCCTGCGGCAGTCCACCACCAGTTCCTTAGTTTTCCTTGCATTGATCTGGAGGCAGTTCCGTTGGCACCTGTCCATGAAGTCCTAGATAAGTCCTTTGTACTCCGCACCATCTCCATCAGAGATGAGGCCGATGATCACAGAGTCGTCAGAGAACTTCTGTAGATGGCAGTGTGGTGTGTTGTGTGAAAAGTCAGCAGTGTAGAGGATGAACTGGAAGGGAGCTAGAACTGTTCCCTGGGGGGGGGGGGGGGGGGGGGGGCGTACTGCAGATGATGGTATCAGGCACACACTCCTGGGTTCTCACAAACTGTGGTCGGTTTTTGAGGTAGTCCAGTCCACAGTGCTCTCAGGTTTCTCCAGGTGGGACAGGGAACAGTGTAGGAGGAAGATCACTGCATCCTCCAACCCGATGCCATGCTGGTTGGCAAACTTGAAGTGGATCCATCACTGGTCCCACCAGCGGGCAGAGGTGGGTGAGGAGCAGCCTCTCCAGGGTCTTCATTAGGTATGATGTGAGGACCACTGGTCTGTAGCTGTTCAGGTCCTTAGGGTGAGAGGTCTTCAGTATGGGTACCACACAGGATGTTTTCCACAGCTGTGGTACCCTCTCCAACTTCAGACTCAGGCTGAAGATGTGCTCCCAGATCCCACACAGCCGGTCTGCGCAGGACTTGAGGGGCCTTGAGCTGATACTGTCTGGACCCGCACCCTTCTTCGCCTTGATCTTCCTCAGCTCAGCTCTCACTTGGGTCTTGTGAGGGTCAGGTTGGAGCAGGGGGGCTGTGTGCTGGGGGAAGGAGTGTTGCGGGGAGGCCATGGACAACGGAACTAGATGAAGGTGGAGGCAGCAGTGGTTGGTGGGCAGGTGGAGAAGAGGGCAGTTGGTCAAACCTGTTAAAAAAACAGGTTCAGGTTTTTCATCCATTCCCTACCCCCCATGGCCTGGGAGTAGGTATTCTGGTGCCCAGAGATGGTTTTGAGGCTTCTCCAGACACCGCTGATGTCACTCTGTTACAGCTTGTCCTCCATCTTTTTCCTGTAGCTGTCCTTCCCCTCTCTGTCTTCCTCCTTAGCTCCCTCTGTACGGACCTCAGCTCCTCCTTGTTTCCCGACCTGAAGATCCTTTTCTTCTCCTTCAGCAGTGACTTTATCTCAGGGTTGATCCAGGGTTTGTTGTTTGAGAAACACCGTATGGTCTTGGTGGGCATGGTGTTGTCCACACAAGTTGATGTAGTCTGTGATGGTGTGTGTGAGGCTGTCGATGTCCTCACCATGTGGATCACAAATGGCCCTTTTCCACTCGTACCTGTTTGGCTCTACTCACTTCGACTCAGCGCGCTTTGTAGGCTTTCCATTAGTACCTGGTACCAGCTTCCAGGTACTTTTATTGTACCCATCTGATTCAGGTTCAAAGCGAGCTGAGTTGAGCTGAAAATGTGACGTCAACAGACTGCAGGCCACTAATGACGCTTTTCCACTAGGGTCAGTTTGGCACGGTTTGGTACGGGATGGGACAGTACAGTTCGGCCCGCTTTGTTTTTCCACTGCACTAGGTCCCATTTGAAGTGGGTGGGAAATAGTTACAGGGAGGCAGCGCAACCCTCTCCCTCCCGCTACGAAAAACAAGCATAACTGGCGTAAATCAAGCGCAATATTACGCAAAACACAAGTTGGCAGGATACGAGGCGTCTGCGTTCTCTGGCTGTTTTTGCCAGAATAAAGGCAAAAACGGAGAACAGAAGGCAAACCCGCAATACGACACACTCTGGAAAGGTACTGGAGCATTTAGAAGACATGAGGATACCAACTACATTACGTATGACGGTAAGCTAATGACTGCTAATGCTACTTTGCTTTTAAGTCCGCCGTACAACATTGTAATGTTGGCAAGTTATCGATATTAGGTACTAAAATATGTATTGTGTGTGTGTGTGTTTCAGATGGCTCTCTTGTGGCAAAAATATCGCTTCAAATGGCCGGCGTTAACGTTCAACACAGTGATGTGACCCCAACCTCACAAACGCGAAGTGGCTATAATGTCTGTAGAAATGTTTAGCTTCTGATCTGTGTCAAAATCATGGAGAGACTGTTGAGACGTCATGGAATTTACCTGCTCCAGCCAGTGGTGTCGTGGCAAAACATGGATCAGGTGCTATATGAGCCGTTAAATATATATTTCAACAGGTAAACAGTACTGAGTTAGGCATAAGATACACTACCGTTCAAAAGTTTAGGGTCACCCAGACAATTATTTTATTTACCACCATGAGTTGTAAAATGAATAGAAAATATACAGTAGTCAAGACATTGACAAGGTTAGAAATAATGATTTGTATTTGAAATAATAATTTTTTCCTTCAAACCTTGCTTTCGTCAAAGAATCCTCCATTTGCAGCAATTACAGCATTGCAGACCTAACATGATTGCACAAGGGTTTTCTAATCATCCAGTGATAGTTGCTGGAAATGGGCCTCTATACACCTATGTAGATATTGCACCAAAAACCAGACATTTGCAGCTAGAATAGTCATTTACCACATTAGCAATGTATAGAGTGTTTTTCTGATTAGTTTAAAGTTATCTTGATTGAAAAAAAGTGCTTTTCTTTCAAAAATAAGGAAATTTCTAAGTGACCCCAAACTTTTGAACGGTAGTGTATATTTAACAATTATGATGCATTTTAAGCCAAAACAAATGGATCTAGGATTAAAAGTAATTAAAATAATGCAGTCACAAGGTTACATGGAGAAATATGTGGATTAACTGGAAATATATCCTATTGAGTATTGCTGACTACATGTAGATACTGTATAAATATATATTCTCTGCATCAACAGTGAACTATACATGTATTCATGTAGTATTGCCCTGGGAATTTTGACAATAAACCTTTGTACTTTTGCAGATGTCTCTATTTTGTTTTACAGTCTTCAGCAAATAATTGTTTTGGTTACTTTTCTTAAAAATGAGCCATTATTTTCAAAGTCACTGATAAATGGTTCATACTGTTGACTCTTTTCCCACCGGTGTCTTAACAGACAAAATAGAAAATCATGATGCAAACACATAAATCACTAAATTGTTCATTACAATCAGCAGCAAATTACAGATTATTTAGAATGAAAAAGTGGGTTTGTTGGTTCCCTGTAAGCAGCTTTGTTTATTATTCTAATAGCTTTCTTCTGAAGCATAACGACTGGATATATGTTTTATATGTGTTTCCCCATACTTCAGTATAATATGTCATGTATGGGTATTGGTATCCTCTGAAGAGCTGGAGCAGGTGGCTGGGGGGAGGGAAGTCTGGGCTTCTCTGCTTGAACTGCTGCCTCTGTGAGCTGGACCTCCGGAAAAGCGGTAGAAGATGGATGGATGGATGTCATATATGGGAGTATTAATGAATGATACAAAGTCTATAGTGTAGGCTGGTTCAGCAAATATTTCACTCTGTGCAGTATTGCGATTGATTTGCATATTTTACCTTTAATTGACATGATTCTTGACCCAGGAGACAGACAACAGACACGAGTAGGACAGTTAACAATAATTTATTAACTCAAAGAGTGGTGTGGGTGTGTGAATGTGAGAGTGAGTGTGGTGCTGGGGCAGTGCTGGAGCTGAGCGAGTCCCGCCGCGACCTGGCAACCCTAGGAACACGCAAAGCACAGGTGTTAATACTGTTCGCAGCTGAGAGGTGAGCCTGAACCGAGGGAACAGCCACCTCCTTCTCCTCCTTCGGGAACAGCAGTGGATCATACTCCAACGATGACTTGAAGGGAGACATCCCAGTTGCTGAAGACACCGTGGAGTTATGTGCGTACTCGATCCAAGGCAGGAACGTACTCCAGGAAGAGGAGCAAGAAGATATGACGCAGCAGAGCGCAGCCTCCAGCTCCTGATTGGCTCGTTCACACTGGCCGTTGCTCTGCAGGTGGTATCCTGAGGAGAGGCTCGCTGTGGCCCCCAACGCCGAGCAAAACGCCTTCCAAACCTGGGAAACAAACTGGGGGCCCCGATCCGACACGATATCCGACGGGATGCCATGAAGGAGGACCACATGCTGCACCAGGAGATCAGCCGTCTCCCGAGACGAAGGCAACCCACGGAGGGGCACAAAATGGGCTCCCTTGGAAAAGTGGTCCACTATGGTCAGGATCGAGGTGAAGTGGTCAGAAGGAGCAGGCCCGTCACGAAGTCCAAAGCCACATGAGACCAGGGGCGGGAAGGAACCGGCAGGGGATGGACAAGACCCGCTGGGGGGGGAAGATGAAGATTTCCCGGTTGCGCACTGAGCGCAGGCCCGGACGTAGCTGGTGACATCCTTCCTCAAGCCTGGCCACCAAAAGGCCCTCTGGAGCAAGGCAATGGTATGGGCGATCCCAGGATGGCACGCCAGCTTGGAGGCTTGGGCCCACTGGATAACCTCACTCCTGGCAGAGGTGAGAACAAACAGTCGGCCAGGGCCCCCCCCCCCCCCACTCCCCGGGTCGGGCTCACCCTCCTGAGCCCTCCTGACTCTATCCCGAATCTCCCACACGAGGGCGCCCACAACACAGGATGAAGGCAGGATGGTTTCCTCTTGATCCTCGGACGTATCCGTCTCAAACTGCCTGGAGAGGGCGTCCGGCTTCACGTTCTTGCTCCTGGGTTGATAGGTGATTGTAAAATCGAAGCGTCCAAAAAAGAGGGATCAGCGAGCCTGGCGGGAGTTCAGCCGTTTAGCCGTCCGGAGATATTCTAGGTTCTTATGGTCCGTCCAGATGACAAACGGCTGAGCAGCCCCCTCCAGCCAGTGTCTCCACTCCTCTAGGGTGAGCTTGACCGCCAACAGCTCCCTGTCGCCAATGCTGTAATTCCTCTCGGCTGGTTGCAGGCGGCGAGAGAAAAAGGCACATGGGCGAATCACTCCATCCACAGGAGAGCGCTGTAACAGGACCGCCCCGACTCCAGAATCCGAGGCGTCCACTTCCACTAAGCACTGAAGGTCCGGGTCCACCTGGGTCAAGACGCGGGACGAGGCAAACTCCTCCTTCAATTTTTCGAACACCGCAGCAGCCTCCTCGCTCCAACAGAAGGGGGTCTTGGTGGACGTGAGGCTGGTCAGGGGTCGGGCAATAATCCCAAAATTGGGCACAAAACGGCGGTAGAAGTTGGCAAAACCCAAAAACCCCTGCAACTGCTTCCTGGAAGTGGGGGTGGGCCAGTCCACTACCACCTTAACCTTGGCCGGGTCGGGGAGCACCTGATTGTGTGCAATCACAAATCCCAAGAATAACGTCGACCTAGTATGAAATTCACACTTCTCGGCCTTGACGAATAGCTGATTCTCCAGGAGGCGTTGAAGGACCCGTCTGATGTGCACCTGGTGCTCTTCCAACGTCCGCGAGAAGATAAGGATGTCATCCAGGTATACAAACACGAAGGAGTTCAGGAAATCTTGGAGGACGTCGTTAATTAGGCGCTGGAAAACGGCTGGCGCTTTGGTTAACCCAAGTGGCATCACTAGGTATTCGAAGTGGCCGCTTGGGGTCCAGAAGCCCGTCTTCCACTCGTCGCCCTCCTTGATTCGCACCAGATGATAGGCGTTCCGAAGGTCCAGTTTCGTCAACCAAGACGCCCCCCGGAGACAGTCGAAGGCCGAGTTCATCAGGGGGAGCGTGTACTTGTCCTTGATGGTTATATCGTTGAGCCCCCGAAAATCGATGCAGGGACGGAGAGAGCAATCCTTCTTCCCCACGAAGAAGAATCCGGCCCCCACCACAGAGGAAGATGGCCGAATAATTCCGGAGCTGAGGGACTCCTTTATATAAGTGTCCATGGCTTCATGCTCAGGGGCTGAGAGGCTGTATAGGCAGCTTACTGGAAGCACGGCCCCAGCCCGGAGATTGATCACGCAGTCATAGGGGCGGTGGGGGGGAAGGGACAGCGCCCGTGACTTGCTGAACACGGCTCCCAGATCGTGGTAGATCTCTGGTACCTTGGACAGATCTGGGGGCGGTGACATGGGAGGAGTTATTGGCACCGAGGGAGCACACGCTGCAGACTGGAGGCAGGCGCTGAGGCAGAAGGAGCTCCAAGCGGTGATATTCTCTGCCTGCCAGTCAAAAGTGGGATTATGTAACCGTAGCCATGGGTACCCCAGGATAACAGGAGAGGTGGAGGTGGGCAGCACCAAAAACCGAATGTCCTCCCGATGATTTCCAGAAACAAACACTGACACAGGGGCCGTCTGGTGGGAAACAGCGGTTAGCAGGGCTTTTGACAGTTTGATGAGATTGACAGGAGGATGAAGGGGTTGACAGCTGAGGCCCAGGCGGGTTGCCAGGTCTCCTGAAATGAAGCTTTGCTCAGCTCCAGAGTCAATGAGGGCATGTGTAGTATGTTCTCTGTGATTATAAATGAGTCTGATGGGAACAAGGCAACTGGTGAGGGGTTTTGACTGATCTACGTCCGTGAGTCCCCCTACTGTGACCCACGGACCTCCCCTTTTACCCAATTAGTACACTCAGCTACCTCGTGCGACTCACTGCCGCAGTAAAAACACGGCCCTAAATCTCTCCGCCGCTGTCTCTCAGTCGCCGAAACTCCTGATCGCCCAATAATCATCTCCTCCTGCCTCGGTAATTCCTCAGACGGGGGCAGAGCCAACAAGGGCGAACGAGAAGAGCGGGGGCGTGGCTTGCCTGAGCAGCCAGCAGCCCTTCGCTCGGCTGCCCGCTCCTTCAGTCTGTTGTCTAAACTAATGGTGAGTGAGATTAATTCGCTTAAACAATCAGGCTTATCCCGTGTCGCTAGTTCGTCTCTTAACTCAGAGTTGAGGCTACGAACAAAGATGCTACAGAGTGAATGACCCCCCACCCCACCTCTGCAGCTAACACCCGGAAGTCCACCGCGTAATCGGCAGCAGATCTACTGCCCTGCCGAAGGTTTAACAAGCGGTCAGTTGACACCGCATCCCTATCGGTGTGATCAAACACTTCAGCAAAATCGGCTACAAATTGTTGGTAGGTTAAGGCGGCATAGCTGGGCTTAGCCATAACTGCATACGCCCAAGCTAGCGCTCTACCCTCGAGTAGGTTGCAAATATACCCGATCTTGCTGTGGTCAGAGGGAAAATCTCCCAGGACACGGTGAAAGATCGTCTCGCACTGGAGCAGAAAACCCCGTGCCAGAAAACCCCCGTCCCAGTTTTCTGCTAAAGCGAGCGGGGGTAGGCACGGGGGTGAGGCGAGGTAAGGGAGGTTGGTGTACCTAGCTAGCAGGAGAATTAGCGGGGGCAGGAGATGCCCCGGCGACCGGGGGGAACACCTGGTTGCCTTCCAAGCGATCCAGCCGGCTATTAATCAGAGTTAATTGATTAAGAATAACTGTCTGTTGGTGAGCAATTAGGTCTACTTGAGCGCTAAGGGTGTTAAGACGGCGCACGTCAGTGCGCTGTCTGCTGGGTCGTCTTGACAGAGTCGTACTGACATGATTCTTGACCCAGGAGACAGACAACAGACACGAGTAGGACAGTTAACAATAATTTATTAACTCAAAGAGTGGTGTGGGTGTGTGAATGTGAGAGTGAGTGTGGTGCTGGGGCAGTGCTGGAGCTGAGCGAGTCCCGCCGTGACCTGGCAACCCTAGGAACACACAAAGCACAGGTGTTAATACTGTTCACAGCTGAGAGGTGTAATGATAACTGCTGCTTACTTGCAGGTGTCGCCAGGAGACTCTTGCTGGCTCCGAGAGCGAGTGCTGGGAGGTGAGTGGGAAGCTTGACGTCGTGACAAGGTGGAACGGTTCAGAGGAGGAGAAGACGCAGCCCCGCTGCTTTGGGGAATTGGTCCGCCGCTAGGGAGGTCCACCTGTGCACAGGGGAGAATACTTTGGCAAGGAAAGGATGAACGTGGCTTACTTGACAAGGTTTGATGCGCTGGAGCTTTGGTACGAGATCGAGAGCCTGGAGCGTTGCGCTGTGAAGATGACAGACGACTCCATGCTGAGCTGTCAGTGGATCTGGCTTTTATGGTCTGCTGAGGATTGGAAGCAGGTGTGTGTGCAGCCTGGGCTGATGACGGTCCAGCGGCCGCCATGACATTAATATAATTAATGTGACTTCCAACACAGTTTTTTATTGATTATTATGCCAAGGATTTTAATTTTGGATACCCTTTCAATCTCTACACCATTTATACTGAGTTGTTGTGATGGTGTGAAATAACGTTATCAATAAAAGTTGAGCCACCGCTGTGTGGCCCTGGTTTCAAATGTGGGTGGTGTTTTGTGCTTGTATTGCTAAAATATAAAAGGAAGCACTACAATGGGTCTCAAATATTTGTAATGTGTTCTTTTACTGGATGAGTTTAAAGATGAAATACTATAGACTACACATATAAACTAAATTCTAATGGTGACTGAACAACTCCCATTCCCCAAACTGCAAGATACACTATTATGACTATAACTCATAAAGGATCACAGAAGTGATCTGATAAAAATAAATAAACAAGCGGTTTACTTTATGGTGGCTACTATTGGATGTGCCATTCATTTTCAATTACTCTGTAATTAATATTCACACAAATAAATCTCAATTCAGTCCCTTACATATTAAGTGGAAATTGTGCTGCTTTAAATTTGGCACTTTACCTATACTTTAACTTAAAAACCAAAAGATTTGACTATTAATATGATGTGTTGTTTACCTGTCACAATACTGCTGTCAAAACGTCGCCATTCCGAGCAGATCCTGTTTGGACTCTACAATGAAATACACACAAATTAAGTACATACACAGCACGAAAGTGCAACATGTAAAAAAACAAAAAAACAAAAACAAAAAACAAAAAAACACCTTTTTAACCAGGATTACAACTAGCTTATTTCATCAGATATTGTCAACACAAAAAAGAAACATACAAGGACGGACGTAGCATTGAGCTAGGTCATCGTTTAAACATGATTAAGTTTTCGTCTGTCCTAAGTGAACTTTCCACTGCTGGAAAAAATAACGTAAAACATGAATATCACATCACTCACTGTCCTGTATATCACAATATCACGGCTTCAACTGCTGAAGTTGGGTGCGTCGCGGCTGTACATTCAATTCAATTCGGGTGGCTGGGTCTAATTCCTCGTGCGTCTCCATCTATTTTCTAGTGCGTCTGCTTGTGCGCCCCACTGCAAGCTCAGTCTGATTTCCTCTGCATTCTCTCATCAGCCGAAACGCACAGGAAACTCTGCTGGACCGCTGTGTTAGATTTCTGCTGATTTCTGTTAAGCCATTCTATCGTTGTTGTTTATAATATCACTTGTTCGCGGGCTCACAGACGAAAAATTGCAAATGGTGGCCAGCAAGCTATTCTGGAAAGTCAGCGTAACGCCCACTCTCATGATGCTACGCCCGGACCAATCAGTGGCTAGCAGTGGGTTGACGTAACAGTGCCGGTATCCTTCAGACCTACTCGCGGACAAAGGGTACCGAATCGTACCAAACCGTGCCAAACTGACCCAAGTAGAAAAGGTCCTTAATTTGTCAGGGTGTAACGTCATGAGAGCGACGTCTTCAACAGAATCTCCAGCCACCATTTGCAAAGATTAGTCCGTGAGCCAGCAAGCAAGCTTCTGTATAAATAACAACGATATAATGGCTTCATAGAAATCAACACCATGGTCCAGCAGACTTTTCTGTGCCTTTGGCTGATGAGAGAATCCAGAGAGAACTAGACGGCGCCACCTGAAATGCATTTATGACCACCGACCGACAAATAAGGGGAGCACCTGACCATGGCAGTTGAAAGCCGTGATATTAGGATATCGAGGATAGTGAGTGATGTAATATGATGTGATATTATGCACCTTTTACGTTATTTATCCCAGCAGTGAAAAGTTCACTTTGAACAAAGAACACCATTGTCTCCTGTCTGCAGAGAATGAGCTAGCTAGTTACCCATCAATGCTAACTCCAGTTCAAAAACTCCGGCTAAATCCTGGTTAAAAAGGTCGTTTTTTACATGTTGCACTTTCATGCTGTGCATGTACTTAAGTTGTGTGTATTTTCGTTCTAGAGTCCGACCAGCATCTGCTTTGACACCGCAACGTAGCACGACACAGCAATGTGTTATGACTGGTAAGTTGCACACCCCGTTGTTTTTTAGTAGTGGTGAACAAAAAAAAAAAGTACTCAAATCCTTTGCTTTTTAAGTTAAAGTATAGATAAAGTACCAAAACTAAAGTAGCACAATTTCCACATAATATAAAAGGGACTGAACTGAGATTTATTTTATTGCGTGAATATTAATTACAGAATAACTGAAAATGAATGGCACATCCAATGTTAGCCACTGTTTTAAGAACCGCTTGTTTATTTTTTTGTCATATCACTTGTGTGGTCCGTTGTGAGTTATATTCATAACAGTGTATCTTGCAGTTAGGGGAATGGGAGTTGTTCAGTCACCATTATAATTTAGTTTATATGCGTAGTTTATAGTCTATCATCAATAAACTCATGCAGTAACAGGACACATTACAAATATTTGAGACCCATTGTAGTGCATCCTTTTATATTTTAGCAATACAAGTACAAAACACCGCCCACACTTGAAGCCAGGGCAAGTAGAGACAGAGCGGTGGCTAAACTTTTATTGATAAAAATTACATATTTTGACTGAGCGACTCCATACTCGGGAATGCACACCCTCAGTTAAAGTACTAGATTCCATTCAACTGAAGGTATCAACTCATTCTGATTGCTGAGGCCACAGTACAAAAAGATTTTAAACAAAACGCAGCCCTTGTAAAATCTACTGAAGCACAGCTACATGAAAATTGTGGTTAAATACAAAAACAAAGCATTTTTTTTGTCACATTCCAACACTGGCTTTTAGCAACAAGTGTATTTCCCAAATATGTTTTAAACTTGCTTTAATTATCCACCACCCATTTCTGTCTTTCGTCTAGGCAAGAGGAAAACGAGCCACCCCAAACCGAACCTTGCATCACTATTTACAGAGATGCAGGCTGAAGATTTGCTGAACCGGGACCAGTGTGAGTGGCACATCCAGTTGCTTCTCAGTGAGGCAGCATGGTTGCCGTGTGTGACCCTGTCACGTGGGATGAGACGCCGTGCCATCCGGCGCTCAGACCATATTCCCTCAGCCCTGTTCTCTCTGTAACAGCGTCTCGCTTAACTCTCATCAGCTGAGGCACTGCTATGAGTATAAGAAGGAGCAGCTCCGATCATTCGGGGCTGCGACTTAGCACATTGAAGGCTGGAACCCCTACGCCCGGCGCCAGTCCTCTACTCATCATCTGCATTACTTGTGAGTGTATACTGGTCAGAGTATTTGTGCCTTTTGGCCCACGAGGCCATGTTCCTTATCCCCTGTTCCCTATTATTAATAAAACATCGCAACTCACTGGCTCGCCCTCGGCTCTCTTTGTGTGGCTCGCGAGGGCCACACGTAACAGTAAGTCGCAGCCGAACGAGTTGCCGGCGGCCGTGAGTTTGCTATTGGACTTGTACCTTCCAGTCTGGGTGTAAGCTCTTTAAGCATGCCGTCTCCCAGGAGTCAAGTTCAGCGCCAGGACGACGAGCTGACGGCCATCTTGGAGGATGTCGACGGGACGCTCTTCACCAACACCCTGTACGGCACCTCCAACGAGAGATGCTGGCATCTAGACTATGCTGAGAATCTCCTGGACAGCCTCCCTCGCTATTCCAACCATCCCGAGGTCTGTGCCAGGAGGGACGCCATCGCTGCACAGCGACAGGAGCTCCGTGGGTTGGAAGGAAATCCCGGCAGGAAGCCGAAGAAGAGGAGACGTCGCCCTTCGCTTCGGGATCCCGCTCCTGCCTCTACTCCAGCCCGGGAGTTCGCGCCATCCAGAGGGCTTTCCCCGTTCAGCACGACGTCACTCGGGATTCCCCCGGAAGATCTGCAGCTGACAGCTGTTAAGGTCCGGGACCGAGTGGCTGCTGCTAGCTCCGCTGTGCACCCGTCTACCATCATGAAGCATGTGGCGGCGGCGGTAAGATTGGTGGAGAGGAGTCCAGGGCTGCGAGACTACCCCGAGTTCGACGCCCTCCTCGCCTCAGTCTCCGCTCAGGAGCGGCGATTCCCGGGTCTCTCCTTTGCCTCGCCCCCTGGGAATAGCCGTCATCACATTGCCGAACCATCTCAGCATAAACCCCGTCTGGATCCAGTTCCGGGCTGCCGCAAGGTCTCTTCCTCCCACACAGCTGTCACTCCTACGCCTCGTCTGAGAGGAGATTCCGCAGCCTCGTCTCCTGAGCCACTCCCCTCCGCTGTCACGCCAGCACTTCAGGGCCGGCTCATCTCGGCTGTCACCCCCTCCTCCTCAATGTGCTCCCCGACTGCTGTGTGCGCCCGGAATCCCGACCTGGCGAGCCCTCTCCTGGAATTAACACGAGCGGCTCTCCGTTACCGCCCGGTGGGGAAAGGGAGGAGCAACGTCCACTGCAGCAGGCACCATCCAGCCTCCAGGAGACATGCAAGTCCCAGTTTGTTCACATCCACCCAGTGATTTGCTCTGTCAAACTCCTGGAGGTGGAGTTCGGGGTTCGCAGCTCCCCGAACTCCCACCACCTGCTGTAGCTTTAGTCATTAATCCTGCACCCTCTGTTTCTCCCTCCGCTGAGCGGTCCCCAGCGCCAGGCCGACGTCGTGGGATGAGGAGGGGGCCTGTGGTTCTGGACAGCCTGGTCCCGGTTCCGCAGCTACGCCGTGAACGGAGGAGGAAGGCGGATTGCTACATGGAGTCAACGCCGATGACCAAGCGTCCCCGGGTCTCCACGGAGGAGCGGTCCGGTCCAGCGAGACGAGGTTCTCCTGCCACCACGCCGTATGGGCTGTCGGCGTGGACACCGGTGCCGGAGGAATCACAAGCTGCGCTGTCCATCATGCCAGGTGCGGAGCCCTACGCAGCTGAGTGGGAACCTGATGACGACCTCCTGATGTTGGATCCCAGATCTTCGCAGTCCTGGACGGCGTCAAAAGCCGAGATCAGGCAAGTGCTCTATCTCATCTTTCTTCTCCTTACTTTAGAGCACTTTGGCCTGTCTCTAGGGGAGATGAGCCGGGGGCAGCCGTCCGCTGCGTCCGAGCTTATCTCGCCGGGTTCTGGCGCTGCCGGCTCTCTCCTGAGCCTTCTCCCAGGGTCGCCGGCGAGGAGCTGCCATCACTCGTGGTGCCGGAGGGTCCAGGTTCGACGGGGTCCAACGTGGGTTCGCTCGAGACCCAATCGGGGTGCGACGTGGGTTCTGCACCAGCGGTGTCCAGGTCCGGTGAGGGGGGTTGCTGATTCCCTGCCGTCTGTCGTTGGACCTCCTTGTCATCAGCTCTCCCCCAAGCCTCTTCCACCGGGGTCCGTTTGGACCTCTCTCTCCCCCTTACGGGCCTGGTGGTTGAACGATGCGGGTCGGCCGCCGGAGGGCCTGCCGTGCCCGTTCGGCTCGCTTTTGCGGCCTCCTGACCCGCTAGATTTTCTGTTCGGCGATCTGGTTCGGCCTCCCGAGGAACTGTGTTTTCTGGCCTGGGGTTCGGGTAGGCCTCCGGAACTGTTCCCTTCACCCTCGTTAGCGGAATGGACGCTGGGTGCGGGGAGACCCCCCGAACTGAATGTTTTTTGCTGTGCTTATATTTGGCTGGGTACAGCTAAGCTGCTATTTTTTTTTTTTGTTCTATAGGAAACTCGAAATGAAGAGACTGAATGATTTTTCAGGACCCTATGAGTCAGGCAGTCTCTTCAGGTTCACTCTCAGACCTTCTCACTTCTCCTCTAGTCCACAGGGGGTCCAGACTCAATGTCCATCTGGGGCGTGATGTCAATACACACTGTGAGCTCAAAGTTCCTTCATGTCTGGGTCTCTGCCAAGGAATATGTGAGCTACATAATGTTACGCCACATCACTCCCCTGAAAACGCCCAAGAACGGACATACACCAACCTTAAATCAATAATGGACAGTCATACACACTATGTCAAGAAAGGACACACACACACCGCCCTCATGTCCACAATGGGCAGTCATACACATTACACTCTTACAGCCCCCCCCCCCCCTTTGCAGGATCTACAGCACAATTTACATGGGTTGATCAAAATACACATCACTCTGCCCGTTGCTTAGGCTTCAATCTCCTCCCGAATCTGCTGAACGCAGGCTTCGCAGCCTGTGTTGTGCCGTCCTGCGGCGCGCCTGTGGAATGAGGGGGAGAAGGGTTATTTGCCCCCTGCTGGGGAACTAGGGGCTGTCCCTTGGGAGGCCTGCCGCGTCGAGGCGCCCCCGCCGGCCGTACAGGTTCGTCACGTAACACAAAAGCAGGCTTTAATCTGTCAACACTGATTGTCTCTTTCCTGCCCCCCAAGTCCAGTACAAAATATTTCTCCCCAGTTTCCAGCACTCGGAACGGACCATCGTAAGGTGGGCGGAGACTGTGATGCTGGGCGTCGTGCCTGACAAAAACAAACTCTGCGTTTTGCAAAGCCTTGGGAACAAAAACCCGCGGAAACGTGTGATGAGCGGGGCCCGGGAGCATTTCTGCCCCCGTGCCACTTAGAGGTCCCCACACCGGGGGGCGCTCGGGTGCTGCATGGGCTGGCAGGAACTCTCCTGGCAGCCTGAGAGGTTGAGTAAACACTAATTCAGCAGGTGAGGCATCTAAATCCTCCTTGGGTGCCGAACGCAACCCCAATAAAACCCATGGTAGTTTGTTTACCCAATTTGTATCCGTGAGCGACGCTCTGAGGGCTGCCTTCAACGACCTGTGAAAACGCTCGCATAAACCGTTGGCCTGTGGGTGATAAGCGGTGGTGCGATGAGCTGTTGCCCCTAAGCCGCTGGCCATGGCTGACCATAGCTCTGAAACGAACTGCGGACCCCTATCGGACGTAATGTCCGACGGGACTCCGAACCGCGCTAACCAGGCTGTTAAAAAAACGCGAGTTACCTCTGCCGCTGTGGTAGACTGCAATGGGACCACTTCCGGCCAACGCATGGTCCGGTCCACCATTGTCAGGAGATGTGTGAACCCCTGCGAGGGCGGCAGGGGTCCCACTAGATCTACGTGCACATGATCAAACCTCTTAGCCGGGATGTGGAAAGGCTCTAAAGGAGCTTTTGTGTGTCTGTGAACTTTGGCCCGCTGGCAAGACATGCAGGCTCTAACCCACTCCTTCACGTGCTTGCGCAGGCTTGGCCAAACAAACTTCTCTGCTACCATTTTCACCGAAGCGCGTACTCCCGGGTGTGCCAGGGAGTGCACCGCGTCAAAAACACGACGGCGCCATGTGGCTGGCACCACTGGGCGAGGTCGCCCGGTGGATACATCGCAAATAAGCGGGGGTGAACCGGTTTGTAAACTTATGTTCTCCAGCCTTAACCCTGTTGGTCCAGACAGGAGCGCGCGCACGTCTGTGTCCTCGCCCTGCTCTGCTGCCATGGCCGCATAATCTATCCCTATGTGCACCGGAGCCGCGTGCGCGTCCGCGTTGTTACTGCGCTCCGCGTCTGCGGCGCTACAGCCCCCATCCGCGCGGACAGGCACTGTTACCGCTCGCGAGAGGCAGTCCGCCACCACATTAAATTTACCGGCTACGTGCTGTATATCGGTGGTAAATTCTGAAATTGCGGCCAGCTGCCTCTGCTGTCGGCCTGACCATAGTTCAGAGACTTTGGACACTGCAAAAGTTAACGGTTTGTGGTCGACAAAAGTGGTGAAACGCCGCCCTTCCAACCAGAACTGGAAATGACGAATGGCCAGGTGGAGCGCTAGCAGTTCCCTGTCAAACGCGCTATATTTTCGCTCTGCATCGTGTAGGGTTCTGCTAAAATAAGCGAGTGGTTGCCAAGCTCCGGCGACTTGCTGTTCTACCACGGCTCCTATGGCCACATCTGACGCGTCTGTGGTTAGCGCTATTCGGGCTGCTGGGTCTGGGTGAGCCAGCAGTGCTGCGTTCGCTAGTGCTTCCTTAACTTCAATGAATGCGTGCTCCCGCTCCGGGGACCACTCAATCGCATTGGAGGGCTTCTGTTTTTTTAGCGCGACATACAACGGTTGCATGATCTGCGCCGCGTGAGGTATGAAACGGTTGTAAAAGTTTACCATGCCTAAAAATTCCTGCAACGCTTTTACCGTTTGTGGCTGGGGAAACTCAGCCACCGCGCGTACTTTGGAGGGCAGCGGAACTGCACCCTCTGGGGAGACGCGGTGCCCCAAAAAATCGATCTGTGCTGCGCCGAAATGGCACTTGGCTGGGTTGATTATTAACCCGTGCGCTCCCAACCGCTGAAAAACAGTTCTGAGGTGACTCTCATGTTCCTCCTCAGAGGCGCTGGCGACTAAAATATCATCTAAGTAGACAAAAACAAAAGGGAGGTCGCGCAAAACGGCATCCATCATGCGTTGGAAGGTCTGCGCAGCGCCTTTAAGGCCAAAAGGCATGCGTAAAAATTCAAAAAGCCCGAAAGGGGTTATTACCGCTGTCTTGGGAATGTCCTCTGATCGGACCGGGACCTGGTGATAACCGCGGACCAGGTCTATTTTAGAAAAAATTCGTGCCTTGGCCAAATGCACCGAAAAATCTTGGCTATGCGGAATTGGGCAGCGGTCCTGCGCTGTGGCATTGTTTAACCTGCGATAATCGCCGCACGGTCTCCACGAGCCGTCCACTTTAGGGACCATGTGGAGGGGGGAAGCCCAAGCGGACTTCGAGCGGCGAATTATGCCCAACCTTTCCAGGTTGGCGAACTCCTCACGCGCAATAGAGAGCTTAGCTGCATCCAGGCGCCGAGCCTTAGCAAAAACTGGTGGGCCACTTGTGGTTATAAAGTGCTCCACCCCGTGCTTCACCACCTTAGCTGAAAACGTGGGAACTGTGAGTGCTGGGAACTGGTTTAGGAGAGTGTGGAACTTACCTCCTGCTGCGGCGGCGTTGGCCTGTACTGACGGCGGGGACAGTCGCGCTGCACAGGGAATAGAACAAAAAGAGAGTGTATTAACCAAGCGTCTATTAGCCAGATCCACCAACAAGCCATGTGAACACAAAAAGTCGGCGCCCAACATGTTAAAACTCACCGTCGCTACTATAAGATAAGATAAGATAAGCCTTTATTAGTCCCACAACGGGGAAATTCCAGGATTGCAACAGCACAGGGATAGCAACACTCAGAGCAACAATCAGAAGGCAAGAAAAAAAAAAAAAAAAAACAAGCAAGCAAGAGCAGCTAATATACATATGTACATATTACTATAAAATATATATATACACACACACACACAGACACACAGTGCAGAGCATTGTAGCTGGATGGAATAAATATATGAATATATGAACACACAGTGCAGAGCATTGTAGCTAGATGGAATAAATATGTAAATATATAAACACCCACAGTACGGAGCATTGCAGCTAGGTGGAATAAATATGCAAGTATATAAACACACACAGTGCGGAGCAATGTAGCTAGATGGAATAATATATAGATATATAAAAACACAGTGCAGAGCATTGTAGCTAGATGGAATAAATATGTAAATATATAAACACACACAGTGCAGAGCATTGTTGCTAGGTGGGATGAAACAGCATAACCGTCTACTTAGTTATCCTACATGGTATGATTATGTGCCCATACATATTCTCACCCTCCATAGCGACCGGTATGTTCCTAGTTGTATGCCGGAGGGGACCATTGTGTAAGTCTATTGCATCTTTTGGGCAATAGATGAACTATTGCCCAAAAGATGGGCCGCAGATGGGTCGCCCATCCAAAAGATGGGCAACTATGAATGGACCCTATGAAGGTCCATTCATAGTTGCGGCCGTGCAAGGACAGGCGCAGAGTTCTTTCGCCAAACATCTTGACCGACGAGCCGTTTGCGGCTGTTGCTCCATCTCCGTGGGGGCCGGCCGCCCGGTCCGCGTAGGTCGCAGTGATGAAACTCCTCTGTGCTCCGGTGTCAACGAGGAATCGCCGTCCGGAGCTCGCGTCCGTCAGGTAGAGTAGCTTGTTCCGTTCGCCGAGGGTCGAAGCTGCCAGCGACCTCCGGCTCTTTGCGCTTCCCTGCTTCCTGAAGTTGCATGGCGGGACGCACCTGTGCGCCTTGTGCGCGAAACGTTGATGGTAGAAGCACATCTCGTCCTCTCCTCTGCTCCGGGACCACGCTGCCGCTGTTGTCGCTGGGGTCGGCTCTGCTGCCACCGGTTCTCCGTCGCCCTGGGCCGCCGCGCCGAGGTTTGCTGCTGCCGCTGCCGCCTCCTGCTCGCTGCATGCGTCCAGGAGCCGCTCCGCTTCCAAAGCCAGCGCGCGGAAGTCCTGCTGGTCCACACACCTCATGCTGGACAGGGAGCCTCTCATGTGCGCTGGAAGGGTCCTCAAAAAGATGTGCTTAAATAAAAACGCATCATTGTCTGCCCCAATCATCTGCAGCATGTCCTCCATGAGGACGGTCGGCCTGCGTCCTCCTCTGTCGCGCAGGTCCAGGAGTGTTCTGGCCTTCACCTTGGCCGATGGTACACAGCTCCGAATGAGGGCGGCTTTCAGGGCGTCGTATTTGCCAGCAGCGGGCGGCTGCTGCACCAGGCTCCGCACACACCAGGCTGTGCGGCTGTCGAGTCTTGCGATGACATTGTGGAATTTAATGTCATCCTCTGATACCCCGTAAAGCACGAACCGTGATTCCACGTGTTGGAACCATGAGTGCGGGTCCTCTTGCCAGAACTCGGGGAGTCTAATGGAGTTTACGCCGGTGCAGGCGGTCTCCGGTGAGTCAGGTTCGGAGTCGGAGAGACGACCTCCAAGTCTTTCCATTTTTCTCACGTGTGGGTCACCAATGTAGGAAACTCGAAATGAAGAGACTGAATGATTTTTCAGTATTGGTTTATTCCATATCAAGTCCTACAGCTCCTCTCTCAGTCAGGGAATGAAGAGGGGGAGCTGAGATAAACCGCATACCTTTATATTGTTACAACAGACACAAATCACATTCACATCAAACACAGAATTCCATTCATAACTAATCCTCCCATTGTCCTCTCGGCTTCTCTGTCTGACCCTATGAGTCAGGCAGTCTCTTCAGGTTCACTCTCAGATCTTCTCACTTCTCCTCTAGTCCACAGGGGGTCCAGACTCAATGGTCATCTGGGGCGTGATGTCAATACACACTGTGAGCTCAAAGTTCCTTCATGTCTGGGTCTCTGCCAAGGAATATGTGAGCTACATAATGTTACGCCACAGTTCCACGTTTAGCGTGATTGTTTTTTTGTTTTTTTTTTGGGTTTCCCCTCCTGTGTGAGGGATGGCTGTATGTTTAATTTTCACCCTTGGGAGTTCTCCTTTAATTTTGGGGGGTCCTGGGGTTGATTTTCGCTGTTTGACCTGTACTTGGCTTATGGGGTATTGTGGGTTGTTTTTTTCCCCTGTGTGTTGGGCTGTTATCTCCGCAATTTTCCTCTGCCTGAATGGGTCTTCGCTCTCGTGTTATATTTTATGGAGTATTGTGTTAGGTTTTTCCCCGTACTCTATACTGGTTCATTGTCTGTTTTCTTTTCCTTCTCTGGGTTTTTTCCCTGTTGTATTTTGTGGGTTTTTCCCTTGTACTTTGTATTGGTTTATTGTCGATTGTTTTTTTTTCCTTTCTCTGGTTTTTTCTTTTCTCTCCCTCGTTGTATTTTATGGAGTATTGTGTTTAGGTTCCCTTGTACTCTATATTGGTTTATTGCCTGTTTTGCTTTCCTTCTCTGGTTTTTTTTTTCTTGTTGTATTTTGTGTAGTATATTGTTTAGGTTTTCCCTTGTACTCGATATTGGTTTATTGTCTGTTTTTTTTCCTTTCTCTGGGTTTTTTTTTTTCTCTTCTTATTTTACGGAGTATTGTGTTTGGGTTCCATTGGTACTCTGTATTGGGTTACTGTCGGGGGGTTTTTTCTTCCCCTCTGATTCTCTCCCTCCTGACCTGCGCCCCATCCGCCCACCCTAGGTGTGTGGGGGGGGGGGGTCTTGGATGGTATGGGTCGTTTGTAGTCCGACCGTGAGGGGGGGGCTGTGTCACGTGGGATGAGACGCCGTGTCATCCGGCGCTCAGACCATATTCCCTCAGCCCTGTTCTCTCTGTAACAGCGTCTCATCGGGCTCCCAGCTGTCAGTTACGGGACGGCTGGAGTCCAATTAACTCTCATCAGCTGAGGCGCTGCTATGAGTATAAGAAGGAGCAGCTCCGATCATTCGGGGCTGCGACTTAGCACATTGAAGGCTGGAACCCCTACGCCGGGCGCCAGTCCTCTACTCATCATCTGCATTACTTGTGAGTGTATACTTGTTTGAGTATTTGTGCCTTTTGGCCCATGAGGCCGTGTTCCTTATCCCCTGTTCCCTATTATTAATAAAACATCGCAACTCACTGGCTCGTCCTCGGCTCTCTTTGTGTGGCTCGCGAGGGCCACACGTAACAGACCCATTCCAAGTTTTTTTTTTTTTTTTTTTTTACAGTTTGAATTTTGCGCATACTGAATAATCTGGATTTTGCTGCTGATTGTAATAAACAATTTAGTAACTTACATGTTTGCATCATGATTTTCTATTTTGTCTTTAAAGACACCGATGGGAAAAGAGTCAACAGTACAAACCATTTATCAGTGATGCTGAAAATAATGACTCATTTTTAAGAAAAAGTAACCAAAAACAATTATTTTATTTACTGAAGACTGTATTGTTGGATGTGCCTGTCATGTGCGGGGTTGATGTTCAGCCCCGCCCATGATTGGTGGCTGTAGTTTCTTGATTTACTGTTAATTAGTTCCAGCTGGCAGGTGATTAGAGCCTGAGCCAGGCTCCCTGCCAGCCTACAGTCATACCTCTCTCTCTCCCCTTGCCAGACACTCACCAGCTGCTTGTCACACACACACACACACACACACACACACACACACACACACACACACACACACACACACACACACACACACACACACACACACACACATCTATCCTGACACGCACTCATACACAGACTGCACACCTGCGTCCACTTGTCACTCATTAGTCTGCCTGGTATTTACTGGGTGACAGTGGGGGCATTCAGTGTCATGGCGTAAGCCAGCATACACAGTCAGCCTGAAGTCACTTGCCTATGTGGATGTCCTGGAGCTGTTGGAACCTTTTCCCTTTTGGACTTCTTCGGTGTTGTTCTTCCACAGGCCGCTGAGCTCCGACAACCTATGTACCTAAGTCTCCCTCTTGTTATTATTTTGCCCTTCCTAATCCGCAGCCCAGATCCGCCCTGGGAGTGTGTGGGGCTTCCTCCCCTGTCAAATGAGCTTGGACGTCCATCGCTTGTGTGCCAGACTGTGTTTTTCTACTGAACATTTTCTTGTATTTTGTGTATTTTTGAGTTTCCCCTTTCTGTTAATAAACATGTCCTCTTCACCTGCATTTTGGGCTCAAACTAATTATTTTGTTCACTGCGAAGTTACGCAGTGGACATGACAGTACGCCGCGACCAAAACAAAGAGCCCAAGCGGTGAAGAGGAGTGCTGTTTTCCTATTTTTTGTGTGTTTTTTCAACTGACCTGTTCGGAGCATGATGTCCTCGAGAAGCCATTCCCACACGGACAGAAATGGACGGGCAGCGGGCCATCCCAGTGGAGAGGATCAGGAGGCAGCCATGTTAATCTGGGAATTGTTGGAGGACGCATATAACGCCTACGGCCCCGGAGAGAAACTGTACTGCCTGAAGGGGGCATTGAGGGCTAGGGGCTTACCAGGGCCTCTGGAATTATCCCCAATACTCTGAACTGCTATCCGCCGTCTGCACGCTCGAACAGGCTTTTCTTGACCTTCATGAAGAGAAGGGCTTTCCACACCAAGCCGAAGCAGAAACGCTCTTCTCAGCTGACAACCATCTTTTCTTCCACTCTGTGTCCAGCTCCAAGATAGCCGCCAGGTTGGCGGTGCAGTGGTGCAGTGGTTAGCACTGCGGCAGCACAGCAACTCACACTTGGCCATGGGATCCCTGGTTCAATCCCAGCCCCTGACCAACAGTGATCTGTTTGGAGTCTGCATGTTCTCCCCGTATCTGTGTGGGTTTACCTCGGGGTTTCTCTGGTTTCCTCCCACAGGCCAAAAACATGCAGGTTAGGTTAATTGGAGTCTCTAAAGTGGCCCTAGGTGTGAATGTGTGTGTGAATGGTAAGGGGATAGCGCCGTACCGTGGCTGCTTCATCCATCCAGGTGGATGCCCTCAATTTCCCCTTTGGGGATCAGTAAAGTATACAAGGTCAGCAGCGTCGACGCCATCCGGCCCTGGATTCACGGAGGAATCACTTAGCCCAGCCAACTGCTTCTACACCGAGCCTGGTCACCACCACAGTGGATCCTCATTCACATGACCAGTTCCAAGCAGTCCCGTCTGCAAAATCCTCCTCCACATCTGCTGCGAGGTCTCTCTCATTGGTGAATCCACAGGCAATTGAGTGGCGCTTGTTTCCCTCACCGGTGGCTCCTGTTCCTGTGGCAAGAGGGGCGGCTCCTCAACAGTCTATAGAGGGGCCAGGCACTGCCTTTCCCGGACGAAGGGATGACGACACCCGAATAACAGCAGCAGCCAACATCATTATCCCGGGAGACAGGCAAGTTAATTTTCATTTTAATTCCAATAAATAATGAAATATCTTGCCTGATTCCAGGTAGGGAGACTCAGGGAAAGCAGTCCCCTGAGTTCTCCCCACCTGATGCTGTTTTGAACTGCTCACAGCCCCCTTCATGCTCTCTCCTGTCCTCTCTGCATTCACGCCAGCACTAGTGTTGAATCAGTGGGACCAGGAGGAGCTAGAGGTCCGGGAGGATTGTTCCTCCATAGTAATGGTGAGCCAAACCTCAGCCACCACACCGGACGAGTCACCAGCGTGGGTCATGACAGCTGGGGAAACTAGGACTGCACAGACCATCATGCCTGCTGCAGATGCTGCCACAGCAGTATCGGCACCCAAGCTGCACCTCCAGGAGGCCGAGCCAATGGGAACATTGCCCGGATTGTCGGAGTTCTGAACGGTAGTGGAGCTTGAGCTAAGGCAAGTGCTCTCTTTTGTCTTTCTCTTTTCTATATTAGAGCATGTTTGCTGAGCTTTAGGTGAGGAGAGCCAGCTGCAGCCACATGCTGCACCTGAGCTCGCCTTGCTGGGCTCCGCCGCTGCCGGCAACCCTGACCCCTCTTGTTTCCTGTCAAAGTCCTCTTCCAGGGTCATTGGAGAGAGTCCTTCAGCGCCGGACGAGTCCGTGGATCCAAGCTCGCTGCTGGAGGTTATCGTTGCTGCTGCTGCTCCCATGGAGGTCGTGGGTCCTGCCTCCCCTGCTGAGGAGGTCATTGTGGGTGCTCACCTCCAGCCTAGTGTGCACGTGGTCGACCGCCTCCCGGCTTGGGTGCTCTTAAAAGTGGCATTGGGGTCGGCAGTGGCCCAGCTGGGTCCCACCGCGGGTGCAGCAGGGGTCCAGCCAGACTCCACCGTGGGTGCAACCATGGCTTGGTCGGGGTCCACCGTGGGTGCAACACAGGCCCAGTCGGGACTCACCGCGGGAGCAATGAGGTCCCAGGAAGGGACCACCACTGATGCAACGTTGTCCTATGCTGGGACCACTGTGGGTGTAGCCATGGCCCAGCCCGGGTCCACCGCGGGCGCGACAAAGTTCCACTTCCACGCCGGGACCATCGAAGGTGCTGCCAGCCAGCCCAAGGACACCAGGGTCTCTTTCCCCCTTCCAGAAGCCTAGTGGGTGATCCTTCTGTTCCTGATGGGCACCGTCGTGGTCCATTGGGTCCTGCCACCAGTAACCGCAGGGGTCTCCCTTCCCTGGTCCAGCTGCCAACCTCCAAGCCTCCTGGTGGGTAGGCCACTTCCTCGCTCACCCCTCTGGCCCTGGTGGCTCAACGATGTGGGCTGGCCACCTGAAGGACTGGGTCTCCCAGTGGGGGGGCTGCCTTCCGGCCCATTTCACCTGGCAAGAACCCCAGTCGGCTGCCCAATAAACTATATCGTTGGGTTAGGTGGCCAGGTTCTCCAGGCAGGCCACCTGACTCACTTTGCCTGGTGGTTCAGGTTCAGGTTCAGGTTACTTTATTTGTACCCGTAGGTAGATTTGTTTTGCAGTCAGGTGACATCCATATTTACAAACCACAATTACATTCAACATGAGTACAAACACAAGCACACATGAAGCTGACTATAAACACGATAAAAATACTCAAGGCTCCACCAATCAGGACATATGACAAAGAGATGAGAGAAAAAGCAAAGAGATAAGAGAGAAGGGTCATATTAAAAAGCTAAAAACTAGTCAAAGAGATTAAAAACTCAAAAAAGTCTAAAACCCAATAAAAGATTTAGAACCCAAATAAAAAACCTACAAAAATAAGTAAATATAAAATAAAAATTAATAAATAGATTAATTACTGAATTATGTGCAATATATTGCAACATCTTGTTCAACTCTTTGACAGCAGCAGGATCAAAGCTGTTTTTGTAGCGCTGGGTTTTACATTTTGGGACAACAAAAGGGAAGAAGTCTGGAGGGAAGAAGCTGAAAGTTGCAGTGCAAAGGGTGGGAGTCATCATTTAAAATGGAGGTAGCAATCCTCTGTACCTGTCTGGTGTACAGGGATGTCAGGCTCAGCTGTGACTCACCAAGCAAACGACTGGACCATCTAACTACCTGATCCAAGGATTTCCTCTGTTTCAGTTTTATCTGATCAAACCATGACACTAAAGAAAAGGATAAAACAGATTCAATAAAAGCTTGATAAAACATTGTCATTATGGTTCGGTCAATTTGGAAGTGTGCAAGTTTCCTTAAACAATGCAAATGTTGCTAACCCTTTTTGCACACCCTTTCACAGTTCTCTTCAAAGTTTAAATTACTATCAATAATCATCCCACGATATCTTTAAGATTGCATACATTCAATGGTCTGGCCCTTTAGTACAGTGACTTCGTGCCTGGGATTTTTCCTCCTAAAGTCAATAATCATATCTTTAATTTTTGTCGTATTCAGCTGCAGGTAGGAATCCTCACACCAGTGAACAAAATCATCAACTACTGGGCCGTGGCCACTCTCACCATCCTGAAGGAGACTGACAACAACTGAATCATCAGCATACTTTATAATGCGCATGTTGTCATGTCTGCTCCGACACATGTTTGTGTACAGGATGAAGAGTAGTGATGACAACACACACCCCTGGGGAGAGCCAGTAGAAGAACATTTTTGGTCAGACAATGTACCATTGACCCTTACTCTCTGTGTCCTGTTGGTTAAAAAATCCAGAATCCAACCCACCAGATTATTATTCAAGTGAAATTGTTGCAGGAGCCTTTCAACTAATATATGAGGTTGGATTGTATTAAAAGTGGGAGAAAAGTCCACAAATAAAAGCCTGGCGTGTCCCATTAAAATCCAGATTTTTAAAAAGCATGTTAAACAGAGTGACAGTGGCATCCTCCACTCCTCTGTGAGGCCTATAGGCAAACCGCAAAGGATCCAATGCATGCTCAGTCTGCTTTAGGACCTCAAATCTGACCAGTTTTTCAAAAATTTTCATTAGAATTGAAGTCAAAGCAACTGGTCTAAAATCGTTTACCGTTTTTGGACAGCTGGATTTTGGAATGGGGACAACCACAGCATCTTTCCAGATTTTAGGCACATGTTGTGTCTGTAAGGACTTATTAAAAATGTAGTGAAACACAGGACTCAGTTCATGTGCATAGGACTTTACCAAGTGTCCACATATATTATCAGGGCCCTGACTTTTGTTCACTTTTACAGCGCAGAACGCCCTTTTAACATCCTGCACCTCAATATTAAAGTGCTGATTGTCTTTGAGTTTCTGTTTCAAATCATGGGTTTCTGCGCTAAAATCAATGGAATCAAAACGACCATAAAAACAATTAAGAGCATTAGCCAACTCTGAGTCTGAATTAAAACCATCTAAAAACACACGGTTATGGCACTCTGTGCTCTGAAGGCCTGCAATAGTTTTCATACTGGCCCAGGCTGAACCAAACTTCTTTGCTGCCATCTCTCTTTCCAATTCTGATTTATAATTCTGTTTTGCTCTTAAAATTTCGGACTTCAGCTCTTCTGTGGAAACCTGTAGCTCAGAAACAACCCCCTGTTTAAAGGCAAGTGCTTTCCTCTGTAAGCAGGATTTAACTGATTTAGTGACCCATGGCTTGTTGTTGGGATATATTTTGACACGTTTATGTGGAACGATCATATCCCTGCAGAAAGCCATGTATGAGCATGTCACGTCCACTAAAGAGTCCAAATCATCTCCACAGGACAGTGTGAACACCTCCCAGTCCGTACAGTTAAAGCATTCCTGGAGGCAGTGCACTGAATCACATGTCCACACGTTTATGTCTCTGGTCCTCACCTTCTCTCTTCTGAGAGTTTTATATGTGGGCAGCAAATGCACACAGTTGTGATCTGAGGATTCTAAAGGAGGAAGGGGAAGAGATTTATAGGCTCTCTCTATGGATCCATAGCGCAGGTCTAATGTCTTTTCTTGCCTGGTTGGGCAGGAGACGTACTGATAAAAGTTTTTAATTGTCTTCTTTAACATCAAAGACGGTGCTGGAGGCGGAGGCAGCATCCGCTCTCGGGTGAATGTACACAGTTGTTATGAAAAGTTGGGGGAACTCGTGGGGCAGATAAAAAGGGCGTATTGACACGGACAGAAGCTCCACATCTGGTGTACAGATGCGCTCTCTGACCGTGGCAGATGTACGGTACTGTTTATTAATATACAAACATACACCGCCCCCCTGACGTTTCCTCGTTATCTCTTCCTGCCGATCCAAGTGAAGTGGAGCCCCAAAGCCGTCAATACACAGGTCCGGGTCCCGGTCATGCGCTGTAAGCCACGTCTCCGCGTAAGCCATGACACAGCAGTTCTGGAAATCCTTCTGATATCGGCCATTTCCTTGAATTTCATCCACTTTATTTCTTAGGGATTGTACGTTCCCCATAATAATGGAAGGAAGAGGAATGCGGTTAAGCTGACGCCTTTTCAGGTTTAATCTTACACCTCCACGCTTTCCGCGTTTCCTCCTCTTGTCTCTCCTTTCATCGCTGTGTTCCTGAGAATCTCTTAAAATAAAGTCCGGCAGTTGTGGCACAGACTCAAACACAGATGCTGCATTATCCATGCTTAAATGCAGTAATATGTTTCTGGAATACTGTATTCTTCCCAGCGTGATCGCGCTGACGTCCCAGACAAAGAACCGGTAAGAAAGAAACCACAGTGCAAAAACAAGAAGGAAATCCATACTGATGGAACCAAAGAGCTCTTCGTTATATAGTCCAAATACTTTCAAGGACAAAAATGGCACAGAGAATTACGTTAAAACACATTAAAGTGCATAAAAACAGAGACAAAGACATTGAACTTTTTTCACCCGCTGCCGGTCGCTGCGTGCACATGCGCCTAATGCGTCCGGCTGGTGTTGGACTTTGATAGGCCATCTGGCCTGGTTCACATGACCGTTTGTGGGCGCAGGGACTTTGGCCGGCCCCCTGAACTTATGGCCATTCATGGGCCTTGGGACTTTGGCTGGCTCCCAGAACTTGGGGACTCTTGGGTTTTGGGGAGGGGTTTATTGTAATTTTGGGGTTGGTAATTTTTGTGTTTCTTGTGTTATTTTCTCCTTGATTAATCCCTCCTGACCTGTTTCCCCCACCTCCCACCCTGGTTAGTTGTGTTGGCCTTCTGGGTGGGTGGGTGGAGGGCAGGTTTTCTCTTGTATTTTGTTTCTTTTCTGTGATGGTACGGTGGGTGTCTGGTTTTCACCCCTTGAGTAGGGGCTCTGTCATGTGCGGGGTTGATGTTCAGCCCCGCCCATGATTGGTGGCTGTAGTTTCTTGATTTATTGTTAATTAGTTCCAGCTGGCAGGTGATTAGAGCCTGAGCTGGGCTCCCTGCCAGCCTACAGTCATACCTCTCCCTCTCCCCTTGCCAGACACTCACCAGCTGCTTGTCACACACACACACACACACACACACACACACACACACACACACACACACACACACACACACACACACACACACTCACATCCTGACACGCATTCATACTCAGACTCCCGCCACACACCTGGGTCCACTTGTCACTCATTAGTCTGCCTGGTATTTATTGGGTGACAGTGGGGGCATTCAGTGCCGCGGCGTAAGTCAGCATACACAGTCAGCCTGAAGTCACTTGCCTATGTGGATGTCCTGGAGCTGTTGGAACCCTTTCCCTTTTGGACTTCTTCGGTGTTCTTCCACAGCCCGCTGAGCTCCGGCGCCCTGTGTAAATCTCCCTCTTGTTATTATTTCGCCCTTGCTAATCCACTGCCCAGTTCTGCCCTGGGAGTGTGTGGGGCTTCCTCCCCTGCCAACTGAGCCCGGACGTCCATCTCTTGTGTGCCAGACTGTGTTTTTCTACTGAACATTTTCTTGTATTTTGTGTATTTTTGAGTTTCCCCTTTCTGTTAATAAACATGTCCTCTTCACCTGCATTTTGGGCTCAAACTAATTATTTTGTTCACTGCGAAGTTACGCAGCGGACATGACAGTGCCTGTGCAGAAGACACTGCATACATTAGTGATAGTACCAGTATATGGAGGAATTCTGGGCCATATTAGCATCTGTATTTTCTAATAATGGGTTAGAGCAGGGGTATCCAATCATGTGCCATGGATGGCCAAGACTTGCAGGCTTTACCTCCAACCAGTGTCTTCATCAGCAGATTCCACTGAATTTCTTCTCACTGATTGCTGATCAGTGCCCTCCATGGCATATGATTGGACACCCCTGGGTTAGGGTTTAATGGGATTTAACATTTGAACACAAACTGCTTTATGGTTCATGATTCTGTTGGCAGACTTACACTAAACCAAAAGTGATTGCTCAAACTGCTGGATTGTTCTTAGACAGCTTTTCCAGTCTTTTAGTATTTAATTTATGTCACTTGGTGGTAACCTTCACGCATAAAACAAAAGTGGAGACAGATCTGCAAAAAGTACAAAGGTTTATTGTCAAAATCCCAGTGCAGTACTAAATGAATACATGTATAGCACATTGTTGATACAGAGAATATACTGTATATTTATACAGTATCTACATGTATATAGCCAGTAAATCCATGTATTTCTCCATGTAACCTTGTGACTATTATTTTAATTGCTTTTAATACTAGATCAGTTTTATTTTGGCTTAAAAATGCATCATAATTGTTAAATGTATCTCATTATACCTAACTTAGTACTGTTTACCTGTTGAAATATATATTTCAAGGCCAATAAAACCCCATAACTACAATATGGCTCCTGGCGATCAAGTTTTGGCAGCTGATCACTTTTTGCCACAGCACCACCACAGACTCAGTGCTGCTGGAGCAGGTAATCCCATGACATTGCCAACAATCTCTTTGTGATTTTCACACAGATCAGAGCAATTTGTTGCACAGGAAGCTAAATGTTTCTACAGACATTCTGAAGTTCTGTAACCACTGAGCATTTGTGAAGCTGGGGTGACCATCAGTGAGAGCCTGTGTTTGAACGCCCAGACCCAAGATTTGAAGCGGTAATTTTGCCACAAGAGAGCCATCTGAAACACACACACAGCATACATATTTTAGTACCTAATAGCAATAACTTGCCGACATTACAATGTAGTATGGCGGACTTAAAGCAAACTAGCTTTAGCAATCATTACCTTACCTTCATATGTGATCTAGTGTGGAGTGTGTAAATGAAGAGGCGTATTCATTTCAGACGATTTATTACACACTCACATCTCACAAGCAAAGAACAGACTGACTGGTCACATCAAGCATTCCTCTCTCTATATCAAGTCACACTTCACAAGGATCAAGGCACTTCCTCATCACAGCATGACATCTACACTACACTTCATTCAACCCCCTCTCACCCACTTGGGCATTGTTCTTCCATGTGTATTCATTGTCTCTGTCTAAGGCGTGAAATAACCTGAGGCCCATACCAGTTCGTATCCTCATGTCTTTCGCTTTATGGCTCTATGGCTTCATAAATGCTCCAGTGTGGAGAAGTGTGGGAAGGACGAGGCTGAGTTTATTTCTCAAGTCCAGTTTTATTCACATTCACATTCTCCAATATCCAAAAACAGAAAGAGAGAGGAATCCCCCAACATCTGTCCCTTTTATACCCCAGGACATCAAAGCACACAGTCACATTGTCTTTCAATCCCAAATCACAATGCATCCCCCTCCAGGTCTCCTCGTCTCCACCTAAAGTCCTGGTGGTCAGGAAATCCTTCAAGGCCATCTCTTTGCATACAAAAGGCCAGACTTCACATCCTCCTGTTACCCCTGGGAGGTTCAGACCTTTTGTTCCTCTGAGACGTGAAGCCTACAATAAGCATACAGTAATACACATGTGAAGCATATGAAACCCACATACACTACCGTTCAAAAGTTTGGGGTCACTTAAAAATGTCCTTATTTTTAAAAGAAAAGCACTTTTTTTCAATGAAGATAACTTTAAACTAATCATTAAGTATGCTATTCGTCATATCTCTAAAAATGAGCAGCTTATGAGAAGTAATTCCCTGGCCAAGAAATTGTTAGATAAGAATGTCACAGAATTTTGGAAGGAGCTTAGACGGATTAGTAACAGTAAAACGCCTTTGCCCTGTACTTTGGAAGGCATTTCAGGTACAGAAAATATTGTGGATCTTTGGCGGCAACACTTTTACTCATTATTTAATTCAACTAAGGATGAAACTTACAAGGTAGGGAAAGTAGAAAGGGACGATTCGCTCCTGATTGACACTCATGCAGTGATCAAAGCCATTAGAGAGTTATCAAGATAACAAAGCGAGTGGTTTAGACTGTATTTCTGCCTGAGCATCTTAAATACGCTAGCTCAAGAATTGCTCCTCTTCTTGCAATCTGTTTCACCAGCTTCATGATTCATGGGATGTTACCAGAATCATTATTGTCTGTTGTGTTGGTACCAGTCATTAAAGATAAAGCTGGCAAGCTGTGTAGCCTGGATAATTACAGACCCATAGCTTTAGCCAATATAATATCTAAAGTACTGGAAAAAATCATGTTTGAAAAATTAAATGTATTCATCAAATCTACTGATCATCAATTTGGATTCAAACCCCATCATGGAACAGATCTGTGCATATATGCCTTAAAAAGAAATTATAAATAAGTACAGAAATCAAAATTCTTCAGTTTTCTGTGCTTTATTGACGCCTCCAAGGCGTTTGATCGTGTTAATCACAGGATACTGTTTAGGAAAATGATTGACAGGGGGTGCCCAAGTACTTAGTACGTATCCTGATTTACTGGTACGCACATCAGAAGATGCTGGTGAAATGGGGGAAGAGTCATTCATCACCATTTGGTGTGAGCAGTGGTGTCAGACAGGGCAGTATATTGTCCCCTATTCTATTTAATCTTTACATGGATGAGTTGTCAAAGCAACTGAATGCCTGTAAAACTGGGTGTTTAATAGGGAATAAGTTAGTGAATCATTTTATGTATGCTGATGATCTAGTTATTCTCAGTCCAAGTAGTGCTGGTCTTCAGGAGTTATTAAGAGTGTGTAGTGCTTATGGAGAAGAAAATGACATAAAATATAATACAAATAAGAGTTGTGTGCTGATCTGCCGCACTAAAGAAGATTTGTTAATGAAATTCCCTGTCTTTGAATTGGCAGGCAGGGAATTAATTGTCAGGGATAAAATTAAATATCTGGGACATGTTATTAATGATAGAATGACTGATGATGATGATATTTTCAGACAACGCTGCAAAATCTACATGCAAGCAAATACTCTTGCACGAAGATTTGGTTTTGTTCAGATGAGGTGAAACTGGTTCTTTTTAAAACCTATTGTACACCTTTATACACTGCTCATTTATGGATAAATTATAGGAAACTAAGTATGCAGAAATTACAGGTTGCCTACAATGATGCCTTAAGAATTTTACTTAAAAAGCCTCGATGGTGCAGTGCTTCTGAGTTATTTGTCTCATCACGTGTAAATACTCTGCATGCAGTAATAAGGAATTTTATGTATAAATTCATCTGTCGGTCTTGATGTATCTAGAAATGAAATCATTCAAGTCATGTCTAGCATTAAGCTCAGTTCTATTCGCTGTCAGTCACAGTTTAGAAGGCACTGGTACAGTTGTCTTTTTAAAGTCTGTACTGTCTTTGTACTTCTTTAAGCAGTTATGTCTTAGTGTTTCTTGTAACTTTTTGATTGTTTCAACTGTCTTGTTTTTTACTTTACTTGTTTACTCTTCTCTTGATGGACCTGAGTCTGGAATAAAGTCTTTGATTGATTGATTGATAATCAGAATACACTCTATACATTGCTAATGTGGTAAATGGACTATTCTAGCTGCAAATGTCTGGTTTTTGGTGCAATATCTACATAGGGGTATAGAGGCTCATTTCCAGCAACTATCACTCCAGTGTTCTAATGGTACAATGTGTTTGCTCATTGCGTCAGAAGGCTAATGGATGATTAGAAAACCCTTGTGCAATCATGTTAGGTCTGCAATGCTGTAATTGCTGCAAATGGAGGATTCTTTGACAAAAGCAAAGTTTGAAGGAAAAAATTATTATTTCAAATACAAATCATTATTTCTAACCTTGTCAATGTCTTGACTATATTTTCTATTCATTTTACAACTCATGGTGGTAAATAAGTGTGACTTTTCATGGAAAACACAAAATAATTGTCTGGGTGACCCCAAACTTTTGAACGGTAGTGTATGTGCACCACATGACCCCCCCAAAACGTCTAAGATGGAACAACATAACCACAGATTGCATGTCATGATAAAAACACTACATATCAGTCCACGTGCCGCTTGGGTCTCAGCCTTCTCCCGTATTTGCTGTAAGCAGGCTGTACCACTACCACGGTGTCTTCCTGCTGCGGAGCTGCTGCCTGGGGATGAGAACTGTTAGTCAACCTCTGTGGGTGTTCTGGGGAATGCTCTATAGGGGGTCTGCCGCGCCGAGGAGCCTTAGCCAACTGCACAACTTCGGTCAGCTACCACAAAAGCGGGTTTGAGCCTGTTAATGCCAATCAGTTCTTTTCTGCCCCCCAAATCTAGCAAAAAATGCTTATATCCTGTTTCCAGCACTCTATATGGTCCGTCATAAGGTGGGCGTAAAGGCGGACGATGGGCATCATGTCTGACAAAAACAAACTCCGCATTTTTTAAAGCCTTAGGCACAAAACACGCGGAAAACTGTGGTGAACGGGGCCAGGTAGCGTGCTCGGGCCCGTGCTATTCTGTAACCGCTGAGCCGGGGGAGCACTCTGGCGTTGGATTATCTGGGAGAAATTCCCCGGGGCAGCCGAAGTGGCTGTGCGAAAACTAGCTCAGCTGGGGAGGCTTCTAAATCCTCTTTAGGTGCACGAACGCAACCCCAATAAAACCCATGGTAGCTTGTCCACCCAATTTGCATCCGTAAGCGACGCTCTGAGAGCCGCCTCAGTGACGTGTGAGAAAACGTTCGCATCGCCCGTTAGCCCGCGGGTTGTACGTGGTTGTGCGGTGTATTGTTGCCCCCAGGCTGGCGGGCCATCGCTGACAAAAGTTCGGAAACAAATTGCGGGCCTCTGTCGGACGTATTGTCCGACGGGACTCCAAAACGCGCTACCCATGCCGTTAAAAATGCAGGCGCCACCTCCTCGGCTGTGGTTGACGACAGCGGAACCACTTGCCGGCCAGCGCGTGGTGCGGTCAACCATTGTCAGAAGATGTGTGCACCCTTGTGAGGGCGGGAGGGGGTCCTACGAGGTCCACGTGGACATGATCAAACCTTTTAGCTGGGATGTGAAACGGCTCCAAGGGAGCTCTCGTGTGTCCTATGAACCTTGGCCCGCTGACAAGCTATGCAGGCTGCCGCCCACTCTCTAACTTGTTTGCGCAGGCTCGGCCATACAAATTTCTCTCCTACCATTTTGACCAACGCACGCACTCCCCGGTGCGCCAGAGAATGGATCAAGTCAAAAACGCGGCGGCGCCACGCGGCTGGAACCACCGGACGCGGCCGCCCAGTGGAGACATCGCAGATTAGGGGGGGCATACCGTCTTGCAGCACCCCTGTTCTCCAGCCTTAACCCTGTTGGTCCAGACTGGAGCGCGCGCACATCCGCGTCGCTAACCTGCTCCGCGGCCATGGCTGCATAAGCTATCCCCACGCGGACCGGGGACGCGCGCACTTCCGCGTCGCTAACCTGCTCCCGCGGCCATGGCTGCAGGATCTACCTCCACGCGGGCTGGAGCCCCCCACGGCGCACGAGAGGCAGTCCGCCACTACATTAAGTTTACCCCGCAACATGCTGGATATCGGTAGGTAAACTCCGATATCGCGGCCAGCTGTCTCTGCTGCCGGCCTGACCAAGGTTCTGAAATCTTGGCCATCGCGAAAGCCAGCGGTTTGTGGTCAACGAACGGGGTGAAACGGCATCCTTCCAGCCAGAACTGGAAGTGGCGAATGGCCAAGTGGAGAGCTAACAACTCCCCGTCGAATGCGCTGTATTTTCGTTCGCTGTCGCACAGGGTTCTTACTGAAAAAGGTGAGTGGATGCCAGGCTCGGCTACATACTGTTCCACGACCGCCCCTATGGCCACATCTGACGCGTCAGTAGTGAGCGCCCATGCGGGCCGCTGGGACTGGATGTGCTAACAACGCAGTGTTTGCCAGGGCTGTTTTGACTTCAGAAAATGTGCGCTCTCGCACGGTGAGAACCATTCAACTTTATTTGTGGGTTTTTGTTTTTTTAGTGCAGCATACAATGGTTGCATGAGCTGCGCTGCGCGGGGGAGGAAACGTTTATAAAAATTCACCATTCCCAAAAATCCCTGTAACGCTTTGATCGTTTGTGGCTGGGGAAAATACGTTACTACGCGCACTTTGTCAGGCAGAGGGACCGCTTCCTCTGGGGAGACGCGATTGCCCCAAAAAATCAATTGCGTCACCCCGAACTGACACTTCGCTGGGTTAATTATTAACCCGTGCTCTGCCAACCTCTGGAAAACTGCGGTTTTTCGTGTTCGTCTTCGGACGCGCTGGCTACCAATATGTCGTCCAGGTAGACGAACACGAAAGGGAGATCACGCAAAACCGCGTCCATCATGCGTTGGAATGTCTGCGCCGTGCCTTTAAGCCCAAACGGCATGCGCAAAAACTCGAAAAGCCCGAAAGGAGTTATTACCGCTGTTTTGGGTATGTCCTCAGCGAGCACTGGGACCTGGTGGTAACCGCGCACCAAGTCTATTTTAGAAAAAACGCGCGCCCCCGCCAAATGAACTGAAAAATCTTGGATGTGCGGGATCGGGTAGCGGTCATGCGCTGTAGCGTGTGTTCAGCCTGCGGAAATCACCGTAAGGCCGCCACGAGCCATCAGCTTTAGGGACCATGTGAAGCGGTGAAGCCCATGGGCTCTTCGAACGCCTGATGATGCCCAACTTTTCCAGGTTGGCAAACTCCTCGCGCGCTATGGTCAGTTTAGCTGAATCCAAGCGCCGAGCTTTTGCGAAAACAGGCGGTCCGGTGGTAGTAATAAAATGTTCACCCCGTGTTTAGCCACGGTCGGCGAAAACGTGGAACCGTGAGTGCTGGGAACTGAGTGAGGAGTGTGTGGAACTTACCGCCCGCAGCTGTGACGTTGGCTTGTGCTGTTGGACGGGGCCACTCGAGCTGTACGAGGAATCGAATGAAAAAGAGAGTGCATTAACCAGGCTCTGTTAGCAAGATCGCAAGACCGGTGGCTTGTCGACCCAGACTGCAAACCAAGTCTACCTACGGGTACAAATAAGTAACAAAAAAAAAAAAAAAAAAAAAAAAAAGATCGACCAACAAACCATGTGAGCACAAAAAATCAGCCCCTAACATGTTGAAATTGACTGCCGCTATGACGAAAGTCCACTCAAATGTACAGCCGTGTAAAGACAGAGCAGAGTCCTCTCACCGAAGGTCTTAGATCGCCGAGCCGTTCGCTGCTGACACCCGGGGACCACTGGAAGGCGCCAGCCGGTCAGAGTAGGAAAGTGTGAATGAAACTCAGCTGGGAGCCCGTGTCCACGAGGAAATGCCTCCCCGAGTGCGCATTCCCTCTAGGTAGAGCAGCTTGTTCTCCTCTTCGAGGGCCGCAGCTGCTACTGGACCCCCGGTCATGGCCATTTCCCGAGAGCATTCAAATGGCACGGTTGGAATGCACTTGCGTGCCCATCTCCTGCAAAGCGGCAATGAAGAAGCAAAGGACGTCGTCGGCTCCGTGTTTACCTGGGCCCCTGGCCGCCGCCGTCGTCAGTGAGTCTGGTGCTGCAGCCTCTGGCCCCCTGCCATCTCCGGACGTTGCGCCTAGCTCCGCTTGCTGCAGCCGCAGCCGCGCACCCTTTAATGGCGTCGACGAGTCGTTGCGCCTCCTGGCCCAGCTCGTGGTAGTCTCGTCGGGCCAACAGTGGTGAATTGGCCAGGGTCATCTCTCACCGCTGACAGTAGGGTCCTGAGGAAAAGGTGGGTGAAGAATGAAGTTACATCTTACGGAGTCTCTCAAACTCAACATCTTCCCATCAGGTCTGCAGGTCTGTAGCTCTCGAATTCAGTCAGCGCCAGGAGCCTCTCTGCCGCTCCTCCACTGAGGGGGTGAAGTAACGGATGAGTGCAGCCTTCAACGTGCTGTACTTGTCGCTGTCCGGCTGGTGGTTGATCAGGTTCACCACCTGCTGGGCTGTGTGGTTGTCCAGCTTTGGCAACCACATGGTAGAACTTTGTGGCGTCCACCGAAATCCCTCCGGAGGTGGAAAACCGTGCCTCGACTGCGCTAAAACCAGGAGCGCGATTGTTCGGCCAGAAGTCCGGAAGCTGAACTGTGGCTTGCGTTCGTTTGGCTGGCTCCTGACGAGTCTGGCTCGGGAGATTTGTTCTCCGCTCATGATACGTCTTAGGGTCACCAGTGTGGAGAAGGTGTGGGAAGGACGAGGCTGAGTTTATTTCTCAGATCCAGTTTTATTCACATTCACATTCTCCAACATCCAAAAACAGAAAGAGAGAGGAATCCCCCAACATATGTCCCTTTTATACCCAGGACATCAAAGCACACAGTCACATTGTCTTTCAATCTCACTCACAATGCATCCCCCTCCAGGTCTCCTCGTCTCCACCTAAAGTCCTGGTGGTTCAGGAAATCCTTCAAGCCAACTCTTTTCATACAGAAGGCCAGACTTCACATCCGTCCTGTACCCCTGGGAGGTTCAACCTTTTGTTCCTTCTGAGACGTGAAGCCTACAATAAGCATACAGTAATACACATGTGAAGCATATGAAACCCACATATGTGCACACACCAGTACTTTCCAGAGTGTTTCATCTCACTACCTGTAGCCTTCTCTGCTGTCCTTTTTTGCCTTTACACTGACAAAAAGCCAGAGACCAAAGCAGTTGCCTCGTAATCGCCATCTTGTGTTTTGCTTGTGTCGCATGTTTTACATTATGGGAGGGTTGCGCCGCCGTGGCTGTAAAAAATCCCACCTACCCCAGGTGATACTCAACTGTAATGGAAACAAAAGCGAACTGAGTTAAGTAAAACCCTGTCGAAGTGAGGAGGCTAAATAGGTCCTAGTGGAAAAGGGGCTAAAGCTGCTCCATACAGTGGATTCAAAACAGTCCTTCAGAGCGTCCTCCGCCTCCTTAGACCATATTTTCACTGTGCAGGTAACAGAAGGTTGTCTGTGTGCCAGGGGTTTGTGCACAGGCCAGAGTGAGCCAAGTTGTGGTCTGATCTTCTGGGGGCGGGGGGGGGGGGTGTTTGTGGCGATGTGGTGTAGCCTCTTTGGTGTTTTGTATAAAATAAGTCCGTGTTTTAATTGCCTCTGGTGTGGGCACGTGACATACGGGGTCAAAGTGGGCAGATGGAGGACAGTGAAGTATGGTGAATCACCAGAGATGAAGAGAGAGCATTGGGGTTGTGTATGCAGCCTGCTAGTGACTGAGTGGATGATGTCACATGCTACCTCAGAGCTCGGGGAGGGGGGGGGGATTGTAAATAACAATCCCGACGACAAGTGAGAACACACTGGGGTTTGTAGCCAGTCGCATGCCAACGACCGGCATGATGAAAACAATGCCTCAAATGACTTATTACTTTGTATGTTTGTATGATTTTAAACACTTGTATTTTCTTTTTTAATCTAAAAAAAGAGCTAAAAACACAAAAAAGCTAAAAACCAAATTCAGCTGACTCTTTGTAAAATTACTGGGATCAAGACAGGCACAGCCATCAATTGCTTAGTAATTATCAGTATTTAGAAATGGATACAGGATGTACATGGTGTGAAAAAAGTGTTTGCCCCCTTCCTGATTTCTCATTTTTTGTGGTTTGGTCACATTTAATGTTTCAGATCATCAAACAAATTTAAATATTAGACAAAGATAACACAAGTAAACACAAAATGCAGTTTTTAATTGAAGGTGTTTATTATTAAGGGTAAAAAAAAAATTCAAATCTACATGGCCCTGTGTGAAAAAGTGATTGCTCCCCTGTTAAAATATAAATTAACTGTGGTTTTTTCACAATCTTTGAAAGATGAGTTCATTTTCAGATTTTCAGCCATTTCTAAAGCTTTGGGACTCCAGCAAACCACAGGTGGAAGCCAATATCCACAAATGGCGAAAACATGGAACAGTGTGAACCTTCACAGGAGTGGCCGACTGACCAAAATTACCCCAAGAGCCCAAATCCATTTGCCAAAAGAAAGCCAAAGTGACATGTTTTTGACCTGATGTCCACAGACTCTTGACCAGCAAGATTCCACTCATTTAAAACTCAAAAGTCCAACACTGCCCTCCATTGGATAACACAGGTATATTTCTCCTGTGGACTGAAGTTTTTCTCTGATGCTTAAAACTATTAATTGTGAAAAATGAACTAATCTTGTCATTCTCCACAGACAAGATCAGCTATCGAAGCATATGGATGGACATTAATGGACTCTAATGGGTTTGAAATGATTTTATTGATGATTTGATATGTGTTTCTTTATCTTCACGAAAAATCAATTTTGCATGTCCACTATAAAAAAAGTTTTGTGATTTACAATAAAGACTCATTGTTCCTTTATTAAAAGTAGAATATCTTAGTCACTAAAGTTTTAAAGAATTTATGCTTTAATAGGCAGCTTATATGTTTTTAAGATGATTTCACTTCTCATATCAAATACTGTGCACTCTTCTCTCTCACTGTGTGAAGCTCACAGTCCAAAAACTGTGAACTGACCCAATCAGCTTCCAAGTCTCCATATCTCTCCTTTTTAGTCAATTTTATGACCCTGGATCAAACAAAGAACTCAGTGCAATTGGTCAAGATTTATGCTAATGGGGCAGATTCAATCCTAATCTTTGAATGTAATTGGTCAGGCTCAGTTCCATCCATCCATCCATCTCTACCGCTTTTCCGGAGGTCCAGGTCACGGAGGCAGCAGTTCAAGCAGAGAAGCCCAGACTTCCCTCTCCCAGGCCACCTGCTCCAGCTCTTCAGAGAGGATACCAAGGCATTCCAGACCAACTGGGAGACGTAGGTCTCTCCAGTGAGTCCTGGGTCTGCCCGGGGTTTCCTCCCAGTGGGATGTGCCCAAAACACCTCAAGTGGAGGCGTCCAGGAGGCATCCTGATCAGATGCCCATACCACCTCAGCTGGCTCCTTCAATGGGAGGAGCAGCGGCTCTACTCTGAGCCTCTCCCGGAAGACTGAGCTCCTCACCCTATCTCTAAGGGTGAGTCCAGCAATCCTAACGAAGAAAGCACATTTCAGCCCTTGTATCCACAATCTCATTCTTTTTGGTCATATCCAAAGCTTGTGACCATAGGTGAGGGTAAGGAACATAGATTGACTGGTAAATCAACAGCTTTGCCCTTAGAGCTTAGCTCTCTCTTCACCCACAACAGACCAGTACAATGTCCTCATCACTGCAGATGCTGCTCGATCCATCTGTCAATCTCTCGCTCCATTCTCCCCTTATTTGTGAATAAGACCTGAGAACTTAAAACTCATCCACTTGGGGCAGGCGCTTGTCAGGCCCAGTTGTCATTCAACAATACTGGGCTATCCTGCCACACCTAACCAGTTGGAAAAATTTCCCTTTGTGCCAGTAGAGTCTTGAAAAAGTCTGGAGAGAGTCGGGTTCTGCTGTCTCCTTCCTAAGCTGGCCTGGAGTGCAAGCTTTGTGTTATATATACTTTTTCCCCCATTTTTTCTTTAAAATTCACCTTTTCCTATTTTACTTTTTTCTTAAATTACCATGCTAAGAAGATTTTGTCTTGATTTTCACCAAGCACAAGCCGACTTTGTTCTGACTACAACACACTGGAAGAAACGGATTGGTGTTTTGTTTTTTTTTATTTATCAGGTTTAATTTTCTGTCAGACTTTGAACGATAAATAAATCTTATCTGAATTTGACAACCTGCCAAGTGTCAAATTCCCGTTTTCTGGTATAAACTGAGACGACAACCAGTGTGATGAGCACTCCAGGCTTCTATGGTTGTGATCTGAAGGAGCAGTGCCAATACTGGACCTTTTTGTGGCAGAACCTGTCCCTTTCTCTCTACTTCACCAATGAACATCTATCTGACCAAGGTTGGTACCTGAAGGCCTGCTACCTAAGACACAATCTGACTTTATCTGCTGTGCTTAAGGTCTGTTGTCCAGATTAAATTTCATTCATCAAAATATTCTTTGTATAAGTTGAAGCATCATCTCACTTTGGCTCAGCAATAAATTTTCTTCTGCTTAAAGACATATTGTTTCACCCAGGAGTAAGACAAAAAATGGATTTTCTTCCTCCAGGCCACAGCTGAAATCCCCTTCTTTTGTTAAAACCAACCTAAGGAATGTCCCCACTGTCCGGCTTCACCTTTATTGCCCCATAATACATGCAACAGATCCACAACTCAGTTAATTTCCTTAAACTCTGGACATGCTGGATTTAACCAGTGAACTTTAAAGTACATATTACACACTCAATTCTAAAACCTTCTTCTTTTCAGAACTATGAAAAGAAAATGGACTCCGATGTTTTAAAGTGGAAAATCCATAATATGTGTGAAATGCATTAATCTGTGATTTTATATATATGCATGCTAATGTTTAAATGAATGTTTATTCCTGCAATGTTGATTTAGAAGCACTACTTATAATTTATACTAATCACTAAAGTTATCTTTAGTTTAATACCATAAAGGGAATATTAACCTTCCAGTATGTATCAAAGTTTTGCCTCTAAACCATGTGACTCCAGCAGCCAACCTCTGCATGACAACTCTTCATCCCAAAGAACTCCAAACAATAGACTGTCTGTTCATTGGACTAAAAGTCATCGAGCCCGCCCACGAAGGACGCTCATTGGCTGAGATCCCGGAAGCCCGCGAAGCTCAACGGACTTAAATAACAGAGGGACCCCTGCTCTCTCTTCTTTTGCTTTTCCTCTTTTGCTCTTTTGCCTCTGTCTCTCTCCCCTTTTCAACTGACGTCTATTGTCTACACACAGCAAGGAAGGACAAAGGACCGGTCTGAACAAAGACTTGTCCACGTGTCACTTTTCTGAACACAGAGCAGATAACTCATAATTCGTTTATGTAACTTTTGTATCTTAATGTTTTATTTTTCTCTAAATACCTAGGAATTCCTATTTCTTTGAGCTCAATTTTTTTTTTATCGGAGTTAAACTCCAATTTTTACTTATCACTTTTTCTTTGTTAAACTTCTGTAAAACCACCGTTTGTTTGATTTTAATGTAAACTTTAATCTTGACTTTAATTTTTATAATATTTTTCTTGACCAAGCACCCACCAGAAGCTACTATTTTATCTAAAGTCCGAAAGTTTTTTTTTAATTTGAGATCGGATTAGATATCTTTAATTATTCCTGAAGACCTCTGCAGCTGCTATGTCTACCAGGAAGAAAAGACGCAGCTGAGGAATCACCGCGCAGCTGTCCATCACACGCTGAAGAAGCATCGGCACCATCCGGCTTAGAGCCCAGTTTCAACTGTGGGCCATACGGCCAAGATCCAGCCCCTTCGACTGCATGAATTTAAAGGTCGAAATGGGGATCCTGAAATATCTGAGCGGGCAGATATTTACCCTAACATCCATGAAATCTTGGGCTGAGGACGATGCCGAACGGGGAATCACGTGAGCTGAAAAACTTTACATTCATCTGCTGAATTAAACGTTTGAGGTTCGGTAAATAATTTGTGTACTAATCAGATGCAAATTAAGAAGCCCTTAACATAACTCTTCTTTTCATTAAAATTCCGTTTTAATTTTCTAAGATTAATCCAGGACTTTTTCAATTAATTAGTAATCTTTCTCCATAATTTGCGTTGTTTCCATGATCTGTTAACACAAACTGAGAAATTGGTTTCTCATTAAACCCTGGTTCCGAAAATAATGACATGTTAATCTATCATTTACAAGATTGATTTTATGATTAATGAAATTACTGCAATGTCGTTAATCATTTGTTTAATAAATCTGTAAAAATGAGGAGAATTTATTTCATTCTGAGTCTGTTTCAAGCCCAGGTATCGAATTCACGGAAAATTTTTGAGACTGAATATTGATTAATTTATTGAGTGATCAAACAGGTAAAAAGTGAAATTAAAGATTAAATTGCTTCTTAAAGATAGAAGCTGGTGCCCCTTAACGAGTGTTATTAACTTTTCTGATGTATATGAAATGAGATTGATCTCAGATTCCAATACATCAATATAAATTAAATAATTCATACCTGATCATATTTATTATTTATTAATATTTCTATTTTATGCTACAGATTTATGGTGCCCCGTGTGAGGCCTGGTTGAACTTGACACGACTCAGAATGAAAGAAATTAATACATAAGCTGTGTGTGATTTTGGTCAAATTTTAACTCAAAAAAAAAAAAAAAAGTGGTTCATTTGCCTGCAGCCAGTCTATTGTCCTCTGTCTCTGTGTCCACGAGGGGGAGGAGGTGAATTCGCCCCCCTGATTACTGCTGTGTGTGGTGGTGTCTGCTGACCAAGAAGAAGGAGGGGGGTGAAGAGACCCCACTCTAGTCAGTTTTTAGTTTTTGTTGTTCAATGCATGCTTTAAGAAAAGTGATTACACGCTGAATAATTAAAATAGGCCTGGGAACAAAATAGCGAAGAAATCCTATTTGTTTTCCCCGTTATTTCAACACCCCGCAGGCAAAAGCAACCCTTGGGGGATTTAATTGAATTAACCATTGTATAACTTGTTGAATAAAGTTTAGGGAGACCGAAGTTTTTCCCGCCTTTGGAAAGCAAGCGTGGTTTTATGGACTGAAGCTTGCGCTGCATCCACGTGGCACGTGCACGCTCAGTCACGCACGCGACCGTCAAGCTGTGCATGAAAAACTGCGCATGTGTAGATTGGCCAAGCGACGCCATCTTAAGTCTAGGTAGAGGTCCCTGTAGCCGCCATTTTGAGTAGAGATCCTTGACTCCTGTGACGTCATTGGGTTTCCTCTTCTGGAGTGCAGACGAAAACTGCCTCCATCTTGTGGTGAAACCTAGGACTTGCAATTTTTATTTAAACTTCTAATCTTTAAGACAATGTATAACCAAATTAAGTCTTCAAAGTAACTTCAAAGCAATTCATATTATCGGAATAAACTAAATTTAACACTAATCCAAACTTTTATGCCAAGAAAAAGGAAAAGGACCTGTTGGCTTCTGAAAGTTTTTTCTCAGTGGTGAAATCCCACTCATTTGCATAGATACCTATAGCAGGAACATATACAAACACCTCTATTTATTTAATCACTTATATAACCACATATTATAATCTTTTAAGCTAAAAGCAAACATATTTACACACTTTTAAGCAAAAAGTTGCAAACTTTGAAGCTATATGTGTGCTTATTTTGCTGTTTTTAAATGTGATATGGTGTGATTCCCTTCCCACAGAAACCCAGTTTTAGCTTAAGGATTCTATGCGATGTTTACTCAAGAGTAACATTAAAGTAGGATTAATCTTGTGCATTTTGACAAATTTACAGACATAGTGAATATTGATAATTTTTTCCTCTTTCTCAAATTTAGGAAACCACACAAAGCAATTAACACTTAAGAGAAGCTCTAGGTGTTGTTTAAACTCATTGTGTCATTTCCGATTCATGTTTACTCTACAGAAAAGAAAAACATTTAACCAACCAGCATAATTTTGAAATTTTTCCCAGGATTTAAGAAAAGTGAAAAAGTTGCAAACATTGATTATTCTGTAAAACAAGAAATTTATAGATGACAAGACAGATCACTATTGGCTTCACTCATAAGAAACCTTGGACACAAAATATTCAAACAATTCACTTGTTTCTAATTTGTAAATATTTTAAACATTAATGCTTCAACTGAAAATAGGCTTTAACAAATAAAACCAAAGGAAAGCCTTAACTTTAAAAGAAAGTGGAAACTTATAATCTTAAATCTTTAAAGCATTTAGCCTCTTTTGTTTTTGTATTTCTTTTGTAAATAAAATCCTCACTTTCAAAGTGACATTCTGCAAAATTCCAAAGCTAGTTATTGATGACAAATTCCAATACTAGACTTTGAAAATCAAAGGAAAGAAGTCAATCCACACAATTGAAATTCCTGTTTTGTTTCGTGAAACAAATTCAATCCAATTTCAATTCAACTTTATTTATCAACATAGTTTCAACAAACAAATTATTTGAAGCATCTCTACATTTCTAAATAATTTCAAAATTCTATTTCCCATCCTGCAATCATACAAGTTGAAACAAATTCTAAAGGAACTTTCAACTATCATGGTTGTAAAATAAAACACTCAAGGTTAAAACCTTGTCGAACAAATTTAAGAATAATCAACAAGTTGAATTTTTTTTAAAAGCTAAATAACAACAACAGTCAAACATGACGAGTCATCAGACAACCAACCAATTTACCAAACTGGATGACCTTCAAACAACATTGGAAGCATGGACTTCTAATTTAATTTCTAGCTTCACAACACCGGCCAAGGAAGCACAGCCCGAAGAATTGGAGCAACTAACTGAAGAACTTTTGAATGAACACACTGAAAAACCACCAGAAGGCCAAGGACCTCACCAGTGTGTCGGTAAGTTTGCGCTAACATTAGTCGCAAGATTAAAGCAGCCGAGAATGAGCTAGCAAATCAACAAACAACGATCTTATCTCTCCAAGAAGAGAATGAAACACTGAAGGAAAATTTGGAACAATCTCAAGAGGAGAATGACAAAACTCAAAACCAACTGGATGAAGCGGTACAAGATTTGGACCGTGCAGAGTCAGAAAATAAACGGTTGATAGATAACAACAACGTGCTTCACCAAGACAACAATGAACTTGAAGATGCCCTTCAAGACACAAAGAAGGAACTCAGAAGAGTTGAAGGTCAACTGGAAAATGTGAAGAAGGACTACAAGGAATGTCAACTGCTCCTAAAGGAAAGACATGAACACCGGACATCCACCGCGCTCCCTCGCCCGATTCCCTTTTCGAATACGGACGACTGCGTGGACAGCGTGCGTGTGGCCCCTTCAGACCGCGACCTTGACAAGATCGTGCGAAATATCACCAAATTTGATCCAGGACCTACGGGTTCACCTGATGCCAAAGTCTATTTTACAGGACATTGATTACTACCTGCGTAAGTACCCTCGATGCTATGACTGACGATCACATCTATCTGATCAAACTAACATCTAACAGGTCAGTATCAAAAGTCATACACAGACAGCCGACAACATCAAAGCAGATTACACCGCTGCTCCGCGAAGCCATCGAAAAGGAGTTCTCCGACGACTGCCTACAGGCAGGGCTAACCGCAGCCCTAGCCGTGAAGCAAGGACGCTCAGAGCCAACACAAGCCTACTACCAGAGACTCCTACTTGCATATTTTGGATCTCAAATACACCAGGGATGGAAGAACTGAGCCACTACCCAACTGAGCTCTACCAACTGAGCCAACCACCGGAGTGGTGGCTCAGTTGGTAGAGCATCCGCCCCCACACCCGGGAGGCGAGGGGTTCAAATCCCGGCCGGGTCATGCCAAAGACCATATAAAAGTGGAACTTCCTGCCGTCCAGCTTGGTGCTCAGCAATAATGGAATGGAGGAGGGAAATTTGTGGCGGTGCCTTGCATGGCAGCGGCCCTCTGATTCTGCACTTGGGGTGTGTGTGATTAACACAGTAGATAGGTAAAACACAATCTTGTTCTACTGTACATGATTGGTTGTACAGTTGAATGACAATAAAGGGTGATTTTATTTAAGAAGACCACAATTTCAAGACCCTCTTCATCCAAAACCTCCATCCCACTGTGAGTCACTACCTAGGAGTTACAGCTAACCCAAGGTCAAACTCAATAAGTCAGCTGAGAGAGTTTGCACACTATGCGTTCCAAAAACGGCAACAAAGTTGCAACAAGCACGCTGAGCCTGCCACAGTGCTAGCTATTAGCGATGCATCTAACACCTTGGAGTTGGAAGGAGCTCCTCGCTCTTCTCCACCTCTTACACCGCGAGTACATCAACAGCCGAAGCATTTTTCCAACCGACCTCATCAAGGTCAAAACCACGCTAGGTCCTCTGGATACCACTTTGGACCAACTTTGCGAAAACCCGACTACCATCGTAGACCATATCCATGGGATAGGTCACGAGAACGCGATACGGACTACCATGATGACAGATACCGATACGAAGACACGCATAACCGCGACAAATGGTCTCCATCTCATCACAGAAGCTCAGAAGCAGAGACCTATCACAAACCTTGGAAGGAAGAAGAAACTCCTACATTCAGTAGAGAAGATATCAAAATTGTCCAACACCTCCTAGCAGAGATTCAAAGCTACAAAGAGAATAAAACTGCTAACATTCTAGCTATATCAACTGTGCTAACTCAAAACAAGCGTTCCAAACGAAGGAAACGCAAGAAGAAAATCCCTCATGCAAATGAGGAAGGACCAAAGGACTCAACGCAGTCCAGTGCTGTTATGGCAGCCCAACCACAGGTCACAGACCACTCCTCTAATGACATTTCACAACTCTGTGTTGAACCACCGGTTCCACAATTTCTATGCGATTTAAACGAGAGGGGGGGTGGCACGGAAATTCTACCTTCCACTGACCCTTGAAGACATGATGTGTCAGGACGCTGTTTTAGACACCACTGCTGACATCACGCTCATGTCAGACACCCTTTTTGACATACTATGTGTAGCCACTAACTGCGCTAACAAACATTTGAAACTGGAACCCTGTTCATTAGCCGTGCGACCATATGCGCTCACTAAAACAACCCTGTTGGGCGTATCACTACTAAACATGTCCATTGGACCCATGACCTTGACACATCCGGTCTACGTGTCCAAACCTGACGCCATTCCATTACTTGTTGGCAAAGACCTACTGAACCGTTTTGAGCCACTGATTGATTTCAAGAACCTCAAACTATGGGCTCAAACGCAACACCCTCATCCATTTGACCCAACAAGAACAACTAAATCACAGTGCTTTGTTCTGAACACTTTAGACACCCCAAGTCTCACACAACTAGCACTGTTGGAACAACTGCAACCGATTGAAAGCGACCGCCAAGACCAAGGTGAGTACTGTCCACGAGAAGTCAAAAGTCACCTTCAAATACAAGGTCAAACCAAGGAATCAAATGACCTGAAAACTCAATGGCCAAGCAGAAAACCCCAAACGGCCCTCTTGAAACCCTTAATTACCCTTGATTCAATGGTGGTGTCACATTTTGAAACCCACCCACCCCGCCCATGAGGCCTGCATGGTCACAAAAGCCACACCAACCGGCTCTCTACACCCTCTGAAACCTCAACTTTTTGCGACAACGAACCCAACTTTTACAAATGCAAGGCGCACACTCACTCAACCTTGCAAACAAATGATCCATAAAACCGTCACACACTGGTTGGATAAAACGGTACATGCGCTGACCGCGTCTAAACCCTATGACATACCAAACCTGAAACCACTTCATGTAACACAATCTTCTCTGCAGCTATGCAATGGCACTCCTGGTCATGCTTCCGACGAACCATCATCGCCACCGCTCAGAGTTCCTCGAAACCAGAGGGGGGTGATGACTGCCAATGCCCATAACATTCCAGCTGCAGAGCACAAAAGCGTCAAAACGACATACAAAGCTCCCAAGGCTGTATTTCAAAAACATTCGGACCGATTCGCCAAACGACACAAGGCGTACAACGATCAAAAACTCTCGCATGACAAACTGCGAAGGGGGGACAAGATCTTCCACCCCACATTTGTACCACAAACACCTGAAATCAATTTACAGGAAGAGAAAATCACTCCTAAATTCCTGCCTGAGTGGATGAATCCACACATTGTCAACAACAAACTTTGGCCACCCAAGAGCCAAATCCAAGACCCTCATTTTCAATGGGCTCAACCAAAATCAGAGTAACCTTTACCAAAACCCCATGGGACTTGTCGGGTACAACACTGTCAAAGTAAGTCCATAAATAAGATTAAAATCAAACCTACGTCTGAGAAATAACTGTAGCTAACTACTAGCCTCAGGTACACTCAGTCAAATTTCTCCAATTGGTTAACTGCATCCAAACCTCCAGAAAGGAAAGGGTATATTAAAACCAAATTAGCCCTTAAACTAAATTTCAAAGACCTCTGTAAATTCTAATAAACTTCAATCAACTTACTATTATCAAATAGTACATGCAAATACATTCAACACCATTAGCTTGAGCTAATAATCTTAAAACTCCCATCAAAGGTGAAAAACGAGCACAAGGTTTAGAGTTCAATCACGTAATCTCTATTCTGTAATTTCCCAGTTTTGGGATCAATAAAGTACATCCATCTAAAAGAAATCACTCCACCTCTAAGAGGAATTTTCATTTGCCAACCAGGTATCTAAAGAAAGATCAACAAGAAGATTAAGATCCAAACCACTCACTTTTATGTTTGCCAAGATGATGGCCCTCCTGTTTATCAGTTTAGCCATCTGCCTAGCAATCACACCCACTGTTACCCAGTCAGAATTGGGCCAAGCCAAAACGAAAGGTCAAAGATCCTCGGATGGATTCTTAATAACAGCCTCATCGTTAGAGCCTCTAGTTAACCTTAGCATGCCCACTGTTAACTCGGTCAACACCGCTAAACCGAAACGCCAGGTTGTCAAACCACAAATGGTTACCAAAATCTTACAAGACACTGTGTTGGTTTTGAATGCTTGCTCCGAAGCTTCAGTCAAACTCAACAAGGTCTTGAACTCTTTGCTCTTTGTGTTAAAGGTTGACTATGCTCACACACAGCCAATGTCTATGTTACTCTCAGAAGTAGCTAGAAACATTAGCTTTTCAGTTAACGCTTTAGCAATGAATATGCTCTCTCATCATGTCCTTTTTGCAGTAAATCCAAATTTACTTCTCATTGCCATCCAAAGAATGATAATGACATCCTATGCCCACTCAGTTTTTCTGAACAAAAGCCTCAAACACTCTATGATTTGAACATCTGTGGAACCATGGTTTAGTCTAACTAAACAAATTCAATTTGAACCTCCATGAGTCACCTCAATATTGATTAGTCTGAATCTACCTCAAGTATGAAAGAATTTTATTTTTGCTTTTGACTAAGATTTTTGGATACATGCATGTGTATATACAAATAATCCTTTATACTTTATTTAGATTTTATGCACATTTAAACTGTTTTTGAAATTTTAAATAGATATTTTTCAGCAAACCCAAAACATTTATATCAAGTATGTCAAAACCCACATACTCCTAGTTCATTTTTTTTTGTACCCAGAATTTTTAAGTCTTTACAGGCTTATACAGAACTTTAGTATATCCTAGACAATTATACAATGTTTATATTTGGTCATGCCCAAATTATTTTTGAAATTTCCAGAAGTTTTTCAGAAAACCAAATTTAAGGACCTACACTTTGGAATAGATACCGTTTACAAGCTTAAGACGTATCGACATCAGAACTTTAGTTCAGCATTTGGATCAAGCCTCGCCAAATTGGAATTTGATGCCTAGGATTGCTATCAACGCTGAATCAACGTCACCATTGATACCAGAGGGGGGACTGTAGCATCATCTCACTTTGACTCAGCAATAATTATTCTTCTGCTTAAAGACATTTTTGTTTCACCCAGGAGTAAGACAAAAAATGGATTTTCTTCCTCCAGGCCACAGCTGAAATCCCCCTTCTTTTGTTAAAACCAACCTAAGGAATGTCCCCAATGTCCGGCTTCACTTTTATTGCCCCCATAAAACATGCAACAGATCCACAACTCAGTTAATTTCCTTAAACTCTGGACATGCTGGATTTAACCAGTGAACTTTAAAGTACATTATTACACACTCAATTCTAAACCTTCTTCTTTTCAGAACTATGAAAAGAAAATGGACTCCGATGTTTTAATGTGGAAAATCCATAATATGTGTGAAATGCATTAATCTGTGATTTTATATATATGCATGTTAATGTTTAAATGAATGTTTATTCCTGCATGTTGATTTAGAAGCACTACTTATAATTTATACTAATCACTAAAGTTATCTTAGTTTAATACATAAAGGGAAATATTAACTTCCAGTATGTATCAAAGTTTTGCCTCTAAAACCATGTGACTTCAGCAGCCAACCTCTGCATGACAACTCTTCATCCCAAAGAACTCCAAACAATAGACTGTTTGTTCATTGGACTAAAAGTTCATCGAGCCCGCCCACGAAGGACGCTCATTGGCTGAGATCCCAGAAGCCTGCGAAGCTCAACGGGACTTAAATAACAGAGGGACCCCTGCTTCTCTCTTTTTTGCTTTTCCTCTTTTGCTCTTTTGCCTCTGTCTCTCTCCCCTTTTCACTGATCGTCTATTGTCTACACACAGCAAGGAAGGACAAAGGACCGTCTGAACAAAGACTTGTCCACGTGTCGCTTTTCTGAACACAGAGCAGATAACTCGTAATTCGTTTATGTAACTTTGTATCTTAATGTTTTATTTTTCTCTTAAATACCTAGGAATTCCTATTTCTTTGAGCTCAATTTTTTTTTTATCGGAGTTAAACTCCAATTTTTACTTATCACTTTTTCTTTGTTAAACTTTCTGTAAAACCACCGTTTGTTTGATTTTAATGTAAACTTTAATCTTGACTTTATTTTTATAATATTTTTCTTGACCAAGCACCCACCAGAAGCTACTATTTTTATCTAAAGTCCGAAAGGTTTTTTTTAAATTTGAGATCGGATTAGATATCTTTAATTATTCCCGAAGACCTCTGCAGCTGCTTGTCTACCAGGAAGAAAAGACGCAGCTGAGGAATCAACGCACAGCTGTCCATCACACGCTGAAGAAGCATCGGCACCATCCGGCTTAGAGCCCAGTTTCAACTGTGGGCCATACGGCCAAGATCCAGCCCCTTCGACCGCTTGAATTTAAAGGTCGAAATGTGGATCCTGAAATATCTGCGGGCAGATATTTACCCTAACATCCACGAAATCTGGGGCTGAGAACGACGCCGAACGAGGAATCACGTGAGCTGCAAAACTTTAATTCATATGCTGAATTAAACGTTTGAGGTTCGGTAATAATTTGTGTATCTAATCAGATGCAAATTAAGAAGCCCTTAACATAACTCTTCTTTTCATTAAAATTCCGTTTTTATTTTCTTAAGATTAATCCAGGACTTTTTCATATAATTAGTAAACTTTCTTCATAAATTTGCGTTGCTTCCATGATCTGTTAACACAAACTGATAGAAATTGGTTTCTCAGTTAACCCTGGTTCCGAAAATATTGACATTGTTAATCTATCATTTACAAGATTGATTTTATGATTAATGAAATTACTGCAATGTCTGTTAATCATTTTGTTTAATAAATCTGTAAAAATGAGAAGTTGTTGAGAATTTATTTCATTCTGAGTCTGTTTCAAGCCCAGGTATCGAATTCACGGAAAATTTTTGAGACTGATTATTGATTAATTTATTGAGTGATCAAACAGGTATAAAGTGAAATTAAAGATTAAATTGCTTCTTAAAGATAGAAGCTGGTGCCCCTTACGAGTGTTATTAACTTTTCTGATGTATATGAAATGAGATTTGATCTCAGATTCCAATAAATCAATATAAATTAAATAATTCATACCTGATCATATTTATTATTTATTAATATTTCTATTTTACGCTACAAAGTTCTATAAACCTACCATCTTCAAACTGCTTTCAGAACTTCAGATACATTTATCTTTTCATTAATCTCGTTCCTTTTCAGAATAACACAAATTTTCCTTTTTACGAGCTAGTTTAATCATCATTTTCTTCATAAAATGGCTTCCATTTTTCCTAACCATTCCGCTTAAAGCTATTTTATAGTTTTTCATTTTCCATTACAGTGCCAATTTAAGCTATGTTTTTCTTTGGTTCCACAAATGTTTGATAAAACAAGTTATGCTCAGTAATCCATTAAAAGTTTAACGTGTTCATGATACAAATTCACTGTCTTCAAGTCATCTGAATGTGTTAATCTATCCTGAAAGTTCTTATTAAACTGTTAAAAAGGCATATCGGAGTTATTGTTTGAGTTCACGTCCATCTTCATTAAAAGCAGAAAAGAACTCATAGGTTTTTGAGACCGATTCATTGCTGGTACAGATATTGAATTATTAATAAAATTGTCCATTTTTTTGGACTGGTGCCCTGAACGAGTTTATGTGTGTGGTAATGAAAAGGAATCTTCATTCCTACTCACATGTATATTTATATTAATATTTGTACCAACACCTAACCACTACACAGAGGAGTCAAAAGGATTATCAGAAGAGTTGCACAAGAGCCAAAGGCCACTTGTAGAGAGCTCCAGAAAGACTTGGAGTTAGCAGGTACTGCCGTTTCAAAGAAAACAATAAGTAATGCACTCGACCAACATGGACTCTATGCCCGCTCACCTCTCAAGACTCCATTGCTGAAGAAAAAGCAAGTAGAAGCTCATTTAAAGTTTGCTGCACATCATTTGGGTAAGCTAGTAAAATAATGGGAGAATATACTAGTCTGGTCAGATAAGACCAAAATTGAACTTTTTGGATGCCACAATACACAGCATATTTGGTGGTGAAATGGCACTGCACATCAGCCCCCAGACACCTTACCAACAGTGAAGATTGGAGGTGGGAGCATTATGGTGTCGGGGTGTTTTTCAGTACAATGGTACAGGAAGACTTCATATCACTGAAGGAAAGATGAATGGACAAATGTACAGAGATATCCTTGATAAGAACCTGTTGCCATCTGCCAAGATACTGAAGATGAAATGAGGACGGACATTTCAGCAAGACAATGATCCCAAACACATAGCCAAGGGAACTCTCAACTGGCTCCAGAGAAGGAAAATAAAGCTGCTAGAATGGCCCAGTCAGTCACCTGACCCAAATCCAATTGAAAATCTATGGCACAAACTGAAAATCAGAGTTCATGGAATACACCCTGGGAACCTTCAAGATTTGATAACAGTTTGTGTGGAAGAATGGGCTAAAAATCACTCTTGAGCAATGCCTGCACCTAGTTTCTCCATACAGCAGGTGTCTAGAAGCTGTTATTACCAATAAAGGTTTTTCTACTAAATATTAAATGAATTTCACCAAGTGTGTTCAATACTTATTCCCTGTGTCATTCCACTTTATTAAATATAACTTGTTTTGTGAACACAGTTACCTTAAGTTCTTTGTATGTATGGATTACTTGGGTTGTTACTGATATCTGGTGAAAATCTCAGGTCAATGACTCCATCAGAAATATGTTTAGTGAGAAAAATGTTGACGTGTTCAATACTTATTTTCCCCGCTGTAATGTTAGTGACAGGCATCCACCAACATAAAAGCAGCAGAAATTCAATTTGATTTGGAATGCTCTAGAGTAGATATCACTAGCCACTGCACGATATTACCATCAAAAAGAACAGAAACTTAAACAGACTCACATTTTCTCGACTCTGTGTTTGCAACAGCCAGTTTATTCACCAGATTTACATCTTTAAACCTCTTTCTCTGGGTCTCCTGGACCACTTTGTTGGTCACCACGTTTCCACGCTGTCAGAGTATAGGAGCCGGAGAAAGATGCCTCCAGCTGTGGAGAAACTTTGATTCTTCTGCTTGCCACCATCCTGTATGCAATTTCTGCTGTCAATGGTCACCGGTCATAGTAGCCTCAACCTCTGGACTAATTTATTTTAGCTGCACATCGGGTCTTACACCTGGCACTAACAAATGGACAAAATATAATTGGATCATGCAATGAATCACAGTGATACAGTGTTTGAGCTGAGCCAATTTATACATATTTTGTGTTTTCTTATGAGTTTTGGGGATGCTTATGGCTTTAAAGTCCCACAAAATAAATAAAAACAGAGTAAAATGTTTATAATGAATTATTTATAATGATCTATTCATTCATCTTCAACCACTTAATCCTTTTCAGGTTGCAGGGGGCACTGGAGCTTATCCCAGCATCTTTAGGCAAGACACAGGGTACACCCTCAGATCGCCAGTCCAGCACAGAGAAACCATTCACTCCCACATTCATAGCTATGGACAATTTATTCCCAGTTGATTCCAATTAACCTAATGTGCATGTCTTTAGATTGTGGGAGGAAACCAGAGTACACACAGAAAGGTGACCAGTAACCAAGAGTGGGATCGAACTCACAACCTTCTTGCTGTGCTGCCACAGTACTACCCACTGTTCCACTGAGCTGATACATTTATCATTTATAATTTTCTCTTCTCAAGCAGGGGATCTTACCTCCTCTAGCCCAGTGATGCCAGCCATCTCTGGTTATCATACTGTACCTCCACCATAAACAGGTTTAACATCTGTAAAATGTTGATTTCACAGTTTTTAACATTAGTTCTAGAAGTTGTACTCAAAAGTCTACAAACAACAACGTTACCAGAAATAAAGATTGTGGAAGCTATTTTTGAACAATAGTGCTTACTGAAATAAAGTGGTAAGTCCTCAGCCTGAGGTCAACCTGCACCAGCCAGCAATAAAAATCTATTTTCAGCCCTTGTGTAACTGAGTAAATGTGCAGAACAAGAAGGATAACGTGGCTCAGCCAAAAAAGAAAAAAAACAAACAAATAAAGTAAAGAAGGAGAATTTCATATGGTGTGGCAGATAATGAGGCTTGTTCATGTTCTAGTTTCCTCAGTGTTTGCTGATTTGAATGTCTGTCTCCTTTGATTTAGCAGAGTGTGGTCCCTTCACCTCTTCGTTAACTCCTTTTCAAACATTTATGAGTCGATATCACAGATTCTGCAAAGGGATGCGGAGAGGGTGAGACTCTTCTTCAAGTCAACAAACACAAACAGCTAAGGAGGAGGGTTTGGAGAAACACAACCGCTGGCGGACAAAGATGCACACATTTTAATTATGATGGCGCAGCATCATAGGTTCTTGATCAACTGAGGACAATTACTGAAACATATACAGTGTGCTTCTATTTGGTAATCTGCATCTTAAGGGACCCTGCTGAACTTATTTCATGCCACATGTTCCCAATTGTGAGACACAAACTGAAATGAAAAAAGGATGCAAAAAATCACTTATTCTTGTTCCTAGGGAGAGACTGTTATTTCACAATAGCCTTCAGTAAATGGACAAGACCGTTTTTCCTGACAGTCATAATGTCGTGTTTGCCCCTTTCAGGGCACAAATGAGGTGTCAGATGTCACAGAGAGTTTGCTTGTTTATTAAAGAAAGAACAAAATAAAGAGCCACGTGGGGCAAAACACATCCACTAAACTAGAACACAAACTAAAGAACACTAACATCAAATGTAAGAGTGTAGCGAGGGCCGAACCTGGTGCTACAGAATAAACACTTACAAATGCTGAAGCAAAGACGGATCAACTACAGAAAGAAGACTGGAGCCGGGGATAGAGACTCCAGTCCTGGTTGATGCAGGTCACAGCGAGGAGTGAGCCTCAGCTGCTCCCTTAAATACTAATAACAAAAACCAAAGAACCAAACAGGAGAGGAGGAAATGTAATGACCAAAATCACGCTCAGCTGTGACAGTGCCGGCTCGACTTGACAGCTGGAAGTTCGGCCGCAGCGCTGTCACAGTAAAAGCCCTGGAAACACCAATAATAACCAAACATAAATAATATGGGAGAAAAACGGGAAAATACTGAGTAATCCGAGCGCGGATGAGCTCAGCACTCTGATCACCACAGTACCCCCCGTTCAAAGGGCACATTCCAGGCACCCATAGTGACACCCAGGAAGCCCCACCCCCAACCAGAAAGCCAACAAGACTGACCTCGGGTGGGCGGAGGTGGAAACAGGCTAGGAGGGCGAGAAACCCAAAAGGAGACAAACACAAAATGTCAAACAGCAAAATACAGAGAACCCCCCCCCCCCCCCACAAAGAACAAATGATAACAAAGACTCAAGCACAATAGCGCGGCTAAAACTCGCCTTATAACACGAATAATGAAACAAAAAATCCAAAACCAGATAAACTAGGGAAATCAAAAATACATATACACTTCAACTTAGAAAATTCACAAGAGCTGCCGAATAGGCGAACACAAAAATATACGAGTATACTGCAACTCGATCACCAGGCAGGAAAAAAAAAAAACTCTTTAGCAATATACAAGAGAGACAGGGAAAGAAAAAAAAACCACCATGAAAACACAAGTATGGGGCACCGGCAGGTAGAGAGAAAAAAAAAAGGCAGTCCAGGTAACCTACTGGCATCCCAACTCCACATCAGGAGGAAAGGAGAAAGAAAAAAATAAACCAAACAGTTCGGGTGGCCTGCCCAAGTCCCAGAACTGGGGAAACCATTCCTCAGGCGGCCGACCCAGGTCACCCAACCAGCAAAGCAGTCCGTCAGGCGGCCGACCCAGGACGCAGAACCGGCGGAACAGTCCTTCAGGTGGCTGACCTGCGTCCTTAGACCACCAGAACCGGAGGGGGGAGCTCGGAGGTGGCTTCCCTACCGAGAGGCACAAGGAGGGGAAGCCAAACCAGATAAAAGGGACCCCAGTGGCGTCTGGTGGTGGAAAACGGGGGGAAAGGGGGGAAAGGGGGGAAACAGGGAACCAGTCTGGTGTCAGGCGGAAGGGGATCTGCAGCTCCCTCACTGACCTCGAATCGGGCCAGCGCAGCAGCCTCGGTGGACCCGGACAGGGCCAGTGCAGCACCCTCAGTGGACCTGGACTGGGTCAGTGCCGCACCCTCGGTGGACCCGGACCAGGCCAGCGCCGCACCCTTGGTGGACCCCGATTGGGCCAGCGCCGCACCCACGGTGGACCCTGATTGGGCCAGCGCAGCACCCATGGTGAACTCTGATTGGGCCAGAGCAGCACCCACGGTGGACCCTGATTGGGCTGATGCAGCACCTGGGGTGACCTCCAAACATGAACCCGGAGCCTTGACGAACCCGACTGGAGCTGACTCATCTCCGGTGACCCTGGGAGAAGGCTCGGACAAAGAAGGAGAACAGGGGTCAGGGTCACCGGCAGCGGCAGAGCCTGGCGAGACGAGCTCGGATGCAGCGGCCGGCTGCACCTGGCTATTCTCCCCAAGAGACAGGCAAGAATGCTCCAAGACAGAAAATAAGAAGACAAAATAGAACACTTGCCTGATCTTGAGCTCTACCACTGTCCAGGACTCCGACGATCCAGGCTTGACGATCTGGAGGTCCACTTCCAGTTCCCACTCGACTGCGGTGGCCTCTGCAGCCGGCATGATGGTCTCCACAGTCCAATGACCCCCAGCGCTGAAACCCACGCTGATGGCCCACTCGGTGTGGTGGCAGGGGATCCATATCCTGCTGGAGCTGACTGCTGCTCCACGGAGACCTGGGGACTCTCTATCGTCGGTGCAGGCTGCAAATGGCAGTCAACCCTCCTCCTCTGCCAGTGACATGGCTGCGGGACTGGAACCAGGCTCTCCAGCTCTGCAGGATCCTCCTCCGTCCGACAGTCTACTCCTGGCACCAGGGGATGCTCGGACAGAAGGGGAGGAAACACAGAGGAAGCAGCTTCAGTTTTAATGGCTGCAACAGGTGGTGGGAGCTCAGAGGACTGTGAAACCTGAGCCCCCTTCCCCCCCCCCCCAGGAATCATACAAGGTAACTCATCATATTGTGGAAAAGAATGAAAAGACACTTGCCTGTTTCCCTGGGGTTTGATGGTTCCTGCTGCAGCAGGCTCAGTTTTTCCCTCTCCCACAGCAATGGTGATGGCAGACCCCTTGGGAAGACAAGGAGGAGACACCCCAACAGGATCGATGACGGGCAGATCCGGAGAAGGAACCACGGGCCTTGTAGCAGCTGAGGAAAATGCCAAGGAGGAGGGAGGAGCAGCCGAGGCAGTCCGGGGACGAGGAGCTGACGGAACAACGGGGAAAAGCGACCTGGAGGCTGAGGCCGCTGCCTTCACTCTCTGCCAAGGCGAGGGAGAAACAGCTGGCTGGGAGACAGGAGAGTTCCTCTGGCGGCCCGTAGCAGGATCCAGACGGGAGCCCCGCGGAAGATTAATCCGGTCAGGAAATTCCCTCTCCTTCGGGATGATCGTGTCCCGGGGAGGAGATGGATCATGAGCTGGGTGGTGATGTCTTCTCACTGGAGGTGAGGCTAGATTTAAATCCAGAAAGCGCCGCTGCTACTCCGAAACCGAAGCCAGCAGCTCAGCAAACTCAGGAAAGTTGTGAAGCTGAGGATTAGCCTCCACCAGTCTGACAGCGGCCACCACGCTCTCAAGAATCTTGCTGGGATGGAAGGCAGAACGTGCTTCAGCCACCCCGCTCCTGATTTCAGCTGCCCACTGTACCTCTTCACTGGGACCTCTGGCTGCCCTCCTCCTTCGCAGCGTAGGGAGACGGTCTGTCATCGGCGCTGAGACTGGAGCTGGACCCGAGGTAGAGACCTCATAGAGAGCAGAGGAGTGAGTGTGCTTCCCCATCGGCCCCCTGGTCCAACTCCCGGTTCTTCTGAAGAAGCGCCGATACTTCAGCCATCCTCTCCTTGCCCTCAGCATGGTCAGCAAGGCGAGGATGGCGCTTAATTGCCGCCTCTGTGAGGTCCAGGTACCAGCATGCGTTTCTGGAGGTGGCAAATATACGAGCATTGGAGAGGAGGCCATCAATCTCCATCAGAGCCTGGACAAGCTTGAAGCCCAGGCTCATAGGATACCCAGTCCTTGATGACGCCATATCTCCCGACAAAACACTAGCACCCAGAAAAGGGGAAAAAACAGCCAAAAACAAAACTCATTCTAGCTGGCACCTCGCTTGGCTGCGACTTGTTGTCGTGTTTGCCCCTTTCAGTGCACAAATGAGGCGCCAGATGCCACAGAGAGTTTGCTTGTTTATTAAAGAAAGAACAAAATAAAGAGCCATGTGGGGAAAAACACATCCACTAAACTGGAACACAAAATAAAGAACACTAACATCAAATGTAAGAGCGTAGCGAGGGCGGAACCTGGCGCTACAGAATAAACACTTACAAATACTGAAGTGGATCAAATACAGGAAGAAGACTGGAGCCAGGGATAGGGACTTCAGTCCTGGTTGACGCAGGTCGCAGCGAGGAGTGAGCCTCAGCTGCTCCCTTAAATACTAATAGCAAAAACCAAAGAACCAAACAGGAGAGGAGGAAACGTAATGACCAAAATCATGCTCAACTGTGACAGTGCCGGCTTGATGGGAGAAAAAAGGGAAAATACCGAGTAACCCGAGCATGGATGAGCTCAGCACTCGGATCACCACACATAATTCTCAAAAAACTACTCACTTCTAGTCATTTTTTATACAAAGTTAGAATAAATACTGCCAAGTTTTGGTTCATATGTTGTTTTATTCAGACCTTAATCATGAATTGAAACATGAATTGAATCATGCAGATATCATTATCCAGGTCACAAAAGCAATATTTAAAGGGAATAATGACCATTTTCTAGATTTACACCATAAAAAATTAGGCAGAGGTGTGTAGAGTAGCCAAAATTTGTACTCAAGTATACGTAGTGTTATCCAGTGATATTCATTACCAAAGTATATAAAAAAGTAGTCACCATAAAAGTAAGAAAGTATCTACTAGAAAAGTTATTTGGATAGAAACAATTTTACGCTTGCCAATTTGTATTTTTACTTATGAATTTGCAACTTTATCACCAATTTGCAAGATTTTTCTTGAAAATGTATGACTTTTTGTCTCATAAATTTGCCATTTGTTTTCATAAAACTTACTTTTTTTCTGACAAATTTACCGCTTTTTTCCTTAGAATTTTACAAGTTTTTTCCTTTACATTTGCAACTCACTTTCGCAATTACGTGATAACCTTCCAAATGCTGGCTTGCAGAACTGGGTGTTCAGAGGAAAGAACAAGTGAACTGCGGTTGGAACAGCTCTGAACACTTTAAAAGAAGTGCATCAAGAAATCATATATAAAAAAAAAGAAAAACAAGCCTGGTAGTGACTGGAAATAGCAGCAAAAGTGCTTCTGCATCACACCATGTCACCACAGAGTCACGCACAAATTCTTTTCACAGGCTGTCTTAGTGTGGTGAGGATAGGTTGAGGCAACAGGCTTAAAGTCAGGTCTAGAGGTGGGAAGATTATTTTAGAAACATATTCCACAACACAATGCCTGTGACTTGCTGAAATGCACCTGAACTATTTCAGTCCTTCATATTCACTTTTTTGTTTTTGAGTAAAGATCAATGATTTCAAAGTATCATCGTTGTACCTTAATTTGAAAAATGTTCATGCAGCCTTTTTCTTTTATGCAGTGTAACAACAAACAGTCAGAATCAAAGGATCTGAAAAGAAATGCATGTGCATGAAAAAAGCTTTACATACCAAATGGCTCCCTTAACTTTGATATAAACTAATACTCACATAACAGCGGTGGGAAAAAATTGCAAATGTATGAGGAAAAAATTCTTAAATTTACCCTGAATTTATGATCAAAGCTGCACATATAGCACCCTATAGTACTTTATAATACAGTCTACAAATTACAGGGTAAAAGAACCCCCCCCCCCGAAGATTACAGGGAAAAACAAGAGTAAAAACAGGGAATTAAAAAAAAAAACATTAAAAACAGGGTAAAATATGTTTTGTTCCCTGTTGCAACATTATTTTTTGTCATGGTTCGAGCGCCGATCTCGTCCGCACTTGGGCCATGCACTATTTTCTCCCATCTGATGTGTGTGTGTGCCCCTTTTGGCTCTCCAAGCTTTTATTGTAGCAGCGCTTGGAGAGGCTTCCGGCTGTCAGAGTTGACAGCTGAGCCGCATTTCACCTCATCAGCTGCTCGCTACTTAAGAGGGCAGCTGAGAGCGAAATGCGCGGCAGTCTCGTCAAAAACTTCCCCTTCTTTGACGTTATCGAGCATCCCGCTGTTCAGACGTTGACTACCCTTCGTCTATATTCGTAAGTGTGTCTCCTTATGTATCCATTCTCCCCTGTCATTGACTGTATATCGTTGTAGTGTGTTTTAGCCCCCCGCGGCTTGTTATTTTGTCATTCACCTTTTTCCTGTAATAAACTGTGCAAACTCACCGGCTGAGTGGTGTCTTATGATGGCTCGTGAGGGCCATCCATGACAGTAGACTGCCGCCAGACTGAGACGCCTGTCGCCGTGAGTTTTGCCAAAATTGGACTTGTTTTTCCCTGTCTGGGTGCCTGTGCGCTGGGAGGTTATGTCATCGTTCAGGGGCCGCGTTCGGAGCCTGGGCTACGAGCTGGCGGAGGCCCTGGACTACGTAGATGGAACTCTCATCACCGCTACCCTCTACGACTCTCCCAGCGATGTACGCCGGTACCTGGACCTCGCTGAGGACATCCTTAATCGCCTTCCTCGCTACTCCGACCACCTCGAAGTTGTTGCAAGGAAGGCGGACATCGCCGCACAATGGGAGATACTCCGTGAGCTGAAGGGAAACTCCAGCAGGAAGCTGAAGAGGAGGCATCCTTGCTCCTCGCTTCGAGATCCAATTCCTGTCCCCGTTCCAGATCAGGAGGTCGCACCGCCCAGGGGTGATCCCCGAAGGAGTGACACGTCAGTTGGAATTCCCCCTGAGAAACTACAACAGTCAGCTGTTTCCATCTGGGACCGAGTGGCGGCAGTGCGCTCCGCTGTCCACCCCACGCAGATGATTAAGCATGTGACGGGGGCAGTCAGGCTGGTGGAGAGGAATCCGGCGTTAAGGGACTTTCCAGAGTACGCCGACCTACTCGCTTCTGTTTCCGCACAGGAGCGGCGATTCCCAAACCTCTCCTTCGCCTCGCCCTCTGCCAGTAACCGTCGTCACACCAACAGGAAACCTCAGCAAGAACCCCGTCCGGATCCTGTTCTGGGTAGTCAGAGAGACCCCACCTCTCTGACAGCTGCCGCTCCTACGTCTCGCCAGGAGGGAATCCCCGCAGCCTCTCTCCCCGGGTCTCCTCTCCCTGCTGTTTCGTTAGCTCCTCGTGCCCGGATCACCTCGGCTGTCATCCCCTCCTCCTCGACGTCCTCCTCGGCAGTTGCGAGTGTTATGAGTCCTGCTCCGGCGAAGCCCGTTACTGGACCATCGCGAGCGGCTCCTCTTCGTCCTCCCAGGGGGTCCTCCGTCACCATCCAGCGGGGAAAGGGAGGAACAACGTCCGCTACAGCAGGCACCATCCATCCTCCGGAAAACAGGCAAGTGCAAGTTCATTCTTCTCCTCGTAGTTGTAATTTGCCTTGTCTGACTCCTGGGGGTGGAGTTCGGGGTTCACAGTCCCCCGAGCTCCCACCACCTGCTGTAGCTTCTGACATTAAACCTGCTGCCTCTGTGTCTCCCTCCGCTGGGCGGTCCAGGACGCCAGGCCTACGTCGCCGGACGAGGAGGGGGCCTGTGGTTCTGGAGAGCCTGGTTCCAGCCCCACAGCCACGTCATGGGCAGAGGAGGAGAGCGGACTGCAGCGTGGAGCCTGCGCCGACGACGAAACGTCCCCGGGTTTCCACCAATGAGCGGTTCGATCCAGTGGGTCTAGGGTCCCCTGCCACCACACCGTGCAGGTCGTCGGTGTGGACGTTAGCGCCGGAGGGTCCTCAGGCTGCGGAGACCATCATGCCGGCTGCGGAGCCCGCTGTAGCCGAGTGGGAGACAGACGACGACCTTTTTCGTCCTGAGAATGGATCGTCGAAGTCCTGGACGGCGACAGAACTCAAGTGCAGGCAAGTGCTCTACTTTGTTTTCCTTCTTTCTATTTTGGAGCATTTTTGCCTGTCTCTCGGGGAGACGAGCCAGGGGCAGCCGTCTGCTGCACCCAAGCTCGTCTCGCTGGGCTCTGTCGCTACCGGTGATCCTAATCCCGGTTCTTTTCCTTCTCCTGAGCCTTCTCCCAGGGTCACTGGTGCGGAGCCAATCCCGGTCGCTGTGCTGGAGGTTCCGGGTTCGGGGTTGGAGGTCATTACTGGTGCTACGCTGACCCAGTCGGGGTCCGATGTGTGTGCAGCGCTGACCCGATCGGGGTCCAGCAGGGGCGCAGCACCGGTGTGGTTCAAGGTCGGTGAGGGAGCTGCAGATCCTCTGCCGCCTGATACTGGACTTGCTCATCGTCATCCTCATCCTCATTGTCATCATCTTTCTCATCGTCATCGTCACCATCTTCATCCCAGCTCATCTCCACTGGGGGCCGCTGGGGTTCTCACTATTCGGCCCGGATCTCCCTCGTCCTTTCCCTCTCCAGGGAGGCCGTCTTCAATTTTTCCCCCATGGTTCTGGTGGCTGAGTGATGCGGGTCGGTCGCTTGGTGAGCCTTTTCCCTGGTTCGGTGTTCTGGGTCGGCCACCCAACGTACTGTGCTTCCTACTGGGTGACCTGGTTCGGCCGCCGGAGGTTCCGTCTCTCCAGGCCTGGGACTGGGGTAGGCCGCCCGAACACTCCCTTTTCCCCTTATTGACCATTTGGACATTGGACGCAAGGAGACCCCCAGAACTGTTCCGGTCTCATTGGACTCTGCCTGCCGTCATCCCCGTGTGTCTCTTATTTTCATTAAATATTAAGGTCACTCGGGTGTATTGTCTTTTGCGCTATGTTGATCTGTGTATTCACCGCTGTTTAGCGTGCTTTTTTTTCCTCTCCCCTCTCCTGTCTGAGGGTTGATTTGTATCTACCTCTTGGTGTCTTATAGGCCTGTGTGTTGTAGTTTTGGGTCCCCTGTCACTTGCATTTTTTGCGCTGTTCTATGTATCATCTGTGCGTTATGGAGTATTGTGTTTTTCCTTTTACCATACTCTGTAATTGCTTCATTTGTTCCCTGTCATCGTCATGGTGGTTTTTTTTTTGCTCTTTCTGGTTCTTGCCCTCCAGGCCTTTTTCCCCCATCCGCACACCCTGGGGGGGCGGGGGGGGGCTTGGGTATCATACGGAGCTCGAAGTTCGCCGCCTCAGGGGGGAGGTACTGTCATGGTTCCAGCACCGATCTCGTCCGCGCTCGGGCCATGCACTATTTTCTCCCACCTGACATGTGTGTGCCCCTTTAGGCTCTCCGAGCTTTTATTGTGACAGCATTCGGAGGGGCTTCCGGCTGTCAGAGTTGACAGTTGAGCCGCATTTCGCCTCATTAGCTGCTCGCTACTTAAGAGGGCAGCTGAGAGCGAAATGCGCTACAGTCTTGTCAAAAACTTCCCCTTGTCTGACGTTATCAATTTGACGTATCTGACGTAGCAATTTGTGGAGATTTCAATATTGATCTACTTAATCCACATCAACAACATGTAGTTACAGAGTTCATGAACTCTATGTACAGCATGAGTCTATATCCCACAATAACACATCCCAGTAGAATCACAGCTCACTCTGCTACACTTATTGACAACCTGTTTGTCAATGTTCTCGACAAGAAAATAGAAAGTGGATTATTGATAAATGATATAAGCGACCACTTGCCAATCTTTGCACTTATCCATGGCCACACGGGGCCCAACCCAGAAAAAATCTCAAAATCGTTCAGACACAAATCACCAAACGCAATCAGTTCTTTTAAAGAGGACTTGCTGAAGCAAGACTGGACAGAAGTCTATGTATCAGATGTAAATGAAGCCTATGACACATTTACAAACATTGTAACCACTCTTTATGAAAAAAACTGCCCATTAGTTAAAAAAAAGCTTAAACACAAATTTACTGACAAACCATGGCTAACCAAAGGACTACAAAAGGCGTGTAAAAAGAAAAATTTATTATATAAAGCTTTCATAAAGAAAAGGACAAAAGAAGCAGAGCAGCGGTATAAAACATACAAAAATAAGTTAACATATATAATAAGATGTAGTAAAAGAGACTATTACAGTAAAGAACTGGAAAAAAACAAAGACAATATTAAAAATACATGGACAATAATCAACAGTATCCTTGGAAATAAAAGCAGAAATACCAGCTACCCAACTAACATTCCAAAAAATAATAAATCGACTCCGAATGTGAATATAGCTTCACCTGCAGATGAATTTAATAATTTTTTTGTTAACATTGGACCTAAACTGGCCCGAGAAATACCCACTACGGTGCCAACAGGTGATTCAATATGCAATAACACTGCTGTAAAAGACACCATCTTCATAAAGAACACAGACGAAAGAGAGGTCATTGAAATTGTTAAATCGTTCAAAAGTAAAACATCTACTGACTGCGATGGTATTGATATGCTACTAGTCAAAACTGTTATCGAATGCATAGTGAAACCACTGACGTATATCTGTAACCTGTCTCTCCAATCAGGTATATTTCCCAATGCAATGAAAATAGCTAAAGTAATTCCGATTTACAAGACAGGCGACAGAGGGGAACTCTCCAACTACAGACCAATTTCACTATTACCGCAATTTTCCAAGATACTTGAAAAAATATTCTATGAGAGAATTGACAACTTCATACTGAAGAATGATTTATTGTGTGAGCAGCAATATGGGTTCAGACACAAAAGGACAACAGCATATGCCTTAATGGAATTTACAGAAAAAATATCAACAGCCATTGAAAATAAAGAGTATTCAGTTGGAGTATTCCTGGATCTTAAAAAAGCATTTGATACAGTAGATCACAATCTATTATTAAAGAAACTACAAAATTGTGGTATCAGAGGGGTAGCACTGTCCTGGTTAAGAAGTTACTTAAAGAATAGATATCAGTTTGTATGTGTTAACAACAAAAACTCAGAGCTACTGAAGGTCACCTGTGGAGTCCCACAGGGTTCAGTTTTGGGACCATTATTATTCAATATGTATATAAATGATATATGTAAAGTTTCAGAAAAAATGGACTTAATATTGTTTGCTGATGACACTAACCTGCTATGCAGTGGAAACAATTTGGAACAACTTCTGGATACACTCGGAAAGGAATTAGGAAAGCTGAAACTGTGGTTTGATTCAAACAAATTAACGCTCAATTTAAGCAAGACAAAATTTATAGTCTTTAACAACCATCACAACTACCCAGTACCCAAACTCAGTGTAAATGGTGTAGAGATTGAAAGGGTATCTGAAACTAAATTCCTTGGAGTAATAATTGATAACAAACTGTGTTGGAAGCCACATATTAATTATATAAAAGGTAAAGTATCCAAATCAATTGCAATATTACACAGAGTGAAAAATTTGCTGAATCAACCCACACTATACACCTTGTATCATTCGTTAATACTCCCATACATGACATATTGTAATGAAGTATGGGGAAATACATATAAAACAAACATATATCCACTCTTTATGCTTCAAAAGAGAGCTATTAGAATAATCAACAAAGCAGCTTACAGGGAACCAACAAACCCACTTTTTCTTAAACAAAAAACTCTCAAGTTGAAAGATCTGATCGACTTTAAAACTGCAATAATAATGTTCAAAGTGAAGAATCTATCACTGCCCGCAAATATCCAAAAGTTGTTCCAAACAAGGGAGAAACGATATCACTTCAGAGGAACATGTATATTTCAAAAGCCTACAGTGAGAACAACCACCAAGCAACACTATATTTCAGTGCAAGGTGTCAGATTATGGAACGATTTTGGACCTGAATTAAAATCATGTACAAAGCTTGGACAATTTAAACAAAAACTAAAGGAAGAAATACTCCAAACATATTTACAAGACGACATGTAAACTCACATAAGGATTGACATTTCCAGCCTGTGTTGTGTTATAGCTTAGTTTTTCTTTTTTCTCTGTGACACTATGTCTTAGATTTGTTTTTGAATAGTAACCGCTTAACTTAGACTAGCTCAGTTTTCTTTTTCTCTCAGTCATATTTTGTCTTAGCCTTGTTTTAAATTGTAATCGCTCTTGTCTTGTTTTCTCTTTTTTCTCCTTTGAATTCTTGGATGGAATATGGGTGGGCAATATAAGCTGCGGCTTCAGCCATCACCCATTTCGGATAACTCACGTGGAATTGTATAGTAGAAGGAGTCTTTGTCTAATTTGACCTTGTTGTTATATTATACAGTTTCTTTTAACCTGTAATGTACTATCCGAAATAAATTCATTCATTCATTCATTCATTCATTCATTCATTCATTCATCAAGCATCCCGCTGTTCAGACCCTGACTACCTTTCGTCTATATTTGTAAGTGTGTCTCCTTATGTATCCATTCTCCCCTGTCATTGACTGTATATCGTTGTAGTGTGTTTTAGCCCCCTGTGGCTTATTTTGTTATTCACCTTTTTCCTGTAATAAACTGTGCAAACTCACCGGCTGAGTGGCGTCTTATGATGGCTCGTGAGGGCCATCCATGACATTTTCACACAGTTTTTTGTGTTTTTATTGTGTTTTTACACATTTTCCCCATATTTTTACCTGCACTTACAGGGTGATTATGTCAGAAGAAAGTTGAAGCATTATACAGCATGCCCCTCTTTTTCCCCGTTTTTACAATTTTCCCCAGTTTTTCCCCTGGTTTTTAGTTTTTAGAAGTATTTGCCCTGTTTTCACCATGTTTTTATTGTGTTTTTCCACTTTGTGGTGGACACTAGACACAGCAGGTGGACATCCTCTCACACCCAGAAGCAGTGAAGAGGGGCAGAACAATGAACTGAAGGGGATAGCCCCCCCGAGGAGTAACTAGACAGACAACGAGGCGTCTTCGCCCCCTGCTGCTCCAAGCCACAGCATGAAAGGCAGGGGGATTGAATATATTGTTCTGAATGTAACAAGTGCTATGTTAATGTGTCACACAATGCCTTTGTACACACACATGCATAATGCACCAGCCCAGCTCTCTATGCGTGATTATTAAAGCTATATAAGTGGAATGCAGAGAGAGTTGGGAGGCTCTTCTACCGCTGGGGTCATAGGCTGTACATTTATGTTAGAGGGTCAATAAAGATTCTGTGTCGACCTACAGTATGCTCGTGCCTCGCCTCCACATCCTTCCCTTTCACCCTCCACATTGGTGACCTGACATGAGATGGACCATCTACTCCCTTTCACCGCGCTATGGACTCCAGAGTACCAGGGATCACCTGCATCCTTCTCAGCCACACTGGAACGCGTGCGCCTGTTTCTCTCTCCACGATGGTGACCTCAAGGGCCGGATAGAGTGTGCGACGCGGGGACTGAGATGCAACATGATCAGCGAGACAAGCACCGCACAGAAACAGCCTGAAAGAGGAAGATCGGCGCTGTCTATATTGGTTCCCCTCAAGCCCCTACCCTTACTTCACCTCCCGACAGCAGAGTTTCGGCGCACAGAAGCCCCGTGCGCACACCGCAGGATTACGAGGACAGCGCAACTTTAAGCTATGTGGCCACAGAGCGCGCCACGCACCAGGGACAGTGGCTCCAAGAACTTACACTGTACATCGTCCTCAGCCGCTGCACATTCCCGGGGAACACGGCCGATCGCCACCCTTGGAACCTTTAGGCTTTGCGCATCGCACCTAAAGCAGCCGGGCAGCCTCGCCCACAGGACTTTGTATGTGTTTCTCAGCCGCTGCGCATCAATGGGGAATTAAGCCAATTGTTTTCCCCGGAAACTTTAGGACTGCCCCCGCACCTAAAGCAAGATTGCTAAGTTCCCTGACACAGCTTAAGTTTTTTTCACTGTCGTGACGCACCCTCGGGGAATTGGGCCGCTTGCCTTCCCCAGATCCTCGCATGACTGGGCCTGCAGGAGGAGGAGTCAGAGACTTAATTTTTTTCACAGCCGCTGCAGATCAGAACTCTCAGCTTGCAGGCAGTGGCACCAGCATCTATGAGGGACTCCAGCGAGGTCGAGGAGCCATGGGTGGTAGCCGGGGCGGACACCAGGAGACGAAGGAACAGGGCGATCTGTTTTTATCATCGCTATTTTGGCCCAAATTCCCAGTGCTGCCTGTTGCCATGCCAATTCAAGGAGCCGGGAAGACGGCACGTTCGGAATTTGGTTGCGGCTGCAACTGATGGCGACAGGAACAGACTGCTTTATGTCACAGACCCACATTCGGGAAGACAGTTTTTGGTGGACACCGGCTCCCAGAAGAGCCTCATCCTACTGGTCAACACAGACAGGGTGGCAGGAGGCAATGGTCCCGAGCATACAGCTGCTAACGGATCCACTATCTTGACATTTGGCGAGCGGACACTGACGATATGCTTACACAGACGCAACTTTCAGTGGAACTTTGTGGTAGCTGCATGTTCCGCCCCCATTTTGGGTGCATATTTTTTATGTGCTTATGGGTTGTTAGTTGATGTTGCTAATAGGAGATTAGTGGATGCTGTCTCTTTTGCCTCTCTGCCCTGTACAGCTCGGGGAGCTGGGTTGACAACACTGGCTAACGTTATAGCAGCAGGGGGTAAGTACCAACAGTTACTTGTACAGTTCCCAGCACTCACGGTCCTGACGTTTTCAGCTACGATAACGAAACACAGGGTCAAACATTTCATAGCTACGAGAGGGCCAGCGGTATTCGCGCGACCTCGGTGCCTGGACGCAGCTAAACTGGCCAGCGCACACGAGGAGTTCGCCAACTTAGAGCAACTGGGCATCATCAGGTGCTCCAACAGCCCATGTGCATCCCCGCTACACATGGTGCCTAAAGCTGACGAGTCGTGGTGACCGTGCGGTGATTTCTGGTGCTTGAACAACACCACAGAACACGATCGCTATCCTATTCCACACATCCAGGATTTTTCCGTGCACCTGGCCAGGGCACGTGCTTTTTGCAAAGTGGATCTGGTCTGCGGTTACCACCAGGTCCCGGTGCACACAGAAGACATTCCAAAAACGGTGGTAATAATTCCTTTCAGCCTTTTAGAGTTTTTATGCATGCCGTTTGGATTAAAAGGCGCGGCGCAGACCTTCCAGAGGAGGATGGACGCAGTGCTGTGCAACTTGTCCTTTTTTTTTGGTCTACTAAGATAACATTCTGGTAGCCAGCGCGTCCGAGGAGGAGCACATCGCCCATCTCAAGACAGTTTTCCAGAGGTTGGAAGCGCACGGGCTGATAGTTAACCCAGCAAAGTGCCATTTCGGTGTGCCAGTGATTTTTTTGGACCACTGCATTTCGCCGGAGGGTGCAATCCTTTACCGGATAAGATGCGCGCAGTGTTGGATTTTCTGCATCCACAGACCGTGAGAGCACCACAGGAGTTTTTGGGAATGGTTAACCCTCTGAGTGTGACTGTCTCCGAATTGCGACATAACTCCTAGTGGTCAAGAGTGGTAAATATTTTTTGTCAACAAACTAGTTCAGATTTCCAAGTCTATAACTTGAAAGTGGTAAGGGATAATGGCTTATTGTCAATTAGAAAGATGTAAAATATGATCCAAAGTTTCAGATAGGAATAAATTTATGCATCTAATTTTGCATAATGTAGCGGCAGCTCTTTAAATTCCAGAACTCAGTCAAAACTGGACTTTGGACATATTTACACAAAGAATGGTTCGGTCTTTTGACACTGTTTTTTGTACAGAGGTACCTCATCATCTTATCTTTAAAGTATATGAACTATTTTTGTCTTTAATAAGAACAAAAGGTAAATAATTAAAAGAAGAAAAAAATGAACCTACTTGAGCTATATGAACAAGAAATCAGTACAATATTAAAAAAACACAGAAATTCATCACTTACTCACGGCTAACGGGACTCGTTCGCTACCGTGGTCACTGCATTTTCACGCATCGTGGTCGTTATTTTGCGTTCATTTACGCTCTCTACCACATCTACAAAGTCTTATGATTACCCCACATAAATTCCGCTTGTATCCCACAGCTATTTTCCATGTACAAAGCCATCTAAGTGACGGTGATGATGACGGATCACGGCCATATTAGCTTTCTGAGCTAAAAGAAGGAAATACAGGAAATGGTAATGAGTTCTTCTTCTATGGTGTATTACGCGTCATCCATTGACTCCTCCAACGCATGTCTGCCACCTTCTGAAACTGGCAGATCAGTACAAATCAGTACGAATCCCCAATGCAGCCAGCAATGTCAGAGTGAGATGACAGGTGCAGCGCCGCGCTCTGCCACTAGGGGCACGCGATATTTCACACTCTAAGGGTTCATTTTTATAACCGTTTCCTTCCCCGAGCAGCCCAGCTGATGCAGCCGTTGTATACCGCGCTTAAAAGAAAGAAGCCCACGGAAACCATCGACTGGACTCCTGAGCGAGACCAGGCTTTTACTAACGCCAAAACAGCACTGGAGGATGCCGCGTTGCTAGCCCACCCGGATCAGTCTGCACAGATAGCGCTCACAATGGATGCATCTGATGTTTCCATAGGGGCACTGTTGGAGCAGTGTGTCTCAGGTTTGTGGCAGCTACCAGCATTTTTTAGCCAAACCTTGCGCAACAACGAACACAAGTACAGCACGTTTGATAAGAATTGTTGGCTCTCCAACTTGCGACGCGCTATTTCCAGTTTTGGCTGGAGTGACACGAGTTCACTGCGTTCGTGGACCATAAGCCACTGATGTATGTGATTTCCAAGGTCTCGGAACAGTGGTCAGCCTGGCAGCAACGGCATTTGGCCGCGATCTCGGAGTTTACTATGGACATTCAACAACTGCCGGTAAGCTCAACATCGTGGCTGATTGCCTGTCATGTGCGTTAATTGCCCTGGTCTATATGGGAATTGATTTCCCTGCCATGGCCACGGAGCAAGCCGAGGATGCAGACATTTGCGCGTTCCAGTCTGCGCCTACTGGGTTAAGGCTGAAGAAAAGGGTGGTGCAAGAAGGGTGCCCTCCTTTACTCTGCGACGTCTCCACCAGCCACCTGCGCCTGGTGGTTCCGAGCTTTTGGCACCATTGAGTTTTTGAGTTGGTCCACTCCCTTTCGCATCTGGGAGTGCGCGCTTCGGTGAAGCTAGTGGGGGCGAAATTTGTCTGGCCGCGCTTGCACAAGGACGTGAAAGAGTGGGCTTCAGCTTGCGTTGTGTGCCAGTAGGCCAAAGTGCACAAGCACACCAGAGCCCCTCTCAAGCCGTTCCAAATCCTGGCTAGGAGGTTCGACCACGTCCATGTGGATTTGGTGGGACCCCTCCCGCCGTCGCAAGGTTTCACGTACCTTTTGACAGTCGTGGACCGCACCATGCGCTGGCCTGAAGTCGTCCCGCTGGCCTCTACCACATCCACGGAAGTGGCTTGTGCTTTTTTGTCAGCTTGGATTGCATGTTTCGGTTCTCTATCGGACATCATGTCCGACAGGGGTCCACAACTCGTTTCAGAACTCTGGTCCGCGATGGCCCAGAGCCTGGGGGTCAAAATTCACTGCACTACTGTGTTCAACCCCCAGGCTAATGGGTTATGCGAGTGCTTTCATAGGTTGCTGAAAGCAGTGCTCAGAGCTTAGCTCACGGACACAAATTGGGTCGACCGCCTGCCCTGGGTTTTTTTTAGGATTGCGCTCCGCACCTAAGGAGGATTTGGCAGCCTCCATGGCAGAACTCGCTTTTTCTCAGCCGCTGCGGATCCCCGGAGAATTTTTACCAGAAAACCCCACACCGGAGGCTGATCTGCCTGCGCAATTTTTGCACAGTTTACATTTTTATCGTACCGGCCCCGGCCCACCATTGCTTTCCCCGCACCTTCGTCCCAAAAAGCTTGCAGAATGCCGCTTTTGCTTTCATCAGGCACGATGCACACTGGACCCCACTGTGCCCACCGTACGATGGACCGTTCAGGGTGTTGAAACCTGGGGCGAAGCATTTTATGTTAGACTTGGGGGAACTTAGGGAGACCCTCTGTATTGACAGGCTGAAGCCCGCTTTTGTGCTGACAGACAAGCAGGTGGTGTTGGCCCAAGCTCCCGGGCGCGGACGCCCACTGTTGGTGGCTCCGCAGGTCAGTGATCCCTCAGCAGGGATCTGTGCTTGTGAAGGTAATGTCCCCCCCCCCCTTTTTCCCTCCACAGACTGATGTGCACTCCTGTACACCTTGCCAGCAGGGTGGTTCGACTGGACCAGGGACTCCCCGCTACAGCCGCTATGGGTGCCAGCTCAAGCCTAAAGGACGGAGAGGGGGGGTGTTAGTGCCCCTTCTGGGTATTCGGGGGAGGGCTGTGTGGGGGCATGGTGTGGGGGTTTCTCCACCCAGAGAGAGCAGGGGGAAGGGGGGAACAATGGACCAAAGGAGGAGGTGTCACCGGGGGTATCAGACGGGACTGTTGGGTCTAAGTGCCCCCTGAGGAGAGTGAGAGCTGCCAGAGCTGCTGAGAGAAGAAGGGTGTAGGAGTAGCCCCTGCGTAATGTCATGTTAATGTGCCGCACATTTCTTTGTTCAAACAACAATGTGCTGTGGTCAGAAGTTCCAGGTCTCGATGCATGGAAATAAAGATATAAAAGTGGAATGCACAGAGACCTGGGATCTCTGTTTGCTGTACTTCATGTTGGAGATGAAATAAAGTTTCTGTGTTGTGCAGCTCATTGCCTCGCCTGCCTCCTTTCTCCACAACACCCTGCCTTTTCTGGTACGTATCCTGTCTCTCTTTGTTTTTTCCCATTACTTACCCTGTTTTTTGTTTTTCACCTTGCGGTACTTACTCTGTTTTTGCTCTGTTTTTACCATGTTTTTAACCCCATGCTGTGTTTTTCCAGTCTTTTTACCCTGTTAACTCTGGTACAAAACTTTGTTTTGCCATCTTTCCCCCAGTTTTAACAGTGTTTTTAGAATGTTTTAATCATGTTTTTGCCATGTTTTTAATCAATACTTACCCAGATCTTTACACTGCTTTTTCTGGTGCTTAATCCATTATTCTCAGTTCTTTTTCTATTACTTACTGTTTGTGTTTTTTCCCCTTTGGTTACTGAGCTTTTCTGTTTGTTTTTTTTTTTCCGTGTTTTTTTTCCCTTGTCTTAATAGTGTTTTTACAATGTTTTTATCATGTTTTTCCACAATGTTTTGAACATGTTTTCCCTGTTTTTACCAATATTTACCCCATTTTTGCCCTGCTTTTTCTGGCACTTAGCCTATTTTTCCCTCAGTTTTTATTTTTATTACTTACCCCGTTTATTTATTTATTTTGCTCTAGTACTTTTTCTCTGTTTTTACCATATTTTTCTCCATTTTCTGTGGCTATTATTTTGGATCCTTACCCTGTTTTTTCATTATATCTAGTCAGTAATTTGCAGGCTGTATTATAAAGTGCTACTCAAAAGCACAGTAAATTTAGAAAAAAAAATAGGAAATTTACAGAAATACAAGTTGCAAATCATACAGAAAAAAAATTACAACTTTATGAGATGAAAACTCCTGAGAAAAAGTTGTAAAATCATGGGAAAACATTTTCAAATTTGCAAGAATAGTTGCAAAGAGAAATCTTTCATATTTAAAAGGAAAAAACTTTGAACAAATATTGACAGGCCATATTATAATCCAACTTTTTTGGGGTGGGGGGATTTGCTCAGAATGGTTCTTTCAGTGATATAGGTTACTGATCCATGTTCTGGGATCCTTTTCATGCTGCTAATGTGATTTATTGTGTAAAACGAGCATTACATTGTGGTGGACACAATACACATGGCATTCCACCCAGGACAACGGGGTTGGTGGAGGAGAAGATAGTTAGGGATGCTAATGGAGAAAAGTGAGAGGAGCTAAACAAACAAAGATGTGCCTTTTGCCCCCCGCTGTGCCAGGTTCACACCTGAGGATGCAGGGGTATGAATGTATGGTAGTAAGACCTGCTCTATGACGTGTGTGTCAATGACATATGTACATGTCCTTCATGTCTGTATGTTAATGTGTTTGCCCTGTGTGCCGGAGGCGGGAATAGAAGTGTATAAAAGAGTTTGCTCAGGCACTCAGAGGAGAGTTTTTTCTGTGTTTTATGTTGGAAGAGGAATAAAGTTTGTGTGTCGTTCAGCTCGCTGCCTCGTCTGTTTTCATCTTCCACATTGGTGACCCTAAGACGTGCAATAGAGAACGAGCCGAGCACTGCCCCGGAGACAACCCAGAAGGAGAACAGCAGCACGGCATGCACTGTCACAGTCAAGCTCCCAGACTTCTGGCTTCACAATCCGACCGCTTGGTTTCTACATGTGGAAGCCCAATTTGTACTCCGCTGGATCACAACAGACGACACCAAATATTATCATGTGGTCACTGCGCAGGATGTGCGTGCCACACAGCAAGTGACGAGCCTGCTCCAGGAATCGCCGGCTCAGGGGAAATATGACGCACTCAAGCAGATGCTGATTCAGCGGTATACCTTGTTGGACAGTGAGAGAGCAGAGAGACTCCTAACACACTCAGAGTTAGGTGACAGATCGGCTGTGGAGCTGATGGAGAGCATGTTTGCATTAATGGGGAAGAACGATAAATCCTTCCTGTTCGCCCACCTCTTCCTCAGGAACCTACCTGCTACAGCGTGGGCAATCCTGGCCAACTCGCCACTGCTGGTAACCAAGAACTACTGCGCTCTGGCGCAGGAAGCAGAACGCATCATCCTAGCGACCAGAACTCTCAGCGTGCATGTAACAACACTGGCATCCGGGAAGGACTCCAGCGAGGTCGAGGAGCCGTTGGTGGTGGCTGGGACGGACGCCAAGAGACGCAGAAACGGGATGCTCTGTTTCTATCACCGCTGCTTCGGCTCGAATGCCCAACGTTGTCTGCCGCTGTGCCAATTCAAGAAGCCAGGGAAATGGCACGGCTAGCAGTCAGTAGCAGCTGCGACCGCTGGCGACAGGAACAAGCTGCTTTTCTTCACAGACACACGTTCGGGGAGACGTTTCTTAGTGGATTCTGGCTCCCAGAAGAGCCTCATTCTGCCGGTTAGTGCAGACAGATTGGCAGGAGGCAGTGGTCCCGAGCTCACGGCCGCCAACGGATCCAACATCAGGACGTGTGGCAAACGGACATTGACGGTGTGCTTACACGGATGCAACTACCAATAGCTTTGTGGTGGCGGCATGTTCTGTACCCAGTGCAGATTTTTTTATGTGCTTATGGATTGTTAGTTGATGTTGCCAACAGATGTTTAGTGGATGATGTCTCTTTTACCTCCTTGCCCTGCAAAGCTCAGGAAGTTGGGCCAACAACACAAGCTAACGTTATAGCTCCAGGGAGTAAGTACCAGCATTTACTTTCACAGTTCCCAGCACTCATGGTTCTGACGCTTTTTGCTACAGTAACCAGACAAGGGGTTGAACATTTCATAACCACAAAAGGCCCACCGGTGTTTGTGTGACCTTGGCGCCTGGACGCGGTGAAACTAGCCAGTGCACGCGAGGAGTTTACCAACTTAGAGCAGCTGGGCATTGTTAGGCACTCCAACAGCCCATGGGCATCCCCACTACACATGGTGCCTAAGGCCGATGGGTCGTGGCGACCGTGTCGCGATTTACGATGCTTGAACAATGCCACGGAACACGATCAGTATCCCATCCCGCACATCCAGGACTTTTCCATGCACCTGGCCGGGACGCGTGTTTTTTCAAAAGTGGATCTGGTCCACGGTTACCACCAGGTCCCGGTGCGTGCGGAGGACGTTCCCAAAACAGCGGTAATAACTCCTTTTCAAGTTTTTATGCATGCCGTTCGGGTTAAAGGGCGCGGCGCAAAATTTCCAAAGAATGATGGACGTGGTACTCCGTGACCTGCTTTTCATTTTTGTCTACTTAGACGACATTCTGGTGGCTAGCGTGTCCGAGGAGGAGCACCTCGGACATCTCAAACTAGTTTTCCAGAGGTTGGAAGCACACGGGCTTATTGTTAACCCGGAGAAGTACCAGTTTGGTGTGCCAGTGATTGATTTTTTGCGTCACCACATTTCGCCGGAGGGCATGATTCCGCTGCCTGATAAGATGCGTGCCATGTCGGATTTTCTGCGTCCGCATACCGTGAAGGCCCTGCAGGAATTTTTGGGTATGGTCAACTTTTACAACCGTTTCCTCCCCCAAGCAGCCCAGCTGCTGCAGCCATTGTATGCCGCGCTCAAAAAAGAAGCCCACGGAAAACATCGACTGGACCCCCGAGAGAGTCCAGGCTTTCGCAAACACCAAAACAGTGCTCGCTAACACGACTTTGCTAGCCCACCCTGCCCTGTCAGTGTGGATAGCACTCACCATTGACACATCTGACATTGCCATGGGGCAGTGGTGGAGCAGTACATTTCTGGCGTGTGGCAGCCGCTCACATTTTTTCAGCCGTACTTTGCGCAACAACAAACGCAAATACAGTATGTTTGACAGAGTTGTTGGCCCTCCACCTGGCAACGCACCACTTCCAGTTTTGGCTGGAAGGGTGCGAGTTCACCGCATTCATTGATCATAAGCCACTAACATACGCAATGTCCAAAGTCTCGGAACCATGGTCGGCCCAGCAGCAATGACATTTGGCCACGATCTCTGAATTTACAATCGCCATCCAGCACGTAGCCAAGAAGCTTAATGTTGTGACCAACTGCCTGTCGCACGTTAGTCTCCCCAGTCTATATGGGAATAGATTTTCCAGCCATGGCCGCGGAGCAAACGGGGGACGCAGGCATTTGTGCACTCCAGTCCGCACCTGCTGGGTTAAAACTGGAGAGCAGGGCGGTGCAAGAAGGGTGCCCCCCCTTACTCTGCGACTTCTCCATCGGTCACCCACGGCTGGTGGTTCTGAGCTCTTGGTGTCGCCGCATTTTTGAGTCAGTCCACTCCCTTTCACACCTCGGCGTGCGAACCTCGGTTAAACTGGTGGGGCAAAATTTGTCTGGTCATACTTATGCAGGGACGTGAAAGAGTGGGCTGCAGCGTGCGTCGCGTGCCAGCGGGCCAAAGTGCACAAGCTCACTAAAGCCCTCTTCGAGCCGTTTCAAATTCTGGCCAGGAGGTTCAACCACGTCCATGTGGATTTGGTGGGCCCCCTCCCGCCGACACAAGGTTTCACACACCTTTTGACAATGGTGGACCGCACCATGCGCTGGCCTGAAGTGGTCCCGCTGGCTTCCACCACGTCCGCGGGAATGGCTTGTGCTTTTTTGTCGGCTTGGGTTGCATGGTTTGGATCCCCGTCAGACATCACTTCTGACAGGGGTCCGCAATTCATTTCAGAACTCTGGTCCGTGATGACCCAGAGCCTGGGGGTCAAAATCCACCGCACCACCGCATACAACCCCCAGGCTAACGGGTTATGCCAATGTTTTCATAGGTTGCTTAAAGCAGTGCTCAGAGCTTCACTCACAGATGCAAACTGGGTCGACCACCTACCCTGGGTCCTGTTAGGGTTGCGCTCCATGCCTAAGGAGGATCTGACAGCCTTCCCAGTAGAACTCGTTTTTTCTTAGCCACTGTGGATCCCCAGGGAATTTTTACCGGAAAACCCCGCACCTGGGACCGACCTGCCCGTGCAATTTTTTCACAGTACAGGGCCGGCCAATGTGCCGGGCCTGGTGCACCATTGTTTTCCCCACACCTTTGTCCCAAAGAGCTTATAGAGCACCAAGTTCATTTTTGTCAGGCACGACACACACAGAACCCCGCTGCGCCCACTGTATGATGGACCATTCAGGGTGCTGGAAACCAGGGCAAAGCATTTTGTGTTAGACTTTAGGGGGCATAAGGAAACTGTCTGCACTGGCAGGCTTAAGCCCGTTTATGTGTTGGCAGACGAACAGGTGGTGTTGGCTCAAGCTCCCCAGCATGGACGCCCACCTACAGTAGCTCCGCAAGTTGGTGTTCCCCCTGCAGACAACTGTTGGCAGCAGACTAGGTCTTTCCCCTCCCCACCCTTTCCACCAGGGGGAAAGTCCTGAGGCCGAGTTTGTCTCCTGCCCACCTCAACAGCCAGACGCTTTGGCAGGTCCGGCGATTCCACGTTATAGCTGTTATGGGTGCCGGCTCAAGCCCAGGGCGCCAGAAGGTTAGAGACCCTTCTGGGTGTTTGGTGGGGGATGGGGGGGGCTGTATAGTGGACACAATACACATGGCACTCCACCCATGACAACAAGGTTGGTGGGGGAGAAGATAGTTAGGGATGCTAATGGAGAAAGGTGAGAGAAGCTAAACAAACAAAGATGTGCCTTTTGCCCCCCACCGTGCCAGGTTCACTCCTGAGGATGCAGGGGTGTGAATGTATGGTAGCAAGACCTGCTCTGTGATGTGTATGTCAATGTCATGTTAATGTGTGTACATGTCTGTCATGTCTGTATGTTAATGTGTTTACCCTGTGTGCTGGAGGCGGGAATAGAAGTGTATAAGAGTTTGCTCAAGCACTCAGAGGAGAGTTTTTTTTCTGTGTTTTATGTTGGAAGAGGAATAAAGTTTGTGTGTCGTTCAGCTCGCTGCCTCATCTGCTTTCATCTTCCACAATATAAACAATTATCGTATTGCAAAAAAAAAAAAAGAAGATGTTTATAACCAGAGAAAAACTTACACTTCTTCAACAAACTGAAGAAAAACAAACTCTTGATAGTTTGTGTTTTTGTTGTCAGACCTTGGCCTTGGGTCTACAGGTTACTGTGCCCTCTGCTCAGTCTCACACATGGCAAGACATATGAGCGCGCACACGCACGCACGCGCGCACACACACACACACACACACACACACACACACACACACACAGGGGCACCAGGAGAGACGTGCTGTAATCTGGGAGGCAGGAAACAAATGGCCTCGTTAATGCAGAGACTTGCTTTGCCTTTGATGTGGAGCCAAGCCATTCACTCCTTGCTCCTTGTACACACATACACACACTTACAGAATGACAGAAACATGCATAAGTGCACACATGCAGATGTGCACATGTACCTTTTACCACAGAATGAGGAAAGACTAAAAAAATGAGAACCAATCTGCAGGAGTAGAGGCTGCTAATTAAAGCTTGATATTTCAGAAGTGGATCAGTCGACAGTAAACGCTCCTCATCGATGAACCACAAAGGTGAAGCTTGGCTTACTGGAAACAAACCTTTTTTTCCATTGCATGTCAGCTCCCCTCCGTTGTGATATCAGTTTCCACCGTTGCCAACTAATTTTAGCAATTACAAAACTAGTTTCAGCGTGTAAAATTAACAATAAAGTCACTGTGGTGGAACATTACGCAATGCTGCTGGAGCAGCAGCTGTGGTGGTATTGCATCAGAATGATAACACGGGGCTACAAAAGTTATTTTTTGTAAGTTGTCTGTGTTTTTTCAACTGATTTAAGACAATTTTGCACCAATGAATCCGAGTAAAAACCTGTACTTACTTAGTACTGTGCATGTACTTAGCTTTATAAAGGTAAGTACATGTAAATTGAATGTTACGTCATCATTGTTCAAAATTCAAAGAATTTCAAGACATAAAAAAGAATTTTGCATCATTTAAAGTGAAAATACCCGTACATGTAAACAAAAACGTATAAAACAACATGTGGCCATAATTCAAAAAGTTGACCTGACTGAACAAAACCAATGTGATTTTTGGATTCAGCACATTAAACTTGTCCTAAATCAGTTAAAAACAAACTTAGACAATAAATTTGATGTTGACCAGTGTTATATTTACCAACATGAAGTATTGCCACAATGCAGACAGAGATTTGATGCATGTAGGCTGAAAAAGGCAGAAATGTTAACAGGTTTGGCAAATTAGCCATAGTTTGGTAGTAGTTGCATGGCTCTAACTTTTTGGGGGTCCTATCGGACGTCGCCCGGGTTAACAAGGTCAGGAGTTCCTGGCAGCGGAAGGTGAATTACAGAGCTGCGTGGAGGAATCTGATCAGACCTAAATGAAACAGTCATTGTCACCCTGACAGACTGCTATGATGATGATGATGCAAGATTATGTTTGCTGGCCCTTTTATTTTTGACATGATGCAGAATTCAAACTCTTTAAAATAGAGAACAAAAAAAAATCTCTTCCTTCCACACAAAAATAATAAAATAAATAAATAATCTTTGGTCATTAGATGAAGAAAAAAATTAATCCTTTACATAGAATAAAAAATTTTTTTTCCAGCAACACTGCGAACATACAAGAAAAAAAGTTGCAAATTTATAAGAAAAAGTCACAAATGTTAAAAGAAAAACAATGAATATTACAAGAAAGAAAATGCAAATTTATGTGAAAAAGTTGCAAATTTTGAAGAAAAATCAAAATTTACAAGAAAAAAGTTGAAGATTCACGATAAAAAACATTTTATTCATGAGAAAAAAGTTGCAAATTTACAATGAAAAAAATAGTGAATTGAGAAGAAAAAAAGGTTTCAAATTTATGAGAAAAAAGTTTTAAATTACTACTCCACCTTTCCTTTTCCCCCTACCTCCCACCCGGGTTTGTGTTGTTTGTTCCTGTTGGGGGAGGGAGGGAAGTTTCTTTGGGTGTCTGGGAATCCACCCCTTAAAGAGGGGGCTCTGTCAGGAACTGAGCCGGCTTGGTTTCCCCCAGCTCGGTCCTGGCCTCTCTGTGGGCACGTGCCACGTTGTATGTATGTTAATATGTATTTCTGAGAACTCTGCCACACCCATAGCCACTGCTGTCTGGCCGGCAGCGGTGAGGCAGCCTCTTGGGCTCACGCTAGAGTGAGCACTGTCTAACTGTCTGCTGGTCGGACCACGCCCCCTCTCTATTACTGCCAGCTGTTCCCACTCCTGTGTGCCATCTCCCCGCTCCTCGCCCAGGTGTGCTCAATTTGTGGATCCAGCAATGCATGTACTTAAGGAGCCTTTTTCCAGTCATGCATTGCTGGGTCATTGTACTTCATCAGCGGTCTTCGTGCATCGTATGAGGTCTCGTCTAAAGGACTGTGTCACTCGGTGCTTTCGGACTTACTCGGACAGGCTCCAGTCATGTGAGTAAAATCTGTGTGTGTTTTCCCCGGTATTCTCACCTCTGACTGTTGAGTGTCCTAGAGGACTCCTGAACCTTTGAGATTTGTGGACACTGTAACTGTCTATCAGTGTGTGCAACTCAATAAATGTGTGTGTGGTGTAACCCAGCGTTTAAATCCTCATCCTTTTTCCCCCTCCTCCGTGCGCTGTGGAAAAGCGCACGAGGAGTTCATGACAGAATGACCCAGCCGGAATAAAAGGATTTAGCGGGTACGCCCACAAATCCTTTTCCCCTTCCTTCTTTTGTATTATTTTTTGGGACTGAGCTGTGTTGGAGTTGGCCATGGATTCGGCGCCCCACAGCTATTCTTTGAGCTTGGGATGGGAATGTTGCAGAGTATTAATGGACATCGACGGGCTCATCGCATCGGCCAGTGTATATTCTACGCCAGAGGACATTCTCTGGCACGTAGGTCTTACGGAGGCAGAGGTCTGGTGGTGCCCTCAGCTCGCTCGGCATGCCAAAGGAATGGAGAAGATTAACTGGTTGGCAGCGCTGCGGCGTGGGGTGAGGAAATCCCCTAGGAAGACCGAGCTCGCGTCGAGGGTCAAGCGCTCCCGGGTCCTCATTCCTCTTGCCTCCCGCCAGAGCGAGATGCCCTCTCCTGTCCCGGCTCCTTCAGCTCCAGCACCCAGCTCTCAACGTTGTCCTAGGAGACATCGGGAGAAGCCTTCCTCATCTGCAGCGATTACTGTCATCCCAGCTGCTGTGAGGTCTGCTGAACTCACCCCGGCCACGCCCACCTCCGTCGTCATGGAGACGGCTCCTCCACCAGTCTGCAGAGGTGTCCACGTCACCGCTGACATGGAGAGGGATGACTGTCTGTCACCTGCAGCTGCTACCAACAACCGGGATGACAGGCAAGTATTTTTTCTTTCTACTCCGTCTAATAGTATTGAATTTTGCCTGTCTCCCGAGGGACAGGCCCAGTTTAAGCAGTCCGCTGGGTCCTCTCCTCCAGCTGCACAAATTAATTCATTTCTCCCCCTCTGTGTCTCCTCTAATTCTCCCTGAGGGCCTGTTGGCCCAAGGTCAGGGCCATCAGACGGTGGAGGAGCCAGTGGCTTCAGATGATTCCTTCCCAGTGCCAGCATGGAGAGGTTCCCCTGCAGCCACACTGGATGAATTCCCAGTGTTGGAGCTGCTGCAGGGGGAAACTAGGACTGTTGTGACCATCTCGCCTGCTGTCGAGGAAGTTGCAACAGAGTGGGAGCCAGAGCTGGACTTCTTGGAGGCCGGGCCCAAGTGTTCTTCGCCGGGATCGACAGAGTCCTGGACAGCGGTGGAGCTCGAGCTCAGGCAAGTGTTCTCTCTTGTTGTTCTTATGACAATTTTAGAGAGATCTTGTCTGGCTCTAGGTGAGGAGAGTCAGGCACAGCGCACAGCTGCGTCTGAACTTCCCTCACCGGGCTCCACCGCTGCCGGCGACCCTAACAACCCTGTTTCTTCTCCCGCTCCTGAGCCATGTTCTAGGGTTGCCAGAGAGGAACAACCATCTCCAGGGGTCCTCATGGAGCCGGTCTTACCGCCTGACGACATCATGGGTCCAGCTCCCCTGAGATCTGAGATTGTCGCGTGGTCCCCTCCGCAGGCCATATTGTCATGGGTGCAGCAGGTGGGCTTTGGACCCTCGTGGGGGCTGTGCCCCAGGATTAGCCCGATGTGGGTGCTGTGTTCCTGCCCAGACCCATCATGGACACCACGCTCCAGGTCGGGGTCCACCGTGGGTGCAGCATTGGCCCAGTCAGGGTCCACTGCGGGTGCTGCAGAGCCTCAGCCGGAGGACACCGTGGGTGCTGCAAGGCTCCCGCTGGAGTCCATCGCGGGTGCAGCGGAGCCGGCCCGGTTGGGGTCCATCGTGGGTGCAGCAGAGCCGGCCCAGTCGGAGCCCATAGCGAGTGCAGCTGGGTCCCAAGCTGGGATCATCGAGGGCACTGTGGATCACCATGAGGACATCGGGGTCCCCTTCTCCTCCTGGTCCTACGCCATGGGGTTCCCTCCCTTCGGTCCGGTCACCCACTTGCGAGCTTCCTGGTAGGCAGGCCGCCTCCTGCCTCATCCCGCCGGCCCTGGTGGATGAACAATGCTTACCGGCCGCCTGGAAGGATTGACATGGTGGCCCATGTGTTCTGGCAGACCGCCGATTCTGCTGGCCTGGACTCTGGGCGGCCCTCCTGAGCCCCAACACCCCGTGGACTTGGGGGGGGGGGGCTAATTGTGGTCTCTGGGGCGGGGAGTTGTGTTCCACCTTTCTTGTTCCCCCTACCTCCCACCCGGGTTTGTGTTGTTCCTGTTGGGGGGGTGGATGTGTTGGGATGTTTCTTTGGGTGTCTGGGAATCCACCCCTTAAAGAGGGGGCTCTGTTAGGAACTGAGCCGGCTTGGTTTCGCCCGGCTCGGTCCTGGCCTCTCTATGGGTACGTGCCACGTTGTATGTATGTTAATAATGTATTTCTGTGTACTCTGCCGCACCCATAGCCACTGCTGTCTGGCCGGCAGCGGTGAGGCAGCCTCTTGGGCTCACACTGGAGTGAGCACTGTCTAACTGTCTGCCGGTCGGACCACGCCCCCTCTCTGTTACTGCCAGCTGTTCCCACTCCTGTGTGCCATCCTCCCCGCTCCTCGCCCAGGTGTGCTCAATTTGTGATCCAGCAATGCATGTACTTAAGGAGCCTTTTTCCAGTCATGCATGCTGGGTCATCGTACTTCATCATACGGTCTTCGTGCATCATATGAGGTCTTGTCTAAAGGGACCGTGTCACTCTGTGCTTTCGACTTACTCGGACAGGCTCCAGTTATGGTGAATAAAATCTGTGTGTGTGTTTTCCCCGGTATTGCTCACATCTGACTGTTGAGCGTCCTAGAGGACTCCTGAGCCTTTGAGATTTGTGGACACTGCAACTGTCTATCAGGTGTGTGGAACTCAATAAATGTGGTGTGGGTGGTAACTCAGTGTTTAAATCCTCGTCCTTTTTCCCCTCCTCCATGCACTGTGGAAAAGCGCACGAGGAGTTCGTGACACAGCAGGGTGCAAATCCTCTAAAAAAGTCCTATAAAACATATAGCTCACTTAATTTCATGCATAAATACTTTTCTTATTGAGCTTGTGGTCTCAGTCACTATTTTCATGTCAGAATTAATACAAATCCACTCCCCAACTACCCAAGTGTGTTTTGTTTAGATTTGAAACAAACAAACAAGAAAACATTACATGCCAGGTAATAAGCTGATGCATCTAACTGAAAATTGACAGGAAATCTTCAAAGATCAACTTCATTAACATTCATCCATCCATCTTCTTCCGCTTAAATCCTTTTTGGGTCGCGCACAAAATTATTAGCCCAATGCTATCTTATTTCCATAATTATCTCAGTTCTGATAAGCAAACATTAGTTCATTAGGCTCATATTATGAAAAAAAATCACATGCATATTGGCTTTATGTTGTTTATCACCACTTTTTACACAACAATAAAATTACATGTCAGTGGCAAAAACATTTATTATTAATTCTGTTGACTGGAAGAGATACCATTTCAGTGCAAGAGTCACATGAGAATTTACAGTGAGTATTTACTCCCTTTCAAAATAATCAAATTTTATTACTTTGAAGCCTAAAACGAAGATGTTGCACTCAGTCACTATGTTTAACTTTTTTGACCTGTTGCTGTTATATCTTTCCCCTAAATGTTATAAGTTAGAGACCACAGCTGATAAAACAAAAATGGTGTCCCATCTTCATTTCAGGCTGCAAAGCAAAAAATTGTGATTATTTTGAAGGGGAAATCATTCTTTCTATACCTTTTATTGTAACTAGCAGCAAATATCTGGTTAATATTGCATGCAGTGTTTAATCCTGATACGACAACAGCGATATCAAGGACCCACTGACCAACCTCAACCCCCCAGAGCGTCAGTGAATATATAGCTTATGATAACCCGACCTGCACCTATCCAGAACCTAACGGCAAGATGTGGCAATGTTTTGAATAGGATGGCCTTCATATAATTGGCCCTTCCCAGACAGCAGCCAACATGCAACAATGTTGTTATCAGCGTATGTCAAGTGTGCCAGTGCAGCTTAAAAAGCGATGTTTCCAAATGTTGGTAATGCATTGTTTTTTGTGTAGCACTCAAGGAGGGTTATTGTTCCACTATTCCTACATTCTCAAGGGTATGTAAAGGCATTAATCTCTTAAAATTCCAGTGTTCCGCCAGTGAGATGTTTTCGAATTTGCTACTGCCACTCAAGTGAAAAAATAATATCAATAGATTGCATTATACAGTGCCTTTGAAGATACCCAAAGCACTTACAATGAATCCATTATTCATTCACTCCACAGACAGACAATGGTAGTGGTAAGATACTACTGCAGCCACAGCTGCTCTGGGAAGACTGACGGAAATGTGGCTGCCAATTCGTGCCAACGGCCTCTCCGACCACTACCAAACATTAATACACATTTATACCCAGTGTCATGGACACTGGAGGCAAGGTGGGTAAAGTGTCTGGCCCAGGGACACAATGGCAGGATGACTGAGGACAGTGGGATTCGAACTGCCAACCCGCTGGTTATTGGACAACTCTACCTCCTAAGCCACTGCCGCCTACATTTCTCTCCTCTGTTGCTGAGCACCAAGCCGGATGGCAGGAAGTTCCACTTTTATATGGTCTTTGGCATGACCCGGCCAGGACTTGAAACCCGACCTCCCGGTTGTGGGGCAAATGCTCTCCCTCTATTCCACCACTCTGGTTTGATTTACTTTGTGTATGCTATCTACAGTATAGGTATTTTTAGGAAAGTTGGCTGGGATGCTAAGGGGTTAAACATGTATTCATGTTTTCATATTAGTTTTTATTGCACAAAGTAAAATGCACCACCGGCTGTGAATAGCACGTTGGCTTTAAACACAGAATTTATTTACAGTTATTTACCTCATTACCTCCGCCAAGGGGGGAAGTAATGTTTTTGGAGGCATTGGATGGTTGGTTGGTTTGTCTGTTAGCAACATTACTCCAAAAGTTATGAACAGATTTTGATGAAATTTTCAGTAAAGGTGTGTAATGACAACTTCGACTGGAGATTTACTAGGATGCTTGACTGTTAAAATTTGTAGGGAAAAGAGAAAGAATGTGTTGGTTAGCTGCATATATAGAACACCTTGGTCAAAAATTGAGACTTTTAAGACTGGGCAGAAAAAAAAAACATCTACTGTTTCAAATCAAAAGATTCTGTTCTTATGCTGTGATTTTAATACAGATCTGTTAAACCAAAATAACCATAAATCCACTGAAGAATTTATTAACACAATGTACAGTTTAGGCCTTTATTCTTTTTTTTTTTTAAATTTGATGAACTGTGTATGTGGATTTGTGGCCATCAATGTTAGTGGTGTTATAGTGTCTTTTAAGTCCATAAGGGCTGGGCGCCATTGGTCCAAGACACATAAATAAATAATCAATCAAAAAACCAAAGATCACCAGACCCAGCAGAATTACATCTCATTATGCTACACTGATTGATAACATCTTTTCAAATATTATGGACAATGATATAGAAAGTGGACTATTAATAAACAACATCAGTGACCATCTGCCAGTATTCACAGTGCTTGACAGCGATAACAGGAAAGAAAAGCAAAAAACAGCAGCTTATGTACAGATGAATGAGGATCTGAAGAAGCAATGAATGCTCTAAAAAATGATCTAGCAAAACAGAACTGGGAAGAACTATATAATGAAGAAGACACGGACAAAGCATATGAAATATTTTTAAGAATATTTAAATTATTATATGATAAAAATTGTCCAATTAAAAAAATCAATAAGAAGGAAAAATATTCAGATGATTCCATGGATCACTAAGGGATTAAAAATGCCTGCAAAAAGAAAAATATGTCCATCCACCCATCCATCCATCGTCTACCGCTTTTCCGGAGGTCCGGATTGCGGAGGTAGCAGTTCAAGCAGAGAAGCCCAGACTTCCCTCTCCCCAGCCACCTGCTCCAGCTCTTCAGAGAGGATACCAAGGTGTTCCCAGACCAGCTGGGAGACATAGTCTCTCCAGCAAGTCCTGAGTCTGCCCCGGGGTCTCCTCCCAGTGGGACGTGCCCGAAACACCTCAAGTGGGAGGCATCCAGGAGGCATCCTGATCAGACGTCCAGACCACCTCAACTAGCTCCTTTCAATGTGGAGGAGCAGTGGTTCTACTCTGAGCCTTTCCCAGATGACTGAGCTCCTCACGTTATCTCTGAGGGTGAGTCCAGCGATCCTACAAAGAAAAGTCATTTCAGCCGCTTGTATCCGCGATCACGTTTTTTCAGTCACTACCCAAAGCTCGTGACCATAGGTGAGGGTAGGAATGTAGATTGACTGGTAAATCGACAGCTTTGCCTTAGAGCTCAGCTCTCTCTTCACCACAACAGACCGGTACAACGTCCGCATCACTGCAGATGCTGCTCTGATTCATCTGTCAGTCTTTTTCTTCATTCTCCCCTCACTCGTGAATAACACCCCAAGATACTTAAACTCCTCCACTTGGAGCAGGAGCCTGTCCCCAACCCGGAGAGGACAATCAACCTTTTTCCAGCTGAGGACCATGGACTCAGACTTGGAGGTACTGATTCTCATCCCAGCCCCTTCACACTCAGCGGCAAACCATCCTAGTAAGAACTGTAGGTCCAGTGCCGGATGAAGTCAGCAGACACATCATCTGCAAACAATAGAGATGAGATCCTGTGGTCACCAAGCATGACACCCTCCATTCCCTGGCTGTGCCTAGAAATCCTGTCCATAAAAATTATGAACAGGATCGGTGACAAAGGGCAGCCCTGGCGGAGTCCAACTCTCACTGAGAATGAGTCCGACCGAGTGTTTGCAATACGAACCAAACTCTCACAACGGTCATACAGAGACCGAATAGCTCAAAACAACAAGCCTGATACCCCATACTCCCGAAGCACCCCCCACAGGTTGAATGCCTTCTCCAAGTCCACAAAACACATGTAAACTGGTTGGGCAAACTCCCATGAACCCTTGAGGATTCTCAAGAGGGTAAAGAGCTGGTCTGATGTGCCATGGCCAGGACAAAAACCACATTGCTCCTCCTGAATCCAAGGTTCGACCAACGGACAGACTTTCCTCTCCAGTACCTTGGCATAGACCTTCCCAGGGAGGCTGAGGAGTGTGATCCCTCTAAAGTTGGAGCACACCCTCCAGTCCCCTTTCTTGAAGAGAGGAACCACCACCCCAGTTTGTCATGCCAAAGGCACTGCCCCTGACTACCACGTAATGTTGCAGAGGTGTGTCAACCATGACAGCCCTACAACATTCAGGGCCTTGAGGTACTCAGGGTGAATCTCATCCACCCCCGGGGCCTGGCCACCAAAGAGATTTTTAACCACCTTGGCGACCTCAGCCCCTGTGATAGGCGAGCCGTCTCCCTCGTCCACAGGCCCTGCTTCCTCTGTGGATGGCGTGTCAGTGGGATTGAGGAGATCCTCGAAGTATTCCTTCCACCGCCTGATGATATCCCCAGTTGAAGTCAGCAGTGCCCCATCCGCATCATACACAGTGTGGACAGAGAGCTGCTTCCCCCTCCTGAGCCGTCGGACAGTTTGCCAGAATCTCTTCGAGGCCGACCGAAAGTCTTGTTCCAAGGCCTCACTGAACTCCCTCCCTCCCATACCTGAGTTTTTGCTTCAGCAACGACCCAAGCCACACTCCGCTTGGCCTGCCAGTACACCTCAGCTGCTTTGTGAGTCCCACAAGCCAACCAAGCTTGATAGGACTCCTTCTTCAGTTTAATGGACCCCCTCACCACTGGTGTCCACCACTTGGTTTGGGGGTTGCCACAACGAGAGGCCCTGACGACCTTGCGGCCACAGCTCTGGGCCACTGCTTCAACAATGGAGGTGGAGAGCACGGCCCATTCAGACTCCATGTCTCCAGATTTCCTCAGAATGTGGTTGAAGTTCTTCTGGAGGTGGGAGTTGAAGACCTCCCGGACAGGGGCCTCAGCCAGACGTTCCCAGCACACCCTCACTATACGTTTGGGTCTACCAGGTCTGAATGGCATCCTCCCCTGCCATCGAATCCAACTCACCACCAGGTGGTGATCAGTTGACAGCTCTGCGCCTCTCTTTACCCGAGTGTCCAAGACATACGGTTGCAGATCTGATGACATGATAACAAAATCAATCATCGACCTGCGACTTAGTGTGTCCTGGTGCCAGGTGCACGTATGGACACCCTTACGCTTGAAGATGGTGTTCGTTATGGACAAACTAGGGTTAGTACAGAAGTCCAATAACTTAACACCACTCGGGTTCAGATCGGCGTCCTCCCAATCGCCCCCTTCCAGGTTTCACTGTCACTGCCCACGTACGCATTGAAGTCCCCCAGTAGGACAATGGAGTCTTCAAGAGGAGCACTCTCCAGCACCCCAGTCAGAGACTCCAAAAAGGGTGGGTACTCTGAACCATCACTTGGTGCACAGGCACAAATGATGGTCAGGACCCCTTTTCCCACCCGAAGGCACAGGGGAAACACCCTTTCGTCCACCTGGGAAAACTCCATCCAACATAAAGGCAGGGCAAGGTGGGGGGATACAAGAACACCCACCCCTGCTCGTTGCCTCTTGTCCGGGGCAACTCCAGAGTAGGCCAAGCATAAGCCCCTCTCTAGGAGACTGGTTCCGGAAACCGGAGCTGTGTGTTGAGGTGAGGCCGACTATATCTTCCGGTATCTCTCAACCTCATGCACCAGCTCAGGCTCCTTCCCCACCAGAGAGGTGACATTCCACGTCCCAAAAGCCAGTTTAGGAAGCCTGATCAGACCGCCAAGGTCTCCGCCTTTGACCACCACCTATCCACACAGCACCGGGACCCCCATGATCCCTCCTCAGGTGGTGAGCCCACTGGAGGGCGGACCCATGTAACTCCTTCCAGGCTGAGCCTGGCCGGGTCCCATGGGCAGAAACCCGGCCACCAGCACTAGCCATCGATCCCCTCCCCAGGACCTGGCTCCAGGTGGGGCCCCGGTAACCCCATAACGGGCAGGTACACTGAATCCTTGTTCTAGTATTTATCATGAGAGTCTGTTGGATCGTTCTTAGCCTGGTCCTTCACCCAGGACCAGTTTATCTTGGGTGACCCTACCAGAGGCAAATTGCCCCGGACAACATAGCTCCTGGGATCACTAGGGCACGCAAACCCCCCACCACGATGAGGTGACGATCCATGAGGGGAGAAAAAAAATATATAGAGAATTCATAAAACATTGAACTAAGGAGGTAGAAAATATATATAAAAATATAAAAATAAGTTAAATAATATTATAAGAAGTAAAAAGGAATACCATAGTAAAATCACAGATAATAAAAACAATACTAAAGGCATATGGAATATATTAAATAAAGTAATTCAAAATGGAGACAGACAAGATAATTATCCTCAATATTTTATGGTAAATGGCCTTCATTTATATAATGTTTTTTACTCATCTCTGGATGACCAAAGTGCTTTTACAGATCCTGCTATCCACCCATTCACCCACACATTCACACACTGATGCCCGCAAAGCTGCCATGCACTGGTGCTGGCCTGAACTGGGGGTTCAGTGTCTTGCTCAAGGACACTTCGACATGCAGACTGCAGACAGAGCGGGAATCGAACCACTGACCCTCCAATTAGTAGTCAGCTACACTACATCTGCCCTGCTATAATAATAAAGACAATAATCATTATAGATAATGATATAGATATTAATAGCATAAATGATGCAGTAAATAGATTCAATGAATTCTTTGTAAATATTGGATCAAAATTAGCAGAAAAATCCCTGATCCATTCATACCTGACAAGGGAAATACTAAATTAATTGAAAGAAATCCAAATTCAATGTTTTTAACAGCAGCGGAAGAGGGGGAAATCATTGGGATTGTACATAAATTCAGAAATAAAGTTTCATCTGACTGTGATGACATTGACATGGTAACTGTTAAAAAGGTTATTGAGGAAATTGCTAAACCATTAAAACACATTTGTAACTTATCATTCCAAACTGGTACAATTCCAAGTAAAATGAAAATAGCTAAAGTTATACATCTATACAAAACTGGAAACAAACTGGAAACAAACACCATTTCAGAAATTACAGGCCTGTTTCTCTTTTTGCCCTCTTCTCTTCTGCCTTGGTTTAGGGGTGTCTGGAATCCACCCCTTAAAGGGGGGGATTATGCAATATATGGGCAGCATTCTAGGATCATGCCCATGCCTTGTGTCTATTCCGTTGTTTTCCTATTGTGATTATTTATGATTATGTTTAGTCATGGTTTTGCCACTGCCCTCTCTGCATGTTGTCCTGCATGTTCATTGTCATGTCTCCTGTACACCCCCTGTCTGAGTGTCAGTGTAGCCCCGCCCATCCCGTTTTTCTCACCTGCTGCCCTTGATTGTCTGCCCAGCTGTCTGACATTAAGTTAATTATCAGTTACGCCATTTATGTCAGTTTTTGCATGTGCTCTGTCTGGCGTCCTTGTTGCTGTTCCCCGATGTTCTCCCAGTGTATGATAATAATTCCATGTATGTTTGCCTCGCTGTTTGAGTTCAGTCCCCGTGCTGCATTTTCTTTGTCCTTAGTGTTTTGTTAATAAATTATTGTTTGCCCCATAATCCTGCCTGCACTCATGGGTTATGCGTGTTAAACCCTCATCTACCCACAGGGCAGAACATGACAGTAGGACGCCAGCAAACAAGGACCCAGCTGACAGGCCCGTGGCTCCAATGGCGAAAGAGAGATGGGCAGTTAGGACATCCAGTTCCTCGTCTCGAATGCTCCACCTCCTGCACATTGGAGGATGGCTGGTTACTCGCCTGGAGGTTGCCTTGAAGGTTGTGGAGAGGTTCCCCAGCCTGCAGTTCTTCTGAAGCAGCTGCTTGCCTCCGCCTGCAGCCACATCCTCCAGACATTTTCGGAGCTGGCCCGCACCCTCCAGCCCTGGAACTCTCACCAGTCCTGCAATCACCTCATGGGCTGAAGGAGAGTTTACCATCTATGCCGGTCCCTGTGACAGTTGTGGTGCTGGCTCCCATGACAGCTGTAGCGCCGGCTCCCATGACGACTGTAACACCAGCTTCTATGACAGCTGTAACGCTGGCTCCCATGGCAGCTGCAACGCCAGTTTCCACAACGCCGGTTCCCACAACGCCGGTTCCCATGGCAGCTGTAGTGCCGGCTTCATGTCATCCTCCATTTGCAGTGCCGGCTCTATCGTCTGCAGTGGTGACCCACTGTCCCATCAGCAGTCACCGCCTCCACTCTGGACTGATCTCCATCAGCAACAGCAGAGCAGTGGAACAGGCAAGTACATACTCATTTTCCTTTACCATACAATGAGATGTCTTGTTTTGGGTGAGGGGTTTCAGCAGCAGCCCCCTTCTGCTTCTGAGCCCCCACCTTCTGCTTCTGCTGTCACCCCTGTGTTGATACTGCCACTCACCCTGGTCTCCCCGATTTTCCCTGAGGGGCACACCGCAGCTCCAGTAGTCTTCGAGGTGTACAAGCCTGCTCCAGCTGTCCCCCGAGGTCGCACCCCTGCTTCAGTTTCCCCTGAGGTGCATGCAGCAGCTCTGGCAGTCTTCGAGGTTGCACAAGGCCTGTTGTCCTCCAAGGTACATGCCCCTGCTCCAGTTTCCCCTGAGGTGCACACAGCAGCTCTGGCAGTCTTTGAGTGTGCACGAGCCTGCTCCAGCTGTCCCCGAGGTGTACTCCTTAGCTCCAGTGGTTCTGTGGTCGAATTCCTTAGCATCAGCTACTTTCCATGGTTGATGTCCCCAGCAGCAGCTTCTTCTGTGGTTAACACTCCCCAGAGACATTATTTCCTGGAGGCCACACAACTGAGCTTCCTGTTGTGATTCCCCTGCGCTTTTACGCAGCACACGGAGGAAAGAATTAAAACCCACTTGCAGGAGATAGATGTGTGTATTTATTAACAGGACATGAACAAACAGATCAAAATAACAGATGAGTGTACAGAGCCATACAGGAATTCCTCCAGGACGCTCTACAGATGCAAGTGAAGTATGACACAGGGAAATGTTCCAAGGCAGATGGGACTGCAGCGGAGGAATGGATTAAAGAGCCCAGGAAAGGAATTGCCAGTCAAAACTGGACAGCAGGGTGAAAACATGAAAACAAATTTTACTCACACAGCTGGAGACAGTCCAATTTGGTCCAAGCAATAATACAGGGGAAACAAAACCAAGCAGTAGAAGATGATCAATGCCACCCAGAGTGATGCGGTACTAGAAAACTGGCAAGACATCTAGTCATGAGCGATGGAGTGCAAACACCGAGTAGCACTAACACAGTGTTGGACAATAATCTGGTAATCTCTTCCAGCAGACACAGAGCTTAAATAATGTCACACCTAATAAGGAAAGAGATTGCTGGTGTGTGTAGCGTGAGTGAGGTGAAAACCAATAATGAGACACAGCTGATCCCACTGACAGGAGAGGGGGGCGCGGCTGAGCTTGTCAGGGAGCTGGGCAACCCCAGATACTCCCCTGAGAGCGCCTGATGGAAAATATGGACAAAATGCACAAGAGCAAGCAGCCACCATTTCATAGAACTGGGCTTTAACTTCAACACCAGTTCATGACAGAGCCTCCCCCTCAAGGGTGGACCCAGACACCCCAGTAACATCAAAAAGACCCCCCCCCCCCCCCCGGGGAATTATCACAACAAACCAGACGGAGGTGGGGGGACCAGGTCAGAGGGAAACAACAAGTACAATAACACAGGAATATAATACACCAAAGCAAAGTTAATCTCAACCCACAACCCAAGACAAAGCCCCCAAGGCCAGAGAGTTCAAAAGTTCAGGACCCTGACCAAAGTCCCTAGGCCACAGGGCGGTGAGCAGAGACCAGTCAGGTGATTTGTCCAAGTCCAAACCCAGTCAGACCACCCAGGAGAGCGGGTCAGGTAGCCAGCCAGGGAAACTGGGCCACCTAGCCCCATAGCACAGTTTACCGGGCGGACAGCTTGGGTCCTTAAGCCACCAGTCCAACAGAGGTGGCCCGGGAGGCGGTCTCCTCACAGGAAAACTCAAAACAGGGAGAGGAACCTGGGAAGGGGGAACCCTGATGTCGTTGGACAGTGACAAGAAGCGGACCACCCTGCCCCCCGTAGCCTCAAGCTGAGGAACAGCTGCACCAGTGGTGGTCCCGGTCTGGGACAAAGCTACACCCACGGAGGCTCCAGGCTGAAGCTTAATGGCACCCGCGGTGGACCCTGACCAGGCCATGGCAGCAACCTTGATTGGCTTGGGACCGCGCTGCACCCTCGGTGAACCCCGGCTGGACCAATGATGCACCCTCAGTGGACCCCGGCTGGGCCAAAGCTGTACCCGCGGCAGCTCCAGACTGGAGCTCAGCAGCACCAGCGGTGGGCTCCAGCTGGAGCTCTGTAACACCCACGGTAGACTCCAGCTGGAGCTCTGTAACACCCGCGGTGGACTCCGGCTGAAGCTCTGTAGCACCTACGGTGGGCTCCAACTGGAGCTCTGCAACACCCACGGTAGGGCAGCTGACAGTGGGGGTAATTGGAACCTCCGGTGGCGGACCTAGATCTTCAGCAGCCTCTGGCGGTGCTGAATCCTCTTCGACTACCCTGGGAGTAAGCTCAGTGATAACAGAAAAGGGAGAGGGGTCAGGGTCGCCAGCAGCGGTGGAGCCCGGCGAGGCAAGCTCAGGTGCGGCAGGCAGCTGCACCCAGCTTTCCTTACCAACGGGCAGGCAAGGATGCTCAGAAACAGAGGAAAGAGAAATAAATGAGAGCACTTGCCTGGGCTCGAGCTCCACCGCCATCCAGGACTCCATCAATCCTGATGATGGCGTCATGGGCCTGGCCTCGAGGTGGTTCAGCAACGGTGTGCACTCTGCTGCAGAGGGCCCCACACAGGCGTGATGGTCTTGGCAGTCCCAGTCACCTCCAGTGATGTCTCCAACGCAGACAACCTCCTCGGCGTGGATCCTGGAGGCGGCGTTGCTGGGTCGGAGAAGACTGAAGCCAGGGCATGCGCCTTCATTGGCGCAGGCTTCAGATCAGTCTCAGCGCCCTCCCTCCAATCGTAAAGACACCGTGGGGCTGGGGAGGAGTCCTCCAGCACTGCGGATTCCTTCATCATCCGGCGATCGAGCTCTGGGGTCGATGGACACTCAGCACAGATGATGGAGACTCGGAGGAAACTGAGGAATTAATTACTTTAGCACAGGGGGAGCGCACTCAGGTGACTGCCTAGCCTCAGGCGCTCTCCCGGGGGACAGACAAGGTTTATCATTGTTAACCCCTTGCACTCCGGGCAATTTTCCTAAAAATGCCAAAAATATTGTGCCAAAGTAAATCGAAAGCTGTTCTTCAACCCTTTGCAGGCTCTTCATGAGGTTGGTCTCATTTAAAAGAAAACACTTTGAATTTTTTGGCAAAAAAAACATGATCTCTCTACGTGCTCCGGCCACTGAGTTACAGTCATCTAAACATACTGAACTTGAAGAAAATAAATTTGGCCACGGTGTTTTTTTGGATACAATGCTTGCAAATAACACACTGCTGTCCGATCCGGCTGGAAAATGCAACAGAAATGTAGAACCAAGTGTTATCAAGCTGAGATCCAAATTTGGTAACAATATCACAAAAATGATATTTTACACAGCTTTGTTCTCAGGTAGTTCCCAGGGCGTTTTGGAAACTGTGCCAAATTGTGCCAAATGGCACAGTTTGGAAAAACGTCTGTAACTTTTGAATAATTCAATGTAGAATCTTCATTTTGGGCTCGAATGAAAGGTCACATTCAGGGCTGTGTCCTGTGTGTGTGGGGGGTTGTCCCCCCCCCTCGCTACAAAGGACGGAGTTCGGCCCTCGCTACATGACGGATTACAATCGTTGCATGTTTCCACAGCAACGCTGTCACAGTGGCTTCCCACCCCCCCTCGCTACTGTGTGTGTGTCCTCGCTACAGAGGGACGGCCATCGCTACATGACGGAATAGACTCATATGCTTCCCCCCGCGGACCAGGGGGGCGTTCGGACCGTGGACGCCCCCCCGTTGGGGGCGTTCACGGTCCGAACACGAGGCAAATGAACCGTTTTAAATCGCCGCCCCCAACGGGGGCTCCACGGTCCCGAACACAAGCAAATGAACCGTTATTCCGCGGCGCATCGCTACTGTGTACTTCGTGCGCTGTTACAGTTGTAATTTACCGATCGGGACAATCAAAAGTCATGTTATTTGATTACAGTTTTCCAGGAATAAATTAATAAATTGAGCTTTAACACCTTACCTCTTCACGGCAAGTCAGAGTCCTTGGCGAACTTCTCTTCCCCATTGTCAGACGAACGCGACGCCGGGTCCACACATCTTGGATCCGGTCCAAAACATATTCCATTATTGCCCATTTTGGCGAATGATTTACGACTTTTGTCGTCGGCCTCTGTCGGTCTATGATGACGGAAGAGAATCCTAAACGTCTATTCTGCTGGAATGAGTGCAGGTCGCACTTGTGGGTGTTCTCCATGCTGCTGGGTCTGTAGCAGGTTTGTCCAGCGTCCTTTTTTTTTCATCAGCTGCAACAGTAAATCTCTCTTCACCCAGCCCAAACTTCTGTGCTTCAATTGGCTCCTGCATTCACAGTAGGCGGGTCCTCCTTCCTAGGTTTTCATTCATTGGTTCTTCAAGGTTTCAGAAACCCAATTCAAGGCTCTTATTAGTTGAATGAGAGGTCAATCAGATGAACTAATCTGTTCGCGGCTGTGTCTGCAGCTTTTTTTTTCAGTGGCACTTGGAGGCCACACCACCTACATCACCACCATCAGTATCTCTATCATGCGTCATGCGTCCGAGCACGCACGAGTGAGCTCTCGTGCGCCCTCGTGTGCCCTAGGACGCAGAGACTTGCCCGCCTGTGGAACAACGGAGCGCAAGTGGTTAACTGAGATAGAATGAAAACACACTTGCCTGACCTCCCGGGTCTGGGTTTTGACTGCTGCGGACGGCGTGTTGGCATCCTCCTCCATGTCAATGGTTCTTCTGGGCCCCTCAGAGGTTGGTGGAGGAGCCGGCTCGAACAACACAGGATGGGGTGTGTCAGGAGGAAGCTCTGGCGGTCCCTTTGGTGTGCAGGGAGAGGATGTCCAATTGACGGAGGCTGGTGCTGAAGGCAGAGGAGGCGCTGGCTGGCGTGACAGCTGCATAGAGGAGGGGTTCGCCACAGCAGTGGTTGGGCATGATGACTGGGCTTTGGCCGCAGACAAGGTGAGGGGCTTCTTCAGACGCAGGGTGACACTTACACCATGTGGTCAGCTTCCTCCGAGATCTCTGGCTCCCCGTGCAGCCCGTGGACTTCCTCTCAGACCGGCGAAGAGTTAGGAGACAGAGAAACAGGTGATGGAGGAGAGGTTACAGCCAGCTGATAGGGGAGCCCCAGCAGACTGTAAAAGCTGGAGCTCCTCCACTGAATCAGGCTATAATCACTTCTGGAGAGAGAGCTAATGGAACGGAGAAGGACTTGCCTGAATTCCTGCTTGGTGATGGTGTCAGCTGCAGCCTCGCTGTTACGTCCCGTCTTCCTGGGAGTAGGATGGGACGTCCGGCGGGAAAAAGGAGGACCACCGGCTCGGGAGGTGAAGGGCGGGCTCCGGACTTCCGGGAGCGCTTTGTGGATTGCTGTAGTTGCTCTCCGAGAGTCCCCCTAGTCACCTCTCCGAGACACTGTCGTAGCTCGTATACCTGGGTGAGCACTGGCATCAGCCCAGATATTTACAATAGCCCAGGGCATGTCTCGAGCACCCCGACTGCGATGTCCAACAAACAAAATTGACCTCCGGGGTAGTTGGTGGTTAGTTCAGCTCGAGAAACAAAGTCCACCGCTCGGTTGGCCACTGTGCACTCCCCCCAGGATCAGTCCATAAACTGAAAAGGCCATGGTTCACAGCTGGAGAAAACACAGAAGAGGGAAAAAAAGGAAAACACACACGCACAACCTCCCCCCTGGGTTTTACACTGGCCGATTATTCTGTTGGTGATTCTCCTCGTGCGCTTTTATGCAGCACACAGAGGAAAGAATAAAACCCACTTACAGAAGATAGTTGTGAGTATTTATTAAGAGGACGTGAACAAACAGTTCAAAATTACAGATGAGTGTACAGGACATTCAAGGAATTCCTCCAAGACGGCTCTAGAGACGCAAGTGAGTATGACACAGGGAAAATGTTCCAAGGCAAACGGGGAACTGCAGCGGAGGAATGGATTAAAGAGCCCGGGAAAGGAACCGCCAGGCAGAACTGGACAGCAGGGGTGAAAACAAATTGTACGTCACACAGCTGGAGCATCCGAGTTGGTCCGAGTAATTAATCAAGAGGAAACAAAACCAAGCAGTAGATATGATCAATGCCACCCAGAGTGATGCGGTACTGGAAAACTGGCAGGGCATCTTAGTCAGAGCGATCGGAGTGCAAACACCGGAGAGTAGAACTAACACAGTGTTGGACATTATTCTGACAATCTCTTCCAGCAGACACAGAGCTTAAATAATGTCATACCTAATGAGGAAAGAGATTGCCGGTGTGGTGTAGCTTGAGTGAGATGAAAACCAATAATGAGACACAGCTGATCCACTGACAGGAGAGGGGTGTGGCTAAGCTGTCAGGGGAGCCGGGCAACCCCAGAGCTCCCTGAGAGCGCCTGATGGAAATAGGACAAATACAACAAAAGAACAAGCAGCAACTGCGTCATAGACTGGGCTTGAAACATCAACCCCAGTTCATGACACTACCCCCAGCAGCAGTGGACCAGGAGCTCAAGCAAGTTTCTTTTTTTCACTTTTGTAGCATCTTTATTAGTTAAGACTTGCCTGGCTCCTGGTGATAGTGGTGTGGACCTGACACTTATTTTTGTTTCCTCCCCATCGTTCAAGGGGGCTGTGTCAAGGATGGAGGAGCACCCTTCAACGGCAGCTCCAGCAGCCCCCAAGGTGCACGCCACTGCTCCTTCAATCTCCATGGCCAGCGCTCCCCAGTCGTCTCCCAGTTTGGTCAGCGCCCCCGTCGTCTCCCAGTGTAGTCAGCGCTCCCATCGTCTCCCAGTGTAGTCAGTGCTCCCCAGTCATCTCTCAGTGTGGTCAGCACTCTCCAGTCGTCTCCCAGAGGGTCGACACTCCTCAGTCACTATTAACCCCTGTGCTGATGATCTTTCAGGTACTGTCCCTAGAGCAAAATGCTCCCCTGTTGTTATCTTTAGAGTGAGAGACTTCTATGTTATTTTCTGTGAAAAGAGCTCCACTGTTACCATCTGATGAGCTCTCAGATTCTATGTTGTTGTCTGCTGAGCAAACAATTCCTTTGTGATCTCTAAGGCAAAGGGCTCCTTGGTGGTCTCCAGGGCAAGGAGCCCCAACACCATCTCTTGAGTGGGAAGCCCTCTTGTTGTTTTCTTTTGAGCAGGAGGTTTCTATGTTATCTCCTAGGTTTAAAACCTTTATGTTGTTTTCTTCTGAGCAAGAAGATCCTGTATTGTTTTTCCCAGAACTCAGAGCTCCTATATTGTTTTCCCCAGAGCAAAGGGCTTCTATTTTGTTTTCTCCAGAGCAGGGAGTTCCCATGTTGTTTTCACCTGAGGTTAAAGATTTCAGGTCAGCCTCTGACCTTAAAATTTCCATGTTGTTGTTACCTCCTGAGTTTAAGGTTTCTATGTCATCTCCAGAGCTGAGAAGTCCCAGTTATCATTTTATGGATTTAAAGCTTCTGTACTGTTGTCCCCAGAGCCAAGGGTTTTTGTGTCATTATCTCCCGAATTTAATGTTCCTTTGATGTCATCTCCCGAGCAAGGAGCTTTCATGCTACCTCCCGTGTTAAAAGGTCTTTTGCATCTGGTATCTGATCCCTGTGCTAGCGCTGTACCATATTCATGGTGGCCTGTGGACTTTGGTAGGCCACCTGATGCACCGTGTTCACCCATCTGGTGGTCTTTGGACTTAGGTAGGCCACCTTACGTGTCACGTTCATCCGTGTGGTGGCCCTTGGACTTTGGTAGTCCACCTGACGCACCATGTTTCTCCATCCGATGGGCCTTGGACTCTGGTAGGCCACCAGATTAGGAATATTAATGATTAATTGACTTTTGATTAATTGTCGATAAGAATTTAGTCAACTAAATTAAATCAGTTGTCAATTAATTGATAACTCAGCAGTCTTTTTCAATGGGAGCTTATTCTAATAAATGTAGCGGCTTTGCTATCCAGGCGCACGCGGTCACCCACTGCGCCTTTCAACCGAAAAAGTGGAAGAAGACACTAAGCCCTTTCGGGTTACATCGGAGAGCCACCACAAATTCCAATGGCACGTTTCAATGTCCAGCCATCAAATCAACAGGGCAGAAAAATGGACTGTAGCAGGCTGCATAAGCGCAAAAAAAAAATCCCTGCTGCCTCCCTTCCACCTGCTGCTAGACGGAAAAGCAGACCAGACTCAACTTGCCACTGAGGTAACCTGCAGAGGGAGCCCAGATCATACTGGGTTTGCCTGGGTACTGTGATAATGTTTAACATGCAACAAATGAAGCAGTTCACAAATCATTTTCCTATTAAAACAGTCTACCAGTGCATCTCAGTAAATTAGAACGTGAAAGTTTATTTTTAACATAGCTAAAAAAGATAAATTTCTGATATCGGTAGTAGTTGAATCTGAATCTTTCTTTGAATCTTTCTTTTTTTTTATTTCGGATAGATTAAAAGTAAAGATTAAAAAGAAACAGAATAATATAACAAAGGGGAAAAAGAAAAAAAAAATCCAACAAGGTCAAATTAAACAATAACTCCTCTGATTATACAGTTCAACATAAGTTATCCGAAATGGGTGATGGCTGAAGCCGCAGCTTATATTGCCCACCCATATTCCATCCAAGAGGTCAAAAGAAAAACAAAACAAGAGTGATTACAATTCGGAGCAAAAGCTAAGACAAAATGTGACAATAAAAACTAAGCAACAACACAACACAGACTGGATATGACAATCCTTATGTGATTTTACATGTCATCTTGTATATATGTTTGGAGTATTTCTTCCTTTAGTTTTTGTTTAAATTGTCCAAGCGTTGTACATGATTTTAATTCAGGTCCATAATCATTCCATAATCTGACTCCTTGCACTGAAACACAATGTTGCTTGGTGGTAGTTCTCACTGAAGGTTTTTGAAATATACATGTTCCTCTGAAATGATATTGTTTCTCCCTTATTTGGAACAACTTTTGGATATTTGCGGGCAGTGATAGATTCTTCACTTTAAACATTATTACTGCAGTTTTAAAGTCAACCAGATCTTTCAACTTTAGAGCTTTTAATTTAAGAAAAAGTGGGTTTGTTGGTTCCCTGTAAGCAGCTTTGTTTGTTATTCTAATAGCTCTCTTCTGAAGCATAAAGACTGGATATATGTTTGTTTTATATGTATTTCCCCATACTTCAGTACAATATGTCATGTATGGGAGTATTAATGAATGATACAAGGTATATAGTGTTGGTTGATTCAGCAAATATTTCACTCTGTGTAGTATTGCAATTGATTTAGATATTTTACCTTTAATATAATAATAATATAATAATAATACATCAGTCTTATATAGCGCTTTTCTAAATACTCAAAGACGCTTTACAAAGCAGCATAGGGACAAACATACAGAAAACGGGTAAACAGACAAGATAGGTACACATAGGTAGAAGAGGCAGTCAGTTTTTATAGGTAGATTTGAAAAGATGGGTTTTGAGTTGACTTTTGAAAGAAGCAAGTGTGATGGCAGACCGGATGTGAAGGGGCAAGGAATTCCAGAGGGTTGGTGCGGCGATGGCGAATGATCTATCACCCAGGGTGCGAAATTTTGTCTTGGTGATGGGGGTAAGAAGGTGAGCGTCAGCAGAGCGGAGGAGACGAGTGGGAGAATGACGAGACAGAAGGTCCGTTAGGTATGAGGGGGCGAGGTTATGAAGAGCTTTATAGGTGATGAGGAGGATCTTGAAGTTGATGCGCTGTTGAATGGGGAGCCAGTGGAGCTGATGGAGGAGAGGAGTGATGTGGTCTCTGGAGCGGGAGTGAGTAAGTAGGCGGGCGTCTGAGTTTTGGACATACTGTAGTTTTTGGAGGATGGTGGAAGGAAGTCCATACAGAATGCTGTTACAGTAATCAAGTCTGGAGGTGATGAAGGCGTGGATGAGTATTTCAGCAGCAGAGGGTGAGAGGGTGGGACGGAGGCGTACAATATTACGAAGATGAAAAAATGATGTTCTGGTGATATGGTTGATGTGAGATTTGAAGGAGAGGGTGGGGTCCATGATAATGCCGAGGTTTCTGGCCAGGGGGGAGGGGGTGACTGAGTGACCATCGATTTGGAATGAAAAGTTCTGGGAAGAGGGTAAAAGAGATTTTGGTCCAAAAATGATGATTTCTGTTTTATTGCTGTTTAGCTTGAGAAAGTTGTTAGTCATCTAGGTTTTTATGTCTGTAAGGCAGTTGGGGATGGTGGAGAGAATGGCGGGGGTGATGGATTTAGAGGAGATGTACAGCTGGGTGTCGTCGGCGTAGCAGTGAAAGTGAAGACCATGTTGACGGATGATGTGACCAAGCGGAAGCATGTAGAGAGTGAAAAGGGTTGGACCGAGCACAGAGCCTTGAGGGACACCGTGTGAGACGGGGGTGGTGCGTGATTTATGATTGTTGATGGAGATGTACTGGAATCTCTCAGACAGGTAGGAGGTGAACCAAGAGAGGGCAGAGTCAGTGATGCCAATAGAAAGCAGACGATGGAGCAGGATGGAATGATTGATGGTATCGAAAGCAGCGCTGAGATCGAGGAGGAGAAGAATGGTGAGGGAGCCAGAGTCAGAGGCGAGCAGGAGGTCATTGGTGACCCTGAGGAGGGCGGTTTCAGTGCTGTGGTGAGAACGGAATCCAGATTGAAATGTTTCGTAGAGTTTGTTGGAGAGGAGGTGTTTCTTGAGTTGGGTGGTGACAGCTTTTTCCAATATTTTAGCCAGAAATGGAAGGTTGGAGATAGGTCTGAAATTGTTGGGGTCGTCAGAGTCCAGGCCAGATTTCTTAAGGAGGGGGGTGATGGCAGCAATCTTAAGTGATGGGGGGACAGTGCCAGTGGTGAGGGAGTAGTTGATGGTGTCGATGATAAGGGGGGCAAGATGGGTGAGACAGGCTTTGATAAGGGGGGAGGGGATGGGGTCCAGGGGGCATGTAGATGATTTCATGCTGGAGAGTATTTCGGAAAGTTCATCAGTGGTTTTGGGTGAGAAAAGGGAGAGCTGTTTATCTATGGGTGGAGAAAAAGTGGGTTCTGAGTCAGGGGTGATGGCTGGGGAGGAGGCAAGCTGGTTGTGAATATTGTCAATTTTGGAATGGAAAAATGATAAGATAAGATAAGATAAGATAAGCCTTTATTAGTCCCACAACGGGGAAATTCCAGGATTGCAACAGCACAGGGATAGCAACACTCAGAGCAACAATCAGAAGGCAAGAAAAAAACAAGCAAGCAAGAGCAGCTAATATACATATGTACGTATTACTATAAAATATATATATATACACACACACACAGACACACAGTGCAGAGCATTGTAGCTGGATGGAATAAATATATGAATATATGAACACACAGTGCAGAGCATTGTAGCTAGATGGAATAAATATGTAAATATATAAACACCCACAGTACGGAGCATTGTAGCTAGGTGGAATAAATATGCAAGTATATAAACACACACAGTGCGGAGCAATGTAGCTAGATGGAATAATATGTAGATATATAAATATATAAACACACCCAGTGCTGAGCATTGTAGATAGATGGAATAAATATGTAAATATATAAACACACACAGTGCAGAGCATTGTTGCTAGATGGAATGAAACAGCATAACCGTCTACTTAGTTATCCTACATGGTATGATTATGTGCCCATACATATTCTCACCCTCCATAGCGACCGGTATGTTCCTAGTTGTATGCCGGAGGGGACCATTGTGTAAGTCTATTGCATCTTTTGCATTCAAAAAACTATTAGTTTGTTACGTCTTTTTGCTATCTCTGCGAGCAGCCCTGCTTAGGTTGTACAGTCTGACAGCCGTTGGTAGGAAGGACCTACGAAACCTCTCGGTTGTGCACCTGGGATGATGTAGTCTGCTGCTAAATGAGCTCCTCAGTGCATTCAGTATGTCCTGCATAGGGTGGAACTCGGACTCCAGCAGAGATGACAGTTTAGCCACCGTCCTTCTCTCTCCTATCTCCTCCATCGGATCAAGGCGCTGCCCCAGGACAGAGCTAGCTTTCTTAATCAGTTTGTTCAGTCTCTTCCTATCGGCTGCAGTAATGCCACTGCCCCAGCAGACCACTCCAAAAGTGATGGCTGATGCCACCACCGTGTCATAGAATGACTTCAGCAGCGCCCCTTGTACACCAAAAGACCTGAGTCTCCTCAGCAGGAACAGCCTGCGCTGTCCCTTCTTGTAGAGTGCATCAGTATTGTGTGACCAGTCTAGTTTATTGTTCAGATGAATACCCAGGTACTTATAGGATGTCACCATCTCGATGTCTGTTCCCTGTATATTTACTGGTACTGTGAGGGGCTGCCCATGCCTGCGGCAGTCCACCACCAGCTCCTTAGTTTTCCTCGCGTTGATCTGGAGGCAGTTCCGATGGCACCAGTCCACGAAGTCCTGGATAAGCCCTCTGTACTCAGCTTCACCTCCATTGGAGATAGGCCAACGATCGCAGAGTCATCAGAGAACTTCTGTAGATGGCAGTGTGTTGTGTTGTGTGAGAAGTCCGCAGTATAAAGAGTGAACAGGAAGGGAGCCAGCACCGTTCCCTGGGGGGCCCCCGTGCTACTGATGATCGTGTCGGACACACAGTCCCGGGTTCTCACAAACTGAGGCCGGTTCGTGAGGTAGTCCAGGATCCATGATGACAGGTGCTGGTCCACCCCTGCGCGCAGCAGCTTGTCCTTCAGGATCATCGGTTGGATGGTGTTGAAAGCACTGGAGAAGTCAAAGAACATGATCCTCACCATATTCCCGGGCTTCTCCAGGTGGGACAGAGAACGGTGAAGGAGGAAGATCACCGCATCCTCCACCCCAATGCCATGCTGGTAGGCGAACTGGAGTGGATCCATCGCTGGTTCCACCAGGAGGCGGAGGTGAGCAAGGAGCAGTCTCTCCAGGGTCTTCATCAAGTGGGACGTCAAGGCCACCGGTCTGTAGCTGTTCAGGTCTTTGGGGTGGGAAGTTTTTGGTACAGGTACCACACAAGATGTTTTCCACAGCTGTGGTACCCTCCCCAGTTTCAGGCTCATGTTGAAGATATACGTCACAATCCCACACAGCTGGTCTGCACAGGACTTGAGGAGCTTTGCGCTGATGCCGTCCGGTCCCGGCGCCTTCCTCGCCTTGATCTTCCTCAGCTCCGTCCTCACCTGGGTCCTGGTCAGGGTCAGGATGGGGGGCTGTGTGTTGGGAGTGGGGGGGTGTTGGTGGAGTGGGGAGTGGGCAGCAGGACTTGATTTCTTTAGAGGCAGCAGTGGTTGTTGTGCAGTCAGGGGGGAGGGCGGTTGGTCAAATCTATTGAAAAACAGATTCAGGTTGTTCGCCCACTCCCTGCCCCCTGTGGCCTGGGGGGAGGTATTCTGGAGCCCCGAGATGGTTTTGAGGTTTCTCCAGACCCCGCTGATGTCGCTCTGTTGCAGCTTGTCCTCCATCTTCTTCCTGAAGCTGTCCTTGCCTTCTCTGATCTTTCTCCTCAGCTCCCTCTGTACGGACTTCAGCATCTCCCTGTTCCCTGACCTGAAGATCCTCTTCTTCTCTCTCAGAAGTGTTTTTATCTCAGGGTTGATCCAGGGTTTGTTGTTTGAGTGACGCCGTATGGTCTTGGTGGGAACGGATTTGTCCACACAGAAGCTGAGGTAGCCCGTGAAGGTGTGAATGAGGCCATCGATGTCCTCACCATGTGGATCGCAGAGCTGCTTCCAGGCGGTGGCTTCAAAACAGCCCTTTAGGGTGTCCATTGTCTCCTCAGACCATAACTCCACAGTGTGCATGGCCGGAGGTTGTCTGTGCACTAGGGGTTTGTACACCGGCCGGAGATGAACCAAGTTGTGATCCGATCTCCCGAGTGGGGGGAGTTGTGATGAGGTGTACGCCTCCTTAGTGTTTGCGTAGAATAAATCCAGTGTTTTATTGTCTCTAGTGTGGCATGTGACATACTGGGTGAACGTGGGTAGAATGGGAGACAGTGAAACATGGTTGAAATCGCCTGAGATGAGGAGAAGAGCATCTGGGTGTTCTGTCTGCAGCCTGCTGGTTACTGAATGGATGACGTCACGTGCTGTCCCAGCGTTCGCCGTCGGATTTGCATAAACAACAATGCAGATCACGTGTGAGTGTTCTCTCGGGAGATATGTAGGCCTCATGCTAACAGCTAGCAACTCAATGTCTTTGCTGCAGTGTCGTTGTTTAACAGTGATATGTCCCGGTCTGTGATATGTCCTCGGACCAGCTCTTTACCCTCTCGAGAATTCTTGAGGGTTCGTGGGAGTTTGCCCAACCAGTTTACATGTGTTTTGTGGACTTGGAGAAGGCATTTGACCGCGTCCCTCGTGGATTTTTGTGGGGGGTGCTTCGGGAGTATGGGGTATCGGGCTTGTTGTTACGAGCTATTCGGTCTCTGTACGACCGTTGTGAGAGTTTAGTTCGCATTGCCAACACTCGGTCGGAGTCATTCCCAGTGAGAGTTGGACTCCGCCAGGGCTGCCCTTTGTCACCGGTCCTGTTCATAATTTTCATGGACAGGATTTCTAGGCGCAGCCAGGGAATGGAGGGTGTCATGCTTGGTGACCACAGGATCTCATCTCTGTTGTTTGCAGATGATGTTGTCCTGTTGGCTTCATCCAGCAATGACCTACAGCTCTTGCTGGGACGGTTTGCCGCTGAGTGTGAAGCGGCTGGGATGAGAATCAGCACCTCCAAGTCCGAGTCCATGGTCCTCAGCCGGAAAAAGGTGGATTGTCCTCTCCGGGTTGGGGACAGGCTCCTGCCCCAAGTGGAGGAGTTTAAGTATCTTGGGGTCTTGTTCACGAGTGAGGGGAAAATGGAGCGAGAGATCGACAGACGGATTGGAGCAGCATCTGCAGTGATGCGGACGTTGTACCGGTCTGTTGTGGTGAAGAGGGAGCTTAGTTCTAAGGCAAAGCTGTCGATTTACCAGTCAATCTACGTTCCTACTCTCACCTATGGTCACGAGCTTTGGGTAATGACCGAAAGAACGAGATCGCGGATACAAGCGGCTGAAATGAGCTTTCTCCGTAGGATTGCTGGACTCACCCTCAGAGATAGGGTGAGGAGCTCAGTCATCCGGGAGAGGCTCAGAGTAGAACCGCTGCTCCTCCACATTGAAAGGAGTCAGTTGAGGTGGTATGGGCATCTGATTAGGATGCCTCCTGGACGCCTCCCACTTGAGGTGTTTCAGGCACGTCCCACTGGGAGGAGACCCCGGGGCAGACCCAGGACTCGGTGGAGAGACTATGTCTCCCAGCTAGTCTGGGAACGCCTTGGTATCCCCTCTGAAGAGCTGGAGCAGGTGGCTGGGGAGAGGGAAGTCTGGGCTTCTCTGCTTGAACTGCTGCCTCCGCGACCCGGACCTCCGGAAAAGCGGTAGAAGATGGATGGATGGATGGATGTCCCGGTCTGCACCAGTTGTTGTTAACATACATTATCACTCCACCGCCCCTAGCCTTGCCACTGTCTGGTGTTCGGTCAGCTCGTATCATGTGAAAACCCTCCAGCTCAATGTTAGCATCTGCTGCTAGTTCAGTTAGCCACGTCTCAGTAAACAAAAGGAGAGAGCACTCCCGGTATGTGCTATCATAACGGGAGATAGCCGCTAGCTCATCTAACTTTCCCAGTATCGACCGTACATTTCCCATGACAACAGATGGAAGGGAGGGTCTGTACCTTATATTTTTTGTCCTCCGCCTTACTCCAGCCCGGCAGCCGCGGCGTTTTCACCTCAGTTCTCTCGGTATGTCGAGTTTTTCCAATGGGACCGGGTGGCGGTTGAATGCTAGCAGCTGTTCTCTGCTGTATCGTATCCTGCTATAAACAGTGGCTCCGTCCACCGGCTCAGGAGACATTTAGGACGATCTGTGTGTCCGTGATATAAGTGGGGTGAAAAAAAAAAAAGACGGATCAAAAGAGAGAGGAAGGGAAAAAGACTCGGAATCGAGCCGCTGTTGCAAAAGGCAGCCTACTCGTGTGGCGCCGAGAGAAAAAAAGAGAAAGCTATTGCATTTTTCAGGGGTGAAGGATGATGAAATGATGTCCTGAGGTTTGAGGAGTTTGTTGATGGTGGAGAACAGAGTGCGGGGGTTGGAGGATCCAGAGTGAATGATGCTGGAGTAGTAGGCAGAGCGAGCTTCATTGAGTGAGGATTGATATAGGTGCATCAGTTCTATGTGAGCGAGGGTGTGTACAGTCAGACCAGTTTTGCAGCTCAGGCGTTCAAGCTGTTGCAGTTGTTTATATTAATATAATTAATATGTGACTTCCAACACAGTTTATTACCAATTATTATTCCAAGAAATTTAGTTTCGGATACCCTTTCAATCTCTACACCATTTACACTGAGTTTAGATACTAAGTTGTTGTGATGATTGTTAAAAACTATAAATTTCGTCTTACTTAAATTGAGCGTTAATTTGATTGAATCAAACCACAGTTTAAGCTTTCCTAATTCCTTTCCGAGTGTATCCAAAAGTTGTTCCAAATTGCTCCCACTGCATAATAGATTAGTGTCATTGGCAAACAATATTAAATCCATTTTTTCCGAAACTTTACATATATCATTTATATACATATTGAATAACAGTGGCCCCAAAACTGAACCCTGTGGGACTCCACAAGTAACCTTCAGTAACTGTGAGTTTTTGTTACCAACACATACATACTGATATCTGTTCTTTAAGTAACTACATAACCAGGACAGTGCTACCCCCCTAAAACCACAATTTTGTAGTTTCTTTAATAATAAATTATGATCCACTGTATCAAATGCTTTTTTAAGATCCAGGAATACCCCAACTGAATACTCTTTATTTTCAACGACAGTTGATATTTTTTTCTATAAATTCCATTAGAGCAAATGCAGTTGTCCTCTTGTGTCTGAACCCATATTGCTGCTCACACAATAAATTATTCTTCATTATGAAGTTGTCAATTCTCTCACAGAATATTTTTTCAAGTATCTTGGAAAATTGCGGCAATAGTGAAATTGGTCTATAGTTTGAAAGTTCCCCTCTGTCACCCGTCTTGTATATCAGAATTACTTTAGCTATTTTCATTGCATTGGGAAATATACCTGTTTGGAGAGACAGGTTACAAATATACGTCAGTGGTTTCACTAAGCATTCAATAATAGTTTTGACTAAGAGCATGTCAATACCATCACAGTCCGTAGATGTTTTACTTTTAAACGGTTTAACAGTTTCAATGACCTCTCTCTCGTCTGTGTTCTTTATGAAAATGGAGTCTTTTATAGCAGTGTTTTTGCTTATTGTATCACCGGTAGGTGCCGTAATGGGTATTTCTCGAGCCAAATTAAGACCAATGTTAACAAAAAAGTTATTAAATTCATCTGCAGGTGAAACTGCATTCACACTCTGAGTCGTTTTATTATTTTTGAAAAATTGGTTGGGTAGCATGTATTTCTGTTTTTATTTCCAAGAATATTGTTAAGTATTGTCCATGTATTTTTAATATTGTCTCTGTTTTTCTCCAGTTCTTTACTGTAATAGTCTCTTTTACTACATCTCACTATATATATGTTAACTTGTTTTTGTATGTTTTATACCACTGCTCTGCTTCTTTTGTCCTTCTCTTTAGAAAAGCTTTATATAATGAATTTTTCTTTTTACACGCCTTTTGTAATCCTTTGGTTAACCATGGCTTATCGACAAATTTATGTTTAAGCTTTTTCTTTACTAATGGACAATTTTTTTCATAAAGAGTGGTTACAATGTTTATAAATGTGTCATAGGCTTCATTTACATCTGATACATAGACTTTTGTCCAGTCTTGCTTCAGCAAGTCTTCTTTAAAAGAACTGATTGCATTTTGTGATTTGTATCTGAAAGATTTTTAAATTTTTTCTGTATTGGCCCCCGTGTGGCCATGGATAAGTGCAAAAATTGGCAAATGGTCACTTATATCATTTATCAATAATCCACTTTCTATTTTCTTATCAATAATATTAACAAACAGGTTGTCAATAAGTGTAGCAGTGTGAACTGTGATTCTACTGGGATGTGTTATTGTGGGATATAGACTCATACTGTACATAGAATTCATGAACTCTGTAATTACATTTTGTTGAAATGGATTTAGTAAATCAACATTGAAATCTCCACAAATTACAACCCTTTTCTTACTAGTAATATTATTGTACAGCTCGACTAACTTATTTCTGAATGTCTCAATGCAAGTTCCCTGCATTCTATATATACAACTTATAATTAGATTTTTTGTTTTATCTTGGTCGATTTCAACAGTAATGCATTCCAAAATTCCTGGTAGTGCAAAGGACATTCCATTTACAAGCTTACACCTATACAGGTCATCAATATACAGTGCAACACCACCACCCTTTTTTTGAAATCTGTTAATATGAAACATCTGATATCCCTCTATTGCCATCAGGGGAGCCTGCTCTTCATTAAGCCAAGTTTCAGAGACTGCGATACAGTAGCTGTAAATTTTCTGTCTATCTGTTTTAAGATAGTCCTGAATCTGTGGAAAGGTTTTTTGTTAAGACTTCTGCTGTTGAAGTGTATTATTGATAGTTTACCATCTAGTTGCACTTGACCTTTTGAGATTGCTTTTCAGTGTAATATTCACAATGATTATGAATATTATTGAAAAAGTGGTTATCAGGATCAATATCATTCTCCATCTCTTGTAGTTTATGTTCAGCATAATGGCATATTTTCAGAGTTTGAATTTCCTCACTCTTTGTCAAATGACTTCCTCCAACTGGGGATAATTGATGTCTACTCAAGTCAGTCATAAGTTTTTTTGTTTGTTTTGTTTAGTTTTTTTTTTTTTTAAGTACATTGACATGGTATGTCACAAAAGAACTATTCTTGCCGTGTGTGTGGATATGGATTATCATAGTCTCTTAATTTTCTTAATCAGTGTTCATCTTTATTTATTTAAGTCAGTAAGATCTCTGATTATTATGGTCTTTGCTTCCTCAGGTGTTCCATTTAGTTTGATCCAAACTCTACAATTTCTTGTCCATGTTGCCTGTATCTTATTTTGTCTTTTCAGCATCCGTGCTTGCTGTGCTATTTCAGCATTAGTCTTTGTTAAATGTTCATTTAGGTAAACTTCTGTTCCCTGTAGCTTTCTGGCCTGCCTCAGTATGCCATTCTTTACCCTTCTGTTCACAAAGCGCATCACAATTGATTTCTTTGTTTTATTATCCTTTCTGGGTAAAGCATGACAGGCTGTAATTGCATTTGCTTCGACCTTTATATTTCTACTATCAAGGAACTGAAGCACCTGGTTTTCCAGGGAGACTGATTCGCCCAGGGGAGCCTCCTCACCTCTCATTCCTGCTGTAGCATGAGCATATGATTGATATTTAATGTCTAGTCCACTTATAATTAGAGCATCCATACAAGAATATTGTTCAAGATCCTCGACGCGTTGCTCCAAGTCTGCAATTTTTTTGTCTTTTTCCTTAATTGTTAATTTTAATTCTCAGACTTCTTCCATTAGCCCTAATAGTTTAACCTGTTGACTAGCCACTTTGGTCAGTTCTTCTGACAAGAAATTCAGAGATTTTTTGATCTCTTCCATTTCCTCCTTCTTTGGTGGCATTTTTACTGACCTGTTGATGTAAAGACAATTTCTGCTGGTGTCGCCGGTAGCCGATCCGACCACCTCAAATCCTGCTGGGCCTCAGCTAGCCCCCTCTGCTGCTGGTCCTGCTGCTTACCCGCCGCTGCAATTGAGCTCCTGTCAGCCGGGTACCGCAGCACCTCCACCGAGTCCCGCCGCCCACCTCCGCTGTAGTTGAGCTCCGGTCCTGCTCCTGTCCAGCTGGGGTCCCAGTAGATCCTCCACTGAGCCCCGCCACCTACCGCCGTCTTCCTCAGTAGTTCCTCCACCTAGCCCCGCCGCTGTAGCTGGGCTCCGATTCCGACTCTTATCCAGCTGGGGCCCCGGCTGCTCCTCCACTGGTCCCCGTCTCCTACGGCACCCTTCTTTCCCTTGCATTTTTTTCCCCCTCCATGATAAACAAACAGTTGCTTCGCTATGTAAAAGCCATTACTGGATGCCAGGGGGCGCCGTCAGCCGACACTTGCATAGAGAAACAGTTAAACAGTCACTTCTTGATGGGTTTTTTTTAGTGAGTTTGTAATGTGTATTAAACAGTCTCTTGCTGAGGGTTCCAAGTGGGGTAAAATGTTAGATGCACCCAAGTGTCACGTCCTTTGCCTTTCACAGCTGTTGGTGTCACCAGGATAACCTTTGTATTGTCCTTGCCAGGGAGTTTTGGTCCAGTTTTTCTTTGATGACCAGATCCCCTGGTTTGGCCAAAATATGGGTGCACTTCCCACGGTTCCTTTGTCACATGGTCCCTCCTGGGAAGGGCAGTATGGATAACATCTCTGTCAGTTGTCATTCTTTGCATGTAATCAACCAGAAACCATTCCTCATCACCTAAGTTAAATGGCTTCAATAGTAGGGTTTGCCATTCACAATTTTCATATTTTTCTTTGTCACTATTTCCCTAACCCATCTTTCATAAGTTGTGCATTATGCTGATCCTATAGATTGCTGATGGTAAGCTAAATGTCATGCGGTGACCCTCGCGGATCACCATAAGACGCCAAGAGTCCACCGGTGAGTTTTGCAATGATGGTAATTTATTAACAAAACAAGACAAGACACAAGGCTATGAGCCGCTAAGGGCAAAAACACACACTAAGCGATACAAGGGCTCATAGGGCTAACCCCAGCCACTACGAGCTAAACTATGACAAGACGAGAAAGAACACGAACCTGACATGAAGGTCTAACGAGGCCTTACGAGGATTGTTTGACGATATCTGACGATGTCTGACGATACTCCTGCAATCTAACTGCTGTCAGTGCCCGCCTTATAAAGGCAAACACTAACGAGCAGTGATGACAGACAGCTGACCAACCTTGACAGGTGGAAGCCCCACCGAGTGCCTTCACAATAAGAGCCCGGTGAGGCTAGAATACAACCCACAGCTGTCAAGGCCGGCAGCGAGCTGTGCGTAGCCCGAGCGCGGACAGAACCCAGTGCTCGGGTCGTAACACTAAATGATTTCCTAGGTAAATGTTGGGTACTAACAATTTGGGTACTGTACCTAGATATGATATGATTTGATTTACAAAGTGTATTCCATTAAATGTATTCCATTATCTAAGTGAATCACTTCAGCTATTTTAAATCTTGGTATTGTTTCTGTTAAGGGTTTCAGTGTTACCATAGCAGTATTTAGATTATTGCAATCCATAGCAGTATTTGGATTAGTGCAAGGGAAAGCCTTTGTCTATTTAGTAAGAACTGTATGTCAATAATTACTAAACAACATCTCTGCCTTCACACTTATTTAACTCAATGAGATCCATGCAAATGTTTTGAAAAGAATACGTTTATGCAGGGAAGGTCAAATTATTTTTGCTTTGAGCTCCCTAAAGTATTGTTTTCTTCTTACATAACTGAGTAAGAATCTGTTTTGTCTTTGTAGTAGATTCTAAATTGAGTCCTACAGTAAGCTTCATTAGCATAAATTGGACTTTCCTTAGACATTTAGAACTTATCCCATAAATTTGCATGGTTTTATGTTTCCTTATTAGTTTATTTTATTTCTTATAAACATGATATATTTTTTTCTCTTCTTAATTTTACTGTATTTCTTATAAAGTCTTAGGATCTTTTTTTCACAATAATTTGCAAATATTTTTCAGCACATAATTTTCTTAAATACCTGCAAATTTATTGATGTAAATTTAACTTCTCCTATTGAATGTTGTGGTTCCATTACCAAGCGGTTTCACCTATATTTTTTCTTTCCTACTTTATTGATCATTTATTGATAATTTTTAATCATTGTCTATTTTTCTGAGGATTTTTGCTAATTAATTGTTGTCCCCCCCCCCCCCAATCCCCTTGATGAATGGAGATGCCCATGCATCAAAGTTGCGGCGTACTTGAACAGCGTGATGGGTTGTTCCTTTCTTTCTTTCTCTTTTTTTTTTTTTTTTTTTACTAGAAGAAAGAAATCTTCCCCTCAAAGATACAGTATGTGCCATTAATATGTGTGGCACATGGTTAATTTAGATGAAACTTTGTGAGTAGTATAACACCCTCAAAATGAGGTTTCTGTAATCATGCCTCTTTTGTGAGTGTCTTCCCTTGTACCTAGTTTGCAAATTTCAGTGAGAACAATTAACCCAGCTGTCTGTGCAGATTTAATGTGATTTAGCATTTATTATAACCAATTCTGAATTATTCATTAAGGCCACATCTGTCTGTCCTGTTGATCACAGACAGTTTGAATTTGTGTTAGTGCATCTTTGTGAAAGGTTATGTCCCACTACTTCTGTTAACGGAAAGGTGGCCATATTGCTTAATTTGAATCAGGCTTCATGTTATGACCCGAGCGCTAATGTTATTTGCGCTCGGGCTATTCCTGTCAGGTCTTGACAGCGGCGTTATTATTCCAGCTCTCCGAGCTCTTATTGTGACAGCGCTTGGGGAGGCTTCCGCTCAGCTGTCAAGACCTGAACAGCTGTTCTGCATTTGCGGTCGTTAGCGGCCGGCTTCTTAAGCCGACGCCAGCGGCTGCATCCTTGCAGCAGTGTCCGTCTCTGATTGTCGGAGCGATCGTGCTTTAAGGATTATACTACATTGCCCATCTGTGATGTGACCGTCTTATCCTGTGGACCCGTGAGTGAGCTTGTTAGCCTTACGCCTCCCTGTGTGTGTAGACTTGTTTGTGTCATAGCCTCAGCGCCTTGTATTATTGTGATTTCACCATGAATAAAGACACTAACACAACTCTCTGGTGATGGTGTGGCGTCTTATGGTGGCTCGCGAGGGCCACCGCATGACAGTACACTGCTGCCAAAAACGATGTTTTTACGGTGACGCCAACCCGAGATGCCTTTTGCCAGTGAGGTTGTGTTAATTGGCCATTGCTCTTTTCTTGTCTGGGTACGGTGTGCTGGAGGAATGCCGTCGCGGAGGGGCCGCGTTCGGAGTCCGAGCCACGAGCTGGCGGACGTCTTGGAATATGTGGATGAGACGCTCATCTCTGCTTCCCTCCTCGACTACGACCGCAGCGTACTCTGGTACCTGGACTGTGCTGAGGACTCGCTCAACCATCTATAAGATAAGATAAGCCTTTATTAGTCCCACAATGGGGAAATTCCAGGATTGCAACAGCACAGGGATAGCAACACTCAGAGCAATAATCAGAAGGCAAGAAAAAAAAACAAAAAACCCCCAACAAGAGCAGCGAGTATACATATGTACATATAAACAAATACATAGACACACGATGCAGAGCATTGCAGCTAGATGGAATAAATATATGAACATATAAACACACACAGTGCGGAGCATTGTAGCTAGATGGAATAAATATGTGAATATATAAACACACACAGTGTGGAACATTGTAGCTAGATAGAACAAATATGCAAACACATAAACACACACAGTGCGGAGCACCATAGCTAGATGGAATAAATATGTAAATATATAAACACAGTGTGGAGCATTGTCGCTAGATGGAATAAATATATAAATATACAAATACACACAGTGCGGAGCATTGCAGCTAGATGGAATGAAACAGCATAACCGTCTACTTAGTTATCTTAAATGCTATGATTATGTACCCATACATATTGTCACCCTCTGTAGCTACCGGTATTTCCCTAGTTGTATACCGGAGGGAACCATTGTGTAAGTCCATTGCGTCTTTTGCATTCAATACTATTAGGTTGTCACGTCTTTTTGCTATCTCTGCGAGCAGCCCTGCTTAGGTTATACAGTCTGACAGCCGTTGGTAGGAAGGACCTGCAAAACCTCTCGGTTGTGCACCTAGGATGATGTAGTCTGCTGCTAAATGAGCTCCTTAGTGCATTCAGTGTGTCCTGCATAGGGTGGAACTCGGACTCCAGCAGAGATGACAGTTTAGCCACCATCCTTCTCTCTCCCATCTCCTCCACTGGGTTAAGGCGCTGCCCCAGGACAGAGCTAGCTTTCTTGATCAGTTTGTTCAGTCTCTTCCTATCGGCTGCTGTAATGCCACTGCCCCAGCAGACCACTCCAAAAGTGATGGCTGATGCCACCACTGTGTCGTACGCCGATCACCCAGAAGTCGCCGCGAGGAGGGATGACATCACCGCGCAACTCGAGATACTCTGTATGGTGGAGGAGGAATACGGCAAGAAGCAGAGGAGGAGGTGTTCACGCTCCTCACTTTGGGATCCCGTTCCTGTCCTCGATCCACTCCAGGAGTTCGCACCATCCAGGGGTCGTCGTAGACGTCGGCGCCGTGGCCAAGGGCAGCCCCAGCAAGCTCCTGTTCCGGGCCGCTGGAGTGACCCAATCAACCAGCCAGCTGCTGTGTGTGACAAGAGTCCTGCTTCGGCGAGCCCCGTCCATGGGTCCTTGAGAGCGGCTCCCCTTTGTCCTCCCGGGGGGGCCCTCTGTTACCATCCAGCGGGCAAAGGAAGGAGCAATGCCCCCTACAGCTGGCACCATCCTCCCTCCGGGAGACAGGCAAGTTCAAGTTCACTCTCCTACTTATAATAGTGATCTGTCTTGTCTGACTCCTGGGGGTGGAGTTCGGGGTTTGCAGCCCCCCAAGCTCCCACCACCAGCTGCAGTCATCTGTACTGAACCTGCTGCCTCTGTGTTTTCCTCCGCTGAGCGGTCCTCGGTGTTAGGTCTACGTCGTCGAACGAGGAGGAGGCCTGCGGCGCTGGGAATAATCCCGGCCACGCAGACACGTTTTGGACAGAGGAGAAGAGCGGACTGCAGTGTGGAGCCTGAGCCGACGAGGAAGCGTCCCCAGGTCTCCACGGAGGAGCAGCCCGAGCCAGCGGGTCGAGGGTCCCCTGCCGCCACGCCATGCGGGTTATCGGTGTCATATCGCTGACATCAGTGCGAGAGGATCCGGCTGCAGAGACCATCATGCCGGCTGTGGAGCCTGACGCAGCTGAGTGGGAGCCCGATGACGAGCTTCTACCCGAACCTGGATCGACGGAGTCCTGGACGGCTCCAGAGCCCGAGTGCAGGCAAGTGCACTTCTTTGTTTTCCTTTGTGGTGTGTTAGAGCATTTTTGCCTGCCTCACGGGGAGGCGAGCGAGGGGCAGCCATCTGCTGCGCCCGAACTCGTCTCGCTGGGCTCTGGCGCTGCCGGGGATACTGATCCCGGTCCTCTCTGTTCCTCTGAGCCTCTTCACAGTGTCGCCGGCTTGGAATCTGTCAAGGTCGCGGTGCAGGAGGTCCCAAGTTCGGGGGTGGAGGTCGTCGCCGATGCGGTGCCGACCCAGTCGGGGTCTGACGAGGCCCAGTCGGGGTCCGACGTGGGTGCAGCTGTGACCCAGTGGGGTCCGACGCAGGTGCAGCTTTGACCCAATCGGGGTCCGACGAGGTCCAATCGGGGTCTGACGCAGGTGCTGCTGTGACCCAATCGGGGTCCGGCGTGGGTGCAGCTGTGACCCAATCAGGGCCCGACAAGGTCCAGTCGGGGTCCGACGCGGGTGCTGCTGTGACCCAATCGGGGTCCAACGCGGGTGCAGCGGTGACCCAATCGGGGTCTGACGAGGTCCAGTGGGGGTCCGACGCAGGTGCAGCTGTGACCCAATCGGGGTCTGACGAGGTCCAGTGGGGGTCCGACACAGGTGCTGCTTGTGACCCAATCGGGTCCGACGCGGGTGCAGCTGTGACCCAATCGGGATCCAATGCAGGTGGAGCTGCAACGGTCGCATCGGTGTGGATCGAGGTTGGTGGAGGAGCCGCAGACCCTTTGCCGCCTGATGTGATGTGGGCTCATCATCACGATTATTCCCTTCTCAGGAGCCACCAGCTGGGGTCGTCAGCACTGGGGGCCGTTGGAGGTTTTCTTCCTGCAGGCTGGCGCTCCCATGTAGTTCCTTCATTGGGGAGGCCACCGCATGCTGTTTCTCCATGGTTCTGGTGGCTGAGGGATGCGGGTCGGCCACCCGAGGAGCTGTTTTGCCTGTTCGGCGCCTTGGGCCGGCCACCTGATGAACTGTGTTTGTTACTGGGTGGCCTGGTATGGCCGCCGGAGGACTTGACTCTCGGGGCCTGGGACTGGGTCAGGCCGCCCGACTACGTACTGTTTCCCGTGACCACCCGTCGGCAATCGGACGCAGGTAGACTGCCAGAACTATGCTTGGGGCGTTTGGTCTCTGCCTGCCATCGTCTGTTTGGACTGTATGGTGTGAGGGTCATTTGGAACGATAAGATTGCCGCATGTGTATGTTGATGTAGTATGTTTTTTTTTGTTTTTTTTTCTCCTATCGGAGGGGTTATAGCATGTTACCTTGTGGTTTTTCATAGGCACTCTGGTGTTCGAGGATGATGGGTTTTTTTTGTTTTGTTTTTTTCTCGGTTAAACAGTACTTTTGTGAAGAATGTGGCAGAGGTTTCATGCACTTGGGTTACGTAGAAGCATAAACTGATCCATTGTGGCATTTAGGAGTTTGTATGTGAACTGTGTGGAAGGATCTTCACTCAGATGAGTTCCTTAAGACCACATGAGGTTATGCATACTGGAGTTAAACAGTTTGTCTGTGGTCACTGTGGGAAAACCTTTCTGTGTCTGGTAAATTATGCTCGGTATGGTTTGTGCCCCGTGTATTGTAACTCTTGCCCTATTTGTTTCGTTGTTTTCTGTGGGAATGTGATGGGTATGTCAGGGGATGTGTTTTTTTTTCTTTTTTGGGGGGCCTTGTTGGTGTTTGTTTTCACTCCCTCCTTGCCTGTTCCTCCATTCACTCGCCGTGGGGGTGGGGGTGGGGCTAGGTGTTACAGGGCGTTCAGAGCCTGCCTTTGAGGGAGGGGTACTGTTATGACCCAAGCGCTAATGTTATTTGCGCTCGGGCTATTCCTGTCAGGTCTTGACAGCGGCATTATTATTCCGGCTCTCCGAGCTCTTATTGTGACAGCACTCAGGGAGGCTTCCGCTCAGCTGTCAAGACCTGAACAGCTGTTCTGCATTTGCGGTCGTTAGCGTCCAGCTTCTTAAGCCGACGCCAGTGGCTGCATCCTTGCAGCAGTGTCCGTCTCTGATCATTAGAGCGATCGTGCTTTATGGATTATACTACATTGCCCGTCTGTGGTGTGACCGTCTTATCCTGTGGATCCGTGAGTGAGCTTGTTAGCCTTACACCTCCCTGTGTGTGTAGACTTGTTTGTGTCATAGCCTCAGTGGCTTGTATTATTGTGATTTCACCGTGACTAAAGACACTAAAGCCCCATTTCCACCAGTATCACCTGGGCTTTACTTTTTTTTACTTGTTTCGGTTTTTCGCCATTTCCACCCGAGTCCTCACGGTTTAACCGTTACGATTTTCATGCCTGTTCAGAGGCAGGGTACAGGCGAGCGAAAAGTGAGGTGTGAATTGACGTCAATCGACTGCTAAACGCTGATTGGTCAGGGCGTAACGTCACCAAACGCGTCCGTTTTGTTTTCTGTTGAAGCTACACGTCCGCCATTTGTAATTTCAGCGAGTAACTGCGGTGACTGGATTCACAATTGTGTTCTCATATAACGATGTCCATGCGCAAGTTTATTCCATGAACAAACGAGGAGGTGCGGACTTTTCTGTCCCTCGTAGCCGATGACTACATCCAGAGCGAGTTGGTGGGGCAACTTGCAATGAAAAAATATACCAGGAAGTGTCCGGCCTGCTATTATTGGCAGAGAATTTGGACTCGACACGGCCACGGAATTGGAAAACGGTGACGGTGAGTGTTGTTTTGTTATTGTCCGTCTTCTTGCCTTTCGGTCAAAAGCGCACTTTATTTTAGCAATAAAGAAAGTTGTTTGATTGTGGGCAATTGTGGTGATGGCTAGCCCGCTAATAGCTAGCTACCTCTGTACCTTGCTGCTACCTGGCATCAAGCTGCTGAATCGCGCTTTTATTTCAGTATTCATGTGAACAAAACGCTGACGTAAGCTTATTGTATTCTGGTTAAAAAGTTTTGTGTTTGCGGTACATGTTGCACTTTGTTTGTGAGCTTTATTGTGTGTTTTTTCCTTCTATACACAGTTTTCAAATCCCTTGGGGTCCGCCTCACTGGACTGCCCCGGCATCTCCCGGTCAAGTGCTGGTAAGGCACAACAAACTGAAAATTACCACCCAGTTGTTTTTATATGTGATTGTTTTCTATAGACGCATAACAAGGAATTTAAAATGTCTTTCTATGTTTATAAAAATACTAGATTCAGGGGTGTTCATAGCCACAGTGGCCCAGTGTTATAGGTGTGTTGGTGGTGAAATACTGTTGTATTTTCACAAAAAAAAAGGAGCACATGTACCGACTTCAAATCAAAATGCTTGATTGAAATTCTTCAAGTCAGCTAACACTATTAACCCATTCTGATTTATGAGGCCACAGTACAAAGAAATTCTTTTAAAAATAACCCATTAAATCAAAATACTTTTTACAATTAATCCTTTTTGAAATGAAGGGGGGCCTAACCACATCACCACAGAAGTTGCTTAAGTCCACTCTACTGAGGGGCAACAACATGACAGTTGAGCTTAAATACAGCAACGAAGCATCCCACCACAGGCTTTCAACAGTTTAATTCCATAAACTATTCCATAACTATTCCATAAATTCCATTTTTTTTTTTTTTTTTTTTCTCCTCTCGGCGCCACACCAGTCGGCTGCCTTTTGCAACAGCGGCTCGATTCCGAGTTTTTTTTCCCCTTCCTCTCTCTTTTGATCACTTTTTTTTTTCACCCCACTTATATCACGGACACACAGATCATCCCAAATGTCTCCTGAGCCGGTGGACGGAGCCACTGTTTATAGCAGGATACGATATAACAGGGAAGAGCTGCTAGCATTTAACCGCCACCCGGTCCCACTGGAAAAACTCGACATACCGAGAGAACTGAGGCGAAAACGCCGCGGCTGCCGGGCTGGAGTAAGGCGGAGGACAAAAAATATAAGGTACAGACCCTCCCTTCCATCTGTTGTCATGGGAAATGTACGGTCGATACTGGGAAAGTTAGATGAGCTAGCGGCTATCTCCCGTTATGATAGCACTTACCGGGAGTGCTCTCTCCTTTTGTTTACTGAGACGTGGCTAACTGAACTAGCAGCAGATGCTAACATTGAGCTGGAGGGTTTTCACACGATACGAGCTGACCGAACACCAGAGAGTGGCAAAACTAGGGGCGGTGGAGTGATCATGTATGTTAACAACAACTGGTGCAGACCGGGACATATCACTGTTAAACAACGACACTGCAGCAAAGACATTGAGTTGCTAGCTGTTAGCATGAGGCCTACATATCTCCCGAGAGAACACTCACACGTGATCTGCATTGTTGTTTATGCAAATCCGACGGCGAACGCTGGGACAGCGCGTGACGTCATCCATTCAGTAACCAGCAGGCTGCAGACAGAACACCCAGATGCTCTTCTCCTCATCTCAGGCGATTTCAACCACGTTTCACTGTCTCCCATTCTGCCCACTTTCACCCAGTATGTCACATGCCACACTAGAGACAATAAAACACTGGATTTGTTCTACGCAAACACTAAGGAGGCGTACACCTCATCACAACTCCCCCCACTTGGGAGATTGGATCACAACTTGGTTCATCTCCGACCGGTGTACAAACCCCTAGTGCACAGACAACCTCCGGCCATGCACACTGTGGAGTTATGGTCTGAGGAGACAATGGACACTCTAAAGGACTGTTTTGAAGCCACTGCCTGGAAGCAGCTCTGCGATCCACATGGTGAGGACATCGATGGCCTCATTCACACCTTCACGGGCTACCTCAGCTTCTGTGTGGACAAATCCGTTCCCACCAAGACCATACGGCGTCACTCAAACAACAAACCCTGGATCAACCCTGAGATAAAAACACTTCTGAGAGAGAAGAAGAGGATCTTCAGGTCGGGGAACAGGGAGATGCTGAAGTCCGTACAGAGGGAGCTGAGGAGAAAGATCAGAGAAGGCAAGGACAGCTTCAGGAAGAAGATGGAGGACAAGCTGCAACAGAACGACATCAGCGGGGTCTGGAGAAACCTCAAAACCATCTCGGGGCTCCAGAATACCTCCCCCCCAGGCCACGGGGGGCAGGGAGTGGGCGAACAACCTGAATCTGTTTTTCAATAGATTTGACCAACCGCCCTCCCCCCTGTCTGCACAACAACCACTGCTGCCTCTAAGAAATCAAGTCCTGCTACCCACTCCCCACTCCACCGACACCCCCCCCCCCACTCCCAACACACAGCCCCCCATCCTGACCCTGACCAAGACCCAGGTGAGGACGGAGCTGAGGAAGATCAAGGCGAGGAAGGCGTCGGGACCGGACGGCATCAGCGCAAAGCTCCTCAAGTCCTGTGCAGACCAGCTGTGTGGGATTGTGACGTATATCTTCAACATGAGCCTGAAACTGGGGAGGGTACCACAGCTGTGGAAAACATCTTGTGTGGTACCTGTACCAAAAACTTCCCACCCCAAAGACCTGAACAGCTTCAGACCGGTGGCCTTGACGTCCCACTTGATGAAGACCCTGGAGAGACTGCTCCTTGCTCATCTCCGCCCCCTGGTGGAACCAGCGATGGATCCACTCCAGTTCGCCTACCAGCATGGCATTGGGGTGGAGGATGCGGTGATCTTCCTCCTTCACCGTTCTCTGTCCCACCTGGAGAAGCCCGGGAATATGGTGAGGATCATGTTCTTTGACTTCTCCAGTGCTTTCAACACCATCCAACCGATGATCCTGAAGGACAAGCTGCTGCGCGCAGGGGTGGACCAGCACCTGTCATCATGGATCCTGGACTACCTCACGAACCGGCCTCAGTTTGTGAGAACCCGGGACTGTGTTTCCGACACGATCATCAGTAGCACGGGGGCCCCCCAGGGAACGGTGCTGGCTCCCTTCTTGTTCACTCTTTATACTGCGGACTTCTCACACAACACAACACATTGCCATCTACAGAAGTTCTCTGATGACTCTGCGATCGTTGGTCTCATCTCCAGCGGAGATGAAGCTGAGTACAGAGGGCTTATCCAGGACTTTGTGGACTGGTGCCATCGGAACTGCCTCCAGATCAACGCGAGGAAAACTAAGGAGCTGGTGGTGGACTGCCGCAGGCATGGGCAGCCCCTCACAGCACCAGTAAATATACAGGGAACAGACATCGAGATGGTGACATCCTACAAGTACCTGGGTATTCATCTGAACAATAAACTAGACTGGTCACACAATACTGACGCACTCTACAAGAAGGGACAGCGCAGGCTGTTCCTGCTGAGGAGACTCAGGTCTTTTGGTGTACAAGGGGCGCTGCTGAAGTCATTCTATGACACGGTGGTGGCATCAGCCATCACTTTTGGAGTGGTCTGCTGGGGCAGTGGCATTACTGCAGCCGATAGGAAGAGACTGAACAAACTGATTAAGAAAGCTAGCTCTGTCCTGGGGCAACGCCTTGATCCGATGGAGGAGATAGGAGAGAGAAGGACGGTGGCTAAACTGTCATCTCTGCTGGAGTCCGAGTTCCACCCTATGCAGGACATACTGGATGCACTGAGGAGCTCATTTAGCAGCAGACTACATCATCCCAGGTGCACAACCGAGAGGTTTCGTAGGTCCTTCCTACCAACGGCTGTCAGACTGTACAACCTAAGCAGGGCTGCTCGCAGAGATAGCAAAAAGACGTAACAAACTAATAGTTTTTGTTTTTTTTTGAATGCAAAAGATGCAATAGACTTACACAATGGTCCTCTCCGGCATACAACTAGGAACATACCGGTCGCTATGGAGGGTGAGAATATGTATGGGCACATAATCATACCATGTAGGATAACTAAATAGACGGTTATGCTGTTTCATCCCACCTAGCAACAATGCTCTGCACTGTGTGTGTTTATATATTTACATATTTATTCCATCTAGCTACAATGCTCTGCACTGGGTGTGTTTATATTTATATATCTATATATTTATTCCATCTAGCTACAATGCTCCGCACTGTGTTTTTATATATCTACATATTATTCCATCTAGCTACATTGCTCCGCACTGTGTGTGTTTATATACTTGCATATTTATTCCACCTAGCTGCAATGCTCCATACTGTGGGTGTTTATATATTTACATATTTATTCCATCTAGCTACAATGCTCTGCACTGTGTGTTCATATATTCATATATTTATTCCATCCAGCTACAATGCTCTGCACTGTGTGTCTGTGTGTGTGTGTGTGTGTGTGTATATATATATTTTATAGTAATATGTACATATGTATATTAGCTGCTCTTGCTTGCTTTTTCTTGCCTTCTGATTGTTGCTCTGAGTGTTGCTATCCCTGTGCTGTTGCAATCCTGGAATTTCCCCGTTGTGGGACTAATAAAGGCTTATCTTATCTTATCTTATCTTATCTTATAATATTTTTTCTGACATGTTTTGATCCGGTGTTATCTAAATACAATGACTTCTGTCTTTCACATAGGCAAGCTGAAGAGGTCCAGCAACATTGCAGACCTTGCATCACTGATGGCCCAGAATCATGCTGAGGAGATGCGGATCCATGAAAGGATGCTCGAACAGCGCGAAAGACACCTGCAGTTAGCCGCATTAAGAAGGGATGAGCTGACAGAGACGGCTTCCTTCCACGGAGCCTTCCGAACCATGTTGGGCAGTCTGGTCGAAGTAACTGAAAGGTCCCCATTGGTTAACATGTTTTGGGAATATTTTGTATGTAATAAAAATGTTAGTCTTTTGGATAAAAGTGTGGTTTGTATATTTATAACCTGGATGATAAAGGCAAATAATTACTACACACATTCCATTGCCTCATATGACCCTAATCCTGCTGTTCAGCCATAAAGGTGTCAAGATTTTTAATGGGTAATGTAATGGTTATTGTTAAATTTAATAAATAGTACCACTGCTGTATCCATTGCTCTACAGTGGGTACAGTTTTTAAGTAAAATTGTAAGCAGTTGCACAGGTTTAATTTACATTCAGCAGTAGACACTGATAAAGGGTGAAAAGTCGAATTGGGTAAAGGTAAGTACATGTGAATGGAATGTTATATCCGGCAATTCCAAATTCTGAGAATTCCAATAAATTATAAGCAGTCTAAGTATAATATAAAGCGAAAATACCCATTACATGTAAACCCAAATATAACATTTTCAGATGTTGTAAACGTTGACATGTATATGATAAACCTATGCTATTGTGATTCAATAGATCCATAGTGATCTTTGGTTTGAAAAAGAAAATTATAATTTGGTGTTGGGCAGTGTGACAATGTCGGTGTATTTAGTAGGATTAAAAAAAGTTTCATAAAATTCTAGGTTCATTGCAAATTCCATCAAACCAAAAGTGAGTTGTCGAGCTGCAGCATATTTTTTTTTTTTGTCATTTCTACGTTGTTTTAGTGTGTAATTAGCCACCACTGAACAGATAACCCTTATAATAACAATAGATTGGAAAAATGATACACAATGGGCCTAGATTTGGATTGGCTTTTTATAATATCAATTATTTGGTAAGTTAAAGGTTACTGGAAGTTAACACAGTTTCCACATATAATTCCAAGGTCAATTGGCAATTCCATCAAATCAAAAGTGACTTGGCTAGCTGCAGCATTTTCTTTGCAGTCATTTTCTACGTTGTTTTAGTGTGTAATTAGCCACCACTGAACAGATAACCCTTATAAATAACAATAGATTGTACAATGATACTCAAATGATGCACAATACAAAAAATGGGCCTAGATTTGGATTGGCTTTTTTATAATATTTTTAATTATTTTGTAAGTTAAAGTTAACTGGAAGTATAACAAGTTTCCACATATAATTCCAAGGTCAAATGGCAATTCCATCAAACCAAAAGTGCATTGTATAGCTGCTGCTTTTTTTGGGAAGTCAGTTTATCATCAGTGTATCATTATTACACAATATACAAAATGGGTCTAGATTTGGATTGGCTTTTTTTTATAATATTATAAATTATTTGGTAAGTTAAAGGGGTTTAGGATTAAGCTTCTGCATAATTTTAAATTACCCCGGTGTTTCAGCATTTAATTAACCGTCTGTTAACATTTAACCGTTTTGAACAACAGAGGCGACGTAGTTTAAAAGTGCACAATATTTTATTTAAAAAACACGTTTGACATATGTATGCACATGAACACTGAACAAATGAAATGATCTCTGAATGATCTCTGCTTCATATGCAGCTGCTTCAGATTCCTCCTGGGCAACCCGCTTATTCTCTCTCTCCTGCTCCAACGTGTGTTGTCTCAATCCACGTCGTCTTCTCCTGTAAAATTCTCTTGTCTCGTTAAAGACATTCATTGTGTTAAAAATCCTTGTGGAAATCCTCCACTCGTAAGCCGCTATTTTTTCTGTGTTGTTGAGAGAGTCAGTCTCGTCCTTTATACGTCATCAGTGGTAGCGCCAACCTCGGATCCGCTCACCCCAGCAATTCGTCGGCTTTCAACGGTTGTGATGGAGGTGCCGTCCGCGGGAGAAACAAGTAGTAAAGAAAAGAAAAGAGTAGCGCAGACACTATATAGTGGAAATGTGGCTTAACACAACTCTCTGGTGACGGTGTGGCATCTTATGGTGGCTCGCGAGGGCCACCGCATGACACTTCATTCTGCTTAAGGAATGCTTTATTTTCTATGTTTCTTCCTAAATTTTGGTGTGGTCTGTAGTCCCGAGGCCCAGCTCGGCCTAAACCAAGCACCGGGACCACAGCCCAGCTCTTTAGCACATCAAAATTGTACAACACAATTATTCCTTATTTCTGTCACATTTCTGAAATGTGATACTGTCAGACCTGCAATGTCACTTCAGGTAAACACTGCATTTTCAAAGTCAGGTATTGATATGCATTATGTCATTGTCAATACCATTTGTTTTACTTAGCTTCGGGTCTGCTTGTCACATGTTGTTGTTGTCCTCTGTGAGGTCCTTCTCCCCTCACGCTGCCACTGCCCCCAGCCAATGACCCTGATATTCAGGTTGATGACAAACGTTGTGCTCCCCTTGCCACAGCCAGCCTGCCCCACACTGCTCTCCATCTTCCTGTCCACCCAAAAATGTCCAATGACGGGGTCATCCTGAAGAAAAAAAAAAAAAAATTGGGGGAAGCTATAGGCTCGCTCCCCTTCTTGCGTCAGAAATCACACAAACAGGAGTGCAATTTGTCTTCTCATAAATTTTTTGTATTACTGTTATAGTCATTCAGCTTTTGTCCTTTAAGTTTTTCAGTGCTTTTCCTACTGTTGATTAAAAATTTTTTAGTGTTACTAATGGTTCACTTTTCGTTTTTGCCTGTACATTTAGAAAAATGACCTAAGCTTATTTGTAATGTTTTGCTGGAGTGGGAGAGATCTGTTCTCTCCTCAATGTTAAATCTTTTGAACTCTTCCTAGTTATCTGTCGAAGAGGTCATAGTGATAAGTCAGCCGGGCAGCAGTCCGTCTTCTCTGCTTAGACTGCTGTCCATGTGACTGGATAAGTATTAAAGGACTGACTGATGAAATTTGCGGGCTTAATTCCACGAGGTGCTTCCCACAATTGCATTGAGCCCTTAAGCGTATTTCATTTCAATAAAGGGAACATTTCACAGACTATATATTGTTTAAATGGGAAGCTCAGACTGGAACCTTCTGAGTTCCTTCTCTAGATAAAATTTTAAGCATTATAGTAATCAAGGAGTAACACAAACTTGTTGTCTTTTCATTACTTAATCCAAAAACTCATCAAAAGCAACAACTTTGTGTTCTTTGATATTTTAATAATTTCCTCTAAGTAAATACCATAAATGATATTTTTTTTACTTTGAATTTTGGTGATTCATTTTCAATAGGTCAGAGAAAAATAAGATAGTTCCTTTTACTCAAGCACACCCATATAAACAGTAAGACAGAAAAAGTGATGGTTTTATAGTATTGTATTACAATGTCAACTTTCACACAGTCTGTCATTTCTTTAAATTGACAAGACAGTAAACCAACCAATTGGTCCTCTTGTTTTCCCTCTAAATCCTATAATCCTTCAGAGCTTTGCTGTTTTGTCATGAACAATAAAAGGATTAAAACTTAATAATCACTTAGTCATTCATGCAGAGTGATTTTTCTATGTCCAAAGAACAATAATATGACACAGAGCATTTAAAACCTCTGCTTGATAATTAGCAGCCTCAGGTAAAACATATGCACAAACATTGTCATTATCACCTTGTTCTGTGTTTTGAATCATGTCATATAAGCTGTATTTAAATCTTTCAGTCATTGGGTATTATTTAATGACAGCATTATTCCATAATCTTCAGTTTAATTTATTATACTGATGATGGTCGCAGTGATTAATATGTGTGCACTTTTACTTAATTTATTGGCTATCCAGCATGACTTGATTGTCGACGGGAGGAGTGCGGTGAGCAGGGGTGAGGTGACGTCGTTCGCTGGGCTCCTGGGGCAGGGTCATGGCTGAGCAGCAGAAGAGTGAGGAGCAGGGGAGGGAGGAACCAAGGTGCAGCCCTGTTGTCATGGCAGACCCTTAAGGCGCTTTTCCACTAGGGTCAGTACGGTACGGTTTGGTACGGGAAGGGACGGTTTGTCTGCTTTTCCATTAGGGACCGTAACTGCTTAGGGGACCATTACTGTTCCTTTTTTCAGAACCCCCTGATTGAGGTTCCAAGTGTACCGTCCCGGTGATGTAAAAACACTGCAGCCCACTGATTGGTCTGGATGTAACGTCATGAGAGTGGGTGTAACGCTGACTTTCCAGAATCACTGGCGATCCGCCATTTGCAACAATTCGTCCATGAGCCAGCAAACAAGTGATATTATAAACAACAATGATAGAATGGCTTTACAGAAATCAACAGAAATCAACACCGCGGTCCAGCAGAGTTTTCTGTGCGTTTCGGGTGATGAGAGAATCCAGAAGGAAGCAGATGGAGCCACCCTGGAAAGTAGACGGAGCCGCACTGGGAAGCAGATGGAGCCGCCTGAACTGAAATGAATGTATGGCCGTGGGAGCACCCAACTTCAGCAGTTGAAGCCTTGATATTGTTATGACCCGAGCGCCGGTTCTGCTCGCTCTCGGGTTAAAGTTATGTCTCGCTGCCGGCCTTGACAGCTGCGGGCTGTATTCTGGCCTCACCGGGCTCTTATTGTGAAGGTGCTCGGTGGGGTTTCCGCCTGTCAACGGTCGGCCAGCTGAGTGTCATTACCGTCGTTAGTGTTTCGCCATATAAGCCCAGCACTGGCGACGGTAAGACGCAGCAGTGTCAGTCGTTATACGTCTGAGTTACGGATGACTTGGACGATCATCTACCTTGTCTGCTTGTGGTTGACCGTCACTTCTCCGGCACCAGTAAGTGAGCTTTTAGCCTTATCCCTTCCGGTGAAAGTAGACCTTTGTGTGTCTTTGCTTCAGCAGCCCTGTGTAGCTAATTACTTAAACAACCTTTGCCTATGTATGACCGTCTCCTCTTAAGGACCCGTAAGAGAGCTGTCTAGCCTTACGCCTCCGGAAGTGTATGGACTTATGTGTCATTGCCCCTGCATCTTGTGTTGTTTACTTTTCACCGTAATAAAACTCACTGTAAACTCACTGGTGACTGTGTGCGTCTTATGCTGGCTTGTGAGGGCCAGCGCATGACAGATATTGGGATATAGAGGACGGTGAGTGATGTGACATACATATTTTACGTTATTTATCCCAGCAGTGGAAAGTTCACTTTGGACAGACGAAAACTTGATCGTGTTTAAATGATGACCTAGCTAGTTAGCCATCAATGCTATGTCCGTCCTTGTATTCTGCGCTTGTGTTGACAATATCTGATGAAATAAGCTTGTTGTAATCCTGGTTAAAAAGGTGTTTTTTTTACATGTTGCACTTTCGTGCTGTGCATGTACTTAAGTTGTGTGTATTTTCATTGTAGAGTCCAAACAGGATCTGCTCTGAATGGCTACGTTTTGACAGCAATGCGTTCTGACAGGTAAGTTACACATCTTATTATTTATAGTCAAATCTTTTGCTTTTTAAGTTAAAGTATAGGTATAGTGCCAGATTTAAAGTAGCACAATTTCCACTTAATATGAAAGGGACTGAACTGAGATTTATTTGATTGTGTGAATATTAATTACAGAGTAATTGAAAATGAATGGCACATCCAATAACAGCCACCATAAAATAAACCGCTTGTTAATTTATTTTTTTTTTATCAGATCATTTCTGTGATCCTTTATGAGTTATAGTCATAATAGTGTAACTTGCACATTGGGGAATGGGAGTTGTTCAGTCACCATTAGAATTTAGTTTACATGTGTAGTTTATAGTATTTCATCTTTAAACTCATCCAATAAAAGAACACATTACAAATATTTGAGACCCACTGTAGTGCTTCCTTATTTTAGCAATACAAGCACAAAACACCACCCACACTTGAAACCAACTTTTAATGATAACGTTATTTCACAACATAAGATAAGATAAGATAAGATAAGCCTTTATTAGTCCCACAATGGGGAAATTCCAGGATTGCAACAGCACAGGGATAGCAACATTCAGAGCAACAATCAAGAAGACAAGAAAAACAAGAGCAGCGAATATACGTACATACTGCATGTACATATAAATATATAAACACACAGTGCGGAGCATTGTAGCTAGATGGAATAAATATATAGATGTATATACACACAGTGCGGAGCATTGTAGCTAGATGGAATAAACAGCATACAGTAACCATCTGCTTAGTTATCCTACATAGTGGATAACTAAGCAATATGTATGCACCCATACATATTGTCACCCTCCGTAGCAACCGATATTGTCCTAGTTGTATACTGGAGGGGACCATTGTGTAAGTCTATTGCGTCTTTTGCATTCAATACTATTAGGTTGTCACGTTTTTTTGCTATCTCTGCGAGCAGCCCTGCTTAGGTTATACAGTCTGACAGCCGTAGGTAGGAAGGACCTGCAAAACCTCTCAGTTGCGCACCTAGGATGATGTAGTCTACTGCTAAATGAGCTCCTCAGTGCGTTCAGTATGTCCTGCATAGGGTGGGACTCGGACTCCAGCAGAGATGACAGTTTAGCCACCATCCTTCTCTCTCCTATCTCCTCCACTGGGTCAAGGCGCTGCCCCAGGACAGAGCTAGCTTTCTTGATCAGTTTGTTCAGTCTTTTCCTATCGGCTGCTGTAATGCCACTGCCCCAGCAGACCACTCCAAAAGTGATGGCTGATGCCACCACCGTGTCGTAGAATGTCTTCAAGAGCACCCCTTGTACACCAAAAGACCTGAGTCTCCTCAGTAGGAACAGCCTGCGCTGTCCCTTCTTGTAGAGTGCGTCGGTATTGTGTGACCAGTCTAGTTTATTGCTCAGATGAACACCCAGGTACTTGTATGATGTCACCATCTCAGTGTCTGTTCCCTGTATGTTTACTGATGCTGTGAAGGGTTGTCCTTGCCTGCGGCAGTCCACCACCAGCTCCTTAGTTTTCCTCGCGTTGATCTGGAGGCAGTTCTGATGACACCAGTCCACGAAGTCCTGGATAAGTCCTCTGTACTCAGCTTCATCTCCGTTGGAGATGAAGCCAACAATCGCAGAGTCGTCAGAGAACTTCTGTAGATGGCAGTGTGTTGTGTTGTGTGAGAAGTTCGCAGTATAAAGGGTGAACAGGAAGGGAGCCAAAACCGTTCCCTGGGGGGCCCCCGTGCTACCGATGATCATGTCAGACACACAGTCCCGGGCTTTCACAAACTGTGGCCGGTTAGTGAGGTAGTCCAGGATCCATGATGACAGGTGCTGGTCCACCCCTGCGCACAGCAGCTTGTCCTTCAGGATCATCGGTTGGATGGTGTTGAAAGCACTTGAGAAGTCAAAGAACATGATCCTCATCGCATTCCCGGGCTTCTCCAGGTGGGACAGAGAACGGTGAAGAAGGAAGATCACTGCATCCTCCACTCCAATGCCATGCTGGTAGGAGAACTGGAGTGGATCCATCGCTGGTCCCACCAGGGGGCGGAGGTGAGCAAGGAGCAGTCTCTCCAGGGTCTTCATCATGTGGGACGTCAGGGCCACTGGTCTGTAGCTGTTCAGGTCTTTGGGGTGGGAAGTCTTTGGTACAGGTACCACACAAGATGTTTTCCACAACTGTGGTACCCTCCCCAGCTTCAGACTCAGGTTGAAGATGAGCTCCACAATCCCACACAGCTGGTCTGCACAGGACTTGAGGAGCTTTGCGCTGATGCCGTCCGGTCCCGACGCCTTCCTCACCTTGATCTTCCTCAGCTTCGTCCTCACTTGGGTCTTAGTGAGGGTCATGTTGGGGGGCTGTTTGTTGGGAGTGGGGGGGTGTTGGTGGAGTGGGGTGTGGGCAGCAGGACTCGATGTCTTTAGAGGCAGCAGTGGTTGTTGTGCAATCGGGGGGGGGGGGGCCGTTGGTTGGTTGGTCAAACCTATTAAAAAACAGGTTCAGATTGTTCGCCTACTCCCTGCCCCCCGTGGCCTGGGGGGAGGTATTCTGGAGCCCAGAGATGGTTTTGAGGTTTCTCCAGACCCCACCAATGTCGCTGTGTTGCAGCTTGTCCTCCATCTTCTTCCTGAAGCTGTCCTTGCCTTCTCTGATCTTCCTCCTCAGCTCCCTCTGTACGGACTTCAGCATCTCCCTGTTCCTCAACCTGAAGATCCTCTTCTTCTCTCTCAGAAGTGTTTTTATCTCAGGGCTGATCCAGGGTTTGTTGTTCGAGCAACACCGTATGGTCTTGGTGGGTACGGTGTTGTCCACACATAAGCTGATGTAGTCCGTGATGGTGTGAGTGAGGCCATTGATGTCCTCACCATGTGGATCGCAGAGCTGCTCCCAGGCAGTGGTTTCAAAACAGTATAACCCAGTGTTAAAAACGCGAATAAAAATATGAATATTGATACCGCTTTTAAAAAGAAAAACACCCATTTCACAATGGGAGTAAATAATTTAAAGATGAATATTTAAATAAATATACATATATTCATAAAACAGTAGGGAACATTTTCTGGGGAGTTTTGATAAAGTTCCAAATGTTTTTATTTGGTATTTTGAGCAACCAATGGCTGTGCTATTGTTTGGCAGCGCCAGCCAATGGGTTAAGCGCTCTCTCTCTGGGTCTGGGTATGACTTGCATTTTTTGGCTCAGTCACGCCAACGCCGAAAGACACCGACCAAGAGAGAGACGGTCCTTGATGATATGGCGACGCTAACGTGCTAATAGCAGTCTTTGTCTTGGATTAAACTTGAGATTGGTAAGCCTAAACTAATACCCGCAGTGAGACATTGCTGTACTATCAAATTCTAATACCCCGTCTGTTAAATTTTAAGATTTGGATCCAAAGGCTGTTAACGCCGTTGAGTGCGGGAACCCCATGACGCACGTGTCGATTAGCATGGTGAGTGCTATCCATTTAGTGTGTATGGGAAATGCTAATCACTAGCTTGAAATGCTAACCGCCGATGCTAATTTCGGCTAGGTTTTTCATGAGAAAAAGCTATTTTCCAAAGCTGTAACGGTTAGCAAAGGTCCCAATTCCCTTGCCATTGATTGCTATTTAATGGTGAATGTTGAACCTGTGGTTTATATGTGTTTAATGTGTCAAATTGAGATAGTGTTGTGCTAGATGTGATATTAGCTTGGTGCAGCACACTGCACAAATGTCCTGTTGATGTCAGGTGCCTTCCAAATGCACTTATTCATTGTTATGGCACCATGTTGATAAGTTTGAATAATAGATGTGTCTATTTTATGCACATTTATTGATTTAAGGAAATTGACTTATTATTGTATAACTTAGAACTATTTGAAACCCATGTAATAGCTGTGGATAATAGCTTAAGTTTTTGTGTTCTGACCTATTTTGTAGGTCAGGTTTTTTTTTTTTTTTGGTTTCCTGATTCCTGGACCAAGAAACCGTAAACTCCAGATCTGGATGGCGAGCCTTGCCCGAACCTAACTGACTGGTAAAAGTGACCCAACTGGTCACCTGGAACTGATACCAAAGAACTGTACATATTGTGAATATATTTTGGATGGATTGTATTTTCTTTTATTGTTGAATTATTATTGTGATCAGCGCTCTACCTGTGTTTATGTGTACATAACTTTGAAATATATATAGTTGCAAGTTCCATACACTGTGTGTGTGAGTTTTCTATTGTTGTGTCTTCCGGGCTCCTACGAACCAGGGGTCTGTCTGATCTGGCCCAATTGTCCCTTCCATCCAGGTAGTAGAGTTAAAGGTAACTACACTGCCATAACCCAATACTACCACAAGGGTACAAGATTGTACACCTAAAGTAGTATTACACACCTAAAGTGCTACAAAGAGGTGTTTCACACAAGTGTGTGTTACAACAGTCCTTTAGAGCATCCATTGCCTCCTCAGACCATAACTTCACTGTTCGCATGACCGGAGGTTGTCTGTGCACCAGGGTTTTGTACACCAGCAGGAGATGAACCAAGTTGTGATCCGATCTCCCGAGTGGGGGGAGTGGTGATGAGGTGTACGCCTCCTTAGTGTTTGCGTAAAATAAGTCCAGTGTTTTATTGTCTCTAGTGTGGCATGTGACATACTGGGTGAACGTGGGTAAAATGGGAGACAGTGAAATATGGTTGAAATCGCCTGAGATGAGGAGAAGAGCATCTGGGTGTTCTGTCTGCAGCCTGCCAGTTACTGAGTGGATGACGTCGCGCGCTGTCCCAGCGTTCGCCATCGGATTTGCATAAATAACAATGCAGATCACGTGTGAGTATTCCCTCGGGAGATATGTAGGCCGCATGCTAACAGCTAGCAACTCCATGTCTTTGTTGCAGTGTTGTTGTTTAATCGTGATGTGTCCCGGTCAGCACCAGTTGTTATTGACATACATTATCACTCCTCCACCCCTTGCCTTCCCACTGTCTGGTGTTCAGTCTGCCCGTATTGCGTAGAAACCCTCCAGTTCAATGTTAGCATCTGTTGCTAGTTCTGTTAGCCACGTCTCCATGAATAGCATCAGGCTACACTCCCTGTATTTGCTATTGTAGCGGGAGATAGCCGCTAGCTCATCTGTTTTTCTTAGTAGTGATCGTACATTCCCAATAATAACGGATGGGAGGGCGGGTCTGTACCTTATATTCCTCTCCCGCCGTCTTGTTCCAGCATGACATCCACGCCGTTTTCGTCTTATTTCTCCTGGTATGTCAAGTTTTTGCGTTAGCATCATGGGCCGGTTAAGTGCTAACAGCTGGTCCCTATTGTACTGCCTCCTGCAACAAACAGTGGATCCGTCCGCTGGCTCAGGAGACATTTTGGCAATCTACGTGTCTGTGATGGATCAAGGTGTCACCGAAACAAAAAGATTAGCAAGAGAGCCAGATAGTAAATAGAAATAGGAAGAAATTGATCCGCTGTTGCAAAAGGCAGCCTACTCGTGTGGCGCCGGAAGTGCCTAATAACATCACAACAACTTAGTATCTAAACTCAGTGTAAATGGTGTAGCGATTGAAAGGGTATCCGAAATTAAATTCCTTGGCATAATAATTGATAATAAACTGTGTTGGAAGTCACATATTAATTATATTAAAGGTAAAATATGCAAATCAATCGCAATACTACACAGGGTGAAATATTTGCTGAATCAACCCACACTATGTACTTTGCATCATTCATTAATAACTCTCATACATGACATATTGTACTGAAGTCTGGGGAAATACATATAAAACAAACATATAGCCAGTCTTTATGCTTCAGAAGAGAGCTATTAGAATAATAAACCAAGCTGCTTACAGGGATTCAACAAACCCACTTTTTCTTAAATTAAAAGCTCTCAAGTTGAAAGATCTGGTTGATTTTAAAACTGCAGTAATAATGTTTAAAGTGAAGAATCTATCACTGCCCGCAAATATCCAAAAGTTGTTCCAAATAAGGGAGAAACAATATCATTTCAGAGGAACATGCATATTTCAAAAACCTTCAGTGAAAACTACCACCAAGCAACACTGTGTTTCAGTGCAAGGAGTCAGAGTGTTGAACGCTTTTGAACCTGAATTAAAATCATGTACAACGCTTGGACAATTTAAACAAAAACTAAAGGAAGAAATACTCCAAATATATAAACAAAACGACATGTAAAATCACATAAGGATTATCATATCCAGTCTGTGTTGTGCTGTTGCTTAGTTTTTTGTCACGTTTTGTCTTGGCTTTGTTCTGATTTGTAATCACTTTTATTTTATTTTATTTTTGAATTCTTAGATGGAACATGGGTGGGCAATATAAGCTGTGGCTTCAGCCATCACCCATTTCGGATAACTTATGTTGAATTGTATAATCCGAGGAGTTACTGTTTAATTTGACTTTGTTGGATTTTTTTCCCTTTGTTATATTATTCTGTTCCTTTCTTTTAATCTAATCTATCCAAAATAAAGATTCATTCATTCATTCATTTATTAATTTCTTAAATATGTTTTAAACTTGCTTTAATTATCAACCACCCATTTCTGTCTTTCATCTAGGCAAGAGGAAAACGATCTACCCAAACCGGACCTTGCCTCACTATTTACAGAGATGCAGGCTGAAGGTCTGCTGAACCGGGACCAGTACGAGGGGCTGATCTAGTTGCTGCTCAGTGAGGCAGCGTGGCCGGCATGTGTGACCCATTCCAATTTCTTTTGTTTTTTTACAATTGGAATTTTGCACACTCTAAATAATCTGGAATTTGCTGCTGATTGTAATAAACAATTTAGTGATTTATGTGTTTGCATCATGATTTTCTATTTTGTCTGTTAAGACACAGGTGTGAAAAGAGTCAACAGTACAAACCATTTATCAGTGACTTTGAAAATAATTGTTCATTTTTAAAAAAGTAACCAAAACAATTATTTGCTGAAGACTGTATTGTTGGATGTGCCAGAGCAGAAGACACTGTATACTTTAGTGATAGTCCCAGAATATGGAGGAATTCCAGGCCATATTAGCATCTGTATTTCCTAATAATGGGATAGAAGAGAGAACCTGCAGGGTCTTGGCCCTCCATGGCACATGATTGGACACCCCTGAGTTAGGGTTTAATGGGATTTAACATTCTAACACAAACTGCTTTATGGTTCATAATTCTGTTGGCAGACTTACACCAAACCAAAAGTGATTTCTCAAACTGCTGGATTGTTCTTAGACAGCTTTTTCCAGTCTTTTAGTATTTATGTCACTTGGTGGTAACCTTCACACATAAAACAAAAGTAGAGACACATCTACAAAAGTACAAAGGTTTATTGTCAAAATTCCCAGGGCAATACTATATGAATACATGTATAGTTCACTGTTAATGCAGAGAATATTTATTTATACAGTATCTATATGTAGTCAGCAATACTCAATATGATATATTTCCAGTTAATCCATGTATTTCTCCATGTAACCTTGTGACTGCATTATTTTAATTACTTTTAATCCTAGAGCCATTTGTTTTGGCTTAAAATGCATCATAATTGTTAAATATATCTTATTATGCCTAACTCAGTACTGTTTACCTGTTGAAATATATATTTTACGGCTCATATACTACAATATGGCACCTAGCTGATCCATGTTTTGCCACAACACCACTGGCTGGAGCAGGTAAATCCCATGACGTTTCAACAGTCTCTCCATGATTTTGACACAGATCAGAGCAATTTGTTGCACAGGAAGCTAAACATTTCTACAGACAGTCTACAGTTCTGTAACCACTTCGCGTTCGTGAAGCTGGGGTGACATCTCATCACTGGGAGCCTGTGTTGAATGCCCAGACCCACTGTTTGAAGCGATATTTTTGCCACAAGAGAGCCATCTGAAACACACATACAGACAATACATATTTTAGTACCTAATACGGATAACTTGCCGACATTACAATGTTGTACGGTGGACTTAAAAGCAAAGTAGCATTAGTAATCATTAGCTTACGGTCATACGTGATGTAGTTTGTATCCTCATGTCTTCCCCTTTATACTGCTCTATGGTTTCCTAAACGCTCCAGTACTTTTCCAGAGTGTGACGTATCGCTGCCTTTGCCTTCTGTTCTCCTTTTTTCCTTTATTCTGGCAAAAAAGACAGAGAATGCAGACACCTCGTATCCTGCCAGCTTGTGTTTTGCATAACATTACGCTTGTTTTACGCCAGTTACGCTTGTTTTACGTAACGGGAGGGAGAGTGTTGCGCCACCTCCCCGTAACTATTCCCACCCACTTCAAGTGGAACCTAGTGCAGTGGAAACACAAAGGGGGCTGAACTGTACCGTACTGACCCTAGTGGAAAAGCACCTTTAGTCCGTCGTCCTTTGTCCCTGTAAAGTTCACTGTTTTCTCTCGGTCAGAAAGATAATGCAACTGAGTTAATAAAAATTACACTGATACTTCAAAAAAATTGAATAAAAAATAGCCCAATGTTGTTCATCTGTCCTCAGGCGTCCCAAAAGATAAAAGTAAAAACCCAAAATAAGGAAAAAATCTGGTCATTGAAAATGTTGGCTTTAAAAATATGAGAATATTTACCAGTTGCGCAACATTAGATTCAGAAACCCACAAAAAGAAACTGTAAAAACTCCCAAGCTTTGCAAAAATACCTATACATATATATATATACTGTATATATATATATATATATATATATATATATATATATATACTGTATACAGTATATATATATTTTATTTATTTATTTTTTTTCCCTTCTTCTCACTTACTCACTCTCAGACACAAGGGCCCACACATACGCACACGCAGCTCTCTCTCTTTGTCTCTTCAAGGTCACACACCTTTGGGCAGCTGCTCACACACACAAACAGTTGCAGCCTCAAATCAACACACACGTACATGTTCGTATGACAGCCTTAAAACAAGCGTGAAATGGCAACCCAAAGTTAAAAAACACTCCCAAAGTACTAGTAAAAACAAATCTGTTATAATCCGAGTGCTGATCTCGTCCGCGCTCAGGTCATACGTCATCTCCTGCTGGCTTGACAGCAGTGATTACCCTCTGGCTCCCCGGGCTCTTATTGTGACAGCGCTCGGAGGAGCTTCCTGCTGTCAAAGCCTGCCAGCTGTGCTGCATTCAGGGCTCATTAGCGGCCGGCATTTAAGCGGACGCTGAATGCAGCCCAATGCAGCAGTCTCCGTCAAAACTCCTCATTGTTCGACACACTGGGCATTCCCCGGCTCTGACACTGTCTATTCATTGTCTACGATTGTAAGTTTACCCTGTTGTGATCCTGTTTTCATTATAGTGTGTTTTAGCCCATCGAGGCTCATTCCTTTCCATTACTTTGTTACTTTGTGTTATCCTCTGTTCCTTCGTCCCAATAAACATCATTGCAAACTCACCGGTGACTTGTTGGCGTCTTATGGTGGCTCGCGAGGGCCACCGTGACAAAATCTGGCAACACCACGTTCTCATGTCAACTTTTTGTCTATTGCTGTGAGAACACAATTCAGTTTCTTACCCAAAAGTATTACTTGAAAGCTCCCACAATTTTCATCATTTCCCCGTGAGCCAATAATCACATACACGTCCCTTTACGCTCCACGATAACCAGAAAAACAATGGACAAACACAACTTCCAACCATCGTGGCACTTGTACTTCCGCCTCTGCGGTCTCACCAGGACAAATCGTATAACACAGAACAACCAGACAGACAAACAAAACTGCAGTTATTTTTAAACCAGCGCTATTACTTAAAGGCTAACCCTCCTTATACCAGTTCACTCAAATCAGTGGTCACTGCAATTTTATTGGAGAATCTTGCACCGATTCATAAATCAATGCTCACACATTAGCAACATGTAAATCCTTACACATATATATCTTTATATCATTTCATTCAATTTACTTTACTTGTCATGGATGGCCCTCACGAGTGGGGCCATCCCAAAAAAAAAAAAAAAGGATGGCCCTCACGAGCCATCATAAGACGCCACTCAGCCGGTGAGTTTGCACAGTTTATTAAAGGAAAAGGTGAAGATGACAGAATAACAAGCCACGAGGGGCTAAAACACACTATAATGGGAACTCAGGCTATGACAAAGGAGAACAGGTTCACAATGGAATAAACTTACGATCATAGAAGAAGAGTAATCAACGTCTGAACAGAGGGATGCTCGATAACGTCAGACAAGGGGAAGTTTTTGACGAGACTGCTGTGCATTTCGCTCTCAGCTGGCCTGGAGGGAGAGAACCAGAAAGAGCAAAAAACCCCACCATGACGATGACAGGGAACAAATGAAGCAATTACAGAGAAAGGTAAAAAGAAAAACACAATACTCCATAATGCACAGATGGTACATAGAACAGGGCAAAAAATGCAAATGACAGTCGGAGACCTAAAACTGAACACACAGGCCTATAAGACATAATGTGACAGATGCAAATCATCCCTCAGACCCATCCCTCAGAGGGGAGAAAAAAAAACACATTAACCAGCGGTAAATACACAGATCAGAGTAGGGCTAATAACACACCCAGAGTGACCATTATCTGTCAGTGGAACTAAAAAACACTCGAGGATGACGACAGGCAGAGACCAATGGGACAGGAACACTTCCAGCGGTCTCCCTGCATCTGATGTCCAGATCGCCGATAAGGGGAACAGGGAACGCTCAGGCGGCCTACCCCAGTCCCAGGCCCGGAAAGACGGAACCTCCGGCGGCCAAACCAGGTCGCCCAGTAGGAAGCACAGTATGTCGGGTGGCCGACCCAGAATGCCGAACCGGCGAAACAGCTCACCAGGCAGCCAACCTGCATCACTCAGCCATCAGGACCGCGGGGGAAAAATTGAAGACGGCCTCCCTGGAGAGGGGAAAGTGAGGTAGAGCCGGGCCGAACGTTGAGAACCCCAACGGCCCCCGGTGGAGATGAGCTGGGATGAAGATGGTGTCGATGACGATGATGACAACGATGAGGATGATGATGACGATGATGATGATGATGACGATGAGCCAGTCCAGTGTCAGGCGGCAGAGGATCTGCAGCTTCCTCACCGACCTTGAACCGAACCAGCGCTGCGCCCCTGCTGGACCCCAATCGAGTCAGCGCTGCACCCACGATGGACCCCGATTGGGCCAGAGCAGCACCTGCGATGGACCCTGATTGGGTCTTGGCTGCACCCCCGTCGGACCCTGATTGGGTCTTGGCTGCACCCGCGATGGACCCCGATTGGGTTGGCGCAGCACCAGAAACGACGTCCAACCCCGAACCCGGAACCTCCAGCACAGCGACCGGGATTGGCTCCGCACCGGTGACCCTGGGAGAAGGCTCAGGAGAAGGAAAAGAACCGGGATCAGGATCACCGGTAGTGACAGAGCCCGGCGAGACGAGCTCGGGTGCAGCGGACGGCTGGCCCTGGCTCTTCTCCCCGAGAGACAGGCAAAAATGCTCCAAAATAGAAAGAAGGAAAACAAAGTCTTGTTGAGCACTTGCCTGCACTCGAGTTCTGTCGCCGTCCAGGACTTCGACGATCCGGGCTCAGGACGAACAAGGTCGTCGTCTGGCTCCCACTTGGCTACGGCGGGCTCCGCAGCCGGCATGATGGTCTCCACAGCTTGAGAACCCTCCGGCGCTAACGTCCACGCTGATGACCTGCACGGTGTGGTGGCATGGGACCCTCAACCCGCTGGATCGAACCGCTCATCGGTGGAGACCCGGGGACATTTCGTCGTCGGCGCAGGCTCCACGCTGCAGTCCGCTCTCCTCCTCTGCCCATGACGTGGCTGCGGGGCTGGAACCAGGCTCTCCAGAACCGCAGGCCCCCTCCTCGTCGGAACTCACTCGGCGACGTAGGCCTGGCGTCCTGGACCGCTCAGTGGAGGGAGACACCGAGGCAGCAGGTTTAATGTCAGAAGCTACAGCAGATGGTGGGAGCTCGGGGGACTGTGAACCCCGAACTCCACCCCCAGGAGTCAGACAAGGCAAATCACAACTACGACGAGAAGAATGAACTTGCACTTGCCTGTTTCCTGGAGGATGGATGGTGCCTGCTGTAGCGGACGTTGTTCCTACCTTTCCCCGCTGGATGGTGATGGAGGGCCCCCAGGGAGGACGAAGAGGAGCCGCTCACAATGATCCAGTAACGGGCTTCGCCGAAGCAGGACTCTTAACACTCGCAGCTGCCGAGGAGGACGTCGAGGAGGAGGGGATGACAGCTGAGGCGATCCAGGCATGAGAAGCTGACGGAACAGCAGGGAGGGGAGACCCGGGGAGAGAGGCTGCGGAGATTCCCTCCTGGCGAGACGTAGGAGCGGCAGCTGTCAGAGAGGTGGAGTCTCTCTGATGACCCGGAACGGGATCTAGATGGGGTTCTTGCTGAGGTTTCCTGTTAGTATGACGACGGTTATCGGCAGAGGGCGAGGTGAAGGAGAGGTTTGGGAATCGCCGCTCCTGTGTGGAAACAGAAGTGAGCAGGTCGGCGTACTCTGGAAAGTCCCTTAACGCTGGATTCCTCTCCACCAGCCTGACTGCCACCATCACATGCGTAACCATCTGCGTGGGGTGGACAGTGGAGCGCGCTGCCGCCACTCGGTCCCGGATGGAAACAGCTGACTGTTGTAGTTTCTCCAGGGGAATTCCGACTAACGTGTCAACCCTTCGGGGATCACCCCTGGGCGGTGCGCCCTCCTGGCCTGGAGCGGGGACAGGAATGGGGTCCCGAAGTGAGGAGCGAGGATGCCTCCTCTTCAGCTTCCTGCCGGAGTTTCCCTCCAGCCCGCGGAGTATCTCCCATTGTGCCACGATGTCTGCCTTCCTCGCAACAACTTCGAGGTGGTCGGAGTAGCGAGGAAGGCGATTAAGGATGTCCTCAGCGAGGTCCAGGTGCCGGCGTACATTGCTGGGAGAGTCGTAGAGGCTAGCGGTGACAAGAGTTCCATCAACGTAGTCCAGGGCCTCCGCCAGCTCGTAGCCCAGGCTCCGAACGCGACTCCTGAATGATGACATGACCTCCCAGCACACAGGCACTCAGACAGGGAGAAACAAGTCCAATTTACGCAAAACTCATGGCGACAGGCGTCTCAGTCTGGCGGCAGTCTCCTGTCATGGATGGCCCTCACGAGCCATCATAAGACGCCACTCAGCCGGTGAGTTTGCACAGTTTATTAAAGGAAAAGGTGAAGATGACATAATAACAAGCCACGAGGGGCTAAAACACACTATAATGGGAACTCAGGCTATGACAAAGGAGAACAGGTTCACAATGGAATAAACTTACGATCATAGAAGAAGAGTAGTCAACGTCTGAACGGAGGGATGCTCGATAACGTCAGACAAGGGGAAGTTTTTGATGAGACTGCTGTGCATTTCGCTCTCAGCTGCGGCTCCCAAGTAGGGAGCCGCTGATGAGGCAAAATGCAGCTCAGCTGTCAGGCCTCAGCTCTGACAGCCGGAAGCCCCTCCGAGCGCTGTCACAATAAAAGCTCGGAAAACCAAAAGGGGCACACACACGTCAGATGGGAGAAAATAGTACATGGCCCGAGCGCGGACGAGATCGGCGCTCGAACCATGACATTACTGCCACTTTGTTTGATTATTTTTCTTTTAATTGTGATGCTTTATTAAGCATCAAGGGGGGAATATGATAGAAAAATTCCATATTATTATTATCATATTATTCTTAAATTATTCCATGACTTTCCTATCTCATGTCTGATGTTTATATGTGCATTCCATGTAGAATAATTTCATATATTCCTCTATATCATTCTTTCATATTATGTGTCTGCTACATTTTTTGTGCGTTTCTGTGAGCAATTATTACCTCTGCCAAGGAGGTAATGTTTTTACCGGGGTTTGTCTGTCTGTCTGTCTGTATGTTTGTCTGTTACCAACATAACTCAAAAAGTTATGAACAGATTTTGACAAAATTTTCAGGAAAGGTGTGTAATGGCACGGGGAACAGATGATTAGATTTTGGTGATGATCTGAGAGTGCATACCTCCACCAAGGGCTTTGTTTGTATTTGTGCAACAGGATTACACAAAAACTACTGGATGGATTTGGATGAAATTTTCACCAGAGGTGGTTCTTGGGCTAGAGAGGAACCCATTATATTTTGGTGATGATCTGAGAATGCATACCTCAGCCAAGGCTCTTATCTTCTCACAATGTGTTAGCAACAATACTCCAAAAGTTTTGAACAGATTTTGATGAAATTTTCAGGAAAGGTGTGTAATGGCACGAGGAATAAATGATTAGATTTTGGTGATGATCTGAGAGTGCATACTTCTACCAAGGGCTTTGTTTGTATTTGTGCAGCAGGATTACACAAAAACTACTGGATGGATTTGGATGAAATTTTCACCAGAGGTGGTTCTTGGGCTAGAGAGGAACCCATTATATTTTGGTGAAGATTTGAGAATGCATACCTCAGCCAAGGCTCTTATCTTCTCACCGTGTGTTTGCAACAATACTCCAAAACTGATGGACAGACTTTGATGCAATTTTCACCACAAGTGGCTGTAGGCCTACACACAAACCCTTTACATTTTGGAGGTGATCCATGAGAAACGGAAGGAGCCTTGGCGGAGGTATGCGCTCTATGAGTGCTTTTCTAGTTCTTTATCTGTGGCCTTCATGTCCCAGAGTTTTGAATGGACGTGCGTGTGAATGCTGAGAATGCAGGTCAGTGGAGACGTAAATGATGTGACAGGCTATACTGATAATCTTTGTTTATTGACGTGCTCTGCTAAGTTTCTGTGACCAAGGAATGTGCTAAAACTAACAGTTCATGAAGATTAGATTTATAAACACTCTGCCTGTCTACAGAGATGCCAGAAGGACGTCTCCTTCTTTGTTCATCTATCCTGAAGGGCTATAAAAATACCGAGCTCAGAATGAATGGTCAGAAAGGTGCATGAACGACTCTGTGGGTGGTTGAATGTACACTTTCTCCTGGGCCAGAAAATAAAGGGCTCATAACTCAGAATGCACCTATTGAATTTTTGGCTCAGTCTCATTTAATTCAATTTTATTCTAACAGTAGCCCATGTCTAGGATTCGTCTGTGCGTAGCGGCTCTTGATGCACTGACTCCAGCCTCAGTCCACTCCTTGTGAAGCTTCCCCAAATTCTTGAATGGATTTTGCTTGACAATCCTCTCAAGGCTGTGGTTATCCCTTTTGCTGGTGCACCTTTTCCTACCACACTTTTTCCTTCCACTCAACTTTCTACAAATATGCTTGGATACAACACTCTGTGAACGACCAACTTTTTTAGCAATGACCTTTTGTGGCTTACCCTCCTTATGGAGGGTGTCAATGACTGTCTTCTGGACATCTGTCAAGTCAGCAGTCTTCCCCATGATTGTGTAGCCTACTGACCCTGACAGAGACCATTTGAAAGCTCAGGAAACATTTGCAGGTGTTTTGAGTTAATTAGCTGATTAGGGTGTGACACCATGACTTTCTAATATTGAACTTTTTCACAATATTCTAATTTTCTGAGACACTGAATTTTGGGTTTTCATTATCTGTAAGCCATAATTGTCAAAATTTCAAGAAATAAAGGCTTAAAATATTTCACTCTGTGTAATGAATCTATATAATATATACCAAGTCTACCTACGGGTACAAATAAGTAACAAAAAAAAAAAAAATATGGGTTTCACTTTCTGAAATGAGTGACGAAAATATTGAATTTTTTCATGATATTCTAATTTTTTGAGAAGTTCCTGTACATTTGCTCCTGGACGTCTCTGCACTTTAAGTGCAACCATTTGCACAAATGCCATGATCTGCTGCTGTCTGTCTGTCATTGCAATAATGATCATGTGCAGTCCTATCTGTTACTATCTGCATCTACACTACCGCATTGAAGATTCAAAGATTCAAAGAGATTCAAGGCTTTACTATAATGTGCACAGTAAAGAATTGCTACATTTCCTGAGCAATGAAATTCTTACCTCTCCAAACGAATGCCAAGGTAAAAGGTACAGAAACAACAATTCTAATAGGTCATGACACACTAACATAGTAACTCAATCCTAATACTAATGGATGCTAATAACACACACACCAACATACAGTTAGACAGTAGAGGAAAGAAACTGAAAATTCACTGGATGACTAAAGCGATAGTGGTATATTGATATCAGAGATGATGTGAACCTGAGATGGCATGAACCTATGTACAGTGTGCAAAAGAGCAGTGTGCAACCTGATGTAACCTGAGATGGCATAGACTTATGTACGGTGTGCAAAAGAGCATTGTGCAATGTATAATTACAAATTATTTCTGTAACGATAGTACCAGTAGACTGTGCATGATAAGTAGCAGCAGAGATGATATGGACATCAGACAGATGATACTATATCTACTATACAGGTGAGCAGTGTGCAAATTTAGCAGCCGGTGTGTGAGTTCCTATATGCAAAGCTGTGTTACAGAGTTTTGGGAGTTGTTATCTGTTCAGGAGTCTGATGGCAGTGGGAAAGAAGGAGTTTTTTCAGTCTGGTTGTCCTGCATTTCACACTTCTGTACCTCCGGTCTGACGGTAGAAGTGTGAACAGTATGTGCTGGGGGTGGGTGGGGTCCCGGAGGATGGCGTCAGCTCTCTTTTGGACTCTGTGGTGGTAGATGCTCTGCAGAGAGGGGAGTGGAGTTCTGGTGATCTTCTGTCTTCACCACTCTCTGCAGATGTTTGCAGTCCAGGGCAGTGGTGCTGCCGTACCACGCAGTAATGCTGTTGGTAAGGATTCTCTCGATGATGCAGCTGTAGAAATTGTTGAGGGTCCTGGAGGACATGCAAAACTCCTTCAGCCTCCTCAGAAAGTACAGTCACTGTTGAGCTCTCTTAACCAGCTCTGTGGTATTGTGTGTCCACTTAAGGTCCTCGCTGACGTGGACGCCCAGGTATTTAAAGCTGCTCACCCCCTCTACCTCAAGCTTCCAGATGAACAGCGGCTGATGGGGTCTCAACCTCCCTTTCCTCATGTCCGCTATCATCTCCTTTGTCTTGTCCGTGTTGAGGGTGAGGTTGTTGTCCTCACACCACGACACCAGGTTGGCCACCCCCCTCCTGCAAGATGCTTCGTTATCACCAGTGATGCATCCTATCACTACTGTGTCATCCACAAACTTTAGGGTGATATTGTCCTTGTGGGAGGCAACACAGTCATGGCTGAAGAGGCTGTAGAGGATGGGGCTGAGAACACAACCCTGTGGGACACCTGTGTTTGTGATGATGCTGGCTGAGGTCCTGTTACCCATCCTGATAGACTGGGACCTGCCAGTTAGAAAGTCCAGTAGCCAGTCGCAGAGGGTGGGGTGCAGGCCAAGTGAAGACAGTTTGTCGGTGAGTTTGTGGGGGATGACCGTGTTGAAGGCGGAGCTGTAGTCGACAAAGAGCATCCTAATGTGCGGAGTCTTTATCTTCCAGATGGAAGAAAGCATAATGGAGTGCTGCAGCGATGGCATCTGAGGTGGACCTGTTGGGCCGGCAAGCGTACTGCAGGGGGTCTAGGGTGCCCGGTATGCTGTCCTGAATGAGGGGCAGCACCACTCTTTCAAAGCACTTCATGATGATTGAAGTGAGTGCTACCGGTCTGTAATCATTCAGGCAGGTTGGCGGGCTCCTTTTGGGGAGGGGGATGATGGTTGTTTTGAAGCAGGAGAGGACTATGTTCTAGGTGAGAGAGGTTGGAGATTGCTGTGAGAACATCAGTCAGCTCTGCAGCGCATGCTCTGAGGGCCCGCCCAGGTATGTTGTCTGGTCCTGTTGCCTTGCGAGGGTTGATATTCCTCAGTGCATTGTTTACGTGGCCCGGTGAGTGGGTGTGGGTGCATGAGTGTGTGTCTCTTCTCTGTGCTGTGGCTAGTGGTCTCGAAGCGGGTGTAAAAGATGTTGAGATCGTCCGGCAGGCTGTCTGTAGAGCTAGTGGTGCTGCTGTTGGCCCTCTTGTAGTCTGTGATGTGTTGCAGGCCTTGCCACATGCGCCCCAGGTCAGGAGTGGAGTAGAGGCTGTCCAGCTTTTCTCTGTACTGCCTCTTGGCTGTTGCTATAGCCTCTCTCAGTCCATACTTTGCAGCTTTGTACTCAACCTCACAGCCTGATTTAAATGCACGAGAGCAAGCACACAGCATCTGACGTACCTGACTGTTGATCCAGGGCTTCTGGTTGGGGAACTTTCTTACCTGTATGGTGGATACAATGGCATCAACGTATGTGCTGATGTACCCAGTCACGTATTCAGCATAATCCTGTATGTTTACAAAAGAGTCCTCTCGGGTGGCTGCAGCTTTAAACACATCCCAGTCCGTCCAGGCAAAACAGTCTTGTAGGGTGCTCTCAGTCTCTGGAGTCCAGCGCTTAATTTGCTTAATAACAGGGTTTGTTTGTTTCAGCTTTTGTCTGTAGGCTGGGTACATAAACAGTGAGGTGTGATCTGACTGTCTGAAGTGGGGGCAGGGTGCCGCTCTGTAGGTGCCACTTATGTTGGAATAAACATGATCCAATGTGCTTTTATCGTGGGTAGGAATGTCCACATGCTGGTAATATTTGGGTAATATTGAACTGCAACTACAGGTATTTCATATCTAGTTTTCTGTATGTAGGATTGCTGGGTTTTATCATCGTTAAATGTTTATCTCTGTTTGCACAATGGGAGGTCTGGGTCTATCTTTTGTTGCCATTTGCACTACGGGTTGCATTATTGTACATAGACTGCTGTTTTTTTTTTCCAGTCTTATTCCTTTTTCTTTTTTATATTGTGCACACCACTGAAGAGAGAGAGAAATGCCATTTCAATTCTCCTGTATGTCCTGTACGTATAGTAGTACTGACAAATAAAATCTTTGAATCTTATATATGATTAGGATAATTTTTTTGAATAATTGTCTTCAATGTTGTTGTCATTTGCGAGCTGAGAGGCTCACCCTTCTTGTAGCATACTGTGATGCAGAAAGCTGCAGCTGTCTGGTTAGTGCGGCTGTGCTGTTGTTCTCTTCTGAACCAACTTAATATTAGTGGTTAGTGTATCACCACAGCCAGAGAGGCCCGCCTCTTTCTAAAGAAGGTTCTGACCAAAGTACAGCACGCTCCATGACATAAGATATTAAGAGTCTCATCAAGGCTCACATTCATGTCTTCAGTTTCTTTGTCTCATGTTTGATGAGATGCATGCAGTGCCGGCTCAAGGCATAGGCCATATAGACAGTTGCCTGGGGTGCCACCTGCTGGAGGGGGCACAGCTGCAAGCCCTCAATTATTATTATTTTTTTTAATTAATAAAATAAATTTCCTAATAGTCAGAGGTGCTGTGCTGGCGGATAAGGCAGACAAATGCTTAGAGCCCCAGGCCAGTAGAGAGCCTTCAACCAACTGACCAACTGTGAATCACTTCAGGAGTGACAGTAGTGTGGAGAGTTTGCAGTTTGGTGTGGTGGCCCCATCCAGTGCCTCTTGCAGAGATGAACTTGTTGAGATTTATAAAATTAAATAAAGAGAGTCCAGCTTCACTTATCCTCCACCTGCCAAATGACTGCTTTAACAGCAGAACCAGCTTGAGTTCTGTCAGCAATCATTCCACCTCCAGCTGGCCGATCCTGTGGATTCAATGCAGCTACAAATAGCTCCAACTACAGTCTTTTGCGTTGCCCCTCAAATATGATTTAAAATGACAAAACAGCAAAAGGTAGTACAAAATTTATGATAGTGGCTGTTTGTTTTTGCTCATGTGGGTGTGGGCTTGTAGTTTTATTTGATGAGGACGTGTGTTTGTGTTGCTTTTCATTTCGAGTGCCACGGAAGGTGGAGGGAGCTGTCACGAAAAAAGATTAGCAGAGGATGAATTAATGCAAGGTGAACTGGGATGCATGAATGAGCAGAGTAGAACTAAACAGATTTCCCCCATCTGAAATGGGACAGGCTTGTATTGGCTCCAAAACAGGCAGGGGACAGTCAGATGCAGGAGACTCTGACCATTGGCTGAGGCTCTCACTAGCCACTGTGATATTTGTGGCACACACAGTTGTCTGTTGCAGCTTTGAAATTAATGTAATCTGTCAGAATAATGACAGATGGCCGCCTGATTAATTTCCACTCTTTGTCTCTATGCCCATTTATCGGTTTCCTATTCAAATGTCCGCTGAATTGAGGTGAGGTAGTCAGTGACCCACACTGCCTGCAGAGTCATTTAGCCAGCGTCATCTGACGTGTGTAACTCTATTCAGATAATAGCAGCAAGCCTCAGTTGAAAGGGGCTTATGCTATTTTTTTTTTTTTTTTATGAGCAGTAACGTGAGTTCCCTGGTCTGTTGCTGGTATCAGGGACTTCAGGACCTGAGAGGGTATAGTGTGTGCGCGCGTGTGTGTGTGCAGGGAGACTTGTATGCTACTATGGAGTTCGCCTACCAATCACAGTCTTTATTATTTTCTTTAAATTTCAGTCAGCCCGCTAGACATCCCTATTCCCACCTAGTTCACTAATCCGCCATCTATGATACGGTGGTGTGAAAAAGTGTTTGCCCCCTTCCTGATTTCTATTTTTTTTTGGTATCTTTGTCACACTTAAATGTTTCAGATCATCAAACAAATTTAAATAGTAGACAAAGATAACACAAGTAAACACAAAATGCAGTTTTTAAATGAAGGTGTTTAAGATAAGATAAGATAAGCCTTTATTAGTCCCACAACGGGGAAATTCCAGGTTTATTATTTAGGGTAAAAAAAAATCCCAACCTACATGGCCCTGTGTGAAAAAGTGATTGCTTAATTTATGTTAAAACCACAGTTAATTTATGTTAGAACATAAATTAGCTGTGGTTTATCACATCTTTGGAAAGCTGAGTTCAATTTCTTTAGCCACACCCAGGCCTGATTACTGCCACACCTGTTCTCAATCAAGAAATCACTTAACTAAGACCTGCCTGACAAAGTGAAGTAGACCAAAAGATCCTCAAAAGCTAGACATCATGCTGTGATCCAAAGAAATTCAGGAACAAATGAGAAACAATGTAATTAAGATTTATCAGTCTGGAAAAGGTAATAAAGCCATTTCTAAAGCTTTGGGACACCAGCGAACCACAGTGAGAGCCATTATCCACAAATGGCGAAAAAAATGATACGGTGGTGAACCTTCCCAGGAGTGGTCAGCCAGCCAAAATTACCCCAAGAGTGCAGTGACAACTCACCCAAGAGGTCACAAAAGACCCCACAACATCCAAAGAACTGCAGGCCTTACTTGCCTCAGTTAAGGTCAGTGTTCATGACTCCACCATAAGAAAGAGACTGGGCAAAAATGGCCTGCATGGCAGAGTTCCAAGACGAAAACCACTGCTGAGCAAAAAAAACATAAAGGCTCGTCTCAGTTTTGTCAGAAAATATCTTGATGATCCCCAAAACTTTTGGGAAAATACTCTGTGGACTGACAAGACAAAAGTTGAACTTTTTGGAAGGTGTGTGTCCAATTACATTTGGCGTAAAAGTAACACAGCATTTCAGAAAAGGAACATCATCTATTCATCCATCCATCTTCTACCGCTTTTCCGGAGGTCCGGGTCGCGCAGGCAGCAGTTCAAGCAGAGAAGCCCAGACTTCCCTCTCCCCAGCCACCTGCTCCAGCTCTTCAGAGAGGATATCAAGGCATTCCCAGACCAGCTGGGAGACATAGTCTCTTCAGCGAGTCCTGGGTCTGCCCCGGGGTCTCCTTCCAGTGGGACGTGCCCGAGAAACCTCAAGTGGGAGGTATCCAGGAGGCATCCTAATCAGATGCCCAGGGTTTCCTCTGGTAACATTTCTCTGTGGCGGCCCACCTCGCCAGAAATTTTACCGCCATCCCAAGGCAATATGAAATTATTAAGAAAAATATATGAAACAATGACTTTCTGCAAGCGTGCACACGAACAACGCGCGTGGCCATCATCCGCGTGAAGTTTAGAAGCGCCCCGCTCACACAAGTTTTCTAGTCAGTCAGCAGTGTCTTGCTAAGCGTGACTGTCCGACAGAAACATCAGGTTATTAAACGTGGAAAAAAATCATAAGCGGTATGTAAACACTGGCGTTTATCATGGTTTTAACCCGCTGGAAACGGGAGCAATAATGGAAGAGTCACTTCTATTATTAAAAACCTCAAACCTTCAAGACTGAAGTCATATACCAATATTCCGGTATGTTCCCCCCCCCCCCCCCCGCCCAGGGAAAAATATGTTGCTACTGCGCCAAGGTCTTTAAGTCAGAGGAAACACTGGATGCCCATACCATCTCAACTGGCTCCTTTCAATGTGGAGGAGCAGCGGTTCTACTGAGCCTCTCCTGGATGACTGAGCTCCTCACCCTATCTCTGAGCAATCCTACGAAGAAAGCTCATTTCAGCCACTTGCATCCGCAATCTCGTTCTTTCAGTCATTACCCAAAGCTCATGACCATAAGTGAGGGTAGGAATGTAGATTGACTGGTAAATCGACAGCTTTGCCTTAGAGCTTAGCTCCCTCTTCACCACAACAGACCGGTACAACGTCCGCATCACTGCAGATGCTGCTCCGATCTGTCTGTCAATCTCTCGCTCCATTCTCCATTCACTCGCGAATAAGACCTCAAGATACTTAAACTCCTCCACTTGGGGCAGGAGCTTGTCCGCAACCTGGAGAGGGTAAAGAGCTGGTCCGATGTGCCACAGCCAGGACAACAACCACATTGCTCCTCCTGAATCCGAGGTTCGACCAATGGCTAGACTCTCCTCTCCAGTACCTTGGTATAGACTTTCCCAGGGAGGCTGAGGAGTGTGATCCCTCTAAAGTTGGAGCACACCCTCCGGTCCCCTTTTTTGAAGAGAGGAACCACCACGCCAGTTTGCCATGCCAAAGGAACTGCCCCCGACCTCCACGCAATGTTGCAGAAGCGTGTCAACCATGACAGCCCTAAAACATCCAGGGACTTGAAGTACTCAGGGTGAATCTCATCCACCCCCGGGGCCCGGCCACCAAAGAGATTTTTAACCACCTTGGCGACCTCAGCCCCTGTGATTGGCGAGTCGTCCCCCTCGTCCACAAGCCCTGCTTCCTCTGTGGAAGGCGTGTCAGTGGGATTGAGGAGATCCTCAAAGTATTCTTTCCACCACCAGACGATATCCCCAGTTGAAGTCAGCAGTGCCCCATCCGCACCATACACAGTGTGCACAGGGAGCTGCTTTCCCCTTCCTGAGCCACCAGACAGGTTGCCAGAATCTCTTCGAGGCCCACCGAAAGTCTTGTTCCATGGCCTCACCGAACTCCCATACCCGAGTTTTTGCTTCAGCAACCATCTGAGCTGCATTCCACTTGGCCTGCCAGTACACCTCAGCTGCTTTGGGAGTCCCACAAGCCAACCAAGCTTGATAGGACTCCTCCTTCAGCTTAATGGCCCCCCTCACCACTGGTGTCCACCACTTGGTTTGGGGGTTCCACCATGAGATGCCCTGATGACCTTGCGGCCGCAGCTCTGGACAGCCGCTTCAGCAATGGAGGTGGAGAGCATGGCACATTCAGTCTCTGTCTCCAGACTCCCTTGAAATGTGGTTGAAGTTCTTCCAGAGGTGGGAGTTGAAGACCTCCCGGACAGGGGCCTCAGCTAGACATTCCCAGCACACCCTCGCTATACGTTTTGGTCTACCAGGTCTGAATGGCATCCTCCCCTGCCATCAGATCCAACTCACCACCAGGTGGTGATCAGTTGACAGCTCTGCGCCTCTCCTTACCCAAGTGTCCAAGCCATATGGTCGCAGGTCTGATGACACGATAACAAAATCAATCATCGACCTGCGACCTAGTGTGTCCTGGTGCCAGGTGCACATATTGACACCCTTATGCATGAACATGGTGTTTGTTATGGACAAACTGTGGCTAGCACAGAAGTCCAATAACTGAACACCACTTAGGTTCAGATCGGGCAGGCCGCTCTTCCCAATTACCCCCCTCCAGGTTTCACTGCTGTTGCCCACGTGCACATTGAAGTCTCCCAGTAGGACAATGGAGTCTCCAAGAGGAGCACTCTCCAGCACCCCAGGTAGAGACTCCAAAAAGGGTGGGTACTCTGAACCATCATTTGGTGCATAGGCACAAATGATGGTTAGGACCCATTTCCCGACTCAAAGGTGCAGGGAAACAACCCTTTCATCCACCGGGGAAAACTCCAATATAGAGGCAGCAAGGTGGGGGGATACAAGAATACTCACCCCTGCTCGTTGCCTCTCACCTGGGGCAACTCCAGAGTCAGCCAAGCTTCAGCCCCTCTACAGGAGACTGGTTCCGGAACCGGAGCTGTGTGGTGAGGTGAGGCCAACTATATCTATCCGGTATCTCTCAACCTCATGCACCAGCTTAGGCTCCTTCCCCACCAGAGAGGTGACATTTCACATCCCAAAAGCCAGTTTAGGAAGTTTGGGATCAGACCGCCAAGGTCTCCGCCTTTGACCGCCACCTGATCCACACAGCACCGGACCTCCATGGTCCCTCCTGCAGGTGGTGAGCCCACTGGAGGGTGGACCCATTTAACTCTTTCTGGCTGAGCCCGGCCGGGTCCCATGGGCGGAAACCCGGCCACCACACAGTAGCTATCGAGCCCCTCCCCCAGGCCTGGCTCCAGGGTGGGGCCCCAGTAACCCCATACCGGGCAGAGTACACTGAGTCCTTGTTCTAGCATTCATCATAAGAGTCTGTTAGATTGTTCTTAGCCTGGTCCTTCACCCAGGACCACTTTGTCTTGAGTGACCCTACCAGAGGCAAATTGCCCCGGACAACATAGCTCCTGGGATCACTAGGGCACGCAAACCCCCCACCACGATAAGGTGATGATCCATGAGGGGAGGAACATCATACCAACAGTAAAATATGGTGGTGGTAGTGTGATGGTCTGGGGCTGTTTTGCTGCTTCAGAACCTGGAAGACTTGCTGTGGTAAATGGAACCATGAATTCTGCTGTCTACCAAAAAATCCTGAAGGAGAATGTCCGGCCATCTGTTCCTGACCTCAAGCTCAAGGGTTCTGCAGCAGGACAATGATCCAAAACACACCAGCAAGTTCCTCTGAATGGCTTAAGAAAAACAAAACGAAGACTTTGGAGTGGCCTAGTCAAAGTCTTGACCTGAATCCAATTGAGATGCTGTAGCGTGACCGTAAAAAGGCGGTTCATGCTTGAAAACCCACTAGTGTGGCTGAATTACAACAATTCTGCAAAGACGAGTGGGCCAAAATTCCTCCACAGTGCTGTAAAACACTCACTGCCTGTTATCGCAAACACTTGATTGCAGTTGTTGCTGCCAAGGGTGGCCCAATCAATTATTAGGTTTAGGGGACAATCACTTTTTCACACAGGGCTATGTAGGTTTGGACTTTTTTACCCCTTAATAATACTTAATAATAAACACCTTAATTTAAAAACTGCATTTTGTGCTTCCTTGTGTTATTTTTGTCTAATATTTAAATTTGTTTGATGATCTGAAACATTTAAGTGTGACAGACATACAAAGAAATGAGAAATCAGGAAGGGGGCAGACACTTTTTAACACCACTGTATATCTTGCATCATTAGTATGTAATAGTAGTAGCCTTAAGCCTTATTCAGGCTGCATTTCCCCTCTGGTCCGCTTTGGTCCGCGTGCGCTTTGGACGAGCTCGGCGCATACGCTACGTTGTACATGCTCACGTTTTTGCATCTACCAGGCCAAGCGGTTGACACACGTGCTCAACTGTTATTTGTAGTTTTGTCCCAACCCTATGGGTAGCACAAATGTGCTAACACGCCAATTTGTTCCATCTAGCTACGGTGCTCCGCACTGTGTGTGTTTATGTGTTTGCATATTTGTTCCATCTAGCTACAATGCTCCACACTGTGTGTGTTTATATATTTGCATGTTTGTTCCATCTAGCCGCAATGCTCCGCACTGTGTGTGTTTATATATTCATATATTTATTCCATCTTGCTACAACGCTCCACACTGTGTGTGTGTTTATATATTCACATATTTATTCCATCTAGCTACAATGCTCCGCACTGTGTGTTTATATGTTCATATATTTAGTCCATCTAGCTACAATGCTCCGCACTGTGTGTTTATATATCTATATATTTATTCCATCTAGCTGCAATGCTCCGCATCGTGTGTCTATATATTTATGTTTATATGTACATATGTATACTCGCTGCTCTTGTTTTTTTCTTGCCTTCTGATTGTTGCTCTGAGTGTTGCTATCCCTGTGCTGTTGCAATCCTGGAATTTCCCCGTTGTGGGACTAATAAAGGCTTATCATATCTTATCTTAACACGCCAGTTTGTTCACTGGATATAAACACTAGAGCGACGCACATTTTTTTTTAGCAACAACAATGGCGTTGTTTCAAAGAAAAGAAGAAATTACCATTTTCCAGTGCTCTTCTCCAATCAAGTTGCTGCTGCTGCAAAAGGATTCATGTATGTTTATTCTCGTCTTCCGTGTCCTCATCGTCTTACTCGTCTACTTTTTCTTTGTATGCTGTGTTGGTAGCACCACCTCGTGAATGGGACGTTCAGTCTTGTGCATGCGCTGTCAACACGTTCAGGTTGTTGGCGGACCATGCGGTCATAAAATTTGGGCTGTACGCAGTGGTCCGTACTAGAGCCCTGCGGACACTCGCGGACTGGAGACGATGACGTAAATTTCGTCACACGAGGTTTCCGCTTGCACGTATGCCGACAGCGAAGGTGCAGCATGAATCCAGCTTCAGTTTGGCTTGGTGGTTAGAGTCAGCCACTCCTTTAGAGATCATCTCATCACACCACATAACATACATTTGCACTCACCCACCTTGGTTCACACACCGGGGGGTGGGGGGCTTCTGGGAGGGATAGTCTTTCTCTGAGAGTCACCTCCCTTCCAGTCTTTCCTGTCCCTTGCCCTCCCTCTCCCTCCCCCATTCTAGGTGGCCCACACAATCTTGTTTGATATACCTAGGGTTTTGGGGCGGGGGAGTGCTTTGGCATCCATTAAAAGGCTGTGTGATGTGTCTAGTGCGTTATAGAAATGTACACTTCTGTCCCGCCGCTAGCTAGCCTGCTGTTTTACAGCAAGCGAAAAGGGAGCCGAGTGCATAAGTCTCCTCTGCTAGTACATAGCCTCTCCACAGCAAGCCCCATGCATACCTCCTTGTGGTAATGGATGGAAACTGGGTACCGTGAGGCCCCAGGCTAAAATGCAGGGACTCGGAGGAGGTTTGGCCCCCAGACTTGCGGTACTCATGGCCCGCCGGCGTGTGGACATGCCCTGATACCCATGAACCAAATCCCCAACTATGGGTTAAATAGTATACGGACTACATAGTCCGTTAGGAAAGTCCCCAACGGCGAGTAGTCTACTACTTCAGCGGATGAGGGCAGTGCCTGGTGGGCAGGTGCTAGAGAGGCAGGCCTTGATAAACAAAGCACCCGGCAGCCCGTTGCAGCCAACTTCATGAAAATCGCACGTTTCGGCCTGCCGAACCGCGTTGGACATGCTGATGGCCAAGAGCGTGTGCGTGGCCCTCGCGCAGCCACAACCACCCTAAACAAATTCACAAGCAATTGGCCTTCGTCTTCAACTCGGACGATCCTTTCAAGCCCAATGGCGATGGAACTGCGAGTAACGGGGGCAGGTTTGGTATGACTGGAAGCCTCTAGCTCACAGCCACACATTGGCGGTGGATCTAAGATGATCGCCTTCCAATGAACTCTGCGGTGACATTGGATTTCGGTAGCTGGATCCGCGACAGGGCTGGCCTATTTAGGACTCCCGCAGCCCACCCCATATGGGGAGGCCCCTAGAAAAGGTGGGGCAAACATCGGACACTGCAGACTTATCTGGCTAGCATGCCACGGCTGGCAGATTACCCATCACAGTGGTCGACCTACATATCAAAACCATAAAAACTCAAACTCAACCGCTCTCGACCATTGCCTGGATTCTCAACCACCGATTGGATCTCTCATTACAAAACCCTTCATCCTGGGTGTTTCGAACATCTGCACACTGCAGGACACGAGGAGCAGCGAGCGCCCAGAACGTCGTATAGCTCTGGTATGTAAAGAACTTGCACGCTTTAACATCGACATAGCAGCTCTAAGGGAGACTAGACTTGCTGAGGAAGGCAACATCAAGGAAACTGGATCAAACTACACCATTTTCTGGAAGGGAAAGGATACAGAAGATCCACGTATCCATGGTGTAGGCTTTGCCATCCGATCCCAGCTTGTGGACCAACACAACCTTGTCCCAACTGCAATCAATGAGCGAACAATGACCATCCGAATCCCGCTCACCCAAAAACGTTTCCTCACTCTGATCTCAGTGTATGCGCCTACACTTACATCTGAAGATGAAAGCAAGACCTCCTTCTATGAACAGCTCACACATACCATTCTGACAGTCCCAGAATCCGACAAGCTTGTTATTCTGGGTGACTTCAACGCCAGAGTTGGCAGTGACCACCAGCTGTGGAAAGGCATCATAGGCTACCATGGTATGGGAAAATGCAATGCAAATGGGGAACTTTTACTGGGCCTTTGTGCCTAACACAATCTTATTGTAACAAACACCCTTTTCCAACTCCCCCATCGCCAGAAGATGACCTGGAAACACCCTCGCTCCAAAAAGTGGCACACCCTCAACTATGTCCTCACAAAAACAAGAGACCGAAATGATGTCTGCATCACGCGATCCATGCCTGGAGCAGATGACTGCTGGACAGATCACCGCCTCCTGATCTCCCGACTCAATATTACGATCCGGCGACCACCAAAGTGCATTTTGGCAAATGTTCCTCACCGTCGCTTTGACTGTGACAAGCTCCGCAATCCCCAAATGTTGCAGTCCTTTAGAGAGGCCATTGGTAGAAACATGAATGAGCTGAGCCTTCCAGACAATGCCTCAATTGAAGACCGATGGACCACTCTCCGTGATGCACTGACTGCTGCCGCCAAAGAAACGATTGGTCACAAAGCACTCAAAGCGCTTTGAGTGGTCTTTGTGACTAGAAAAGCGCTATATAAGTGCAGGTTAGTTAGTTAGTTAGTTAGTAAACGTCATGCACGTCTTGCATTTGAAAATGATCCGTCTGCAAAGAATCAACAGAAACACCAGCAAGCAAAAGTGGCATGCCAGAGAGGGATTCGTAAAGCCCAAAACACTTGGTGGCAGCAAAAAGCAGAAGATTTGCAAAAATATGCCGACCAACGGGATATGCGCCATTTTTATGCTGCAACGAAGGAGATCTTTGGCCCCACCAGATCATCTGTGGGCAGCCTAAAAGATGCAAATGCCTCCACCATTATCACAGACACCAAGGGGATTCTTGACCGTTGGAAGTCCCACTTTGAGAGTCTATTAAATAGTCACTTTTGCACCCCTAGTGTCTACACCCCCTTCACTACATGAGCTAAATAAAGCTATAAAGCACATGAAGACAGGCAAAGCACCAGGACCAGATAACATCCCGCTGGAGTTCTATCTTCATACTTAAAATATGGGAAACCAAGACGTTACCAAGTGACTTTAAAAATGCAAATGTAGTCACCATTTTCAAGAAGGGAGATAGAGAGAACTGCAGTAACTACCGCGGCATCTCACTACTGAGCATTGCAAGCAAGATCTTTGCTCATATCCTTCTCAACCGTCTTCTTGTAGTAGCCGAGGATGTACTTCCTGAGTCCCAGTGTGGCTTTAGACCCTCTCGTGGTACAGTAGATATGATATTCTGTGTTCGACAACTCCAGCAAAAGAGCCAAGAACAACAACAACCACTTATGTTCATCTTCTGGGACCTCAAGAAGGCCTTTGATCGAGTTCCTCGCCCTACTATGTGGGCTGTTCTTGCTCGTTTTGGATGTCCAGATGATTTCATCGCTCTTGTTCGCGCTCTCCACAATGGCATGGTTGGTAGGGTTTGCCACCAGAATACCCTCTCAGACCCTTTTCCCATCACTAGTGGTCTCAAGCAAGGATGTGTCCTTGCTCCAACCTGCTTTTCGTTGTATATGGCTGCAATGCTAAATGAAATACCACCAACAACCCCTGGTATCAATCTGTGATACCGCTTGGATGGGGGGCTTTTTAATCTTGCTCTCTTTCGTGCGAAATCCAAAACCTCAGTCACCAGTGTTCATGAATTGCAGTTTGCAGATGATAATGCCACACCAGCTCAGACTGTTGATGACCTCCAGAGGATAGCTACCATTTATAATGACTCTTATGAGCATTTTGGAATGGAAGTTAACACTGACAAAACCAAAATCTTCAATCAACCAGCACCTGGTCAAACTTCCTCAAGGATCAACCTTAAGATTAACGGAAATCCTGTCAATGAAGTGGAGCATTTCTCTTACCTTGGTAGCATCCTCTCAAAAATACCAACTTGTGCAAAGGACATCGAAAACCGCATAAAAGCTGCACACTCCGCATATGGACGCCTTTGTCATCGAGTCTTCAATAATCATGCAATAACCATCCGCACCAAAATCATGGTTTTTCAGGCCGTTGTTCTTTCCACCCTTCTTTACGCCTGTGAAGCCTGGACCTTGTATTGTCGTGATATCAAGCGCCTTGAGAACTTCCAACAGAGAAAGCTCAGACAAATACTTGGCATTCATTGGGAGGATTGACTTTCAAACAATGAGATTCTCAAGCGTGTTCTGCTGCCTAGTGTGGGAGCTACCATCTTGCAGCACCGCCTTCGATGGACAGGACATGTCGTACGGATGGACCCCACCAGACTACCACGAATCATGCTCCAGGGGGAGCTTGAGACAGGAAAAAGACCACATGGTAGGCCAAAACTGCATTACAAGGACCAGCTAAAATGTTCCCTGAAGCAAGCCAACATAGACAAAAGATCTTGGGAACAACTTGCCACCGACAGAGCAGCCTGGAGAAGAAGAACTTGGGAAGGCACAGACTCATTTGAGAGGCGTAGAAAACAACAGGATGATGATAAACACAAACAAAGACAAGAAAAACAAAACCAACCACATCCCCCACCCACAATAAAATGTGACTTCTGCCCACGACAGTTCTATCATAGGCTGGGCCTTCAGAGCCACATCCGCCATCAACATCGATCACAGATGGCAACGTCCTGAAAACTAAGACGAAACAAATGCTCGCACATGAGCTGGAGCCGCCGAAGACGACGAGGAAGGGTCTCTCCCCTTGTTGCACTGCATGGACGCCCTCACCTCTAGGGCTTGGGTGGAGGGAGGTGGGAGCTCCGCTGTGTGCTCCCAGCAGATGGGAGCTTCGCAGCAGTGGGAAGTCCCATCATCACCCCCCCCCCCCAGTTAAACATAGACCCTCACCTTTCACTAAATCTAACAATTTCCATAACCTTAATCATCTAAAAATATGCATCTAAGAAAAAAACAGACGTGACTTGCAAATGAGGCAGTGAACATTAAACAGTGACAAAAGGCAAGACAAGTTTCAAACGTAGAATTCTAGTGTGGAGCACAGTTTTTCTAGTTTTTCCCTTACTTACCTATCCTCCTCTGTATTTGGAACTAAACTGTTTTGAAATGGAGAAAAACTGTAAAACATGTTATCATTGTCATCCCCAATGTGGAACATACTGTATGGTCATATCCAGAGGGAATATGTGAAAGACATTTAGCACAAAACAGCACTTAAGCTTAAAAGTGTCACTAACTCATTTATTAATTTCATCACAGCGTAAATGCCTTTAAAATTCAGCAAAATCAGAATAGATTTATCATTCTTTTACTCCAAAAATAACCAGCCAACCTTCTATTCATTGCTTGTTCATAATGTCCCATGAAAACCAAGTTGTTTGAAACGGTCACTGGACCAAATCTCAACATTTATCTAAGCCGCGTCCACCTTTACATGCTGGTTGACTCTGCTGCCAAGAAACTGGAAAATGGTAAAATAAAACATCACGTTCCATCTGTCACAGAGAAGAACCTACGGTGGCGGTAGGGGTGATGATGACGATGATGATGAGATAGCCATGCGGAGTCCCCAGATGGTCATTTATGTGGACTTTGTTGTAAATGCTAGAGCAGGGTTGAGCGTGTGGGTGGTCACGATCAAACTGAAGCAGTGGGCAGCTCATGTAGGCTTGTGGTTAATGGTGATTACCACACACACTTACACACTTGCAATGCCTTGTAGACTGAATAGTAGGTAAATTTTAAGGATACAGTTATTTCATAAAAAATTCAGGTGTTTTGTCTTCTCAAATTGTAAATGGTGGAAACAAAAGTTGCTGAACATGTGCCAGCAGCCAGTTTTCGAGCTGCATGTGTTTGGCAGAAAGAGCAGAGCGAGAAAAAGACCGACATGAAAGCACAAGCATTTGTGCTACAAATGCACAAACCGCACACAAACCTTGATGACAGCTGTGACACACCAGGCAATTCACCTACAATGCCAAGGAGCAAAACTAAAACTCAAATCACAATTACAGCCTCAACAAATCCACCATTGTGCTTGCTCTCCCCTTGGGTTTATAAAGAAAAAAAGAGGAGCATCACAAATCCAGAGACAGATCAGAGCACTCTCAAACTAAGCCTCCATTTACTCTGATGGCAGGCCTATTAAATACATGCGTCCTCAGTGGTCTCTTTCTAGTGGTGAATGGGCGGCTCAGAGTCCTGCAGTTGACAGCTAGCAGCCGATGCTGGGATCAGTTTTTCCGCAGCAAAGGGACTGATGTGGCCCAGAGGAGGATGTGGATTCCTATGATAGATCATTGTTTAGGTTTGGGGAGTGGGCATGTGTGTGTGTGCACGTGCACAAGTGTTTCCACGCAGCAGGAGATCAAGGACTCAGGGTCGACCCCACAATGTGTGCAAGCAAACATCTGCATGGAAGCAATAAACGTGTGTACTTGTGTGCTCACTACTCGCGTGCGCATGCATGTGCATGTGAAAACACACACACACACACACACACAAGAACACACATATGTGCAGACCTGTAAACCTAGATGAAGTGCTGCAGTAATCAGTGAAGAAAGTAAAAAGAGAAGAACTTCTAGATAAGATTCCAGATAGATAAAAACTAATTTCTTTATTAGATCCAAATAGTCCAAGTTCAAAGTTAAAGCTACGGTATGTAAAATTTTTGGTACTCTGAATTCTGAAATTTATTGCAGCATGAAGTCTTAACATTGCTTTCATTGTTATAAAATGACTCATAATTAAAAGTTGTTGCAGTTTTTGTACGTTAAGAGATTTTTTTTAAACATACAGGAAGAGGGTCCTTCTCCATGGAGACGACCATCTTGGACCAACAAAATGTCTCCAAGTTTTTATATCAGACTTTAATTATACAAGTGACGTGTACAGGATGCCCTGTATGCTTTGGAAGAGAGTGATGACTGTTAAAATGTGACGTGGTTGCATTTTGAAATATGACCATTAGAATGAGTTGACTATTACATACTGCACCTTTAAAGAGGTAATGTGTATTTAGAATATTATCAATTTTTCAAAATATTTCACATTCAACGTGATAGAGATAACATTTTTATGTCCTTGTCAGTAGGTTCTCCACTATAATGTTATACTGGTTGCCAGGTTGAAACAGATATCCAGATAGTGAATGTTTTCCTTAATATTCAGCCATTTTCCTGCATGATTTACTGTATGTAGCAAAACCTGAGTTTCCTACCTAATGACAACACATGATTTTTATGGAGTTTTGCTATTGGCTTTGAGATCCTTACTGGCCAAAAAAAACCCTTTATCAATCCCTGGTGTTTAGCACAACTGAGACCCTGCCTGGATCAAGACATCCCTCCAAGCTGGATTAAAAGGGAAGAAACTGGTCAGAGGGGGCTACCAAGATGTCTACAGCAATTCTGAAGCAGCTGCAGAAATTTATGACAGAGTAGTCACTGTGTGCACAAATGTGGCTGATATCCAAGGGTCACTAGGAAAACACCTCTCCTCAAGAAATGCCAGCTTTGCCAAAACACACCTTAAAGCTTCTGAGGCCAAGTGGAAAAAAGGTGTTTTGGTCAGAAAATCAAACCATTTGGCATCCAACATCCAAATTACACCATTCCTACAGTAAAGCATGGAGGTGGTAATGTCCTGTTGTGGGGTTTCTCTGCAGCAGGGACTGGTGCACTTGTCAGAACAAAAGAAAAAAAACAATACGGCACAATACTGTCAAAATCTTGAGGAAGACCTGCTGCTCTCTGCCAGAAACAGTGGTTGAAGGAGAAAAAGGTGAATGTCTCAGTCAGAGACTTAAACCTCAGAAAACCTATGGAATGACTTGAAGACTGCAGTGCACCAACAGTCACCATCAAATTCAACTAAACTTGAGCAGTTCTACAAGGAAAACTGAGCAAATATCAGAAAGTCTAGATGTACAAAGTAGGTAAAGACCTAACAGACTAAAGGCTGTATTTAAACCAAAACACTTAGATTTTTATTAGTTTCTCACCTTTAAACAACCAAAACAGAAGAAGAAAGAAACCAGTAACAGCAACAACAACAAAGAAAAAAACATACACCAATAACATCCACTGCTCGAGTCCGGCATTCACTCTTGTTTCCCCCCCATAGTCCATATTATTTTCTTTTGGAGTCCACTTATTTATCGCCATTTTGAGATTTGTAGATTGTCCATTTTTCCCACTTTTCGTCAAATTCTGCTGCTTGTATTCATAGCTTGTGTTAGTTTTTCCATTATGTAGATGTCTTCTATAATAGGCCAATATTGTTCCTTTGCAGGTGGTTCTTTCTTCAACCAATTCCTTGTTATGACTTTTTTACTCGCTACTAACAATACTTTGACAAGATATCTATCACTCCCCAAAATGTTTGCGTCTGTTAGATCACAAAGATAAAGTATCTTACATGTCACAGGGATCTTGTATCCTATTATTCTCTGTAATATTTCACTTATTTCCCAAAACACATTCTCTTACACTTACAAAAAACGTGTGTGACCCACATCATATTCTCCACACTCTTTCCAACATTACTGAGGTTGGTTGAGTTGTTGTTTATTTTTTATCTTTGGTGTGATAAAGTAGCGCACTAAGTTTTTCCGGGCAAATTCCCTCCAAATCCGCAAGCTGGTGGATGAGTGGTGAGTCTTGCATATATTTTGCCATTCATCTTCTGTGATTTCTATGCCAATTTCTTTCTCCCACTTCTTTTTTATATACTTGGCTGTATATTTATGATTTAAGTTTAATGCTTTATACATTGATGATATAAATTTCTTTTCATTTTCTTTATATGCTTTGATTATGACTTTTATCACATCATTCACTTCCTTGGAAGGATCCACCCGGATTTCATTTGTGTAGTAGTCTGTTAGTTGGAGATATCTGAAAAAGTCAGAACTCCTCAATTCATATTTTTCTTTTAAGTTCTGATAACGCTCCAACTTTCTTTTCTAGAACACACCAAGCTGTGGCTCCTTTTTCTGTCCATCTTTTAAATCTCTGATCGTATTGATTTGGTTTAAAATTTTATCATATCGTACACAATTCAGAATTTTTATGTCTTCCTTAATCTTGTATCTTTTTAAGATTTTAAACCATGTGTCTAATGTATGCTCCTTAATTGGATCCATTTCATGTTTGTATTTCTTATATATGACTTTATTCTCCAATCACAGTTTGAATTGGCATATTTGATTTCTTTTTCTATATCTTTCCACTTTGCTACAAAATTTGGATTGCACCAACAGTACAAAGGTCTTAGTTGAGCAGCATAAAAATATTCCTTTAATTTTGGTAGCACCATTCCGCCTTGGTCTTTGGAAAGCTGGAGAGCTTGATATCTAACTCTGGGTTGTTGGCCTCCCCAAATGAACCTGGATATGTGTAATGACAATAAAGTTGAATCTCATCTCCTCTCATCTCATATTGTTTTGTCCCACTTTGTAAATTGGTCTGGAGGGACCTCTACTGATAGCGATTGGAACAGATAGAGAAATCGGGGTAGTATATTCATTTTGGCTATTTCCATTTTTGAATTAAAGTCCAGTGGTAGGGTTACCCATCTTTCTATATATCTTGATACACCTTTTCATAATTTATTTTGTACAGTTCAGAGAGATCTTTTGTTAAGGTTGCTCCCAAATATTTAATATGCCTCATACTCCAGTTAAGTTTGTAAGATTTCTGAATTGTTATTGAGGGCGTATAATTAATTGTATCTGAGTTTTAGAAATATTTATTTTATATCCTGATAAATGGCCATATATTTCAGAGGTTCATCATTATGGGAAGTGTTGTTTGGTTTTTCGAGGAAGACTATTGCATCATCAGCGAAAAGTGCAATTTTACGTTCTGTCCCTTTGATTGTGACACCTTTAAGTTTCTCATTTTGTCGAACAGCTTGGGCCAATGGTTCAATGTACACTACCGTTCAAAAGTTTGGGGTCACCCAGACAATTATTTTGTGTTTTCCATGAAAAGTCACACTTATTTACCACCATGAGTTGTAAAATGAATAGAAAATATAGTCAAGACATTGACAAGGTTAGAAATAATGATTTGTATTTGAAAGAATATTTTTTTCCTCACAAACTTTGCTTTCGTCAAAGAATCCTCCATTTGCAGCAATTACAGCATTGCAGACCTAACATGATTGCACAAGGGTTTTCTAATCATCCATTAGCCTTCTGACGCAATGAGCAAACACATTGTACCATTAGAACACTGGAGTGATAGTTGCTGGAAATGGGCCTCTATACACCTATGTAGATATTGCACCAAAAACCAGACATTTGCAGCTAGAATAGTCATTTACCACATTAGCAATGTATAGAGTGTATTTCTGATTAGTTTAAAGTTATCTTCATTGAAAAAAGTGCTTTTCTTTCAAAAATAAGGAAATTTCTAAGTGACCCCAAACTTTTGAACGGTAGTGTAAATAGCAAAGAGAGCTGGTGATCGGCATCATCCTTGTCTTGTGGACCTTTGCAGATGTAGTTTACTAGTCAGGCTTCCATTTAGTTTTATTCTGGCCGTAGGCTCTTTGTAAAGTGTTTTCATCACCTAGCCGCTCTAGTACCAAATATAAATATTGTGGAGAAAGGAGGCGAGCGAGGCAACGAGCTGGATAACAGAAACTTTATTCTTTCTCCAACATAACTTACAGCAAAAGAGAATCCCGGGTCTCTGTGCATTCCTCTTTTATATCTTTATTTCCATGCATCGAGACCCAGAACTGCTGACCATAATACATTGTTGTTTGAACAAAGCAATGTGTGGCACATTAACATGACATAATGCCGGCGCTGCTCCGACACCCTTCTTTTTTCAGTGACTCTGGCAGCTCTTACTCTCCCCGGAGGGCACATAGACCCAACAGTCCCGTCTGATACTCCCCGATGACACCTCCTCCTTCGGTCCATTGTTCTCCCCTTCCCCCTGCCTTCTCTGGGTGGAGAAGCCCCCCCCCAAACAACCAGAAGGGACATTAACCCCCTGTCCTTTGGGCTTGAGCCGGGGCCCATAGCGGCTGTAGCGGGGGGTCGCCGATCCAGTTGAACTGCCCTGCTGGTGAGGTGTACCAGAGGGCACATCAGTCTGTGGAGGGAAAGAGGGAGGCGGGGGGGGGGGGGGACGCATTAGCTTCGCAAGCGCAGGTCCCTGCCAAGGGATCACCATCTTGCAGAGCCACCAACAGTGGGCGTCCGCGCCGGAGAGCTTGGGCCAGCACCACCTGCTCGTCTGCCAACACAAAAGTGGGCTTCAGCCTGTCGATGCAGATGGTCTCCCTACGCCCCCACCAAGTCTAACACAAATTGCTTCGCCCCAGGTTCCAATGCCCTGAACGGTCTGTTGTTCGGTGGGCGCAGCAGGGTCTGGTGCGCATCATGCCTGACGAAAGCAAAACTGGCATTCTGCAAGCTTTTTGGGACGAATGTGCAGGGAAAACAATGGTGGACAAGGCCTGGTACACTCACAGCCTCCATACTGTGTAAAAATTGGGTGGGCGGATCAGCCTCAGGTGCGGGGCTTTCCGATAAAAACTCTCTGGGAATCTGCAGCGGCTGAGGAAAAAATGAGTTCTGCTGGGGAGGCTGCCAAATCCAACTTAGGTATGGAGCACAAGCCTAAAAGAACCTAGGGCAGGCGGTCAACCCAATTTGTGTCCATGAGCGAAGCTCTGAGCGCTGCTTTAAGCGACCTATGAAAATGCTTGCATAACCCGTTAGCATGGGGGTTGTACACGGTAGTGCGGTGAATTTTGACCCCCAGGCTCTGGGCCATCGCGGACCAGAGCTCTGAAATGAATTGTGGACCCCTGTCGGACATGATGTCCGATGGAGATCCGAAACGTTCAACCCAAGCCAACAAAAAAGTGCGTGCCACTTCCGCGGACGTGGTAGAAGCCAGAGGAACCACTTCAGGCCAGTGCATGGTGCGGTCCACGACTGTCAAAAGGTGCATGAAACCTTGCGATGGTGCGAGGGGTCCCACCAAATCCACATGGACGTGGTCGAACCTCCTAGTTGGGAGTTGGGATTTTGAATGGCTCGAGGGGGCTCTGGTGTGCTTGTGCACTTTGGCCCTCTGGCACGCGATGCAGCTGCAGCCCACTCTTTCATGTTCCTGCTCAAGCGCGGCCAGACGAATTTCGCCCCCACTAGCTTCACTGAAGCGCACACTCCCGGATGCGAAAGGAAGTGGACCGACTCAAAAACCCGCCGGTGCCAAGAGCTCGGAACCACTGGGCGCGGGCGGCCAGTGGAGATGTCGCAGAGCAAGGGAGGGCACCAGTGCGAATGTCCACATCCCTGGCTTGTTCCGCGGCCATGGCAGGGAAATCTATTCCCATGTAGACCGGGGTGATTAATGCGCACGACAGGCAATCAGCTACAATATTAAGTTTACTGGCAACTTGTTGGATGTCTGTAGTAAATGCCGAAATTGCAGCCAAATGCCATTGCTGCCGGGCTGACCACGGTTCCGAGACCTTGGATATCGAGTATGTCAGTGGCTTATGGTCTACAAATGCGGTGAACTCGCACCCCTCCAGCCAGAACTGGAAATGACGCGTTGTCAGGTGGAGAGCCAACAATTCTTATCGAACGTGCTGTACTTGCGTTTGTTGTCGCACAAAGTGCGGCTGAAAAATGCTAGCGGCTGCCACAAACCTGAGACGCACTGCTCCACCACTGCCCCAATGGCAACATCAGACGCATCTGTCGTGAGCACTATCTGTGCAGATGGATCTGGGTGGGCTAACAACGTGGCATCCGCAAGCACTGTTTTGGCGTTAGTAAAAGCCTGGACTCGCTTGGGAGTCCAGTCAATGGCTTCCGTGGGCTTCTTTTTTTAAGAGCGGCATACACCGGCTGCATCAGCTGGGCTGCCCGGGGAAGGAAACGATTATGAAAATTAGCCATTACCAAAAACTCCTGTAGTGCTCCTTATCTGGTAATGGAACCGCGCCCTCCGGTTGCAGTGGCCCAAAAATCAATCTCTGGCACGCTGAACTGGCACTTCGCCGGGTTAACTATCAGCCCGGGTGCCTCCAACCTCTGGAAAACTATCTTGAGATGGGTAATGTGCTCCTCCTCGGACACACTAGCTACCAGAATGTCGTCTAAGTAGACAAAAACGAAGGACAAGTTGCGAAGCACTGCGTCCATCATCCTCTGAAAAGTCTGCGCCACGCCTTTTAATCCGAACAGCATGTGTAAAAACTCAAAAAGGCCGAAAGGAGTTATTAATACTGTTTTTGGAATGTCTTCCGCTCGCATCGGGACCTGATGGTAACCGCGGACCAGATCCACTTTCGAAAAAACACGTGCCCCGGCCAGGTGCACGGAAAAATCCTTTATGTACGGGATGGAATAACGATCGTGTTCCGTGGCATTATTCAAGTGCTGGAAATCGCTGCACAGTCACCACGACCAGTCGGCTTTAGGCACCATGTGTAGCGTTGATGCCCACGGGCTGCTGGAGTGCCTGACGATGCCCAACTGCTCTAAGCTGGCAAATTCCTCTCGCGTGCTGGTCAGTTTAGCTGCATCCAAACGCTGAGGACACACGAACACTGGTGGGCCTTTTGTCGTTATAAAGTGCTCGACCCCGTGTTTCATTATCACAGCTGAAAAAGTCGAGACCATGAGTGCTGGGAACTGTGAGAGCAAATGTTGGTACTTACCCCCTGGAGCTACAACGTTAGCAAATGTTGTCGACCCAGCTCCCCAAGCTGTACAGGGCAGTGAGGTAAAAGAGACAGCATCCACTAATCTCCTAATAGCAACATCAACTAACAACCCATAAGCACATAAAAAATCAGTGCCTAAAATGGGGCTGAAACAAGCAGCTATCACAAAGTCCCACTGAAAGTTGTGTCCGTGTAAGCATGTCGTCAGTGTCCGCTAGCCAAATGTCCTGATGGTGGATCCGTTGGTGGCCGTGAGCTCAGGACCGCTGCGTCCTGCCACCCTGTCCGTGTTGATCGGCAGGATGAGGCTCTTTTGGGAGCCGGAGTCCACCAAAAACCGTCTCCCTGAACGTGTGTCTGTGACATAAAGCAGTCTGTTGCTATTGGGCGCAGCTGCCACTGAATGCCGGACGTGCCATCTTCCTGGCTTCTTGAATTGGCATGGTGACAGGCAGTGTTGGGCATTCGAGCCGAAACTGTGGTGATAAAAACAGATTGCCCCATTCCTTCCTCTTCTGGTGTCCGTCCCGGCTACCACGAACGGCTCCTCGACCTCGCTGGAGTTCCTCATGGATGCCGGTGCCACTATCTGCACGCTGAGAGTTCTGGTCGTCAAAATGATGCAGTCTGCTTCCTGCGCCAGGGCACGGTAGTCCTTAGCAACTAGCCGCAACAAGTTGGCCAGGATCGCCCTCACTGTAGCCGGTAGGTTCCTGAGGAACAAGTAGGCGAACAGGAAAGATTTGTTGTCCTTCCCCCTCAGCGCCAACATGTTCTCCATGAGCTCCACTGCTGATTTGTCCCCTAACTTCGAATGCGTTAGGAGTCTCTCTGCCCTCTCACTGTCAGAAAGGGTATAGCGCTGGAGAAGCGCTTCATAGTTACCTTGGGCGAGCGGCTCCTGGAGCAGGCTCGTCACCTGTTGCATGTCGTGTGCATCCAGCGCAGCGACCACGTAGTAATACCTGGTACTGTTCGTTGTTATCCCGCGGAGTGCGAACTGGGCTTCTATGTGCAAGAACCACACGGTCGGGTTGTGAAGCCAGAAGTATGGGAGCTCAACTGAGACCATGCATGCAGCGCTGGTGCTCTCCCTCCAGGCAGTCTCCAGGGCGGTGCTCAGCTCGCTTTCCATGGCACGTCTTCGGGTCACCAATGTGGAGAAAGGAGGCAGGCGAGGCAACGAGCTGGATAACACAGAAACTTTATTCTTTCTCCAACATAGCTTGCAGCAAAAGAAAATACCGGGTTTCTGTGCATTCCTCTTTTATATCTTCATTTCCATGCATCAAGACCTGGAACGTCCGACCATAATACATTGTTTGAATAAAGCATAAAGCCTTCAAAGCATCCCATAGTATGGTTGGATCAACTTCCCCGTTATTGTTATCTTCTGTATATTGTTTGATTTCTTTTTCTTTATATCCCTCTACCAGTTCTTTGTTGTTCAATATTCCCACACTGTCTCTAACTGACATAATGCACGGCTCAAGAGACGCACACACACAGGCTCAGAGTAGCTCAAATAGCTTTATTGACAACAGGAGTGTATGAATGTGTGTCTGTGAGATGTGAATGTGTTGGTGGCGGCGTCTGCTTCGGGCACAGAGGCAGGAGACCGTACAGCCGGGCAACCCTATGGGAAAAGCACAGGGAGAAGGGTGACGGGCACACACCAACACAGGGGATATATGAGTAAGAGAGGAGCTTACTTGGAAAGGGCGGATGACTGGCACAGCAAGGAACGAAGTCCGGTAGACAGCCACCTGGAAAGCCCGGTGCAGCAGCGAGGAATAGGCGATGGAGAGGAATAGTCCGCCGCCGGGGAATCCACCTGTGCACAGGGGAGCAGACTTGGGAGAGAAAAAGGTAAGATCTTCTTACCGCAATGTTTGTAGAGGATGAGATGGAACTCACAGCAATGCGTAGTGAAGTCTGACGGCTTCAGGCCGAAGCCCAGGGCGAGGCGGCTTAAATCCCCCGCCGCTGATGATGTGCAGGTGTGCGTGCAGGTGGCGCCGCTGATGAGTGGCGCGGCGTGACAGTACTCCCCCCTCTAGCAGCGCCTCCTGGCGATGGCTTCTCTGGGTGCGCTCGGTGGAATTCAGTGATGAGCGATGGGTCTAACACAAACGACGAGGGTACCCACTGCCGATGTTCAGGCCCATAGCCCTCCCAGTCCACCAAGTACTGCAACCCACGACCCCGGCGCCGGGAGTCCAGGATGGAGGAGACAGGCCAGGCCGGATGGCCATCAATCATCCGGGGTGCGGGTTGCGCAGCAGGAGGAGGGCAAAGGGGGTCGGAGACTGCCAGCTTCACCTTGGACACGTGGAAGGTGGGGTGGATGCGGAGGGAGGGGGGAATAGCTACACGCACAGCCACCGGGTTGATGATCCTGGTGATGGGGTATGGGCCCATAAAACGCTGTGCCAGCTTCCTCCTCTCGCCCTTTAAAATCACGTCCTGGGTCGACACATAGACTTGCTGACCAACTCTGTACGCCGGGGCAGGTCTTCTGTGCCGGTCCGCCACGGCTCTGTTGCGCTCCGCCGTGCGTAAAAGCGCATTGCGCGCTGACGCCCAGATGGAGCAGAACTGCCTGAGATGCGCCCGTACTGAGGGGACAGTTACCTCACTCTCCTGCGCCGGGAACAGCGGGGGGTCATAACTCAGGGACGCCTTAAAGGGGGACATCCCTGTAGCAGAAGAGCGAGCGGTGTTGTGGGCGTATTCAACCCAGGCGAGGTGGTTACTCCAGGACGTTGGTTTGGACGCCGTGACGCAGCGGAGCGCAGCCTCCAACTCCTGGTTGGTCCGCTCACACTGCCCGTTGGTTTGGGGGTGATGGCCGGAGGAGAGGCTCACCTTGGCTCCCAGGGCGTTGCAGAATGACCTCCAAACCTCTGAAGAAAATTGGGGCTCCCGGTCCGAGACCACGTCCACCGGAATCCCATGCAGCCTGACCACGTGCTGGATTAGGAGGTCCGCCGTCTCCAGGGCAGTTGGGAGACCTCGTAGGGGGACGAAGTGTGCCGCCTTGGAGAAGCGGTCCACGATGGTCAGGACGGTGTCGAAGGTGTTAGAGACTGGGAGTCCGGTGACGAAATCCAGGGCGATATGCGACCAGGGCCTGCCAGGGACGGGCAGAGGCTGGAGCAAACCCGCTGGAGGGGCATTACCAGATTTGCTGGTGGCACACACTGGGCAGGCCCGGGTGTAGCGGGCAGCGTCCCTCCGCAGGCCCGGCCACCAGAAGGACCGCTGGAGGAGGTCAATCATCCGGGAGGAGCCAGGGTGGCAGGTGAGCTTGGACGTGTGCAACCAGTGGATGACCTCCCCCCGAACCGTGGATGGCACGAACAGCCTCCCCTCCGGTCCGCCGCCAGGGTCAGGTTCCACTTCCTGCGCCTTCCGGATCTTGCTCTCAATGTCCCAGGTGACGGCTCCCACGACGCACGACCTGGGTAGGATGGTGTGGACCGCATCCTCCGACTCCTCAGGGGCGAATTGCCTAGAGAGGCCGTCGGGCAGGCCGTTCTTGGAGCCAGGCCTGAAGGTGATGGTGAATTGGAACCTGGCAAAGAACAAGGACCAGCATGCCTGGCGGGCGTTCAGGCGCTTGGCAGATCTTAGGTACTCCAAGTTCTTGTGGTCCGTCAGGACCACGAACGGCAGGTTCGCCCCCTCTAGCCAGTGACGCCACTCCTGTAGCGCGAGCTTGATGGCGAGGAGCTCTCTGTCCCCCACGTCATAATTCCGCTCCGCCGGGGACAAGCGCCGGGAGAAGAAGGCGCAGGGCCGCTTGGTTCCGTCATCTGGCGACCACTGGGATAGAACCGCCCCCATTCCTGTGTCCGAAGCGTCCACTTCCACGATGCACTGCAGCGCAGGGTTGACTTGGCTAAGGACCCGGGAGGAGGAGAACTCCGCCTTCAGCGCCTGAAAGGCAGCCGCGGCCTCTTCGGTCCACCGGAACGGGACCTTAGGGGATGTGAGGCGGGTCAGCGGGCCGACGATGGTGCCAAAATTTGGGACGAAGCGGCGGTAGAAATTTGCAAACCCGACGAACTGCTGCACCTGTTTTCTTGATGCAGGTGTGGGCCATTCCACCACCGCCTTCACCTTCTCTGGGTCCGGAAGCACCTGGTCGTGGGAGATGATGAACCCGAGAAAGGATATTGTCTTTGTGTAGAACTCACATTTTTCGGCCTTCACATACAACCGGTTCTCCAGCAGTCTTTGGAGGACCCGCCTCACGTGGACCCAGTGCTCGTCCCTGGATTTGGAGAAGATGAGAATGTCATCCAGGTAGACGAACACAAACAGGCCAATGAAATCCCGGAGGACGTCGTTGATAAGGCGCTGAAAGACGGCTGGAGCGTTGGTCAACCCGAACGGCATCACCAGGTACTCGAAGTGGCCGTTCAGGGTACGGAAGGCTGTCTTCCACTCATCTCCCTCCCGGATCCGGACGAGGTGGTATGCGCTGCGTAGATCCAGCTTGGTGAACCAAGTCGCCCCCTGGAGGGAGTGGAAGGCGGTGTCCATGAGGGGCAGGGTGTAGCGATCCTTCTCCGTAATGTCATTTAGGGCACGATAGTTGATGCAAGGACGGAGGGACCTGTCCTTCTTACCCACGAAGAAGAATCCTGCCCCCACAGGTGATGATGATGGGCGGATTATCCCAGCACTCAGCGACTCCTTGAGGTAAGCGTTCATGGTCTCCTTCTCCGGCGCTGACAGGCTGTAGAGTCGCCCAGAGGGTAAGGGTGCCCCCTGGCGGAGGTTAATTGTGCAGTCATAGGGCCTATGAGGAGGAAGAGACATCGCCTTGGACTTGCTGAATACCATACCCAGGTCGTGAAATTCCAATGGCACCAGGGACAGGTCCGGGGGCGCTGCGTCTGTAGGTGTAGGAGGAGAGGACGGAGAGCAGGTAGCGGACTGTAGACAGGTGCTCATGCAGAATGTGCTCCATGCCGACACCCCGGCGGACTTCCAATCCAAAACGGGGTTGTGGAGGCGTAGCCAGGGATACCCCAGGATGACGGGCGACACAGAGTTGGGCAGGACGTAGATGGTTATCTCCTCCCGGTGGTTTCCAGAGATGATAACCGGAACGGGGACGGTCTGGTGTGTTACTCTCCCCAGGGAGACACGGGAGAGGTTGACCAGGGAGATAGGGGTCTTTAATGCCTGGCAGCGGATACCCAATCGGGTCGCCAGGCTTTGTGAAATAAAACTGCCCTCCGCGCCCGAATCCACCAGTGCGTGAGTGAGATGCCCAGTGGAGTTGTGACAAAATCGGACGGGCAGCTTCAGTTGGGTGAGGGGACTTAACCAATTGATGTCCGCGAGGCCCCCTACAGTGACTCGCGGACCCCGCCATTTGGCTTCTATGGACAAAGCTCTACCGTGTGTTGACTATCTCCGCAATACATGCAGAGATTTAACTCACGGCGGCGCTATCTCTCCGCCGGGGAGAGCTTTGTCCAGCCCGTCACCATCGGCTCCGACTCCTCGGGGCGCGATGGTGGCGGCGTCGCCAGGGGGCGAGCTTGGAACGGGCGCGACGAGGCTCCACGAGGGCGAGAAGAAGACGACTTCCGCCCCGAGGAGCGCTCGTGCAGCCTGTTGTCCAAACTGATCACTAGGGATGTTAGCTCCGCTAGGGTCTCCGGGATATCCCGCCCAGCCAGTTCATCCCTCAGATCATCGTTAAGACTGCGGAGGAAAAGGCCACAGAGGGAGCGTTCCTCCCAGCCCAATTCCTCCGCCGCTACCCGGAAGTCGACCGCGTAGTCCGCTGCCAACCGGCTTCCCTGCTGGAGGCTGAGAAGCCGATCGACCTGGACCGTCTCGGTACGAGAGTGGTCAAAGACCTCCAGGAAGCGTCTCATGAATTGGTCATACGTGAGGGTGGCATAACTGGGCCCCGCCATTACGGCGTAGGTCCAGGTTAATGCTCGCCCCTCCAGGAGATTCCCGATATAACCAATTCGGCTATGATCAGAAGGAAAGTCTCCGGGCACACGGTGGAACACGGACTCACATTGCATTATGAACCCCCGCGCTCCGCCGAGCTTACCGCTAAAGCGGGCGGGGGTTGGAATGGGCGTGAGCCGAGTCGGTGCTGCCGGAGCCTGCTGGACGGCCGCTGGAGCAGCAGGAGCCGCGCCACCCTGACGAGCCGGGGGGAACGGCTGTTGGGGGTCCAAGCGGTCCAATCGGTTAGTTATATTAATCAATTGATTGAGTATCACCTGTTGCTGATAAGCTATCTGATCCACTCGAGCCTCGAGAGTGGTAAGCCGGTGTGCGAGCCCGCCGTCTGCCGAGCCACTCTGCTGAAGCCGTACTGACATAATGCACGGCTCAGGAGACGCACACACACAGGCTCAGAGTAGCTCAAATAGCTTTATTGACAACAGGAGTGTATGAATGTGTGTCTGCGAGATGTGAATGTGTTGGTGGCGGCGTCTGCTTCGGGCACAGAGGCAGGAGACCGTACAGCCGGGCAACCCTATGGGAAAAGCACAGGGAGAAGGGTGACGGGCACACACCAACACAGGGGATATATGAGTAAGAGAGGAGCTTACTTGGAAAGGGCGGATGACTGGCACAGCAAGGAACGAAGTCCGGTAGACAGCCACCTGGAAAGCCCGGTGCAGCAGCGAGGAATAGGCGATGGAGAGGAATAGTCCGCCGCCGGGGAATCCACCTGTGCACAGGGGAGCAGACTTGGGAGAGAAAAAGGTAAGATCTTCTTACCGCAATGTTTGTAGAGGATGAGACGGAACTCACAGCAATGCGTAGTGAAGTCTAACGGCTTCAGGCCGAAGCCCAGGGCGAGGCGGCTTAAATCCCTCGCCGCTGATGATGTGCAGGTGTGCGTGCAGGTGGCGCCGCTGATGAGCGGCGCGGCGTGACACTAACGTGTTTGTCTTTTCCGGGCATTTAACTGAATCTTTAAATATACAGCATTGTACCTGTCACCTACATTTATAAAGAAGTGATCTATCCTCGAGTGGACCCTATGGGTGGCCGTGCAATGAGTATAATCTTTTTCATATGGATTGAGACTCCTCCAAATGTCAGTCATACCCATTTCTTCTAGAGACAGTTTTAAAAATTTTGTCAGATGTTTTTTGTTTTTCTTTATACTTGTGTCCAGGCTATGATTCATAATTATGTTAAAATCACCTCCAGAGATTAGAATTCCCTCAGTTTCTGTTGCAATGTTATCAAAGAGAGCTTTGAAAAAATGTTTATCACTTTCAGGAGGAGCATAGACATTTACCAGAGTGACAGGTTCATTTTCCAGCTTCCCTTTCACCAGTATATATCGTCCCTCTTTATCCCTGATTTCTTTCCCAAATCAAACTTAGTTGTATTTGAGATTAATATCAAAACTCCTCTTTCATGCCCCTGTTTGCATGCGCTATAATACGAGTTTCTAAAGCCTAATCTTTTAAATTTTTCATGCTGTTTTGGGGATAAGTGCGTCTCTTGCAGAAATGTAATTTCCACCTTTTCCTTCTTCACTTTTGTTAGGACTTTTGCTCTCTTTACAGGCGCATTTAGACCATTTACATTTAGCGATATCATCTTAAGACTACTTTTTATTATAACACTTAAACCATGTTTTCATATGCTTCACCGAGCAGTTTGAACCAGATCTATGCGCACATTTGAACATCACAATAAGAACATAAACCAAAAGAAACTTCCACATGGGGGTCTCTCGGTTCCCCCCATATCCTTGTTTGTAGGTGGATAGGAAATCCTCTTCTTCAATCAGGGCCCATCCCTAGACTGAGAAAACTATTCTACTGATGGATCCCCCCTCAGTCTAACATTTACACATGAACTCTCAGTCTATTATGAATTAAGAAACTAAGCATAAGGCCATACAGTATTACAAAGCTCCTATTATGTATTCATATGAAAATTTATTTCCCTTGCTTTTATGAGCAAAGATGAGTCTGTATAGCAGTGGGTGAGAACGCTGTTCTTTTATCCCATATTGAAGATTTCGATTCTTCATCTCTAACTTTTACACACGAGTCTTACCATTTGTAGTTCGTTACTTAACCCCTGAAGTTCTCCGTCTTCCTCGTTACTATTTCCTTTGAAACTCACCCAGTTTCTCCCTCACTCTATGCGCTGTATCCCGGCTCGGGGACACAGCTGTCCCGCCGCCTCTCTTCGTCTCTCCACCTCTCACTCATTGCCATCCCGGTGCTCTGCGGTTCCCTCCTTTGCTGTCGCCGTCGGTGTTGTTCGGCATGTCCAGCTGGAATCCCCTCGCTCTTATGTCCCGTGCAGCTTCCCCGGCATTGTTGTAACGCTTTACTCCATCACTCCAGTGAATTCGTATTTTCATGTACGGGGTTTGGAAGCATATGTTCCTGTCTTTTAGCATCTTCTTTATGTTACGATATGCTCTGCGTTTCTGTACAATTTCAGCAGGAGAGTTATGGTCGAACTGAATGCATGCATCTCCCACTTTAATTTTCTTCTGTCACGCTTTTTTTAGTACCATGTCCTTGGTTTCAAATTTCTGAAAATTAACCACTATTGCTCTCAGTGGAGCACCTGCACTCGGTTTCTGCGGCAGGGTTGCTCCGCACTGGGTGTGTTTATATATCTACATATTATTCCATCTAGCTACAATGCTCCGCACTGTGTGTGTTTATATATTTACATATTTATTCCATCTAGCTGCAATGCTCCGTACTGTGTGTTTATACTTATTCCATCTAGCTACAATGCTCCGCACTGTGTGTTTATATACTCATATATTTATTCCATCCAGTTACAATGCTCTGCACTGTGTCTATATATATATATCTATATATCTATATATATCTATATATATACATGTATGTGTGTATATATATATATATATATATATATATATATATACACATACATATATTTATTTATTTATGTTTATATGTACATATGTATACTTGCTGCTCTTGTTTCTTTTTTTTTCTCTTGCCTTCTGATTGTTGCTCTGAGTGTTGCTATCCCTGTGCTGTTGCAATCCTGGAATTTCCCCATTGTGGGACTAATAAAGGCTTATCTTATCTTATCCATCTTCTTCCGCTTTATCCTTTTCGGGTCGCGGGGTGGGGGGTGGGGGCTGGAGCCTTTCCCAGCATCTTTGGGCGAGAGGCAGGGTACACCCTGGACAGATCGCCAGTCCATCACAGGGCCAACACAGAGAGACAGACAACCATTCACTCTGACAGTCATACCTAAGGACAATTTAGAATCCCCCAGTTTTGATGCCAATTAACCTAACTTGCATGTTTTTGGCATGTGGGAGGAAATCGGAGAAATCCCAGAGTAAACCCACGCAGACACGGGGAGAACATGCAAATTCTACACAGATCACTGTTGGCTGGGGGCTGGGATCGAACCCAGGATCCCCCGGCCAAGGGTGAGCTGCTGTGCTGCCGCAGTGCTAACCACTCAGCTACAGTGCTGCTCGCTTTTATCTATATAAGGGAAAAAATACAAATGAATTAACCAACAACTGACAAAAATAGGATCATAGATTACATTCATAATTTGACTTCAAAGCTGAAAAGAAATAATCAAAAATCCTTGAAATTCAGCTGAATTTCAATCACTGGAGAACAAATCATTAAGCACCCACATTATTATGTATAATTTACTGAATAAAATATACTTTAATTCCAAATGTCCAGCTCTCCGTTTTGCCATATTGAAACTCTGAATGCGATTTTAAATTTTACAACAAAGATTTTCAGATTTATTTCAGTCACAGTTTCTGTGGTCATCAGTTCGGGCTGCAGCTGCTGCTGGCACAGGGAGTTAGACTGACCTCTTGAGGTACATAATGGGAATAAAAACCAGTGAAGACCCTTACTGTGAGAGCTCAACATCATCACAGATAAGGAGATGTGTCTAAGAAAAACAGAAAAGACTAACTTGTTAGTCAAATAATACCACAGAAACTCAGAAACCTTATTTTTCATTAAGCCACACAAAAAGCTGTTTTTATTCTAAATATGTTTAACAGTTGTGGAAACCACTAAAATGTTAAATATTTTAATTTTAATCAAAAATTAAGAAAAAATCTTTATTTTTGTTTCTTAAATTACTTTTCAAGTGGCTTGTTATTCAGTTATAGCCTGAATATCCACGTCTGACCGTAAGCTTTGGGTTATTCTAACTGATGGCAAATAACAAATCATGTTATTTTACTAAAGTAATTATTTGTTAAACTAGTGCAGTGCCTGTATGACCCTGAGTGGACTGGTGACATCATAGAAGTGATGCTTGCACCAAAGAACAGATGGCACCTATTAAGAACACCTAAGGAGTTCTGCACAGCTCTTTATAAGGCGTTGTTCAGTCATAGAATACTGGTCACATATCTTATTGTACAGCGGGTATGATTTACAGTGGGGTAAAAAAGTATTTAGTCAGCCACCAATTGTGCAAGTTCTCCCACTTAAAAGATGAGAGAGGTCTCCAATTTTCATCATAGGTATACCTCAACTATGAGAGACAAAATGAGAAAAAAAAATCCAGAAAATCATATTGTCTGATTTTTAAAGAATTTATTTGCAAATTATGGTGGAAAATAAGTATTTGGTCAATACCAAAAGTTCATCTCAATACTTTGTTATATACCCTTTGTTGGCAATGACAGAGGTCAAACGTTTTCTGTAAGTCTTCACAAGGTTTTCACACACTGTTGCTGGTATTTTGGCCCATTCCTCCATGCAGATCTCCTCTAGAGCAGTGATGTTTTGGGGCTGTCGCTGGGCAACACGGACTTTCAACTCCCTCCAAAGATTTTCTATGGGGTTGAGATCTGGAGACTGGCTAGGCCACTCCAGGACCTTGAAATGCTTCTTACGAAGCCACTCCTTCGTTGCCCGGGCAGTGTGTTTGGGATCATTGTCATGCTGAAAGACCCAGCCACGTTTCATCTTCAATGCCCTTGCTGATGGAAGGAGGTTTTCACTCAAAATCTCACGATACATGGCCCCATTCATTCTTTCCTTTACACGGATCAGTCGTCCTGGTCCTTTTGCAGAAAAACAGCCCCAAAGCATGATGTTTCCATCCCCATGCTTCACAGTAGGTATGGTGTTATTTGGATGCAACTCGGCATTCTTTCTCCTCCAAACAGGACAAGTTGAGTTTTTACCAAAAAGTTCTATTTTGGTTTCATCTGACCATATGACATTCTCCCAATCCTCTTCTGGATCACCCAAATGCTCTCTAGCAAACTTCAGACGGGCCTGGCCATGTACTGGCTTAAGCAGGGGGACACGTCTGGCACTGCAGGATTTGAGTCCCTGGCGGCGTAGTGTGTTACTGATGGTAGCCTTTGTTACTTTGGTCCCAGCTCTCTGCAAGTCATTCACTAGGTCCCCCCATGTGGTTCTGGGATTTTTGCTCACCGTTCTCGTGATCATTTTGACCCCACGGGATGAGATCTTGCGTGAAGCCCCAGCTCGAGGGAGCTTATCAGTGGTCTTGTATGTCTTCCATTTTCTAATAATTGCTCCCACAGTTGATTTCTTCACACCAAGCTGCTTACCTATTGCAGATTCAGTCTTCCCAGCCTGGTGCAGGTTTACAATTTTGTTTCTGGTGTCCTATGACAGCTCTTTGGTCTTGGCCATAGTGGAGTTTAGAGTCTGACTGTTTGAGGTTGTGGACAGGTGTCTTTTATACTGATAACGAGTTCAAACAGGTGCCATTAATACAGGTAACAAGTGGAGGACAGAGGAGCCTCTTAAAGAAGAAGTTAGAGGTCTGTGAAAACCAGAAATCTTGCTTGTTTGTAGGTGACCAAATACTTATTTTCCACCATAATTTGCAAATAAATTCTTTAAAAATCAGACAATGTGATTTTCTGGATTTTTTTTTTCCTCATTTTGTCTCTGATAGTTGAGGTATACCTATGATGAAAATTGGAGACCTCTCTCATCTTTTAAGTGGAAGAACTTGCACAATTGGTGGCTGACTAAATACTTTTTTACCCCACTGTATATACAGTGGTGTGAAAAAGTATTTGCCCCCTTCCTGATTTCTCATTTTTTTTTTGCATGTTTGTCACACTTAAGTGTTTCATATATTAAAACAAATTTAAATATTAGACAAAGATAACACAAGTAAACCCCCATCCCCATTAAAAAATAAATTAACTGTGGTTTATCACATCTTTGGAAAGCTGAGTTCAATTTCTCTAGCCACACCTAGGCCCGATTACTGCCACACCTGTTCTCAATCAAGAAATCACTTAAATAAGCAACTTTTGCATCTCGGCTCACACAAAGCATCATGGGATCATGGCTACCAAACAAACTACCAAAATGGGGGAGGTTAATCTAAACGTGGATGAAACGTGTTAGAAAAATACCAGATTCTTTGATAGAAAGATCCAAGAACAAACTGGAGATTTCTTCAATTTAAAGATGTAACATTTATTTGAAGGTCACATGTAAAGCAAGCAGCGCTGGGTGTAGCATGACGCAGCTCCCTCTGGAGCGTCGCCACACTGACCCCGACTTCCGGGTGCAACTTACAGTTATCTTCTCGGGTTGGTTGGTCCAGCTCCCGTACAATAGGATGGGCTTTTACATGACTGTCTGATTGGCCAATTTAACTCTGACGTGAACAGGTCATCCAGTGCTCACGCCACTGTTTCTAGAATGTGCGATCAATAGTGTGTGTGTGGGTGTTGGGTTTTGGGGGCGTGTAACTAAGTATTAGACCTGACTAATGGTAGGAGAGACAGAGAGTAGAAAGAGAGATCTATAGCTCTGCCTAATTCCCGTTTACCAGAGTTTAGCACCACATATTTGTTCATAAACATGCAAACAGAATATGTATAGAATCTGTGTAGAGCATAATGGGAGATTGCCTACAGAATTATTGTTATGGCACTCTAACTTTCCATTAACCCTTTCACTCCCCCCTTTGACATGATTTTATTATGTCAACCATGCATGGTGTGAGAGACGCTAGCGATTAACAGATGGTGGATAAGGTAGGTCCCTACGTTGTGTGTCAACCCAAGAGGCTTGCACCATTGGCTCTGCTACCCTTGCCTCCCCCCTTATGGACACCCTAGCACGGTGCAGCGATGTCTAAGAGGGCCTTGTCCAGATGAACTGTCAATCCACAACGCCCACGAAACCTTTGTCCACCGGTTGACCCTTGCCAGGGCTTGCATCATTCGGCTGCCGTCATCACACGGTTGCGACAGAGGTTTGACCTTCCTCTGTGTCTGCTTCCTGTATCCACAGCTGTGGAGCACAGTCCCAACTCATTTACACACACCGGTGCCATTCGAAACAACTGTGTGCCCATGCTCTCAGAGGCACACCTCGTCCCATGAGGTCTATAGGACAGTCTGGTGGGTGCAGCAGAAGATAGATAACATCCAGTCCAGCCAGTGAACAGTTCAGTGATGCTACCCCCCTGTTGCTGGACAGAGATAAAGATGCTGGTGTTGGTAAGGCTCGAGCTCCTGGCTCCACCCCTGATGCTGGATGTGCGGTCTGGTGCCCTTCAGCTTCCCTGTACCCTACACCTTTGCTCGAGTGCCCATACAAAGGGCTCATCCAGGGCAGGACCAATAATGGCCTGAGGGGTTGCCATCACAATGGCTGGAGCCTGTACCGTTTTATCCTTATTCACTACATCTGTAGTTATCCATGTGCTGTTGTAAGTTACCTTCCATTAGCCTTGAGTGTGTGGTTGTCCGCTATATGCAGTTTACAAGCAGTGGTTGTGTTGTGGTGAATGTGTTGGTTAATGGGACCTATATGTTCAGCAGTGGGTAGGCAGTAGATAACATTGTTCAACGTTAGGAGACATCCTTATGCATGCATTGTTGTATTCAGGCATTCAGAGCTTCTAACCTTCACAATTATCCAGACTACCTAACCGTTATTAGCATGATGGGAATAAATAACGCAGGAATACTATAAGTCTCACACCCGTACCTATGTGTGGTGAGCTATGTGTGATTTATGTATTATCAGTAGCACACTGTGTTTACAAATAATCTGTGATGGCAGAATGGTCTTCCTCATCATCATCCTCCATCTTGGGGGTCCTCAGCTCTTCCTCTCGACCAGCATTTGGTCTAAGACTTGCTGATGACTCCCACTGTGGAAAATTGCATTTGTTAACACCTTCTGGGCTTTTGACTATATGGCCTATAGTGTCGTACTCTGCTCCTTTATTAGATCTACATCTAGTTATCCTTTTACCATAACCAATTTGGAATTTGCTTCAAATTTTCCTCATCCCCTCGTTTGTTAATGTTAAGATTGGTCATATAGGAGATTTCTGGGCATCATTGTCTACAGCCCTCTGTGCTGTGGTTACCCAGGTAAGAGACAGTGCTTATGGTTTTAATTTGGGAGAATATTCTATGTTAAGGTCAGGTATTGGTTTTCCATGGATGGCTATATTCCACAGTAGAGGTGTCAAAATGTTCAACATTTGACAATCCATGTGTTTGGGTCTAACCAGCGGGATGTGTGGAACCCCCCATAGGTTGAAATGTCTCTTATCCTCTTCAATTAGGACAATGGATGCTTCACGCATTCCTTGTTTACCAGTCCAAATTTTATGACCAATCTGGATGATGGATTTGCATATAATGGTTGTTCATAATTTGGATCAGATCCGTTCAATTCCTATAGTACATGGAGTACAATGCTACTTTTACAGGTGTTGATTGGTGTTCTACTGGTAGCTTGCCACCATTCATCCATCTTCTTCCGCTTAATCCTTTTCGGGTCGTGGGGGGGGGGGGGGGGTGCTGGAGCCTATCCCAGCATCTTTGGGGCGAGAGGCAGGGTACACCCTGGACAGATCCCCAGTCCATCACAGGGCCAACACAGAGAGACAGACAACTATTCACTCTCACAGTCATACCTAAGGAGGAATTTAGACTCCTCAGTTGAATCCTTGAATCCCCACCCTTGGTAGCTTGCCATTTGCAGAATTTGATTGTTACTTTTCTGACCTTGAAAAGTCCTGTATGTCATTACCCAGAGTCCTACTTTACGTGCAATAATTTAATTTTTGCTAATTTCTGTATATGTGTAGAAGTGAGTCCACTTATCTATTCTAGTCTTAAGCATGCAGTCCAGTTTTTCCGTGGTGGTGTGTGGGCGCCTCCCTCCCGCAAGCAGCGGCCTGGAATCACTCAGTTTCCATTGTGGGGCGTGCTCCCTCCTCCTCTTTGCTGTCCTCCCCCCTCCTCCTTTTGGCCTCCTTTTATAAGAGAAACAGATTCATGGGGAGCCTTGGGCTCCCCTTGTGTTAGCCATTCCATAAATAAGTGTGTGTTTTTCCTTCAAATTTTATTTTCCCTTCTTATTTAGATTTCAACCTTGAGTCAAGAAAGGAACTGCTTAAAGCCTTTATTTAATTTTTGCTAATTAATACAAGATGGAATAAATAGATTAACTCTCCATCTTGCCAACAGATATTATTTGTACTACTGTAATTGAATGCTGTGTGGATTTTTGTGTTGTACTGGTATACATCTCCATCGGCTACTCATTTTGCCACTCAGTGTTTGTCTTCCAAGAGTTCTGTTCGGTCACCATCCTATGCATACCCCCTATTGGGGAGGAACATAACTGGGTGTTAGATTGACTTTAAATAACTGAGTATACAGTAAAGCTATAATCTTTTCTGTAAATGTTTGCTTCCATTACTTAATGCTAATATTCACAACTACTGTAAGAGAAATGCACTGAAAGTAAGATACCTAATGCCTCATTTCTGCTTTAAGTACTTGGAAACATTTAAGATGGCTGCCCTGTGTTTGTGCCTTCTTCCTGACACTCTTCAGGATTAAGCAAAATTAATTTGTTTATTGGTTTGTTTTTTTCTGTAAGCTACAGTTGCAAATCTTATACGGATCTTTATTTTTCTTTGGTTACACATACTCTGCTTTCATTTCTCTTTCTATTTCCTTCTCAAAACCAAAAATATTTTCTACACTTGCTAAATCCACCATTCTTCTCTCTTCACCTACATACTTTTTTCCATCAGAAACACTCACTCGATTTTTACCATCCACTATCCATCTGTGTACAAGACTTCACCTTTCCCTGGACTAGCTGATGAAGCTGCACATCTCACATCTATAATCTCTTTCAGTATTAAAGACTTCCTTTCATTCATCTGGTCTCAGTTCTCTTCAGCCTTCATCAACATTCTGTTACCACCTGCTTGTCTTCTTCATGATTCACTGTCCCATCGTTCATACTACTGACTCTACTGTCCACAGCTAATGCTCCATGCAAGATCCTACACATAAACATGATCGGTTTCATTCTGAAAAGTCAGCTTTATAATAAACCAATGTGGCTCATTTCAAAATTCTGCCTCACGACAAAACTCGTCATCTCTTGATCTCTACCCTGGCATCAGATGCTTTCTCATTACTGACCTTTTGATTTGTTTTGGAATTAAATAATGCTTCTGGGTTTGAACAGCTGCCTTTTGAGGAATGTATAAAAATAAGATGTCTGCTGATTGCTCTGAAAACTAAAGTATAACAGAGTCATCTGTATCTTGGTGTGGTGGAGTTTTCCGTCTTTTTTTTCTTCTGAACAGATAACCTCCAGATGAGCTAACACCATGCCTACAAAAACTATAACAATTTTTAGATACAAAAATGTAAAACTTTCATTAGCCCCCAAAAACAATTCTAAAAATATTTAAATCAAGAATCAACAACCACGTGACACGCGGACCATCCGTGTGTGAACTGCTGGTTTGTTTATCAAGCTACACGGGTTGTCTTGTGTGTGTCAGAGCTGCAGATCTATGTGCACAGGACATTAAAGCCTTGTTTATGCTCCACCTCCGCTCTGTGCATGCGTCTATGATCCTTGTACCCTTTGGATAAGGCCGGTGCGCACACAGCTATATGTATGTATGTGCTTCATTTTTTGAGTCTACTCGGCTGAGTGTTTGCTGCTTTTACCTCAGATTATCTTCTTATTTCTCTAGTCTACTCTAGTCATGTTTAATTCATCTTCTTCTATAACACTTTTTTAATCATCTCTGGATGATCAAAAACCATCACCCTTGTTAAGCTGCCATCCCCCATCCCCACACAAAGTGTAAGGAACTGTGTAAAGAATGAGAGTAAAGAATAGAATATGTCAATGAGAGTATAGTTGCAAATGTACAATATTGAAGATTTAGGAAAACTTGCAAATTTTAAAAAACTATTTCAGTTCACTTTTTGTCATAATTGTGACTTTTTTCCCCAAATTTGTGACTTTCATGTAAACTTGCACCTTCCTCATAAATTTAAACATTTTCCTTGTAACTTTGCAACCTTTTCTCTAAATAGTCATTTTTCTCCTAACAAATTTTGGATTTTTTTCTTTGTAAATTTGCAAGTTTTTTAAGAATTTTGTGGCATTTTCTAATATTTGGCAAATTTCCTCAATGTGCAATTTTCCTCTGAAACTGCAACCCTTTTCGCATAAATTTTCAATCCTTTGTTCTTAAGTTGTGATTGTAAATTAGCATTTTTATCATATTTTACACCCCCATCTTACCAAATTTGCACTTGATTGACATTTCATGTTCATACCTTATGTCAAGTACGAAAATGGCTACTGCAAATCTCTACTGTAACCAATGTGAATAGATTTCAACAAATTTGTGAAGTATAAACAATACTTTCACTAGCTTTTCTTGAAACTCTTGCGTGCAGCTGCCCTCACATGTTTGGTTAATTGGTTTGTTCCAAATTGTCCCCAGACCTGTCTCCTATAAGCCCTTAGAATAGAGGGCTAGCACCAGTGGTGGTCCTTGAGACCAAAAAAGCACTAATAAGTTTGGTTTATATCCATAAAGTTTTGGGAAATGTGCAAAAAATACAAATAGGAGGGTCTGGGAATCTCCAAATATGTATTGACCCTTGAGTATACAGTAAATGAGTCCTAAACTTGCATCCTTCCTCTTAGCCAGCAGGTGGCTAGTTTTCTTGTAGTAAAAGGCCAGACTGCCTGATATTCTGTGGGAAAATGACCTTTCAAGCGTCAAGAATTTTCCAGATTTTGGTCTTAATTGCAAGCCTTATTCATTCATATTTATATGCTCTTTATGTAGCTACTCAAAAGTTTGCATACATGGTATTTTTTTTTTTTGTTACTTATTTGTACCCGTAGGTAGATTTGGTTTGCAGTCTGGTGACAAGCCACTGGCTGCTGGTCGCTGCGTGCGCGAGCGCCCTAAACCTACATGTTTTTTGGTGTGCAGGAGGTATCATTTTAGATGAGAAAGCATACCAACCTCTCAGCTATAAGGCTGAGAACATTGTGATCAATTATCTTAGTTTTATTGTTAGGTTCACTCCCTGCTTGTTAAATAGGATGCCAACTCACAAAATTCGCTAACTTCAGGACTTCAAGACCAGTAAACCTTTAATGGGACTTAGTAACTTTTCTTTCCGTTCCTGTCCACTCTCCCCCTTTGAAACAGAACGGCTTAAGTGTCAAAGCTGTTCTTTTTCAACATCCTGTAGGGGGAGGATACCCATTGTGTGATAATTGGGGGACCCCCCCTGGGGTGCCCCTTGTGGGTGTTTGAGCCCAGTGGCCAAATTTGCTGACAATAGGTAAGTATTAGTCCCATGGGGGCCTCTCAATCTATTATTAAAACTCTGACCCTCCTGTGGCCCTGCAGCTGATACTGATAAGGCAAATTAGGTGGGGCATGAGTATGGCTTTTTTGAAGATTGGTCATGTATTGGGTTTGCTCAGTATGTGGTCTTGGTAGTCTCTGATATGGAAAGCAACAATACGTACTTATATGTGCTCAATTGTTCCTTCTTTTGACCATTCTTTCGATGTCCCTTGTACTGAGATGAGATGAGATGAGATTCAACCTTTATTGTCATTACACATGTATGAATACAAGGTAACGAAACGTGACTTGGCATTTGGGCACGCTCTGCAGAGCGCATCCAAGGCCGGGGCAGCCGCTAGGCGCCAGTCATAAAGAAGAAGGAAAAAAGAAAAAGAGAATGGATATGAACACAGTAGGCGAGAGAAAAAAAACATGTTTATCAGAATGACGCTCGGCAAGTGAGCGAAATTTTGATTGCAGGCAAAAAAACCCCTCAATGCACATTTAGCAGACATTTAGCAGGAGATCACACACAAAAGTTGAGAGAGGCAGTGTATTGTATGCATGTAATGTTGTATGCATTGGTGTAGTGTAAATGTAACAGTTGTTAGTGAGCAGCAGAGGGCGCCTCCTGGCAGTGGATAGATGTTACAATCATGTGACTTATAAACAAGTCCAGAGTCTATCTCTCTTGCTTGCAGAAGGCACATGGGCATTGTCCTTGAGGGTCCAATCCGCTGATACGACAACAACTGATTGTCGATTGTTTGGGTAGACATAAGAGCCGGGTCCTTCCGCTTATCTCAATCAGGAGGAATGTAAACACGGGCATACAAGGTCAAATCAAATCAGCACAGTGCACTCAGAGAATAGAATTTGTCCTCACCCGTGTAATTCTGTGCTTCCATTATATATGCAGGCTTAAACTGTTTTTCCATGGAGAGCACAGGGCTCCAGATGTATTCCTCCACTGAATCACTGTCATTCAGTTCACCGTTTGCTGCTACTCGTGCCCTCCCCAACTGGTCGAATTTGATGAAGGAGCTTGCCGGGTCCGCTTTGATCAGCTCTCTCACCTTCCTTCAATTTCTGATGCATCAGGGAACTCCACAGCCAAAAATAGAAGTCCTGAGATCATAACCAATAATGTTTCCACAGACGCATGAATTCCAATGTCCATGAGTCTCCTCGCAGGTTCCAATTCTTGGGCTCCCCCTTGGCCCAATTCTTGTTGAAAAATAGTGACAATAGCACATTTAAGCCGCTTCCAAATCCATAATTTCCGTTTAGATTAAGATTCAGCAGAAGTAGAGCGACTAAACACAGACAAAAACGCAACATTGCAAAAGCTGGGAATAGATCAGGAAGGCAGGAGAGGAGGGAAGAAAAATGTGACTGCTCTCTCTCAAGGCAAGAAGGAAAAAAACTGTTGTTGCGGAGGGAGGAGGGGGTCGCTAGGCGATGGCGTGGAGGGGGAGGGTGGACGCAGCCAATTCCAGGGGTCTCACCACATGGTCGCTGGGGGAGGGGTGCTCCACAGCCACCACATCGTCTCAGATTTAAGAGAAACAGACAAGCTGTTAAACAGCGTGTTGTTGTCCTTTTCTGTTCTATCGTGTTTATTGATTATTTTACTTTTGTTCTCACCGTTGCAGCATAAGTCTCTTATTCTTACATTTTTTCTTTCCTTCTTCCAATCGTTCCTCCATATTTTATTTTGTGTCCTGCACAAAACTTTAACAATTCATTAGCTTTCAATTTTCTCAAAAAACAAATTTCCCCTTTCCATTTTCTGCCCACTCTCCCTTCCACAAGATTCATCTCCACAACAAAAAACTGCTATTTATTTATTTTTATTCATTCATGTTTAGTTTATTTATTTATATATTTACTTATTTATCTGCTCTCCAATTTGCAATTTTCCTTTTCTCTTTAAGTCACCTCACCTTAATAGATTGTCTACCTAGGATTTTTCTACACTTTTATTGAGAAATAAATCTCCTTACCTACAGTTTTATTGTACAAGTAGGGGATAGTTATTATTCTTATACCTCCCTCTGCCTAATTTAAAGTTGAACCTTTTCCCTCCAGCCGAATGGGCATGCTTTTTTGCCTCACTACAATCAAACCCACATAGGTGGGCGAGGGAGAACTTTATGTTTGTTTGCCATGCATGGACTTAAAGCTTTCCTTTCAACCAGAGAGATAAAGTTCCACATTTATTAGGATGATTTTATGCCCTAAATTGCAGTAAATGTTTGAAAGAGTGCACTTCCTATATTCGGCCACACGATGGAGGGCACTGTGCCGCAGCTTGAAGGTGGTTCAAGATGGCGTTCTCTGCATATGTGCACTGAATGCAACATGGCCAGCCTCTGCCATGTGCAACTGAAAACGCAAGAAGGTTCCGGAGCCTATTGTTTACAAACCATGTTTTTTTTGAAAATGGAGCACTGCCTCCTTAACTTCAGCTGTAAACATGCCAGAACTAGAAAAGCACTCGGAGAGCGCAGACCTCCGCCAAGCGCCACAATTCCCCCCATACAGTGTTTGTGTGTACGTTTTCAGATTCCTTGAGCATGTAAACATATGACTAGCAATTGGATTCACAATGATTATTTGTTTATTTGACAGGGACAGTGCAATAAACACACAATTAATCAATGACAATCAATCTGATAGTGATAGGATTAGTGGTTCAGTAGTAAAGCATTGCCTCCTTGGCGGAGGTAATAAACTGAAGTGTTGCTGTTGTGTCCATCTCCTCCACTGACGGATGCAAAGTTGGTAGACAGGTTGCGTGGGTTTTATATTATATTGTAACGTGCTGCTCGACATGGCGACGTCCCACCGGGAGGTTTGAACTCACGCCTCCTCTCCGGAGTCCCGCACTCTACCTGTGTCGCCAATAGGGTCAACCCACTTGGCAAGCCAAGTAGGGTGCTCATATTGAAGTTCGCTACAATATTAATTTTTGGGGGTTTGCGCTCTGCGGCAAACGAGAATTTAGAAGCTTCGCCGGCAGAGAGCTCGTTTTTGCGCAGCGCCTATGGCTGGCCGGTGAATTTTCTGCCAAATGCGCAGCTCCTATGGCTGGCCGGGGAATTTCTGTCCAAAGAATCCGTCGGCGGACAGCTGCCCGTGTGAGGTGTTTGCATGTTGCACGCTGGCGGGCCCAGGCCAGCAGGTGTTTTCCGCGTCCTTTTGTGGCCTAAAAACGTTGAAGAACGCAGAGTTTGTGTTGCAGACACGACGACCAGCGCCCTCCATTGCGCCTGCGCACATGTTGAAAATGGCTGTATGTCACAGTGTTGAATGAAAAATGCTTTAAAAAAATTCCTGTATCCAGACAGTGAACCGATCACCCCCAAATTTAATCAGTTCTTCCTGTACCATTTCCAACAACGCCTGAAAGTTTCATGGAAATCCGTCCAAGATTTTTGAGTTATCTTGCTAACCAACAGACAAACAGACAGACAGACAAACAAACACACAGACAAACGCCGGCAAAAACATATCCTCCCCTGGCCTTTTCGGCCTGGTGGAGTAATTAATCTTATAACTTTAATTTAGTGCTTCATTTTAATACTGGTACCTCAAATAATTCTCCTCTCGGTAACCTGTTTGTTACAATCCACTCCACGCAGGAGTGGGGGCGATTACTTCCCTCCTTTGTGAAAAAACACACACTCACCTTTGTTCTAGCCACGTGGGTAAAGAGTGCCATTAGTTAAATCATACTATAGGAAAAGTTTAATAGATATTTCCACCCCTGATATTTTGTCAAACCACACTTTTAATCCTCTAAAGACACAAATTAACAAAGACATCTGTATGCTCCAATATAGGCACTACAAACAAACCCTCAAGACACAGAATTAACTGATCAGAATGCACAATGTGGAGAATATGCCGCATGATTTGCATGACTCATTTTTTCATAACTTAACTTATATGTAGAGGATACTTTCATCGAGACCTCATCAGTCATCGATTCAAGAGGTATCGTATCATAAAGATCAGTCTTATACTGATTTTTAACAAGCGATTTTTATTGGCGTGTACTGTAAATTATTATTATTATTATTATGGCCTGCTTGCTACATTACTCACTCATGTTTAATGTTGAGATTCTTATAATGTATTACAATTACCTCATCTATGATCTCTATTGATGTAAAAAAAAAGTGTCTTTCATTTTTTTTTTATTACCAGTCACTCGCTAAATATCTAAAAAAATGTCTTGTGGCTGCTTGCTACATTACTCACTCATGATTAAGTTTGAGATTCTTATAATGTATTACAGTACCTTTATCTATGCTCACTATTGATGTAAAAAAGTTTGTTGCATTTTTTATTACCATTCACTCAATAAAGGTCTTACTTGTGGCTGCTTGCTACATTACTCACTCATGATTAAGTTTGAGATTCTTATAATGTATTAAGAGTACCTTATCTATGCTCACTATTGATGTAAAAAAGTTTCTTGCATTTTTTTATTACCAGTCACTCAATAAAGGTCTTAAAAATTTCTTGTGGCTGCTTGCTACATTACTCACTCATGATTACCTCCGCCAGGCCGAAAAGGCCAGGAGGAGGTTATGTTTTTGCCAGGGTTTGTGTGTTTGTCTGTCTGTTTGTCTGTCTGTCTGTCTGTTTGTCTGTTTGTCTGTTGGTTAGCAAGATAACTCAAAAAGTCTTGGACGGATTTGCATGAAACTTTCAGGCGTTGTTGGAAATACGTTTTAGGCACAAAAGCACGCGGAAAACACTGCTGGCCTGGGCCCGCCAGCGTGCTTGTGTTTGCGCGCAACTGCAAAACCTCACACGGGCAGCTGTCCGCCGACGGATTCTTTGGCAGAAATTCCCCGGCCAGCCATAGGAGCTGCGCATTTGGCAGAAATTCCCCGGCCAGCCATAGGCGCTGCGCATTTGGCAGAAATTCCCCGGCCAGCCATAGGCGCTGCGCATTTGGCAGAAATTCCCCGGCCAGCCATAGGCGCTGCGCATTTGGCAGAAATTCCCCGGCCAGCCATACGCGCTGCGCAATAACGAGCTCTCTGCCGGCGAAGCTTCTAAATTCTCGTTTGCCGCGGAGCAAAACCCCAAAATAATATAATATAAAACCCACGGCAACCTGTCTACCCAATTTGCATCCGTCAGTGGAGGAGATGGACACAACAGCAACACTTCAGTTTATTACCTCCGCCAAGGAGGCAATGCTTTTACTACTGAACCACTAATCCTATCACTATCAGATTGATTGTCATTGATTAATTGTGTGTTTATTGCACTGTCCCTGTCAAATAAACAAATAACCATTGTGAATCCAATTGCTAGTCATATGTTTACATGCTCAAGGAATGTGAAAACGTACACACAAACACTGTATGGGGGGAATTGTGGCGCTTGGCGGAGGTCTGCACTCTCCGAGTGCTTTTCTAGTTAAGTTTGAGATTCTTATAATGTATTGGAGTACCTTTATCTATGCTCACTATTGATGTAAAAAAGTTTCTTGCATTGCAAATCTTCCTTATTTATAAAAAAAAGTGGTTCTTTGATCCTAGGACATTTCTTCACTCTCCCTCGCGTGAGACCACGTGGTTCATGCTTTACATGTGACCGCAGATTTCCATCACACAGGTTAAAATTTGGAGATCGGATATACCCCTTAATTAGACAACTGTAAATTTAGTATGGCCAAAGTGCAGAAATTTGTGTAAAAAAGGTTTTCTGATTACCTTTTTTATTTAGGTGCCACAGCAGTCTGCAAAAGGGTCCCTCCGATGTGATGGGGTTCAGGCTCGCCTCGGAATGATTTCAATCCGGGTCACGCGCACGCAGATTGTTAGAAAAATACCTGATTCTTTGATTGAAAGATCCAAGAACAAGCGGGAGATTTCTTCAACTTAAAGAGGTATACATTATTTGAGAGGTCACATGTAAAATCAAGCAGCGCTGGGTGCAGCGTGATGCAGCGCCCTCTGGAGCATTCGCGCACACCTGACCCCAACTTCCGGTTGGCAACTTTCAGTTGTCTTTTCGGGTTGGTTGGGCCAATCCCCGTACAATAGGATTGGCTTTTACATGACTGGTCTGATTGGCCAATTTAACTCTGACGTGAACAGACCATCCACTGCTCACAGCCGCTGTTCTAGAATGTGCGATCAACAGTGTGTGCGTGGGTGTTGGGTTTTGGGGGCGTGTAACTAAGTATTAGACCTGACTAATGATAGGAGAGAGAAGAATCAGAATCAGAATCAGAATCAGATTTTATTGCCATTGTTCATGTAGTACACAAACTAGGAATTTGTCTCGGTGCAATGCTGCAACATTAAACATGATAAGATAAAAGAAATAAAAAACTATACATGCAATAAGTGTAGAATAAGAATGAGAAATACTAGTCAAAGTTTTAGATATATTAGCAAGCAGCAGATATTGTGGAGTACCACATAGTGCAGACGGTAATGGCAACAGAAACAGTGATGATTGACATGAGTCAGGTGACTGCTGTACTTAGTGCACGAGAGTCAATAAGTCACTTAGTGTTCAGCAGTCTGATGGCAGAGGGGAAGAAGCTGTTCATGTGCTGGGAGGTTTTAGTCTGAATGGACCGAAGTCTTCTACCTGAGGGGAGGGGGGCAAACAGTACGTGACCAGGGTGTGAAGGATCAGCTATGATCCGGGCCTGCATGCCTCCGGGTCCTGGAGATGTACAGGTCTGGGAGAGATGGGAGCTTGCAGCCGATCACCTTCTCAGCAGTGCGCACGATGCGCTGCAGCCTTAGTCTGTCCCTGGCAGTGGCTCCTGCGTACCACACGGTTATGGAGGTGGTGAGGATGGACTCGATGATGGCTGTGTAGAACTGCACTAACATCTTGGTGGGTAGCTTGAGCTTCCTCAGCTGCCGCAGGAAGAACATCCTCTGCTGGGCCTTTTTGATGAGGGAGCTAATGGTCGGCTCCCATTTGAGGTCCCGGGTGATGGTGGTGCCCAAGAAGCGGAAGGAATCTGCAGTGGTGATGGGAGAGCCTGTGAGGGTGAGGGGGGGCAGAGGGGTTGTGACTTTCCTGAAGTCCACGATCATCTCCACTGTCTTCAGAGCGTTCAGCTGCAGGTTGTTGTGGCTGCACCAGGACGCCAGCTGGGCCACCTCTCTCCTGTAGACGGACTCGTCGCCGTTGGAGATGAGCCCGATGAGGGTGGTGTCGTCCGCAAACTTGATCAGCTTAACAGACTGGTGGCTGGAGGTGCAGGAGTTGGTATAAAGGGGAGAAGAGTAGGGGGGAAAGTACACAGCCCTGGGGTGATCCGGTGCTGATGCTGACAGAGTCAGAGACAGTCTTCCCCAGCCGCACATGCTGCCTCCGGGCCGTCAGGAAGTCGGTGATCCACCTGCAGAGGGAGTCAGGCACGCCGAGCAGGGACAGCTTGTCCTGGAGCAGAGCAGGGCGGATGGTGTTGAATGCAGAGCTGAAGTCCACAAACAGGATCCTGGCGTAGGTTCCTTGGGGAGGTCCAGGTGCTGCAGGATGGAGTGGAGGGCCAGGTTGACTGCGTCGTCCACAAACCTGTTGGCTCGGTAGGCAAACTGCAGCGGGGTCCAGAGGGGGAGTGGTGATGGACTTGAGGTGGGGCAGGACCAGGCGCTCAAAGGACTTCAGGACTACAGAGGGTGAGCGCTACAGGTCTGTAGTCGTTAAGTCCAGTGATTCGTGGCTTCTTGGGGGACAGGGATGATGGTGGAGGATTTGAGGCAGGTCGGCACGTGGCATAGCTTAAGGGAGGTGTTAAAAATGTTCTGTGAAGACAGGAGCCAGCTCTTTTCGCACAGTGTCTCAGGGTGGAGGGAGACACGCCGTCCGGACTGGGGGGCCTTGCATGGGTTCATTCTGGAGAACTGTCTGTGCACGTCCTGCTCACTGATGACAAGGGCAGGGGGGAGGAGGGGGGGGACCGCTTTTGATGAAGTAGGGACCGAGGAGCAGTTGGAGCTGGGGGGAGGGGGGAGTTGGACTCAGCTGACGAGGTGTCAAAACGGGCGTGATGTTGGGACAGTCTTTGACAAAGGGCTTTGTCATCCTGACCTTTAGAAGCCTGAGGCCGATAATTGGTGATTTGCCTCAGTCCTCTCCACACAGAAGCCGAGTCATTAGCAGTGAACTGCTGCTGGAGTCTCTCAGAATACACAGATTTAGCTCTCCTCAGCTCTCTGTTAAACCGGTATTTGACCAAACCGGTATTTGACCTAGAGAGAGTAGAAAGAGGGCTCTATAGCTCTGCCCAATTCCCGTTTACCAGAGTTTAGCACCACATATTTGTTCATAAGCATGCAAACAGAATATGTATAGAATCTGTGTAGAGCATAATGGGAGATTACCTACAGAATTATTGTTATGGCACTTTAACTTTCCATTAACCCTTTCACATGCTCTATCAATACTTTTATTTTATGGAAAGTTCCTGATCTACGAGCATATTGTATGCGTAGGGGTCTTTCCCGGTTGTACCTGCAAATGCAAGGATGAAGTAGTTGCAACTTGCATTCGCGGCCACGTTGCAAAAATTGCCAATAGTGTTGTCAATGGCCGAGGAATCCGAGCAGATTCAAAGTGACTATGCCAGCTGTTTGACGTTTTGAAGTGGAGGGTGAAATGCTGACAATTCCTGACCCCTTGGGACTTAAGGAAGGCTGGAGATGGAAATCGATGCTGTGTCCAATATGGCCCCCCTGTATGTATGCTGAAACAGCAGATTTTTGTTGTCAAAGGACCAAGCACCCCTTACTTGTGAGACTCCGAAACGACTACAAAGAAAGTAAGCGAGTGGTTTTGACAGCTCAACTTTGGTTTTGTCATTTTGAGTAAATTTCACTACAAGGCATAGCCTGCTTACTTATATCTATAGGTCGATACTACTATAGTTTAAGTACCACACATTTTCAATGATTTGCAATTTTATTTTATACCAGCCTACTTATCAATGGCCTTAATTACGTGTGTGTGTAGATCAGAATTCAAATACAGAATTCAAATACCTTGGCATTGTACTAGATCCTCAACTCAAATTTAATCTTCATATAAAGAAAATTTCAAAAACAGTAAAAAAAAATCTGAACTGCTTTAAATTAATTAGATATTACATACCTTACAAAGCAGCTGTACTGTATATGCATTCTATGATTTTTTCTCATATACTCTACTGTTTGACAGTCTGGGCTCAAGCAGCCCCTTCCACACTAAGACATATAGGTTCATTATATAATCAAACCCTAAAAATCTTGGACCAAAAGCCATTAGGTTGGCATCACTGTAATGTTTTAAAAAAAATACAACCTATTGAGTTTTGAGAGTTTCATTGACCTCTGTTTTCTGAAATTAACGTTCAAATGTTTCCATAAATCAGCACCCGAGCCACTTGCTGGTTTCGTCCAAAGACAGGACAGCAGCAGAGCCACCAGGAGCTCTGTTAACAATAACTGTAAAATATTCCACCGCAGAACCACATTTGGACAAACAGCTTTCTCTATAAAGGGCAGTCACATCTGGAACACAATGCCAAATGTAATTAAAATAATAACGGACTTTAAAACATTCACTAAAAAGGTTAAAAACTGGCTGAAAAATAAACAAGAATGTACTCATGTATGAAATTGATTGTCTGCAAAGTGAGAGTGAATGAAGGGAAGGAATGAATGTGTTTGTTTATAATGAGTGACGAAGGGAGGGAGGCCTGAATTAGGCAAATGTGAATCAGGTTGTTATATTTGTGTATTTATAATATTTATAATTGTAATATTTGGCTATTTGTTTGGCTATTATTTAAATATTTGTGTATTTATAATATTTATAATTGTGTATTTATAATCTTTTTGCATTGATGTATGTGGTTATTGTGTTTTGTTTTTTTGTTTTTTTTACTTGATTCTCTTTTCTAAATCCAGGGACAAGAGTTGCAAATTAGCTAATAGCTATACACTCTATGTGCAACACATCAGATTGATTGTCATTGATTAATTGTCTATGTTCATTGCACTGTCCCTGTCAAATAAACTAATCTATCTATCTATCTATCAAGGTTCATTACCAATATACAAAGAACTATATCCTAGATCCAGGCCTGCCTGTCCGTACCTACTACTCAGGGTTTAGACTCGTGCAGGTCTAAATATGACATATTATTTATACATTTTATAAAATAATATAATTGCCATTACCTATTACCAGACTTGTGTCAGCTAAGGCCTATTTTTAATGTATAACACATAATGGAGATTTAAAGCTTAAAGCAGACTTTAAGCGGCAATTGTTCAGGTATGACAGTACTGTTTGTATACAAAAGCAAGCCGGCTAGCGGAATGTTTGGTAGTCGTGACCTTTGAACGGGATATCGGGTAACATAGTCCGCACATGTGCACTTGTAATACGAAGGTCGCTTATAGGACCTGCCTGACAAAGTGAAGTAGACCAAAAGATCCTTAAAAGCTAGACATCATGCTGCGATCCAAAGAAATTCAGGAACAAATGAGAAACAAAGAAACTGAGATCTATCAGTCTGGAAAAGGTTATAAAGCCATTTCTAAAGCTTTGCGACTCCAGCAAACCACAGTGAGAGCCATTATCCACAAATGGCGAAAACATGGAACAGTGGTGAACCTTCCCAGGAGTGACCAATATCATGCCAACAGTAAAATATGGTGGTGGTAGTGTGATGGTCTGGGGCTGTTTTGCAGTTTCAGGGCTTGGAAGACTTGCTGTGGTAAATGAAACCATGAATTCTGCTGTCTATCAAAAAATCCTGAAGGAGAATGTCTGGCCATCTGATCGTGACCTCAAGCTGAAGTGCACTTGGGTTCTGCAGCAGGACAATGATCCAAAACACACCAGCAAGTCCACCTCCGAATGGCTTAAGAAAAACAAAATGAAGACTTTGGAGTGGCCTAGTCAAAGTCCTGACATGAATCCGATTAAGATGCTGTGGCATGACCTTAAAAAGGCGGTTCATACTCAATAACCCTCCAATGTGGCCGAATTACAAAAATTCTGCAAAGATGAGTGGGCCGAAATTCCTCTACAGCGCTGTAAAAGACTCATTGCCAGTTATCGCAAACGCTTGATTGCAGTTGTTGCTGCTAAGGGTGGCCCAACCAGTGATTAGGTTTAGGGGGCAATCACTTTTCACACAGGGCCATGTAGGTTTGGATTTTTTTTACCATTAATAATAAACACCTTCATTTAAAAACTGCATTTTGTGTTTACTTGTGTTATCTTTGTCTAATATTTAAATTTGTTTGATTTGAAACATTTAAGTGTGACAAACATACAAAAAAAAAAAGAAATCAGGAAGGGGGCAAACACTTTTCACATCACTGTACCTATACGGGTCACCATCTATTCATCTATGATGAATATAAGTTATTTAGCAGTTTTACTTTCCATGGGTAATCCCTTTGTCTATTATGCTGTGTGTGTTTCTGTCATTTTGGTCATCCACTGTCATGCTGCTGTTATACTGTAATTTCCATGTTTGGGATCAATAAAGTCTATCTATCTATCTATCTATCTTCAAAGGTGTTCTGAACAACTTCTTATAAGGTCTTCTAAGAAAGACCCGGTTCTGGAGCTCAGATCCCCCAAATCTCACCAGTTATACTTTTTCCACTTCTGTGTTCATTTAACAGCTCCCCTGAGGACGTTCATTAAAGATTTCCCCTACTAAACTTCTACATATCTGGGGAGGCTGAAGTACGGGGACACACGGTCTCATAACCTCAGCAAAGCACGTATCAAATCTGAGCTCAGTCTGACAAACAGTTCGAGAGATATGCAAGGAACAGACAGAATGACACACACACACACACACACACACACACACACACACACACACACAGAATCCTTGCATTATAATATGACTAGTGCATTGCCCGTAGAAAGCAAGTATTCGTGTCTGAAAACAAGTAACCCTGTTAGGCTTTACAGGCCCAAATGTAGGTTGTGTTTGAAAGTGGAATACAAAGAGGTGTAGCCTATATGTAGGCAATCACACATGTTAGACTTTGACAAATATAAAAGGGACTGAACGGCACTAAGATTTATTTGATTCTGTGAATATTAATTTCAGAATTATTGAAAATGAATGGGACATCCAATGATAGCAGCTGTTTAAGAACCCTTGTTTATTTTTTGTCAAATCACTTATTTGTGTGATCTTATATGTGACCTTATGATCTTTATGTGACCTTACCCCCAAGTATGTACCGCTCATCAACCGGGTGAAGCCATCAGTGAGGACCATCAAAGTGTGGCCAGAGGGGGTTGACTCTGTACTCCAGGAGAAGTTTAGGAACACAGACTGGAGTATGTTCACCTCTCAGGCTACCTGTGGCTCCCACATAAACATCAACTCTTACACCCACTCAGTCCTGGACCATATCAACACCACTATTGACAGTGTCACCATGGAAAGACAGATCACCACGTACCCAAATCAGAAGCCATGGATGAACAGAGAAGTGCGGCTTCTGCTAAAAGCACGTAACAATGCCTTTAGATCTGGTGATGCACAGGCCTACAGTTCATCCAGGGCAGATCTGAAGAGGGGCATCAAGAAGGCCAAGCACAGCTACAAGCTGAAGGTGGAGGAACATTTTGGGGACTCTGACCCCCGACGTATGTGGCAGGGCATTCAAGCTATGTCTGATTATAAGCCCAGCAACTCCATACCTATAGCCATGACTGTGCCCTTTCTCAATGAGCTAAATGACTTCTATGCTCGTTTTGACAAGGACAACAACGAAAAGAACATCAATTTCCCACCCTCTGATGACCTCCACCACCTCACACTCACCCACACCGACGTCCGTAACGCACTGAGTCATGTCAACGTACGTAAGGCTGCTGGCCCTGATGGCATTCCTGGGCATGTGCTGAGGGCATGCGCTGAGCAGCTGGCAGGGGTCTTCACAGACATCTTCAATCTGTCCCTGGCCCAGGCCGTGGTACCAGCGTGCTTCAAGACCACTTCAATAGTACCAGTGCCGAAACATTCAACACCATCGTGCCTAAATGACTATCGCCCTGTGGCACTGACGCCCATAGTCATGAAGTGCTTTGAGCGACTGGTCTTGGCACAGCTCAAAAAAGGCCTGCCCCCTTCACTGGACCCTCATCAGTTCGCCTACCGGAGCAACAGGAGTACAGAGGATGCGGTTTCTACAGCGCTGCACTATGTACTCTCACACCTGGATGGCAAGAACACCTACGCAAGAATGCTGTTTGTTGACTTCAGCTCAGCATTCAACACAGTTATCCCCTCCAAGTTGCTCACTAAACTTGGGGACCTGGGAATCAATACCTCCACCTGCAACTGGATCATGGATTTTCTGACCAACAGACCCCAGCATGTTAGGTCAGGCCCCAACCGTTCTTCCGTCATCACACTCAACACTGGTGTACCACAGGGCTGTGTGCTCAGCCCATTCCTCTACTCCCTCTACACCCATGACTGCAGGCCTATGTATGGATCCAATTCCATCATAAAGTTCGCAGATGACACCACGGTAATTGGACTCATCAGGGACAACGACGAGTCAGATTACAGGGCAGAGGTTGAGCACTTGGCTACTTGGTGCGCTGACAATAACCTGCTCCTTAACACCAGCAAAACCAAGGAGCTCAGAGTGGACTACAGGAAAGAGAGGGAAGAGACACATGACCCCATCCATATCAATGGCATAGCTATTGAACGTGTCCCCAGCTTCAAATTCCTGGGGACCCACATCTCGGAGGACCTGTCCTGGTCAGTTAACACCACCAGCCTGATCAAGAAGGCCCATCAGCGCCTCTTCTTCTTGAGGACACTAAAGAAGAACCATCTGTCAACTGACATCCTGGGCAACTTCTACCGCTGCGTGATAGAGAGCACCCTGACCAACTGTATCACAGTCTGGTATGGGAGCTGCTCTGTCGCTGACCGCAAGGCGCTGCAGCGGGTGGTGAAAACCGCCCAACGCATCACAGGGACTCCACTTCCAGTTATAGAGGACGTCTACAGGAAAAGATGTCTGCGCCGGGCACGTAGCATTCTTAGGGACTCCAACCATCCTGCTCATGGACTGTTCCAGCTTCTCCCCTCCAGAAGACGTTTCAGAAGCCTTCGGACTAGAACCAGCAGGTTAGGAACAGTTTCTTTCCAACAGCTGTCACGTTATTGAACTTAGTTCCCCGCTGACTCTCTTACCATCATCTCTTACCATCCTCACCTGTACATAACTGCATAACTACATAACTACATCTAACTTATTGCACATTATTTGCACATAACAGTACTCTTAACTTTCTGCACTGCTGCATATATTTGCATCTATTTGCTTAAATTGCACATACTGTTAATTACCATAGATACTGCACTGCTGTCCTTTGCACTTCTGATTGGATGCTAAACTGTTTCGTTACCTTGTATTCATACATGTGTAATGACAATAAAGTTGAATCTAATCTAATCATCTTATATCACTTATATTCATAGGTGTTGTACTGCACTTTGGAGAATGAGAGTTATTTAGTCATCATATAATTGTTTTAGTTTATATGTTTAGTTTATAGTCTAGTGTGGCGAGAGAAATAATCAGGCAGATAGGTCCAGAGTAGAACAGGCTTTATTCATCTTTCTCTCTCACATTCTCCAGAATCACAAGCATTAAAAGAATCACAGGTCACAGGCACCTCTCCTTTTATAGCATACAACTTGATCAGCCTTCTGTGGTGCTGCATTAACAGGAAAGCCTTTGCAATTCCCATTCTCTTTGTCACTGTTCGCATCTACACATCAACCCCCACATCAACACACAAACCCCCCATAACGATTCCCCTTGTCCTTCCATCTGAGTGGAAACATACTGACATACTGAGTGGCTTCCCCACGCTATCGTCAATAAACTCATGCAGTACTACTGTATACTGTATGTTCCAATGTCCACTTCAAGTGTGTAATAAATACAAAATAAAAACAATGAAATATGAATGAGGACATATTCAAAAGCATATTGATGAGATTTGTGTGAAATAAAACTATTTTAACCACATTTATGTAACAGATGTAAAAAATTGTAACTTTGTGTCCTGGATTACCCTACCTTCTTACTCCAACTCAAGCATATTTTTGATGATACTCTTCCACAGTTGAGTAACATGAGATAATGCTACTTCTACTCACGTACCATTTCTGCCTTCTCTCTCTCTCTGAACAATGACAAAAATCAGCAGGGACATCCTTTTTAAAAATTGTTTAGAGACAAAAAACATTAAATTGACTCAGTGGTTCATGTCCCCCCCCCCCCCCCCCCCAATGTTTTTACGTTTTTGTAATTGACTTGATTATTGAATGGCAATGCAAGATAATTTTCCATGTAAATGGACAATAAAGTATTATCATTGTAGAAGAGCTGGAAATGACGAGGCGGTTTTGTATCACAAAAGCAGAGTCTTTAATGTACAACTCTTCTATCTTGTCTCATCTGGTGCAGAGCTTGGCAGAAGGCAAAGAGAAAGAATTCTGCCCAGCTCGCTGGTTAAATACAGGCACACATCAAAGACATGCAAAACACAAGCTGAAATCCCCCGTTATCTAAATCCCCCATTAGTCCTGTTAACTCCTCCCTTCGTCTTGGGAGGTGATGGGAAAACCTCTCCTCGCCTTAGGGGGTGAAGGTGTCAAGTCTTTTGACGCGTCAACAGACTGTGACGTCGTTGGTCTTCACACGGCGGTGAGATTCCTTTGTCCCTTTCAGAGGTGTGAAGTTCCTTTGCATATTCTGTCCCAAACATTTCCACATGCTCTAACAAATGTAGGTTTGGAATATATGAGTAATATATACCACGGCCCCCCAAACAACTATGAAAGGACACAGAAAGATTCACAGTCTAGGGTAATTACTAAGACATACTACGTGTTACAGCTGTTGTCACAGAAGAAACTTTTAAGCAGACATGCTCCTAAGAGAGTTCAGTGAAAACATAACAGCATAGTATAATCATAAGTCAGTCCTAAACTGTTGCAGCACAATTAGCGAAAATTTGCAGAGTGGTGGGATCAGTCCCTGTGCTGTCTGGGTTTTAGTCTTCTCCCAAAACTGCTGTAGGCTGGTTTAGGCGTCCTGCTGGGACCTTGTTGTGAGGAATCTGCAGTGTGGGAAGGAGAGAGATTATCTGTTCCCTGCCTGGGGGCTGAGACTTTTCCTTTGGGGGGTCTACCTCGCCGAGGTGCTCGAGCCAGCTGTGCAGGTTCGTCTCTCAACAAGAAGGCAGGTTTGAGTCTGTCAATGCTGACCGTTTCATTTCTATCCCCATAATCAAGCACAAAGTGTTTGTCACCATTTTCCAGCACTCTGTATGGGCCATCGTATACTGGGCGTAACGTTGGTTTTAGAGCTTCATGCTTAACAAAAACAAACTCAGCGTTTTTTAAAGTTTGAGGAACAAAAACTCGTGGAAAGGAGTGATGAGCTGGACCGTGGAGAGCGTCCGGTCCGTTACTGCCTAAAAACCTTGGGACTGGGAGGTGCCCTGGTTCCGGGTTTTCTGGTAAAAATTCACCTGGTAGTCTGATAGGCTGAGCAAAGACTAATTCTGCAGGGGAAGCGTTTAAATCCTCTTTAGGTGCCGCACGCAACCCCAATAAAACCCAGGGAAGTTTATTTACCCAATTTGTGTCCGTTAATGAGGCTCTGAGGGCGGCCTTTAAGGACCTGTGAAAACGCTCGCATAACCCATTAGCCTGAGGGTGATAAGCGGTGGTACGGTGAATTGTTGCCCCTAAACTGTTGGACATGGCTGACCAGAGCTCTGAGACAAATTGAGGCCCCCTATCTGACGTGATGTCTGATGGGACGCCGAAACGTGCCACCCAATTTGTTAGAAAAACGCGAGCGACTTCCTCCGCTGTAGTTGCCGCTAGAGGGACTGCCTCTGGCCAGCGCGTGGTGCGGTCTATCATTGTTAGCAGGTGTGTGAAACCTTGGGAGGAAGGCAGTGGCCCCACGAGGTCAACATGAATGTGGTCGAACCTTCTAGCAGGGATGGGAAAAGGCTCCAGAGGGGCTTTTGTGTGTCTGTGTACTTTGGCGCGTTGACAAGGAATGCAAGTTTTTGCCCATTCTTTTACGTTTTTACGCAGGCCTGGCCACACAAACTTTCCGGCAACCATTTTGACTGAAGCACGCACACCTGGGTGCGCGAGGGAGTGAATTGCGTCGAAAATACGGCGGCGCCAAGCAGCTGGTACTAACGGGCGAGGTCGGCCGGTTGAAACATCGCATATTGGGGGGGGGGGCACGCTGTCGCGCAACCCTTTTTTCTCCAGCCTTAACCCTGTTGGTCCAGACAGGAGAGCGCGCACGTCCGCATCACTGCTTTGTTCTTCCGCCATGGCTGCATAATCTATCCCTTCGAGGATAGGTGCTGCATATGTGTTTGCGTTAGAGAAAAGCTCCGCTGCTGAAGCAGTGTAATCTGTCTCCTCGTGCTCTGGTGGTGCCACAGCGCGAGAGAGACAGTCCGCTACTACGTTAAGTTTGCCCGCTACATGTCGAATGTCTGTGGTGAACTCTGAAATCGCAGCTAGCTGTCTTTGTTGTCTGCCCGACCAAGGTTCTGAAATTTTAGCCATCGCAAAAGTGAGCGGTTTATGGTCCACAAAAGCCGTGAAACTCCGCCCTTCTAACCAAAACTGGAAATGGCGGATGGACAAATGAAGCGCCAGCAGCTCCCTGTCAAAAGTGCTGTATTTGCGTTCCGTCGGGTTTAGCGATTTGCTAAAGAATGCTAAAGGTTGCCAGACCCCGCTGACAAGTTGTTCTACAACTGCCCCTTTGGCCAGGTCTGAAGCATCTGTGGTTAGAGCAATGCGGGCCGAGGGATCTGGGTGGACTAACATTGTTGCGTTAGCTAGGGCGTTTTTTACTTCCGCGAAAGCGTGTTCGCGCTCCGGGGTCCATTCGACCGCTTGGGAAGCTTTCTTTTTTTTGAGCGCATCATACAGGGGCTGCATGAGCTGAGCTGCATGAGGGAGGAAACGGTTGTAAAAATTGACCATCCCCAAAAATTCCTGTAGCGATTTGACCGTTTGGGGCCGTGGAAAACCTTTTATCGCATGAATTTTGTCTGGAAGCGGGACTGCCCCTTTCGGGGAGACTCTATGTCCCAAAAAATCAATTTGCGATACGCCGAATTTGCATTTGGCTGGATTAATTATTAGTCCGTGCTCTTCTAGCCTCTGAAAAACAGTAGTAAGGTGTTGCTCGTGCTCCTCCTCTGATGAGCTGGCTACCAGCATGTCGTCGAGGTAGACGAAAACAAAGGGGAGGTCACGTAAGACCGCGTCCATCATGCGTTGAAAAGTTTGAGCAGCGCCTTTGAGACCAAACGGCATTCGTAGGAATTCAAAAAGGCCGAAAGGGGTTATAACCGCTGTTTTAGGAATGTCTTCAGCTCGGACTGGGACTTGGTGATAACCGCGGACTAAGTCTATCTTTGAAAAAATGCGCGCGCCCGCTAAATGCAGTGAAAAATCCTGTATATGAGGGATGGGGTAGCGGTCATGCGCTGTGGCATTGTTTAATCTGCGGTAATCTCCGCACGGTCTCCAAGAACCGTCGGATTTCGGAACCATGTGAAGTGGTGAAGCCCAAGGGCTCTTTGAACGTCGGACAATGCCTAATTTTTCAAGAGCTGCAAATTCGTCCCTTGCTATGTTGAGCTTGGCCGCGTCTAAGCAGCGAGCTTTGGCAAAAACGGGAGGTCCCGTTGTTGGAATGAAGTGTTTAACCCCGTGTTTGGCTACAGTGGCTGAGAATTTGGGGGTTGTGAGTGCTGGAAATTGGGTGAGGAGTTGCTCAAACTTACCTCCTGCCGTGGTGACGTTGGCCTGCACAGGTGGTGGAGAGACTCGAGCTGAGCAAGGAATAGAAGCAAAAGACAGTGCATTAACCAGGCGCCTATTTGCTAGTTTAACTAATAACCCGTGTGCACACAGAAAATCTGCGCCTAACAAGTTAAAACTCACCGCCGCTACAACAAATGTCCATCTGTAGCTGCGGCCGTGAATGAGGAGATGCAGGCTCTTTTCCACGAACGTGTCGATGTCCGAGCCGTTGGCTGCCACTGCTCCATTGCCCCGGGTGCCCATGGCTCGATCTGCGTGGGAGGGCATGACGAAACTCAGCTGGGCTCCCGTGTCGATGAGGAACTGCTTGCCTGTGTGTCCATCCGTCACGTATAACAGCTTATTTTTCTCGCCGAGAACCTCTGCCGTTAACGGCCCTCGGCTTTGGCGTTTCCCGACATCGTAAACTTGCAGGGGGGGGAACACATTTCCGGGCTTTCTCGGCGAAGCGGTGGTGATAATAACAGACGTCATTCTGTTTATTGCGCTTGGGCCGCGCTGCTGTCACCGTGGGTTGAGCCTGCTCCGTGGTTTGTGACTCTCCAAGGTTCGGGGCGTCAGTTTTGAGGTCTGCGGATGCCGCTGTGGGTGTCCAATCTCTGCAGGCGTTGACGAGCCGATAAGCCTCGTTGGCCAGCGTGCGGAAGTCCTGATGATTGTTGCACTTCATACTGGCGAGTGTCCCTCTCATGTGTGGTGGTAGCGTGCTGAGGAAAATAAATTGAAAGAGGAAATTATCATTGTCCTCCTCCTTGAGCTGCAGTAAATCCTCCATGAGGGTCTTTGGATTGCCCCCTCTGTGGCCGTAGACTGCCAGGATTTTTTCGGCTCTTTCTTCCGCCGACGGGACGTAATTCGCCACGATGGTCGCCTTGAGTGTCTCATACTTGTCCCGGGCCGGTGGTCGCTGGATCAAGCTTCGCACACACCTCGAAGTGGCGGAGTCGAGTTTGGAGACGATATGGTAGAACTTAGTATCGTCTGCCGTGATGCCCGCCAGTATGAACTGGGCTTCGGCTTGGAGAAACCAAGAGGCCGGGTCTTCTCGCCAGAAATTTGGCAGTTTAACAGCGACGGCGTTTGTGCACATCATCACTGTTGTGCCCGCCGGGTGAGAGTGCCTTGCCTCGGCTCTCACGGCGGTGCTGGAGCTCGGTTGAGCTCTCTCGGTACCCTCTGCCGGGGGGAACAGCTGTCTGCTTGTTCCCTTGTCTGCGTTGTCGCTGGCGTAAGTCAGATTCGCCGTGGATGAGTCGCTTGAAGAACGCCTCAGGTCCATACTCGCGTCAAGGTCACCAGTGTGGAAGAGCTGGAAATGACGAGGCGGTTTTGTATCACAAAAGCAGAGTCTTTAATGTACAACTCTTCTATCTTGTCTCATCTGGTGCAGAGCTTGGCAGAAGGCAAAGAGAAAGAATTCTGCCCAGCTCGCTGGTTAAATACAGGCACACATCAAAGACATGCAAAACATAAGCTGAAATCCCCCGTTATCTAAATCCCCCATTAGTCCTGTTAACTCCTCCCTTCGTCTTGGGAGGTGATGGGAAAACCTCTCCTCGCCTTAGGGGGTGAAGGTGTCAAGTCTGTTGACGCGTCAACAGACTGTGACGTCGTTGGTCTTCACACGGCGGTGAGATTCCTTTGTCCCTTTCAGAGGTGTGAAGTTCCTTTGCATATTCTGTCCCAAACATTTCCACATGCTCTAACAAATGTAGGTATGGAATATATGAGTAATATATACCACAATCATCTTAATTGTGTTCCCATAACTTGAACACATCAAATCTTTGTTTTGGCATTCAAATTTTTAGTAGTAAAATATGTCTTATTTGCTATGCATGTTCTACTAATCCCACTAGCAACATTGTAGTTGCTGCTTTTGGGCCACAAAAAAAAATGACAGTGAAGACAAGTGAAAGAACATTTGAAGTAAAATGCACATATGCACTGCACACACACAGCACATTCATGCAGTCTGTAAAACGTTTGCCAATGTGTCCGTGAGAACTGTCAGCGGGCGATTTACATGTCAAACTAAAGCAAAATAAAATCCTGTGATATGACCACTGTGCCTGGTCGCGTATATGAGAAGCAGAAGTCTAGTAATCTTTTCACTGTGACTTGCTTCTTCTGTGTGACACCGGCAAGGGGGGGGTTAATTACATTAATCCAAAACAAATAAATGTTTGGCAGCCCTTGAAAGACTGTGGGAAATGCTGGGAGATCGAACTGACTTTTGAGTCCCCAAACCTCAAGCTTTGATGGTTTTTATTTGACTTACAGTCCGAACAGCACAGACTGGATATCCTAAATGGCCTCTCTTTCCTTCCTTCTTTCTCGCCCTTTTTTCAGACTTAATCTTTTATTTTTCAAAAAATGTGGGTCAAAAATGAATCTTTAAATAGCATTAAGTGAAAATAAAATTTCCTCTACCTCCTTTGACAGTAATTATTGAAAACAGACCCTACACCCATAGTAAGAGTACGAAGTGAATTCTTGTTTTTTTGGCTGAAGTTCTCGGGTCTCATAATCTCCCTTAAACAGAAATGGATATAACTCTGTTTTAAATTACCTTGAAAATGTTTTACTCACTGCTTTGTCTGTTTATTGACAAATTTTAAAACGTGAACAGGAGCACATTTACTTTATTTTTCCTTCGTATTTGTGGCATAAAATAATCAGGTTCTGTGGAGTTGGCAGTTTTTATTACGAAACATGTCTCCACAATTATTGTCTTTTGACTGCTATAAACATTGTTTTTTAATTGCTTGTACAGCACAAAAACTCAGGTTTGCAGAGAGTAAATTCTTATTACTGCAGTAATCTATGAAGATTTCAATTTGTGAAAACTGGTTTGACAACTGCTTTTGAAATATTTTTATGGAATCTCACATGTTAGGCAGGTGCTCATGGTTCCCTGAGGCTAAAACCTTAATGACACTGATCTTGACACTTTTCCTTGAAGACCACAATGAAGCCTTTGAGTGAAATGATTGAAAATTTGGTTCCCAATACACACCCTCATAATATAAGACTGTCCTTCAAAGGAAAAAGGCCTACATGGCTGTTTTTAATCAATAGAGATTACTGTCTGTTCCACACCCAAGTGCAGAATTTCCCCTGAAAAAAAAAAGACAAAAAACAAAACAAAACCCACATTCATTTGAACAGATTCAACTGGTTCTTATTTTCATATTCACAGTGCTGCAAACCTTTGCATGAGTGTATGGACCTTGATCCCTGTGGACTATTGTTGGGGAAATACACATTGGACCAATAACATCCTGTTTGAGGTGGTGTCACTTCTAGGTCAAGTGGGGGGTGGGGCATCCACTTTTATACCATCAGCACTCCATCCATCCATCTTACTACTGCTTATTCAGGGGTCTGGGTCCCGCTGGCAGTAGTCCAAGCAGAGAAGCTCAGATTGCCACCCTTTTCACACAGCACCATGGTCAGGTGGTGAGCCCACTGGAGGGCAGACCCATGTGTCTCATTAAGGCTGAGTCTATAAAGTCGGGGCATGATATGTGGTCATGCCCCACTTCTGAGATTATTATTCTGAACTTTTTATTATTATGATTCAGTCTGTTCTAGTTCTGGTTATATTGTAATATCCTCTGTGTATTCTAATAGTATCTTGCTGTGTTATCCTCATGATTTTCTTGTCTCGTTTTGATATTAGTTTTATTTTAAAAGTACTTCCTGTTTTGGCTCTGTTTAGTTTTACTGTGGCAGTCTCTCTATGTTTATTCTTAGTTATAATCCTCTGCTTTACCTTTTGTAATTAGGTAACCTCCCCAACACCTGTATCTCCTTCTGTTTCCCATTTTAAGATAAGATAAGATAAGATAAGCCTTTATTAGTCCCACAATGGGGAAATTCCAGGATTGCAACAGCACAGGGACAGCAACACTCAGAGCAATAATTTAGAAGATAAGAAAATAAGAGCAGTGAATATAATATGTACACATAAATATATATATACACAGTGCGGAGCATTGTAGCTAGATGCAATAAACTGCATAACCGTCTACTTAGTTATCCTACATAGTATGAACATGTACCCATACATATTGTCACCCTCCATAGCGACTGATATTGTCCTAGTTGTATACTGGAGGGGACCATTGTGTAAGTCTGTTGCGTCTTTTGCATTCAATATTATTAGGTTGTCACAATCTTTTTTTTTTTTTTGCTATCTCTGAGAGCAGCCCTGCTTAGGTTATAAAGTCTGGCAGCCGTAGGTACGAAGGACCTGCGAAACCTCTCGGTCGTGCACCTAGGATGATGTAGTCTATTGCTAAATGAGCGCCTCAGTGAGTTCAGTATGTCCTGCATAGGGTGGGACTCGGACTCCAGCAGAGATGACAGTTTAGCCACCATCCTTCTCTCTCCCATCTCCTTCACTGGGTCAAGGCGTTGCCCCAGGACAGAGCTAGCTTTCTTGATCAGTTTGTTCAGTCTCTTCCTATCGGCTGCTGTAATGCCACTGCCCCAGCAGACCACTCCAAAAGTGATGGCTGATGCCACCATCGTGTCGTAGAATGTCTTCAGGAGCACCCCTTGTACACAAGACCTGAGCCTCCTCAGTAGGAACAGCCTGCACTGTCCCTTCTTGCAGAGTGCGTCGGTATTGTGTGACCAGTCTAGTTTATTGTTCAGATGAACACTCAGGTACTTGTAGGATGTCACCATCTCAATGTCTGTTCCCTGGATGTTTACTGGTGCTGTGAGGGGTTGTCCTTGCCTGCGGCAGTCCACCACTAGCTCCTTAGTTTTCCTCGCATTGATCTGGAGGCAGTTCCGATGGCACCAGTCCACGAAGTCCTGGATAAGTCCTCTGTACTCAGCTGAGACAATCGCAGAGTCATCAGAGAACTTCTGTAGATGGCAGTGTGTTGTGTGAGAAGTCTGCAGTATAAAGGGTGAACAGGAAGGGAGCCAAAACCGTTCCCTGGGGGCCCCCCGTGCTGCTGATGATAGTGTCGGACACACAATCCCGGATTCTCACAAACTATGGCCGGTTAGTGAGGTAGTCCAGGATCCACGATGACAGGTGCTGGTCCACCCCTCCGCACAGCAGCTTGTCCTTCAGGATCATCGGTTGGATGGTGTTGAAAGCACTGGAGAAGTCAAAGAACATGATCCTCACCGTGTTCCCAGGCTTCTCCAGGTGGTACAGGGAATGGTGAAGGAGGAAGATCACTGCATCCTCCACCCCGATGCCATGCTGGTAGGCGAACTGGAGTGGATCCATCGCTGGTCCCACCAGGCGGCAGAGGTGAGCAAGGAGCAGTCTCTCCAGGGTCTTCATCATGTGAGACATCAGGGCCACTGGTCTGTAGCTGTTCAGGGCTCTGGGGTGGGAAGTCTTTGGTACGGGTACCACACAAGATGTTTTCCACAACTGCGGTACCCTCCCCAGCTTCAGTCACAGTTGGAAGATGTGCTCCACAATCCCACACAGCTGGTCTGCGCAGGACTTGAGGAGCTTCGCGCTGATGCCATCCGGTCCCGAGGCCTTCCTCACCTTGATCTTCCTCAGCTCCGTCCTCACCTGGGCCTTAGTGAGGGTCAGGTTGGGGGGCTGTGTGCTGGGAGTGGGGGGGTGTTGGTGGAGTGGGGTGTGGACAGCAGGTCTCGATGACTTTAGGGGCGGCAGTGGTTGGTGTGCAGGCGGGGGGGGAGGGTGGTTGGTCAAACCTATTAAAAAACAGGTTCAGATTGTTTGCCCACTCCCTGCCCCCCATGGCCTGGGAGGAGGTATTCTGGAGCCCAGAGATGGTTTTGAGGTTTCTCCAGACCCCACCAATGTTGCTCGATTTTGCAATCTTCTATTCCTTACTTAGTCTTGCCTTGCTGCTAATCGTGTCGATATTATGTAAATCTGCAGCCTGCTACAGATAAGGTGGCAATCCATGAAAGTGGGTACCACAACCAGTGCTTGACTAACTAGTCAAGAGCCATCAGAGGAATGGTGACAGTGCGGGGGGGGGGGGGTTGGTGGAACAGGTTGGTGAGATAGGAAGGGGCCTGGTGGTGGAGGGCTTTAAAGGTAAGGAGAATGACTTTGAACTGTATGCGTTGTGACACTGGGAGCCTGTGGAGGTTCTGGAGGACAGGGATGACGTGGTCGTGGGAGCGAGACTGGGTAAGGAGATGGGCGGCTGAGTTCGTATTGAAGTTTCTGGAGGACTTTGGATGATGAGCCTTAAAGAATGTCATTGCAGTAGCCGAGTCTGGATGTGATAAATGGTTGTATGAGGGTTTCTGCGGTGGAGAAGGTGAGTGAGGGACGGAGTTGGGGTATGTTTTTTTAGGTGAAAGAAGGCAGTTTTGATGACATGATTAATGTGCGGTTCAAAAGTGAGGTGGCTGTAAAAGATGACTTTAAAGTTTCGTATCTGTGGAGATAGGCAAAGTGTGGAGTTGGCAACAGTGAGGTTGAAGTTGTGGGTGGTATTGATGAGAGATTCCAAGCCAATGGTCATCATGTCAGACTTTTCATAGTTAAGTTGTAGAAAGTTCTTTTGGATCTAGGATTTTATTTCAGAGAAACAATTTTCCAGTATGGAGCAGATCGCTGTGGTTATGCAGTTAGGAGAAATGTAGATCTGAACGTCGTCAACATAACAATGGAAGTTAAGGCCATGTCGGTGGATGATGTTACCAAGCGGAAGTATATAGATGATGAAGAGGAGTGGGCCAAGCACAGAACCCTGGGGAACACCATGGGAGAGGGGGCTGTGAGGAAGGTGCAGTTGTTGATGTGAATGAATTGCTGTCTGTTGGTGAGATATGAGTGGAACCAGGAGAGAGCTGTACCAGCGATGTTGAGGAAGATTTCCAGATGGGAAAGGAGAACGGAATGGTTAACTGTATGGAATGCATGATAAGGATGGTCAGGAGTCCAGAGTCGGCTGAGAGGAGGAAATCATTTGTCACTTTGAGAAGGGCTGTTTCGATACCATGTTGTGAGCAAAAACCAGATTGGAATGTCTCAAAGAGGTCATTGGAGGTGAGGTGGGTTTTGAGATGGGTGGCAACAACACATTCTAGGATTTTTGATAGCAAGGGCAGGTTGTAGATGGGACAGAAGTTATTCATGATGTCGGGGTTTAGTCCAGGTTTTTTGAGGATTGGGGTGACAGCGGTGAGTTTCAGGGGGTCAGGAACTGAGCCCGAACTGAGGGAGGCGTTGATGATGGTGCAGATGAGTGGGGAGAGGGATAGGAGGCAGGATTTGATAAGTGTGGAGGGGACGGGGTCCAGTACAGATGTGGGGCTTCTCATGCCTGTGGTAATTTTGGTGAGTTCTAGAGGGGTCATGTGGGGAAATGACAGTGGCTGAATAGAGGTGGGGGGGTAATGGAGGGGTTAGGATCAGAGGGGAGGTGGTCAGGTTGCTGTGGATGGTGGTGATCCATGTCTGGAAAAAAGACAGGAATGAGTTGCACTTTTCAGCAGTGAATGCTGGGGAAGTGTTGATGGGTTTGAGAAGTTTGTTTATTGTAGAAAAGAGTGTTTTGGGTTTGTTGGAATCAGCGTGTATGAGGTGAGAGTAGAAGTTGGATGGGGCTGTGTTGAGGGCAGTCTTGTATTGTTAGAGGTGGTCCGTGTAGGCTTGGAGATGAACTGTTAGGTTTGTTTTCTTGTAGAGTCTTTCCATCTGTCGCTTACAAGATTTCATGGTGTGGAGTTCAGGAGTGTACCAGGGAGCAGAGTGAGTGAAGGAGACTGTTTTAGTTTTGATGGGGGCTAATTGGTTCAGGCAGGAGGAGAGAGTGGTGTTGTAATAGCTAACAAGATCCGTGGGGTCGTCAGAGAACAGGGGAGGGGAGGCAGACATCATGCTGGTGAGTGAGGCTGAGAAGACTGGAGGAGTGATGATTTTGATATTTCTGAAGGATATTGGGCACTTTTCTTTAGAGGAGGGGATGGGGACGTTGATGTCTATGGTGATTACCAGGTGATCAGAGATATGGAAGTTGATGCTGCTGAGTTGGAGTATCGTTAGTCCAATTGAGCAGACCAGATCCAGAATGTGTCCAAGTGATGAGTCGGGAAGTCAACGTGTTGAGTAAAGGTGAAGCACTGAAGAAGTTCCAGGAAGTTGGTGGCAGATTTGCAGTCAGTGGCATCGATGTGGAAATTAATATCTCCGAGGAGGAGAACAGAGGGGGAGATGGCTGATTGCTGGGTCAACAGATCCGAGAGTTCAAGTAGAAAGGAGGTGTTTGGCTTGGGGAGGCAGTAGATAACAGTGGTGATCAGGGGGGTGGGAACAGAGAGTGTGAAGGCAAGCTGTTCAAATGAGTGGACTGCGGGGGTGGAAATGTTGGATATTTTGATGTTTTTTCAGTGAATGACAGCAACACCACCTCCCTGGACATCAGGGCGGAGTTTATCGATGTAGGTGAATCTGGAAGGTGTGGTCTCATTGAGTGACACTAATTTATAGGAAATTTAAAGCACACTATGAAGTAGTTATGGATCTCATTCATGAAATGTAAATGAGTTTAAGGCTAGCATGCCCAAACTGCTCCACTGTCAGCTAAAAATAATCCCTGAAGTGACTGAAGTGGGAAAAAAATGGAACTCCGTATAACAGGTGTGCAATGCTGTATGGCAGTAAACTGGGCCATTGACCAATGATGTCAAGCAGAGCCTGAAAAGAGCCAACTTCAGGATGATGCACATTGTGTGTGGAAAAGTACTGTACCTAACAAAGTCCAACAATGAACTGAGGGTCCTCATAGGCTTGGAGGAAGTGTCAAATAATAATAATAATAATAATAAAAATGCATCAGATTTATCTAGGGCTTTTCGTAGACACTCAGATGCTTTACAATGGATGCATTATTCATTCACTCCACAGACAACGGTAGTGGTAAGCTATTACTGTAGCCACAGCTGCCCTGGGGCAGACTCAGACTCAGAATCAGAATCAGAATAAAGTTTATTGCCAAGTACATTTACAAGTAAACAACAGGTAAACATACGAGGAATTTGACTTGACATTGGAAAGCGCCTGATAGGCGGATCCCAATGACGCGGCAAGCCATGAAGGCGCCTGTCAATAGAGGAGAATAGAGGGCAAAGGTCAGGAACAAAACAATAGGTAGAGAGAAAAAACATAGTTAATCAGAATAATGCTCTTAAGTGAGCCGAATTATGATCACCAGAAAAAAACCCTCGATGCACAATTAGCAGACAATATATCACACAACATACAGAGCAGTAGAGAGCAGTGAATGATTGTTTTCGTCAGTATAATGAGTCAGTCATGTGTGTGTGTTGGATGCAGAGGTGGTGGTTATCAGTTGCTGGTGAAACAGTAGAGGTCTCTCTCTCAGCAGATGTTATGACTAGTGTCTGAAAGTCAGAGGCAACATGTCCTTGGCACGGCAGATGGGATTTCTCTGTGAGTCAGACATATGGCTGTCCTTGGGAGATCAGATACTGTTCGCCAATGTTTGTGAAGAGGAAAGTCAACATTTATACTGATATCATTCATCAGGAGGACTGAGTGCTGAGGGCACCGAAAAACAGGTCGAATAGCACTGACTTCAGAGAAAAAACTTTCCATTCTCTTACGGATTCAGTGCTCCAAATCCAGATCCATCGTTGCCAGGCTTTGAAATCAATTCCTGGACAGCTCTTAGCGTGATCGTGATGTATTCCATCTTCCTATACAGTTCTCCATTGGCCGCAGTCAGAGTCCTGCCCAGCTGGTCAAATTGATGAGAGAGCTTCGCCGGGTCCGCTTTTTGATAAGACTGACGGAAATGTAGCTGCCAATCCATGCCAACGGCCTCTCCAACCACTACTGACCATTTATACACATTCATGCCCAGTGTCATGTACACTGGAGGCAAGTTGGGTAAAGTGTCCTGCCCAGGGACACAACGGCAGGATGTCTGGGGAGAGCGGGATTCGAACTGCCAACCCTCCGGTTATTAGATGACCCACTCTACCTCCTGAGCCACTGCCACCCACATTTCCCTCCTCCGTTCTATTTTTTGCTGAGCACCAAGCTGAACAGTAGGACATTTCATTTTTACATGGTCTTTGGCATGACCTGGCCAGGACTTAAACCCCGACCTTCCAGTTGTAGTGCAGATGCTTTCCCTCTAAGTCACCACTCCGGTCCAAATATGTTAAGGAGATAGCTACTGAATTATTATGGCCATGTGGAGAAAAAGGACAACAGAAACTGGACCTAGAGAATCTGAAAGGAGTGGGAGGTGAAAGGACCACATGCCCAAGGATGACCAAAAAGAACAGAGGAGACTGCAAAGTCTCAAGAGCCCAATTTCCACTAAAGGAAATTGGAACCAGTTTTACCAGAATTTCACTCGTGATGTGTAGGAACCACATCCAGTAAGAAAATATTTGGGTACTCGTGCAGACCGAAACAACTCAGGGTAGGTACTTCAGTTGTAGAAGAGTTTACAGAAAGAATAGTGAATATCATGAAAAAAAGCATGGTGGAGAATAATGATATTTTCTAGGCAGGCCGTAGAGTCTGTATAAAACATCACCGTTTAAATTATTGCGAAACAAATAATGATTACATGACCTCTGGAGACCAATGAGCCCTACCACCACAATGGAGACACAATGGGTGAGAGGAAAAGATAGAGTAATGGTGCCCTTTTCAAAGTTATTTTATCCATAGTTCCTCTGATAGAAACAAGGCTTAGAACTGACCCTACAAGACATACAGGATGGAGTCACATAGAAAACAGCCCTTAAGTGAGGACAAAGCAAGTTAAACTGATGATGGTGACGACAACTTAAATGATCTCACACACATTTCAGTTGGTAGCCTAGATCTTCTGATTGTTGAAGGACTGGCCCAACAGCCTGGGTGACCGCCAAACAATTTATTTAGATACTATGAGGTAACATTTGGAAGTTTGTTGCTGGTTATGTGGTAAAACAAATACTATCAATGTCAAATTTGCATGAATTGAGGTAAACCCAAAACCCTCAGAGGACAGTGTATAAAAAACTGACATACACATGCTCACCAAAGAGTGTTCATTAATCATTTATAAGGACAAAGTACTCATAATATACTTTGACATTAAGGGGCACTTTTTAAAATTCTTTTAATGTCTGCTTTTCCACTACAAGTGGGTTGGACGAATTGCTACGGCAGACATTGATGTATCTGCCATAGTCTTATAGTTTTTGAAAATGAGTTTTTATGCTGTATGCCCTTCCTGATGCAACCCTGCCCATTTTCATCTGGGCTTGGGACCGACACAGGGAGTACACTGGCTTGGCACCCCCTGTGGCTGGGTAACCAACAATTTCCTCCTCCATTCCATTATTGCTGAGCACCAAGCTGGATGGCAGGAAGTTCCATTTTTATATGGTCTTTGGTATGACCCGGCCAGGACTTGAACACTGGCCTCCCGGTTGTGGGATGGATGCTCTACCTCTAAGCCACCACTCCCTTGTTTGACATTAAGGGACACTAACATAACAAAATACTTTTTGATGGCAGAAATTTTGCTCTCTAACAAATTACATTAAACAGTCCCTCCAGGATTTTGCGATGTTGCGATCACATCAATCCACGTGAAATCAGCCAATCAGCGCAACTATTGCACGACTTTGTAATTTTGTCCAATCACCGCAACTTTCCCGCAATTTTGGCCAATCCTCGTCAACTTCCGCCAATTTCACCAATCAAATTTGTCTGATTGGCGCTCAAACGCTCTCTCTGACCAACCAAATGCATCGCTAGACCACATTCACTTCCATGTATACAGTGCGTATTAACAGAACACATCTGTCATGAATTGTCAAGAATTGCCCCTCGGGGCAGAGAGAAAGACCCATGCGCTACCAGAAATGAAAATAACTGCCCTTAAATAGGGTCAGAAACAAATCATACAAGTAATGACAGGTGTGGGTCACATAAGTGGGCAGAAGGTAACAATGATCAATAATTTGGACCAGCTGGGAGCAATGAGAGGGGAATGACCGGAGCTGACAGCTGACAGGGGCAACACCCACACAGAGCACAAACCCGGAAACGCCACTGACAGCTGTCAACCCAGAGGGAGAACACATCGGTACAGGATATAAAGAAGAAAATAAAAAAATGCAGACTGATATATAAATACAAAATAAGAGCGTATCAAAATTATGACATAAACAGGAAAATAAACAGTACGAGAATTACAAAAACCAAAAGGCACAAAATACAACAAATATATAAATATAGAGAAAAAGCCATGAGACTGAGCATGGCGGAAACCTCCAGTGTTCAGCTCATGACAACATCAGCAAAAACAGAGTGTGCGACTAAAAAAAAAAAAAAAATCACACACCCGCAAGGTTACCAACACCGTCTCTTCATCTGTCTCCCCCAGCCTGCCGGTGGACGTCTCGCCACGTCTCTTCACTGACAGAATAAATTATTGATTTTTTCCTCTCCGCTCGGTACCAAGTGGTTGGGGACCGTAGGGAGTTTTCAAATGAAGGTGCTGCTAATAATTTCCAAATCTCTACTCTTAACATGCATTCAGTACAATTTAGCTGTTGTTATGGATATTGTGTTAATGTTTATATTTGCTGTTGCACAAGAGTTTTTCTGTATAGCAGAAGTTTGGGCTTAATTTGCAAATCACTGTAATAGGAAATTTTTGACAATCCTATGTTTTTCTTGTTTTGTTATATAGGATATCACTGCAGTAAACTGGGAAAAAAAAAAACATCTGCTTTAAAATTTGTAATTTTCCCCACAACTTTAAGTGCAAAAAACACTCTAAAAACATTGCAACTTTTATTGCAACTTTTTTTAAAAAGCTCCCACAAATTCAGGCTTTTTGGGCTGCAACAATCATGAAAACATCCTGCGAAATCCTGGAGGGACTGATTAAAGGTGAACAATTGCACAGAAAGGTACAAAACAGGTTGCAGACTTTTCATCTTATTTCAAGTCAGAACGTTTCATAAGCAAAAAAGCATAATTTGCTATTTAAGAGGCCTTTGTACGATGTTTTTGATGCATCTCTTTACATACCTTCTCACAGTAACAGTAAAAAATCACACTGACATGCCTGGTGCTTGTTCACAGCCAGCTAACCCTGTAATGAAGCCGGATGAGGACCAAACCCAAACCATGTAGCCTCTGTAACCTACTATATGGGGAAATACTTTCACTCGCCACACAATGAGAGTGTGAGAAATACTTACGAATGGAGCTCTTCTCACAGTCAATCACCCAAATCTCATGGACCACTCTTGGGAACAAATATTATTTTCCGGGGCACCATTGTTTTATAGCACACTTGTGAGTGTTGGGGCCATGAGGATGATTTACAGCGAGAACACAGTGGAAGGAAAGGACAACTTAATTTGTTCTGGTTTTCCTGATTGGGAAGATTATAGGGACCCTGGTGTGATGGCGACAAAGGTGTCACCACACATATCTGTCTGTCTTCTGGTTGTCAAAAGCACACAAAGAAAACTAGAAAGAAAACAATCTCGTTGGATGACTCCTGGTGAGATTCAGCTGATATGGCACTAATTTGAGTGTTGCAGTGATAGAGCCATTGAGGGTTTGAAGATTTTGGAGTCAACGCAAACCTTTATTTGAAGTTTGGTGTGTTTAGTGGCCTTGCTCTGTGATTGGCAAAATGCATTTGTCTGGGAAGAGAAACTGAGGTCTGAGGTTGTATCATCAGACAGAAAATGGAAAAGCAGAGCTCCTCTTTTCTCATCCACTAAACTGCGACATAATGATGTGCTGCGTCTCGGCTAACGATGCCTCACTCAATGGACATGTGACTCGTGACTCTGACCATATGAATTACATCTGTCATAATGTGATTAAAGTAACATTAAAGTGCTGATGACACATTTTTGACTTCCTCTAATTTTTCAACACATAATATGACAAAATAGGTTGGTCTGTGCAGTTCTAAGTCAAACAGGCTTTTTTTCACGCGAATATCCGACGTTTTCATGAGCGCCACATCACCAATTACGTCAGTGGCTGGAAAACCCTGCTGCCATGTAGTCACGTCATCAACAGAACACAGCGCTTGGCTGCTCATTGTCACACAGGATGAAAGTGGTTGAAAACATCAACGATGGTTCCAGCACATGTAGTCTGGAATTGGTTTGTGTTGTCCAATCTTCAGACGATTATAGTTCAGAAGAATTGGATGACAATGAAGAATCTGGGGGCATCAGACCGTATAGATTTGAACCGTGCCAAGCAGGCATCGTGCCAAGCGAATCACACTCAGAGTGACGGTGGAGAGGCACACATGCCTGCCACAGCAGCAGCGGCAAACACACGGCAGGGGAACACCGAGTGTTATGCTTTTGTTACAGATATTGCAACAAATTATTTGTTCATAAATATAATTTATTTAAACCTGATTTTTCAATAAAATCATAGCAGTGTATTCTCTGTGGCTCTGGCATTGGGTTTATTATGGATTATATTTTGAGTTCTTGTTGTTTTCGTTCTGTACATGTGTTTTATGTGCGTTTTGAACCACTTTCAGGTGGGCACTGTCCAAGATTCGCCGGTCCGAACACCCCCGCCCTCTCTCTTTGACAGTCAGCTGTTCATGTTTTGTGTGCACATCTGCCGTGTTGTCAGCCAGCCAATATTGCCAACACTATCACGATGTGTTAGCCACTCCACACAACCGTAGTTCTGTTGTGCCCCTTGAAGCGATGCCGGCCCTGGGGCGCAACCGTGGTTAACACGTCTCCTCTCCATGTTCGCTGGGCGATGTCAGCCCCGAACGCCAACTGTAAGTGTTTCTGTTTATTTTTGTAAGTCTTCACCTTTTTGGGAACTGTTGTCATCATTCTTATGTTCAATACATGTGCAGTGGTGAATTCTGCACCTAAAACCATTCATCATGACCCTCCGTGCGCTCTTACGCAGGGCCGACATCGTTTCAAGGACACACGAGAACCACAGCAAATATGGAGTGACTAACACATTGTGAGAGTGCTGAAAATACTGGCAAACAAACAGCACAGATGACTGGCAAACGGCCGCAAAGTACACGCACTGCTGGTGATGGTGTGATTAGAAGCACCTGGGCGAGGACCGGGAAAGCTGGTGATAATGAGAGAGGGGACGTGCCCAGACCGGCGTGCGATCAGATTAAGTAGGTGAAAGCTGCGCGTAAATCCATTAACCCCTTGCACTCTGGTCAATTTCCCTAAAAACGTGTTCGGACCGTGAACGCCCCCCCCCCCCCCCCGCTGCAGAAGAGGAGCAGGGGCGGGGGGCGTTCCTTGTGAACAGGTAAGTTGTGGTAAAATTTTGACCTCAGCTGGATATCTCTTGGTTCTACATTTCTGTGTGTTATTAGCAAGCATTTGTATCTAAAAAAAACACCCAGGCAAAATTTATTTTCTTCAAGTTCAGTATGTTTAGATGACTGTTACTCAGTGGCCGGAGCACTTACAGAGATTATGACTGTTTTGCCAAAAAATTCAAAGTGTTTTCTTTTAAATGAGACCAACCCCATGAAGATGCTGCAAAGGGTTGAATAACAGCTTTCGATTTACTTTGGGCACGTTTTTTTTTTTGGCATTTTTAGGAAAATTGCCCGGAGTGCAAGGGGTTAACAACACCTTAGTCCGTTCTGTCGATTACGTCATTGGGTCACAGTCCAGTCAGCGGCTGCAGTTTTTGATAAGATAAGATAACTAACTAACCTGCACTTATATAGCGCTTTTCTAGTCACAAAGACCACTCAAAGCGCTTTCATTAATACTTAACCCTCTATTCTAAGGGCCTATAGGAAACAAATATCTAGGGACAATTTAGAACAGCCAATTAACCTAACATGCATGTTTTTGGCATGTGGGAGGAAACCGGAGAAATCCCGGAGTAAACCCACGCAACACGGGGAGAACATGCAAACTCCACACAGATCACTGTTGGTCGGGGGCTGGGATCGAACCCACGATCCCACGATCCCCACAATCCCCCGGCCAAGGGTAAACTGTGCTGCCGCAGTGCTAACCACTGCGCCACCGTGCAGCCCTATAAGATAAGATAAGATAAGTTAAGCCTTTAATTAGTCCCACAATGGGGAAATTCCAGGATTGCAACAGCACAGGGACAGCAACACTCAGAGCAACAATCAAGAAGACAAGAAAAACAAGCAAATAGTATAAAAAGCTTCAGATTTATGTTCATACATTTGTAAATACAGTACACAAGGGGGGAAAAATCTAAATTATATGACAAAATTGAAAATTCATGAGGAAAAACTTACTTACCAAAAAAAAAGCTGGAAATAATAAATGCATATTTAGAAGAAAAAGTACATTTAGAGTTTCAAGTCAAGTTTATAAGCGTAGTCACTATATTTATGTGTACATATACAGTACATATGTACACATAAATATATAAATATATATATACACACAGTGTGGAGCATTGTAGCTAGATGGAATAAACAGCATAACCATCTACTTAGTTATCCTCGTAGCGACTGATATTGTCCTAGTTGTATACTGGAGGGGACCATTGTGTAAGTCTATTGCGTCTTTTGCATTCAATACTATTAGGTCGTCACGTTTTTTTGCTATCTCTGCGAGCAGCCCTGCTTAGGTTATACAGTCTGATAGCCGTAGGTAGGAAGGACCTGCGCAACCTCTCGGTTGCGCACCTAGGATGATGTAGTTTGCTGCTATATGAGCTCCTCAGTGCGTTCAGTATGTCCTGCATAGGGTGGGACTCGGACTCCAGCAGAGATGACAGTTTAGCCACCATCCTTCTCTCTCCTATCTCCTCCACTGGGTCAAGGCGTTGCCCCAGGACAGAGCTAGCTTTCTTGATCAGTTTGTTCAGTCTCTTCCTATCGGCTGCTGTGATGCCACTGCCTCAGCAGACCACTCCAAAAGTGATGGTTGATGCCACCACCATGTCGTAGAATGTCTTCAGCAGCGCCCCTTGTACACCAAAAGACCTGAGTCTCCTCAGCAGGAACAGCCTGCGCTGTCCATTCTTGTAGAGTGCGTCGGTATTGTGTGACCAGTCTAGTTTATTGTTCAGATGAACACTCAGGTACTTGTAGGATGTCACCATCTCAATGTCTGTACCCTGTATGTTTACTGGTGCTGTGAGGGGTTGTCCTTGCCTGCGGCAGTCCACCACTAGCTCCTTAGTTTTCCTCGCGTTGATCTGGAGGCAGTTCCGATGGCACCAGGCCACGAAGTCCTGGATAAGTCCTCTGTACTCAGCTTCATCTCCGTTGGAGATGAGGCCGACGATCGCAGAGTCGTCAGAGAACTTCTGTAGATGGCAGTGTGTTGTGTTGTGTGAGAAGTCCGCAGTATAAAGGGTGAGCAGGAAGGGAGCCAAAACTGTTCCCTGGGGGGCCCCCGTGCTACCAATGATCGTGTCGGACACACAGTCCCGGGTTCTCACAAACTGTGGCCGGTTAGTGAGGCAGTCCAGGATCCATGATGACAGGTGCTGGGCCACCCCTCCGCACAGCAGCTTGTCCTTCAGGATCATCGGTTGGATGGTGCTGAAAGCACTGGAGAAGTCAAAGAACATGATCCTCACCGCATTCCCAGGCTTCTCCAGGTGGGACAGAGAATGGTGAAGGAGGAAGATCACTGCATCCTCCACCCCAATGCCATGCTGGTAGGCAAACTGGAGCGGATCCACCGCTGGTCCCACCAGGGGGCGGAGGTGAGCAAGGAGCAGTCTCTCCAGGGTCTTCATCATGTGAGACGTCAGGGCCACTGGTCTGTAGCTGTTCAGGTCTTTGGGGTGGGAAGTCTTTGGTACAGGTACCACACAAGATGTTTTCCACAACTGCGGTACCCTCCCCAGCTTCAGTCACAGTTGGAAGATGTGCTCCACAATCCCAAACAGCTGGCCTGCGCAGGACTTGAGGAGCTTCGCGCTGATGCCTTCCGATCCTGAGACCTTCCTCGCCTTGATCTTCCTCAGCTCCGTCCTCACCTGGGCCTTAGTGAGGGTCAGGTTGGGGGGCTGTGTGCTGGGAGTGGGGGGGTGTTGGTGGAGTGGGGTGTGGACAGCAGGTCTCGATGACTTTAGGGGTGGCAGTGGTTGGTGTGCAGGCGGGGGGGAGGGTGGTTGGTCAAACCTATTAAAAAACAGGTTCAGATTGTTTGCCCACTCCCTGCCCCCCATGGCCTGGGAGGAGGTATTCTGGAGCCCAGAGATGGTTTTGAGGTTTCTCCAGACCCCACCGATGTCGCTCTGTTGCAGCTTGTCCTCCATCTTCTTCCTGAAGCTGTCCTTGCCTTCTCTGATCTTCCTCCTCAGCTCCCTCTGTACGGACTTCAGCATCTCCCTGTTCCCCAACCTGAAGATCCTTTTCTTCTCTCTCAGAAGTGTTTTTATCTCAGGGTTGATCCAGGGTTTGTTGTTTGAGCAACACCGTATGGTCTTGGTGGGTACTGTGTTGTCCACACAGAAGCTGATGTAGTCCGTGATGGTGTGAATGAGGCCATCGATGTCCTCACCATGTGGATCGCAGAGCTGCTCCCAGGCAGTGGTTTCAAAACAGTCCTTTAGAGCGTCCATTGCCTCCTCAGACCATAACTTCACTGTGCGCATGACTGGAGGTTGTCTGTGCACTAGGGGTTTGTACACCGGCAGGAGATGAACCAAGTTGTGATCTCCGATCTCCCGAGTGGGGGGAGTGGTAATGAGGTGTATGCCTCCTTAGTGTTTACATAGAATAAGTCCAGTGTTTTATTGTCTCTAGTGTGGCATGTGACATACTGGGTGAACGTGGGTAGAATGGGGGACAGTGAAATATGGTTGAAATCACCTGAGATGAGGAGAAGAGCATCTGGGTGTTCTGTCAGCAGCCTGCCAGTTACTGAGTGAATGATGTCACGCGCTGTCCCAGCGTTCGCCATCGGATTTGCATAAATAACAATGCAGATCACGTGTGAGTATTCCCTCGGGAGATATGTAGGCTGCATGCTAACAGCTAGCAACTTCATGTCTTTGTTGCAGTGTTGTTGATTAACCGTGATATGTCCAGGTCTGCACCAGTTGTTATTGACATACATTATCACTCCTCCGCCCCTTGCCTTCCCACTGTCTGGTGTTCGGTCTGCCCGTATTGCGTGGAAACCCTCCAGTTCAATGTTAGCATCTATTGCTAGTTCTGTTAGCCACATCTCTGTGAACAGCATCAAGCTATTCTCTCTGTACACGCTCTCGTAGCAGGAGATAGCCGCTAGCTCATCTGTTTTATTGAGTAGTGATCGTACATTCCCCATAATGACGGATGGGAGGGCGGGTCTGTACCTTATATTCCTCGCCGGCCGTCTTACTCCAGCTCGACATCCACGCCGTTTCCGTCTTATTTCTCCCGGTATGTCGAGTTTTTGCGTTAGCATCGTGAGCCGGTTAAGTGCTAACAGCTGGTCTCTATTGTACTGCCTCCTGCAAGAAACAGTGGCTCTGTCCGCTGGCTCAGGAGACATTTGGGCGATCTACGTGTCTGTGATGGCTAAAGGTGTCGCCGAATCAGTAAGATTAGCAAGAGAGCCAGATAGTAAATAGAAATAGGAAGAAATTGATCCGCTGTAGCAAAAAGGCAGCCTACTTGTGTGGCGCCGCAAGTAAAGTAGATGATAACTAGTTTATGCAGGCGCTGTTGTAAATATTATATTGATCATAGACAATAACTTTTGGGTTTACACGACATGCTAAAAAATGTCAAAAATGTGTCATCAGCACTTTAAGCTGTGATATATGAAACAGAATTTGGATAAAGATAAATACAGTAACAGCTTTTTTGGTTTGGGTAAAACATTAAAAGGAGAAGTATAATCTTTAGTAACTATGTTTGCATGTTATAAACTCTTTTTTTCTGTTTCACTGTTTTAAATAAAGCCACTTTGACCAAAAAACTGTATACTTTTAGAAGATTTGCTTTAAGGAAGTATTGTAGAGAGAATGATCAAGGTGAGGCAACGAGCTGAATCAACACAGACTTTACTGTCTCCCCAACACGTCAGGATCACATAAGAGCTCCCAGGCCACAGTGCATCTCACTTATATACCTTTAATCATTTGCATAGTGGCCTGGGGCTCCGACATCATAACCATTACATGACAAAGTCTGTGTGGTGCATTAGCATAACATTACGCTGGTGCCGCACTACTTCCTTCTCCCGGTGGCCCAGCATCTCCTCTTCTTCCCGGGGAGTGCCCAACCTCTGCTGCTCTGTCTGGGCCCCCCGGTGACCTCCCTTCTCATGGAACATAGCTCTCTGGGTGGAGAAGTCTAACACCTAGCTCCCCCACAGTATCTGGAATTATTTTGGTTGTTAATAATCAAAAATTAATCAAATGAAAAAGATTACAAGGCCCCTGAACAACTGCATTGTATTCTGTAGAATCTTTTCCAAAATCTCAAGAACCTAAAGGTGGTCATGGTTGCTATTGTTGGTGCTGGATGATTAACTGAAATAAAACAAAAAATTATGTTCATGGTATAAAACCAACAATCTTGCTCATGGTGGATTTGTTGTTTTTCTCCCCTCTCCCTGTTTGAATGTGCAGAGTGCTTTTCATGTACTGCCCCTTTAAGACATACAGTTAGGCCCAGGAATATTTGGACAGTGACACAATCTTCATGATTTGGGCTCTGCATGCCACCACATTGGATTTGAAATGAAACAACTACAACGGAATTGAAGTGCAGACTTTAAGGTTTAATTCAAGGGGTTGAACAAAAATATGTGATTAAACATGTAGGAATTGTAGCTATTTTTTATACAAACGCTCCTCATTTCAGGGGCTCAAAAGTAATTGGACAAATAAACATAACCCTAAGTAAAATGTTACTTTTCAATATTTTGTTGAGAATCCTTTGCAGGCAATGACTGCCTGAAGTCTGGAACCCATGGACATCACCAAACGCTGGGTTTCCTCCTTTGTGATGCTTTGCCAGGCCTTTACTGCAGCTGTCTTCAGTTGTTGCTTGTTTGTGGGTCTTTCTGTCTTAAGTTTTGTCTTGAGCAAGTGAAATGCATGCTCGATTGGGTTGAGATCTGGTGATTGACTCGGCCATTGCAGAATATTCTACTTCTTTGCTTTAAAAAACTCCTGGGTTGCTTTTGCAGTATGTTTTGGATCATTGGTGAAGCTCCGTCCAATCAACTTTGCTGCATTTGGCTGAATCTGAGCAGAAAGTATAGCCCTATACACTTCAGAATTCATCCAGCTGCTTCTGTCTTTTGTCACATCATCAATAAACACAAGTGACCCAGTGCCATTGGAAGCCATGCATGCCCATACCATCACACTGCCTCCACCATGTTTTACAGAAGATGTAGTGCTTTGGATCATGAGCTGTTCCAATTCTTCTCCAAACTTTCTTCTTTCCATCATTCTGGTACAGGTTGATCTTAGTCTCATCTGTCCAAAGAATGCTGTTCCAGAACTGGGCTGGCTTCTTCAGGTGTTTTTTGGCAAAGTCAATTCTGGCCTTTCTATTTTTGAGGCTGATTAATGGTTTGTACCTTGTAGTGAATCCTTTGTATTTCCTCTCATGAAGTCTTCTCTTTATGGTAGACTTAGATACTGAAACACCTACTTCCTGTCACCACGGGTTGAGATGCCGTCTCGGCACTCAGCCCATGTTTTCCCTTTTCCCATTGAGCAGCGTCTCAGCAGGCTCCCAGCTGGCAGCATTACGGACGGCTGGGGCCAATTAGTCCTCATCAGCTGGGGCGCTGCCAATGAGGATAAATAGGAGCAGCCTCGATGACTCGGGGCTGCGACATAAACACATTGCTGAGCTGAAGCCCCTTCGTCTGGTGTCAGCTCATACTCCTCTTGCAGCATTCCTGTGTTTGTATCCCGCTGTGAGTATGTACGTCTTGTTACCCCCACGTCCGGTACGAGCTGCTTACCTCTGCGCTGTGCAACCTGTGAGTGTACCTCTGCATGAGTATCTGTGCTCTCCTCATCCCTTATCCCTTACCCAAAATAAACCATCACGACTCACTGGCTTGTCCCTGGCTCTGATTGCCCGGCTCCCTAGAGCCGGATATGACAGTATGTCGCAGCCAGAAGAGTTGCCGGCGGCCGTGAGTCGCTGTGGAAATGTACCTTTCTGTCCGGGTGTCAGCGCTGCTAGCATGCCGTTTCCCAGGAGTCACTTCCGGCGCCAGGGCGACGAGCTGAGGTCCATCTCGGAGGTTGTCGACGGGACATTCTTCACCCTGCACGACGCCTTCAACGCGAGACGCTGGCATCCGGGCCGTGCTGAGGAACTCCTGGACTGTCACCCTCACTCTCTGTACCATCTGGAGGACAGTGCCAGGATAGACGCTGCAGGTACACAGCGAGAGAAGCTCCACGGGGTGGATGGAAATCCCGGCAGGGAGTCGAAGTGGGCGACGTCTTTCCCCGCTTCGGAGTCCCGTTCCTGCCGCCATTCCAGTCCGGGAGTTCGCGCCAACCAGAGGACTTCCCCCGACCTGCGCCACGTCACTCGGGATTCCCTTCAAGGAGCCGCAGCTGACAGCAGTTATGTCTGGGGTCGAGTGGCTGTCGCGAGCTCCACTGTTTCCTGTCACCACCTTCAGGCATGTGGCGGCGGCAGTGAGGTTGATGGAGAGGACTTCAGGGCTACGAAGCTTTCCCGTGCTCGGCGCCTTCCTCGCCTCGATCTCCAATCTGGAGCGGCGAATCCTGGGTTTCCCCCTCGCTTCGTTCCCCGGGAATAGCCGCCATCACATCGCCGAGTCACCTCTGCACGAACCTCGTCCGGTTCCAGTTCTGGGCCATCGTCAGGACAGTTCATCCCACGCAGCTGTCACCTCTTTGCCTCGTCTGTGTGGAGATTCTACAGCCCCGTTCCCTGAGCCTCATTTCCCCGCTGTCATTCCTGGACATTCGGGCTGGCTCACCCCGGCTGTTTTCCCCTCCTCCTCGACGCGCTTCCTGACTGCTGTGTGTGCCTGGAATTCCGGTCTGGTGAGCTCTCTGCTGGAGACAACGCGAGCGATCCTCAGACGAATTCCCGGGGGGTCCTCCGTTATCGCCGGGCGGGGAGAGGAAGAAGCAGAATCCACTACAGCAGGCAATACTCAACCTCCAGGGGGCAGGCAAGTCATTGTTTTTTCACACCTGCTTAATGATTTGCTCTGTCACATCCCTGGAGAAGTTCAGGGTTCGCAGCTCCCTGAACTCTCCCCACCTGCTGTAACCTGTATTCCTAATCCCGCATCCTCTGTGTCTCTCTCCGCCGAGCGGTCCCCGGCTCCGGGTCAACGTGGTGGGATATGGAGAGGGCCTGTGGTTCCGCAGCTACATTGCGGACGGAGGAGGGGGACTGACTGCTGCGTGGAGTCTACGCCGACGATTGAGCGTCCCCGGGTCTCCACGGAGGAGCGGTTCGGTCCAGCGGGACGAGATTCTTCTGGCTTCACGTCGAGTGGATCGTCGGCGGGGTCACCGGAGCCGGAGGAATTTCAAGCTGCGCTGACCATCGTGCTGGCTGCGGGGCCCGACGCGGCTAGATGGGAGCCCGACAACGACCTGACGACGGATCCTGGATCTTCACAGTCCTGGACGGCGTCAGAACCCGAGATCAAGCGAGTGCTCTCCTTTCTTTTCTCTCTTTTTATCTTTGAGCACTTTAGCCTATCTCCAGGGGAGACGAGCAGGGTGCAGCCGCCCGCTGCGTCTGAGCTCGTCTCGCCGGGTTCTGGCGCTGCCGGTGATCCTGATCCCGGTTCTGTTTTCTCTTCTGAGCCTTCTTCCAGGGTCACCGGCGAGGAGTTGCTGTTCCTCGTGGTGCTGGAGGGTCCGGGTTCAACGTTGGAGGTCGGTTCTGGTGCAGTGTCCAACGTGGGTTCGCCCGAGACCCAATCGGGGTCCAACGTGGGTTCGCCTGAGGCCCGATCGGGGTCCGACGTGGGTGCTGCCCCAGTATTGTCCAGGTCCGGTGAGGAGGTGGCCGTTTCCCTGCGGCCTGACGCGCGCCGCCCTCGTCATCGGCTCTCCCCAGAGCCTCTTCCACCGGGATCCGCTCTGATCCTTCGCCCGTCTCAACGGTCCTGGTGGTTGAGTGATGCGGGTCGACGACCCCACCCACAGAACTTTCGGTTCGGTGATCTGGTTCCCCCCACTGGTCTGGGTTTCCCTCTGGGCAGCCTGGTTCGGCTGCCGGTGGACTGGATTCCTGGGATCTGGGTCCGGAGTTCGCCGTCCGAACACTTCTCTTTCCCTGATTCGCCAACGGGACGATGGGCGGGGAGATCTCCGGAGCCATCTCGGCTATTTGTGGACTCTGCCTGCCATGTTCCTCGGGTGTCACTTTTTCTTTTATCTTTGTGAAGGTCACTCGGGTGTAATATTTTGTCCTGTTGGTGGATTCGTTTTTATAGTGCTGTGTTTTCCATCGCTCATGCTCAGCATTTTACTTTTTGTGCCATGTTTTTAGCCTCGTTTTTTCATTGTAGAGTTATGTTTTGTTTCCTTTCAGACCATGCTCTGCAGTTATCCATTTATTCCAGTCACTTTCATTTCTTTAGGTGGCTGTGGGTATTTATATATTCGTGTGTGTGGGTTTTTCTTTGCCTGCACTCAGTATTTCTTTTTTATGCCCTGTTGGTTCATTATAGAGTCATGTGCCTTGTTTTCCGTAACACCATGCTCTGTAATTGTCAATTTGTTCCAGTCACCTTCACTTTTCTTGGTGACTGTATGTACTTAGTGGCGCTGTGTATTGTGTTCCCCTTTATTTAACCTTACTCAGCATTTTTACCCTGTACCTTTTTGGTGGTTTTTTTCCTTGCTCTGGGTCACGCATTGTTGGTACTCTCTGAGTAGTGTGTAACCGGCGTGCTGACCCAGTTCTTCTCCCCATTCGAACCTGGGTTGATTATTCCCTGTTTTGTTCAGTATTGTATTTGGGTTTTTTTTCCCTGCCACCCTACATTGCCCCATTGGTGTTGTCCTTCCCTTGGCCTCTTCCCCTCTAATCCTGCCTCCCTTCCTCCCACCCTAGGTGGTGGTGGGGGGGGCTGGGATGTTCCTGGTCGTTCAGGAGCCCGACCTTGAGGGGGGGGGCTCTGTCACCACGGGTTGAGATGCCGTCTCGGCACTCAGCCCATGTTTTCCCTTTTCCCATTGAGCAGCGTCTCAGCAGGCTCCCAGCTGGCAGCATTACGGACGGCTGGGGCCAATTAGTCCTCATCAGCTGGGGCGCTGCCAATGAGGATAAATAGGAGCAGCCTCGATGACTCGGGGCTGCGACATAAACACATTGCTAAGCTGAAGCCCCTTCGTCTGGTGTCAGCTCATACTCCTCTTGCAGCATTCCTGTGTTTGTATCCCGCTGTGAGTATGTACGTCTTGTTACCCCCACGTCCGGTACGAGCTGCTTACCTCTGCGCTGTGCAACCTGTGAGTGTACCTCTGCATGAGTATCTGTGCTCTCCTCATCCCTTATCCCTTACCCAAAATAAACCATCACGACTCACTGGCTTGTCCCTGGCTCTGATTGCCCGGCTCCCTAGAGCCGGATATGACACTTCCTGGAGAGTGTTCTTCACTTGAGTGGTTGTTGTGAAGGGGTTGTGAAAGGATTCTGCGATCATCCACCACTGTTGTCTTCCGTGGACGTCCAGGCCTTTTTGAGTTCCCAAGCTCACCAGTGCACTCTTTTTTTTTTTTTCTCAGAATGTACCAAACTGTTGATTTGGCCACTCCTAACATTTCTGCTATCTCTCTGATGGATTTCTTCTTTTTTTTTCAGCCTCAGGATGGTCTGTTTCACCTCCATTGAGAGCTGCTTTGACCGCATGTTGTGTGTTCACAGCAACAGCTTCCAAATGCAAACGCCACACCTGGAATCAACTCCAGGCCTTTTAACTGCTTAATTGATGACAGGTTAACGAGGGAAGAGCCCATGCAGCATTGTTATTTTTTTTTTTTTTTGCAGCCTTCTGAGTCAATTGTCCAATTACTTTTGGTCCCTTGAAAAAGAGGCGGCTACGTATTAAAGAGCTGTAATTCCTAAACCCTTGCTCCAATTTGGATGTGAATACTCTCAAATTACAGCTGAGAGTCTGCACTTTAAGCCCATATTGATTATATAATTGTATCCAGAATATGTTTTCGTAAACAGCTAAAATAACAACTTGTGTCACTGTCCAAATATTTTTGGGCCTAACTGTAAACAGCACAGTCAGTGCTGTTTGGAAGCAGCAAAACACTGCAGAAAAATGTAAACGGCTTGTAATGAAAAGAAATGTGGTCTCCTTCCACATAGTATGTGATGGTTGACTATTTCATTTCAAGATGCCAAGAAAAATGGAGCGAAGTGTCACGGTGGCCCTCGCGAGCCACCTATAAGATGCACACAAGTCCACCAGTGAGTTTTTAATGAGTTTTATTACGGTGAAAAGGTGTTTACACAAGCTGCTGAGCTGATGACAGAGTCCTTGCAGAACAGGAAGCATAGGCAATTAAGCACACTACAGGTCCAGGGCAGGAAACAGTCACACACAGACAAGCTAGGTAATAATTGCACTCGGACTGCTAAGCAGGGACTTACAGCACAAATACACCGGAGGGAATAAGGCTAATTCAGCTCACTTACTAGTGCCGGTGAGAAGACGGTCAAGCCCTTAAGCAGCCGAGGAGAATATAGTCCAGGCATCCGTGATGATGAGTGAACAAAATAACGATCAGTTTAACGATCCATGCGATCAGACACTGCTGCGTCTTAATGACGCTAGCACACAGCTTAAATAACCCAGGGACTGATGACAGATGACACACAGCTGACCGACCATTGACAGGCGGAAACCCCTCCGAGCACTTTCACAGTAAGAGCCCGGAGAGGCCAAAATACCGCCCGCAGCTGTCAAGGCCGGCAGCGAGACATAACTTTAACCTGAGCGCGATCAGAACCGACGCTCGGGTCATAACAGTACCCTTCCTCCACGGGCGGACTCCGGACGCCCCAAGGGACCACCCTGCCCCCCCCCCGCCCCCCAGGGTGGGAGGTAGGGGGACAGGTACGGAGGGAGAGAAACCAACCAACAAAAACAAGACAAAGACCAAAACAAGAAATACATACAAACACATGACTCAGGGAAAAAAACAAGACTAAGACCAGACAAAAAAAACCATACAGGAAATACATGACTCTGGGGGAAAAAAAAAAAAAAAACAAGGACAAAAGAAAACACATGACTAAACAAGGCTATGACAAGACTGAGACTCACAAGGGAAAAAAAACAAGAGACAAAAAATGCTCTAACTTGACTATGGCAAAGACTCACAAGGTAACAAGAGGCAAACACAAATTGCTCAGACTAGACAAAGACAATGATTTACAAGGTAACAAGAGGTAATCAAAAAAAAATAGCTCGGACTTAACTAAGACTATGACATACAAAGAAACAAGGGATAAACAAAAATTGCTCGGACTTAACCGTGATCAAGACTGTGACTTTGGCTACAACAAAAAACAAGAGGCAATCTAAAATTGCTCAGACCTGACTAAGACTTTGGAAACAAGAAAAAACAAGAGGCAATCTACAATTGCTCAGACCTGACTAAGACTTTGGAAACAAGAAAAAACAAGAGGCAATCTAAAATTGCTTAGACCAGACTAAGACTATGACTTGGAAACACAACAAAAAATTACTAGATGTACAAGACAAGATTTGGCACCAAATGGGCCCACAGAAAATCCCACAGTACATGAACGGTCAGGTGGCCTGCCCCAGTCCCATGCCCCCAGGAATACGTCCTCTGGTGGCCGAACCAGGTCACCCCGTAACACACACAGTATATTGGGTGGCCAACCCAAGACGCCGAATGCTCCAAGCAGTTCCTCGGGTGGCCGACCCGCATACCACAACCAGCAGGACTGTGGAGGGATTGCATGCAGCCGCTCACCTGAAAACAACACAACAGGAGAGCGCCGATCTGCCAAACAAAACCCACTAATGGCCCCCAGCTGGTGGTTCCTGAGAGGGGGACAACCCAAACCCCGGACCCCCTCGAATCCTGATTGGGTCGCAGCCGCACCTGCGCTGGACCCCCACTGGACCTCGTCGGACCCCGACTGGGTCAGGACGGACCCAGATTGGGTCACCGCTGCACCCACGTTGGACCCTGACTGGGTCACCTCGGCCCATGCGTCGGACCCCGACTGGGTCAGGACGGGCCCCGACTGGGTCACCGCTGCACCCACGTTGGACCCCGACTGGGTCACCTCGGCCCAAGCGTCGGACCCCGACTGGGTCAGGACGGGTCCCAATTGGGTCACCGCTGCACCCACGTTGGACCCCGACTGGGTCTCCTCGGACCACGCGTCGGACCCCGACCGGGTCACCTCGGCCCACACGACGGACCCCGACTGGGTCTCCTCGGCCCACACGTCGGACCCCAACCGGGTCTCCTCGGCCCACACGTCGGACCCCGACCGGGTCACCACGGCCCACACGTCGGACCCCGACTGGGTCAGGACTGCTCCGGTGACGACCTCCATCTCCGAACCTGGAACCCTCGGTCCCGTGACCTTGACTGGCTCCGGACCGGCAACGCTGTGGAGGTGCTCAGAACACAAGGAAGAACCGGGATCAGTTCCACCGGCAGCGCCAGAGCCCAGCGAGACGAGCTCGGGTGCAGCGGCCGGCTGCCCCTCACTCGCCTCACCATGAGGCAGGCAAAAATGCTCTAACACACCATACAGGAAAACAAGAAAGAGCACTTGCCTGCACTCGGGCTCTGGAGCCGTCCAGGACTTCGCCGATCCAGGTTCAGGAAGATGCTCGTCGTCGGGCTCCCACTCGGCTGTGTCGGGTTCCACAACCGGCCTGATGGTCTCTGCAGCTGGATCCTCATGCGCAGACGTCCATGCCAATAACCCGTATGGCGTGGAGGCAGAGGACCCTGGACCTGCTGACTTGGGCTGCATCCCTGAAGAACCTTGGGGACGCTCTCTCGTCGGCTCTGGCTCCTCAATGCAGTCCGTTCTCCTCCTCTGTCCAACACAAGGCTGCAAGACCAGGATGTCTCCCAGAGCTGCAGGCCTCCCCCTTGTTCGCCGGTGTGGGACTGACGCCGAGGACCGCTCCGCAGGAGGAGACACAGAGGCAGCAGGTTTAATATAACTGGCGACAGCTGGGGAAAGAAACTCAGGGAGCTGCGAACCCTGAGCTTCACCCCCAGGAGTCAGACAAGACAGATCACTATTATTACTGGAAAAGTGAACTTGGACTTGCCTGTCTCCCGGGGGGAGGATGTTGTCAGCTGTAGCGGGCGTTGCTCCTTCCCTCGCTCGCTGGATGGAACAGAATCCAAGGACAGAGCCCACCGGCACAGGACTCGGCTCACTCTCAGCAGCTGGCTGGTTGAGGGGGTCATCCCGGCGGCCCGGAACTGGATCCGGAGCTGGAGCTTGCCGAAGATGCGCCCGGCCGTGACGCCGACGCCTTCGCCGGCCCCCAGATGGTGCGAACTCCCGAAATGGATCCCTAGGCGAAGAGCAGGTGTGCCTCTTCACCTGCTCCATGCCGCGTTCCTCCTCCATCATCAGGAATAGTTCGCGTTGGGCGGCGATGTCCTCCCTCCTAGCGTCAACCTCCGGGTGGTTGGCGAAGCAGGGAGAGAGATTACGGAGCACATCTTCGGCGGCGTCCAGGTACCAATGTATGCCGTGGTCGTAGTCCAACATGGAAGCGGAGATGAGTAACTCATCTACCGCTTCCAAAACACACGTCAGCACGTGACTCTTCGGTGACGGCATTCCTCACATACACCGGTCCCAGACAGGGAAAACAACGTCCAAAACTCAACTCACTGGTGAAAAAAGCGTCTCAAAATGGCGTCACCGTAAAACGCTGTTAGGCAGCAGTGTACTGTCACGGTGGCCCTTGCGAGCCACCTATAAGACGCACACAAGTCCACCAGTGAGTTTTTAGTGAGTTTTATTACGGTGAAAAGGTGTTTACACAAGCTGCTGAGCTGATGACAGAGTCCTTGCAGAACAGGAAGCATAGGCAATTAAGCACACTACAGGTCCAGGGCAGGAAACAGTCACACACAGACAAGCTAGGTAATAATTGCACTCGGACTGCTAAGCAGGGACTTACAGCACAAATACACCGGAGGGAATAAGGCTAATTCAGCTCACTTACTAGTGCCGGTGAGAAGACGGTCAAGCCCTTAAGCAGCCGAGGAGAATATAGTCCAGGCATCCGTGATGATGAGTGAACAAAATAACGATCAGTTTAACGATCCATGCGATCAGACACTGCTGCGTCTTAATGACGCTAGCACACAGCTTAAATAACCCAGGGACTGATGACAGATGACACACAGCTGACCGACCGTTGACAGACGGAAACCCCTCCGAGCACTTTCACAATAAGAGCCCGGAGAGGCCAAAATACCGCCCGCAGCTGTCAAGGCCGGCAGCGAGACATAACTTTAACCCGAGCGCGATCAGAACCGACGCTCGGGTCATAACACGAAGTGCATGGAAACTAACATGTAGATGTCTGAAGCTAAGTCACTGTTAGCCTCTGAATTTAAGACTGTATTTAAGAACCCGACAAGAGACTCATAATTACTATGTGGTGGTAATACAATTATGTCTGGGTAAAGGACCCTCGCAATGCAGCTAACAAGCTAATTAGTCACTGTCGCAAGTCACGTGACCCACAAAACCTCAAGAAGTATGTAAACAAACACTGACTTCTGCACTGGACAATGTTTAATTTATGTGTGAAATGACAATAGGTCTATTTTTTATTCTATTATGCTCATTTACTACTGCACCACAGTGATATGATACCACACTCTTCTGTACTATTTTTAATTACAACACTTGGTCAGTGAACTATAAGGGAGAACAAAAGAGGGAAAAAAAATCAGAAAAAAAACCCCGATGTGGTCGCGGGAGGTCTGGAGCCTATCCCAGCATCTTTGGGCGAGAGGCAGGGTACTCCCTGGACAGATCGCCAGTCCATCGCAGGGCCAACAGAGAGAGACAGACAACCATTCACTCTCATAGTCATGCCTAAGGACAATTTAGAATCCCCAGTTTGATGCCAATTAAGAAGCGGAAGAAGATGAATGAATGAATGAATGAAAGGGTCAATTATTATTTAAGATCATTCTGCCCAAGCCTTGCTACTATCATTTTTTCTGTTTTTTTCAAGGTTACAAGACAATTAATTATAACTTTTTCAATTAATGTAGCCTAATTAACACATTAAAAAATTAATGCCCTCATGCCACTTCCTGTTATTTTTCTGCATTATCTCCTGGCCAAACTCCAGCCCAGTTGGTGGTGCTAAGCAACTCCAAGCTGGCGTATGATCACATGCACTGCTTCCTGTGGCAGCACTGAGTACTAATGATGGAGAATGAAGAACAAACACTTTTAGATATAAAGTTGTTGTTTTTTTCGCCAAAAGATGGCTCTTTAGACAAAACAAGTTATATGTGTATTCTGCCAGGCTGAATTTCATTATCATCATATGAACTCATCTCTTTAGTATCACCTGAGAGCAAAACAGCGAAGTGTCATTGCCAAGAGATCCAAGTCTCGCCGACAGACTACAGTGCAGTCCTTGAGGTGGGTCATTAAGGAAACCAACTTAGACAGTGACACTTTATTTTGCTCTTTGATTGTCTCAAATTGAGACACTAGCAGTATTTTCGTTGAATATACAGGTCACAGGTTCATTTTCTGACAAAAGTACTTAAAAATTGCTTAAAAATACCTCTTCATTATTTTGTCATTGTAATTTTAGTGATTAATTGCAATTAATTACAGAAATGTTAAGATAATTACTAAAAGATTTCTAATTGATGCGTAGCCCTAGAATTTTCACTCGACATACGCTCCATGTCTCATGATCATGAGATAAATTAATGTTTGTATGTGTATAGTGGCTTGTGATCTTGAGAGTAAACAAAAAAGAGTAGCGACAATGACTACCTGTGCAGATTAACTTCAACTTTCAACTTTATTTATTTATATAGCACCATTTCACAACAGCAGTCATCTCATACCACTTTCAACTGTAGGGGAAACCCCCACAATTGCAGAAAGACCCCAGCAATAAGGCAATCCCCTGTGAGCAAGCGCTTGGCGACGGTGGAGAGGAAAAACTCCCTTTTAACAGGAAGAAACCTTCAGCAGAACCAGGCTCAGGGAGGGGCAGTCATCTGCTGCCACTGGCTGGGGGGTGAGGGGATAGAGAAGATGAAAAGAACAGACATGAAGAGAGCAAACAGCACGACAGGGACTCAATCTATGGGAGAGAACAAACAGATGTTAATGACCAGCAAAAAAAAAAAATATTTCATTGAGAGTGAAGAAAGGAGTGAAGCCTAGTGCATTATTGGAGGTCCCCCAGCTGTCTTAACCTATTAGCAGCATAACTAAGGGAGGGTTCAGACACACATGATCCCTCCCTAATTGTAGGCCAGGGGTCACCAACCTTTTTGAAACCAAGAGCTACTTCATGGGTATCGAGTCATGTGAAGGGCACCAGCTTGACACACTCCTCTAAAATAACAAATTATGTATGTATGTATATATATATATATATATATATATATATATATATATATATATATAAGATAAGCCTTTATTAGTCCCACAACGGGGAAATTCCAGGATTGCAACAGCACAGGGATAGCAACACTCAGAGCAACAATCAGAAGGCAAGAAAAAAAACAAGCAAGCAAGAGCAGCTAATATACATATGTACATATTACTATAAAATATATACTATATACACACACACACACACACAGACACACAGTGCAGAGCATTGTAGCTGGATGGAATAAATATATGAATATATGAACACACAGTGCAGAGCATTGTAGCTAGATGGAATAAATATGTAAATATATAAACACCCACAGTACGGAGCATTGCAGCTAGGTAGAATAAATATGCAAGTATATAAACACACACAGTGCGGAGCAATGTAGCTAGATGGAATAATATGTAGATATATAAAAACACAGTGCGGAGCATTGTAGCTAGATGGAATAAATATATAGATATATAAATATAAACACACCCAGTGCTGAGCATTGTAGCTAGATGGAATAAATATGTAAATATATAAACACACACAGTGCAGAGCATTGTTGCTAGGTGGGATGAAACAGCATAACCGTCTATTTAGTTATCCTACATGGTATGATTATGTGCCCATACATATTCTCACCCTCCATAGCGACCGGTATGTTCCTAGTTGTATGCCGGAGAGGACCATTGTGTAAGTCTATTGCATCTTTTGCATTCAAAAAAACTATTAGTTTGTTACGTCTTTTTGCTATCTCTGCGAGCAGCCCTGCTTAGGTTGTACAGTCTGACAGCCGTTGGTAGGAAGGACCTACGAAACCTCTCGGTTGTGCACCTGGGATGATGTAGTCTGCTGCTAAATGAGCTCCTCAGTGCATCCAGTATGTCCTGCATAGGGTGGAACTCGGACTCCAGCAGAGATGACAGTTTAGCTACCGTCCTTCTCTCTCCTATCTCCTCCATCGGATCAAGGCGCTGCCCCAGGACAGAGCTAGCTTTCTTAATCAGTTTGTTCAGTCTCTTCCTATCGGCTGCAGTAATGCCACTGCCCCAGCAGACCACTCCAAAAGTGATGGCTGATGCCACCACCGTGTCATAGAATGACTTCAGCAGCGCCCCTTGTACACCAAAAGACCTGAGTCTCCTCAGCAGGAACAGCCTGCGCTGTCCCTTCTTGTAGAGTGCGTCAGTATTGTGTGACCAGTCTAGTTTATTGTTCAGATGAATACCCAGGTACTTATAGGATGTCACCATCTCGATGTCTGTTCCCTGTATATTTACTGGTGCTGTGAGGGGCTGCCCATGCCTGCGGCAGTCCACCACCAGCTCCTTAATTTTCCTCGCGTTGATCTGGAGGCAGTTCCGATGGCACCAGTCCACAAAGTCCTGGATAAGCCCTCTGTACTCAGCTTCATCTCCGTTGGAGATGAGACCAACGATCGCAGAGTCATCAGAGAACTTCTGTAGATGGCAATGTGTTGTGTTGTGTGAGAAGTCCGCAGTATAAAGAGTGAACAGGAAGGGAGCCAGCACCGTTCCCTGGGGGGCCCCCGTGCTACTGATGATCGTGTCGGAAACACAGTCCCGGGTTCTCACAAACTGAGGCCGGTTCGTGAGGTAGTCCAGGATCCATGATGACAGGTGCTGGTCCACCCCTGCGCGCAGCAGCTTGTCCTTCAGGATCATCGGTTGGATGGTGTTGAAAGCACTGGAGAAGTCAAAGAACATGATCCTCACCATATTCCCGGGCTTCTCCAGGTGGGACAGAGAACGGTGAAGGAGGAAGATCACCGCATCCTCCACCCCAATGCCATGCTGGTAGGCGAACTGGAGTGGATCCATCGCTGGTTCCACCAGGGGGCGGAGATGAGCAAGGAGCAGTCTCTCCAGGGTCTTCATCAAGTGGGACGTCAAGGCCACCGGTCTGTAGCTGTTCAGGTCTTTGGGGTGGGAAGTTTTTGGTACAGGTACCACACAAGATGTTTTCCACAGCTGTGGTACCCTCCCCAGTTTCAGGCTCATGTTGAAGATATACGTCACAATCCCACACAGCTGGTCTGCACAGGACTTGAGGAGCTTTGCGCTGATGCCGTCCGGTCCCGACGCCTTCCTCGCCTTGATCTTCCTCAGCTCCGTCCTCACCTGGGTCTTGGTCAGGGTCAGGATGGGGGGCTGTGTGTTGGGAGTGGGGGGGGTGTCGGTGGAGTGGGGAGTGGGCAGCAGGACTTGATTTCTTAGAGGCAGCAGTGGTTGTTGTGTAGACAGGGGGGAGGGCGGTTGGTCAAATCTATTGAAAAACAGATTCAGGTTGTTCGCCCACTCCCTGCCCCCCGTGGCCTGGGGGGAGGTATTCTGGAGCCCCGAGATGGTTTTGAGGTTTCTCCAGACCCCGCTGATGTCGCTCTGTTGCAGCTTGTCCTCCATCTTCTTCCTGAAGCTGTCCTTGCCTTCTCTGATCTTTCTCCTCAGCTCCCTCTGTACGGACTTCAGCATCTCCCTGTTCCCCGACCTGAAGATCCTCTTCTTCTCTCTCAGAAGTGTTTTTATCTCAGGGTTGATCCAGGGTTTGTTGTTTGAGTGACGCCGAATGGTCTTGGTGGGAACGGATTTGTCCACACAGAAGCTGAGGTAGCCCGTGAAGGTGTGAATGAGGCCATCGATGTCCTCACCATGTGGATCGCAGAGCTGCTTCCAGGCAGTGGCTTCAAAACAGTCCTTTAGAGTGTCCATTGTCTCCTCAGACCATAACTCCACAGTGTGCATGGCCGGAGGTTGTCTGTGCACTAGGGGTTTGTACACCGGTCGGAGATGAACCAAGTTGTGATCCGATCTCCCAAGTGGGGGGAGTTGTGATGAGGTGTACGCCTCCTTAGTGTTTGCGTAGAACAAATCCAGTGTTTTATTGTCTCTAGTGTGGCATGTGACATACTGGGTGAAAGTGGGCAGAATGGGAGACAGTGAAACGTGGTTGAAATCGCCTGAGATGAGGAGAAGAGCATCTGGGTGTTCTGTCTGCAGCCTGCTGGTTACTGAATGGATGACGTCACGCGCTGTCCCAGCGTTCGCCGTCGGATTTGCATAAACAACAATGCAGATCACGTGTGAGTGTTCTCTCTCTCTCTCTCTCTCTCTCTCTCTCGTGCGCATGCGTGGGCGTTTGTGGGAGCAGGGGTGTGGAGTGGTGTCGAGTGAGTACTTTAAACTTTGTATTTTCTAACTTTTTCTCTATCTTGTGTGTTTGAGGTGTGTGTGTTTAATATAGTGGGTTGAGTGTGTGTGTGCTGGGGTGTGAGTGTTGGAGTGAGTGTGTTGGGGAACGGTAGCTTCTGCTGCCGGTTTTTCCCGGCCGGCATCATGCCGGTGATTGATGGTGGTGTGGAGTTTGAGCGCTTGACCCGGCGTCATGGTGTGAGAATCCTCCCGACAGTTCCCTGTTCTGTGGAGGAGGCCAGCCTCGCTGTAGGACAGGTGGTTGGGCATGGCAGCATAAAATCAGCATCGAGGATGAACAGCGCAATTGTGATCTTTCTGGATTCGACTGAAAAAGCTGATCAGGTGGTGGCACAGGGAGTGGTCATAGGTGACACTTTTACTCCCGTTTTACCGCTGGCGAATCCGTCTAGGAGGATCACCATCTCAAACGCTCCTCCTTTCGTTAAAAATGATCAGCTGATTAGAGAGTTGTCCCGTTTTGGCCAGGTTGTGTCCCCTATCAGAATGGTTTCTCTGGGTAGTAAATCACCCCTGCTGAAGCATGTTGTATGTCATAGGAGGCAGTGTTTCATGGTGTTGAAAGACAGCTCTGCTGAACTGAACGCGTCTTTTAATTTCAGGATTGACGGCTTTAGCTACTTGGTGTTTGCAACATCTGAAACCATGAAGTGTTTTGCGTGTGGCGCAGAAGGCCATCTTATTAGGTCATGTCCTGAAAAGGCGAACACAAAGAGCACTGGCGGTAAGAAAGGTGACGCCGCTGTTTCTGGTGGTCCGGAGGGTAGCGCTACATGTGGTGCGGCGGATGCCGCTGCGGCGCCCGCTTCTGCTGGGGCGGTCGCGTCCGCGTCCGCGTCCGCTTCTGCTTCTACTTCTGCGGGGGCATCCGCGTCCGCGTCCGCTTGTGCTGGGGCGGCCGCGGCGGGCACGGTAGTTGCCCCCCCAAACAGTGATGGTGGGGAATTTCTGTCTGGCGGCAGCTCTGATCATTGTGACGAGCCTGTCGCCCGGGGTAAACAGGTGGAGGGTGTAAGTAAAAGTGCAGTTAAACGAAGGAACGTGAATGAACAGACTTTGCAGGCGGGGGAGGAGCGGTTTGAGGCTGTAGCGGACACACAGAGCAAACACTGCATGACAAACGTTGCGTTTCATGAAGAAATGCAGGAATGTAGTTTTGTTGAAGAGGATCCTTTTAAAGCTGCACAAAAAAGGAAAAGTGCGGAAAACTTGCAGAGCTCTGCTAAATCTAGTAGGGTTGGGAATTTAGATTTACTGAATGAGAGCGCTTCTGACGAAAGTGGAGATGAGTCTGAACTGATGCAGACGCAGACGCAGGAGGAGCAAAGCTCTATTGTTTTACTAAAATTAGGCAATTTCTCCAGGTGACTAAGGGGAGCAGAGCTGTGAAAGTGGAAAATTACTTTCCAGATCTGGAGTTATTCGTGGCATCAGCTCGCAAATTTATGAAACTGAATGATGGGAATGAGACTTTCACTGATCAGGAAATTTATCGTTTAAAGAAACTGGTTGCTAAACTGAAATTGCAAATTACTAACAGTCATGTTGACTCTTAGTTTGTTTCTTCCCTTTTATGCTATGTGTGTGTTTTTTTACTGTACCCTATTTTTATCCTTTTTAATGCCCCACCTTAGAATTGGCACTCTCAATATTAATGGGGCCAGGGGTGATGTAAAAAGGGCCTCTTTATACAAGCTTTTTAATTTAAAGAAACTTGACGTGCTGATGGTCCAGGAGACTCACAGCACTGTGGACATTGAGAGCCATTGGAGAAAAGAGTGGGATGGCTGCATTTTTTTTAGCCACAAATCCAGTAGCAGTGGGGGGGTGGCTGTACTTTTCTCTAGGGGTTGTGTGCCTGTCTCTTATGAGGTAGAAGAGGTGGTGAGAGGTCATTTCCTCTTATTAAAGGTACAGTTTGAAAACGTGAACTTCGTTTTTATAAACGTGTATGTGCCAACACAGAGAGCAGAGAGGATCAGGGTCTTTGACGTGCTTTCGGATACGGTTAAGTCCTGTGATCCAAATAGTTTTTTATTTCTGGGGGGTGATTTTAACTGTACATTAAACCACAGACTAGACAGGAACCATCAGGAGCCTCACCCTGCTTCTGCCAATAGGCTGAGAGAACTGGTGAAAACACATGAAATGGCCGATGTGTGGAGATCACATCATGGGGACCAGAGGCAGTACACCTGGAGCCATGTCAAAGATAACCTTTTATCTATGGCTAGGTTAGACCGTTTTTATGGTTTTAAACATCAAATGAGTGTTTTTAAAAATAGTTGTATCTGTCCTGTTGGTTTCACTGATCACTGCCTGCTGTTTTGTTCTGTGTTTATTGAAAATGTAAAGTGTAAGAGTGCTTTTTGGCATTTTAACAATACACTTTTAAATGATGTGTTTTTTCAAGAGGTTTTTCATGATGTTTGGAAGTCACACAGGGAACAAAAACCCTCTTTTAGTTCTCTCCAATTGTGGTGGGATTTTGGTAAGGCCCAGATAAAACAACTCTGCCAACAGTACACTCAAAATGTCACTCGTAGCTTGACCCAATCCTTGAAAGTTCTGGAGACTGAGGTGGTAGAACTAGAGGAGTTGCTCAGTTCTACAGGAAAACAGGAGCACTTAGAGGCTCTCAAGTCAAAAAGGTCAGCCTTGGCTAGCTTGCTAGGGGTCACCGCACAGGGTGCTCTGGTCCGCTCACGCTACATGGATGTAGCTCTGATGGACTCGCCCTCCCAGTACTTTTTTGGACTGGAGGGGAAAAATGGACAGAGAAAGCTCATTCACTCCTTGTTGGGCGATGACGGGAGAACAATCTCCACAGCAGCAGAGATCAGGAAACACGCTGCTAGCTTTTACAGTGAATTGTTTAGAGCAGAGTGGAGGGAGGACACGTCACTGGGCCAGGTTTTCCTTGATGGTCTTCCAGTGCTCTCAGAGGACCTTGTTGCCGGCTTGGATGCTCCACTGTCTCTGTCTGAGCTGCATACGGCGCTAATGAGCCTCCAGAATGGAAAATCACCAGGCATAGATGGTCTCTCTGTGGACTTTTTTAAGGAATTCTGGCCCCTGCTTGGTCCAGACCTGCTGGAGGTTCTCCAAGATAGCTTGGAAAGGGGGACCCTACCCACGACCTGCAGGAGGGCCATCATCACACTGTTGCCGAAAAAGGGGGACCTCCAGAGCCTAAAGAACTGGAGGCCAGTCTCTCTGCTCTGCACAGACTACAAGATTCTCTCAAAAGCTCTGGCCCGAAGACTGAGAAAGGTGATGAGCGAGCTCATTCATGTAGACCAGACTTACTGTGTGCCTGGCAGGCTGATTAGTGACAACGTCACTTTAATTCGGGATATTTTGGAGGTCTCTGGTTCATTGGCGGTAGAAACTGGTTTGATTTCAATTGACCAGGAAAAGGCGTTTGATCGGGTTGAACACCAATATTTATGGACAGTTTTAACAGCTTTTGGGTTCAGCCCAGGCTTCATAGCCAGGATACGGGTCTTGTACAGTGACATTGAGAGTGTGCTGAAGATAAATGGGGGCCTGTCTGCCCCTTTAAAAGTCCAGAGGGGGGTTCGGCAGGGCTGCCCTCTCTCAGGGATGCTGTACTCCCTCGCCATAGAGCCTTTGCTTCACTGCCTGAGAAGGGATCTATCAGGAGTTACTTTTCCTGGCTGTGACACCACGTTCAAGCTGTCGGCCTATGCAGATGATGTAGTCATTCTGCTAAACAAGCAGAGTGACATTGACGTTCTGGTTAGGAGTGTCAATCTTTTTGGCCAACTTTCCTCTGCAAAGATAAACTGGGGAAAAAGCGAGGCTCTGATGGTGGGGGAGAAACTAGAAAATCAGCTTACGCTGCCGGGTGGGTTGATTTGGAAAAAAGGAGGTTTTAAGTATCTTGGCGTCTTTATTGGAAATCAGCAGTTTGAGCAAAAAAATTGGGATGGGGTCATAGAGAAGATTAACGGGAGACTAAACAAGTGGAAGTGGCTAATGCCAAGAATATCTTTTAGAGGAAGAGTGCTCATTTTAAATAATCTTGTTTCCTCATCCCTGTGGCACCGCCTCATGTGCATGGACCCCCCTGCTGGTTTGTTGTCCAAAATTCAGTCTGTTTTGGTGGACTTTTTTTGGGGGGGTGGACTCCACTGGGTTCCTCAAGCCCTGTTATTTCTTCCCAAAGAGGAGGGGGGGCAAGGAGTGATTCATTTAGCTAGGAGAGGTGCTGCTTTTAGACTGACTTTCATACAGAGACTGCTGACGGGCCCCCAGGACCTGGTATGGAGGCCTTTGGCCTGTGTTATTTTACAGAGAGTCCTTGGGCTTGGGCTAGACCTCCCTGTGTTTTTAATGGATTTTAAGAACTCTAATGCACTGTCTTTACCCAGTTTTTACCGCAGTCTCTTTTCAGTGTGGACTCTTTTTAAAAAACAAAGAGGGCCATGCGATTCCCTCTACTGGTTGTTGAGGGAGCCGCTGGTTTTTGGTGGTCGCCTTGGTGTCCTGCCGGGAGTTGGAAGGACCTTCCTTGATAGGCTGTGTTCCAGGAACATTCTCACTCTGAAGCAAGTGGTGGAACTGGCTGGTCCTGGCCTCAACAACGCCTCAGCTTTAGCAGCTCATCTTGGTGTCAGGTCGAATCGTTTCATCGATGGTCTTCTTGCACACTGGAAACAGGAGCTTCATGGACTTGAGCACTCCCTACTCTTGGACTTTAGCAATGGCACGCTGCAGCCAGAAAGCACTGACCCCTTTCCCTCTCTCACGCTCTATATGGACTTTGACGTCGCTCCTTGCTCCTTACTGGCATTCTGTGCTCCCACTGGTGTGGACTTTGGAGGAGCCAGTGGTAAGGCACTCTACAGACTGGTGGTGATGGCACTCAACAAGGACCGATTGAACACCTGTGTGGACACTCCTTGGAGAGCCTATTTTAAACTAGGAAAAGGGCATCGGCCTGCCTGGAGGGCTCTTTACAAAGCCCCTCTCCCTAAGAGGCATGGAGACTTACAGTGGAGGGTCCTGCATGGTATTATAGCTGTCAATGCTTTTGTTTCTGTGATTAACAGCAGTGTCAGTGATCAGTGTGTTTTTTGTTCCTCTAGGGAGACTGTTTTTCATTGTTTTATTGAATGTCAGCGCCTGAGTGGCCTCTTTGAACTTCTCACAAAACTTTTTCATATTTTTAAGGAAGTTTTCTCTAAGCAGGTTTTCATTTGTGGTTTTATGTACAATCGTCGTTTTAAGCAGAAGTGTCAACTACTGAACTTTGTTTTAGGACAGGCAAAGTTGGCTATCTATGTAAGCCGGAGAAGAAAACTTGAAAATGTTGAGAATGATGTTGGTGTCAAAATTTTATTTGTGAGGCTACTTAAAGCCAGAATCAGGCTGGACTTTCAGTTTTTTATGGGGAATGGGGATGTGGAAGGTTTCAGGACCCTCTGGTCCCTGGAGAATGTCCTCTGTTCAGTTCATGATGGACAGCTTTTTTTGGGGCGTTTTTTGGGGGATTAATTTTCTGTGTAACATAGCATGATATAGAAATTGTATTGACTGATGGACAAGTGTGTTTATTAAAGATCTTTTAAAAATCAAATCTCTCTCTCTCTCTCTCTCTCTCTCTCTCCCTCTCTCTCTCGTGCGCATGCGTGAGCGTTTGTGGGAGCAGGGGTGTGGAGTGGTGTCGAGTGAGTACTTTAAACTTTGTTTTTTCTAACTTTTCTCTATCGTGTGTGTTTGAGGTGTGTGTGTTTAATATAGTGGGTTGAGTGTGTGTGTGTGCTGGGGTGTGAGTGTTGGTGTGTGTGTGTCGGGGAACGGTAGCTTCTGCTGCCTGTTTTTCCCGGCCGGCATCATGCCGGTGATTGATGGTGGTGTGGAGTTTGAGCGCTTAACCCGGCGTCATGGCGTGAGAATCCTCCCGACAGTTCCCTGTTCTGTGGAGGAGGCCAGCCTCGCTGTAGGACAGGTGGTTGGGCATGACGGTATAAAATCAGCATCGAGGATGAACAGCGCAATTGTGATCTTTCTGGATTCGACTGAGAAAGCTGATCAGGTGGTGGCACAGGGAGTGGTCATAGGTGACACTTTTACTCCCGTTTTACCGCTGGCGAATCCGTCTAGGAGGATCACCATCTCAAACGCTCCTCCTTTCGTTAAAAATGATCAGCTGATTAGAGAGTTGTCCCGTTTTGGCCAGGTTGTGTCCCCTATCAGAATGGTCTCTCTGGGTAGTAAATCACCCCTGCTGAAGCATGTTGTATGTCATAGGAGGCAGTGTTTCATGGTGTTGAAAGACAGCTCTGCTGAACTGAACGCGTCTTTTAATTTCAGGATTGACGGCTTTAGCTACTTGGTGTTTGCAACATCTGAAACCATGAAGTGTTTTGCGTGTGGCGCAGAAGGCCATCTTATTAGGTCATGTCCTGAAAAGGCGAACACAAAGAGCACTGGCGGTAAGAAAGGTGACGCCGCTGTTTCTGGTGGTCCGGAGGGTAGCGCTACATGCGGTGCGGCGGATGCCGCGGCGGCGCCCGCTTCTGCTGGGGCGGTCGCGGCCGCAATCGCGGCCGCGTCCGCTTCTACTTCTGCGGGGGTGTCCGCGTCCGCGTCCGCGTCCGCTTGTGCTGGGGCGGCCGCGGCCGCCTCTGCTGAGGTAGCCGCAGCGGGCGCGGTAGTTGCCCCCCCAAACATTGATGGTGGGAAATTTCTGTCTGGCGGCAGCTGTGATCATTGTGACGAGCCTGTCACCCGGAGTAAAGAGGCGGAGGGTGTAAGTAAGAGTGCAGTTAAACGAAGGAACGTGGGTGAGCAGACTTTGCAGGCGGGGGAGGAGCGGTTTGAGGCTGTAGCGGACACACAGAGCAAACACTGCATGACGAACGTTGCAGTTCACGAAGAAATGCAGGAATGTAGTTTTGTTGAAGAGGATCCTTTTAAAGCTGCACAAAAAAGAAAAAGTGCTGAAAACTTGCAGAGCTCTGCTAAATCTAGTAGGGTTGGGAAGTTAGATTTACTAGATGAGAGCGTCTCTGACGAAAGTGGAGCTGAGTCTGAAATGATGCAGACGCAGGAGGAGCAAAGCTCCTATTGTTTTACCAAAATTAGGCAATTTCTCCAGGTGACCAAGGGGAGCAGAGCTGTGAAAGTGGAAAATTACTTTCCAGATCTGGAGTTATTTGTGGCATCAGCTCGCAAGCTGATGAAACTGAATGATGGGAATGAGACTTTTACTGATCAGGAAATTTTTCGTTTAAAGAAACTGGTTGTCAAACTGAAATCACAAATTACTAACAG